>CM077078.1:254018083-255469886 GCA_039513925.1 Platanthera zijinensis | reverse complement strand
CTGCTATTGCAGCCAACAATTTGGAGTCCTCTACTTCAGTCTATCTTTCCAAATTTAATGATGGATCCAAAACAATTGAGCCATCTGAAACACTATAAACTGATTAATCCAATGAAAACAATACAAAACATTTGCTTAGTTTAGGTTCAAGAGAGCAACCTTTCTCTACATTGACTTTTGAGTCCTTCCTGAACAATGATGAGCAATTTTTTTCCAGTCTTTGGCTCCAAAAAGAGTGACTGAAACTTTACGTTATCTTCTTCCACAGACCCGTCCCACCCTTTTCCTTTCAGGGAGAAGAGTGTTTCTCCATCTGTTCTTAATAAAAAACATAAAAATTATTCCAGGTAAGAGAACATAAGAATACCAAAGGTAAAAGTAATCAGGTAAAAATAAACTAAGAACCTGCACAATCAATAGCCACATGAAAATAATTCCATTTACAAGTCATGGAAACACGGTTTGTCAATCAGTACAATCTTGTTACATACTACAAAATAAATTTATATATGGTTATTATTTTTGGAAAAGTCCCCACAGTTTAGTCTTCTTGCGAAAAAGACAATACCATTAGATTTTGCAAAAAGGCTAAAGTTCATTTTATATTTGCAATAAAAACAACCCCCCCTGGAATGCATGCTTGGGTCTAGATTTCTTAGGACACACATATTACTACTCGAGATGGGTATACAATCCTGACTAAAATAGTATTACTCAATTAGTAATCTCGGTTTCATAATCAAGTAGTAATACCACACCTTCAAGAAAGCATGACAAATATGCAAGGGTTTCAAAAGAACAGGCACATATGCCAAGTTCAATTCTCCTTGTTTGATAGGAAAAATTATGTCTCTATAAGAGTTCAAATTTAATGTACTTTTTCATAAAAACATCAATCTATAGTGAGTTTTATACAAAGAATCAATAACGTGCTTAAGGAAAACTAAATGATGCATAAAATAACTCCATAAAAGTGCTTACCCTCGATGGGAGTGAGAAGTGCAGTTTTTTTTGCCCTAGATAAATGGAAAAATCATTCTTAATCCCAAATAAATTTGCTGCCACATAATTACATAACATCACACTAATAAAATCATGCAAAACCATTATCATAAAACATTCTTGATAAGACTACAATTGCATAAAAACTAAATCTAAGCACAATCAAATCATAAACATCATTACAATGATCTTTGCTAAGATTAATCAAGATAAAAATGTAAGGAATTTTCATACTAACTCTAAACTAATAAGCAATCAATGACTAAAAATGAGGAAAGTAAATTCTGAAGACCAAAAAGCTGAGAAAAACAATTCTGAAGACCAAACCCCAATCTAAAACAACGTTGAGAAGGAAATTAAATTAAATTACTAGCTACGTTTCTAAGATTGCTGGGAGGAGAAGCAAATTTGAATACAGAACATGGACCTTAGCTCTTGAGGAAAGCTTTTTGAGGAAATGATAATTAAATAGCAGCTGAAATATAACTACAAAAACATTGTTAGAGATTTGAATTAGAAGATGTCAGCCATTCAGATAATAACAATTTTAACTTGCAAATAAAAATGGTAGATTAAGAGACAAAACCTACCACATACATATGGCTTTAATAGCATCCTGAAAACTAAAAAAGAAAACAAAAAGATCCAATGATAAAAGAAATAAATAGAAGAAATAATAACAAAACTCATCATAAGATCCAATGACAAACTGTTTCAAGAAACTGACTACTATGAGCAACATTAGACTAGGCAAGACAAACTCATCATAAGATCCAATGATAAAAGAAATAATAATAACACAGCTTGAACTATGCAAATAATTTAACTGATCATTTAAACGGATTAATATGATATGAATTCCACAAAAAAGCATCATCAATTTCCGAGCTATTTGCAACAAGAACACGTTCCCAAAATCTATCTCAAAACATCATGGAAATAAATAGAAAAAAGCAGTTCAATAAGGAAATTAAAAAAAGATCAAAACATCGAGTTGATATGATTTTTTTCCATATTGGTAGATCAACACTAGAGCTTTAATTTGGGTAGTGCATCATCCTTTGAAATTCTGCATCTTCTTGAGCACTATTTTCATCACCAACCTAAAAAAATTATACATTACAAATATGTTAAACAAGTCAATAATTGAGTAATAAACAATAATACTTACTTGACCGGTGCTAGAAGGTATCGAAGGATTCACCCGACTTCTAGAAGTGGTTGTTGTTGGTGTCAATGGGTAGCTAACACGCTCCAAATGAGCTCGCACCTCTTGTTGTAGGCTTGCCATCTTTTCTTCCATTTGTGCCTCCATTTGTGCCTTCATTTCAGCAATTTGAATATCAAACTGCGATTGCATTTCCTCTCGAAGTTGAGTACGGATTGACTCAACTGCATCTTGACTAGGTTGTAAATTAAGATCTTTTTTTCTCATTAAGCCCCATGTACGCAAACGTCCATGTCCATCCTCTCCCATTACTCGAGAGAAGCAAGAATCTCTATATTCTACGGTGCGCTCCTCCTCAGGCACATTTTCAAGAAGAATGTTCATATCTTCCTGTGATATGAAGATATAAAAATAAGAAATGCTGCCAATATTATATGTATTATTTTGAAATTAGTTATGGAGAAAGAAATCAAAACATACAATGGCCTCCTGAGCTTCAAAATCAATTCTGCCCTTCTTATCTGTCCTTGTTCTTATAAAAAACATTAATTCTATCTACCTTATCGTTACCTTGTTTCTCCATCTAAACAACAACAAAAAATAAATTGGCATTACATATATGTATTATATAAAGATGTTGGATATTTTACCTCCGATCGAACAGAGCGAAATGAGGACCTCCCCATTTTATGGTATCCTCCAAGATGTTCACAATTGATTGAGTTTTGCTTTGATACTGCTTTAACAGCTTCTTGCCCCCAATATTGGATTAGAGTTCTCCATTGCCCGGCAATAACACGATCTGGGACAATGGCAAGGCGCTCCTCATCAGTTGTATATATATCATAATTATCACGCTTAACATGATATTTCCATTCCCTCCACCGCAGTCCGACTGAATGCAAGCATCTACTTTGATAATTTAGAGGGACATCTGTATTCTCCTGCAATTATTCAATGAAATAAAATTGTGTTTATTTTAAGTGTGGTGTTTCGTTAATGTAACAAAAGAAGAAATTAACATACCTGCACCTCTCTCCATATCGCATCAAGCATGTCATTGGGTATATCCGTCCATCGCGGATATGTGAGTGGCAGTTTAAACCCATTTTCTATTTTCTAGTACCGTACCAAGTTGGCTAACAAATGGTTGCTCACACTTACCTGTAGGGTACCCATATCTATCAAAATCAACATGAAATCGCTCACCTGTCCCCCACGTTGGGATGCCATGTGCAGGGCCTCGACCTCTCTTTTTATTAATACTTTCACGTTCGTTTGAAAGATCTGCATTAAAAATGTCAATAACTAATATATGTTGTTATAGTGCACAAATAAAAAAATTATGATTCCAAATACCTGCATTGTCAAGTGAATGTGATGTGTCAATGGGTTGGGAGATTGGGGTAGATTGTGCGGCAACGGATTGAGAAAGTTGCAACTTTCAATCATTGTTTGTCCTCGAGTATTTTTCTTCCTCATGCCTACAAGAAAATCATAGAACAAACTATATTAATCCATCAAATGTAATTTAAAATGATCAAATATAGTAATTTCTCAAATAAAAAAATTATGATTCCAAATACCTGCATTGTCAAGTGAATGTGATGTGTCAATGGGTTGGGAGATTTGTGTAGCTTGTGCAGTAGCTTGGGAAACTGAATGTAGAGTGGTGATGGGTTGAGATATTGGTGAAGGATTTATATTAGGTTGGGAGATTGAATGTGCGGCGACGGATTGAGAGAGTTGCAACTTTTCAATCATTGTTTGTCCTCGAGTATTTTTCTTCCTCATGCCTGCAAGAAGATCATAGAACAAACTATATTAATCCATCAAATGTAATTTAAAATGATCAAATATAGTAATTTCTCAAATAAAAAAATTATGATTCCAAATACCTGCATTGTCAAGTGAATGTGATGTGTCAATGGGTTGGGAGATTGGTGTAGCTTGTGCAGTAGCTTGGGAAACTGAATGTAGAGTGGTGATGGGTTGAGATATTGGTGAAGGATTTATATTAGGTTGGGAGATTGAATGTGCGGCGACGGATTGAGGGAGTTGCAACTTTTTCAATCATTGTTTGTCCTCGAGTATTTTTCTTCCCCATGCCTGCAAGAAGATCATAGAACAAACTATATTAATTCAAAACACCTCACAACTCTATTATAAATCAAACTATATTAATTTAAGATGAACAAAATATAGCAATTTGGCAAGCTAAAAAATTATGATAACATACAATATTACTCTTCATTAGTTATTTCGTCGTCAACATCTAAAAGAATATCATCAACAACATCACCATCAACTCCTTCCCTAACCCAATTAGTATCATCATCACGTACACATATTGTTTCATCCAAATGTTGCTGATTGAGTGGTTCAAGTTCAGGTTCAACATCAAACGAATCCCGGGATGTCAACTTCATAACAACTTCCCAATCTGGATCTAGAGGATCTTTGACGTAACAAACCTGCTCTGCTTGAGTGGCTAATATAAAAGCTCATCTGTCATTTTATTTTGTCTATACAACAAATGATTGAAGTTCACAATAGTGAAACTAAATTCATCCATTTTTTTTCCAACTTGAGGGTCAACCCAATCACACTTAAATAGGATGAATTTAAAATCATTACCATAGTGAATCTCAAAAATGTCCCTTAACCTTCCATAGTACGTGACACCTCCTACACGTGGGTTTTTATCTTTGGAGCTAGCATAGCTAGTTGTACTTGCTTTGAGCAGCACGCCACTATTTTGGGTAGTTCTTTTTTGATCTTTGTACTTTGTGCGATAACAAAATCCATTAATAAAATATTCATCATATCTCCATGCCCAATTATCCGGACCTTCACTGAGATGCTTAACTTCTTTGCATAGATTGTTATCAGTAGATCTAACCTGTAGAGATAGTCAAACCATGGATGAAATTAATGAAATGATTTATTAAAAATTTGATCTTCATTCGTATATTGAAGAACTTACATAATTTTTAAACCATAAATGAAAGGATTCATTATGAGCTTTATCAATTTGATGTTCGGTCATACGAGGGATTGAATTTTTGAGTTCTTCGATGTGCATCCTATAAAAGAACACATTTTGATATTGTAAAAAAGTAACACCAAATTAAATTGATGGGAAAAAATAAGACAACTCACGTTAGAAAAGGTGTGATTGCATCTGTGTTGAAAAGAACATGACGATGCATTTGTATCCAAGAAACCTCATCAAGTTGTGTCTTTTTCCCCTTTTTAAATGGGCGACCAATGTCATGTCCTCCATCATAATTTCTATTTTGCCGATTAGATTTTGTTTCAATGCCAACAAGATATCGTTCGCAAAAGTTCATGCATTCCTCCATTAGATATCCTTTCGCAATAGAACCTTCCGGATGAGCACGATTACGAACATATCTCTTCAAAGTAAGTAGATACCTAATTTCAATATATATAATAAGTTAATACAAATAATATTATATAAATAAACATATAAACTCAAATATATGAAATGTTCATTACCTTTCAATAGGATACATCCATCGATATTGCACCGGACCACCAACGGAGGCCTCTTCAGCTAAATGTATTGTTAGATGCTCCATAATATCAAAAAAAGAAGGTGGAAATATCTTCTCAAGATGACATAGTGTTAAAACTATGCGTTCTTGCATAATCTTCAAGTCAACATGCTTAATAGCCTTTGAGCACAATTGTCTATAGAAATTAGATAACTCGATAAAAACTTTCACAACATCTGGTGGCAATACTTTCCTTATAGCTATTGGAAGGAATTGTTGCATAAGAATGTGCATATCATGACTCTTAAGACCCAAATATTTCTCTCTTTCAAATGTACACATCGAGAAATATTAGATGCATAACTATCTGGCACTTTGATATTTTTTTAACACTTGTAGGAAAACATCTTGATGAACTTTGTTCATTGAAAAACGGGCTGGAGATAAGAAGGCCTTACCGGATGCAAGTTGTTGTGGGTGCAATTTTGTTCGAATACCATTTCTTTTAAATCCCGTCTTGCTTTTAAGCCATCTTTTGTTTTTCCTATTACACCCAATATTGTATAAAGCAAATTTTCACCCATATTCTTCTCTTGGTGCATTACATCAATGAAATGACGTGTTTGAAAATACTCCCAATATGGCAACTCAAAGAAGATGCTTTTTTTCTTCCAACCATGTTTTTTACCAATATTCTTAACCCTACAATTATCTTCTCTCTTCCTCTTTTTAAGATCATCTTTTTTGTATTCAGTAAGTACATCATTCAATTGTGCTGTGATATTACTTCCCTTTAACATTAAAGGTTTAGCTTCAAATTCACGACATCCATTAAAAGATGCCTTATCTCTTCGAAACCTGTGCCCACTAGGTAACCATCGACGATGCCCCAAATAGCAAAATTTTCTACAATTTCTTAGCCATTGTGATTTAGTTTGCAAATTACAATTTGCACAAGCATATTGGCCTTTTGTACTCCATCCTGATAAGTTTGCATATGCCGGGTAGTCATTAATTGTCCAAAACAATGCGACACGTAGAGTGAACATCTGATTTTTTGATGCATCATATGTAGCCACACCATCATTCCATAATTCTTTTAACTCTTCAATCAATGGTTGAAGGTAAACATCAATTTTATTACCAGGCCCCTTTGGTCCATCAATTAGTACAGTAAGAAAGAGAAAAGATTGTGTCATGCACATCCATGGAGGCAAATTATAAGGAATTAAAACAATTGGCCATGTGCTATGAGCAATGGACATGGTTCTATATGGATTAAACCCATCAGAGGCCAAACCAAGTCTAATATTGCGACACTCTGCAGCAAATTGAGGATAATCTTTATCAAACTTTTTCCAAGTTGGAGAGTCAGCTGGGTGCCTCATAGTGTCATCTTTAGTACGTTCCTCAGCATGCCATCGCATATAACTTGCAGTTTTTGATGACATGAATAACCTTTTCAATCTCGGTGTCAAAGGAAAATATCTTACTTGTTTTGCTGGAATTTTTGAAATTGTATTTTGCATGTTATTTCCATTGTCATTGAGTTGTTTGTATCGTGACTCACCGCAAATCTCGCAATTTTCAAGTGTAATATCATTTCCTTTAAAAATCATGCAATTATTGGGGCATGCATCCCAAGTCTCGTAAGAAAATCCCAAATCTTTTGTAATCTTTTGAGATTCATAATAAGACTTAGGTATTTTTATGTTCGGAAAAGCATCAATAAGGAACTCTAATAGCCATGTGAACGAGATATCTGTCCATCCATGCATGACTTTACCTTGTAGCAATCTCACTATGAAAGACAATGATGTATACTTGACACAATTAGGATACAATGGACACTCTGCGTCTTCAACAAGTTTTATAAATTTGGCATCATCTTTGCTAGGACCATCTATTCTTGGACTGCTTAATGATGATGGATTATCATACAAACTAGCACCAATAGGTGGAATTCCAATTGCTTCATGTATCATCTCCATCATATCATCTCTAAAATCAGAAAGTTGATCATCCCCACTGCAAGATATAGAAGAATATGATTCCCCGTGAAGGGTCCATATCTTGTACTTGGATAAAAACCCATTTATAATTATATGTTCACGAGCAATGACCCTCTCCATCAAATAAGTATTACAACATTTTTTGCAAGGGCAATAAATTCGAGTCTCAAAACTATCTGTTTTATTTTGATATGCATAATCTAGAAACTTGTCAACACCATGGATGTATTCAGATGAAGCTCTATTTTGCAAATCAATCCAACTTTTATCCATATTTAATGCCAGAGAAATCTACATAAATTAAAAAAAATTAGGGTTATACAAAGAGATGCCGGACAATGAAAATATATTATTTTGAGTTTAAATAATGTTTGACAAGTAAAAACAATGAAAATGATTACGAAAAACATGTTGATCTTAATCATAACTAAAAATTAAGGGGATAATTCTTTGCTTATACCATTCCATAGCCCAAGGGGCCATTAGATAGAGTTACAGAAGGTATTTTGCAAAAAATGCCCCACAAGTGGGCTAATTCTAAACTTACCCAAATACAATAAAAATGCAATTGAATATAAAAATGAAATGAGATACAAATTATAATTAAAATCTCTAATTAGATAATTATAAATGGGTCCTCTCTATTGAGACAATAACATCTAACCTCCTTCAAATTGAGAATCTAACGGTAGCGGGGCTGGTTTGATGATTGTGCACGATGTGAGCTTCCCAACAAATGCAGCAAACCATCGCTCCACAGCTTCACCACACACATACAAAATCAAAACACACACACACATACACAGATACACAATCAAAACACACACATATACACATACACATACATATACACAAACAAAAACACACACACACATACACATAAATAATCAAACACACGCACACACACATACACACATACACACATACACACATACAAAATCAATAACACACATACACACACATACACAAATACACAAATACACAATAAAAACCCACACACATACACAAACAAAAAAAAACACTCTATAGCGGTCATAACGTTGTCATGTCAAACATACATTCTATGATGGCGGCGTTTTTGTCTAAACTCGCCGAAGCAAAAATACTCCGCAAGCAATGCCTAAGTCAGCAATTATGAAGCATCTCAAAATAGAAGGCACTTTCAGGCATAATCAACCAGGAAAGATTTGGCTTAAGCGTGAATGTTGGAGATTAAACCAAAATAAAATAAATGTGCCAAGTAGTATCCCAAAAAAATGATTTATAATTTCTATGATATTTATATTCAATAATTCCTATATTGTCCATATTATGAAACATTCTATTATGAAATATCTCTAAGGATCAATGCAGCACTAACATAACCTTGGTAGCTGTCAAAAAATTAAATAAAAATGTAAAGTTGGTTTGAAAATTTAATAAGGCACTTCAAAAAATTCATAACAGAATTTGAGGAACTATAAATTTTTCACAGGACATGCTAGGTTCAAGAGATTAATCGTAGCAATTCCTTGAGTGTTATCAAATTTATCATAATTGAGAATAAACATGGACAATTCCAAATAACTACTTAACAAATCTTCCCCTCTTTAATATGACAATATTCGGGATCATATCACATTATACAGCAATATGAACACTATTTCCTGGCTTTAGATGGGTTTTGAAGCTGCAGAATTAAACTCATTACCTATAATATCCTGCATTCCAAGAATAAATCGTACTTATTGCACAAACACCAAAAAGAAATTTATTATAGAAGCTTGAGGTACAACTCAAGTCAGTTCCAATGGGTTCCACCCAAAACCAAGAACAAATTCATACATGTTCGGCTCCAACATTTCAGAACCGAAATGGACTAATGTGCCTGAAGATGAGGTAGATTAATAAAGAAGGTTAGGGTTACCTGGAGAAACCGGAGAGGATGCGTGGAGGCTGCGGCGTGGAGTAGCGAGCGGGAGAGGCTGCGTGCGGCTGCGGCGTGAAGAGAAGGCTAAGGCGTCGGGGAGGCAGGGAGAGGAAGGGCTTGAGATCGAGTGAGCTTTTTCCGGAGGCTGCGGTGAGAGAACTGGTTGCTGGAGAGATGCCAGAGGAAGGAGAAGTGATCGGCAAGATGCAACGCTCTGAACTTGCGGGGAAGGGTATGGCGCCGTTTGCTTAGGTTTAGGGCGATCGGGAGGAGTGTTATGGAGGAGTGAGGGTTTAGACAGCCACATATTTTAAATTGTTTTGAAATTTTATTAGCCACAATTTTTTGTTTTTCATGGCTAATACAAAGGTATTAGTCATGCTTTTTTATTGTCATGGCTAAAACTTGACTATTAGCCACGGTTTTGCGGTCATGGCTAATACTAAGGTATTAGCCACGATTTTTGAACCCTGGCCAAAAAAAGTGTAGCCAATACTCACTTTTCTAGTAGTGATAGATGGATTTCTTAAGTTTGCAAACAGTCCTTTTTGGGTCTCCCGACACAAAATTTTCTGGTTGCACCATATAGATTGTTTCATCAATGTCTCCATTGAGAAATGCTGTCTTTACATCCATCTGATGTAGCTCAAGATCAATTGGCAACTAAGGCCATAATGATTCTAAATGAATCCTTTGAAGAAACAGGGGAAAATGTCTCGTTGTAGTCAATTCCCTCTCTTTGAGTGAATCCTTTTGCCACGAGATGTGCTTTATATTTTTCAACATTGCCACTTGCATCCCTTTTGGTTTTAAAAATCCATTTGCAACCAACAGGTTTTGTTCCTTCTGGCAAGTCAACTAATTCCCAAACTTTATTTGCTTCCATTGATTTGATTTCATCATTCATGGCTTCTACCCACTTATGAGAATTAGAAATCTTCATGGCTTGATGGAAATTGAATGGGTCATTATCCATCATTCCTATAGCCTCTTCATGTTCTTGAAGAAATATAATATAATCATCCGGAATTGCATTTCTTCTTTCTCTAGTAGATCTTCTCAGTGGTAAGTTTTCTTGAGGTTGTTCATTAAGAGTAGTATCTTCATTTTGGTTGGGAGGTTCTTCCAGAGTAAATTGATTTTCTTGATTTGTTTTATGTAATTGATCATCCAATGGTTGATCAATCCCATCAACAAGTGTAGGTAGAGATGTGGTTATCTCACTAAAATCAATTTTCCTTAACTTATCCTCCCCCCAAACGCAATATCCTCAAGGAAACGAGCATTTCCAGTCTCAAAAATGGACTCAGTAGCGGGATCATAAAATTTGTATCCTCTTGACTTTTCAGAGTATCCAATGAAATAGCAAGTAACAGTTCTTGAGTCTAATTTTCTTTCATGAGGCTTGTAAGGCCTAGCTTCAGTTAGACAACCCCAAATATGAAAATGCTTTATACTGGGTTTCTTTCCAGTCCAGAGTTCATAAGGGGTTTTTGTTACTGCTTTACTTGGAACTCTATTCAAGATATAAGCCGCAGTCTTTAGTGCTTCCCCCCATAGGGAATCAGACAAAGTTTAAGTACTCATCATACTTCTTACCATGTCTTCAAGTGTTCTATTTCTTCTCTCAGATACACCATTCATGGTAGGAGAACCAGACATTGTGTATTAAGGAAGAATTCCACATTCCTCCAAGAATTTTGCAAATGGTCCTGGACGTTATTCACCAGATCCATCATATCTGCCGTAGTATTCTCCACCACGGTCTGATCTGACAGATTTGATGCTTTTACCTAATTGAAGTTCAACTTCAGCTTTATATTTTTTAAATACATTCAGTGATTGTGATTTCTCATGTAACAGGTATACATAACCATATCGTAAAAAGTCGTCTATGAACGTAATAAAATATTGTTGACCATTACAAGAAGCTGTAGGGAATGGTCCACAAATGTCTGTGTGTATTAGTTCTAAGACTTCTCTGCACCTTATAGATCCTGTTTTCCTTATGTTTGTTTGTTTACCTTTTACGCATTGAACACAAACTTCAAAGTCTGTCAAATTTATAGGATCGATGATCCCATCTGACATAAGTCTTTTCATTCTCTCTTTGGAGATATGTCCTAATCGTTTGTGCCATAATGCAGCTTGATTTGTATCAGTTAATTTACGTTTTGTACCACTTGAACTAACATACAAGGTTTCATTAAATGAGGTATTTGTATTAAGCATATATAAATTGTCATTAACAGAAAGAGAGCCAGTTCCTAACACAGTATTTGCATATGAAAGAGTAAATATTCTGTTTCCAAATGAACAAGAAAAACCAGATTTGTCCAACACAGAAATAGAAATAAGGTTCCGTCTAAACGACGGTACAACAAAAGTGTCTTCCAAATGCAAAAAAGAACCAGCGTCTAACAACAATCTAAAGGTACAAATTGCCTCAACTTGTACTGATTTTCCATCGCCCACAAATATGAATCTTTCAGCATCATTTGGTTTTCGGCTCCTCAGGCAACCCTGCATTGAAACACTTATGTGAGTAGTAGCACCAGAGTCTATCCACCAAGTGTTTCTTGGTACTGTACTTAAATTAACTTCTGAACAAACAAAGTTGAGAAGTTCACCTTTCTTGATACGCCAAGCAGCGTACTTAGCACAATCTTTCTTCATGTGTCCATCCTTCTTGCAGAAGAAGCATGTAAACTCTGAAGGCTGCTTGGTTGGCCCTTTCTTGAAGGGTGTAGATACTACAGCTAACTTGCCCTTATTCTTCCCTTTATCCTTATGGGAAATGGTCAAATGAGCACTTTCAGAAGTGTTTGCCTTGAGTCGTTCTTCTTCTTGCACATAGTGAAAGATTAACTCATTTAAGGACCATTTGTCCTTTTGAGTGTTGTAACTCACTTTAAACTGATTGTATTGTGTAGGAAGAGAGATCAACACAAATGCACAAGCAGATCATCAGAAAGATCTACCTTTAGTGCTCTCAATTTTGAAGCCAAATGAGACATCTCCATGATGTACTCCCTTATGTTTCCATTTCCTTTATACTTCATGCAAACAAGCTTAGCTAAGAGTGCACTAGTTTCAGCTTTTTCACTCTTAGCAAACCTTAGTTCAAATTCCTGAAGGAACTCTTTAGCATTGTCCTCATTTGACATTGTTCCCCTGAAAGCTTCTGGTATTGCACGTTTCATGATCATTAGACTCATCCTATTAGATCGTTCCCATCTCTCAAAGTCTCTCTTTTCATCAGGAGAGCTTTTATCCGTAAGAGTTTGGGGACGATCTGTTCTCAATGATAAGTCTAGATCCATGCATTCAAGAACTATCTGAACGTTCTCTTTCCAGGCCTTAAAGTTAGTGCCATTAAGAACTGGGATGGAATTTATGTTGGCAGAATTTGTGGAAGCATTTGTATTCACTGGGTCCATTAGATAACAAAAAAAAACAAAAATAAATAAATGTATTGCTTAACAAAAAAAAGATCTAGAAGCATGTTTGATTGAAAATAATCAATCTAAGATACGAAATACAACGGTGAATTCTTAATCTTTTGATAAAGGATTCATCTGTAAGTGGTACTCTTGTGTTAAAATCAAATGTTAACAAAAGGATCTGTCAGACAATCGTCCTCCTTTGGGCCGACTTATTGTCTACATGATCAACTTGAGTTTGTTACACATTTATTTCTACATGTGATCTATTTATTTTGGCCAAAAGAATATCACCTTTGGGTTGACATTCATAATGCATAAGATAAAATATCACAAGTTCTTAAGTCTTCCTTAATAAACATAATTTGGTGGTAGGGATTGTTTTGACAATATTCCACCATATTAAGTTATTAGGAGCGGAAAAGACATGAATAGAAGGATCTTTAATCCACATAGAGGTATGTAAGAATACAAGCTAAAAATTCATTGAATGAAAAATCCCTATAAAGCTCTATGTGTGCCTCTGATACCATTGATGGAAATAACAAAAGTGAACAAACATTTTGTATGAAATAAATTATGAGACTAACATTCATGGAGCAACATAACTAGACATTTATGAGATAATCTTAATCTGAACTAACACCAAAATCTGATCTAAAACTGTAGGAACACAAAACTGAGATGAAAGTTATACCTGGGTCCATTAGGGTTATATTTGAGTCACCAAAGAGGATCGAAGAGGAAGCTCACTGTGCAGTGAGCTTAATGACCGTGAGCCGGTAGCAGCCGCTGCGAGGATCACCGGAGGAGGACACCACGTGGTAGCCGGGAGAGGCGTCGCCGTCGCACTGGAGCACGCAGCTGCTCGAACGCTGCCGAAGGATGATCCGCACTGGAGCAGCGCCGTCGTCGTCGCGCGATGGCACACCGTCGGACGGAGGGGAAGGCACGCCGTCGCCAAGTCGAGCACAGGAGCACGAGGGAGAAAGGTCTTCCTCGACCTAAGCACACTGCACGGGGTTTTTCCGGATTTCGACAACTTAACCTAATGCTGAGCCTTTTGCTTGTCTTATATCCTGGGTCCAATGAACCCCTTTTTGCTTAGGTGTTGGGGACTTCAACCCTAATGACCTAATGGGTCATTGTTGAGTCATGTGAAAGACTCAATGATGACCCTATGGGTGTTTCTACACGCTTAGTCCATATTTCAATATATCTTAATAGTGTATATGCCGTCACGATTTACGCGCTTTAAAAGGCCTAAATACTTTAATCCTTACAGCCCCAAAACAAACTTCGTCTAAACTATTAAAACTCGGACGGGACCGGTCGGTTCCGCGCATTTTGAAAATAGGTCTATTATATGACATTTTTAGAAAAAGTGTCTCACATAATAGTTGTAGATATCGTCAAGATCTACAACTTTTATGTTGAACACTTTTCCTGAAAATACAATATAGCAGGCCTATTTTTAAAAGGGGCGAAACTCGGGCGGAACTATGCGATCCGCAATAGTTCCGCCTGATGCCGCGCCTTTTGAAAATAGGTCTACTATATTACATTTTTATAAAAAGTGTTCAACATGAATGTTGTAGAACTCGTCGAAATATACAACTTTCATGTTGAACACATTTCCTAAAAATATCATATAGTATGCCTATTTTCAAAAGCCGCGTGAAACTCATATTTAACTAATTCCGGGTTCCGCTTTTTTACACTTCTGATTATATAAATATACATGATACTTAAATTAATTTTATTGAGCATTAATATATTTAAAAATACATTTTTCGATGCAGAAATGAAATTCTTAACGTATGGAGATTGCCCTGAACAAAGTTCAATCAATGTCGGATCACATTTCATTACAAATAGGTCATTTTCAAGCAAAAAAGATTTAATTGAATGTGCGAGAAAAATTGGTAAAGAATTGGATTTTGTTGTAATTATCACGAAGGTCGATAAAATTGACTCACTTAACATAGTAAGTTTTTTAGCATTTAATGAATCTGAAAGCTCCTTTTTAGTAAAATAATTTTACAATATTTTTTTATTTGATTGTGTTTGAGATTGTGCCAATTTGATCACCACAAAGGCATGAATTTAGACTATCTTGTGTTTGAAAAAACATTGGACTTTTACATTATATTTTGCTTGATTAAGTAGTTGAAAAAAACAATGAATTTTATTTCATTTTTTGCCTTAATTTAATGTGGTTATATAACTTTAGAAAAAAACTAGGCTCCCAATAGCCAATGGGCAGCCATTATCAATTTCTTGGGCTGTCAATAGTCAATGGTCTGCCAATATCCAAAGCCGAGGCAATATAAACGCCCTAAATATATTGAAGGTGGATAGAATATACGCTAAGTAGTTTTGGCGCTGTGGATAGGAAGTATTTCATTTATATGGATGGTTTGGGTTTGAAACCTAGCATTTAGCATTTGAGATGAATTAATTTTGGCCCACCCGCCTGGTTCGCCTGCCTCGCCATTCTTTATCCTTTGCGAGCCTATTAGCCCCACATCGCATATATGAACTCATCTCTTGATGTATATAAGGTGAATCCAGAGGAGCTTTGTACTTTCGGGCTTGCGGTCTGAAAGCTGGATTTTTTTTCTTGGTTAAATGTACTATCACATGATGCATGGGGGCTCCCTGCACTATCACAAGTATATCTATACTATATTAAAAGGGAAAAAACACTCTTTGGTTGAACATTAGATTTCCGGTTTTACCCTTTTTTTTATTAAAAGAATTTTAATTTTAAAAAATTATGTAACTTTCTTTTATTATAAAAAAAGTGTGTTTTCATATAAACAAAATCATTTAACTTTAATAAAAACTGTATTCTCCTCTCAAATTTGCAAATTTGCAAATTCGCACGCATTCCGCAAAAATGAGAGATGAGCGTAGAATAACATGCGGGCTGTGGGAGCGCGGTCACCACCCTAAACAATATAAAGCATACAGTTTAAACATTAAAGCCTTGGAAGTGCGTTGGCAATATCAAATATTTCTGCAGCCTTGTTGGCGTCAGAAAATCACATTCACTGTTGTAATAGAATCTCAAAGTAATCTAAGGGTAATAAACTATACGAACCATTTTTGTACAACCATTTTGCAAAAGATTTAGGCTTCATTTGGTTCGGCGGTGGCGGATCGATCCGGCAGGTGGAAACGGAGTGTTTGAATCGGAGGGGGGAGGTGGCTGCTCCAAACAGAGCTTTTTGGGGCGTTTCTCAAGACGGGCGGGTGGAAACGGAGCAAACGCCGCCGGAGGTTCATTTGTTTACCCTCCTTCCGACGGCGTTTGCCCAAAACGGAGTATCAAAACGCCCAAACAAATAGAGACTTACTCTAATCTTGTTGCGGTTCGCTCAGTGCTCTCGATAGACCGGTTTCGGATCGGTCGGTCTTAGCCCCGGGCGATCGAGTACGCACACAGTCAAAGTAGAAAATGAGAGATTGTACACACACAACTTTAACGTGGAAAATCCCGAAAAGGGGAAAAAACCACGTGGCCGGGTCTGTGCTAGCCAAGATCCATTATTTGCCTCTGTTACAGTGCTCTTGTAAAGAGAATGCGAGGGTGACAAGCCGCGGCTCGTTACAAATACTAGGGGGGGGGGGGGGGGGGGTTGAGAGAGCTTTCCTCGGGTTACAGGACACCGCTTAAGAGTTCGTGCACTTTGACGTGCGACTTTCTTGAGTGCTTGCTCTTCTGGCTTGCGCTCCGCAGGATGCCTGCACTTTATCCCTCAGGCTGAGGAGGGCTGCCTTCACTGGCACTTCGTTCCCTTTCTTCTTTGGGCGGTGCTTAGAGGAGAACCTGCCAAGTTAGTGAGTGAAAATGGAAAGGAGGAGGAGATTCCTTACTTCTTTGGGCGGTGCACTTCGTTCCCTTTCTTCTTTGGACCTTACTTTTCTGCTTTTTCAGGTTTCCAAGCGGTGCATGCAGAGCCGTCCTATGCGGCTGCGCTCGAGTCTATCCCTCGAGCACGTAGCTATTTGGAGGAGGCGCTTCAACATGCCCCCCTGATTTGGAGGTGCGAATCCCTAGTCCTGAAGAGCGGGTGCAAAACCCTCCGCGAGGCTGGATGACTCTTTGCGAGTCGTCACTTCAGTGAGGTTTTTGCCTTCCGGCGTGCGAGGAATTTGCCGAGATTCTGAAGTTCTGCGGCGTTCCTGTGTCGCAGTTTACCCCTCTTGGGATGACGCGGATCATGGGGTTGATCGCGTTTTTTCGCAAGCGCGGATCGAGGTTTTCCTTGGATACTTTCAAGGATTGGTGTGAGGTGCGTGCTGACGATCGGGGCCGCATGGATGTCTTCAGCAACAAGCGCTCGCTTGAGTTTGAGACCCGGGCGGATCGTTGCCATGAGAATACCTTGTTTAGATATGTCAGGAACCCAGGTGGATTGTCAGAGGTGTGGAACGTGCTTTCGGACCATTGCCGGCGTTCTTGAGGACACGAGTGGGAGTTTATTCCCGTCCTTGGTTTTGTGGAGCCCCAAGAGCTGGGGAATATCTTGTTCAGCATTTCTACTTTCATTGATTAGAAGCGCCTGCTGCTATGCGGGCTGTCTGTTGATTCGGGACGTGCTGCTGCCATTCCTCTCTCCCGTGACAGGAAGAGGAAGCTAGCGTTTGGAGGCCATGGTGTTGAGGAGGCGGGTCCTAGCCTTCAGCCGCGACAGGATGCTCTTTCGGAGGGGGCTGCCCCTTGCGGCTCTAGAGTTGGAGGCGAGCCGGATGACGCGGATCTTGAGGTCCTGGGGTCATCGGCCCCCCAGGCCTCCCCAGCACGGGTTGCGGTGCGGCAGGTGGTGAAAGGAAAGAGGGTCTCTTCTTTCTTGGAGGC
Organism: Platanthera zijinensis; assembly: GCA_039513925.1. Lineage (NCBI taxonomy): Eukaryota > Viridiplantae > Streptophyta > Magnoliopsida > Asparagales > Orchidaceae > Platanthera > Platanthera zijinensis. Next base: position 255,451,964 of record CM077078.1, on the reverse strand, counting down.
GATGAACCATGCGGTACGTATGCTCTCAACTTTTGAGTAGTGGTTTTTGAGGAAAGCTCTTCTGACTTGTCCCTTTTCTTTTACAGATGGAGACTCAGGCGAATATTGTGCTTACGTGGAATGACCACTACTGAGACTGACAAACGGCTATATGGCCCTTCAGGGTGAGCTCAGGGAGGAGAAGAGTGTCCTTTCGGATCTGAAGGGGCGACGAGAGCGCGATATTTCGCGACTTAGGAAGATTGGGTCCGAGCTACGGTGCGAGATGGAGGACGCTAGAGCTGCGCACAGTGCCGAGAAGATGGCTGCGGAGGAGACTTTGCGTCTTCTAGATGAAGCTCGGGCAGAGCTGGAGTTATCCAGGGCGGAGGTGATGCGTATTTCCTCCGCGGAGCGGGAGGTCTAGCTGAAGGCAGCTGGTCTGGCAGAGTACCGGGACTCTGTGGATTACATGCGAGACCGGTGTCTGATCTCGGAAGAGGTCCGCGAGAAGGTGTGGACTCAGGAGGTAGAGCCACAGATGGAGGACTTGCGGGAAGTCGCTTTCTGCCAGGGGATGGCGAAGACCCTTCGGATGGTGTCCCGGAAACAGGGATGCGACGTTGCCGGCCTGGGGCTTGAGGATTTGTCAAAGGAGGAGGGCTCCGATGCTGAGGCGGGCGAGGCCGCTAAGTGACAGCAATATCTATTTGATGCTCTTTATTGATTTGTATGCAAGTACTTCTTTACATTTGTGGGCTTGCCCCCGTCGATTCGTACCTTTGTACTTTTTTGGCTTGTTGATATGTTTGTTGAGTGGTCGTCATTGCCTTTGCTTCTGACTGTTGTGGCCTTTGTTGTCTTAGCCAAGCACCAACTACGAGGGGCAGGCCCTGAGCGGTGGAAGAGTGTTTGCTCTGGATGGGGATGAAGAGTTATGGGAGCTTCAAACTATTGTCGGCGGGAGACCATGTTTGTTCGAACCCCTGCGAATTGTGGTGAACCCGGTGGCATTGGAGGGGCGTGGCCCCGTAGACCCTGACGATGTCGCAACTTACTACGAGGCGAAGGGCGTCCCCTTGTGCCAGGGCAGAGAAGCTGAGACCATCGCGCTGCGGGCCGCGCAAAACTGAGGGACCTGGCTCTCGACGACGTAGCAACCTGCTTTGTAGGAGAAGGGCGAGCCTTGCCACCATGAGAGCGAGGTCGAAGCTTCCGTGCTGCAGTCTGCGGGAGACTCAATGTTTGGTCCCTTTGGCGACACCGCAACCTATTTTTAGGCCGAGGATATCGCGCTGTTGACAGCGCACAACTAGGGGAGCTGGTCCCCGGCGATGTCGCAAACCGCTAGGCAGATGAAGGGTGCACCCCTGAACCGTGGCAGAGAGAGTGAAGCCATTTCGCCACAGTATGGCTGTGGTTGGTTAGGTGTGGCTTCAGCGGGGCCGAAACCCGATTTAGTTACGATTTGTGGCTTAGTTAGGCACCAGTCGCGAGGGGGGCAGGCCCTGCGTGGGTGGGGCCCAAGTCTTCGGATGTAGGTGAAGAGTCATAATCCTCGGCCTATTGTCGGCAGGAGGACATGGTCGATTCGAACCCCCGCGAGCTGCTGATGGACCCTAAGTTGTAATTACACCGATCGTGGGGGATTTCCCAGGATGGCGGGGCGTCGAGCTTCGGATACAGGTGAAGAGTCATAATCCTCGGCCTATTGTCGGCAGGAGGACATGGTCGATTCAAACCCCCGCGAGCAGCTGATGGACCCTAGTATTTGCTGAGGCGTGGCCCCGAAGACCCGGACGACGTCGCAACCTACTACGCAGCGAAGGACGGGTCCTTGCACCGGTGGAGTGAGGTCGAGGCTATCGCGCTGTGGGCTGCGCATAACTAAGGGAGCTGGTCCCTGACGATGTCGCGACCCGCTCCGTAGGAGAAGAGTGAGCATTTCTGCCATAGGAGAAAGGTCGAGGCCACCGTGCTACAGTCTGCGTGGGACTTGGTATTCGGTCCCCAGGCGACATCGCAACCTATTAATAGGTCGAGGCTGTCACGCTATGGGCCGCAGTCAACCAGGGGTGATCATTCCCGACGACGTCGCAATCCGCTGGACGGGTGAAGGGCGAACCTTTGAACCGCGACAGGGGGATCGAGACAATCGTGCTACAGTTGCTCGCCGAACCTCGGGGGACAGATTCCAAATCGATCCTGCAAGTTTTAGGAGTTAGTGACTTCGTAATCATAGTATATAAATGTAAAGAGATGAGTTGTTTTGTTTTTTCTTTAGCCTGGTCGTGCCATTGCACGATGACAGATTCTGAACCGCCAAGCGAGTCGTATGTCGGTGGATCCCGGACCGCCTTGAAAAACAGATGATCCTGGCCTCAGGGGGGCTGAGGGATGAGATGTTCTTCTGACGTATTTGCTGCATGACAAGAGTTAGTATGAAAGCAGAAATGCAGTAAACAGGATAGTTTGTGCACGAGGGTTTTCCTCGCGACTTTATAGTTATCTTTAGGTGATTTGATACAAAGAAGTGTTTTTGGGAGGCACGTTCGCCTCGGTTCTTGCTTTTCTCCAGAGCGGCCTTCTAGATGCGGTAGATGCTGGTTCCTGAGACGGCCTCCGGCTGCGCTTGGTGCAGATAGCATGAGCGTGCTATGTCCTGGATGCCCCTGACGACCCCAACTCCAGCAGGCGTGACAAACTTCATCGCGAGGTGCGGGATTGACGAAACTGCCAGGAAAGCTGTCTGGAAGGGGCGACCAAAGATCGTGTTGTAGGGCGATTCTGTATCGACTGCCAAAAACTGTATGTCGTGCGTAACCTGCCTTGGAAATTCTCTTAGTGTCACCGGAAGGGTGAGGGTGCCTGCTACGGACACGGTGCCCCGTTGAAGCCATAAATGGGGCCTGATGCTGGACGAAGATTCTGCCTTTGGATTCCCATGCTGGTTAACCCAGTCATGAATATAACATTTACCGAGCTGTCGTTGCCCACCAGAATTCGCTTTACGCGGAAGATGGGGTTGCCAATTTCCGCTGTAATAACTAGCGGGTCCTGATGTGGTGCGAGGAGGTCCTCCTTGCCGAAGCTAATGGTAGGAATGATTCCAGCCACCTTGTCTTCCTGGGGAGCGGCGATGGAGTTGACTGCGAAAAAGGGAAAGCCGGAGATGACTCCACAATCACGATGACCTGCCTGCCCCCCACCTGCGCTTCTCGGCGCGCAGGTGGCGGTTTTCTCCACGCAGGCGGGACTCCGTGATGCTCTTGCACATATCCTTGCAGAAAACGCCCGAGTATTCCCTGCCGAACAAGACGCTCTATCTCTTCTTTCAACTTCACACACTCTTCAGTAGTGTACCCGGTTCCTCGATGGAAGTCGTTGTACTTTGATGGATCAGCCCTTGGATTGTGCGGGAGAGACCTTGGCCTCTGGAGCGCCGGATCGTCCTGAATGACATACAGGACGTTAGTGCGAGTGGTGTTGAGAGGGGTGTAAGTCCGGGGAGGCCCGTAATCCTGGCCTCTCCGGGGCTCCTGATTACGATGCTCGATGCGATGGTTCTCGTCGCGCCTCTGTGCTCGTCTTCCAGAGGGCTGCTCCTGCTGCTTCTGCCTCTTTTGGCCTCCTTCAAACTGTCGATGGTGGGCCTCAATGGCCTCATCCGCGGCAATTTGAGCTTCCACTCGGTGTACCAGATCTGCATAATTGGGGACAGTATCCCGCATTAGAGCAGAGTAGAATCCGTCTGGTCGAAGTCCCCCGAGGAAGACCCCTCGAAGGAGTTCTGGGTCTACCCCAGGGATCTGTCTCGCTTCCATAGTAAATCGGCGGAAAAACTCTTACAAGGTCTCAGTTTCACTCTACCGGATGCCGGAGAGGTGAGATAGATCCTTTGCGCTCCTGCGGTTGGCCATGAACTGATTGAGGAATTGCTGGCTCAGCTGGGGAAAGTTTCTGATGGACCCCTCTCGGAGGGAATGGAACCAAGTGCGGGCCTGCCCTTTAAGGGTGGTAGGGAAGACCTGACAAAGTAGTTGATCGGGCGCGTTGTAGAGGTGGAGGATCGTGTAGAAGTGGTTGATGTGGTCCCAAGGATCGTCCACTCCGTCGTACGTCTCGACGTAGGGGATCTTGAATCCTTGAGGGACGGGATAGGCCAGTACTTCAGGAGCCAAGGGTGATGCCCCCCGAGCGGGGCGCCGCGTCGCCATCGCTCGCCGGCCGACAGGTCCAAACCCTTCTTCGAACATTTCGCGGAATGCTTCCCGAGTCATTCCTGCACCTGGCTCTGCTGGGACTAGCTGCTGCTGATTGCTGAGGAGAGGGGCGATTCCCTCCGCCCTGATGTGGCGAACGGGAAGCTCGATGCTGTCGTACCTTGACGACTCGGATTCTTCTTCTACGGCCTTCTGCTGCTAGTACTGGTAGATTTTCCTGAGTTGGGGCCCCTGCGGGCACGTGGGGGACTGCGAGTTGTCTTAAGAGGGCGAGCATCTCGACCCGGATGTCTGGTGGGGGTGCCGCGCTCTCGGGCGACGACGCCCCAGGCGCTGCAACGTCCTCTTGCGGTGGTGCGTTCTCTAGAGATTGCGACGTGACTTGATCCTCCTGCTCATGCCGGATCGACCCCCCAAGTCGTTCGGGTGCTCTTTCCGGCCATTCTGTCACGCTCTGACAAACTTCTGAGTCTTCTCTCGCTTGCTGGGAACGTTTCCCACAGACGGCGCCAAACTGTTGCGGTTCGCTCAGTGCCCTCGGTAAACCGGTTCCGGATCGGTCTGTCTTAGCCCCGGGCGATCGAGTACGCACACAGTCAAAGTAGAAAATGAGAGATTGTACACACACAACTTTAGCGTGGAAAATCCCGGAAAGGGGAAAAACCACGTGGCCGGGTCTATGCCAGCCAAGATCCACTATTTGCCTCTGTTACAGTTGTCTTGTAAAGAGAATGCGAGGGCGACAGGCCGCGCCTCGTTACAAATACTAGGGGGGGGGTTGAGAGAGCTTTCCTCGGGTGACAGGACACCGCTTAGGAGTTCGTGCACTTTGACGTGCGTCTTTCTTGAGTGCTTGCTCTTCTGGCTTGTGCTCCGCAGGATGCCTGCACTTTATCCCTCATGCTGAGGAGGGTTGCCTTCACTGACACTTCGTTCCCTTTCTTCTTTGTGCGGCGCTTAGAGGAGAACCTGCCAAGTTAGTGAGTGAAAGGGGAATGGAGGAGGAGAGTAGAGAGAGAAACTCTGGTGAGTAGTAGGAATGAAGATAGAGAAAGAGAAGGAGAGAATGAAGCCGCCTCCCCTTAAATGAACTATCAGGGGTGCTTATATAGGGTTTCCGAGGTGGTTAGAGTGGTTACAGTGGTTACGGTGGTTAATCGCCGATAAGAGGGCCGTGATCGCTTGTGGTGATCGGAGGGCCGTAATAGCCTGCCACGATCAGACGGTGGAGAGAAGGCCGGCCCACGATGGTGGTCGGAGGAGACGCGCCGGCCGGCGGTCGCCCGAGGGAGGGGGCGGCCTGCCACGAGGAGGCGGCCGGTCGCGAGGAGGCCGACCGCACGGAGGGGGCCGGTCGGGGCCGCCGACCGCATGGGGGCGGCCGGCCTCGGGTGGCCGACTACGACCGCCGACCGCACGGAGGGGGCCGGCCGGGGCCGCCGACCGCATGGGGGCGGGCGACCTCGGGTGGCCGGCTGCGGCCGCCGACCGTACGGAGGGGGCCGGTCGGGGCCGCCAACTGCAAGGGGGCGGCCGACCTCGGGTGACAGGCCGCAGCCGCCGGCCGTACGGGGGAGGCTGGCCCCGGGCGGCCGGCCAAGGCCGCCAGCCACAAAGGGAGACGGCCGGCCGCGGGAGGTCGGCCGCAAGGGGGGTGACGACCGGCCATGGGTGGTCGGCCGCCGGCCGCCCGTAAAGGCGGCGGCGGCGGGTTCGATTTGCCGCGCGGTGGTTACGCGATCCGGTGCGCGGGAGTTACGATCCGGTGTGAGAGAGTTACGATCCGGTGCGGGGGAGTTACGATCCGGTGCGCGGGAGTTACGATCTGGTGCGGGGGAGTTACGATCCGGTGCGCGGGAGTTACGATCCGGTGCGGGGGAGTTACGATCCGGTGCGCGGGAGCTACGATCCGGTGCGGGGGAATTACGATCCGGTGCGCGGGAGCTACGATCCGGTGCAGGGGAGTTACAATCCGGTGCGCGAGAGTTAACATAATTTTCTATAAATTAGGGGGTACCCATCCAACCTCACCCTTTGCCGAAATCGCAAAGGCCCCACCGCTGTCCACGTGTTCTTTATATCCACGTGGCAGACGCATGAGTTTGTTAGAATTTTTTTTTTAAAACTGCTCGCCCACCGCTTATTCACGCGCTTTAAAAAAATTGCGTGCTGATATTGAGCCGAGTTCAAGCGATTTAGCCTCGGCTCAAAATCGGTTCTTTGAGTCAACCTCGGTTCAAATTATCTCAAAAAAGAAATTGATTTTAAGTCGAGATGGCTCGCGAAATAACTCAATTCCAAGTGGGCTCAAAATAGAATTGAACCGGCTCGAAATTGAGCAATTTTCCACTTTATTCATAATTAACTCAAAATGAAATTTGGTAAACTTTAAATTTAGTAAATGAAATACTTAAAGTATTCACACTTTTTATTTAGGATTAAATTTTTGTGTTTTTAATTTTAAAAGACAGCAGAATAAAATATAGAAGATGATGGATGCTGTCAAGGGGGAGCTCTAGAACAGCAAGCTGATAATATTCCACAAATAGAAGTTGAAGAAACTGAAGAACAGACTGCTGAAGAAAGGATACCTCAAGCAATGAGACATCTAAAAGATCATCCAGCTCACCAAATCATTGGTGATGCTAGACATGGTGTAATGACAAGGAGTAAGAGCATGAACACTGCATTATGTTCAAGCTTTCTGTCCCAGGTGGAACCTAAGAAGTTTGAGGAAGCTATTAAGGATTCTCACTGGATAGGTGCCATACAAGAAGAACTGAACCAGTTCAAGAGATGCAAAGTATGGAAACTTGTTCCTAGACCAGAAGGACACAATGTCATTGGAACAAAATGGATCTACAGGAATAAGTTGGATGAGAATGGAATCATAATAAAAAATAAGGCAAGGCTGGTAGCTAAAGGTTACAGGCAGGAAGAAGGGATAGACTTTGACCAAACTTTTTCTCCTGTAGTAAGGTTGGAGGTCATAAGACTATTCCTTGCCTATGCAGCCTATCAAGGATTCTATGTCTACCAAATGGATATCAAGTCAGCATTTCTGAATGGAGACTTGAAGGAAGAAGTATATGTAGAACAGCCATAGGGTTTTGTTGATTCTCATTTTCCAAACTATATCTATAGACTTAAGAAAGCCCTTTATGGGTTGAAACAGGCTCCTAGGGCTTGGTATGAGACATTGTCTACCTTCCTCATTTAGAATAAATTTTCAAGGGGAAAATAGACAAAACTCTATTTCTTAGGGAATCCAAAGGCAAGATCATGCTAGTTCAGATTTATGTTGATGACATAATCTTTGGATCTACTGAAAACAACCTTTGCAGGAAGTTTGCTAAACTTATGCAAGGGAAATTTGAAATGAATAGCATGGGTGAGCTAAAGTTCTTTCTAGGACTTCAAATAAAATAGACTGATGATGGCTTATTCATATCATAGTCTAAGTTCACCAAGAAGTTGATAAAGAAATATGGTATGGATACAACATCCACCATGAAAACTCTAATGGGGTCAAGCATGCTTATATGCAAAGATAAAGCAGGAAAACCTGTTGATAAGACTTTGTATAGAGGAATAATTGGCTCCCTCCTCTAATTGAATGCTAGTAGGCCTGACATCATGTATGTAACGTGTGTCTGTGCTAGATATCAAGCATGCCATAAAGATTCACATTATTCTGCTGTAAAAAGAATTCTGAAATATCTTAAGGGCACACCAGATCTAGGTCTTTGGTACCTTAGGAATAGAGATTTCCTATTAACTGGATTTTAAGATGCAGATTTTATAGGATGCAAAGAAGATAGGAAAAGTACCACAAGTACTTGTCAGTTCCTAGGTGGAAGATTGGTGTCATGGAGCAGCAAAAAGCAAACAAGTGTTGCAATTTCTACTACTGAGTCAGAGTACATTGTTGTAGGAAGTTGCTGTGCATAACTATTGTGGATGCAATATCAGTTAGAAGGTTATGACATCAAGCTAAGTAAAACACCTTTATATTGTGACTCTACAAGTGCTATTTCCATTGCTAGAAATCCTGTTTCACATAGATGAACAAAGCATATTGAAATTAGGTATCACTTTATAAGAGAACATGTAGAGAAAAATGACATCTGTTTAGAATTAGTCACCACAAATAGACAAATAGCTGACATATTCACTAAGCTTCTGGATGAAACTAAGTTCAATAACTTTAAGATTGAGCTAGGAATGCTAGATATTGAGTAAGTAAATTTATAAACTCATTAAAGGAAAAATCCTCAGATATTGGCTAAGTTAGGAATTCATGTTGACATCAACAATAAGTTGGTCGACATTAATTGCTGTTAGTGTTGACACTGCCAGAGCTTAGTGTTGACATTAAAAGGAAAGTGTCGACACTACCAGAGCTTAGTGTCGACATTAAAAGGAAAGTGTAGACACAATGTTGTCGACATCTTACATCTATGTGTCGACATACTTCTGTCAACACCTTAAGTCAAGGTGTCTACAAAACAATGTCAAGTCTTATATGTCGACTCCTATAGAGTGGTGTCGACATATAATAGTGCTGGATCCCTATCATCCGTGTCGAGATGTTAACTTCTGTGTTGACACAAGGTGTCGACACAAAATATTTGGTCACGTCGTTTGACCTTCCAAATTTAAAACCCTATAAATAGGTTAAAATGAGAATTAGTCGACCACGCGACTTAGCTTTCTCGAGACATTGAACTTCTGTGTCGAGAACTAGATCTCCTCTCAACCATCCTCAATCTCTCTTCCTTCAACATTCAATGGCGCCAAAGTTGGAAGAAAACATCAACGAGGGTTACGAACTGGTTCATAACGCCTTCAACGATGCTTCTTTAAAAATTCAGAAAGTCATCACCCTAGTCACTGACGCTGGACTAGAATTTATGGTCTCATAACCAACCAAGATATGGAAGAAAGAAGTAATTGAATTCTTCTCCAACGCAAAGCTGGATTCAATTGGAAACAAGATTAGGTCAACAATCTTGGGACGAAGATAAAGCTTACTTCTAAAAGTCTGAGCAAGGTACTCCAACTGCCGTCGCTCAAAGAATAAGATGAGGTTGATTCCGACAAGATAGAAGAGGGACTTCAATGGTGTGGTTTGAATGCAACCACGAAGATTGGATCCTCTATGAACAGAAAAGGGATGAATTCCCAAGGGAAATTTCTTTCTGAAGTGGTTAGAAAGGTTATACTATGCAAGACAGGGGGACATGGCAAGATATCTTCCTTCATGTTAAGCCTAATGATAAGATTAATATTCGATCTCAAGACTGACTAGTTGATAGTAGTCTTTGACAGGATCAAGGAAGGGATCAAGAAGCCTAACCTAGGCAGGATCCTGAGTTTGTATCTAGTCTCAACAAAGCCAGAGATACTAAATCGAGCTGCAGGAGCTAAAATCAATCATATGAGGAGAATGGACACTAGAATCTTGTCAAGATGGGATAGGGTGCTGACCAAGGAAACTCCAGCTCCTGTGCAACATCAAAAAGAACTAAAGAAAAAGAAATCAGCAGCAAAGATTGTGGAATCATCTAGTGATTCAGAAGAGGTTGTGGTTTTCAGTTCTGATGAGGATGTAAATGAAGTACAATCTCAAAGGGAAGATGATTCAGTTCCACATCCTCAAGTGTCCTCAGTTCCAGGGGGAGACTTCACATAGACTATCATGGAGAGTGAAGAAGCTCATCTCACTATCCTGGAGGTTCTCAAGGATATCAACAAGGATGTTGCTATGGTAGATGAGCCAGAAGCATAAACTGAGCTAGTTCAAGTTGCTGAGAAAGAGACTTTTGTTTCAGAAGCTGATGTCCAGAGGCAGAATACTGGGGATACTGAGGACAATGTTCCTCCATCTGATACTTTGCCAGATGTCCAGAAGGACAACCAGGACATACTTCAAGAAGATGCACAGATTGAGGGGGAGGTACCAGACCTAGACTCAGTACATTTTCCTGATAATCGGCCTCATGCTGTGGATGTAGCCAGTTCCTCTGAATCAGAAGCTGAACAAGAAGCCTCGGAGCTAAAGAAGAGAAAACTAATGGAAATAAGGAAGAAAAGCATAGGCTATAATAAGGCCTTACAGACTGCCCCACCAACACCAGCTCCTATAGTGGACTACAGTTCACTTTTGGTGAAACTGCAAGAGAAGATGGATGAGCAAAGGACTACTCTTGAAAAATATGTGGATGAGACCCACAAGGACCTGCAATTTCAGCTGGTACATGATATCAAATCTATCAGATTTGAAGTCAATCAGAATAAAAAAGAGATGACAGATTGCTTTCATAAAAGAGGTAATGTTGTAGTTTACTTGACACAACAACAGGAGATTAAGACTGTAGTAGTGGACATTACAATCAAACAAGATTATGTACTGGAAAATCAACTAAGAATGAATGAAAATATGGTAGAATCTCATAATGCAATTCTAACAAAGCTTGATAATAGTGTCACTGCTATAAAAACTGAAGTGTCCAAACAAATCAAGGAAGATTTAACAGCTGTCCAAACAACAATCCAGGCATCTCAGACAACTATTTCTGATCAACTGAAGAAGTTCAGGACCTATTACAAAGAAGGAACAAATTATCTGGCTTATCAGATAAGGTTTCAAAAGGATGATCTGAGAGATCATGTAGAAAGAGAAGTCATAAAGGGGGAGAGAGTATTAGTAAAAGCAAGATCAGATCTTGCTAAATGGATATCAAATAGCATTAGATCAACTCTTGGGTATCCACCCATTTGTGATGATGTCAACACTGCTGAATCTGGAATTCAATCTGCTTATTTTGAAGGGGTTCAGCAGAAAGTAGCTCAAGTTATTTATCCTCCTTCTGATTTTGAAGAGATCCAACTGGCAGTTCACCAAATGTATAGCCCTCCACAGGAGGCACAAAATGTTATTCTTGAAAAATTTGATATGCCTGCAGATATAGTTCAAAGAGAAAAAGAAGCTTAGATGTCTAAGAAAAGGTTAAGAGAACAAGCAGAATTAAAGCCTGATTTTGAACAATGGAGTCCAACCTCTAGAAATATTATTCTGACTGCTTGGAAAGCGGTGAAAGATAATATGCATGATAGAGGAAAATGGTATTTTGAACAAGAATGGAGTAAATATCAGGAGCGGCAAGATGCCATATTTTAGTTCAGAAGAGATCTTAAAGCTGAGAAGATACCTGCTAACTCGGTGGAGCCTATCAAGTATTTACCAAAGCCTTTTCATTACTTTGAAAGGCAAAAGATCAAGGTTGAAGAGCTTAAGAAGAAGGATAAGAAAGAAAAGAAGTTGGCTGATGACTCAGAAGCTAATGCACAAGTTAGGATTCAACCTGGCAAAGGAATTGTGATCATGGAACCCAAACTGACTTAGAGTCTTTTATGTCTTAAAATTTAGAACTATGTAATAATGTTATTCTTTCTATACATTCTTGAATTTTATAAGTCAGATATAATTTGAAATGATGGGATAATTTCTTAGTTGAGTAAATCTGTTTGATTCTATCTATTTATATATTACATGTTTCTGTGATGGATATGCTTAACTTTGTAACATATATATATATTCTGCCTATTGATTAACCTTGTCTGTGTTTGTTAGTACATCATTAATTTTGCTGGTTATTATAATGGTGTATATCATTGACTTGTGGTTATGACTTCTCTAAATAAAGGGAGATTGTTGGGTACATTGGTAATTGTACTAGATTTGAAGAAGCCTCACTTAAATCAATGACATACATCATCTTGTATTTGATGTCTGTTTAAGTTTATTTGTGCAGGCTAAGTAATGCAGAAATTTGTCTAAGTATAAAAGCATCGAGACACTCGGTCAGTGACAACGCTTGTGAAGAAGCTATGTTGAGAACAAGAGCAAAACTGTGTCGATACATAGGACTTGTGTCGACACACAGAAGTTCAGTCTACACCAGCTGTGTCGACACACAGGACTTGTGTCAACACACAGATATCAGACAACACAAGTTGTGTCGACTTGAATGATCACAGTCGACATCCTGAATGCTGAGTCAAAGATCAACTGTGTCGACACTCAGGACTAGTGTCGACACACTATGACTAGTAGTGTTGACAGTAAGCTGAAGCTGATATGTCAACACCCAGAACTTGGGTTGACAAATGTTTTGAAGAAAAGCTGTGTCGACTCTAAGGAAGTTGTGTCGACACATTCTACATTATCTATGTCGAGACTATGAAGAAAAGCTGTGTCGACAGAGATTGAAGTCTGTCGACTACATCAAGGCAATGTGTCGACATCCTGATAGCTTTGTCGACACATTCATAATCTGTGTCGACACATTTTGAAATCAGTGTCAACACATTGTGAAGTAGATTTGTCTCGACGCTGTCTGATGTTTTGAATACCAAGTTGCAGATTTCGAGATCTAAAAAGTGACAGTTGGCATAACAATCAAAGTTGTCAGATGTCAGAACTGTCAGATGCCAGTCAGCTACCGGTTCAGCCGGTTACCTCTGCTGTGTTTTTATAAATAGAACAATGCTATCAAAGAAGAAAACACACAGAAAATATACAACACAATAACACAGAGTCGAACAAGGAGAAATCTATAATAAGAAGAAGGAGAAGAAGGAATCTGATTCAAGATCACCTCCATCTGCTCAAGAGATATTCAACCTAGTTCTCTATTTTCAAGAAGTTTTGAAGAAGCTAAGTAAGGTTAAATCAGATCCAAAGCTACAAGGATCAGAAGAAGACCAATCACTCAAGATTTGGTCAAGAACACTTTACCCCATTCTCTCTCTCTCTGGGTAAAAAAATTCTTAAAATATTATAATCACAACTGTGGGATCTATATTGATCTGAGTGTAGGAAAGTCTATCTTTCTGAGTGGTAAGCCTGTAATTATAAGGGCTGAGGTAGGGCATGTTGCCTGAGGTAGGAGTTGGAAAATTCTGAGGTAGGGTTCTTGGGAAGAATCTGAGTTATAGGATCTGGAAGGATCTAAGCTATAGGGCTTGAAGAAGTCTGAGTTGTAGGAACCTGGAAGGGTTCTGAGTGGTAAGATCTGTTGATCTGAGAAAAGTGGAAGTTGGGCTGAATCTAGTTCATTGCTAGATAGGTTGAAGGGGAAAAGTGGATGTACCTAAATATTGGGGAACCACTATAAATTTGTGTGTCTCTGTGCTATGTTTGCTTACTCTGAATGTTTGTGATGCTTGTATGGTTGGATAACTAGATTTGCTATTTAGAAATTCTAAAACTGCCTATTATAAATAATTGAACCTATTCACTCCCATCTAGGTGATTAGTTTTTCATTATTGAATTCTTTCATCAACGCTATCTCCTTTGTCTCTATCAACTCTCTCACAAAGTGATGCTAGATTTGTATATGCTTTGTGCGGTTGTGAAAGACCGGATTTTTGCAGATGTACATGACAGATGTACTATCAACCATCAGAAGTGTTGGCCCTTGCTTCTTCTTTAATTCTTCCAGGTGATGGCCCAGCTATACAACTTCCTTGGTTGCTTCTCCTATATATTATTATATTTTCCACCTCGGCAGATGAAAGGGCTGTACTTTGTTGCTTCTTAGAGTTCCAGGAAACAGATTTGTCTCCAAACTATAATACAAATCCACTGGTACTCTTCCGATCATCAACATTGTCTGCCCAATCACTGTTAGAGTAGCCAATTAGAGGTTCTTCCTCATTTTCACTTCTTGTGTAAAGCAGCCCAAAGTCACGAGTACCCTGTAGGATTGAAAAATCCTCTTCATGACCTTCATGTGAGTATAACTCGGTGCACTCACAAATCTCGACACCATGCCTACTGAATGTTCAATGTCAGGTCTATTTTTGGTCAGGTAAATGAGGGAGCCCATGATGCTCCGATAGTTTTCTTCACTGATTTTCTCTTCTCCATCTTCTTTAAGCAGCTTATCACTTGTAGTCATGGGAGTTGCAGTTTGTTTACAATCCTACATTCTGAACTTTCTCATGAGGTCTTGGAGATAAATACTCTGGTTAACAAATATAGCTCCTGGATTTTGATCGATTTTCAGACCTAGAAAATACTTCATTTGTCCCAAGTCACTCATTTCAAACTCATTCTTCATAAGGTTTTTGAACTCCTATGTGAGATAAAGATTGGAGCCTATGACCAACAAATCATCCACATATATGCATGCTATTACAATTGTGTTATCTGAATGGTGTTTGTGGTAGAGTGAAGCTTCATACGGACTCCTGATATATACATTATGGTTGAGAAAAGTGTCAATTCCGGCATTCCATCCCTTTAGAGCCTGTAGTAGTCCATATAAAGCTTTTCTGAGTTTGTAAACTTTCTCCTCTTCTCCTTGCACCACATATCCTTCCGGCTATGGCACATAGATGCCTTCATTCAAATCCCCATTCAAGAACGCGGACTTCACATCAAGTTGACGAATTTGGAGTTGTAGTTGTGCTGGAAAAGCCAATGGTGTGCGGATTGTTTCCATTCTCGCAATTGGAGCAAACATCTCTATAAAGACACGTCTCAGCTTTTGTGAGGACCCTTTAGCAACAAATCGCACTTTGTGTTTCTGAATCTCCCCATTTTCATTCAGTTTGAGTTTAGAGATCCACTTTAACCCATTGATGGTGTGTTGAGGTGGTTTATTAACTAATGATTGGGTATTATGTTTTGTTATAATACGAATTTCTAAATTCATAGCTTCAGCCCATTGGGGTTATGAGATAGCTTTAGAAGGATGTGGGTTCTTGATATATGAGAGCTGCATTGCACGAATCATAGATATCTACGAGATTTCAATATTTCTTGGGAGATGATGAGCCATACCTATGTTCAGGGGAAACAATTTTGACGGAATGTGAATTGGGCAGCTGTCTAGGAGAATTTCCAGCAACTTTACTTTCATCAGCACACTCCACAAGATCCAGGAATAAAGGAATCTGATCCTCAACGACATTCCAGTCCCATGATTTTTCTTCATCAAAAATAGTGTCCTTGCGTACAATGAGATTTTGTGTGAGAGGGTTATACAGTCTGTAACCCTTTGACTCTTTGTTGTATCCCACCATGATACACTTCTCTCCCTTCTTCTCCAGTTTGTTTATGTGTTCTTTTGTTATCAGGGCATACACAATTGAGCCAAAAAATTTGAAGTGGTGTATGAATGGTTTCCTCTTATACCATGTCTCATAGGGTGTAGAGTTTGTGAGAGCTTTTGTAGGTTCCCTATTTAGTATATGCATAGTAGTGTGCATGGCTTCCCCGCAAAACTATTTTGGAAGGTGTTTTTACTATAATAAGCTCCTTCCCATTTCCCCCACATTTTTGTTTTTATGCTCCACTACTTCATTCTGTTGTGGGCTATGGAATAGTGAGATGCCTTCTTATCGCATTTGGCTCACAAAATGAAATGAACTTAGTGCTGAGAAAATCTCCACCTATTTGTCCTGAGACATTTAATTTTGTGATTGATTTCATTTTCCACAGATGCTTTAAATTGGAAAAACTTCTAAAATGCATCAAATTTCTGGGGCAGAAAATAAATCCAGCTCATTCGACTAAAATCATCTATCAAGAGAAGATAATGGCTCTATTTGGGACAGCTTTGGCGGATTGAAAAGTTACTGTCCAGATAGAGCTATTTTAAAATAGATCTCTGGGGAGCAGTTTTGAAAAGCTGCAGAGTGTTTGGGTGTTCTGTGCAAAAGTGCGCTCGGAATCGCCGGAGGAAGGACGTCGGGGGCTCGGAATCGCCGGAGGAAGGCCGTCCGGGGCTCCGAATTGCCGGAGGAAGGCCGTCCGGCCTCTGAGCATGTTCCAACTGAAGAAACCATTAAATTTCCAAAACCTGTGAGAGAGAAAGCTATTTTGCGGGAGCTGAAGCTGGGGGGGGAGATTTCTGAAAAGCTGCAAAACAGCTCCAGATTTTTGAAAAGCTCTTCATAAGGAGCTATCCCAAACACATATAAAGCAGCTCTGGCGGCTGGAATAGAGATTTTCCAGCCGCTAGAGCTGTAACGTCCCAATTCGCGCTAGGCCCCTCGCACGTGTTCTGAGTCAAGAGACTCAACTCGGGCTCGGGGTACACCGACGCGAGGTGTCAGGTGCATAGAATAAGTGTAGGGTTGGGTTCAAGGTTACCCCAACCAGTAGCCGAGATGAGGGAACTCGGCTAAGTAAAAGTCGTCGAGAATAGAGGTTGATGCTCGTCGATCGTCGAGAATGGAGGACTGATTCTCGCCGATTCGATGGGTATCGGTGGTCGATACCCGCCGGACACAGAGCTGCAAGTAGACTAAGGGAAATTCGGCGAGAATGATCGGCGATTCTCGCCGATCGTCGAGAATCCCCTGTTATACCCACCGATCGTCGAGTATCGCTGAGAATACTCAACGCAATCAACGCAGGATGTTCAGTAAAAAGGCTAAGGGAAAATCGTCGGGAATCATTGTTGATTCCCGACGAATTCGTCGAGAATGACCTGACGGTTCTCACCGATCGTCGAGAATGACCTGACGATTCTCGCCGATCGGCGAGAATGACGACTGATTTCCGCCGAATTTTACTTGGGCGTTTTCTTCTCCCAGGCAGATTCGCCGGCTTGTATAGGCGGACTGAACCGGACTTCGGGATTCGTGCAGAATGATCCTTGGACCGGTCACTTCAAACGAAACCTAATTTGGGCGGTCCAATTAGAGAGTGACACGTGACGGAAGGGATTTAGCCTAATATGTAATATAAAAAGGGAGTAACCAAACCCTAGTCATCGCACCTGATCGTCCTTGCCGAGCCGTCACCGTGCAAACAGACGGGAGCGGAAGAGGAGATATCGCGGGTCGCCGGAGCCGGATTCTGGAGGAAAAGCTCCGCCGTTTCCGTGGAAGAACACTGCTAACGAAGCCAAGGATGCCGCCACGAAGAATAACGCGATCCATGGCCGGCAACGGAGGAAACGCCGGAAATAATGTGAGTTTCCTCCCCTCTCCCTTGGTGCTAGATCTATAGTTATTCTTAGGCGAGACATCGACTCAAACGAGTCTTGATGTGTGAGATGAAGCTTTCTAGGAAGGCCATGCTAGAGCTTGTGCTCTAAAGCTTAGTCGTCTTCAACCTCCCCTCGCTTCAAAGTGATGATAGGGGTGGCCTCGTGAAGAGGAAATGGCTTCAAGAGGGAGAATAAGGGTGGAGGAACTTCTGGATGCGATTTGGGGAAAATCGCTTGAGGAGGAAGATGAACGAATGCCGTTCACTTCGCTTCAAGATGCGTGCAGAATCTGTATTCTGCACGCAGCGACCTTCTTAGCTATTTTTAAGCAAGAAGGGGGCGGATCTGGGCTTTCGACTAAACACGAAAGTTGTAGCCCTTGAAATTACCTTTCCAACGAGTGGTGGCACGGTTTTGGGCGATACCTGTAGCCACGGGAATCCTCAGTCAAAGTTGCTGACCAGTTTATGCATAATTCTAGATGATTATAATATGAACTTGGATTCGATGGAATAGATGTTGCAATTCATCTCGAGGTTAGGTGAATTCTTTTGTGTTAATCACCGAGGTAATGTGAAGGTTGATGTTTGTGGACTTGAATTCCTATGTCGAGATGTGAGTCAAGCCTAAGTGAACGAAAGGCTTTGTTACATTTGTTAGATCAACATTATGCGCATTATCTATAATATGTTGAATTCTTTTGGAAGGATTTGTAAATGGTTAAAACTATGGCCCGAATGTGTAATGGATTGATGGAAGGGAATGGATAGTTCAATGCTTAGAGGGTCGTCTCCCCACGGGTAACATTGTGAAAGTTAACAAGTGTGGTGTTGACCGTCACTAATGGGAATGAGGTTAAGTTGGATAAAATTGAACGGTTGGGCTTGGTCCTCGTGCTCATTTCCGAGGCTCCTTCCGTGCCAGGTGAACGGTTGGGCTTGGTCCTCGTGCTCATTTCCGAGGCTCCTTCCGTGTCATATCATAGGCCAGTCAGGGGCTAGGATCTTGGTGCTTATTTACCCGAGAGAACCCGCTGAGCCGTAGTACGCATGTGAGCTCCGCTGTTGTGTCCTAGCGTGGAGGCGTACGGAGGCCTATGCCAGGTAGTGTGGAGACCAGCCTAGTAGTGGAGATGCCCGCTCCACTGTCACCGTTTGGCCACGACGGTTGATGCCTGAGAGGTTAGCTACCTGCTCGAATAGTGGGAACTATAAGTCTGTGTCGACATAGCGATTGCATGTGCTTGAGCATGGGTGTGTCATTGCATTGCATACATAGCATTGCACTTCATTATATACACAAGACACTCATCGTATAAGTTTGTATGGGCACTCCTATACGATGAGTTACTTTCTGCTGAACGACCCTCAACTTATATGCTTGTATGGGCATCCATATAAGTTGAGTTACCTACTGTTCTAGTTATATACTCTCTTGGTGCTGTAGTTCGTAGATTTGAAATAAGAGCTTGTTTGTTATACACTGCTGATGTTGCTGCTTATAATATGTATACTCACTTCACCTGTTGTAATACAGTTATTTATATATTGTACCTGTTCCTTTCTCCGCCCGGTGCCGAGGAGTCGCCGGGGGAGCGGATGTGAAACCACTTAGTCTTTTTGACTAACGGTTGCTACGTCTTCCTTTTTAGGAGGAAACCCCGCAGGTGGAGCAGCAGGCTATGCAGACGGATAGTCAGGCCAGGGTGACAGGGCCTGAAGGGACGGTACCGTCGCTACCGTCGGTTACAGATGTGAGTGAGAGAGAGATTTTGTTGTAGCCCTTCGGGCCAATTCTGTTTACGTACTCTGATATTAGAAGCTTGTTGTAGTTTCTTTATGTATGATATTATGGACATATGCTTGGTGTGGATTTGACTTTCATATTATTATGGTTGAGTTGGCACTTATCTGTTGATATTGTTGATAGCCGGCAGAATAGGCGTCTTGTGGTACAGGCTAGCCTGAGTGCTAGTGTTACCGCAAGGCGGCTGTTCTGGGCATAAGACCCCTCTCGTGCCGTGTCTTGTGTTCCGGGAGGGGGGTCTTACAAATGGTATCAGCTTGCTACGATCCTCCAAGGCGAAAGTCACTTAACAATGGTACCACCCCCGTTTGATTGGTCAGTTTGGGGACAAGCTGACTTAGCGGAAGCAGTGGTGTGCCCATATGTAATTCACACTAAGTTGTCCATCTTTAACCTTAGATTGTTTGTACCTTATGTGTAGATCCCAGCACTTGTTGAGCCAGTAAGGGGCACCCCCGCCCCGTCCGTACCTACACAATTCCAACAATCAGAGCTGGGGCAGACGCTCACAGCTATTCTGGACGCCTTTAGGTCCCAATCTCAGCAGACACTTGTACAACAACAGGGTCCGGGATCTAGTTGGTTAAGCGTTTTCCGAGCTCTCTCCCCTCCCGCTTATGTTGGGACAGAGTCGGCAGTGCGTACGGAAGAGTGGCTCGACACTATACAAGAGTTGTTGGCAGGAATAAGATGTCCAAACAACATGGCGGTGACCCTTGTGGTGACACTCTTAGAGCTGCACGCCAAAAGGTGGTGGAAGTCCCTCATGGGCTCCACTTTTCGTGGAAGAGTGTACACGGACATTAGTTGGAGCGAATTCTCCGAAGCCTTCTTAGAGCATTTCATCCCCTCGGCCGCTCGGGATGGCCTGTAAGAGAGATTTTTGCAACTTAAGCAAGGGTCCATGTCGGTGACGGAGTACCAACGGGAGTTTCAGCACCTGGCTAGATTCGCTGACTCCTATGAGCTGGATGATAGAGGGTACGCCAAAAGATTCTACAAAGGCTTGCGAGACCCCCTAAGGCAAGCCCTTTTGTTTATAGCAGACTCTAGTCTGGCGGAGATTATTGATATGGCGAAGAGATTGGAAGCGGACCACTTGGGAAGTGGTAAGAGGCCAGCAGAGGGCGTGATGGAAGCCGGCCCCAGCAACAGAAGGAGGTTTGACAATAAAAGAGGAAGAGGATATCAGAGGGGTGGCGGGCGTTTTCCCCAGAACTTTGGAGAGGAGCGCCCGGTTCCACAACCGCCAGCATTACCTCCACCTCCACGGTTTCAGCAACACGGCGGAAGGCAGGAACGGGTGTGCTTCGAATGCAACCAACCGGGCCACATTCGACGCTACTTCCCATAACTGTTTGGCGATGCGCCTCTTGCTTTCCCTCCAGCAGCCCCTCGGGGGCGGGGATATGTGCGTGGTCGAGGACGAGGACCACGAGGAAGAAACCCCGGACCCGCTCGAGATCAGATGTATGCCCTGGACATGACACAAGAGCGGAACCCTCAAGAGATGATTGCAGGTACGATTCGAATTGGTCATTTTGCTTTCATTAATATCCTCTAGTTGCTTGAGATATACTAGACATCTAGCTTGAGTATTATTAATGACACTTAGGCACCGTGATGGTCGGCGGGAAATCGGCTCATACGTTATTTGATACGGGTGCCTCACATTCATTCGTGTCTGAAGACTTCATCAAAGATATACACGGAGTGCAATATTTCACTGGTATTGCTCGAAGAGTACGCCTCCCAGACGGATCTGAGATGACGGCAACCGCAAAGTGTGAGTTAGAGATAACCATTGGGGGAAAGACCTTTGATACCCATACCACAATTTTGAGAATACCAGAGTTCGACCTCATCTTGGGTATGGCGTGGCTAGATTGGCACCATGCGAGAATCGACTGTGCGGATAAGCGTATCTATTTGAGACATGGGGATACTGATGTAGTCTTCCAAGGTATAAATTTCGCACCACGAATCTTGTTATCCTCAATCCAGACCTTGAAAGCTCATATGAGAGGGGATGAAGTCTACATGATACGATTCGAACTAAAGGAGATGAAGTTAGATGTGAATGATGTGCGGGTAGCACAGGATTTCCCTGAGGTATTTCCCGAGAAACTGCCAGGGTTACCCCCGCATAGAGAATTGGATTTTCAAATTAAGCTTGTACCAGGAGCTAAGCCTGTCTCCAGGACCCCTTATCGGATGGCCCCAAAAGAACTTGCGGAGTTTAGAGTGCAATTGCAGGAGTTGGTAGAATCAGGGTTTGTTCGCCCCAGCTCGTCGCCTTGGGGAGCCCCTGTTCTATTCATCAAGAAGAAGGATGGAACCTTGCGTTTATGTATAAACTATCGGGAACTTAACCGACTGACAGTACGGAACACCTACTCGTTACCTCGGATCGATGAGTTGTTCGACCAACTGGTGGGAGCGCATTGGTTCTCCAAGTTAGACTTGTGCTCGGGGTATTACCAATTGAGAATACAGGAGGATGATATACAGAAAACGGCTTTCAGCTCAAGGTACGGCTTATATGAGTTCACAGTGATGCCGTTTGGACTCACAAACGCCCCATCGGCTTTCATGAGCTTGATGAATAAAGTGTTTGAGGCCTATTTAGATGTCTTCATCATTGTGTTCATTGACGACATCCTAGTCTACTCGAAGACGGAGGAAGAGCATGCCGGACATTTGGCCTTAGTTCTAGAGAAACTAAAGAAGCACGCCCTGTTTGCCAAGTTTAGCAAGTGTGAATTCTGGCTTAAGGAGGTTGCTTTCTTGGGGCATGTAATCAGTGGGGCAGGACTAGCTGTGGATCCATCCAAGGTGCGCTCTGTGAAGGAGTGGTCACCTTTGAAGTCGGCGGCTGATGTGAGGAGTTTTCTTGGACTTGCCGGATACTACCGCAAGTTCGTAAAAGGATTCTCCAAGATTGCCCTCCCGCTTACTTCCTTGACAAAGAAAGGAGTGCTATTTGAGTGGACACCCCAGTGTGAAACGGCATTCCAGGAATTGAAGGATAGACTTACCTCCGCCCCCATCCTTGTCCTTCCGTCTGGGAAGGAAGGATTTCAAGTCTATACGGATGCGTCTTATCAGGGGTTGGGAGCGGTGTTGATGCAGTACAGGCACGTAATTGCTTATGCTTCAAGACAATTGAAGAAGCATGAAATCAATTACCCGGTACATGATTTGGAGCTAGGAGCGGTGGTGTTCGCCTTGAAGGTATGAAGGCATTATCTATACGGCGTCCACTGCGAAATCTTCTCGGATCATAAAAATTTGAAGTACGTTCATACCCAGAAGGAATTGAACTTAAGACAACGGCGGTGGTTAGAGTTTCTATGCGACTATGAGTTCACCTTGAACTACCACCCCGGAAAAGCAAACTCGGTAGCCGATGCGTTGAGTAGGAAAGTACCCGGCTCGAGCCCAGAATCTCAGTTGATGAGCATGGAGTTGGCACGGATGATCGAGGAGATGGACATCACCTTAATATTTAAGGCTTCTTTGGAATATACGGAGTACCTGTCCAGCATGAGCATAGTTTGTGATATCCGGGACCGGATCCGAATGGAGCAAGGATTAGATACGGCTTTGGCCCCGGCAATAAGGTTAATTGAAGACGACCGACGAATACACACTAAAGGACAGCCTCGTTTACTTTCGCGGCCTACTCTACATTCCCAAAGGTGGCAGAATCCGGGAGGATATTATGAGAGAAGCACATTGCTCTCAATATTCCGTGCACCCAGGAATTTCAAAGATATACGCCGGCTTACGAAAGACGATGTGTTGGCCAGGGATGAAGAAAGATGTCCGGTACTTTGTCACGCATTGTGAAGCCTGCCAAAGAGTGAAGGCGGAATGTAGGAGCCCTGGTGGCCTGTTGCAGTCGTTGTCAATCCCCGAATGGAAGTTCGAGGATATATCCATGGACTTCGTACATGGGCTACCTCGCTCCCGCTCAGGGAATGATTCAGTATGGGTGATCGTTGATCGCCTGACGAAGGTTGCCCGGTTCATTCCTATGAAGAAGGAGGCTCACGTGGATGTCTTGGTACGCCTGTTTGTGGAACAATTTGTACGGTATCACGGCGTACCTAAGACGATAGTTTCGGATCGTGATGGTCGTTTCACCTCCAAGGAATGGAAGGCGGTACAGACGTATTTGGGCTCATGTCTTACCTTCAGTACCGCATTTCATCCTCAGACGGACGGACAGTCTGAGCGGACCATCCGAACATTGGAAGATCTGTTGAGGTTGTGTGTGATAGATAGGGGAGAGCCGTGGGAAAGACTCTTGCCCTTGGTGGAATTCTCCTATAACAATAGCCATCAAGCTAGTATTGGCATGGCGCCCCATGAAGCCCTATATGGAAGGAGGTGTAGGACCCCCTTGTCTTGGGTGCAAGATGAAGACCCGAAGACTTTGGGAATTGAGTACATAGATGACACTGATGCGGTGGTTAGACTAATAAGGGATCGCATGTTGGAGGCTCAAAGCCGGCAGGCGAAGTATTACAACGCAAGACACCGTATGGTGGAATTTCAAGCGGGTGATAAGGTGTTTCTAAAAATTCGGCCGATGCATGGAGTGTCACGAGTGCGAGGAGTGAAGAAGCTCAGTCCATGGTATGTTGGGCCCTATGTCATATTAGAAAGGGTTGGCCCTTTGGCCTACCGGCTGGAGCTACCGCCCGAGCTAGAGAATCTCCACGATGTGTTCCATGTGTTGTCGCTTCGGAAGGCGCTATTGCGGCCCGAACAATACATCCCCACAACTGATGGTACTGTGGCGTCTGACAGATCTGTGCGACTGGAGCCGGTGCGGATCGTTGATAATGAAATAAGAACCTTGCGCCGCAAAAGTGTCCCCTTGGTAAAAGTGCTATGGTCTAATCATGGGAAGGAGGAATTCACATGGGAGCCAATGGATTTGATGCAAAGACGCTACCCGGAGTTGTTTGCTTCAGGTAACTTTATTTAAAAACATATTTTGTTTTCTGTATGCTCTACCCCCCACGACCTCAGCCTGATTTCGGGGACGAAATCTTTTTATTTTGTTTATTGGATTTGTAACGTCCCAATTCGCGCTAGGCCCCTCGCACGTGTTCTGAGTCAAGAGACTCAACTCGGGCTCGGGGTGCACCGACGCGAGGTGTCAGGTGCATAGAATAAGTGTAGGGTTGGGTTCAAGGTTACCCCAACCAGTAGCCGAGATGAGGGAACTCGGCTAAGTAAAAGTCGTCGAGAATAGAGGTTGATGCTCGTTGATCGTCGAGAATGGAGGACTGATTCTCGCCGATTCGACGGGTATCGGTGGTCGATACCCGCCGGACACAGAGCTGCAAGTAGACTAAGGGAAATTCAGCGAGAATGATCGGCGATTCTCGCCGATCGTCGAGAATCCCCTGTTATACCCACCGATCGTCGAGTATCGCTGAGAATACTCAACGCAATCAACGCAGGATGTTCAGTAAAAAGGCTAAGGGAAAATTGTCGGGAATCATTGTTGATTCCCGACGAATTCGTCGAGAATGACCTGACAGTTCTCACCGATCGTCGAGAATGACCTGACGATTCTCGCCGATCGGCGAGAATGACGACTGATTTCCGCCGAATTTTACTTGGGCGTTTTCTTCGCCCAGGCAGATTCGCCGGCTTGTATAGGCAGACTGAACCGGACTTCGGGATTCGTGCAGAATGATCCTTGGACCGGTCACTTCAAACGAAACCTAATTTGGGCGGTCCAATTAGAGAGTGACACGTGGAGGAAGGGATTTAGCCTAATATGTAATATAAAAAGGGAGTAAACCAAACCCTAGTCATCGCACCCGATCGTCCTTGCCGAGCCGTCACCGTGCAAACCGACGGGAGCAGAAGAGGAGATATCGCGGGTCGCCGGAGCCGGATTCTGGAGGAAAAGCTCCGCCGTTTCCGTGGAAGAACACTGCTAACGAAGCCAAGGATGCCGCCACGAAGAATAACGCGATCCATGGCCGACAACGGAGGAAACGCTGGAAATAATGTGAGTTTCCTCCCCTCTCCCTTGGTGCTAGATCTATAGTTATTCTTAGGCGAGACATCGACTCAAACGAGTCTTGATGTGTGAGATGAAGCTTTCTAGGAAGGCCATGCTAGAGCTTGTGCTCTAAAGCTTAGTCGTCTTCAACCTCCCCTCGCTTCAAAGTGATGATAGGGGTGGCCTCGTGAAGAGGAAATGGCTTCAAGAGGGAGAATAAGCGTGGAGGAACTTCTGGATGCGATTTGGGGAAAATCGCTTGAGGAGGAAGATGAACGGATGTCGTTCACTTCGCTTCAAGATGCGTGCAGAATCTGTATTCTGCACGCAGCGACCTTCTTAGCTATTTTTAAGCAAGAAGGGGGCGGATCTAGGCTTTCGACTAAACACGAAAGTTGTAGCCCTTGAAATTACCTTTCCAACGAGTGGTGGCACGTTTTTGGGCGATACCTGTAGCCACGGGAATCCTCAGTCAAAGTTGCTGACCAGTTTACGCATAATTCTAGATGATTATAATATGAACTTGGATTCGATGGAATAGATGTTGCAATTCATCTCGAGGTTGGGTGAATTCTTTTGTGTTAATCACCGAGGTAATGTGAAGGTTGATGTTTGTGGACTTGAATTCCTATGTCGAGATGTGAGTCAAGCCTAAGTGAACGAAAGGCTTTGTTACATTTGTTAGATCAACATTATGCGCATTATCTATAATATGTTGAATTCTTTTGGAAGGATTTGTAAATGGTTAAAACTATGGCCTGGATGTGTAATGGATTGATGGAAGGGAATGGATAGTTCAATGCTTAGAGGGTCGTCTCCCCACGGGTAACATTGTGAAAGTTAACAAGTGCGGTGTTGACCGTCACTAATGGGAATGAGGTTAAGTTGGATAAAATTGAACGGTTGGGCTTGGTCCTCGTGCTCATTTCCGAGGCTCCTTCCGTGCCAGGTGAACGGTTGGGCTTGGTCCTCGTGCTCATTTCCGAGGCTCCTTCCGTGTCATATCATAGGCCAGTCAGGGGCTAGGATCTTGGTGCTTATTTACCCGAGAGAACCCGCTGAGCCGTAGTATGCATGTGAGCTCCGCTGTTGTGTCCTAGCGTGGAGGCGTACGGAGGCCTAGGCCAGGTAGTGTGGAGACCAGCCTAGTAGTGGAGATGCCCGCTCCACTGTCACCGTTTGGCCACGACGGTTGATGCCTGAGAGGTTAGCTACCTGCTCGAATAGTGAGAACTATAAGTCTGTGTCGACATAGCGATTGCATGTGCTTGAGCATGAGTGTGTCATTGCATTGCATACATAGCATTGCACTTCATTATATACACAAGACACTCATCGTATAAGTTTGTTTGGGCACTCCTATACGATGAGTTACTTTCTGCTGAACGACCCTCAACTTATATGCTTGTATGGGCATCCATATAAGTTGAGTTACTTACTGTTCTAGTTATATACTCTCTTGCTGCTGTAGTTCGTAGATTTGAAATAAGAGCTTGTTTGTTATACACTGCTGATGTTGCTGCTTATAATATGTATACTCACTTCACCTGTTGTAATACAGTTATTTATATATTGTACTTGTTCCTTTCTCTGCCCGGTGCCGAGGAGTCGTTGGGGGAGCGGATGTGAAACCACTTAGTCTTTTTGACTAACGGTTGCTACGTCTTCCTTTTTAGGAGGAAACCCCGCAGGTGGAGCAGCAGGCTATGCAGACGGACAGCCAGGCCAGGGTGACAGGGCCTGAAGGGACGGTACCGTCGCTACCGTCGGTTACAGATGTGAGTGAAAGAGAGATTTTGTTGTAGCCCTTTGGGCCAATACTGTTTACGTACTCTGATATTAGAAGCTTGTTGTAGTTTCTTTATGTATGATATTATGGACATATGCTTGGTGTGGATTTGACTTTCATATTATTATGGTTGGGTTGGCACTTATCTGTTGATATTGTTGGTAGCCGGCAGAATAGACGTCTTGTGGTACAGGCTAGCCTGAGTGCTAGTGTTACCGCAAAGCGGCTGTTCTGGGCATAAGACCCCTCTCGTGCCGTGTCTTGTGTTCCGGGAGGGGGTCTTACAAGAGCTGCGCCAAACAGACCCAATATCTAATGCTAGACCAGGTGGCAGTAGTGGCAGGCCCCCAGATGTCGGCGTGAATCAATTCAAGCGGTTGAGTGACTCTCCAATGCGCCTGGGACGGGAATGGTGTCTCATGGATTTTGTTTTATGCACATGTTTCACATACTCCACTCGTAGCATTTGTCCCTGTCACACCATGCACCAAAGATTTCAGTTTATCTAGGTCCCTAAAGTTGAGGTGACCACACCTGAAGTGCCATAACATCATGTCAACAGAGCTTCAAGTAGTGTTGACAACCGATGTGGGATCTTCACTGGAGGTAGTGGGGTGACCCAACATCATGGAGATATGAAAGATCTTGTTCTTAGAAATCTAAACCACTATGAACAATGGTTCCTTCTATTTTTCTAAGACGAGGCATTCATCGCCATCAAAAATCAGCATGTACCCTTTGTTTAGAAGCTGACCAACACTTAAGAGATTTTGAGGAAACTCAGGAACATACTGCACATCATGGATGTTTTTCACAACACCATTCCTCAAGGTAACAACCACAGTTTCTTTACCTTCAATAAGTTTGTTATGCCCATCTCCCATGATAACTTTTGATTTGTCATGGTTAGTGAGGTGTACAAAAGAATTCTTGTTATTGGACATGGGTTGGAGCAACCACTGTCGAGGAACCAAAGTTCACTTTCTGACACTTCAGGACTTAGGGAGGAGTAGAACATGGATTCATTGTGTTGTGTGAAATTGGCTTCCTCTTGTGGCTTGCTATCTTTATACCAACAATCTATCTGAAGATGGTTGTTCCTTTTGTATCTTTTACATTTTCGTAGGCAATCTTTTGTATGATGAGTGTGCTTATTACAAAGCTTGTAGTATGGGGAGTAGCCTCTGTCAACACTAATTTTGCCTCTCTGAGAGGAGAGGGATGAGGAAGAGGTGTTGTCCAATCTTGGAAGGCTAATAGAAAGCTGACTTTGAATGGCCTGCTCAAGATGCACGTCGATCTTTGCGCTTTATTCGTTCTTCATGGCCCAGAAGTGAACTCATCAATTCAGCTTTGTAAAGTCTGGCAATGTTTTTGGCCTCCTCTATTGTCGCAACCATATGCTCAAATTTAATTATGAGACTGATCAATATTTTGGAAACACCACGTTTCTCCGGTAAGTCATCCCCATATGTTTTAATCTGATTGACAATGGAGGAGGTGCGGGAAAAGTAGCTTTGCACAACTTCCCCATTATGCATGGTGAGATTATCAAAATCGCCATAGAAGGGTGAGTCTAATGGTGATGACTCATTCACTCCCCCAGTATTCCGTCTTTAAGATATCCCAAGCCTCTTGACGTTGTGGCATTGATGATGAGAGCGAGAATGATCCTTCCAACACCCTTCTGAATACAGAGCATTGCTTTGGCATCACGCTTCTGATTTTCCAGGTGAAGGAGTGTGGTGGCCGCATCCCTTTTTCTGATTTATCAGACATGGTTTTGGTGGACGAGGTGCTCTCAGGGGGATGTGAATAACCATGATGAACAAGATCTCATAGACCCTGTGAGAGGAATAAAATCTTCACCTATTAACTCCAATAATCATATGCGTCCCCCCTTCAAAGATGGTGATGCCTGTCACAACCCGCAATTTCTCCGCATTTAATTAATATATCAGAGTAAGAGAAAATATGTGTCATGATGCCACGCCGTGCAGAGTATAACTGCAGACGCTCAGGCAAAAACTCGAACCTAATACTTTATAAGAAATCATCAAATTTATTACGAAGAAAACTTTAATTGAAGTTAAGTTTTAATGATCGTATCCCTCGGCTCAGTGGATCAACTAGTCCACAAGTGAAAATATGAATATATGCTATAGAAAATATATTGTTTATATGGTTTAACATCTTACATGAGCATAAACATCCAAACATGACAACTCATGATATGCATACCTCTAAATTTAATATAAGTATAGGAATAGTTTTTACGTTAGTTCAAATATAGTGACTTTGGTTTAAAGCAATGTTATGTAAAAGGCAGTCAATGATACTTTTAAAATAACTAACATGCAAACCTATCATAAAATCTTCCCAGAGAGAAAGTAAAACTAACCAGTCATCAAGAAAGACTAAGCAGCTAGCAGGTATCTTAACAATATAAAACTTCGGTGGGCGTCAACAACCTGACACGAACCCATTAAAAGGAAAAGCAAGTATATCTGAACTAAACAACAGAACAACAACACTACCTCACACTGGTGAGGAAAAGATGTCTGCAATAACAGCAAAAAACCAGCAACCACCAACCTAGCCGCTTAATCGGCTACTGCTCCAAACATGAGGCATTCTAAAGAAAAGAATATCTCAGCAAGAATATACAAGAGGTAAAAGATCATCAGTAGATAATAATCAGAGGAAATCAAAAGTGGTTACTAACCCCAACCACATGAAAGCTGCCAAACCACAACAAATGAGAAATAAAACAATTATGAGTTATTAACTTAAAAAGTCCAAGAGTAAGGAAATTGCAATAAGTGTGAAACGAAGCCATGCTTCGAGTATATTTGCAAGAGTAAGAATCCAACATATGTCTATACAATAGGAAGAAAAGAGACTGAACAACTCTAAAAATGTGAATCATTAATACTGACAAAAATGGTTCTGAGTTAGTGGTCACAATGTCCAACACGAACTAATAGACACAAACCTCTCGAGAAGGCACTGCGGTGGTGGCAAGAAGGTTCAATACAACCAAACAACCCAAACATCTCAAAAAGGCACTGCGGTGGTGGTAACAAGGTCCAACATAACCCAACAGTCCATGAGAAAACATCAACAACCACCAAGTGTAATGATTCACGAGCCGGCACCAGGTTGGTGGTCCTTTATCCACTGTGAACCATGGACCACACCTAAACATCCATAAATACTCATAAAACCCCTATCAAAACTCTGGGCTTCTCAAATGACAAGAATGAAGAAAATCCCGAAAATCACTCTAAGGCCCAAACTCAACGAATTAGACTTAATTCAGCGAAAAAAACTAAGTACATAATGATTCGTCGAGTATACTCGACGAATATAGTATATATACGATGAACTATACTTGGCAAAAATCAACTGCCTTAACAACACTCAACGATTTGACGCAATTACCTTGATACTCAACGAATCGGCGAAAATAATCTAAGTCCACAAAAAATTCGTCGAGTATACTCAACAAATTTGGATTCACTCAATGCTCTCAACGCCAAGCAGTTTCACTCGACGCTTGGACTTTAACTCAGCGAAGTTTACTTCACTCAAAGCCTTCACTCGATGCTCTCAACGCCAAGCCGACTATACTCAACAAATTGGTCGAGTTAACACGACACTTTTGACTTAACCTCGTTGGCACTCAACGCGCTCGATGCCAAAACCATATCACTCAATGCCAAGCCTATAACTCGACAAACTCAATGCCTAATACTCAACTAATGCAGAATCACTCAACGTCGAGACTAACACTCGACGAATTCATCGAGATTACTCGACGAATCTGACTTAGACTCACAGATCACTCGATGCTCTCGATGCCAAGTCTAATTCACTCAATGCCAAGGCTGGCATTCGACGAATTCATCATGAATACTCGATGAATTTGCCTTAGTCTCAAGAATCACTCAATGCTAAGACTACACTCAACGCCAAAGGCTAATACTCGGCGAATTCGTCAAGATTACTCGATGATTCCAACTCCACTCAACGCCTATATTATTCGACGAATTAGACTTAATCTAAGACCATACTAGAAGGATTTCAATCAGGCTAACCCCACCATACTCGACGAATCTTCATACCTAAGCTAAAGATCATATTCAACGAATTTGTCTAAACTTAGACTATCAGCGGCCGAAAGCCTAGAAATGTCCGTCATTCTTCTCTTTCGCAAAACAACGCGACGACTTGGGAGGAAGATGATTAATAGGGTTTTCATCAAATCGTAAGGCTATTTATACTTATATAAGTAATATAATATTGTATTATAATTAATTACTAAATAAATGTCCAAACGTCCCAAAACTCAACCAAACTCAAAATTCTACGAAAATCGCGCCATAGCTAAATATTGATGCCGCGAATCCAACATCGAAGTTGAAATCGAAATTCGACAACCCAAACTCGGGTAAAAAACTCCCCGATGCCCAAAACACCAACTATCCCAAAATGGCTCCACCGAGTTCCAAAACAAAACCGGCTTGCAAGAGATATCTCAAAATTAAAAACACTAGAAATTAGCCAAGATAATATTCTAAGTCAAAACCTCTGATACCAATGAGCAAAAGTCACGCTGTAGAAACGGTACCCATCAACTACGCGATAACGTAGCGCCCTAACGTCAAAATACGCCACTAAAGAAATTAAAATAAACATCGAAAAAATCAGGGGTGTTACAGCCACTCCCCTTAAAAGGAAGTTTCGTCCCGAAACTTGATACACGAAAGAATCTTCTAAAAAAGTAAAATAACCAAGGGTTATTGAATAGAACACTTACCCAACAAAAACTAGGAGAACAGATGAGGATGAGCCTCCCTCATAGCTGACTCCAACTCCCAAGTCGCACTTTCCACCTCTTGGTTTTGCCAAAAAACTTTGGCCATGGGTATTGTATTCCTTCGCAACACCCGATATTTAGTATCCATAATACGAACAGGCATCTCCACATAAGAAAAGTTAGACTGCAACTGGGGCACCAAATCTAGGACATGTCGGCCACTAAGCACACATTTCCGCAACTGGCTCACATAAAACACATCGTGCACACCAGGAAAATTTGCGGGCAAACTCATCCTATAAGCTGACACTCCGATGCGTTCAATAACTTGGAAAGGTCCCACATACTTGGGATCCAACTTATGGTTCTTTCCAAACCTCTTAACACTAGACATCAAAGAAACCTTGAGAAACACCATGTCTCCGACTACAAATTTCATATCAATCCTTCTCCGATTAACGTTCTTCTCATAACGCTCTTAAGTTATTCGAAGCTTCTCTCGAATATGTATTACAGAAGTATTCATCTCTTCCAAAACTTCTGGTCCCAACAACGGTCCTTCACCAACTTCGACCCAAAATAAGGGTGTCCTGCAACATCTCTCATACAAAGCCTCAAATAGGATCATCTGCAAACTCTCATGATAACTGTTATTGTAAGTGAATTCCATCAATATCAGCCGCTCGTCCAACACTCCTCCGCGGTCCAAGATGTAATATCTTATCATATCTTCCACAATCTGATTTACTCTCTCCGTCTGACCATTAGTCTGCGGATGATAAGCGGTTGAATATCTGAGGTCGGTACCCAACCCTTCCTGCAAACTCTTCCAAAAATGAGACGTAAACCTGGAATCTCGATCTGACACAATACTAACAGACACTCCATATAGTCTGATGACCTCATCCAAATATAACTCTGCTATTTTTTTCATGGAGTAATCAATCTTGAATAGCACGAAGTGAGCACACTTCGTTAGTCTGTCAACTATGACACACACTGAATCATGTCCTCAGGGAGATCTCGACATACCGGTAATAAAATCCATCGAAATACTCTCCCACTTCCAACTTGGAATCTCCAAAGGCGTCAGCTTGCCACCAGGCCGTCCATGATCTACCTTAACACACTTGCAGGTGAAGCACTAAGACACAAACTTGGCTATATCATTCTTCATTCCATACCACCAAATGATCTATTTTAAATCTTTATACATCTTAGTAGAATCAGGGTGGTAGGCAACACTAGAACCATGCGCCTCACTGCACAACTTAGCTCAAATATCCTCAACTACGGGGATACAATATCTACCGCGATACTTCAAGGTACCCGCATTATCAATAGAAAAGTCTGGTAATTCTCCTTTCTCAGTTCTGCTACGAAGGTGCTGCAAATCAGGATCATACTTTTGATATAGCCTTATAAGCATAATCCATGAAGGCTCTGCTACTTCTAAGCTGTTTGGCGACTCGGTACTTCCGACCGAGATAACCATTAACAGAAACTCCTCCACCAAAGATTCCACCGAAAGTCCAAAGATCTGCGCGGTCTTTCTACTCAAGACATCGACTACCATATTAGCTTTGCCCGAATGATATTGGATCTTGATATCATAATCCGTGACATATTTTAACCATATACGCTGATGCAAATTTAATTCCTTCTGAGTGAAGACATACTTCAAACTCTTATAATTAGTGTAAATCTTGCACAGTGCGCCATACAAAAGATGTCTCCACAACTTCAAGACATAAATTATTGTCGCAAACTCTAAGTCATGAGTAGGGTAGTTCATTTCATGTATCTTAACTGCCTCGACCCATACACAATTACCTTTCCTTCTTGCATCAAAACACATCCAAGCCCGACATGTGATGCATCCACATAAACGACATACTCTAATCCTTCGGTAGGCAAAGTCAGCACTAGAGCAGTGCACAATCTCTTTTTCAATTCCTGAAAAGCTTCCTCGCACTTATCGCTCCACACGAATGCTGCATTCTTCTCTGTAAGCTTAGTCAGCGACACAAATATCATAGAAAATCCTTCTATAAACCTTATATAATAGCCTTCAACCCTAGAAAGCTTCTTATCTCTTTGGGTGTGGTAGGACTTTTCCAATCCATTACGACAACAATCTTTTCTGGGTCAACAGAAATTCCATCCTTATTCACAACATGACTCAAAAAGGAAACCTGTGGTAGCCAAAACTCGCACTTACTCAGCTTGACATA
The DNA here is from genome assembly GCA_039513925.1 of Platanthera zijinensis. Classification (NCBI taxonomy): domain Eukaryota; kingdom Viridiplantae; phylum Streptophyta; class Magnoliopsida; order Asparagales; family Orchidaceae; genus Platanthera; species Platanthera zijinensis. Next base: position 255,418,063 of record CM077078.1, on the reverse strand, counting down.
CAACTTATGCTCTCTCAAAGCAGATAGAACTAACCGCAAGTGTTGGGCATGCTCCTCAGCACTCCGGGAATAAACCAAAACATCATCAATAAACACAACCACAAAACGGTCTAGAAAATCCTTGAACACTCTGTTAATCATGTCCATGAAGGCTGAGGGTGCATTCACCAATCCAAATGACATCACCAAGAACTCAAAATTCCCATGTCGAGAACAAAAAGCGGTCCGTGGAATATTCGACTCACGAATTCTCAACTGATGGTAGCTTGAATGAAAGTCAATCTTCGAAAATACTGTACTACCACGCAACTGATCAAACAAATCATCTATTCATGGCAAGGGATATATGTTCTTGATAGTTACCTTGTTCAATTCCCTATAATCAATGTACAACCTCATAGACTCATCCTTCTTCTTTACAAACAACACGTGAGAACCCAAGGAAAAGTGCTTGGCCTAATAAATCCACACTGCAACAACTCATCCAGCTAGGTATGCAACTCTTTCAGCTCACGCGGGGCTATACGGTACGGTGCCTTAGAAATAGCGTGAGTACCCGGCTCTAAATCAATAACAAACTCCATATCTCTCTCAAGCAGAAGACCAGAAAGACTATATGATAAAACATTCAGAAACTCTCGCACTACTAGAACATCATTGACACGCGACAAACTACTAATCGTTTCCAAAACAGAAACCAAACAAGCAAAACAACCGGAATTCAAAAGTTTCTGAGCACGTACCACAGAAATAATCGGGGAATCCTGGCGCGGAAAACCATAAACACTCTTGGGGTGTCCGTTGTCCATATTGAAGTCCAAGCGCTTAACCTTACACTGGATAACCGCATCATATCTAGACAACCAGTCCATACCCAAGATAACATTGAAGTCCTCCAGGTCTAACACCTTCAAATCAACAAAAGCTAGGAAATCTCCTAAAAGGATCAGACAATTCTGAATACCTTGGTCTGACACCACCGAATCACCAGAAGGAAACTTAACGTACAACGAATTACCAACTAGATCGAGAGTTAGACGATGATGCTCTACGAAGGTCCTAGCCACGAATGAGTGGGTAACACCAGAATCGAAAAGAACACGTGCCCAACGGTTCTTACCTTAAATTTCCCTATAAGATTGCATTCGTAACTAGACGAACAAACATCGTACTAAAGCCAAAAGCTAAAAACTAGATTAGAATCTAACCTGAGATCACTCTGGTGGACGTATATGCTTCCTCCATAGTCATCACATTTAACTTGCCCTTCCCTTTATCTAAGAGCTGCGGTGATGACAATGCCTGAAGTGGAATTGGCTGCAGCGGGGGATGAGTCTGCGGACAATTTTACTTAAAATGTCCTTTCTGTCCACACTGAAATCAGGCCTTATCCTTTCTCCAACAATGGGTAGGATCATGCCCTTATTATTACACACGACACAAACCAAATCTCTCTTGGGAGCGCTCTGAATTGCATACACTTGCTGCTTCTTTTGAGCTCCCAACCTCTAAAAACACCTTTTGAACTGATGGCCCGACCAGCCACAGAAATTGCACACCTCCTTGCTTCTTTTCTTCGAAGTAGATCCAGACTCCCGAGAGTTCTTACCATCATCAGACTTCCTCTTATCCTTTCTCATCTGCATGCCTCGATTCTTGGCATTATCTATCGCCTCTACTTTTAGGGCAGCTTCTACTGCCTCAACATAGTTTTTAGATCCATAAGTGCTAGCAAGCTGCTGGATGTACTCTTAAGACCACCCAAAAATCGCTTAACTTTGCTAGCTTCAGAAGCAACAAAATCAGTGACAAACCGGCTCAACTTGCTAAACTCAATCTCATACTCACTGATCGTGAGTTGCCTTTGCTTCAAATGCAGGAAGTTGTTCATCAAACGGTCCTGCTCGACCGACGACAAAAATTTCTTCAACAATAACTCCTTGAAGGATTCCCACGAGCTTCTGTGTGTGAGGTTCTCCTTCTCTCTTAACCACCAGCTCTTTGTAAGGCCCTTAAGCTGATATGGGGCGACCATAACTCTCTGGTCTACAGAAATCCCTGAGTATGAAAAAAACTCCTCGATTGTAATAATCTAATCGTCCAATGCCATGAAATCGGCTTTACCATCATAAGTAGGAGGTCCTAGTCGCTGAAAATGCGAGATAAAGTTCATCTCTAGTGGTAGTAGGACTGGAGGCACCAAAGGAGCGGGAGGAACGAGAATAGCTTGACCCACAGCAGGGTCCAGCACTCTCGGTTGCTGTCTAGAAATGACAGTCAACAATGACTGGATCTGCGAATGCATCTCCACCATCTGCCTAGACAGAGCCTCGTTACTCTTCTATAGTCCCTCAATCACTGCCTCACTCTGCGCACCTGACGACTCTCCCTCAGACTGGGGAGTCTCTCTCTCGTCGCAATGTGCTTAGGCAACATCCTAATAATATAACGAATAACCAATCAAAACCTAGCTTAATCTCTAGAACTACACAACTTAGTTCAGACCATACATATAAAGATACTTATTCATACTGCTAACTTGCTATAGGATTTTCATTAATGATGTCATGCTTAACTTAGGATGATATGTCGTCATCCTATTGACTCATGTGCATAAACCATGAATGCATGAATTACCATTCTTTTTATTTTAAATCCATGTGTGTACGTATGTCATCATGTAGATCTTTAGCTTGGCATGTATGCTAATGCTATGTTATATTATGCATGTTGTGTTATACAATCTAATAAAGGCCTTAATACATATTATGAGCAACATACATGAAATATTATGCATCCCATACTATATAATATCACATGTAACAAAAGGAAAAATCTAATGTGCATTCATGTGATGATTGTTATGTTTCTCATACTACATAACAGTCACATGTTGCCTCCTATGAGGATCCATATACAAACACATATTATTCATGCCATACTACATAATATGCCCCGTATACTTCTTATCATGCTTATGAGTGTAGTGTTCATGCTTCAGCCAAGACGTACTGATGACACATCGATGTGTGTATGAAATGGAACAAGACAATCTAAAACTAACCAGAGATAGTTGTTCGACCAATTATTAAACGACCTAACCCCCTGATACCAATTGTCACAACCCGCATTTTCTCCGCATTTAATTAATATATCAGAGTAAGAGAAAATACTTGTTGTGATGTCACGCCATGCAGGGGATAACTGCATATGCTCAGGCAAGAATTTGAACCTAACACTTTATAAGAAATCCGCAAGTTAATTATGAAGAAAACTGTAATTTAAGTTAAGTTTTAATGGTCATATCCCTCGGCTCAATGAATCAATTAGTTAATAAGTGAAAATATGAATATATATTGCGGAAAATACTTTGTTTATATGGTTTAACATCATACATGAGCATAAACATCCAAACATGACAACTCATGATATGCATACCTCTAGATTTAATATAAGTATATGAATACATTTTACGTTAGTTCAAATATAGTGACTTTGGTTTAAAGCAATGCTATGCATAAGGTAGTCAATGATACTTTAAAAATAATTAACTTGCAAACCTAGCATAAAACCTTTTCAGAGAGCAAGTGAAGTCAACCAGTCATCAAGAAAGACTAAGCAACTAGTAGGTATCTTAGCAATATAAAAACTTTGGTGGGCGTCAACAACCTGAAACGAACCCACCAAAAGGAAAAGCAAGTATGTCTGAACTAAACAAAAGAACAACAACACTACCTGACACTGGTGAGGAAAAGACGTCTGCAACAATAGCAGAAAACTAGCAACCACCAACCTAGCCGCTTAATCGTCTACTGCTACAAACCCGAGGCATTCTAAAGAAAAGAATACCTTAACAAGAATATAAAAGAGTAAAAGATCATCAGTAGATAATAATCAGAAGAAATCAAAAGGGGTTACTGACACCAACCACAAGAAAGCTGCCAAACCACAATAACTGAGAAATAAAACAGTTATGAGTTATTAACTTAAAAAGTCCAAGAGTAAGGAAATTGCACCAAGTGAGAAACAAAGCCATGCTTCGAGAATATCTGCAAGATTAAGCATCCAACATATGTCTATACAATATTAAGAAAAGAGACTGAATAGCTCTAAACATGTGAATCATTAACACTGTCAAAAATGGTTCTAAGTCGGTGGCCATAATGTCCAACACGGACTAACAAAACCAAACATCTCGAGAAGACAATGTTGTGGTGGCAACAAGGTCCAACACAACCCAATAGCTCCAACATCTCAAAAAGGCACTGCGGTGGTGGCAACAAGGTCCTACACAACCCAACAGTCCATGAGAAAACATCAACAACCACCAAGTATAATGATTCACGAGCTAGCACCAGGTTGATGGTCTTTTATCCACTGCCAACCATGGGCCACACCTAAACATCCATAAATACTCATAAAACCCCTATAAAAACTATGGACTTCTCCAATGACAAGAAGGAAGAAAATCCCGAAAATCACTCTAAGGCCCAAACTCAATGAATAAGACTTAAATCGACGAAAAAAACTAAGTCATATTGATTCATCGAGTATGCTCGACGAATGCAGTAGATATACGACGAACTATACTTGGCAAAAAATCAACTGCCTTAACAATACTCAACGATTCAGCACAATTACCTTGATACTCTACGAATCGGCAAAAATAACCTAAGTCCATAGAAAATTTGTCGAGTATACTCGACGAATCTAGATTCACTCAATGCTCTCAACGTCAAGCAGTCTCACTCGATGCCTGGACTTTAACTCAATGAAGTTTACTTCACTAAACGCCTTCACTCGACGCTCTCAATGCCAAGATGACTATACTCGACGAATTCGTCGAGTTAACAAGACGCTTTTGACTTAGCCTCGTTGGCACTCGACGCTCTCGACGCCAAAACCATATCACTCAACGCCAAGCCTATAACTCGACGAACTCAATGCATAATACTCAACTAATGAAGAATCACTCAATGCCGAAACTAACACTCGATGAATTCGTCGAGATTACTCGACGAATCTGACTTAGACTCACAGATCACTCGATGCTCTCGACGCCAAGTCTAATTCACTCAACGCTAAGGCTGGCATTCTACGAATTTGTCGTGAATACTCGATGAATTTGCCTTAGTCTCAAGAATCACTCAACGTTAAGACTACACTCAACGCCAAAGGCTAATACTCGGCGAATTCATCGAGATTACTCGACGAATCTGACTCCACTCAACGCCTATACTATTTGATGAATTAGAGTTAATCCAAGACCATACTAGACGGATTTCAATCAGGCTAACCCCACCATACTCAATAAATTTTCATACCTAAGCTAAAGATCATATTCAACGAATTTGTTTAAACTTAGACTATCATATATGATGAGATTTCCTTAGACTATCAGCTATATACTTGACGAATCCTACTTAGATTAATAGTCATATACGACGAATCCTACCTTTACTTGACTGGGGACTTTTCACTATTCAGTAGGTCAAACTTGGCTGATCCCTACACTACTCCTAATTCTGAGGAAAGAAGAAAATCAACTAAAAAACACACGAAAACTCTTGTCAAGGTGAAGAAATCACCACTTGCCTCTACCTCTAGAAATCCGGCCACACAAGCACCCTTCCTCACAGATCCGACTGCAAGAACACCTTGGCTACACTTTCTGAAACTTTTCAAAGAAAAAGAGGGTCAAAACCGCATAACCTAACGTCCAAAAACTCAAGAATTGGGAAAAACTCACCACACACACGTAGATATCGGCAAAATCAGTCCGAATCTACTCTCTGATTACGATTTCAAGCACCAAAGTTCCTGCAATCGGCGACCGAAAGCCTAGAATGTCCGTCGTTCTTCTCTTTTACTAAACAGTGCGATGGCTTGGGAGGAAGATGATGAATAGGGTTTCCGTCAAATAGGGTTTCCGTCAAATTGTAAGGCTATTTATACTTATATAAGTAATATAATATTGTATTATAATTAATTACTAAATAAACGTCCAAATGACCCAAAACTAAACCAAACTCGGAATTCTACAAAAATCACACCGTAGCTAAATATCGATGCCACGAATCCAACGACGATGTCGAAATCAAAATTCGACAACCTAAAATCGAGTAAAAAATTCCCTGATGCCCAAAACACCAACTATCCCAAAAAGGCTCCACCGAGTTCTAAAACAAACCCGACTCGCAAGGGATATCTCAAAAATACACTAGAAATTAGCTAAGCTAATATTCTAAGTCAAAACCTCGGATACCAATGAGCAAAAGTCACGATCCAGCAACAGTACCCGACAACTATGTGACAACATAATGCCCTAACGTCAAAATACTCCACTAAAAGAATTAAAATAAACATCGAAAAATCAGGGGCGTTACAATGCTAGTTTGGGTATAAGAGAAATCTTGACCAGTACTGGATGTAGCCAAATGATGAATAACGAGTGGAGAAGGAAACGAGCCAAAAAATATTACAGGCATGAAACACCGAGGATCTTCTGATGGCGCTAGCCAATTCCCTCTAATACAAAATGTAGAAACAATAAAGCTCTAAACTTTGTTTGTAAAATGTTGCAAGAATAAAGATTGCACTTCCATTCATTCAAACTGAGTGGAACCTCAGGGGAACAGGAAAGTGCGGTGGAAAAAAACTAAACAAAAAACACAGGCGGATGAAGATAAGTCTTGCCGCCCTAGACAGGACCCATCATTAGTTTATATACTAACGACAGGTGGAGTCAAAGTCAACAAACCTGAATATTACAAAAATGACCAAAATTAGATAAAAAGTAAGGAGAATGATTGTGATGCAACATTCATTATCCAACAAAAGAGAGATAAAAAATAATATAAATATGCTGGCTACACACATGCCTACGTAAAAAGATGCATTAGCTGTTAACAGGTTACAATGAGCTGGCAACCCCACGTGGCCCTCTTTGTGACCGTTACTATTTTTCAAAAGCCATGACCGTTAGACCAATGAATATAAATAGCTTTTTTGTCTCCTACTTTCCCCTCCTACACAAGCTATTTATATTCATTGGGGAAAAAATAATTCTCTCCTTCTATTTTGTCTCCCTCTCCTCCCTATAACTTTCTCCTCACTCTCCCCTTTGACTACATGTCGATTCCTACGGACGGGCTCGTCGGAATTCGTAACAACATTGGCGCTCCCGTTTATTTGCATGTCATGGACATGCCTTCTTCTCTGTTAAATATTGTAATAATTTTGTATATTTTATTCTTTATTGGTTTAGTCCCACATTGCTAGTTGGGTTTTCTCCCCCTCATCTTCTCCTATATGTAAGACCTTTTGGTCCCCTTTTTTACTCAATGAAACACATGTTACAATTGCACTTCTGAATTCTAACATGGTATCAGAGCGAGGCTAATTTTTTTTCGCTCGCCAACTCGCTTGCGTCACTGCCCGGTTTCTGCTCCGCCTGCCCGGATTCCCTGCCCGCTGCCTGTCCGCCCAGCTCGCCTTCCCCCTGTCCGCCCGCTCGCCTACACCCCATCCGCCTACCTCCCCTGTCCGCCCAGCTCCACTGTCCGCCCAGCTCCCCTCCCTGTCCGCACAGCTCGCCAACCCCCTGTCCGCCTCCCTCACCTCCCTGTCCGCCCAGCTCCACTGTCCGCCCAGCTCCACTCCCTGTCCGCACAGCTCGCCAACCCCCTGTCCGCCTCCCTCACCTCCCTGTCCGCCCAGCTTCACTGTCCGCCCAGCTCCACTCCCTGTCCGCACAGCTCGCCACCACCCCATCCGCCTACCTCACCTTCCTGTCCGCCCAGCTCGCCAACCCCCCCTGTCCGCCTCCATAGCTCCCTGACCGCTCCGCTCCACCACCCAACTCCAGCCCGTCACCCTGCCTTGTCCGCTCATCTCGCCTTCCGCCCCTGTCCGCCTCCCTTGACCGCCCAGCTCGCCCCCCCCCCCTGTCCGCCAACTGTTTCCGCCGAGCTCGCTCCGCATCCGGCGCAGTTTAACCTCTCCGGCGCACCGTCATGGCTACTCTCATCTCGCCTCCTCTGAAGGCCACGTCCTTCCAACTCGCCGGTGCCAGCGACTGGCCTGACTGGGCCCTCACGGTTGAGGCCGCTCTATCCTCCCGTGATCTTTGGGATCACATCATTGGTGACCCACCCGCCCCCGCAAGCTCTCTCCCCGCTAAGTCTGCTACTACACCTGCCTCTGCCGACCCTCCTGCCGCCGCTCCCTCTACAGATGACATCACCGCTTGGAGGCGTCACGACCAAGCCATCCGGGCTTACCTCCTGGAGTCCGTTGCTCGTCCGCTCCTCACCTCTATCGGGCGCCTTTCCACCGCCCGTGCCATGTGGGAATATCTTCACGATCGCTTCGTCCCCCGTGGTGGTGCTCGGCGTCACCGCCTTATCTGCGACTCCCAGTCTGCTCGCCAAGAAGGGCGCTCCATTCAGGACTTCTACACCTTGATGAGTGCCTACTGGCACGAACTGGATTCCATGATTCCCCTCCCCTGCGGCTGTCCTCGCTCCTTGGAATTCCAGCGTCACCTATCCGAAGGTCATCTACATCAGTTCCTTGCCGCTCTACGTCCTGAGTTTTCCCTACTTGCAGCTCAGCTCCTTCACCGGGTCCCGCTCCCTACTCTGGATGACGCCCTGATTGCTCTGCTTGATGAAGAGACCCGTCTCCAACCTCCTGTGGCCCTCCAACCTGCTCTACGGACCGATACTGCTCTTGCGTTTCCTCCGCGCAACAGTACTGTCACCTGTAACTATTGCAAAAAGGTGGGGCATATGAAGTCTGACTGCCCCACTCGTCCCCCCCGCCCTGATGAGCACAGACCTCGTGATCCTCGCCGTGACAGCCGTGGTCGGGGACGCGGTCGTGGATCTGGCTCTCAATCTACTGCTGCTGCTGCTACCGATCGTCTGCAACGCTTAGAGGAGTTACTTCTCCAGTCCCCACTGTTTCAATCTGCCTCCTCTGCCAGCTCCTCTGCGGAACACAGTCTCTCAGCTGCTTCTGGTACTGCTGTTGCTCGAGTTCCTCCAACTGCACCTTGGTATTTCGACTCTGGGGCCTCCTGCCATCTCACCTCCGACTACCGCACCCTAACTAACTGCACTTCCTCCCCCACCACCATTCAGGTCACCACTGCTGATGGGGGTTCCGTCCCCATCCTGCGATCTGGCTCCATCACCCCAACCTCTGCCCCTGCTGGTCGACTTACCCTCTCAAACGTCCACCATGCTCCTCGGCTACACATGAACCTTATCTCTGTCAGCTCCCTTTGTGATCTCGGACTAACAGTTTTATTCTCCTCTTCTGATTGTGTTGTGCAGGATTCTCGGACAGCTCAGAGGATTGGACAGGGCCGTAGGACAGGTGGCCTGTATCAGATGGAATATCTCCACGCGCCCCCTTCATCATCTTCCTCCGCTTCTGCCCTCTCTGCTATATCTGATGCCGACCTGTGGCACAGACGTTTAGGACATTTGTCTTCTGATCGACTCCGAAGTGTTATCCGCTCTGGAGCTTTGGGTCGTGTCTCTCTGTCCCCCCTCTCTGTATGCACTGGCTGTCGTTTGTCAAAACACCTTGCTCTACCCTTTACAAGTAGTGCTTCTCAAACAACAGCCCCCTTTGATTTAGTTCATTCTGATATTTGGGGCCCCGCGCCGATTGCTTCACATTCTGGATATCTATATTATGTTAGTTTCATTGATGATTTTTCGCGCTGTGCTTGGGTTTATCTCCTTCGCAATTGTTCTGAAATACCCGATGTGTATCGCACATTCACTGCTATGCTTCACACTCAGTTTGAACGTCGGATCAAGATTTTTCGATCCGATTGTGCTCAAGAGTTTCTCTCCTCCACCATGCGTGACATCCTCCAATCGCATGGCACCCTCCATCAACAATCCTGCCCGCACACACATGAGCAAAATGGGGTCGCTGAACGAAAACATCGTCACATCATCGAAACAGCCCGTGCTCTTCTCATTTCTGCATCTGCTCCTCATTCTTTCTGGGCCGAAGCTGTCCTCACTGCTGTTCACCTCATCAACATCACTCCCTCCACGACAATCTCTGGAGTGACTCCGTATGAACGACTATACTCCCGCCCTCCGACCTACGCTTCTCTTCGTACGTTCGGATGCACCTGCTTTGTTCTCCTTCCCACTCCTGAACGCAACAAACTCTCCGCTCGCTCGTCCCGATGTGTTCACCTCGGCCTGAGCCCTCACCACAAAGGCTATCGTTGCTTCGATCCGGTGACTCGCCGCGTTCGCATCTCTCGACATGTCTCTTTCGTCGAAAGTGAGATGTTCTTCTCTTCCCCAACAACCACCATCCACGCCCAACCTTCCGCTCCTCCACCACTTTCTCTTCCGCTCCTCCCTCCTATCCCCACTCGTCCTCCGGCCGAGGATCCTCCCTCAACATCCGTTCCTCCTCCACCGCCCACAACCCCTCCTCCCGCTCCTTCTGATACGGCTCCGTCTGCAGCCCCGTCCGCCTCTGCTTCCGTGGATCCTGCTCCTCGCCGTAACCCTGCTCGCCATCGCCACCCGCCTGCTCGCTACGACCAAAACCCGGATGGGCCTACCCCCTCTGCCCTCACCATGGCCACCTCCTACTCCCCTGCTTTTCAAGCCTTCCTCGTCAATCTCCACTCCCATCGGGAGCCCCGATCATACCAAGAGGCAGTTGGCCACCCCGAATGGCAGCATGCCATGGACATTGAACTTCAGGCCTTCCGCAGAACTCACACCTGGGACCTTGTCCCTTGCCCTCCCGGCGTCACTCCTGTCAGTTGCAAATGGATATTCAAAGTTAAGACTCGTCTGGATGGTTCTATTGAGCGCCACAAAGCCCGTTTAGTTGCCCGCGGGTTTTCACAGGAGCATGGGATCGACTACGATGAAACCTTTGCGCCGGTTGCCAGAATGACCACGGTTCGCACCTTACTTGCGGTTGCTGCAGCCCGAGCCTGGCCCCTCCATCAGATGGATGTCACCAACGCCTTTCTGCATGGCGATCTCACAGAAGTTGTGTATATGGCCCCTCCTCCGGGCCTCTCCGTCCCCCCTGGCCACGTCTGCCACCTACGTCGGGCCCTCTATGGTCTCAAACAGGCTCCCCGTGCCTGGTTTGAGCGCTTCCGCACTGCTATTCTACAAGCTGGCTTCATTGAACGACAAACTGATCATGCCCTGTTTACTCGCACCTCTGCTCAAGGATGTGCCATACTGCTCCTATATGTGGACGATATGATCATCACTGGCGATGACCATGACACAATTACTTCTCTTCAACAGTATCTCCACAGTCAGTTCGAAATGAAGGACATGGGACCCCTTCGTTACTTCCTCGGGTTAGAAATTTCCCGCTCCAAACGCGACATCCTGGTCTCTCAGCAAAAGTACATCTCTGATATTCTCTCTGTTGCCGCTATCACTGACAACCGCACTGTTGACACCCCCATGGAGCTCAATCTGAAACTCCTCCCCACCGACGGTGAACCGCTCTCGGATGTCTCCCGCTATCGGCAACTTGTCGGGATGCTGGTCTATCTCACTATGACTCGGCCTGACATTGCCTACGCTGTTAGCTTCGTCAGTCAGTTTGTTCAAGCTCCTCGCTCAGCTCACTATGCCGCAGTCCTCAGGATTCTCCGCTATCTTCGCTCCTCCGTCACCCGCTCGCTGTTTCTCTCTGCAACCTCTCCTCTCACCCTCCGAGCCTTTTCGGATGCTGATTGGGCGGGGGACGCTACGACTCGTCGCTCCACCACTGGTTTTTGCATCTTCCTGGGTGACTCTCTGATCTCCTGGCGTAGTAAGAAACAAGAATCCATTGCGCGCTCCAGCACGGAGGCTGAGTATCGTGCCATGGCTTCCACCACTGCTGAAATAGTTTGGCTCCGTCGTCTTCTTTGCGATCTTGGTGTGCAGATATCAGGGCCTACTCCTCTATTTTGTGATAATCGAAGTGCCATTCAGATCGCTTCCAATCCGGTGTTCCATGAACGAACAAAACATATTGAGATCGATTGTCACTTCACTCGCCAGGAATTCATCGCCAACACTATCTCTCTACCGTTCATTGCCTCTGAAGAACAAGTCGCGGACTTCCTCACCAAGCCTCTCACAACTGCAAGATTCCGATATCTTATTAGCAAACTCTCAGTTCATGATCCACCGTGAGTTTGAGAGGGCGTGTTAAATATTGTAATAATTTTGTATATTTTATTCTTTATTGGTTTAGTCCCACATTGCTAGTTGGGTTTTCTCCCCTCATCTTCTCCTATATGTAAGACCTTTTGGTCCCCTTTTTTACTCAATGAAACACATGTTACAATTGCACTTCTGAATTCTAACATTCTCATCCGGTCAGGTGGCAAGATTTGTATCAACGACATCGTATCTACCTAGATCAACAAAATGCGCTTTCAGATACAATCCAAGCGAATCGAGAGCAGTTCACAGTGGAAATCACTCAGATGTGGGCGAACTGGGCAACATCTCAACAACGTCATGACCAATTGCATGTATCACACCAGCAATTTTACCATGAATTCAAGGAATTTCGATCTGAATTACAAGATTTTATGCACAAAATGGCGGGCACTGACCATGGAACACTCAGTTTACGACTTCAGGATCAACACTTCAATCAATCTCTTTATAAGACCCAACAGGTTCGGGAATCTCTTCCTTCGCACACCCTCAACATATCATCAGGTGGAGTTGAAGGTTATTCCAGACCACGAGTTCAAATTTTGGATATTGGAGGTGCGAGTACATCATCTCTCAATCTTTTAGGTGTTGTTCCCCCTCAAACACACTCAATATAGCCCACCAAAGTCCTCCCAACCACAAGCACAAATTCTCTGCAACATTCAGAATTCCCAATGCCACTGATATCAAGACAAGAGTTCAGTGACGTCGGCACAGATGGTTATAATCACGCACCCGTCAAGATGCTTTGCCCCAGATTTTCGTTCGGGGATCCCACCGACTGGATCTACAAAATAGAAATGTACTTCAGGTATAACAGTATAAACCTCATGGATTTTCTTTTTATCGCATCTATGCATTTAGATCATCCAGCGGCAAGATGGTTCCAAGGCTTAATGTGGGATGGCCAATGCCAAAATTGGCAAACTATCACGACCCGTCGCAACGAAAGTCAGAGTGCGCTTTAGGCGAGTCGTGATATCACAGGCATGAGCGGAAAGAAAAGCATACCTACTAAGGCAGAAACAGAGAAAATTGAAAATAGTTTTAAATTATTTAATTTGAACGGAAACGTTTTATTTTTAGGTGAAAGCTTTAAAATATGCTAGTGTGGTACATGTGCACATGCATTTAAATAAAACTCATGATACAAGTTCTGATACAGATTTTCACGTGATGTCAATTTTAGATAAATGAACATGCAAATGATGCTAAATTCTAGTACATATAATATAGTCTAGCAGTTGTCTATGATTTACTGATCGTTATTATTACATAAAAGAAATGTCTGACAGTAAAGAAAATGAAATGTAAATATAGAACTTGTAACTTAATGTTGATTGAGCTCGAGGACCTAGCGACACTGTCACAAACGCTAAGAAAATTCCAAAACAAGATGGAAAAGCTTCAGAACATTAAAATAAACAGGAGCACAACAAAGTACACAACCAGTAAAAGAAGCAAAAACATATGTATGCCATATTCTCATGAAACAAAAGTATACGAGACAAACAAGTAAATGAGCGAAACATAACAAGTTAGTTATTTAGACTACTCTGAAGTATAACATAGACAGATCAAAAAATGTCATTCGCTGAAATCAGTGAAAGGTATAAGTGTTTCTATTTGATGCACGTGATTCTAATGTGAGTATAAATGTAAGGCTTATCAAAATAATTGTGCTTGCTAGTCCATTTGTTGGTTTTCGATGCCAGTCAAGCGAAAACTCGAGTCAAAGCATCACATCAATTTAACATTATCTTTTAATGATTGCTTATGATATTAATGACTTTAATGATTCATGATTTAGGAGATTACTAACATACTAAAACATGTTACTAATTAATCGATGTAGATGTACAAGAATAAAGTCCATAAGCAAGGAAAGTGAGAATCAAGCCAAGAAACAATATTTACTCGAGTCTTAGAACTAGACCGACATAAGAAACAACATTTGATGATATCAAAAACTAGGAAATGAGTTTGAACCTTGCGGGTTCGAGAGATTAAGTTTCATTAACAAGAAGGTTTTTCATGTAAAACGCATCGGTAAGTTTTATATGAATCGATTTTGAGACATTAAGGACTCATCTAGATTAATTCATTCTAAGACACGATTATCTCCCAAGTAAAATATGTACGTTACGAGCATGATATAAAAACACCGATCATATATTTGATAACCAGAATTCGTTATAATTAATATCATGACACTTGCTGCTCGTGCTCAACGATCTACCATCTTTGAATTATACCACAAATAAGAGATTCATTCATCTAGGTGAAACCTCATATATATATATATATATATATATATATATATATATATATATATAACATTCATGATCACCAACTCATGTCACTTCAAATATTTTAAACCTCAAACTATTAGTACATCATATTAGGCATTCAAGTTTTAAATTCAAATGACGAATCATATATTCAATAGCGGAGTCGTAAAATCATACGAACATACATTCATTTAAGTTCAATGATTGCAAGAGAGAGAAAGAGAGATCTCTACTTGCCTAAAGGCGAGGCTGAAACTGGCGGCGGCAGCTAAGCGGCGCAAGAAAAAACAAAAACCATATTTGGATCTGTTCAAGAATGACAAAAGAGATAGCAGAATTCACTACGCTAACACAAGCAATGATTCATTACAAAAATTAGATCAAGAGCGGGCTAAGAGATTTACCTCCCTCATGAGTGAGGGGAGAAGAGATTACCACGCAGAAACGGAGAATTGACGGCGCTCGGCTAGGAGAAACCTTAAATTGGAGAGGGCTTTTGAGCGATCCTACCAAATGAATTGAGGAGTAGCTATGGAAATCACAAATATGACGGTTAAACGATTACAAGGATGCACACAAATTTGAATCACAAAAATGCGCAAATTGAGGCACAAATAAATCATTAGAGGTTATGACAAATCTGAATATAGAGAAATAGAGGGAAATTCTTACCAATATGAACCAAATCGGAGCCCACAGAATAGAGGAAGAAAATCCTAGGCATTTTCTTGAAATTCACGATCAAATCGACGAAGAAGAGGGAGGAGGTTGTTGCCGGCCACTATGCGGAAATGGTTGCAGCTCTTGGAGGAGGAGGAAGCGCCGACCAAGACAGGAATTGTTGGCCTCCAGAAGCAAGACTATTGGCTGGAGGTGGAAAGAGAAGCCACTACTATCAGGGTGCGGCCACGACAGGAGGAGAAGGGCTCGCCGGAGGGCAGGGAGGCGAGCAGCGGGCTGTGCGCTTGCGGGAAACGGGGGGGGGGGGGGGATCGGGAGAACGACGTTGAGGAAATCGCGGATTGCGACTTGCGGGAGGAGGGACTTGGGGAAAAATTACAAAACCGTCATGGTTGTTATTATTATTATTATGAGACCTTTTTTTGTAAAGCCGAGTTATTACAAAAACATTCAAAGAGGCCATTCATGAAAGATTTGAACCCACAGAATATGAAGACCCCTTTGATAAGTTCACCAAACGCACACAAAATTCATCTGTTGTCGCATATCAAGTAAATTTTGAAGATTTGTCTTGTCAATTTGATGGACTTTCACAAGATAAATTATGCAAAAAATTCATTTCAGGACTTAAATTACATATTAAATGAGCGATTATTGCTCATAATCCACCCACTTTATTTGGTATTTATAAGCTAGCTCGTATTTTTGAGGATCAGTTTCCGGACGAAAATAGGAACCAAAAACCATGGCAAAATAATTTCCAGCTTAATTTGAATAATAATAAGAATCCACAGCCTATTAAAAGATTAACACCAGTAGAAATGCAACAAAGATGAGAGCAAGGCCAATGTTTTACTTGTGATGAAAAGTATGTGCAAGGCCACAAATGTAAAAATCATCCAACGCTATATTTTTGTGATGGTGAGTTAGATGACCTGGACGACCCTATTGACACAATTGACCAAGACTATGGTGAGCTGAACACAGAAACCGAAGTAAACCTAGAAATTAGTTGTAACACACTTATGGGCACCTATTCATCTAAGCCATTACGAGTACAGGGCTCCATCAAACATTCACCCGTACACATTTTTATCAACAATGGTTTCTCTCATAACTTCTTGATTAGACGCTCCGCTTTGTTAAAATCTTCCTAGGACAGCAATTCCACCATTTAAAATTTATGTTGGGAACTACACTGTCATGATATACCACGAAAAATGTAGTAACGTGACTCTTACAATACAGAATATCCTATTCACTTTAGATTTATTCCTCATCACTTTACATGGGGCCGATATAATCTTAGGATTTCATTAGTTAGAAACATTAGGTGACGTCACTACAAACTATAAACTTTCCAAATTTCATTTGTTTATAAGGACATTCCAAGACATTCAATGTGCCACTACTCTAATTTCGGATCACGTTTCTCCCTCCCAATTTCATAAACTATTGGCCCAACAATCAATTGATTCCATGATGCTTTGTTTTCATACCAACACAACTCTGAACATAATTAATCAGACTAACAATAATCCACTCATGTCTCCTCTAGTACAACAATTACTTACCCAATATTCTTTCATTTTTCAAATTTTGACTGGACTTCATAACGATCCTTAGACCATCAAACACCCTTAATTGATAACTCAGCAATTGCAAAAGTTAAGCCTTATTGCTACCCCTATTTTCATAAAAACAAAATCGAATGTTTAATTTCAGAAATGCTGGATGATGGCATTATACAACATAGTCATTCATCTTTCAGCTCTCCCGTTCTTCTAATTAAAAAGAAGGATGGAAGCTGGCGGTTTTGTGTCGATTATCGTGTGTTGAATTTTATTACAATAAAAGACGGTTTCCCTATGCCTACGATTGACGAGTTACATGATGAATTATATGGTGCAACTTTTTTTTCCTAGCTGGATCTGTATTCGGGGTATCACCAAATTAGGTTGAGGTCGGAAGACATGCAAAAAACCGTGTTTCGTACCCATCAAGGGATGTACGAGTTTTTATTGATGCCATTTGGGTTCACTAACACTCCAGGCACATTTCAAGCATTAATCTGCCCATTCCTACGAAAATTCGTCGTCATATTTTTTGATGATATCCTAATGTACAGCAAATCAGAGGACTTACATATCAACAATCTATAATAAGTATTTGAAGTGTTAAAATCAAACCACTTAGCTTTGAAACCTTCTAAATGCGTCTTTAGCACTAAGTCAATTGAGTTATTGGGACATGTTATCTCAGCTACGGAAGTTGGCCCATCAACAAGTAAAATAGAGGCCATTCAACAATGATCAGAACCTAAAATGGTTCAACTTAGGACATTTCTCTGGCTAACAGGGTATTATCGACGTTTTATAAAGCAATACACAACTATTACAACCCCATTAATAGATTTACTCGCTAAAGACCATTTCAATTAGACTTCACTTTGTACTAACACTTTTAACCATCTTAAGTCCCTATTAGTTTCCCCGTCAGTTTTGTCCCTCCCAAATTTCTAGCAACCATTTACGATTGAGTGTGGCACATATGGAGTAGGCATTGGGGCAGTATTATCCCAAAATGCCCATCCAATTGCATTCTTTAGTAAGAAGTTATCGCCAAAAGAGTAGACCAAATCAACCTACTTTCGTGAATTGCTTGCAGTCACTACGGATGTAGGCAAGTGGCGACAATATTTAATTGGGTCGTGTTTCACGATCTTGACAGACCACAATATTACACAATTTAGCTACACAAACCCTTACAATGCCAGTACATCAAAGATTTCTCCCAAAGTTTTTGGGGTTTAACTACAAAATAAAGTATAAACCGGTAAAATATAATAGTGCGGCAGACGCTCTTTCCAGGATTCATGAGCAATCCAAGGAAGGACAACTAAATAGTTTTCAAAATAATTTTTTTCACATATTCGAATAGTTTTGATGATTTAGAAAATTTATATTCTAAGGATCCAAAGGCACTAGAAATTTTGCAATTGTTAAAAGATAAACCACTGGATGTACGTGGTAGGTTGGTATAAAAATGGATTGCGCCTATATTTTAACCTCCCATATGGTGAATATTAACGTACGAAGCCCATAATACTAAAATTGCGGGTCATTATGGTATAACAGCTACTTGGAAATGACTTTCTCAATATTTTTACTGGCCGGGATTGTTGCAGGACGTTATAGATTATATAAAGTATTGCAACCTATGCCAAAAGGCAAAGAGTCGCAATACTTTTCCTGCAAGGCTGTTACAGCCCCTACCTATTGGAAACAAAAAAATCGGTCCCTGCTGTTCGGACCCGGGGGTGACCAATGCTTATTGATTTAGTGATCACTCCACATGAGTCTTAGTGAGAAGGTGGCGAATCAAAAGAATAGCATTGGACTGCCTACAAACAAGACCTGCGTGTTGCAGGAGGCCCCTCCACATACCCGAAAGTCTATAGGCCCCCATCCCCCCCCCCCCCCCCCCGCCATTGCTGAGATCGGTGCATGTGAGGCTAACTCTGAATTCGCCCCTCATAGGGGGGGGGGGGGGGAAGGTGCCCTCTACATGTGCTCTGGGAGTCCTATTTATAGGCAAATCCAAGAGGATGTGGGTTATGGTCTGCGAACATCCGCCCCGAAGAGCTAGCCCTAACTTGGCGAGGTCTCCACAACTCGCCCCTTGCTGGAGCGAGGTCTTCTCAACTCGTCCCGACTGGGGCGAGGTCTCCTCAACTTGTCCCGACTGGGGCAAGGTCTCCTCAACTCGCCCCCTGCTGAGGCGAGGCCTTCTCAACTCACCCCGGCGGGTGTTAGGCTTTCTCAACTCGCCCCCCGGCTGGGGCGAGGCCTCCTCAACTCTCCCCTGACTGGGGTGAGGCCTCCTCGACTCGCCCCCTGCTGGGGCGAGGCCTTCTCAACTCGCCCCCGACTGGGGCGAGGCCTCCTCGATTCGCCCCCTACTGGGGTGAGGCCTTCTAAGTCGTCCTCGGGATTCTCTGATCTCGACGATTTAGGAGATTTCGTTTTGTGTGCACAAGCCCCCGGCTCTCGTGCAAGAAAACCGTCTGCTCTTTCGTGATTCCACCGACGTCCCTGTTCTCGTGATTTTTCCTAGCTCTACTCGCGATTTCCGTAGCTGGCAATTTTCTTCGCGTCACAGACCGTCGATGGAGAAGTAGAAAGCCTTCATCCTATCGCCGGTCAAGGGCAGCGACAAGAAAGAGATCGCAATTCTCCCGTGCGCCGCTCCAGCTTGAATCCCGATCACATCGCGTCGTCGATCGTGGATCTGAGAAAGCTTTTTCTTCCCATCGCGTTCTCTGCATCTGTTTCGCCGCTCGATCCGTGGAAAGATCATAGTTTTCCTGTTCCTGTTTTTGCCCCCGCCAGAAGGAGGAGAGTTTCCTATCGCAGATCGAAGCAGTGCGCCGCCGCTGGTTCTTGTTCTCCAGATCTGTGTTTTTCGGCTCCAGATCTACGAGGTTGCCGTTGTAGATCTACCAGAATAGTCATTCTTATGTTTGGAGATCACCACCTGTAGCTCTGCCCGCAGTTTTAATAACTGCATGTTCTTCCTGCCCTTCAGTTTTCTATAGGAAAACGTGCAACCCTTTATTAACTTCTTGAAAAAGATGATTCTCATATCTCTGAAGTGGAGAAAACATCACTAGATATCTTGTTTCTTCTCAGTTTTTTGGAACAAGATCATAGCCGACCCTTCAGAGAATTAACCTGGCTATTGTTTAGCTTTGGAGACAAGAAGCAAGAAACTATTGGATCAAATTCATTCCCCTTACAACCAAAGGGAGAAGGCCATTATCTTGGTGTGCTTCAGTTGAGTTTTTTGGTGCTTGGTATTTGTCTTTGGCAACCGCGTTCAGTCGAAGAGGATGAGCAAATATTTTTTTGGGATTGAATCCGAAGACTTTGTTTTCTCCACAGAGTCAGGTGATTTCTTTTTAGTTTTCTGCTTGTGATTTAAGTTGCCAGTAGAAATCAAGAATTTGGAAAGGTTTATACAATGTCAAAGGGAAGCAACCTTTCCTCTCCCATTCTGATGATCAAACTGGAGAAGTTCTCCAACTCAAAGTCCAGTGCCTGGAATTGGAAGACCTAGTTCAGTATGAAGTATTTAAATATCTTTTATATTGTGCAGTCCAACTTTGAATCCTTCGCAAGAGGAGAAGATGAGGAACGGTCAATCAATGATGAAGATTTTTGTCGAGAATATCTTCTCAATTGTCTCTTAAACAGACTGGTAGAGACTTATAGCAAGATGAAAAATACAAAGGAGATTTGGAATGCTCTAGATGAACAGTTCAGAGAAGAAGAGAATATGTCAAAGATGCACATGGTGGATAAGTTCATGACTTTTACATTAACTGAAGACTGGAAGATTCTTCCGCAGGTTGCAGATTTTGAGACTCTCGTGGACAAGCTAAATAGTGAGAACATTCCTTTGTCATATGATTTTATTGCAGAAGTTATCATATTTAAACTCCTATCGGCATGATACTCTTTTAAGACAGAGATGTATTAGAAGAAGACACATGTTAATCTTAAAGATCACAAGCGATTCATCTGAATTAAGGATGAGAATCAGACTAGACACGCCTTAAAGAAGGTTAGTAAGCAGAACTCTGCTGCTAACATTATCACACATCATAAGCGAAAGACAAAGCTTGGGAAGCATAAATTATCGATCAGTTCACCTGCAGTTGCTGATACTAGCAAGAAAATTTAAAAATTTAAAGACAATTGCTATAACTAAAATAAGTGGGGTCACTGTACTTCCGAATGTAGGCAACCTAAAAGGGGCAAATCCAGCATACCTAAAACTGATAACAAAGCAAACATATTTTATCAGACTGCATCTGTCAACTTTGTTGTCATAGTTAGAAAATAGAAGGCCAATACAGAATGGTGTCTAGATTTAGGTGCTATATGTCACGTTTGCAACAATTCTGCGCTGCTGAAGGATGTCACTACAGCTGAAAAAATTATGACCGTTGTGAATGAAGACACTACAAAGGTACTCCAGACTGACTGTGAATTTGATACTCTCTTCAGGTACGCATTTAATTTTGAAAATATTAAATTTATACATACATTAACTGATAATTTAATTTCAATTACTCTGTTATGCGATGCTGATATGTTTTTTTAACATTAGTAGCAGTATACTAACTTTAATGGTTAACACGAATTATTTTGGTTTTGCATATGTTATAACTGAGATGTATAAATTGAGTCTAACAAACGAACTAGTAAATCAAATTAGTTCAAATATGATAGATCGTAAGACTTTACATGCAAGAGTAGGACACGTGAATTATAAAAAACTACTCTTGCTAACTAAAACTCAAAATACTCTCTTAGACACAACAATCTAGTTAGACAAATGTGAAATTTGTGCTCAGACTAAGATAACTAGAACATTTTTTATCAAGTTTTTAAGAGCACACAATTATTAAAGTTAATACATTCTGATATTTGTGACTACAAAAGTTTTGTCATAAGAGGAGGCCAGAAGTATCTGATAACTTTTATCAACGACTACTCTAGATTTAGTCACATTTATCTTCTTAAATCCAAAAATGAGGCTTTTGATAAATTTCGTATTTTCAAAAATAGGATAAAAAATCAACTTAACATAAAAATTAAAAGGTTAAGAAGTGATAGAGGAGGAGAATATATATTGGGAAAATTTAGAAATTTTCTTGCTAGCAATGACATAATCCCTAAAATCATCACCCCGTATTCACCTCAATCTAACGGTATCACTGAGAGAAAGAATAAAGCTTTAAAAAAATGTTGAATTCTTTGCTTCTAACTGTTAACACGTCTTCTACTTATTGGTAGGCCTATGCAGGAAAACTAAAAACTGCATCAATCCGCAAAACCGCACCCCACTCCAAACCACACTGATCAAGTGCAGTGCGGTTCGGTTCTCAGGGTCTGAACTTCGAACCCTACTCGGTTTGGTGCGGCTTTGGGTTCCTAAAAACCGATCAAACCACACCGCACCGCACTTTAATTATAAACATTGCTGAATTTTTGGATTGAATTTTTGATAATTTGAACTAGAAACAGTCAGGCTGCAATTGCATGTGAGCAAGTCGAACATACTGAATTTTAACATTACTGAAAGCATATAATATTATAAATTTATAATCAATTAATCCTTAAATTTAAACAATCTAACAATCTATTAATAAACACAGACTTATTACGATAGATAATTTAGACTCGAGTCTTGGCGGCTTTCTCTATTTCTCTCAGTCTTCAGCCCTAGTCCTGTAGTTCTCGCTTTCTATGCTTCTTGCCTTCTTAGTTTGGCCAGCGATCTCTGCGACTTTCACCTCTGTTGATTCGTCTATTGTCGGCGCCGCACCTTTGCAGTTTGCACTAACGGTCAACCGTCTAGGCCGACGAGGCGATGAAGGCATCCAGTCCAAACTGTGAACATATCTAAAGTACAAACTCCAACACCGCCCGTGCTGGAACATACATTGAATGGGTCTGATTGACAAAGCCGTCCATCCTATTGTTCTCTTTTATTTATGTTGCTTTGGTGCTTCCGCTAATTTTCTTGTTCTTCTTTCAAACCTATATGAAATGTGTTGTGCTCACAAGATTTTTTTTTTACTTTTATGTCGTGGTTCCAATTCTCTTTGTGCTCTGTTGTTGATAAGTGTGTTGTGCTCGCAGGATATGGTTGTTGATAGGAGTATTGATAGGAATTTATTACTAGAAGAATCACAAATGTTTTCATAAATATTTATTTTCTAATCTCATTAGATGACAAACTGCTTGTATGCATACAAAACATATCTCATTAAGTGCTCTGTTGCTCATAAAATTGTTATTTGAAATTTCAAGAAAGTGGCAATGGATTAATTAAATTTGCAGCAAATACACATTCATACTGATAATGTTACAAAATTTTTTGATTAATTATTCTCTTTTAATTGTGTAATTTAATAAATTATGGTTCGTGGTACTTATAAGTTATGATTCTATTTGGATTTTTATGGATTTGCTGGATTGTTACAAAAAACTGTAAAAAATCAAAACCACACCGCAAAAACCGACATCAAATCTCACTGAAACTAAACCGCACCTCACAGTTTCGGTACGATGCCGTTTTGGGCGGTCAAAAACAGCACTCCTGCGGTGCGGTTTCGGTTTGACCACAAACTGCACCGAACCACACCGCTCGCAGGCCTACTTATTAGGGTGAAGCCGCCCTTACATCAAATCACATTCTTAATAAAGTTCCTCATATAAAGTTGAAACAACCATCTTGAGCTTTGGTTTAAGAGACCTTCAAGATTTGATAATCTTAAGACTTGAAAATGTATCGCTTATGTTAGGATACCTGACTCTAGGAGATCTAAGATTGGACCTAGGACAAACACATGTGTCTATTTTGAATGTGCAGAAGATAGTGCTGCAGATATATTTCTAGATCTCTCCACCAATAATGTTATAGAATCTAGAGATTATGTTTTCTTTGAGGATAAGTTCCTTAAGTATAAAAACCTGACACTTTTAGGTCCGCTAGCCACTAGTACTGATACTTCTGTTGAGTTAGAACTAAGAATCTCTGATACTGAGCCTATAAACACTAGTGGTTTAAAATATAAAATGATATCGAATAGAGAAAGAGTGTCTAAAAGCAGTGGTACGGAGTTTGTGACTTACCAAGTTGAAGGTAATCTATCTACCTATAAGGAAGCAATGCGATTTAGAGATTCTCTATTATAGAAAGAATCCATAGATGATTAGATGAATTCCCTCATGTAAAACCACATTTGGATTTTGGTTGACTTGCCCAAAGGGGCTAAAACCATTGAAAACAAGTGGGTTCTGAAAAAAAACTCAATCCTAATGAGAGTTTTGTCAAATACAAAGCATGTCTAGTTGTCAAAGGTTTCACTCAAGTGAGTGATATAAATTACATTGATATATACTCTCATGTCTGTTACATTGCGACAATTAGAATTCTTCGTGCTTTAGCATCTATTGAATATTTTACTGTTCATCAGATGGATGTTAAGACTACATTTCTTAATGTAGATCTTATTGAAGAGATTTATATGCATCAACCTGAAGGATTTGTCATAGAAGGTCTAGAAAATAAGGTCTATAAGTTGATTAAGTCACTCTATGGATTAAAGCAAACACCAAAATTATGGCACGAGAAATTTGACACTTGTGTTAAAGGCTGAGTTTCACATCAAATCTATCAGATAAATGTCTATATATAAGAATAAGTTCAAAAAACGTGCCAATTATATGCTTGTACGTTGATGATATGCTAATTCTGGGTACTGATCAGTCTAAGGTGGAAGATGTGAAAGTTACCTTAATGAAACAATTTAGTATGACAGACTTAAGTGTGATAAAAACTATCCTATGAATGAAAGTGAACTTTACTGATAAGGGTATTACCTTGAGTCAGAGTCACTAAATCAGAAATCTACTGGAAAAGTGAGGTTATGTTAAGAGCAAAAAGATTGAGACTCCATACGACTAAAATAATAGACTGAAACCTAAATAAGGTTCATCTATTAGACAATTAGATTACTCCAAAGGTATATGAAGTCTCATATATACTACAACTTATACTAGACCTGACATTATCTTTACGGTCGACATGTTAAGTAAATTCACTAATAACATTGGGAAGGACCACTAGGATATCTTAGAAAGGCTAATGAGATACTTAAAGTACACTGAGAAGTATGTTTTATGATACATTGGACATCCTCTAGTGCTTAAAGGGTATTCTGACGCCTCATGGTGCTCAGATATTGGTGATAGTAGATCCACTAGTGGTTTTGTGTTTATACTAGGAGGAGCTGTTATAGCTTGGAAGTCTAAGCGGCAGACGTACATTGCACCACCCTCTATGGAATCAGAATTCTACGCTCTAGCTTTAGCAGTAGAAGAAGTAAAGTGGATTAGAGATCTGGTAATGGATATTTCAATGACGAGTCTGAAAATGCACTTTATATCAATTTATTGTGACAATCAAGTTACAAAAACCATTGCAACAAATACATTATTCAATAGAAGAGGAGACAACTTAGGATGAAACATGTCTGGTTAACTTATCTCACAAGTTAGGGGATAATTTTCCCATTGGACTTAAGATCAAAAAAATAATGTAGCAATTGTCCTTACTAAGAGTTTATGTAAGGTTCTTACATCTAAAACATCATGGGAGATGAGATTAAGGTCAATTTAGTAGGACTGAATACATTTCTCATGTTTTAAATTCTAAAATCTAAATCTGTACACATTCAAGCATCTAGTTTTAAGTACACTAAAGTATTTCAGATGCTACCTGATAAAAGCCTAAGATGAATAGTTGTCAGTCATTTCAAACTTAATAACTTACACAAATATTTATAATCAAAGACTGAATTGGGTATTATTCCAAAAAAGAATATTAAAGTTACTGATATGTGTCATGATATTAGGATTATTAATTATATCATTTCAAACTTGATGATATAATAGTTACAGCTTGTTGTATTATTTCAAATTTGATGGTATAACATAATTGTGAAATGGAAAATAATAATCTTAGTAATCAAAAGAACATAGTTTGATTTTATAAAATCAAATATTTTAATTTTTTGTAAATTAAATAGATATGCTTATATGTGATTCTTTCTTCCTACTTAGAGTATTATGTTCTTTTACTGCTAGAACTAATCACTTTAATTTTGATAGCAAATGTTTGAATTCATAGAGTTTTATCTCATGACATTCTTATTGCAACTATTTGCAGATCAAAAGGAGACTGAAAGAGAAAGTTTATTTCGATTTGGGATAACGATGATCTGATGTTCGAGTAGAATAAAGATCAGTTATCAGTTTGAATTTTCAGTTCTATTTACTTTTATGTTTGTAACTATTGTTCGAGTTTAGATTTATCATTTACTCTAAAACTCATATTTATGTTTCTAAAAAAAATCATTTTTATCGTTATTAACTTTTGTTTTAAATAATTTGTTATGTGATATCATTTATATAAAATATAGGAGGAGATTGTTGATATATATTTATATAAACGGTAATAAGTTCTTAATGAGTTTGGTTAGAATCCGGTAGACATCCAATAACCTGTTAGGAATTTAGGGTTACACCTATAAATACCCCTGTTGGGGGCAACGTGGAGGTCGTTCCAAACTTGACAGTCATGTGGGATGCTTCAAGCACACTAACAAGTTTCGGTGCATTGCGATTTCAAATTTTTATAAATAAGAACGGTGTGATTTTCAGATCTTGCAAACCACACATGCATCTAAATATAAGTATCTTATAAATTATTAATTAATAATAGTAAATAAGCACGGTGGTGGTTGTCCACATTTTTCGCAAACCACACATGCACGGTGGTAGCTTGCTATTAAGTGCTGGATTTGAGATTTCATTCTCATTTTCCTCTCTTACACTTTCTCTCTTGGTTCTTGAAGTTCCTGAGGGAAGAGGAGGAAGAAAGTCCAGGAGGCTAAGTGGAGAAATGATCCAAGGTGTTCTTGTGATCAGAATTCCAAGTCGACACTAGATCCGCTGAGAGGAAGATGTTGATCAGTTTCATCCGGATCAAAGAACAAGGACATGGCTCCTAAGCGATCGAAAAGGGTAACGACTTTCTGCTTGGACAACTGAAGTCCTAAATTTGCATTCGTGCATGGAACCCCTCACCAAAATGTGAAGAAAAAGATGGTTTCCAACGGGTAGATCATTGTAATCTCTGATAAAACATGTATTTAGATCCGAAATCGAAGTACGAAATAGAAATGTTGTGTGAAGCTCATCTGGACATGATGGTCTGGATTGGTGATGAATTGATTTATGTGCCGTAGAAGACTCCGTGGATAAAACGTGTGGATAAACGTGTAGAATCCGAGATCTAGGGGTGTTCAGGATGCTGCTGTAATAGTACTGGAGGTGATCTCCAGGAAAACACCCAAAAATGGGGAAGAAGCGACTTTTGTCCCTACCGCGCGGCGGTAGTGCTACCGCCGGCGATAACTTCCAATGAGCTATGAGGCCTGTCTCTGGGAGACCTGGGGCCATTGTTTGAAGCAGTGAACCCAGCTAAGGTGGCCATGCGAGCCAGCCTGAATGTTGTTATGAAGCCTATGTCCGTGAGACAAGGTGCGTAACATGAGAAACTGTGAGCCTGGAGAGCCCAACTATTGGCCATGAGAGCCATGTTGATCATTGTAGGCTCAGGTCCTAGGGACATGTGAGCGGAAAGTGATGTTGAGGGCCTAGAATGCCCAACAAAAAGGTCAGAGAGCCGAACGGGCAAGGGGAGGCTGAACCGCGTCTTATCGTTCGCCATGATGGCTGTGACCGTCGGCATTGGCATGACGATTTGAGCAACGGGCTGTGGATGAACTGTATCCGCATTATGTCGTTCAGACCAAGATTGCCTAAAGCAACTGGCTTTCGTCGTTGGCATAATGAGAGTCTTAAGCCCCGAGCCGAAAAGACTAGAATGCTCAAGTATACCATCTAGTCTGGGAATGTGGATGGTGGTTGGACCCGGGAAATCCGGTACATCGAGAATATGCCCTGAGTGCATGAGGTATGTGACCGATCGAGCCTGCGTCTGTGGTGAATGGTGCTTAAGTGCACGTTCTTATTGCCACAAGATGTATATATATGTTGCTGCTTGCAGGGAAGGAGAACCGCCGCCCCGAGTGAGGGGTGGGGTTGTTATAAATTTGTCAGATAATGCTTACCGTTGCTTTGTTTGCCACATTTTGGTGGGTCGTGCTATGCAGGTGCTGGAGAGTCAAGTGGAAAGTAGCGGGCTGAAGTCCCTTATGCTGCAATTGGCTGGCGCTCGAAGGCCCAAAGGCGAATATTTACTGTTTATCATGTGTGGTCGGTCTGCGTGCCGATGTATGAAAACACTTTTTGTAAAGTAAACAGTTGTAAGGCCTTAAGGCCAAAACATTTTGTGTATTTGGTTATCATTTCTATATGTGTATAGTGGACATTTCTGGTATATGGGTTCTACAAGTTAAAATATTTCCGATAGAATACGCTCTGTATTAGGATGCGTATACAATAACATGGTTTCAATACGTAGCTCCGCTGACTGTCTATGGAATATGGTGTGGGGCTCCGGCCAGACCATCAATTATATTCTATATCACGGATAGAGGTATTACAGAGGTTATGCGAGCATCCGCGGTGACCGAGTACAACCGGTCTCACTGTACAACATCATATTCATTGAGTAGGACCCTCCTACGAGTTAAAGGCATGACAGGAAGATTTTTGGGTTCAAGTTAGTCGGAGAGGCGAATAGAGTGGGCTGGCCCGCACTCGCCCAGCACATCAATGAGCTCTCGCCCAAGTCAGGAGGGGTAGTTAGACCCTCGGGTGAGTGCGGTTTTCATCACGCATTCGCCCAAGGCTCGCGCCTTAATGCGCAGGTTGGAGGGTTTTCGCCGCCTCAGGCGGGTGGAGGTTAGAACTCGCACTCACCCATTAGCGAGGATGGAAGGTGAATGCCTGGCTCCCCCCTCATCTGCCACTTCAGGCAAGAGGTGTTTTCCTGGGGCACTCGCCCGGTGGGGCCCAGAGGTGAAATGACCTGGATATCCCCCGGAGGCCTGCAGATAGTTCTTTTTGACAGCGGAGTTACGCTGTTGGCAGACCCAATTGAGCTGCGTATAGGGAAATGTGACAGCGGAGTTACGTTGTTGGTATACCAAGTTTGGAAAACTATAAATAGACCCGAGGGGGGCATCTTTGGAGGGACGAATTCTTTATTTTCCTTATTCCTCAGGCTTCTATTGGCGAGCCTAGAGTGTTCTCTAGGGTGCTCAAGCTCAGCATCGACTTGGGATGGGAAGCATTCTTAGATCTTCCGGGTGTGTGGTAAGACCTCCCCACTGAGATCTTGGTTCTGTTCCCGGGTTTCTAAGTCTTCGGTCTAGTTTGCTAGCTCGAGAGATGTAAGTGTAAGGTCACACCCCTTTTTGGGACCCCGAACTCCACAAAGACTGATTTTTCGGTTTCAACATTTTAGTGCGGTGAGCGTGGAGAGTGGTCAGCGTAGGAGATCCTCGACTAGTTACATGACCGGAGGTGAAGGACAAGGGTCTGGCCGGGGGAACTCGCCACCCCCACCGATCTTAGCTATAGTGGGCATGTTTGAAGATTTCAGGAAGGAGGTCATGGAGACCTTGCACCATTGGCTCAGTTCCACTCGCGGAGAGTGCTCGATGTTGAAAACGAAAACTCGGTCTCGATGGAGTTCACCCTTGGGGAGGGGGTGATCACGCACCTACTTCTCTCCTGCAAGCAAAACGACAAATGGAACAGACCCAAGGGCTCTGTGTGGAGGTCCCACCACACACCCAGAAGATCTTAGAGCGCTTCCCCTTTCTTAGCCTAAAGCCGAGCTAAGGCTACCTCAGAAAGCACAAGAAAGTCTGGGGGCAAGAAAGCATGCTTTCTGAGGTGCCACTTCGGGTATATTTGCAGCCCTCACTGTCCTGAAATTACTAGATTGCCCCTGGCTGGTCTGCCAACAGCCAAACCTCGCTATTCTGAATAGCTATGTGCAGCTCAACTGGGTCTGCCAACAACGCAAATCCGCTGTTCTAACTGGCTATGGGCAAGCCAACGAAGACAAAATGGTAAAAAACACCTCATGGGAGGCCGGGCGAGTGCGAGTCGGCCTACCTACCTCGGGCGAGAGCTAAGGAACCCAAAGGCGGCGAGTAGAGACTGATTACTCAACGCCCCGGCCAGGAGGGCGATGCGGGCGTCGAGTAGGGAGGCATAACTCGATGCTATTGCCAGGAGGGCGTCGAGAGCGGAGGGTAAAATGGAAACGAAAACTCACATGAGGGTTAGGCGGGTGCCCCTCTGATGTCCGCACTCGCCTAGGCCGGCGAGTGCTCGATGGGGATGGCACTCGCTGCTCTTGCCGGGACTTTGGCGAGGGCAGGCTCGGCTGGCCCTACTCGCCTGGCTCCTACCGAGCTCTACTAGGGTGAGCGCGAGTCAGGCCTCCTATCCGATTCGCGCAGCTTGTCCACCTAACCATGGCGAGAGCGAATTGGTTATTCCACATCCGCACGCTCGCTGACCTGACGCGGGTGGCCTTCCCAGTTCTGCTTTTCTGGGTCGATGGCCCACTCGGCGAACACGGGGTTGTACACAATCCCCACTCTTTTTGAGCTTGGTCAAGCTCGAAAAGAATCATCCAACCCACGTGTTCGGTGAGTGCTTTACTGAACTGGAGGGAGTCTTTTTTTTTGGGGGGGGGGGGAAATTCCTCCTTTCCCTACCCTTCACTACGAGCTGTAGCTGAACGATGCCCATATCTGAGGAGATGCGGGCTCGCCTAGAGGCTACAAGGGAGGGGACTCGGGAGTTGGCCCTTGGTGCTGCCCCGTGGTTGGCGCGCGGGTCGACTGGACCCCTATTCTGGCCGAAAAGGGGAAAAAGGGTCGGGAGGTCCCCCTCGAATGGTCCCCTGGCGTTGAATTCGGCGGCTGGTGCCGAGATCACCCCTGAGGTACGCGGGCCTTTCTGTCCGACTCATGGCTCTGCTTCTGATTTCTCCTTTCTGCAGGGGTCGGCTCGCGAGGGTGGAGAGGATAGGGGAGAACCGGGGTACTCCTCTCTATTGATAGCTGAACGGGTCGCGAGCCCCTCGTCGCAGGGGCATGTCCCTCCTGCACTATCTCCGTTGTCAATGCCTCCCGGCCTAGGGAAAACCCTTGCTGCTCTTGGAGGAGAACCTTTCCAGGGCCGGCCGGGTACCTCCCGACTGGCTGCCGGTGCGGGTGACGTGCCGACCCCAGGTAAGCTTCCCACTTTTGCCCGCTTACCACCGCTTGCTCCTTCTGACTCCTTCCCGCAGGTTTTAACGCGGTCTCCTCCTCCGACGTCAAAATGAGCGTTGCCTCCCCCTGATACGGATGACATTTCAGAGTATCTGGGGGACCCGCTAGATGCCGAGAAGATGAAGAAGCAGGTGACGAGGCTATTTCAGAAACACACGTTATTGTTGCAGGAGGTCTTCAAAAGAGTGGACAAGGACAAGGCCGAGGCGGAGGAGCGAGCGATTCACAGTCTTGGAGGGGGCGAGACGTCCAGCTGACGGGGACGGAGTGACCTCTCCGGGTGTACATATTACGCGAGCTGAGGAGCGGCTCCGGCATGCTTCAGAGCAGGTCGATCTGGCCCAGCAGGAGTTGCTGGCGGTCCGCGAGTATCACTACCCTCACGTACCACCCCGATATGGCACGGGGAGGTTGGGCAGGTGGAAGTGGATTCAGTACCGAGCCGCCTGCCCCCTCCCCGCTATTGGCCGCCGGGCCCGAATCGTCTCCGAATGCCGAAACCGAAAAGCGTAGTAGGGTCATGAAACTCCTTTGTTCAGGACATTTTGATGTTTGTAAAAATTTGGGACCTTCCTCGCCCGCTAATGGGCGATTGTTCACTGCATGTTTCTTTTACTGTGTTGATGTTTCTTTTTCTTCGGAGAGCAGACGAGGCGCTCTGGCTCGCCCGGTTCCTTTTCAGGCGAGTGCGGTATTACTAAGCCGATTCGCTCAGCCCGCATATCCAGTTCCGGCG
Organism: Platanthera zijinensis; assembly: GCA_039513925.1. Classification (NCBI taxonomy): domain Eukaryota; kingdom Viridiplantae; phylum Streptophyta; class Magnoliopsida; order Asparagales; family Orchidaceae; genus Platanthera; species Platanthera zijinensis. Next base: position 255,386,206 of record CM077078.1, on the reverse strand, counting down.
GGAGCGAGCCGGTCGCCCGCGGGTCGTAAGTCTGGGCAACTCACGCGCTGATTCAGGCTGGCCCGCATCGCGGTCGTCCGCCTCTCATGCGGAAGCGGATGAGAGCAGCTCGTGGCCGAGAACTTCTCGCAGCCTATCAGCGAGCTGATGAGGATCCGGGTCGGGTTCGGAAGTCGAAACGTCGGGGCTAATTTTGTTATCCGCACTTTTCCCGCCGGCGGAACATTTTCCCGCCCTTTTTGATTCTATAAATAGGCCCAGCCGACCTCCTTCTCACCTACTGCATTTAAGATTTCTCTACTTCCTGCGATTTCCGGCTCACCCATTTTCTGCGAGAACTTCAGCGTCCCTCTCAGCAATATTCCCGCGAGATGGGTGGTGGCAGTGGCGATACGGATGGGCGGAGTAAGTGCCCCTTAACTTTCTCCGAGCACGATTTCTCCCATGCCTCCATCACCGAGGGCGAGTTCCTAGACGCCGTAGGAAACTTCGTGCCGCCGAGTTTTGTGGCGAGGCGACCTGGGAAGGGGGGGGAGGATTAACGACCTCTCCGCAGATGAGCTCGCTATCCCTACATCACACTTCAAGGCGGGTCTCCGGCTACCCTTATGGTCGGAGGTCCGCCAAACCTTCAAGTACTTCGGGGTCGTCCTCGGGCAGATGACTCCCAACTCCATTGTGGTGGTGGTCGGATTCGCCTGCTTCCTGCGGGAAGAGCGGATCGATTTCAGTCTCGCGGTCTTCCGCAAGCTGTTCTCCTTTCGGGCGAACAAGGACGGGACCACCTTCTTCTCCAGCAACCATGTCAAGGTGCGGGAGACCGTCAACAAGAGCCATAACTTGCTCAAGAAATTCGTCTTTGTCAAGGGGGACTTTGGCAACGTCCCCTTCTCGCCAATCCAGCTCGGCGAGGCGAGCTACCGCCCTCCTAGCCTGGGGGGTCATGAAGCAGAGCTGTGCGGGTTCTTTGCCGGGAAGAACTTTGAAGTCACTTTCCTATGCAGGAACCTGGACGATCTCGCCCCCGTCCCGCCCGGGGAAGGTAAGTGGCTTGCATTTCCACCTTTTCCTTTGTCTCCTTCACATTCTAAGTCTTTTCCTTCTCGCAAGAGAGCGTGACATCCCCGTTCACCCCCCGTATGAGAGCGCACGACTTGCCTCCAGCGAGCTCGTTTGCGCCGAGGCGGCGGCCACCGCGCACCGCGAGATCACAGTCCCCGCCGCCCAGAAGCGGTCTGGCCACGAGCAGCCTCTGCCTCCGCCACCACCCAAGAAAGCAAAAATCGCGGGCAGCGCGCTGCCCACGAGTCAGGAGAAGGGCAAGGCGCCGTCGGATCAACCAGCCGGAGATCTCTCCCTAGCGGCCACCTAGCCCCGCGGCCCCCTTGGCGGGGCGGCTGGCACTTCCGGGCCGCAATAAGAGGTGCAGCCCACCGCGAAGCCGGTTCCGAGAGGGCACCGCAACTTCGACCTCGGCGAGCGGCCTCTCGACGAGCTCGGGAATCCCCTTCTCCAATGGGATAAAGAGGCGAACCGGGCCATCATCTCCACTCTGATGCCGAGCTGGATGGAGCAAGATACCATTAGCGGGGAGGCCTACAACTTCTCGTTCGGCCTATACGGGCGGGAGGATGTCGCGGTCTATGAAGAGGAGGTCACGCGGGTCCTCGTGCACGAGAGCACGCTGGCCCAGCTCCGCGGCCTGGAGCTGGCCCACATGACGGGCAGGCAGCTAACTCAGCTTTAGAAGAACGCCCCGTCGCTCAATAAGTTGGTCGATGAGAAGGAGGCGGCCCGCAAACTTGCTCAGGAGGAGGCGGATCTTCAGAAAAAACGAGCCGACGTAGCCGAGGCTGCCCTCGCCCAGTACCTGGGAGGAGTGGTATGTTTCTCAACTCGCACTAATCTTTTATTACTTTTCCTCAAGCTCATCCCAGTCACCCTTCTTCTCGCAGGACGCGGTGACGGCCAACCGGCTGGGCATCGAGATCGCCACCCTTGAGCAGGAAAAGCAAGCACTGCAGGCGCGGGTGCGCGAGTTGGAGGCTGCAGAGGCCGCTCCGCCGCCGTCTAGCAGCGGTTGTCAGCTCACGCACTACAGCGAGTACGAGCTGGAAGTTATGATGCAGAAGAATGTCGCCGGTGCTGCGAAATACACTCTCCAAACACTGCGGCGAGCCGACCTGATCAAGAGCGAGAGCGAGAAGCTTTCTACGAGCGATGTAGTACCAGAATTATTCATTCCGGTACCGAGGCCGGGAGACGGGCCATACCATCCCATTTAGGGGGACTCGTCGCTCGTGGGCTCGCCTCGCCGAAAGCTTGCGCCTCGCCCAACATTATTTTTGTTGTAGTAGGGGTGTGGGTTGAGGCCCAGGACTTGTAATAATCAGTAATAATTTTGTGTTGATCGAACTAATGTATTCCCAGAAACTGTTTTACAGTGTTCTCTCTATAATGTAAATGTCTTTTCTTCTACGCACTCGTTGTTCGTTTTGTCCCTTTTGGCTCGTTGTTGCTCGCGAGCTGGGTCGCATGTTCATTCCGGACTTAGGCTTAGGAGCGACAGGCGCGATAGTTAGTCGTATCGCGAGTAGCGACCTGCGTCCTTCGCCCGGGTGCGCCACGCCATTCGCGGTGTAGAGCAGGCGAGACGACTCAGTTCGTACCCGTGCCGTCTGGCTTCACGCGAGCCGGCCCCCGGATGTCTCGGCATGGTCTGAGTTCTCGCCGTCTGGGTTTCTTTTCGGGGGTTCGCCGCACCATAGGCCGGAGTTGATATTTCTAGATCACTGACCCGTTAAGGTCATCCCGGCGACCCTGCGACCTTTGTCTTCGTACTCTGAGTATACAGGTCCCATATTTAGGCGTCGTGTCCTACAGGACTTTCCGTCCTTGCTGGGTAGTTGGGGCTCAGGGGGATTCCCGGAGTGTCATCCAGTCCTGCCAGCGAGGTGAGAGCCTGGCAGCGGGATCTGCTCGGGATCTGGGTAGACTCCTCTGAGTGATATCCAGCCCTGCCAGCTTGGTGGGAGCCTGGTAGCGGGATCTGCTCGGGGGTCTGAGTAGACTCCCCCGAGTGACATCCAGCCCTGCCAGCTTAGTGGGAGCCTGGTAGCGGGATCTGCTCGGGGTCTGGGTAGACTCCTCAGAGTGAAATCCAGCCCTGCCAGTTTGGTGGGAGCCTGGCAGCGGGATCTGCTCGGAGTTTGAGTAGACTCCTCTGAGTGACATCCAGCCATGCCAGCTTGGTGGGAGCCTGACATCGGGATCTGCTCGGGGTCTGGGTAGACTCCTCTGAGTGACATCCAGCCCTGCCAGCTTGGTGGGAGCCTGACAGCGGGATCTGCTCGGGGTCTGGGTAGACTCCTCCGAGTGACATCCATCCATGCCAGCTTGGTGGGAGCCTGACAGCGGGATCTGCTCGGGGTCTGAGTAGACTCCTCCGAGTGATATCCAACCCTGCCAGCTTGGTGGGAGCCTGGCAGCGAGATCTGCTCTGGGTCTGAGTGATGAACATTTCCACTTGCATGAATCATGGCAGGAGTATGGGCACAACAAGAAATTTTATTGGAAAAATCGACCATTATTTACAGGACTTAAGGATAAAAACGTTTCAAGTCGTCAGCGCTCCAAGTGAGACTTAGGGTTTCGCCCTCCACATTCCGGAGGCGATACCCTCCTGACTTTAATGCTTCATGTACAATGTATGGGCATTCCTAGTTGGGGTTGAGCTTCCCCACGACGGCCGATCTCCCCGCGGCATCCACCTTTCTAAGGACCAAGTCTCCTTCCACGAACTGTTTGACCATAACGTGCTTGTCAAAGTATTTAGCCATCCTCCTCTTCACTTCCTCCTGCCGGATGGCAGAGAGGTCACGCAGCTCTTCCACCATGTCGAGGGAGAGCCGCAGCTCCTCCTCATTCTCGACTCTCCATTCCTACCTGCCGTCTTCTGCCTCGACCACCCGGGGTGTTCGGACTTCAAACTCTATTGGGAGCACCGCCTCGCATCCATGGGAGAGTTTGAAGGGGGTCTCCCCTGTGGCTGTGTTGGGTGTGGTTCTAAGGGCCCAAAGAACTGAAGGAAGCTGCTCCACCCAGCTACCCCTCAAATTTTCCACCTTCTTCTTGAGGAGATTGACAATGATCTTGTTCGCCGCCTCCACCTGACCGTTGCTACTGAGGTGGTGAACCGAAGCGAACCTGAGATCTATCACGAGTTGCCCACAAAAACTGATGAACTCGGCGCTAGCTAACTGAGGCCCGTTGTCCGTGACAAATGTCCGGGGCAACCCGTGCTGGCAGATGATCTCCCCCCCACACAAAGTTTATGATGACCTGAGAAGTTACCTTGGCCAACGCCTTGACTTCTAACCACTTGGAAAAATAGTCAATCATAACCAACAAGAATCTCCTCTGCCCGCTGGCCTGGGGGAAGGGCCCTACTAGATCCATTCCCCAAATTGCAAAGGGCCAGGGCGCCGTTATGCTTCTGAGGAGCTGAGCTGACTGTAATTGGAGGGGGGCAAACAACTGACATTTACTACACTTCTTTTTGAATTATGTGGCGTCATGGCTAAGGGTCGGCAAGAAGTACCCTTGCCTGATTATTCTTCCTTCCAAGGTTCTCCCCCCTGAGTGGCTTTCGCACTCCCCTGAGTGGACTTCCTCCAAGATCCTCTGGACTTCCCTCTCGGCCACGCAACGTGCAAGCATGCCAGAGAGGGTCTTTCTATACAGCTGCTCGTCATGCATAAGGTAGTATTCTGACTTATGCTTGAACTTTTTCCTGTCCATCCCCTCCGGGTACTCTCCTGTAGACAATAAGGTCGCGAAAGGGTCCATCCACGAGGGGTGTTGGTTCACCTCCATCAGCTCGCCTTCCTCGATGGATGGGCGGAACAGATCGGTGATGGTACCCCCCCACCCGGGGGCCGTGCTTGGCTAACTGATCCACCCGCTCATTTTCCTTCCGCGGGACATGTCAGATGGAGAAGGTCTGGAACATACCGATGACCCCTTTCACCTTTGCCAAATATAACTGCAGGGTACACTCCCTTGCCTCAAACTCCCCGTTGATCTGGGAGGCCACCACCATGGAGTCAGTGAGGACCTCCACATCAAGCACCCATAACTCCATGGCCAGGCGTAGCCCTGCGATCACTGCCTCGTGCTCGGTATGGTTGTTGGTGATGAGAAAGTGTACCACCACCATTTGCTCAATCCTTGTTCTCTGAGGGCTCTCCAAGATCACCCCCCACTCCCAGGGAATGCCTCCCCGAAGCGCCATCTATCATTACCTTCCAGGGAGCCGGATGAGTGAGTTCCGCCTCCGCTACTTCGATCACGTAGTCTGCCAGGAAATCGGTCATTGCTTGGGCCTTGATCGAGAGGCGGGGGACGAAGGAGATATTGAACTCGCTCAACTCCACCGACCACTTAGCCAACCTGCCTGAATGCTCCATCCCCTCAAAGATGTTGCGGAGGGGATGGTCAGTCACCACTCGGATCGAGTGTGCTTGGAAGTAGGGCCTGAGTCTCCGAGCTGAGATGACTAGGGCGAAGGCCAGCTTCTCCAAGATGGGATACCGAAGTTCTGCCTTCCTCAAAACCCGACTCATATAGTATATGGGGACCTGCCTCTTCCCCTCTTCCCAAACCAGGACGGCGCTCAAGGCCTCTGCTCCGACCCCTAGATACAATGACAGGTCCTCCCCCTCCTTCGGCCCTTTGAGTAGGGGGGCCTGAGTCAACTTTTTCTTCAATGCTTGAAATGCTTCCTCGCACTCCGATGTCCATTCGAACTTCTGGCCTCCCCTCACAGTTTTGAAGAAGGGGGAGCACTTCTCCCTGGCCCGGGAGAGGAACCTGCTCAATCCCGCCAGCTTCCCTGTCAACCGTTGCACCTCCTTAGCGTTCCGAGGTGATCCCAGCTCCATGATCACCCTTACCTTGTCAGGGTTGGGCTCTACACCTGTAGAGGTGAGGAGATGGCCTAGGAACTTGTCCCGGCTTGCCCCGAAGACACACTTCAGGGGGTTCAATCGCATCCTATACTCGCGTAGGGTGGCGAAGGTTTCCTCCAAATCCCGGAGCTGAGAGTCAACATCTCGACTCTTGATCATGAGGTCATCCACATATACCTCCAGGTTCCTCCCCATTTACTCTCGGAAGACTCTATCCATCATCTTCTGATAGGTTGCCCCTACATTCTTTATCCCAAAGAGCATCATTTTGTAGCAGTAGCACCCGTCCCCGATGATGAAGGAGACATCTTTGATGTCGAGAGGGTGCATTCTGATCTGGTGGTAACCTGAAAATGCATCTAGAAAACTCATTACAGGAAAATCGACGGCTGAGTCAACCAGCGCGTCGATCCGAGGCAAGGGGTAACAATCCTTGGGACATGATTTATTAAGTAAAGAAAAATCAACACACATAAGCCACTGACCATCTCCTTTTTTGACCATTACTACATTGGAGACCCAGCCGGGATATTGTATTTCGGATACAAAGCCAGCCTTGAGAAGCTTGGTCACCTCCTCCCTGATCGGCTCGGCCAGCTTGTCCGTGGTGGATCTCTTCTTTTGCTGGATTGGGCGTGCTCCCGGGTCCAGGTTGAGGCGATGGCAGGCCACGTCAGCATTGATTACAGGCATCTCCACGCGCTCCAGGCGAAGATGTCCATGTTCATTTGGATGCACTCCAACATCCTGCCCTGGGCCTCCGGGGTCAGCCCTCCGCTGACGCGAACCTTCACCACCCTGCCTCCCAGGGTGAGAACCTCCATCTCCACCACCTCCTCTGTTGCCTCCAGACGTGATTGCTCCCCCATTCTTCAACGTCCTCCCCTCCTGGGGCCAGGACTTCTTCCTCAGCCTCCTCCACGGCCATTGCCTCGGCCGACTCCTGGACTTCCTCCCCCACCTTCACTCGGGTGCGGTCTTCCTCCACCTCCATCCCCACTCCTGCCTCCTGCTCCGCCTCCTCCATCCTCTGTTCCATCTCCTCGGCTCCATCCTGCCAAGAGATGTAGTTCACTGCCGTGACGTAGCATTCCCTAGCCACCTTGGGGTCTCCCCGGACTCGGACCTGGATTCCCTCGTTGTTGAACTTCGGGCACTGGTGGAAGGACGAGGGGATGCAGCGGAAGGCGCTGATGAGGGGTCTCCCGAAGATGGCGTTATAGCTGCTGGGGGTATCCACGATGACGAATCGGCAGGTGCGGGACTGCCCCCCTAGGGAGACATGGAGTCCCACTCCTCCTTCTACCTCCTTCCTTTCCCCCGAGAACCCGAACAAAGGTCCGTTCGAGGCCAACACCCTTTTGGCATCCACCTTCATCGCGTCAAACGCCTTCTTGAAGATGACGGTTACCGAGTTTCCATTGTCGATGAGAATCCGGGAGATAGTGAAATTCTCGATGGCCGTCTGGATGACTAGCGCATCGCAAAAGGGATCCTCATGACCCGGCATGTCCTTCCTTGAGAAGGTAATCTTCTCCTCCGGGGGTGGGGTCTGGGACGTGGAGCCAACGCTCCTGCGGTACATGGTTCGGAGAATCGGACAGTCTTAGCTCGGAGTCGGACTGGGCACGCAAACAGTAAAAAAACAGCAAATGACAAAAGGCTTTTTTTGATGTGGAAAACCCGGAAATGGTGAAAAATCACGTGGTTGGATCTATGTCGAGCCAAAATCTACTATTTCCTTGGAGTTTACAAGAGTTTGACACGATTTATCGGGGGGCAATAGGTCATCTCTCTGTTAAAAACATAAAGTACAAAAATGTTGAAAAATAACCAAGTCATTGCAGCCTCGATGTAAGCGCTCTGGCCTAGAAATTGATTAAGTCCACGGAACCTTGATGAAAGCGTTCCGGCTGGGAAAAATCTTTAAATCCACGATATATTGATGAAAGCGCTCTTGCGGGGAAGAGCGGCGCGTCTTGAAGCCAGTTGGAGCCTTTGCGCTAGAAAAGGAGCAGAGCGAATTTCTGAGCGGAGGATCGGCCAAGTCCATGATCTCGCCGGAAAACCTCAAAGCTCTTCCTAGCCTCTGGCGTTGTTTGTCTTCAAATGAAAATCTGAGAGCTTATTTATAGTTTTCTGGAGCGATACGTCTGTAATTGCCTCAGGGCGAAATTGGTGCTTGTGAATGGCGTCACTCCATTTCGGTCACATGAATCACCAAATTTAGTGAAATGACGAAAGTTCCCACGGGCGGTTCGAGCGGCCCGAGCAGGGTACCCGACGGTCGACGGTCGGCGGCGGAGGTGGCAGCCGGGGGCGATGGGGGCCGCCGGAGGCACGTTCGCAGGTGCGGCCGCTTGTGCGGGGAGCGACCACGAGGACTGGTCACGCGCGCGGGCTTTGCGCTGGTGCGTGTAGGCCGCACACACGCAGGTCGCGCGTGCCCCCCATGGGCTGGCCGTGCGCGCACGGGTTTTGCTTTCTGCTTGGAGTTTCTAGGCTTTGGGGGAGTACGACGTGTCGCGTGCAACTTATCCGGTCGTGTTAGCTTTCTCCACGCGTCCATTCTCCACGTGTTAGCTTTCAAAAGTCGTGAAGGCGTCGCAGTATAAATCATAGTTGATGTCTTCTGCGACGTTTTCCAGAAAGCATCATGAGAAGTCTGAAGGTTTAGGGCCTGTTTAGGAGAGTTTTTTAGCTCCTTTTCATTTTCTAGAAAACGCTACCATACTTAAGAAACCGTTTGGATTGTCTACCGGTGGGAAAAGCTACCGCGTAAAACTTCATTTTCCCATCTTTTGGAAAAGTCACTTGTCACCTACTTTTAACATTTTCGAAAAACACTTTCTCATCACAAAAACGTGTATCTCTTAAAAAAATCTTCAACTTGATTTTTTTGTCCAGTCGCGATTTTTTTCACGGGCGTAATATTTTTACCCAGACATTTTTTTCCTGGGCGCAAATTTTTTAACCGGGCACAAATTTTACGCCCGGGCACGAATTTTTCGCCCGAGCACGATTTTTTCGTCTGGGCTGGCATTTTTCGCCCAAGTGCGGGATTTTTCGCCCGGGTGTATTTTTTTTCGCCCGAGTGCGATTTTTTTGCTCGTGCATGATCTTTTTCGCCCTGGCGGGTTTTTTTTCGCCCGAGCAATTTTTTTTTTCAGGGTGAAAAATTTTCCGTCTGTAATCTTTTTCGCCCCTCGTGAATTGGGCGCCCGAGCAATATTTTGATTGTCTGGCGCGCATTTTCCGTCTGGACGCGCATTTTTCGCCTATACGCTCATTTTCCGCCCGGACGCTCATTTTCTCCCGGACGCGCATTTTTAATAGAAAAAGTTACTTCAACAGAGATTTGTCAAACGGTTAATAAAATGCTGCTCTTTCTGAAAAGTTTTATAAATTGAGTTTACCCAATCAATTCTCCTTTTCTAATAGATATTTTTCAAAAGCTCATTTTTCTATCATCTTTTTGCCATCACTCTTTTCTGAAAAAATTTCCCAAATAGATCCTTAGTGATGATTTTTTTTCATAGACGCCACCACAAGCTATTAGTTTAAAAAAAATGAATACATTGTTTTAGAATTGAAGTCATTTTTCCAAAGAAGTTATTGCTGCAAGTGCAAAAAACAATTTTCTTCCACGACACTAGAAAGACACGAATAAATTTATATGACATTATTTGAAATTACTACACACCTAAATTTTTTTACGCGCAACCCGTTCGTCGGTTGCCGCCAAATCAAAATATACTTCTATAGCGATGTTTATTAACCTAAACGTTGCGGATACTAATTGTTTTGGCCACATTTGTCAAAAGCTAGGTCGCATGGTCTGGTTCATACGGCCGTAACCGCTTGATCGGTAAACATAAGTCCTCCCAAACGGAACCACAATGCCACAAAAAACGTTGTTTCAGAACAAAAATGTTGTAGTGAGCTTGAACATATGACTGCATGTCATTGAAATCATTAACCAAAGTTCATCTCTTTAATCAAAGTTAGGTTTATTAAGTACACTGATTGAAATCATCAAGCATGTCGTGAACGTAGAACAATACGATGTGTGTATAACAATTCTCCATGAGCCCAACTATATGGTAGAATTCCAATGGTGCCACATTGCGTCGTGGACCCAGAAAGTATTTTCGCTAAACACAAGTCTCCTTGAAGCCCTTGACAATGAAGCGTGCGAGGGGGCAGGAGGATTGGCGAATTGGCAAAAAAGAGCAGCAATCTATAATTGCATTACCCACCTCAAGCTTATCGGTGATGACTCTCAGTATCCTCCGGTTTTTTTTAATATTTGATCATTGCTTGATGGATATAATTTAAAAAGTAATTTATTTGATAAATATTGTTGCGGGTCGCTAGTCGTTCTTACGGCCGATCGATTTGAACCGCCTAAGCTCAAGAGTGAACAGAGCGTGCAAACAACAACACAAGCATTTATCGCACTATAATGGGGTCAGCAAACAATCAAGCGCACAAACAATCACAAAAAAAAACCAACCGTTGACAAAAAGCTTTTTACGCGGAAGAACTCCGGAAAGAGAAAAAAATCACGGGGTCGGGTCTGTGCCGACCAAATTCCACTATTTTTCTGAGAGTTCCAAGAGTTTTTTTTTTCAAGTGTGGCATGTCACTGCTCGTTACAACAATTTGTCTTGGACCGTAAAGGTTGTTTGGAATGTGATGGTGGTGAGAATGCTTGAGAGCAATCTGGATTGAAGGCTAGATCAACTTGAGCAAACTGTATTTCGTTATGCACACCCCCAATAATGGGCGGTTTTGCGAATGATGGGGCGCAAAGGCGGTGGTACGGAGGCGGCCATGGGGAGGCGCGACGGTGGACACATAGGGTCGCCTGGCTGGGGTGGCCGGGTAGAGTTGGCCGCACAGTAAAAGCTGGACGAGCGTCGGTGGGCACACGTTGCGGGTAGCAGGGGGGCCGCCGCGCGGTTGGCCGGCATGCGGCAGTGGCCGCCCGACCGTGGTGATCTAGGGTCGGAGGTTGCGCCGCCGTCCGACGAGTGTTGGGCGCTCCTGTATGGTTTCGGTCCCGATGTTGGTGGTCGGTTTGGGGTACTCCCCTCTCTCCCCACTAATGGCACTACCTAAGGTAGTGGGGGAGGTGGTTGGCAACCCCTCATTGATATTTGCACGCCAACTTTCCCTTATAACTTAAGGGGTTCATATCAAATATAAAAAAGTTAGTGTAGCTCTTAAATTTAAACTAGTTCAACTAGTTTAAATCAAAGGGTAATTCTAGTCTGATTTCTCTGCCGGAGATAAGGCACATTTAGGCTGCGTTTGGCGTGACTTTTCACAGCTTATTTGCTCCGATGAGGTTGGGCAAAAATGTCATTGCATGTTTAGTATGACAAATGTTACTACCGTTACCAAAAAAAATTAGTTTGAGACATAAGATTTTGGTATGACAATGACATTTTTGTCCAAGCTCACAGGAGCAAATAAGTCGTGATAAGTCGCGTCAAACGCAGCCTTAGACTTAGAATAATAATGGGGCGTCACTTGGTATAACGCAAGTGAATAAGACAGAGGCTTGTGGAGTGCTCAAGGTAAGCAATAAGAGTTGCTTCTTCAAGGTGATCGGCTTTGTAAAGGAGATGGGTGTTCGAAGTTCTTTCATAAAAGGGCAGCCCGGTGCATAAAGCATTCCCACACAACGTGGGTTTAGGGAAGGATCTCATCACAAGGGTGAAATATAGGCAAACCTTACCCTGCATTTTTTGCAAGAAACAGCTTTCAGGACTCTAACCCGTGATCTCAAGGTCACACGGCAACACCTCATCCGGTGTGTCAAGGCTTCCCTTCTCTCATACTTGCTAAAAATTGTAATATCCAAATATTAAGATGCACATTATTATTATTATTGTATTTTATCCTTGTTTTTCCAAGTCCGCCTTCATATATAGAAAGGATTAGGGTTTCCTCCAAAAAGGAAGTCATTTACTTTTCTCTTGACATGATATCAGAGCCTTAGACGATTAGGGCTTCGGTGTCCACCTCCGCATCATTCCGCTTCCACATCCGTCTCTACATCACGTTCTGCAGCACCCATCGATCATCTCCCTCCGCTCCCTGTCGGCTTTCGCTCCCTGTCGGCTTTCGTCTCCCTGTCGGCTTTCGTCTCCCTGTCGGCTTCCGCCTCCTGTTCGGCTTCCGCCTCTCGTTCGGCTTCCGCCTCCCGTTCGGCTTCCGCCTCCCGTTCGGCTTCCGCCTCTTTTTCTTCTTCTTCTTCCTCTTCTTCTTCTTCTTCTCGCTGATTTTTTTCCTTCTTCTCGCTGATTTTTCCCCTTTGTTTTACACCGAAAATATGGACATGATGTCCTTATTGGAGGTTTCTTCGAGCTCTTGGGTTTGTCACTTCTTCTATGAGCCAACCCTAGTTTCTATCTACGTGTTTGTGGGGCTTCTTGTGCTTGTTCTCTCATCATGTTCGGAAATGATGGATCCCCTACTCTCTCTTCCGGTGCCGGGATTTCCTCCACTAACTTGTTGTCCGGTGGTGTGGCTCGATCCAGTCATGACCACAATACCCCTCAACTCACCACTATTCGATTAGATGGTTCCAATTTCCTTCCGTGGTCTCAGGCTATTACCCTTGCCCTGAAGAGCAGACACTTGTTTGGGTATGTTATGGGGACTATTCGGACACCGGCCAAAGATTCTCTGGACTGGCTGCAGTGGAAGTCTGAGAACTCTCTAGTGATGTCTTGGTTGATAAACTCTATGGTTGACTCGATTGCTCGAAATTATCTGTTTTTGGAGACTGCAGCGTATATTTGGAAAAAGGCTGAGGCTACTTACTCATGTCGGGGCAATGGTGCCCAGATTTTTCAGCTATGACAGAAGATCTTCCTCCTTCGTCAAGGTGATCTCCCTTCGTCTGTCTACTAATTGGAGTTCACTCAAATTTATCAAGAGTATGATCACTTTGACTCCCTCACTCTTGTGTCTCTTGAAGATGAGCTGCTTGTTTGAGCTCGGGAAGATAAAACAGAGTTTTTGAGTTCCTTCATGGCCTCCACCGTGACTTTGACCCGATCAGTGTGCAGATTCTTGGGCGCTCACCTCTAACATCCCTTCTTGAGGTTTTCAGTCTTGTTCAACAGGAATTTGATCGGTGACAGACATGGACCCCTGATACTGCTCCTGAAGGTTCTGCCCTGACTGTTCAGTTTGGCAGTAGAGCTCCTCGTGATTCAAGGCCCAAGTCCACCGACAAGGATCACTTACTCGGTGATTACTGCGGCAAGTCCCGTCATACTCGGGACACCTATTTTCGTCTTCATGGCTTTCCTACACCCCGTGGGGGCTCCGCACCATGTGGCGGTCGTGGTTATGGTCATTCTCCAGGTCGCTTTACTCTGCCCCGCTCTGCTCACCTGTTTGATGCTTCTGAGGAGATGCTTCCTCCTACTACCCAGTCTACTCCTCTTGCTTTGTCTGTCGCTGAGATTTCCGCCTTCCGACGACTGATGCAGCAACAACCTCTGGAGTCTTCTGTGCCCTCGTCTTCCTATGCTCATCAAGGACCCTCAGGTGCTCATAATGCGTCCTCTCGTCCTTCTACTCACTGGATTATAGATTCTGGAGCAACAGATCATATGACCGGCTCTGCTACAGGTTTTGTATCTTACCTTCCTTTGTCTGGTGGAGACAAAGTGAGCATTGCGGATGGTTCCTTCTCTCCCATTTGCTGGAAAAGGAACAATCTCATGCTCCTCTCTTACTCTTTCGTATGTCCTTCATGTACCCAAGTTTACTTGCAATCTACTCTCAATTAGTCATCTAACAAACTCTATGAACTGTTCTGTTACGTTCTTTCCCTCTTCTTGTGTATTTCAGGACCTGAAGATGAGGATGGTGATTGGCTCTGGTAGTCTGGTGGATGGGCTCTATGTGTTTGATTCTTCCACCTTTGCACCTGCACCTCAGGCTTTTCATGTTGATCAGGCGGTCATTTTATAGTCCTGGCATTGCCACCTCGGACATCCTTCTATTCTATCTATAAAACGTTTATTTCCTACTTTATCTGTTGTATTAGTTGATAATTTTCATTGTAATGTTTGTGAACTTGGCAAACATCATCGTGTTTCATTTAATCATGCTTCATCTCCAAGTTCTGCTCCTTTTCATGTTATTCACAGTGATGTTTGGGGGCCTTGCCCTGTTTCTTCTATTTCTGGGTGTCGTTGGTTTGTCACTTTTATTGACTGCTTCTCCCGTACTACATGGATTTACTTAATGAAGGTTAAAGCTGAGGTTTTCCCTTTATTTCAGCACTTTCACAAAATGATTTCTACTCAATTTGATACCCCTATCAAAATCCTTCGCACCGACAATGGCCGCGAGTGCATGGACTCTCACTTTGACTGCTACCTTGCTCACCATGGAATTATCCATCAAACGTTTGCGTTTACTCTCATGCTCAAAATGGGGTGGCCGAACGCAAGAATCGTCATCTTTTGGAAGTTGTCAGATGTCTTCTTCTCGATATGCACCTTCCAAAGTACTATTGGGGAGATGTCGTTCTCACTGCCGCATATCTTATTAATCATATGCCCTCTCGTGTTCTGGGATATAACACTCCCCTTCACACTCTTGGGGTGCCTCCTACTACTCTCCAACCTCGTATATTCGGTTGTGTTTGTTTTGTCCATATTCACCAAAGGACTAAACTTGATCCTCGAGCTCACAAGTGTGTTTTATTAGCTATGCTCCTACTCAAAAGGGTTATAAATGTTTTGACCCGATTCTTAAGAAAGTCTTTGTTACCATAGATGTCACATTTCGTGAATCCGAGAGCTACTACGGGCCCTCACTTCAGGGGGGGCCTCTTCTATGTTGGAAGTGAGTTGCTTAACTCCTTTACCCATTCCTCTGTTATATCACTATCACTCGACTCCATCTCCTATTGCTCCTGCACCAACTCCTGTTGCTCCTATTGTCAAGCCCCTGCAGGTCTCGTCGTACCAAGGGAACGAACACACTGGCCCCTATCAGAGACCCAGAGCAGACACTTGATCCGTCGCCAGGTTCCCTTAGTCCAATGGAAGGTACTTCTACTCAACATTCGTTATCTCACTTCGTCTCCTATTCATCCTTAACTGTTTCCCATAGAGCTTTTGTCTCTTCTTTGGATGTTACTTCAATCCCTACTTCGTGGGAGGATGCTCTCTGTGATGACAGGTGGAAGGTGGTTATGCTTGAAGAAATGCATGCCCTAGATAAGAATCACACATGGGACCTTGTACATCTGCCTAAAGGAAAAACTGTTGTGGGATGCAAGTGGGTGTTCTCTGTCAAACAGAACACTCAGGGAGTTGTGGAAAGGTACACAGCTAGACTGGTTGCTAGAGGGTACACTCAGACGACTGGTATTGATTACCCCAAGTTATTAAAGGCGCGCCGAGGCGCAAAGGGCCCCTGGAGCCTAGGCGCAAGGCGCAGGCGCGCTCCTGAGGCACGTGAAGCGGATAAATGAGGAAAAAGAAATTTGAGCGAATTGGGCGCCCAATTTGAGCGAATTGGGCGCCCAATTTGAGCGAATTGGGCGCCCAATTTGAGCGAATTGGGCGCCCAATTTGAGCGAATTGGGCGCCCAATTTGAGCGAATTGGGCGCCCAATTTGAGCGAATTGGGCGCCCAATTTCAGCGAATTGGGCGCCCAATTTCAGCGAATTGGGCGCCCAATTTCAGCGAATTGGGCGCCCAATTTCAGCGAATTGGGCGCCCAATTTCAGCGAATTGGGCGCCCAATTTCAGCGAATTGGGCGCCCAATTTCAGCGAATTGGGCGCCCAATTTCAGCGAATTGGGCGCCCAATTTCAGCGAATTGGGCGCCCAATTTCAGCGAATTGGGCGCCCAATTTCAGCGAATTGGGCGCCCAATTTCAGCGAATTGGGCGCCCAATTTCAGCGAATTGGGCGCCCAATTTCAGCGAATTGGGCGCCCAATTTCAGCGAATTGGGCGCCCAATTTCAGCGAATTGGGCGCCCAATTTCAGCGAATTGGGCGCCCAATTTCAGCGAATTGGGCGCCCAAGTGTGCCTAGGGGTGCCTCGGGTGCGTCTGAGATCATGTTTTTGTCCATCTCAAAAAATTAAAAAAAAACAACTTGAAAGGCTCAGGCGCGCCTGGGGCACATCGCACGCATCAGCTGTGTTGAGGCACGACGGGCTGCGCCTGGTGCGCCCGGCGCCATAAGCGAGCCGAGGCGCGCGCTTGACAACTGTGTGATTACCAGGAAACCTTTGCACATGTTGCTAAGATGAACTCTATAAGGATTCTCCTGTCGTGTGCGGCCTGCAAGGGGTGGAGTCTCAACCAACTTGATGTAAAAAATGCGTTCCATCATGGCGATCTGGAAGAAGAGGTATACATGGCTCTACCTCCTGGTCTCCTTCCCAGAGGATCTGAAGGCAAAATGTGCAAGCTGAAGAAGGCTTTGTATGGTCTGAAACAATCACCTAGAGCTTGGTTTGGAATATTTCACGAGGCAATGACCTGCTTTGGATTCTCCCAGAGCAATGGGAATCGTACTCTTTTCATCAAAAATAATGAAGGAAAACTAACTGTTCAGATAGTTTATGTAGATGACATCATTATAATAGGTGATGATCAGAATGAGATTCAGACATTGAAAATGAGACTGGCAAAAGAATTTGAAGTAAAAGACTTGGGGAACCTCAAGTACTTCTTGGGTATTGAGGTTGCAAGGTCCAAACACGGGATATTCATATCACACAGAAGTATACTCTATACCTTCTTGAAGCTTCAGGAATGAGGGGGTGCAGACCAGCTGACACTCCAATTGAAGTCAACCACAAACTTGGAAAAGATGGCGGTGACACGATTGAGGACATTCCCAACTTTCAGAGGCTGGTTGGAAAACTGATCTACCTGTCACATACTCGCCCAGATATCTCCTATGATGTAGGAGTGCTCAGTCAATATATGCATTCCCCGAGGACACGCCATTTAAATGTTCATCGTGTTCTCAGATATCTCAAGTCCTCTCCTGGGAAAGGCATCATATTTTCATCAAATAAAGAGCTGACTACTGAGGTGTACACAGATGCTGACTGGGCTGGATCGATTGAAGATCGACGGTCCACGTCTGGGTATTGTACTATGGTGGGTGGAAATTTAGTCACTTGGAGGAGTAAAAAACAGCATGTGGTTGTCAGATCGAGTGCTGAGGAGGAGTTCAGGGCTATGGCTTACGGAATCTGTGAAGGGCTATGGATATGTACCATTTTGACTGATCTTGGGTTTAAAAGTAGCGAGCCTATCATGCTATACTGCGATAACAAGGTTGCGATCAGTATTGCTCGCAACTCTGTGCAACATGACCGTACAAAACATATTGAAATCGACAGACACTTCATTAAAGAAAATATAGATAAAGGCATTGTTGTTACTCCGTTTGTGTCCTCTGAGCAACAATTGACAGACCTACTCACGAAGGGATTATGCAGTGGTTTCTTTAAAAAAACTTGTTGACAAGTTGGGAATGTTCTACATCACACACCCAACTTGAGGGGGGGGGGGGGGATGCACACTATTATTGTATTTTATCCTTATTTTTCCTAGTCCGCCTCCATATATATAGAGGGGATTAGGGTTTCCTCAAAAATGAAAGTCATTTACTTTTCTCTCGTCACCAAATAATTTCACTGTGTCTTCCTGATCAGGATGGAAGAAACAATACTATTGTTTCTAATTTGATTGATGAAGTTCAACTATTTTCCAATCTTCATAATCAGGAGGGTTATCATCCAAACCCTCAGATTGAGGAGACTAGTGTCTGACCTGGGGAATACTCAGATTGAGGAGATATGAAGTCTGTACTACTGTTATGGGGGCTGACATGAACAATGTGCTAGAACTAGATGGGTTCAATGACGTGTTTATAACATTCATTGATGATTTCACTAGTCATTGAAAGTATTTTATCTCATGATATAAGCAGAGGATATCGGCCTGCAATTACAAGAGGACGAAGGTGGTCGTTGAAAGTAAAAAAAGGGTCGTACAATCGCTGGAAGACGAATTGTCGGTAAGGAAAACAAGATTGGTAGTTGGGTGAAGGAGTCCTGCCTGTGAAAAAAGACAATCCAAAGCAAAAGGCAAAAGCAAGATAGGAATATTATGTTATGGACACACGAAGGAGGCGACGGCGCTTGGCCACGGACGGTTATATCCTTAACTCACGGTATTTTCTATACTTTTTTTGCTATTATATTTTCCCACATCTTCTAACCCGGGTGTGGGGCATGAATGCAATATTTTGAGAACCTTCCCTTCTCGCTATATAGATGTGAGCAAAGGGATATTGTAGGGATGAAATGAAATTACCTTTTAGTCCTTAGTTTTCTCTACCCCTTAAGTTAGGGCTAGGGTAGCACAAGACTCCTTTATTTCTCTTCCTCCCTTGGTTGAGCTCGTCTCTTGTTGTACCTCCGTCATTCGGAAGGCTAGGCCAAAGAATGGTTGCGAGAATCTTCTCTGGGACTTCTCCCTATCTCGGTTGTGCAGAAGGTCTCAATCTGGAGCCCGTGTCAACATAAGCTTGAGTGGGAAAGGGTGCATGGCTCTAGCCGCTTTTGCATCTGTTAAGAGTCGAAGTTGAGGCCCTATGTACCAGTAACGCGCGAGGGCGCGGAGACTTTAAAATGTGGGGCGAGTATCTTTATTTTGTATTGTTATGTATTCTGCATTGTTAAGTATTTGACCATCACATCTTTACTAATAATTTTTTAAGTCTTGCGAGGGGTGTTTTGGATAATGAGAAAGCTCACCCTACTCATGGAATGAGGGGAATTTTAAAAGGGCAAGCAAGTATCATTTAAATATATCTCTCTATTTCTCTATATTCCTCTCTCCTCATCTTTTCCTATTTTTTATCTCCTTCACTTAGAACCCGATTAGAGCTCTCGAACAACAACCGCTCCTCTTACGATCGCACCTCCCAAGCCCACGACCATCGAAATCCTCGTGATCTCTCCAGTCTCCTCGTCTACTCATCTATCGCTAACATAGGTCCACCTGGGTCAAAAAAGGGGAACCCTAACCCTCTCCAAGTTTCACTCATCCACCATCACAAGAAATCACAATCAGGAGCACACAACATGATATCTGAGTCAAACACCTCCGCCAAGGCACTCCAAACCACCTCCGCCAGCAATGAACCCACACGGGATCTTCCGCCTGCACCTCGATACACAGAATTGTGCATCGTCCGTTTTGGGGCTGACAACACTGCCAGGGCAACGTCAACCAAGGACGGGTTGGTCCCCTTGTGTTGACCTTCCAAGAATATTCCCTGTGTATTCTTGTCGACCACAACGTCTATGTTGCCTCCATATAGCGCAACCTCACATGTGAAGGTTGACCATTCACTATCAACTTGTTAGGACTGTCTCATTCTTATGCGCACCTCCGTCCAAGTAGTGCGAACATTCTCCAGAACCATTATCCCTGACCTCATCCCGTCGTCGACGATCGTACGAAGGACGACGGTCTCACTTTGACCCAAGTCATGGAGATGTTTCATGAACCATAATGACGAACACCGCCGCAATCAAAGCCCTCATAGGTCACTTCGGCAGGGCACCATAGCCACCGCTAGGCACCCCCAATGCTTCACATCAAGGATTGTCGAAGCCTCGTGGTTCTGATTCCTGCGGCCAACGCTCGAAACAGAGCGCGTTCTTCTGCAAAGGCGGATTTCCCTCCCGCGAGGACCCACTGTTGTGGCTTACGTGTCGCGAATAGTTCTTTACAAACATATGCACTCAGTGGAAAGAATGGATTACATTGCTCTCATAAGTCAAGCATGCGAGCACGCAACCATTTTAACTCACAGGTGGTTGACGACATACTCTGATATTCGGCTTCTGCACTGGATCTGGAGACAACAGACTATTTCTTGCTCTTCCAGCTCACAAGATTTCCTCCAACAAATGTGCAAAAGCCTGATGTAGATTTGCGGTTACCTTTATCATCCGCATAGCTAGAATCTGAGTAGGCTTCAACCTTTAGATGACCATTCTTCTGAAAAAGTAACCCTTTTCCTGGTGCAGCTTTGACATACTCTAATATCCTCAAGGCAGACTGAAGATGGCATTCCCTAGGAGCTTGCATGAACTGACTAACCTTGCCTACAGCATAGGAGATGTCTGGTCTAGTCACTGTGAGATAAATGAGTTTGCCCACCAGACGTCTGTACCTCGTGACATCGGATAGAAGAGGCGAGTCATCTGTCCATATTTTGTCTTCTCCAATAGTCATGAGACAACGGGCCGGTTTGGCACCAGTCAATCATGCCTCTTGTAGAAGATCAAGAGCATACTTCCGTTGAGAAAGAACAAATGAGTCAGGCTTTCGAGAGATTTCTATCCCCAAAAAGTATTTCGGGGAGCCCATATCCTTTGTGACCAGGTGTTGACGAAGGTGTTTCTTTGTCAAGTCCACACCACCCTGGTTATCGCCAATAAGACGAATATCATCCACATACACCGCCAAAACCACCAATCCCAATGCGGTTTTGCGAATAAATAAAGAGTGATCGGCCCAACTCCTTGTAAAGCCGATAGCAGCCACAATGTCACTGAACTTGTCGAACCACGCCTGAGGGCTAGGGGTGTGCACGGTGCGGTTTGGTGCGGTTTTGGCCCAAACCGCAACCGCACCGTAAGGGCTCGGTTTTTGCCCGAGCAAAACCGCACCGCACCGAAATTATGCGGTGCGGTTTCGGTTCGGTGCGGTTTTTTGCGGTGCGGTTGCGGTTTCGGTGCGATTTTTACATGTATTTTGCATAGACTACAGGTAAGCATCGCCCCCAGTAGCGTCAAGTTGAGCGTTCTATTTATAGAGAAACAGATTTTCTACTACAGATACATCTTTTTAAAACGGTCATGCTATTTTAGTATTTTATCTCAGATTCCATTGAGTTCACTGAAGGTCATTTTTTTGATTGCTTTTGATGAAAATTTTTCTTTTTCTACATTGTTCTCTCTAGCCTCGATGTCGAACAACACAATTAATTCCACAACACTCATCGAATTTTCTCTTGTGAGTTTATCTCGGTCAAACAGTTCTTTGATTAAGTCACAGTTACTACTGTGACTCTTGACGAATTCTCAACTCTCATGACAATATCAAAGTAACCTATTATGGTTTATACTTGTATAAAAATCGAGGATGATTATCCATATTATCCACCTCCACCAAGTGTTGATATTGTTGATTCTCTACCTCCACTTCTTGGCATGATAATATCTTGTATGATCTTAAACTTGCTCTAAGAAAGGGTAAGCGCACATGCATCACTCTTTCTATTTCTCAATTTATCTCATTTACTTAATATACTTAAATGTGACGTCACATAATTATAAAAAATTAAATACACAAAATATTCGGTGCGGTGCGGTTTTTGCGGTTTTCAAAATCCAAAAACCGCACCGAACCGCGCTCGGTTTGTAAAAGTTCAAAACCGCACCGCACCTAAACTACGAGGTACGGTTTAAAAATCGGTGCGATTTTTGCGGTGCGGGTGGTTTTTGCGGTTTGCGGTTTTTCATGCTCACCCCTACTGAGGGCTCTGTTTTAGGCCATAGATGGCCTTCTTCAACTGACATACACGTGTCTCCCCCTGAGCAACATACCCAGGAGGTTGCTCCATGCAGACGTCCTCCTGAAGATCCTCATAGAGAAAGGCATTCTTGACATCAAGCTGGGAAATAGCCCAATCCCTATTGACGGCCACAGAGAGAAGAACGCGGATGGTGCTGAGGCGAGCGACCGGAGAGAAGGTATCAAAGTAATCAACCCCATAAGTCTGAGTAAAGTCTTTCGCCACCAGCCGGGCTTTGTAGCGATCTACAGTGCCGTCTGGGCGAAACTTCACAACAAACACCCAGCGACAGCCAACTACATCAGTACCAACTGGTGGAGGAACAAGGGTCCAGGTGCCCCTCTCAGTAAGAGTGACAATCTCCTCATCCATGACAGTTTTCCAGTGAGGAATAGCAAGAGCCTCCTGGTAGGTGCGAGGAGTGTTAGTAGCCGAGATAGCCAAAGCAAAAGACCTGCGAGAAGGAGTAAGCCGATCATAGGAAACAACTGCCGCAAACGGGTGTTGAGTACACGCCCGCACCCCATTGCGAAGAGCAATGGGAAGATCCAGGTCGACGCATTCCTCAGTGACTGGAGCGTCCGTGGCGAAGAAGGCTGGCCCGGTACTAGAGAGACACGGCTGCGGAGAGGAGGGAGAAGGGGGAGGGGATGGAATGGAGAGGGGAGGAGACAGAGGAGGAGATGAAGTAGGAGGAGAGACGCCGATAGACGGGGAAGGAATGGAGGGAGACGGTGGTGAATCAGATAGAGCAGGGAGAAATGGAGATGCAGGAGAGAAGTAGGACGCATTCTCGAAGGTCGCGTTTGCGGAGACAAATTGCTTGCGTAGAACGGGGTCAAAACAACAATAGCCTTTCTGGGTTGTAAAATAACCCAGAAAGACACACTTGGTGGAACGGGGGGAAAGCTTGTTGCGGGTAGCGGAAGGAGCATGCACAAAAGCTGTTCACCCAAAGATACGGAGAGGGAGAGGAAATGGTTCCTTGCCCGGTAGAGAATGGAGAATGGGTCTTGCCGTGGAGAACCGTAGAGGGAACTCGATTGATGAGATAGCAGGCGAGGAGAACAGCATAGCCCCAGTAGGAGCGAGGTACCTGCATCTACGTCATGAGAGTGCGAGCGACATCAAGGAGGTGACGGATTTTACGCTCCGCCACCCCATTTTGTTGGGATGTGTAAACACAGCCGGTCTGATGAACAAGACCATGTTGCATACAAAAAGAAAACTCATTACTAAGATATTCTTTAGCGTTATCAGAGCGCAAAATTTTAATAGAAACATTAAACTGAGTTCGAACCATACAATAAAATGATTGTCATACAGAAAATAGTTCAGAGAGATCTTTTAATAGATACACCGAGGTACATCGAGAGAAATTATCAATAAACGTTACAAAGTAAGAACTACCCCGACCAACAGTGAGGGTAGGAGAAGGACCCCAGACATCAGAATGAATGAGATCAAACGGACGAGAGGAGCCACGGCTATGCTTTGGCGGGAAGGAGGAGCGGTGATGTTTGTCAAGCTAACACGCATCACAGTTGAGCGGAGGACTGGTCGGAGGTAGGTGGGGCAGAAGCTGACGAAGAATCCGAGGAGGAGGATGTCCAAGGCGAAGATGTCATTGAAGCAGATCTGTATAAGAGGAGAAGAAGGCAGACAGAGCAGTAACGTTGTCGAGAAAGTAGAGGTCGCTGCTCTCAGTCCAAGTAGCAATCGTCTGTTGGGTGCTCGGGTCCTGAAAAGAACAAGAAGTGGGAGTGAATAAGACGGAGCACTGAAGTTGCTTGCATAATGTAGTAACGGATAACAAATTGCACGGGAACTTCGGGACATAAATGGTGTCCGCCAAACGAAGGGACGGGGTGACTTGAACAACGCCCGTCCCGTGAACCGGGGAAGGCGAGCCATCCGCAACAAGAACCGGAGGCAACCGATCATGCGTTTCGAGGAGAGAGAAGAATTGAGGGTTGCCGGTCATGAGATTCGTCGCACCAGAGTCAATCAGCCATTTACCTTGGGTAACGGCATGGGCACTACCTGAAGTCGTTTCCACAGAGGCAGAGGGCCGAGAGGAGTCGGAGGTGGAGGAAGATGCATCACCAGAGGGGCGAAGATGAGGATGTTTCTGCCAGCAGCGGTCAACAAAATGGTCGGTACGACCACAGTGAGATCAGAGGAACCTGGATGAACCGCGCCCGCCTGACTGGCTGCGGCCACTAGGGCCACCCCGCTGAGCTTGGTGAGCATAGGAGTCCTGGGGAGGAGGGGAGGACAACAAAGAACGCTGGAGCAGCGAAGTAACAACGGCGATGCGCGCCGCGGTGGCATCCAAAGTTGGAGATTCCGCCTCGCCCGAGATTTGTTGGCGGATCAAATCATAAGTATCTGGAAGTCGCAGAAAATAACAAACAACCAGGAGTTCCTGGAAGTGCTTGTGCTGCTCGGCCAAGTCCGCGGAGAAGGGGCGATTCTGGAGGATTTCTGCACAAAGAGCCTGAACCTGCTGATAAGCCGCAGCAGGAGACATGGAAGGGCGGTCAAAGAGGTCCGCATAAAGAGTATAAATACGGGACATCTGGGCCCCCTTCGAGTAGAGAGCAGCGAGGTGAAGCCAGACAGCCTTAATCGTCTCATCATGGCGGATGACGGGAAGGCATTCATCAGAGAGGTTGTTGGTCAGCCAAGTGCGGACAAGTGCATCACTTGCATCCCAGTCCTCAAAGTGAGCAGAGTCGGGAGGAGGAGGGTCATCGGTGAGGTGATGACGTTTGCGCTGAGAACGAAGAAGAAAGGTGAAAGAAACGCTCCAATCCGGATAGTTGGAACCAACTAGTTTAGAAACCGTGTCAAGGTTTCCGAATGTTGTAGGATGAGGAGGAGGATGGGCCACAGGAGTGGTGGAGGTAGAGATGACGAGGTGGAGATATCGGAGTTGGTCATAGAGAATAAGGAAACAAAGGAAGCCACGCGAGTAGAACAGAGGTCGTGCGGATAGAAAGCAGGAAAGCCGCGCGAAGGAGTCCGCGACACCAGCGACAAGAGAGAAGAAACCGCAGCGGAAAGGAAGAAAACCGCAGCGGCTAAAGAGAGGAAACTGCAACGATCACGGTGTCAGCACACCAGCGGCAAGAAAGGCCACGACCAGGAAGCAGATCAAAGCACAGGGGGAAAGGTCGCGCAAACTAGGATGTTCGCGAGAAAAGGGGAGATCACGCGAACAAGAAAGAGTTCGGGCGAACAAGAAAGAAGAAGTCGCGCGAACACAAAGGGTTCGAGCGAACAAGAAGAGAGAGCGAAGAAGCTGCGAAGACAGGTCGCAGAAACGAGGGAAAGAAGTCGCGCAAACAGGGCAGCGACAAAGAAAGG
This sequence comes from Platanthera zijinensis, assembly GCA_039513925.1. Lineage (NCBI taxonomy): Eukaryota > Viridiplantae > Streptophyta > Magnoliopsida > Asparagales > Orchidaceae > Platanthera > Platanthera zijinensis. Next base: position 255,361,191 of record CM077078.1, on the reverse strand, counting down.
AAGCCGCGCGGATAGGCAGGTATCCGGGCGAACAGAGAACGAAGCCGCGCTGACAGAAGAGTCTAAGGAATCAGGTGGAATCGGTCGTTTCCTCTGATACCATGTGAGAGTAGCGAACAGGCGAATAAAAACACTCCAGAAATTTGAATAATTGAAAGTTTTATTATCCAAAAAGTTAATTTTTACAAAGTTATTGCCTCCCTTTTATAGAATGGAGGAGAGTTGAGAGAGTACAAATAAACAATGTGGGACTAAAAAATTACAGAGAGCTGGCGGCTAAACAAAAAGAGACCGATCAGGCCGCGCGGTTAACAAAGGTCTAACCGCTCGGCAACACCAGAAGGAAGAGACCAAGTCGCAGTAGGGAACCGCTAAACCGCCCGGTCTCCAAGCGTCTGAGATAATCCGCCAGACCGCTCGGACAACCAACAGCAACAGTCTGGATATCTAACCACAGGAGAGAGACCGCCTGACCGCGCGGGTAATCAATCTGCCAAGCTAAACCGCCAGACCGCACGGTCTCCTACTTCAACACCACACACCAACACAACAATGGCCCCACCAAGGGCAAAGAAGGTGATCTCCCAAGATTCGTCTACCACCATTCGACCTAGAGATAATTATTGTCGCACCAAGGGTCTATGTTTTAACTATGACGGCCCGTATGTCCGTGGACACATGCCATTCTTTGACCCATACGCCCTGATTGGAGATCTTACAAATTGGTGTATTAGCTAGGGTGTCAAACCCATGCCATTGATGTGGGTGATCAGGGCCACAAAGGTGCGACATTGGTGGTTTGTTGTTGAGCAGTCTAGGTTACTTTATTTGTCGTCATATTTTGGATAAACGCCATGAACTGTGCGAGTGTAAGTTCACCTTCATCCATGCTCACTAGTCTCGCATGGGTATTGTCCAGAGGTGGCAGAAGATGGGGCCAAGGGAAAGAAAGCGTGGTTCAGAGAGTTGGCAACCAGATGGCAGGGGTAGAAGCGAGGAAGTGTTGTACGAGGGTTGATAAACCCGACGAAGATGGGTATGAGTCAGTCGGATGGGAGGGAGGGTGCAATCAGTTGTGTGGAGGGCACGTTGGATTACTTCGGAAGTTGGACTGTGGAAGTGAAAGGTCGGGTTGGGGCCCTATCTGATGTGTCAGTAGGCCAAGGCGGGTGGACAAGTGCATGATCATTCTCTTCAGAGATAGGAGACACTGGAGGGTATTTGATCGGAGTCATGGATGAGAGGGAGGATGCGGACGTGAGGGAGCCAGAAGCAGACGTGAGGGAGATAGACGCAGAAGTGAGGGAGTCAAACGCGGCGGCGGCAGTTTGAAAGCATAAAATGCTTGTGGGTGATAAAATCTCCATCAATTAGTAGTAACAACTTGGTCTTAAGGGGGCGGCTGTTGGGGAAAGAAGCTAGTTATAATACCAAGTTGATACAGGCTACCAATTGAAACCATGTGCACATCCCAAATAGGGAGAAGTTTCGAAGAAGATCCTCATGAAATTTCTTTGACCTACTCTTCCCAACAATGTGTATACAGGAAACCAAGCTCGACCAAAGAGAGGAAGAGGGAGAGAGGAATCTTGCTCAACTCTAGCTCTAACTTAAGGATGAAGAGGAAGAGGGAAGTTTTGCTCAATCTTAGCCCTAACTTAAGGAGGAAGAGGAAGAGAGGAAACTAAGAGAGACCAAAAAATATTTTCATTTCATCCCTACAATACCCACTTGCTAATATAAAAATAGTGGGAGGGCAAGATTCCCAGAAATATTACATCCATATCCCCAACTCAGGCTAAAAGATAAGTAAGAAAATATAATAGCAGAAAAAAAAAACATGTGAGAATTAACGATATAGGTGTCACATGTTACCAATTCTATAAAAATGAGAAATATATTGACTTGTAACTACAAAACAGATTGCGATTAAGGAAGCAATCAAGAGCGACAAAAATAGGAACGGATGTAATGCACGAGAACAAGGGGGGAGAGAGTGAGTCGAGATCGAGAAGTCAACCACTGGTACCAAGTTGAAATTTAGTGTATTTGGTATCTCCTTTGTACTATGTAAGTACCTCTAGCAGTTGCTTAATTTTTTTTCATCTTTGCTAGGGATCACAAGTGGATCTTACATGATAAAAGAAAGTAGAAAAATTGCAAAGAGAGCCCTCGTGATCTGATAAAAAAAAGAAAGTATACAATCCCTACTAAAAACTCCCTGCACCTGTCAGAATATACCACCGCTACTATCGTCGCCAATACAGAATCATCGCAACGATCGCCAATGTAAGGAATCACTATTCACGACACAACAATATTTTTTCTCTAATGAATGCCACCACCCCGGTGACTAGATAAAGAACACCGCGACTTCAAACGCAAGCTCAGCACTCGACTTCTAGCAAACGGATTTGTTGGTTATGGCATCCTCACCTAAGCAGTAGGTACACCAGTGCTTCTTGCAAGACTACATATGAAAAGGAGGAAGAAAAACCTTCACTCGAACTAGTCGGTTCAACTTGAACCAGCCCCAACAATTTTATTTTTCACTCATCAAATGTGTGAAAAGGAAGGGGAGCCTTGGCGTACCGGTTGAGGTGTTGTCGTGTGACCTTGAGGTCATGGGTTCGAGTCCTGGAAGCAGCCTCTTGCAAAAATGCAGGGTAAGGTTTGCCTACATTTCACCCTTGCGATGGGACCCTTCCCTGAACCCTCGCTGCACGGGAATGCTTTGTGCACTGGGCTGTCCTTTTTTATGTGTGAAAATGAAAACATTACATATGAAAAGTTAATGATGAATTGCATTCAATGAAAGAAACAAGATGTATTTAATTAATAATGGTAATATAACAGCAAACAACTAATGGATCGCTGGTGTGGTTAAATACATCAGGTCTATACATTGAATACTCAATACAAGAACAACAATTATATTGAGGCTTACCAAGATTTTGAGCTTCCAAAATCCAGCTTCTCTAACAATGATGAGCCTGCTAATGCCCCAAAAGTTTTTTGGTGGCATTAGATTTCAGCCTCAAAACCTTTAATCTCACTTCATCAAAAGCACCGTCAATTTCCTCCTCCCATTTCTCATACACATAGACGGCTATGAATAATGCCGGAATACCTGGTAAACGAAACAGTCCTTTTAAAAAAAATATTTCAAAATCTATATCTAAAAAGGGCAGCCCGGTGCACAAAGCATCCCCGCGCAGTGAGGGTATGGAGAAAGGTCGCACCACAGGGGTGAAATGTAGGCAAACCTTACCCTGCATTTTTGCAAGAAGCTGTTTCCAGAACTCAACCCCGTGACCTCAATGTCACAAGGCAACACCTCAACCAGCGTAGGCTCCCCTTCTCAATATCAACATCAATATATTAATATAAATGGGAGATGTGAGAGCTGTTGTTCATGTCAATCACATGAACAGTAATCTCAAATGGTATATTTTACCCAAAAAAGGCAGCCCGGTGCACAAAGCATCCCTGCGCAGCGAGGGTCCAAGGAAGGGTCCCACAACAAGGATGAAATGTAGGCAAACCTTACCCTGCATTTTTGCAAGAGGTTGCTTCCAGGACTCGAACCCGTGGTCTCAAGGTCACACGATGACACCTTAACCGGTGCGTCAAGGCTCCCCTTCAAATGGTATATTTTACAAATTGTAAAAAATTTAAATATCTCAAGTATTTTAGAAGAGATACATGAGATATATATAGGGTACAAGCAGTCGTGCACGGGGGACCCCGCGGGGGCGACATTTGTCGCGGGGGCGACATTTGTCGCGGGGGCGACATTTGTCGCGGGGGCGACATTTGTCGCGGGGGCGACATTTGTTGCGGGGAGACATATTGGCGCGTCCAGCATTCCGATTTTATTACCGCGTCCCTTCGCAAATTTGAGCGGGACATATTGGCGGCAAAGTAGAAATGACTCAAAAACAAAATCTTTTGAAATATAAAAAAAAGATATGAAGGGGTATTTTGGATAAGTGAATGTTACACCATGGCTAGAGGGTATTTTGGGGAGATGAATGTCACACCATGACTGTTTTGGAATTTGCTTATAGTATAAAGATATATTACAAATTGTAAGAGAAATATTTTAGAAAAATGTTTAAAATTATTTTTTAAATATCTCATAAATAGCAAAATTTGAAATTCTTTATCCTAATTTAATTAAAAATATTTAGGTTTCTTCTGAGTAAAATTAGAGTAAGCATATTAAATAAATACAATATCAAGTATTCTGTGCTCTCAAGAATTTTAGAAGAGATACATGAGATATAAGTATAGGGTTATTTACCAGGACCTCCCTGGAAGGTTTCTTAATTACAGTTTGCAGCCCTCTAACTTTCAAAATTACAATTACCCCCCCCCCCCCCCCCCCCCTCAATGTTTACATTTCATAACATCCATGCACAAAAAAAAACCCTGAAGATTTACTCCAAGGGGATACTTTTGTGCATGGATGTTATGAAATGTAAACATTGAGGCGAGGTTTTTATAATTTCGAAAGTTAGAGGGGTGCAAGCTGTAATATCGCAAACTTCGAGGGAAGAACCAATAAATAACCATATATATACATATATGCATATATATATATACATACAAGCAGTCTGACAAGAGGTTCCCCGAGGCCCGGCATAGACAATACTTTTGTTGCTCGCCGTCCCCGTTGCACAATGTGCAGCGGTATCTTGACCATCGCTTGATGTTCCCTCACATGTTGTCACTGCATACTATGCACAGGGAGCACGTACTAGACTGCTCGTAGCAGCAAAAAGCTATAAAGATGAAGATAGGAAAAAGTTTCCAACAGATGAGCTATGAATCAAACCTATTTTGTATGTGTTTTGTATGGGCATGGCTCCGAGAGCACTAACAAGCAACAAGATAATGACTACCTGTTGACATCAATAGTGAGAAATGGTGATATTAGAAGAGGTTAAACCAGTATTGTAGATATTAATTTAGTGTTGCTGTAAATAAATTTGAAGTACCTTAAAAAACAAGGACCAGTCACTTCCCCTGCAGAGAGATCTCAGTATGCCAACTAAAGAATTCCATGATGAACATAATGATGACTCTAACTGATGTGCCTTCTCTTCTGAGAGATAAAAATAAGAAGGTGGCATCTTCTCAATTTTGTAGCCCAATCTACATCATAGTGTTATTTATGCATGATAATCAAGGTAAAGTTTTTTGTAAAAATACTGAAAATGAAAATTGCAATTATAAAGAATGTAATTTTTTGTGAGACTATCAATTAGCTCCATGAATCCATGAAGAGAAGATTAGAACTTGGGATTGAAAAGGTCAAAATGTCTTCTTATTTATATAGAAAGTTAATTTAAACTCTTGAGAATTCAATTTTGATTCATTCATTTTTTAGGCCTTCTAGAACAGAATAGTGTTGTGGGTCGATACAATGGGCTTTATTATATTATTTATTGTTTGCATGTTGCATTCCTATTTTGTCGTTTATGTCCAAGTCTGTCGTATTTCCTTTAGCGTATTTTATTTCCTTTGTAGTTCTTTCTTTTTTGTGTCTATTGTGAGTCCTATTTAAAGAACTCAGTGGACATTGTATTGGTATGAAAGAAGAAATCTATTTTCCCAAACCCTAAAAGAAATGTTGGAAGCTCTCTCTCTCTCTCTCACTCTCTCTCGAGCACACCCCGCTTAGGCAGTCGCGGTTAAGGCTTCGTAGTATCTCCTCCTTCGTAATCTCCGCCTCCGTCATCTCCAACTCTGGCCACTCCTCCTGCAACATCTGAGTAGACCTATAACATCTTGGTATCAGAGCTCCCGATCCTCTTCCGTCGACGTCATTTCCCCTCAGTCAAAAAATCCTCCAACTTGCCAATTGCTCCTCGGGTCGTCGTTTTCGCTTGCCTCCACTAATTCGTCAGCCTGCACACCACAATCCACATCATCGAGGCCTTTCCCACACTCTTCTTTCGTCGACAGCCCACATTGCGATCCACAACAGCACCACAACGGCCCCATCGTCGTGCATCATTAAGCAACATCACGCATCCTCGCAGCCGCCGCAGTTCGTGACTTTCTCTTATCGCGTGAAGCCAGTAGACAGACCGGATAGATAACTTCCCGATCTCAGTTTGGTGATGTTCTAGCGTGTCTGACGCTCCTTCCGTCTCCATCAGCGTTTCCACTGATTGCGCTCCTTACAGCGACGGTCGGCACACGCATCACTCCTTATTTTAGCCATCAGTGTTTCCACTCAGGGGTGATCGTGACACGTCTAGCATCGGTTGCTGATTGTGCTCCTTCTAGCGACGGCCAGCACACGCGTAACTGACGCTCCTTATTTTGGCTAGTACTCACGCGTGGGGATATATAGGAATTAATTCATTCCGAATCTGCATTCATAATTTAATTTCCTATTAATTCTTAATTGAATTAAGTAATCAAATTTGCGCCGCCATCATGGGGAGACGATGCAATACTCGCGGCATCACAAATTCAGCCGCTCCCGACGACCCAAGGAGCCCAACCACCCACTTCTCGGCGGACTCGCAATATTATACGACTGCTCTCCAAGACATACTGCAGACTGTCATGACCGTCATGGAAGCACGCTTTCGGGACACTGAAACCCGGCATCGGGACAACATGGCCACTATCATTGTCAGGCTTAATGAGTGACTGCCTCCCTTCCCGTTGTTACTACGCCACCCATGGATCGCGTCAACAAAAGTCAAGTTCCGCTACTGCCGCTCATCCGCCATGAACCGCCACCGCAGACCCTCTTACACCCTGAAGATGTTATTTCGCCACAATATACCCAGTTGGAATTCCCCACCTAAGATGAGAAAACAGATCCCTTAGGCTGGCTAACCAGATGCAAACAATTCTATGGTCATCAACAAACTTCGGCAACTGAACGACTTCCTCTTGTCTCTTTCCACCTTCTCAACTCAGCCTTACTCTGGGCTACTCGCCTGCTCACTGATCAGACAAGTCTGGCGCAGGACGATTTCAAGCAATTTTGCAACCTGCATTTTGGCCCTCCAATCCGCAGCAAATCCCCCGATGCCCTCACGACACTCCGCCAGCTGGGTTCCGTAGACAATTATCTGGACCATTTTCAACTTCTCCTAGCACACGTCACACTTTCCCCGGCGATGCAGGTTGCCATGTACACCGCTGAATTTTGCAAACACTTGTGAATTGATGTCGAATTTGAGGCTCCTTCAGACTTAGTGGCTGCTATAAGTCTGGCCAGGCTATGTGACAGTCGCTTCCAACTAGCACAGTAGGTCTATGTGCCCACCGACATGGGCATTAAGCAAGGCCGTTCTGAGGTTCATCCAGACCTACCAGTTCGTAAACTATCTCGGCACGAGATGATGGAACGGCATGCACAGGGCTTATATTCCAAGTTTCAACTGCGACGAGCACTACACTCGCGGCCACAAGTGCAAACAGATTTTCTATCTGCACGTCGAGGACTCTGATGATGAGGGTGTCGGATAATGCCGGACAACATTGACCTCAATCGAGCTTGAGGACAAGCTCATTTTGCTAAGCGGGCGAGATGTAACGGGTCGATATTATGGGCTTTATTATATTATTTATTACTGTCATGTTGCATTCATATTTCGTCGTTTATGTCCAAATCTATCGTATTTCCTTTAGCGTATTTTATTTCCATTATAGCTCTTTCCTTTTTATGTCTGTTGTAAGCCTATTTAAAGGACCCAGAGGGCCCTGTATTGGTATGAAGGAAGAAATCTATTTTTCCAAATCCTAAAAGAGATCTTAGAAGCTCTCTCTCTCTCTCTCTCTCTCTCTCTCTCTCTCTCTCTCTCGAGTACGCCTCGCTTAAGCAACCGTGGTCAAGGCTCTGTAGTATCTCTGTCTTCGTCATCTCCACCTCTGGTCACTCCTCCGACAACATCTGAGTAGACACATAACAAATAGCCTAGGTGAATTCTATACTCATCATGTCAGTATCTTCATCAGCTCGATCATTTGTAGCTTGTAGGAAAATCCTTTACATCATAATGGTCACATTAATGAGGTTACATTACATGCTATCAAATTTAATGCCCATATTCTTACCATGTTGAAAGTGTTAGTTCATAGAAAGATAAATTTGAGTGGGTTTGAACCTTGATAATAAGGCTAGCTTGAACCTTGATAATAATATAAAATAGCCAAAAGACTCCAAGTTAGAATATTCATAAAACTATTTAATAAAACTGTTTTTTCATAGTTTGATGTTTGAATCCTTGATAATAATAACAAAAAAATTTCAACATGATCCAGTGAAGGCTAAACTACCATAAGTGTTATCAATGCCCAATACCTTTCTTATTCCCCTTACTTTTTTTAATTAAAAAGGTTGGTCCATATTAGATTTAATATGGGAACTTAAGCCAATTTTGATCGTATTCCTCTTATTATGGTACAAGCAAAGAATACAAATCAATTAGTTATTCTCAAAGGGTAAGTGGTTGTGGGCCGGGCCCGGGACTCTATCCCACTCCCGCTCCCGGGTTTGGTCCCTCCCACAACAGGATCACGACACATACACCCCAACCCTTCTGCTCATGCGTGTTCTCAACGGGGTAGGTTGTTGAGGCGGGGACTCGATCCCCCGACCTCCTTAATGAGAGACACTTAAGGTTTGCCCTCATCACCAAATGAGTGGCGGCTCAATTGGTGATGATGGCAAGCGTTAAGTGCCTCACATCAAAGAGGTCAGGAGATCGAGCCCCCGCCACAACAACCTAACCCGCAGAGAACACGCATGGGGAGAAGGGTTGGGGTGTATGGGCCGCGGTCCTGTTATGGGAGGGACCAAACCCGGGAGCGAGATTAAGACCAGAGTCCAAGAGTCTCATAGTCTCGGGCCCGGCCCACAACATAAGCACACACTTTTAGCACCCAAAATACGAACAAACCATCTTAAATCAACCAAAACCAAATCGGCATAACCTCACCGACTTAATAATGGCATAACAACACATTAAGAATCAAAATACAACTCTAAGTTGTCAAGGCGTGCGCGGCGCCGGAGAATGGCCGAGGCGGGCGAAGTGCCTCGGGCGCGTCTAGGCGCGCGTCTTGCGGGCCATTCAGGCGCACATTAGGCGCACCTAGCAGATATCGGGTCTTTTTTTGAGCTTGGCCGTCGGTTCGGTTTTTTTTTAGTTTAGGGTTTTGTTTCTTATAACAAATCGGGGTCGGGCACGCCGTCATTCTTTATCTCACGCAAGGAAATCTCACCCGCTGCTGGTAGACGACGCCCTCATCTGCTCGCCGCTCCTCATTTGCTCGTCGCTCCTCATTTACTCGCCGGCCGTCGTTTATTGGTTAGTTTCTTCTTCTTCTCATATTCTCTTCTTCTTCTCCTTATTTCTTCTTCTTTTCTTCTGGTAGGTTTTTTACATCCATTAATGTTCGCCGCTTCTTCTCTTCTTCTTTTCTTCTGTTGGGTTATTATCAGTGTTTTTCACTTGAAATTAGTAGTCGTCAACTAATACATTGCTGAAGCTCATAATACTTGGCATTGTGAGTGTACAACACAAGATTTTTAACGGTTTATTTGTGTGGGAGGATCGATAAATTAAATTTTAGGTGTGAACTTGACTAAAAGTGTAAAGCCTGAAATTTCCATGCAGGAAGCATTTTATCATAGTTTGACATTTTTAAGTTTTGCGAATTTTTACAAGTGATCTCCAGATCTGAACTAAAACCAGCTTGTACTTTTTTTAGCTTCAATGCTTAATTTCAAAGCCAATTAATAATGCATTTGTCATTGACGTCTCTCATTCAACTACTCTCTTTAGTCTTTCCCATAACTATTCTAAGCTTGTTTCATACTCACCGTTATCCCCCATGAAATCTGATTGTTATTAAATTATGATTTGATCACTAAATGTGTGCACTAAATGTCTGTATTTTAAGTAACAAAATATTTGATCACTAAAAAAACAATACAATGATGATAAATTTTGAACCCTAAAGAGCAGCTTGGTCCCTAAATAAAACATTAGCTACTAAAATTACTTAACTAAGTGAAAAGTTTGCTTCTATTTTTTAAGGACTTATAAATTGTTGAAGAAATGTTATTTAGTGGCTAATATTTCTTGATGAGTACTATAAGTTTCAAATGTGTCTATTAGTGACTAATATTTGTCACTAAATAATCTTAATGTATTTTTATTTGTGACCAAACATACTTTGGTCACTAAATAGAATCATTTAGTGGCAATTTTTGTCGCTCTGTTTGTTTTATGCTTAACAATTGGACATGTGCGGAGTATAGTTAAGCTCAAAAATGATATGGCGATTGCTTGCGTCAAAACTGCCATCTGTAGAAAGTGCATCCGGCCAGCTATATGTTTGAGGGCAATTCCAATCCATTGCATTTAGAAATATTGAAATGCTCAAATGCCCAATTGTTCTTTAAGCATTTGAGCTCTTTCCCAATTTGAGTTTGCTAGAAGTATTTCATAATTAGAGGTGGCAATACTGTGTGTTAAAGACTTAGAGGTATTTCATAATTAGTGTGTTAGAAGTGAGCTGGATTGAAATGGTGCATCTGTATTTCATTGTTTTACAAGTTTAGATTATCAATTACAATTTTAGTGAAATTTTAGTGAAATTTTAGTGTGTCAGAAGTGAACTGGATTGAAATTTGGATATCAATGTTAGTGAAATTTAGAGACCAGTTCACTGTTTTACAGTGAACTGGAAGCCCAGTTCACTGTAAAACACTCATTCTTGTTAATTATTATATACACTCATTCTTTTTGTTAATTATTATATACAATTAAGTGGTTTCCACTTTCCACTAATTCTCTTTATCTCTTGTTAATTATTATATACACTCATTCTTTTTGTTGTAAAATGATTTAATAGCTGGTAATGGATGTGAGTGGATCTGATTCATCCAGTACTCAATCTAGGATTGATCCAGGCTGAAAGTATATGCGTCAGACATCTGCAGCTAGGGGTGCAAACGAGTCGAGCTCGAGTCGAGCTTGGCAAAATTTCCAAGCTCGAGCTCGAGCTCGAGCTCGAGCTGATCATTTCGAGCTCGAGCTCGTCGAGCCCATTTTGTACTGGCTCGAGCTCGAGCTCAATGCCTGGTTATCGAGTCCGAGTTCGAGCTTCGAGCTCGAGTCGAGCTGCTCACGAGCTTTTTAGCTCATGAACCTGATTTTTTATATATTTTAATTTTTTTTTAAAAAAAAATATTGGAATAAAAAGCTCGCGAGCCGGCTCGCGAGCTTATGAACAATAATATTCGAGCTCGAGCTCGTCGAGCTCGAGCTCGAGCTCCACAGGCTCGAGCTCGAGTCGAGCTTTTTTCGAGCCGGCTCAACTCAACTTGCACCCCTATCTGCAGCTAATAAAAATGATTTAACTTGCAATTTCTGTGAAAAAGTTATAAAGGGTGAAATTTTCCGTGCGAAGCTACACCTAGTTGGCAGATTCAGAAATACCAAAGCTTGTCCCAAATGCCCACAACATGTACAGACAGAAATTCAAGATTATATGGAAAATAAAATGAATGCAAGCAATACGGAAAAACAAGCATTCCCATACTTTGCAGATGTAGATACTTTTGGAAGCGTTGAAGATATAAATGACATTGGAGCGAAGATTCATGAATGCGGACCAAGCGGTGCGCCTAAAAAACTTCGGACGAAAGGACCAATGGATGTTTTTTTTTGCACCTAACATCGAGAAGAAATTGCAAAAAAAAGCCAACAAAAGCTAATGAAGCAAACATCAATTAACGAGTATGTAGGAAGGAACTTAGAGGGAGGGCTTACAAGCATATAGCTCATTGGACGTATGATGCAGCTATTCCTTTTAATGTTGTTACATATCCTAGTTTTGCAGTAATGATAGAATCCGTTGGACAGTTTGGGGTTGGACTGAAACCACTCAATTACTATGAAGTTCGAGTGCCTTTGTTGAATAATGAAGTAACTGAAGTCAAGAATATGATGAAGAATTATGAGGATGAATGGAAGTTGTTTGGATGTTCTATCATGCCAGCCGGATGGACAGATAAGAAACAGAGAACTCTTATAAATTTTTTGGTGAATTCACCCAAAGGTACTTTTTTTCCTGAAATCTGTTGATGCATCTAATTACGCAAAGACTAGAGAGGATGTTTGAATTGTTTGATAGAGTAGTGGAACGTGTTGGAGAGGCCAATATCGTTCAAGTTGTTATTGATAGTGCAAGCAATAATGTACTAGCAGGTAAATATATCATTAATCATTATTATTTAATATTTATTTAATTTTAATGTCATATATTGACTTGGAACGTGTTATGAAATAGAAAAATTATTGGAAGCAAAACGACTACATTTATATTGGACACCGTGCACCGCCCATTGCATCGACTTAATGTTGGAGGATATTGGAAAGATGTCAAGCAATAATAGAACAATTAAAAGAGCAATGACCGTAAATAGTTATATTTACGTTCGACCTGAACTAGTCAACATACTAAGGAACTTCACAGGGTAAGTGGAGCTTGTTAGGCCTGTTGTTACTAGGTTTGCGACTTCATTTCTTGCTCTTTAGTGCATTCATAAACAGAGGACCAATCTAAGAAAAATGTGCACTTCACCTGAGTGGATATCAAGCAAGTGGGCAAAGGAAACGGGAGGTAAGCAAGTACAGATCATTATATACATGGTCTCTTTCTGGAGTACTATTGTGAACATTTTGAAGATTTTTGGACCTTTAATTCAGGTACTAAAATTGGTAGATGGGGAGAAAAGACCGGCTATGGGTTATATCTATGAGGCTATGGATAGAGCGAAAGAGACAATCATGAACTCTTTCAATGGGAAAGAGGAAAAATATAAGGATATCTTGGAGATTGTGGATAAGAGATGGAAAAATCAGTTTCATCGACCATTGCATGCGCGGCTCATTATTTAAATCCGGAATTCTTCTATTCAAACCCTGAAATGGCATTAGATGGAGAAGTCATAAGAGATTTATACAAAACAATGCAAAGGCTCATTACAAGTTCTAACATTCAAGATAAAATTACGGACTAACAAAATTTATATAGAAACGTTGAAGGTTTATTTGAAATGTAATTTGCAGTTCGACATAGGAAAACAAAGTCTCCAGGTTAGTAAATTAAATATTATTCAAAGTTTAAAACAAACAATTTATTTACTACAAATGATTTATTAATATCTTGATATTCATTTTTTGGGGTAGCTGAATGGTGGCAATCTACGTTGCACCGACACCGACACGTGACACGCGACACGACACGCGACTCGTCACTTTTCAAAAAATATCATATTCCGACACGTTGGGACACGTATATTAAATCTTTATTTTTTATAATTATGAAAATCCTAAAACATTTAACAAAAAATTAACAATTAACAAATATTCAAATAAACTATGTCATGTTTAAATATTACTCATTAAATATTCAAATGCAAAACTTAACAAAAGGTTAAAAAATGATAAAACATTAACATATTACCATTATATATTATCAGTAAAAATAATGGATTCTCAAGCAAACATTTTCCCCCACTTTCAATCTTCCTTTTTCTATAAAAAAATATTCACCCCACTAATAAATCCACCATCACTACTTGAAATGCTAGAAGGGGGCAAAGACACTTTTTAGGAGCAAGACTCACTATTGTAGCATTCATCATTTCTTCTAGTTTTTCTACCTCAAATAGATCACTCTTTGAGACTTTTACACGGTTTTCAATTTCTTTTCCATCAATCATTAACAAATGTGTTCTCACTCTTGTATATGAACTTATAAAATATTTTTCACAAAAACTGCACTTTCAAGGCAAATTGTTTCCCGCCTCACCATAAATAGCTAGCTTAGGGACACGCGTGTCCGATTGAGTGGGACACGAGAGTTCCGCGTGAGCCAGCGTGTCGGACTTATGACACGAGTATCGGACTTCTGACACGAGTGTCGGAGAGAGTCGGACGAGTGTCGGAGAGTCGGACGAGTGTCGGAGAGTCCGACACTGACATGCTGGGCATTTTGAAGTGTCGGTGCTTCATAGGTGGCAATCATATGGAGCTGATACTTCTAATCTGACTAAATTTGTTATAAAGGTTCTAAGTCTCACTTGCAGTTCATCTGGATGTGAGCGTAATTGGAGTTTTTTTTGAACATGTACGAATTTTTTTGAACAAAAATGTAAATATTAAGTTATATCATTAAATTATTAATTTCATTATTTGTTATGTTGCAGGTCCATAGCAAAAAAAAGAAATCGACTATCACAACATCGCCTAAATGATTTAGTATTTGTAAAACACAATCACGTCTTGCGTCGGCGATATGATTCACGTGATCGTATTGATTTGATCTCGCTGAAAGATATTGACGACAACAACGAATGGTTGATGGGAAGAATGGAGGAAGATGAGGAGGTTGAGCAGGATGGCGATTTAATTTTTGATGTCGATTTATTGACATGGGGTGCGGTAGCTAGGGCCAGTGGAGTAGAAGACGACATCTACTCCACGCGCTTATCCAAAGGGAAGAAGATAGCTGACAAGTGGAGCACATCTAAGATGAGGGCACCTACTCCAACAATCCGTACAGATGATGTCGAGGAATAAGAAGAAGAAGAAGATTTTAGTGATGAAGATGAAACCTTAATTGATTCAGACGATGAGTTATTAATACTTAATGATGACGAGATCACGAGACTGAGGAAAAATTGAAAAACTATGTGATGGCGTGATGTTATGTTATTTTCTTGCACATTAGTTTAGAGTTTATGATTGCTGATTTTAGAGTTTATGTTTGTTTTTGGTGTGAAACATTGCAATCTCTTAATATTTTTTTCAAATCATTATTTTCAAATGTTATTTGTTGCATTCGTATAATACTATGATTGTTTTAACTGCCAAGAGATAATGTTTCCCCTTCCTGGACAAATTTTGGGTTGTAGTTATAGGACTGGCACTGATCTGGAGGCGGGAAATGATAGTTTTTTTGCCCTGCAGTTGACCGACTGCTTGGATAATAAAGGGAAGGTGTGAGCCTAGACTCCAACTTCGTGCAGTTTTCCACTCCCCGTGGACACGCCAGAGCCTGAATTTGTCCACATACACATCAGCACTCCATCTTGTAACCAATGGACCCATTCTTCTCTCCAACCTGCCCGTCTACACTAAGTCTAAGTAACTTCCAGGTCCTCGACATTTCATCTCCCTGGCTTTCAATTTGTTATGTGAGTTTGTAACTAAAGTTAATAGTTCTCATTGTTGTTCAATTGGTGAAAGAGCATATTACTTTGGATGATAATTTGTATGTGTTTGCCTGTAACTTACTCCAGTTGCCTTGTTTATTCTCTTTGAATTTAATTAAAGCATTTTCAAGTTGATTTAACTTGATTGTATTCGATTGTATAGCAATCTAATTTCAATAGTGAATGTTTCTGATTGTTAAATTCATCAATTACAGTAATTATTTGTTAGATAGTTGCTTATACATTGCATGTGCATCATTCTAAAATTTTAAGACATTTCATGAACACTCACTCATTGGAGTTTTTTACTACTCATTCTAAAATTATAAGACATTTCATGAACACTCACTCATAAGAGATTTCCAAAACATTTTCCAATTGTTTTACTCTGTTTGGTATGACGGTGGCACTCGTGATCTCGGTGGTTAGTTTGTTATAACCGTCATCCATTTGGCATTGGCTCAATTTCAGTGAATTGGGAGCCCAATTGGCTCAACTTCAGGGAATTGGATGCCCAATTCGCTCAATTTCAGTGAATTGGGCGTCCAATTCGCTCAATTTTCTTTTTCCCTCACTTTTGCGCTTCACGTGCCTCAGGCGCGCGTCTGCGCCTTGCGTTTAGGCTCTGTAACAACCCCATTTTGATATAATAATAATAATAATAATATAACCCTCCTTTCCTACCTAACCCCCCCCCCCCTCTTTAAAGAAAACCCGAGCCGGCGATTATTCCCGCAAGCCGCAAAACCCGTAGCCCTTCTCCCGATCCCACCGATGCTCCCGATTCCCGTCAGCCGCACGCAGTTCGCCGCCTCCTCCTGCTCCAGGCGTCGACTCCTCCGGCTTCTCCTCCTCTTGCTCTGGTCTGCAACTCCCCCCCCCTCCCCCCCCCCCCCGATGCTAGGGCTGGCGGCCTCCTGCTCCTCCACAGGCTGACTGCTCCCTTCCCTCTTTCTCCTAGGGCCGACAAGGCCTCCTCGCCGTCGATTAGCGAGGGCAGCCGCCTCTTCTCCTCCAGAAGCCCTAATGACCCCTTTTCCAGCTTCTTTTGGTGGAGGATTTCAAGAGGATCGTCTAGGGTTTGCTTGGATCCTCCTCTCCTTGGATTTCTGAGTCCAGATCTGGTTTTCCTTGGTAAGATTCGCCCTCCAAAATCTCATATTCAGATTTTTTTGCATCATTTACATTTTTATGTCTCCAATTTTGTGCTCCAAGTTGCGTGTAATTATGAAACCAAATTTGTGCCCTACTTTTATCCCAAACCCTATTGTGGTATTGGGAGTTCCAGCGCCTCTCCTCGACTCAGTTGGTAGGAATCATGTGAAGCCCTCTCCGATTTAGGGTTTTCGCAACCCAAGTATCGCCAAGTCTCCGCTTCTGCGTGGTATCTCTCGTCCCCTCACTCATGAGGGAGGTAAATTTCTTAGCCCTCTCTCGATTTAGTTATGTATCGTTTAATTGCTTGTGCTAGCATTTTGGATCCCTGTCATTCATGAACAGGTCCAGTCAGGATTTTTATTCTCGCTTGTGCGCTTAGCCGCCGCCAGTTTCAGCCTCTTTCAGGCAAGTAGAGATATCTCTCCCTTGCAATCATTGAATTTCAATTATTTGGTCTGATCTTATGATTATACGAATTTTCTTGTTCGATGTATAAACCGAAGTATGTTGGATTTTTTTTTTGAATGATTAATGAATATCCTAATGAGAATTATTAGGAATTGTAAGAAATGTATCATCAGGATTCGCACTTACATGAATTGGATCTCATTTGATGGATGGTTAGGAGACCTGTAGTTTAAGTGAACATCCACAATAATTATTTTGAAGAATACAGTTAAGATTCCTTGCTCCGATTAAATGATTGGTGATTTGTGTCATGCTCGTATATACATATATACAGTTTATTTGGAGAATATTTATGTCGGAGAATTGATTAATCTAAAAGAATATTTAGTGTCCAGAAAAGTAAAGTATGGCGATCGTATCACTCGTACATACTTGAACCTGCTAAATATATTGCTCCTTATCTGGTTTTGTTCGTGTCGTCGAATCTTGTGACGATGAACCTTGTGTCATCGAATTTGCTATCATCGAATCTGCTGTCATCGAATCCGGTTTCTGATGTCTGTCTGGTTTCTTAGGTCTGTTCTAAGAATTGAGCAAATGTGGCTCCATAACTCAAGTCCTCTCTTGACGCGTTCATGAACTCTAATCTTGTACAATTGTATCGCTAAATTTGCATCCGGTCTCGACATGTTACGAATCTCCTAAATCATGAATCTTTGAAGTCATTAATGTCATACACAATCAGTGAAGGGTAGTGTTCAATTGATATGACGCCTAGACTTGAGTTTCCGCTTGACTGGCAACGGAAACCAACAAATGACCATAGCAAGCTCAACTATTTTGATAAGCCTTGCGTTCAGGCTTGCATCAGAATCTCGTGCATCAAATAAAACACTTCCACTTTCCACTGATTTTCGCTAATGACATCTCTTGATCCGTCTAAATGTTATACTCCAGGGTAGTATAATAAACTAACTTGATCTGTTTAGCTCTTTTATTTGTTTGTCTCGAATAACATAGCTTCATAAGAAACTGGTACACTCATATATATTTTTGCTTCTCTTACTGCACTTTACTTTTACTATGCTCATGTTTATTTCAATGTTCTGAGGCTTTTCCTTTCTGTTTTGGAATGGCCTTAGTGATTGTGCAGCGCCGCTAGGTACTCGAGCCCGATCTGCTTCAAGTTTCAGGTTCTATGTTTATATTTCTTTTACTGTTAATTAATTCTTTTATGTAATAATTGCAATCAGTCATTTTCCCTGTTATCATGGACAACTGCTGGCTATTTAAATATTTATGTACTAGAATCTGAAATTAACGCATGTGCACCCTCTGTTGAATCATAACTGCATGATAACTATAGTAGTAGCCTAAAAAATATGAATTTTACAAAGTACATGTGCATCAAAACTCTTTTCACTGATGAATTTAAAAGCTTCCGCATAAAAATCAAGCTATTTACTCAATAGTAGCTATTTTCAGTTTTCTCTGCATCCGCCTTAGCAGACATGGGTTTCCTTCCGCCCATGCCTGTGGCATCACGGCCCGCCCGAAGCGCACTCTGACTTCTGTCGAGACGGGTTGTGACCGGCTCAAGGGCCCCTTTGCGCCTTGGTGCACCTTGCGCCTTTGATAACTTAGAAATCAATATTTATGGATGAGCAACATGCCATAATTGATACCCTAGTTCATATTTTTCACACCTATTAAGATGCCTATGATTTATTTGTTAGACAGCATCATTACAAAGTAAAGGGATTATGTAAAAAAATGTGTCCCATCATCATTACTTGAGAATTCAAATGACCTGTATTATGTAAGCTGATGTCCGAGACCTTTTCATGCGTGATACACTCCTAGACATGTTCACCAATAGATTCAATGCATTATTATGCAAGCTTGTTGTGAACCGCACAATTAATACAGCCTACCCATGTACACCATTAATCCCGCTAGCCCCCCACAGAAGCTAACCTACCCAACAAGCCTTATTCAATCCCACAAACTTTACTTATTTCATTGGCTCCTCTAATCCTTAAAATCTCAACCTACCTAGTGGCACCGCTAGTCCAATTAGCCTCAAGTATCCATATTTTGAGATAGACATACACAATTCATAGTTCCCTCTGTTATTTGCATGTTGTACCAATTGCATAGTGTTGGAATTATCGAGTCAATGTCAGTCTATTAGAGACTTTAGGTGTATTGGGGTTTAGTCCCACATTGCTGTTTCACTCTTATCTATTAGAGACTTTAGATGTATTGGGGTTTAGTCCCACGCTGTTTCACGCTTACCCATCTTTACTTATATGCCAATGACCTAAAATCACAATGGAGATATGAAGATTATTATGGCATCCTTGAACTTATTGGTGGAGCTTGAAATTATAATGATGATTGATTGAAGATGAGGTGGTATGCTGATGAGATGGGAGGGAGGAAGGAAACTATGACATGATATAGAGGTAAGCTTGTTGAAAGAATGGCTTGGTTAGCAAATTGTGAGGTGTGGAAAAGTGTTCTTGGGTATCTAATGATGAAGAAGAAATCAGGACCTTCACAGAGGAGGAATAGGACGATATGGGGTGACTATGGAGCGATGAAAAATGAAGTAAAATATATGAGAAGATCGGGTAGCCAAGCTAAAGGGGAGAAGAACATAAATAGAGAGAGGGGCGAAAAGAGAAAAAGGAGAGCTTAAGAAAAAGGAAGGTTGATTTGTTTCTTCCTGCCATTCATGAGTAAAAAGGATCATGTGCCATTGTTCCCATAGACAGTGCTATACTTAGAGTTTCTATGGAAATGGTGTGGTGGTAAAGGTGATGGGAGACGAGATAGTTCAAAAGGTGGGAAGTTGTGGGGTGATATGGAGGTGAGTTCGTTGATGACGTGACCACGACGAAGGGAGACCTGTGGTGGGGGTTATGAGGCACTCAGTTGTGCCCACTCATCACGAAGAGCTTAAAGGAGCATCATGTGAAAAGGTCAAACATCCATTTGAAGTAAAATATTTAGCTGGAAAGTTGTTTTTCGGTAGCACTTGATGAGGGATTAGTATAAGAACTCGGTAAAGGGTAGAAGAGAAGAAGAGGTAAAAAAGAAGAGAGAAGGGAGGAGAAGAGGGCAAAGGAGGAGATAAGGGAGGGGGTACACTGGAAGAAGATGGGAAGAAGAAGGTGAGCAAGAGAAGAGAAGGGAGAGGAGAGAGAGAGGGGCAGGGAGAGTGAAAGAAAAAAAGAAACCTCAAGAGAAGCTAATTCTTTGATTTCTAACATCTATTAATGTGTGATGGATCAGGTGTCACAACTACTAAATTGATTGGCACATTCTCTTGAGACGCATATCAAAATCCTCTTGACGAGGATTACATTTCAATGGCGGACCGACCCTTATCTGGACCACGCAAGTCCATATACATGGGAGGTGGAGACAGGATCGTCGGATGGACGATCCGAGCCGGTAGTCGCGTTCAGAAGAACGACGGACTATTTTTTGGTATTTGTTATAACTTTATTTCATGTATATTTAGTGGTTTTATGTTTTTGATGATCACAACCGTCCATAGTGGGTTCTGAGTCCATAAATCGGGGTATAAGGGCTAATTTTCAGGGATCGCAGGATTTGGAAAAAAAATCGGGCTCTTGTGGTCTCTCCACGGTGCCGATTCCGCGGATCCTTGGTACCGAAGCCAAGGTTAACTACCTTCCCACTACCAATAACTACCTTCTCATCCATAACCGCCCATAACTCCCTCCCACCACTCAATAACTACCAAGTAACTCATCACTGCTGCCATCTCCTAAAACCACCATAACTACCTACTAACCACCCCACAACCATCCTAAATTCCACTAAATCAAATCCAAACTACCTAATAATTGTTCCCTCCAAATTATCCAAAGCCAAAGGCCTTCCCTAGGTCAAACAAACCACTCATCTTCCTCCACAAAGACAGCCACGTCTATATTCCCTCACCCAAGGCTCTAGTCCCCATTTACAGCCAATAATTATTCTAAATTTCATCTCCAGCCACGTAATATTGCAGTTCAGTACCTGAAACCTTCAAAACCCCTACACTCAGGACAGAATCCATCCCAATTCCCCTGCCTATTTAAGAGAGCAACACCATTTTCCCTCTCGTCCAGATCCAGAACTCCAAATCCAGCCACAAATCCAAATGTTAACCTGCAAACCACTAGATGAGCTTATTATACTATCTTCTCCTACATTAACACCAACTTAACAAGACATGCACCTCTTCAACTTTTTGAAAAAGAGTACTCACAAACTGGAGAAGTTAATACAAAGAAGAATATAATCATCAATGAGTAGGATGGACAGATATTGTGTTCCCACAACTCATAAGAGATAATACAAAGAACAATATGACCATTAATTCAAGTCCTCACAACTCAGTATTACTCGATTTTGAATAAACTCAAATCGATTTCAAGTCAACTCATATTGATTTTATAAGTGTATACTGCATTATCTACAGTATACTTATATCTATACTCATTTTGAGTTGATTATAACCTACTCAAAATTCCTTTATAGTTGATTTCGAGGTTACATCAATTTTGAGCAAGTTTCATGTTTACATAATTTTTAACGGCCCTGAGGTTGTTTCCATTTTTACATTATAAAAAGGGGTCAAAATCTTATATAATGAACATGGCAACATCAATGATGAATGAAATTGAAGTTGAGACTCCCTCCTCCCTGGTTCTTCTCTCTTTTCTCCACTACAACCTTTCTCTCTCATGGTAGAGTAACTGTCTACCTATTCTCAAGCCCCTATCCAAGACCGGCCTCACTTCTCCTTGTCAAGGCACCATCCAAAAATATATGATTCCACATATGCATCTGAGTTTCTACTTTCTATGTAAATCCTGTAACTTGTTAATCCCAATCCTTATCATGTAGTGTTAGCTAAATGGCTTTTCAATCACACTGACATTAAATATTGCAGCATATAATTCTAGATTAACAGCAAAATCCATTCAAAATCATTCACTGATTTAGCTATCCTTTCTCACAACTAGCAATAAACACTGAAACAACAATGCTAGCACATCATTTCTACAAAGCACGGATACTTAAAAAGGGTCTACCTATCGACTCGAACGCGTACCAGATACGGGAAACGCGCGGAAACGCGTTTCCGAAACTCCAAGAAACACATTTTTTTAAAATATATATATTTTATTTTCGGAATCGCGTATCCCGCAAGGGGGATACGCGATTCCGTGAGATATAGAGCTCGTGTATTTCATTTTACGCAATAGGTTTTCCTGTTCCGCTGCCGATCCGCCGGCATTCCTCTCCCGATTCCGCAGATTCCGCCAATCCGCAGGTACTCCTTCTTCTCCTTCTTCTTTTTCCCCTCCTCCTTCTTCTTCTCCTGCTTCTTCTCCTGCTTCTTCTTCTTCTCCTGCTGCTTCTTCTTCTTCTCCTCCTGCTTCTTCTTCTTCTCCTGCTGCTTCTTCTTCTTCTCCTGCTTCTCCTCCTTCTTCTTCTTCTTCTCCTGCTTCGCCTTCCTCTCCTTCCTCTCCTGCTCCTTCTCCTCCTTCTTCTTCTCCTTTTTCTTCTTCTCCTCCTACTTCTTCTCCTCCTGCCTCTTCTTCTCCTCCTCCTCCTCCTTCATCTCCTCCAGCTTCTTCTTCTTCTCCTCCTCCTCCTTCTCCTCCTCCTCCTCCTCCTCCTTCTTCTTCTTCCCCTCCTTATCCTGCTCCTTCTCCTTCTCCTTCTCCTGCTTCTTCTTCTTCTCCTACTGCTTCTTCTTCTCTTGTTTCTCCTCCTCCTTCTTCTGCTTCTTCTTCTTCTTTTCCTGCTTCTCCTTCCTCTCCTGCTTCTTCTTCTTCTCCTCCTCCTCCTTCTTCTGATGCTTTTTCTTCTTCTCCTCCTGCTTCTTCTCCTCCTCCTCCTCCTTCTTCTTCTCCTCCTCCTCCTCCTCCTCCTCCTGCTTCTTCTTCTCCGCCTCCTCCTCCTTCTCCTCCTCCTTCTTCTTCTTCTCCTTCTTCTTTTCCTGCTTCTTCTTCTCCTCCTCCTTCTTCTTCTTCTTCTCCTAGTTCTTCTTTCTGCATCATATTAATATCCAATATATGCCTAAAAACATTGCTAAGTACGGCTATATCTGTATTCTCTACATGTTACTAAGTGTAGAAAGAAGAGATGAAATGGAAGGTGCAATATATTCTTCCTCAAAGGGGCTATATAAAGGAAATACATCAAGACACCCAACACCGATAGGCGGTGTGGGACTAAACTCACTAATAGTAAAATACTAACTCTAACACTCCCTCTCAAGCTGAAGGGGAACCCTACAGCTTGAACACAACATAAAATGGAAGGTAAAAGAAGGTTGGCAACGTGAGACAAAACAACAGCCACCGAGGCCCAACCGCGTGTCACCGGGGATACTTCAACCGGGCAAAGGTCACACGACGTTGGTCCGCAAACCGACCATGACAACGTTGGATACACTCGGAGCGGAAACAAGGGCAACAACGAAAGACGAAACCAACCCTACCAAATCCAGAGAAAACAACGAGGAGACACAAACAACATACGAGATCGACCTGGGGGCCATGTGTGACTAAGGCATGAGTCGGGAAAGAGACATCCGAGTCGCCGTTATCACAAACACTCCCCCTCACGTGGAATACGTGCATGAAGGCATAAACAATGCCTGGAGGCCGTGACGAACACTCCCCCTCACGTAGACCACGTGAACGTGTGGGACCCTCGTCGGGTACGTGAACCCAGATCACGTGGAGAAGGGGCCGAAATCGCATGCAAAGCAAACGAACACAACAACCACAATCAACAATAACAACTTAAAAAAAATTAAAACTTAAACCCTAAAAAGAGAGAGTTGTCGGGCTAGATCTGAAGAAGAAGGCCGGGCCAGAGACGGGCAGTTGCCGGAGAAGAAGTCGTTGCAGCAACAGCAGGCCGGAGAAGATGAGCAGCGGTAGGCCGGAGAAGAAGTTGCAGAGCAGCATCCATGCCGGAGAAGAAGAAGCGGCAGAGGAGCATCCATGCCGGAGAAGAAGAAGCGGCAGAGCAGCATCCATGCCGGAGAAGAAGAAGCGGCAGCAGCAACAGGCTGGAGAAGATGAGCAGCGGCAGGCCGGAGAAGAAGAAGTTGCAGAGCAGCAGCCATGCCGGAGAAGGAGAGACAGGCGTCAACGTCGTCGATGTCGCACAGGAAGCAGGCGACGGCGACGGAATCACAGCCGTCGGAAGGAGACGGAGAAGCCGTCGGGAGAAGAAGATGAAGCCGTCGGAGCCGTCGATGTGAGAATCAGAGCCGCTCGACGTCGCAGGCGGAAGCAGAATAGGGCAGCGGCGTCGGCGAGCGGCAGCAACAACGATGAAGACGCCGGGAGAAGCTGGAAGCAGAGGCGTCGGCGTCGTTGATGTCGCAGAAGAGAGGCCCGCTCCCGTCTTGAAATCAAGGGTCGATCCCGTAGACGGGAGCAGGGGGTGAGAAGCACCCGTCGAGCCCTAGCAGGCGAGCGGAAACGAAAGCGGGAGAAGGGGTCGGGTGTGGCGGGAGAAACGGGAGAGGGAAAAATTTTAGGTCACAGAACCTCCTCTGATACCATGTAGAAAGAAGAGATGAAATGGAAGCAATATATTCTTCCTCAAAGGGGCTATATAAAGGAAATACATCAAGACACCCAACACCGATAGGCGGTGTGGGACTAAACTCAACAATATAATAATACTAACTTTAACACTAAGTAATCTAATTTTTTTTATGGTATTTACATTGATAATCCCCCAACAACTCCAACTCAAACAAGTAATGGAGGTGAGATTTTCCCCTTGCCCTTGATGGCTTTCCTTCCACAAAACTTGAGTTCTTAATGTTAGCACCATGTTAATCTGATGTGATCTATATAGCACTTATAGTAGTAACAAATGTGTGTAGCTAGGATTTTCCACTCAACAATTAATCTATTGTTGTACAAAAAAAATATGTGTAGCTAGGAATTTCTCACATGATCCAATTTTATTATGAGTTTGTTAACATTGTTTGTTATGAATTTCATTGTTGTTTAAATTAGGTTTTATCTTTCATAACATGGATTCAAGTAGCGACGTTACTGAAAATGACGAAAAGCCTTTTTGAAAATATGTGACAAGAGGGAACAAGTTAACTGAAGGAGGTGGAAGTATAAGTTGGACATGTAATTTTTGTGATAAGCCTTACAAAAACTCATACACTCATGTGAAGGGTCATTTATTGAGGATCAAGAGTAGTGGAATTGGAGCATGTAACAAGGTTCCGGCTTCCACATACAAGAACATGTTGAAGGAAGATAAAGATGCTCAAGAGTTTATTGAGCGAAGACTTCCAAAATTTATACCGGTAGCTCCAAGTAGTTCAAGTGGAGTTGGAAGTGTTGGGAGTGTTGGTGATAAGCGGAGAAGAAATGATGATCCAAGCGGTAGAGAAAAGAATCCAATTTCTAATGCATTCAATAATGAGGATAGAGCTCATTTAGATGCTTTAATTGCTAGGGCATTTTATTCGGCGGGGTTGCCTTTCAATCTAGCAAGAAATCCTTATTGGAGGGAATCTTATTCTTTTGTCGTTAGTCATAACCTTGCGGGATACGTACCACCCGGATATAATTCTCTAAGAACAACATTATTGTTGAAGGAGAAGATCAAAATTGAAAAAAGATTAGCTCTCATTCGAGGGATGTGGGTAGAGAAAGGAGTTAGTATTGTAAGAGACAGATGGAGCGATCCACAAAGAAGACCACTCATTAATTTCATGGCAATAACCGATTCAAAAGTAATGTTCTTGAAGGCAGTTAATTGTGAAGGTCAAACCAAGGACAAGTATTTCATTACCTATTTGATCAAAGGTCATTTTAGAAATCAGATATGAAAAGATTGTTCAGGTTATAACAGATAATGTGGCGAATTGCAGGGGGGAGGGCCAACTAATTGAGAGTGAGTTTCCATCAATTTTTTGGACTTCTTGTGTGGTGCACACTCTCAATCTAGCTTTGAAGAATATATGTGCCGCTAAGAATTCAGAGAATAATGTGGTTACGTATGAAGAATGTTCGTGGATTACCCATATTGGTGATGATGTCATGTTCATTAAGAACTATATAATGAATCATTCCATGAGATTGGCTATCTTTAATGAGTTTGTGAGCTTGAAATTATTGTCTATTGCCGAAACCCGTTTTGCTTCAATTATCATCATGTTAAAACGATTCAAACTTAAAAAAAATGGACTTCAACGAATGGTTATTAGTGATCATTGGCTTCTATATCGTGATGATGATATGGAAAAGACAAGAAATGTGAAAGAGAAGGTCTTGGATGATGATTGGTGGGCTTCCATTGAGTATATTCTTTCATTCACCGCTCCAATATATGGCATGATTCGCTTTTGCGGGTGATGGCTTCAAGTCATTCGAAGATGTAGGTACACTTGAGATAGTTAATCTATCGCTTGATGAACCAAGGTTGGAGCTCTCGATAATTGAAGAAGATGATGAAGTTGATACTATTGGAGAGAATGTTTAAATTTTATACTTGATATTTTGCATGTGAATGTAACAAAACAATGGTCTCAATTGATGTAATGATGTATTGATATGGACATGTGATAGATTGTTCTTTATGGTGTTTGTTTCCTTGAATGTTATTTATAACATTATATGAAATGTCAATGATATATAATATAGTCTTATTAATTTTTTTCGTTACAATTCAAGATATGTACAAATAGTTTGTTAGTTGTCTTATTCTTATATTAATTAATACTTATATTAAAATAATTAAAAATAATTAAAAACGTTTCCCGTATCCTAATTTTTTTAAAAATCACGTTTCCCGTATTCGTTTCGTATCGTATCCCGTATCTCATTTCCGTCCCCGTGCTACATAGCATCATTTGTGGCACTAACTCCTTGTTTAACATCTTGGCCCTGCTATCTTCTAAACACCATAGCCATCTTTCACACTTGCATGAGAGAGAGTAAGAGGAATCATCAGCTTGGAGATGAAAAATAAGTTTGAAGAAGAATGTGCCTTTTTGGTTGAAACAGTACTTTAGCAAAGAAATTTTGGAAATTTTTTGGAAAAAAAATTAGTTAGTAACTCCAAATTATTGAACTATATGTGGGTTTAACAGAAGGGCTGATCCATACATTTTTGTTGGCAGCATACCATGGAGGAACAGAAATAATGCAGACAGAGAAAGAAGCTTTGCCACAGCAGTAATCAAAGTATAGCCAGATGCAAAGAAGTAATAGTAAATAGCAGCCAATAAAAGAATGGTGGTGAGAGTCTGCTTCTTATCATTCCAAAGTAGTGTGTTGGAAACTGAAATATCACAGCCAAATTCCATCAGAAAAAAAAATTAAGAAGAATTTTAAGAAATTTGAGATTTGAGCTTATGCCGTTCATACCATTCCCATTTCCTAGATAAGTATAAACCTTAGAAGTTCGCTTGCGGTGCTCCGCTCTTAAATGGGAGTAGGAATCTATCGTCTTCTTTAGACCATTCTGTATCATGAATAACACAAGAAAATATTTTTACAAAAAAGTCAATCAGAAAAATTATCCATGAATACCTAGTAGGCTAGTACTTCAGAAATAAAGAATAATTAACTGATTAAGATGCGATTTGCAAACAAACCTTGAGTGAAATAATAGGTTCATAATCAAGATGATCTTTAGCTTTACTGCAGCTGAAAGTCCTCTCACATGAAAGTAGTCTAATTCTAGATGGTGTCAGCTGTGGTACACGCATTCCATATTGTGAAAACAATGTGTAAGTCAGCTCTACTAAATGGGCTATTGGCATCATGACGGAAGCAGGTATTTTTATACTTGGCCTGCATATAAAACAAAATCCATGAAACTAAAAACCATGTTCACTCCTTTTTTTCACTTGAAATTGTCATCAAATGAATGAATTATACTTCCATGCAGGAAGAAGTGGAATTGTTGGTATATATATGTTCTGTGTTTGTTGAAAATTTGATGTGAGGAAGATCTAGAATGGAAAGTGAGACAAGGAAAAAATGAGGCAATCATGCCCCGCAAAGCAAATACTTCTTGTTATCAAAAACTCTGAGATACAAAGTAACTCTTACTACATGCTTGAATAGAAAACACATAATTCTTATAGTATTTGTAGAAGGGCATAAAAGGAGAAAAATAAAATGTAATTTTATTTATTTTTCAATCAAAAATCACCATACAACATATGTATTTGTACATAAATATATATATATATATATGAGGTGAAGGGAGAGTCTAAAAACTATCCCAAGATGTGCGACTAATCCTAAAAGAGCATTACATGGGTCTTCAAGATGGGACTCTAAGATGGGCTTTATTTATACTTTCTTCAACACTCCCCAGCAAGCTGGAGCATACAAGTCGTAGGAGCCAAGCTTGGAAAAGAACTAAAAATATAAAGGTCGTGGTAGAGCATTTGTAAGAATATCAGTAACTTGTTCTGCAGAGGGAACGTGTCTTAAGTCCAATTTCCTGAGTTGAACCTTTTCCCGAATAAAGTGACAATCAACCTCTATATGTTTGGTACGTTCATGAAACACAGGATTCTTGGCAATATGAATGGCAGCTTGACTATCGCGGAACAGGGTGGCAGGAGAATAGAGTTTGACACTCAGGTCTCTCAGAAGACTTTCTAGCCATGTAAGTTCTAAGACAACAGAAATCATTGATCGATATTCTACTTCGCAGATGAATGTGCGACGACAGATTGTTTCTTGCTTCGTCAGGAAACAAGATGTCCATCAAAGTATGTGCAAAAATCACTTGTGGAACGACGATCATCAATGGATCTAACATAATCAGCGTCAGAGTAAGTAATGAGAGATGGAGACAGGGAGGGCTTATATACAAGCCCTTGTCCGGGAGCGGTCTTTAGGTATCGGAGAATGCGATCAACTGCCTGGAGATGAGAATTTCGTGGAGCATGCATAAACCTAACAACCCCAACAACAAATGATACATCGGGTCTTGTAACTGTCAGATAGATCAACTTCCACAAGACGACGATAATATTTTGGGTTTGGTAGGAGTGTATCAATGTCGAAAGAGTATGCACAGAGCTTGTAGTTGGCATTCATGGGTATGTCAGCTGGTTTGCAACCAGAGTTGCCCGCATCATAAATAAGATCAAGGAAGTACTTTCTTTGAGATAGGGCAAGACCATCGGGTCAACGGGCTACCTCAATGCCAAGAAAGTATCAGATATTTCTCAAATCTTTGGTTTGGAACACGAAGGCCAAGTGTTCATTGATCAAATGGATGCCTTTCGAATCACCTCCAGTAATTAAGATATCATCAACATAAATCAGGAGTATCACGGTGTTTGTCGGTTGATGGCAAGTAAAGGGAGAGAAGTCAGCCGAACTACGGGTGAATCCAACATCGCGGATAACTTTACTGAACTTGTCAAACCAAGCGCAGGGAGACTGTTTGAGACCATAAATAAATTTCTTGAGATGACAGACAAGAGACTCCCCTGTGATCTCAAACCCGAGAGGTTGATTCATGTATACAGTTTCTTGTAAATCACAAGTGAGGAAGACATTTTTGATATCCAGATGATGCAATGGCCAGTGACGATGAACAGCGAGGGAGATCAAAACACATAGTATTCAATTTGGCGGCCGAAGAGAAGGTCTCGTCATAATCCGGACCATGTTGTTAAGTAAAGTCACGAGCCACAAGGCGAGCCTTCGGACATTGAATTGTTCCATTTGGACCATGTTTGATGGCAAATACTCGCTTACAACCCACACAACTCTGGCCGAGGGGAAGAGGGACAAGATCCCAAATGTGATTTGCCCAAAGAGCAGACATTTCCTCCTTCATGGCCGCCCGCCGCCCCGGATGTTGGAGAGCCTCTTGCACAGAGTTAGGGAAGACATAGAAGATAAAGAAAGAGCAGATCGCCTGAGTTTCGGAGAATGATGATGTAAGGAGACAAAATTCGACATTGGGTGAGCTCTAGAAGGCGTATCCGGATCATTGGAGCACAGAGTGTCATTGGTAGAAGGTAACGGGCTCGGGGCATCAGAAGGAGAAGGACGACGAGTATACACACGAATCAGAGGAGGTTTGGGTGGTTGGGTTGGGAGTGGCATGGGTAGGAGAGGTGGTAGTGGCGAAGTAACAGAAACAGTTGGCCGTAGAGGAGGAGACGGTAGTGGTGGTGGAGGGTCAAGGGGTTGAGAATGATATGGCAGGTCCTCAAGAAAGGTGACATCGGCCGATATAACAATCTTCCGATCAGTGGGAGAATAGCAGACATAACCTTTCTGAGTGGAAGAGTACCCAACGAACATATGTTTTGTGGCACGTGGGGCAAGCTTGTCAGTAGATGAGGCAAGGTTGTGAACATAGCAAACGCAGCCGAAAATACAAGGAGTGACTGCAAAAGGGGTGTAGAGGGAAAAAGAAGGTTAAAAGGAGCTTGAAAATTGAGAATAGAGTAGGACAGACGGTTAATGAGGTGGCAGGCTGTAGAAATTACGAAATTCCACCATTGGGTGAGAACATGCATTTGAAACATAAAGGTGTGTGCGACCTCAAGAAAGTGACGATTCTTGCGTTCGGCGACACTATTTTATTGAGTATAGACGCAAGAGGCTTGATGGATGATGTCGAACTCAGTACACAAGTCTGTAAATAGGTGACCTATGTATTCACGAGCATTATCAGTGTAGAGTGTTTTAATTGTAACAGAGATTTGGTTGTGAGTATTAAGGATCACGAAAGATACGGGACAGTTGAGATCGATCATGAAGAAAATACAATCATGTCATACAAGAGTAATCAAAAATGAAGGTAACGAAGTAACGATAACCATAAACACTGGCGGTTTAATAGGGTCCTCGAATATCGGAATGAACCAAAACAAGAACATCGCTCTGAGTACAATGAGGTGAAAAGGTAGAACGATAGTGTTTATCGTACATACATGACTCGCATGTGAATTCAGTAAGGGACAAATCTGGAAGAGTTTTCTGGAGGATACGGAGAGGGGCATGCCCAAGACGATGTCAATCGACAAAACTAATAGCAGAAAGAATCGTGGGGTGGGGGTCCAAGATGTAAAACCCATTAACAAGTTTTCCTTTACCAATGACAGTTTGCGTTCAGCGATCCTGGACAACACAAGAGGTTGAAAAGATAGTCACATAACAATCAAGATCTTGTGTAACACGGTTAATTGATAGAAGATTGAAAGGAGAGCCCGGAACATGAAAAACCAAGCGAAGAGTAAGGGATGAGGTAAGGGTGACTTTGGCTGATCCAGCGACTGGAGTAGTGGCCCCATTGGCAACAATAATGAACTTGGGATGCACAGAGTTCAAGCATCGAGAAAGTTTAGTTGGGGTAATATGATGTGTTGCCACGGAATCCATAACCCACGAGGAACTATGGGCAAGACATGAAATACCCCCATCGGAAAGACACAACAGAACCGGAGGAACGGCAAAGCAGCTCTTGAATTTGTTGGAGTTTGGTGCGAAGGGCATCAATGTTAGATGAACACTGGTTGAGGCAGGGACAGCAGTAGAGGCAGACGGTGCAGAAGGTAAACCGTGTAGACTGTAACAAGTGTCCTTGAGGTGACCATCTCGACCATAGTAAGTACACTGAAGAGCATGATTGTGGAGACCAGCACCCTAAGAAGAGATGTGACCACCATGAGAACACTGTTGTGCCAAAATAAACTGAGTGGAATGACCGGCCAATGGAGAAGATCCAAACAATTAAAAAAAAGGAAAACTCGGCCTGCAGCCTATGAAGCCGACACTTCAAAATGCCCAGTGTGTCGGTGTCGGACTCTCTGACACTCGTCTGACTCTCCGACACTCTCTGGCACTCGTGTCAGAAGTCCGACACGCTGGCTCACGTGGGACTCGCGTATCCCGCTCAATCAGACACGCTTGTCCCTAAGCTAGCTACTCATGGGAGGCGGGAGGCAATTTGTCTTGGAAGTGCAAGTTTTGTGAAAAATATTTTATAAGTTCATATACAAGAGTGAGAACACATTTGTTAATGATTGATTGAAAAAGAATTGGAAAGTGTGTAAAAGTTTCAATGAATGATCTATTTGAGGTGGAAAAACTAGAAGAATAGGTGAATATTAGAATAGCAAGTCTTGCTCTTAAAAAGTGCATTTGCCCCTTCTAGCATTTCAAGTAGTGAAGGTGGATCTACTAGTGAGGTGGATATTTTTTCTAGAAAAAGAAATATTGAAAGTGGGAAAAAAAAAGTTTGCTTGAGAATTCATTATTTTTACTGAAGATATATAACGATAATGTGTTAATGTTCTATCATTTTTTGACATTTTATAAAGTTTTGTATTTGAATATATGATGAGTAATATTTAAACATGACTTGGTATATTTGAATCTTTGTTAATTGTTCATTTTTTTATTTTTTGTTAAATGTTATAGGATTTTCATTATTATAAAAAATTAAATATTTAATGTATGTGTCTCAGTGTGTCAGAATATGATATTTTTTGAGAATTGACGAGTCACGTGTCGTTTCGTGTCGCGTCGTGTGTTGTATGTCGGTGCAACATAGCCTGCAGCAGCAGGCAGTAAAGAACCTATGGACTAGAGGTTGCGGCAAGCCGGATGATCTTGCCGAAACGGGTTGTGAATAGGTTTGCGAACAGAGTAGAAGGCTATTGCGGTAAGAAGCACAACTTCAGCGGGAAAGAAAAAAAGGAGGCAGTAGTGGTCGCGGCTAAACAGCTAGTTGAGGCAATGCAAATGGGGACAAGCGGTCAAGCAGTCCTGGCGAGCTAGAAACGGCGGCTTGGCGAACAACTTTGGCGACAAGGGAAGCAGACTAAGCAGCACCAGGAAGAGAGACCGGACGGACATCAGTCTGTAGAGCAGCAGGCCAGCAGAGGGAGCACTGGCGGTTAGACAAGAGCAACTCGGGCGGCTAAAAGAACAACGCACGCTAGTAAATATGCGGCAAGAAGAGCAGCGGCAGAAGAGGACAGTCGGCGGCAAGCAGCGGGTGAACACGGGTTGAAGCTGCGGTAAACACCTGCGGGTAGAAGCAGCGGATAGAAGAGAGCAGACGGCGGCCTGCGGCCAAGAGACTTTGCAGCAGACTGCAGGGAGCGACAAGAACACTAAGTAGCGCGATCTGACGGGCGAGCAAATAGAGGAGCTTGCAACACCTTGAATCCAGACAATCACACCTTGAATCCAAACAATCAAAAGTAATTGATCTCCTGATGTAAATCTGGGAAGAATGGGGTGGAACTTCTTTCCTAATTTATCACCCCGCTCACCACCTTCAATTGCATGCGCCCGAATGACTATATGGAAAGAAATAACAGAGAGAGGTAAAGGGTCTGCAAATGTGAATGCATGCGTAGACAAAGTGTGAAACATGCATTCATGGTTACCTCTATATGTATGTTTATTGGGGTGAGTGAAAAGGAAAATATAATTTGTCTACAAGGTGAAATTTCAAACTTAGTGATATGTTATGATCCCACATAACAACCGGTTCACAAGTCAACAATACGCACGGCAGTGGAAGGAGGCAGCACAAAGCAGGGTTGAACCTACCGGTTCATCCCCCCTCCCCCAATTAACCAATGACGGCTTGGGGTTGAACCTGCGAGTTCAGTCCACTTGGGGCGGAGGGGGCAGCGAGCCCTTCTTGACCCGGAGGTATAAATACCTCTAGGGCTCACTTGGCTAGGCATGAACAAAACTATTCGGTATTTCCCTCTCTTCCTCTCAAACCTTAATCTCAAAATCTATCTTCATCTTATATTCTCTACTCTTCTCTGTTTTGATCCTAGCATTTGGTATAAGAGGACTCTTCCTCCAACCGCGCCACTACATCCTGACATCATTCCCATCATCAGCCCCTGCACATCACTCGATCAACCGTTTTGATCGCCTGCCTCGACGATACGGCCTCGATCGCTGCTTCGTCTCCGCGCCCGACTATCTGACTTCTCCAGCGCTCGACGGACAGACTTCTCCAGCGCTCGACGGACAGACTTCTCCATGCAAATCTCCAGTGTTCGACTTCTCCTGGCTGACTGCCTTGTCCGACTTCTACAGCGTCTGACTCCGCCTGTCCGACTTCTCCAGTGCCCGTGGCACCGACGTCAATCTCCCCGGCACCGACGTCGATCTCTCTGACAATGACATCAACCCCTGCAACGTGCAAGGCTGCCTTGAAGCCGACTACTGTCTTTCTCCACACCATCGAGCGCCACTATGGTGACTCGCTCACAAGAAGAGGTGGTGTTAGTCCCCTCTTATAAAGGAGGTCGGGGGTTCGATCCCGACGCTCAACAACCTACCTGGGATTTATCCACGTGGACCCCAGGAGATTTGGTTGGGGATGTTTCTTTGTCATTCGACTGCAGTCGATCAGGTCGGACTTATACCCAATATTCCCGTAGATAATTCAGAGCCTTGGGCCCCGGCCTGGTTTCTAACAGTTCAGTAATGGAGTACCGCACAAAGTTCAAAAGACTGACAAACAGGGTGCAGTGGGAGGAGAGGACACTCCTGATTTGTTTTGTTTTCAGACTGAAGGAGCACATTCAGGATGAGCTCCGCGCGTACATGTCGCGCAACCTAAACCATGTCATTAGTTTAGCCTGAATTCAGGAGGAGCGCTTTAACCGACATAGGACAAGGATGGCCAATGCGAAGAATACTACTTATCCACCAACAGTCAAAAGGGAACAAGTCGCGGCCAGCAAGACGACTGTGAAGAAACTAACATGGCCCGAGCTACAGGCAAGACAGAAAAAAGGGCTGTGTTTTAACTATGATGAGAAATATGCTCCAGGACATAAATGTCAGATAATCAAGGTATAAATGTTGAGGGAAGAAGGAGAGGACATAGGAGATGAAGTAGAAGGAAACATCCCAGAAGAAAACCTCAACCTGACTGCGTTCGGGGTATTCGTCCAAGCTATGGCGGGAGGGACCACACCCCTGACTCTGTGAATCACCGGGAGGGTCCTCCAACAGAAAGTGACAATTTTGATTGACAATGGGAGCACACACAACTTCATCAACCCCATCGTTGCATAAAGGCTGGGTCTTGAGATCAACCGCGATGCCATATTCCAGGCTATGTTGTCAAAGGCACACCGAGGCGCAAAGGGTCCCTAGAGTCTGAGTGGAAGGCGCAGGCGCGCGCCTGAGGCACAAAAATTGGGGGAAAAGGAAATTGAGTCAATTGGGCGCCCAGTTTCGGCGGCGCCCAGTTTCGGCGGCGCCCAGTTTCGGCGGCGCCCAGTTTCGGCGGCGCCCAGTTTCGGCGGCGCCCAGTTTCGGCGGCGCCCTGTTTCGGGGGCGCCCTGTTTCGGGGGCGCCCTGTTTCGGGGGCGCCCTGTTTCGGGGGCGCCCTGTTTCGGGGGCGCCCTGTTTCGGGGGCGCCCTGTTTCGGGGGCGCCCTGTTTCGGCGGCGCCCTGTTTCGGCGGCGCCCTGTTTCGGCGGCGCCAGGTTTCGGCGGCGCCAGGTTTCGGCGGCGCCCAGTTTCGGCGAATTGGGCGCCCAGTTTCGGCGAATTGGGCGCCCAGTTTCGGCGAATTGGGCGCCCAGTTTCGGCGAATTGGGCGCCCAACCAATTTCGGCGAATTGGGCGCCCAACCAATTTCGGCGAATTGGGCGCCGAACCAATTTCGGCGAATTGGGCGCCCAACCAATTTCGGCGAATTGGGCGCCCAACCAATTTCGGCGAATTGGGCGCCCAACCAATTTCGGCGAATTGGGCGCCCAACCAATTTCGGCGAATTGGGCGCCCAACCAATTTCGGCGAATTGGGCGCCCAACCAATTTCGGCGAATTGGGCGCCCAACCAATTTCGGCGAATTGGGCGCCCAACCAATTTCGGCGAATTGGGCGCCCAACCAATTTCGGCGAATTGGGCGCCCAACCAATTTCGGCGAATTGGACGCCCAAGTGCGTCTAGGGATGCCTCGGGTGTGTCTGAGATCATGCTTTTGCCCATCTCAAAATTTTTTTTTGAAAAAAACACCTTGAAAGCTCAGGCGTGCCTTTGGTGCACCTGGGAGACTGTAAGGCGCGCGCCTGGGGCACATCGCCCGCCTCAGCCGTGCTGAGGCGCGGCGGGCTGCGCCCGGCGCCTCAGGCGTGCCTAGGCGCGCGCCTTGACAACATAGCTTCCAGGTGATGGTAGCTGACAGTAACAAGCTGCAGTGTGAAGAGTCGTGAAGGGGGTGGAACTTCGGGTGCAAGGGTACGTGTGCCGATTGCAGGTTTACTTGTTGGGCATCAAGGGGTCAGACATGTTTTGGGGGTCTAATGGTTACAACAGTTAGGTAAGATCACACTGAACTGGGATCACTTGACTATAGAGTTTATCCAGGATGGAAAGGGCTACTGGTTGAATGGACTAAGACCTCACCCATGAAGGTGGTCACCCTTCGTTGCTTAGAAAGGTTGTGGGACCAAGAAGTCCCCATGGAGATGATCATGGAGATGGCGCCACGGCCCACTCCTCCACATGAAGTGTCAGAGTAGATGCAGCCCTTGCTATTGCAATACTCTGAGGTTGTCCAGGAACCACGCTCACTCCTGCCACAGAGATTTAGAGATCACCAGATCATCCTCAAGGAAAGAGCTGAGCCGACTAACATTCGATCATATGGCTACCAGCGCATCCAGAAGACAGAGATAGAACGGAGCGTTAAAGAGATGCTAGCGGCGCGAATTATCAGACTCAACACCAGTTCTTTTTCCTCAACCATCATTCTGACGAAGAAAAAGGATGGCTTATGGAAGTTGTGTTGACTACCGCGGCCTAAACAGCTCTACCATCAAGAACAAGTTCCTCGTTCCCAAGATAGAAGAACTGTTGGATGAGTTACATGGAGTACGCCTGTTCATGAAGTTGGATTTGCGCTTGGGCTACCATCAAATCAGGATGAAAGAAGAAGAAATCTATAAGACAACATTCTGAACACACAACGGCCACTATGAATTCCTCGTGATGCCTTTCGGACTCTCCAACGAGCAATCTAAGTTCCCGGCAGTGATGAACGAGATTTCTTGGCCCCTTCTCCGCAGGTTCGTATAGATATTTTTTTGATGACATTTTGATCTACAGCGCCAATTGACAGAGGCACCTCGAACATGTGGAGCAAGTGTTAGTGATTCTCCGGCAGCACTAGCTCTACGCCAAGCTATCCAAATGCTCCTTTGGACAAGCAGAGGTCGAATATTTGGGTCATATAGTCTCGGAACAAGGGATACAGGCAAATCTGAAGAAAATTGAGAGCATGCAAATGTGGCCCCGGCCAGACAAGATCTGAGCCTTTCGCAGCTTCCTCGGGTTGACGGGCTACTATCAACGGTTCGTGAAGGATTATGGAAAGATAGCACGGTCGTTGACACTGTTGTTACACAAGGATGTTTTTTGCTGGCAAGAGGAGGCGGAAACGACGTTCCAGGCTCTCAAGACAGCGATGACTACCACGATGGTGCTAGCCCTACCCGATTGCACTAAGGAGTTTGTCTTGGAGACCGATGTGTCAGACGTCAGGATTGGGGTTGTCCTCATGCAAGAGGGTCGTCTGATAGCCTTTTTCAGCAAGGCTTTGGCACCAAGGGCACTGGGCTTATCTACCTACAAGAAGGAAATGTTGGACTTTATACATGTCGTAGCCTTTTGGCGACCGTACCTTCTGGGAGACATTTCGAAGTACGAACTGATCAACAGAGCCTGAAGCATTTCTTGGAACAACGAGTGGCCTCTCCTCTACAGCAGAAGTGGGTGACGAGGTTGTTGGGCTACGACCACAAGATCGTCTACAAATAAGGGAAAGAGAACGTGGTGGTAGACGCACTGTCCCGCATACCAGAGGGGACGCCTCACCACATCTCTGGTCCGCTGATCGGGGCTTTAGATGACATACGGGCGGAGATTCTTTAGGATCCAAACTTGCACCCAATTGTTGAGTCACATCAACAAGGGTGGGCTACTATTCTGGGGTTTCACTTACAGAATGGGCACCTATACTACCATGGCAGGGTGGTCATACCCACTTCATCACCATGGAAGATCACCATATTGCACGAGTTTCATTCATCGCCGATTGGGGGTTATGCGGGCGTTCTCTGCATTCCTCAGCGGGTATGGCCCAAGGTTTTCTGGAAGGGCCAACAAAAGGATGTTCAGCAATTTGTACAGCAGTGTGAGACATGTTGGTGTAAGAAATACAAAACCATGTTGCCAACAAGTCTGCTTACCTCCTGGAGATTCCACGGCAAATTTGGGACAACGCTTTCAATGGACTTCATTGACGGCCTACCGAGATCTCAGGGCTAGACAGTTATCTTGGTTGTGGTGGATAAGCTGTCAAAATATGGCCACTTCCTAGTCTTACACCATCCCTATAAGGAGGAGTCAGTAGTTGATTTGTTTGTACGGAAGATAGTTCGACTTCACCGCATTCCTCGGGCCATCATCTATGATCGGGATCCAGTGCTTGTGAGAAACTTCTAGAGGGAGATATTCCAGCAACAAGGCACTCGTCTATGTATGAGCACCGCCCAACACCCTCAAACGGACGGGCAAACGGAAGTACTTAATCGGGGGGGAACGTACTTATGGTGTTTTATGATGGATGCACCCCGCACCTGTTGGCTTCATTGGGCCGAATACTGCTACAACACCTCCTACCACGCCGCAAGTAAACTCACTTCGTTTGAAGTTGTGTACGGACGGCCCGCCCCAACCTTGGGGACATATGAACCAGGAAGCACGACACTACCAGTTGTTGATTGTGAGTTGCGCGATCGGGATCGTACCCTTGCTCTTCTGCGTGAAAACCTTCTGGTCGCTCAGAATAGAATGAAAGTTCAAGCAAATAAACATTGGACGGAACAAGAATTCGCAGTCGGAGATGAGATTTTCCTCAAGCTTCAACCCTACAGGCAAATCTCTGTGTCTCAGAGGACGAACCAAAATTTAGTACCGCGCTATTACGGTCCTTTCAAAATCATCCAGAGACTGGGACCGGTTGCATATACATTAGCTCTGCCAGAGGGATCGCGTATTCAACCCCACCTTCCATGTCTCCTTGCTAAAAAAGAAAATCGGGGACACGGTACAGGTGTGCCCTACCCTGCCAGAAGTCACCCATAGTGGGGAACTATGACCGCTTCCCGAGGAGGTACTGCTCGCCAAATGGAAGAAGTGTGCTACCAAGTACCTCCAGGAAATCCTCGTCAAATGGAAGAACTTATCGGCGGCGCACAACACATGGTTTGATCTGCTCGAGTTCCGAGAGCTTTATCCAGACTTTCATTTTGAGGACAAGCTGGCTACTGATGGAAGAGGGAATGTTATGACCCCGCATAACAACTAGTTCACGGGTCAACAATACGTACGACGGCGAAAGGAGGCAGCATAAAGCAGGGATGGAGCCCCCACCCCCAATTAACCAGCGATGGCCCCTCTTGGCCCGAAGATATAAATACCTCTAGGGCTCACTCGGGTGGGCATGAACAGAACTATTTAAGTATTTCCCTCTCTCTCTCAAACTCTAATCCCAATTTCAATCTTCCTATTATATTCTCTACTCTTCTCCGCTTCAATCCTAATATGAAATATGGTAGTTAGGTGTATGATGTAAACTAAATCTATGGTTGTAGATTTAAATGATAATTTGTGATCTCTTTAAATAATTATGGTGCGAAGCAACTCCATAGACGATTTTAACGAATAGAATGACCTAGGCGTTGCAAATGAATGTAAAGCTACCGCACAAACATAACAATGTCCTGATTCACAATTCTACAGGCAGAGTATTCAAATGATTGGTATCCATCGATAAAAATTAACGGTAATCAGGGGGAAAGATTAACTCAGGCAAGCTCTATTAATTAACTATTCATTTATATTTTGAGCTTAAAATGACTTAGGTTTGAGAGCCGGAAAGGCGAGAGGTATACCATAGGGAAGTGTCAACAACTGTGCACGAAATCCTTAGGAATGGGACTGCCAGGAATCAGAACTATCAGGAGAATGCAAGAAATGTTGGAGGCTGGCAGTGTGAAAACCCTAAAGCAGGTCTTCCCCAAATGATAGGAGGCATAATCAGAAGTTTTCAAAATTTGAGTCACAGTAGTACACAATCAGAAATGAACCATTTTATTTATTTATTTACATCAGGTACAATTACAAATCTAGGAATAATAATAGATACAATAATCGCACTCACAGTTTGGGTTTGCGATTCGATGATTCTCCTGGCATTCCCCGATACCGACAAAGATCTTCAACCATACCTTCGCCAGTTCTTCCGGCGGAATCCTCTGTGGTGCGCTGGGACTTGCTCCTGCTGCCTAAAAACATGGAATTCAACTGGATTAGTGATACAAATATGACTATGTGAGACAATTATTTCATGAAACAGTTATACATACAGTAAAAGGGTTATAGCAATATGCTTTCAATACAATAAACAATTTAGGTGAAGATATACGTATATGTGTTTTCTTCTTGAAACCCACCATTTTAATTACATATAATAGGAAATACTTAGGTATGCAACTTGAATTGGCCACACCCCCGAAGGGCGAAATTGTAGGCTCACCCCTACTGGTGAATCCATCAGTAGATGCCTCTACATCATAGGATTCGAAACCTTCGTATTTCTTTATGCCGGATTGTATGTTTTATTATCTTTCTTAAACGTATGAGTTTTTAATAAAATAATTTCCCCTCAGAAAACGTTTGTATCGTTATAATTTTCCCCTCGCCCACATTGATTTGATTAGCGATATTTCATTGAGTTTGAAACTCATATGCACAGGCAGTGTCCTTGGAAATAAAATAATATGAAAGTACGTGAATAAACATAATTCAAGAAATAAAATACTCGTCAATGCTTTGCCTTTACCCTTATCCTTTCCTATATTATTACCCTGATTATTGCGGGACGCCATCCTCGCTTGTCCTAGTCTGGGAAACCACTGAAATAAGATGCACAATTCGGGTTGCGTCTCGTTTTACTCATAGTATAATATGTTAGGATAATTATTGTTTACTAACAACTTTGAATCGTTGAAATCGATAAATCGTAAAAGTAAAAGGAAAAAAGACATTTAAAATCCTCAAAAACAGCCCTCAATTAGTGCTGGACAGTCATAAAATAGCTCGAATGGGCCAAACCAGCCTCAAATGGACTTCCCGTCCTCTTAACCTGCTGTCCAGCCACTAATCAGCACAACCAGTATCAAAAAGTAGTGTAAAATCAGCATAAAAGAACCAGAAAACAGCCCCCAACAGAAATTATAGAAAACATCCCACACAGCAGCTATAGAAAACAGTCCAAACAACCCAAAATAAAGTAGTTTCTGTAGATAAAATAGTCCATGAGCACACCTCAAACCAGCCCCAAAATAACAGTGCACTTCTGAAGAAATTTCAGCCTAAGACAGAAATTAAAAGAGAGGGAGAAGCATGCTTACAGCGGGAGAAGGAGGAAGAAGGATGTTACGCAACCGATCCTTGAAGAATCGTCGGAGTGTAGCAAACTCCTTCCTAGAACTCCAAGGTAGCAGAAGCGGAAAAGAGGACAACAGCAGCGGCTTGCAAAAGGCCCCAACAGTAACTACAGAAAATGAGAGAAGAGGAAGCTCGAGAAGAATAAAGAGAAGCCATCCAGAGAAAAATAGCAGCGGCAAAGCACGGTTCATACCGAGATGGTGGCGGCTTCGCGGCAGCAAGAAGAAGAGAAATGGAGGAGCTGCAGCCCTAATCGGCCTGGCAGAGTCGTCGACCTAGCAGGATCGGCGACACAAAGGCAAGGCAAGATCGGCAAGGCACTCACACCAACCGGTGGCACGAGGAGCACAGCACCGAGAAGGGGGTAAAGGAGAAGAGAGTTCTCGGTCGACTGGAGCAGCCAGAGGGAGAAGGCGACGGAGAAGAAACACTCGCAGGAGATCGACGAAAGCAGTGCGGGAGAAGCAATAGCCCGGCTTGATTTTATAATAGTGACTAAGCGGCAAGGTTAAGCCAAGCACCGCTCCAGGTGTGCTGAACCGAACCCAATGTTTAATAACAAGCAGCCAGCTTAACTTCAAAACAGCAAGCACATAGCCAGCACTACCCCACTTCCAAAGGCCCAAAATAAGCCCATAATAGTTGAACCAGTCAACTTTCCAGCATAACTAAAGCAAAGCCCAGCCACATATAAAAATATATTTAACCCATCAAAGTCCACATTAAGTCTTAACCACCCAAAATACCAAACTTAAATGAACCAAAAAAATATGAAATCAAACACAAACGTAAAATCGTACTGCCATTATATTATCATCATCGGGGATTGTGAAAAGCAAAACGTTTAAAACATGTAAAAAAAAACTAAACTTTATATGTTGTACGAAATGTTTGTTTTTGGTTCGTCACAATCATCCCTCCTTTAAAGAAGTTTTCGCCCTCGAAAACGTAACCTGCGAAAATAAAACTATTTCTTGTGATAAGGTTCTAAATTAAAAGCTCGGGGCATGATCATTCGTTCTTCTGGGACGTCAGGAAGAGGAGTTGGAGTCTGGACAGGAGCGGAAGGAGCCAAAGGTACAGGTGCCGATGCAGGTGCCGATGCTAGAGACTCGGCATACATTTGATGTAGTTGAGGTGGAAGTGGAGGTCCTTGCGTACTGGAGGCTTTGATCAAGAGTTTTGGACAATGCTTCTTGGTATGCCCTGGTTGACGGCAATAGTAGCAAGCACCAATCAAGCACTCTCCGCGATGAAAACGACCACACTTTGCACACTTTGTCGCAGTTACTTGAGTTGTATTACTGATTGACGGAGCAATTTGTAATGCCTTGGTATCTCGGCTGCCTTGTACTTCATTTTGAGTTGGCGTTTCAGGTACTTTTCGTTTCCCACTATCGCGAGACTTCTGCGATTTACTTTGGTCAATTTCCACCAGTCTCGCTCGCTCGACTAACTTTCCGTATTCGAGAATATCCAGGGGCACGAGCAAATTACGGATATCATCATGCAGGCCTTGTTGAAATTGTCGACAACGATCTTCTTCCGTCGTTACAAGAGAATCGGCATAATATGCAAGTTTAGAAAATTCTGCCTCGTATTGCAGTACCGATTTGGTTCCCTGAACCAGTCGCAGAAATTGATCATGCAAGACTCTTTTCTCAGACCGTGGCACAAACCAGTTGGTGAATTCGCGCAGAAAATTTGTCCATGGTATGTGTTCACGTCTGGCAACTTTTGTAGCCACGAGATTGTTCCACCAACGCTTGGCTGCTCCTTCTAATAAAAATGATGCTAGCTCAACTTTTCGATCCTCCGGGCAGCGCATGACTTGGAAAATAGTTTCGATACGAAGTATCCAATCTTCAGTTTCTAATGGGGACAATCCTCCGACAAATGTTGGTGGTTTTAAATCAAAAAATTGTTTAAGGACGTAATCGAGTTGTCGATGATAGGGTGTAGGGGCAACCATGTCGAAAGGAGGATTAGGAGGAGGGTTCATTTGTTGTTGGCGAGGCTGTTGAGGGTTAGGGTCAACCTGTGATACTGGGGGTACAAGTGTAGCTAACGTTGGAAATACCAACTTAAGAGCTTCAGCTATTGCTAATACAAATGCAGAAGGGTTCCTTGGTTGATGGTCATTGTCACTTTCCTCCGATCTCGTTCCTTGTTGAACTTCCCGTTCCTCGCGATCCTCCTGGCGGCGTCGACTGGAATAGACTCGAATAGGTTCCTATAAGGGAAGGGAATGTAATTTCTTTTAGGTTACATCTTATAATCGTGTACTCCCGATAACACAATATTTTGAAAACAAACTTCGCTTTGATACCAATTGTGAAAACCCTAAAGCAGGTCTTCCCCAAATGATAGGAGGCATAATCAGAAGTTTCAAATTTGAGTCACAATAGTACACAATCAGAAATGAAGTATTTTATTTATTTATTTACATCAGGTACAATTACAAATCTAGGAATAATAATAGATACAATAATCGCACTCGCAGTTTGGGTTTGCGATTCGATGATTCTCCTGGCATTCCCCGATACCGACAAAGATCTTCAACCATACCTTCGCCAGTTCTTCC
The DNA here is from genome assembly GCA_039513925.1 of Platanthera zijinensis. Lineage (NCBI taxonomy): Eukaryota > Viridiplantae > Streptophyta > Magnoliopsida > Asparagales > Orchidaceae > Platanthera > Platanthera zijinensis. Next base: position 255,317,184 of record CM077078.1, on the reverse strand, counting down.
GGCGGAATCCTCTGTGGTGCGCTGGGACTTGCTCCTACTGCCTAAAAACATGGAATTCAACTGGATTAGTCATACAAATATGACTATGTGAGACAATTATTTCGTGAAATAGTTATACATACAGTAAAAGGGTTATAGCAATATGCTTTCAATACAATAAACAATTTAGGTGAAGATATACGTATATGTGTTTTCTTCTTGAAACCCACCATTTTAATTACATATAATAGGAAATACTTAGGTATGCAACTTGAATTGGCCACACCCCCGAAGGGCGAAATTGTAGGCTCACCCCTACTGGTGAATCCATCAGTAGATGCCTCTACATCATAGGATTCGAAACCTTCGTATTTCCTTATGCCGGATTGTATGTTTTATTATCTTTCTTAAACATATGAGTTTTTAATAAAATAATTTCCCCTCAGAAAACATTTGTATCGCTATAATTTTCCCCACGCCCACATTGATTTGATTAGCGATATTTCATTGAGTTTGAAACTCATATGCACAGGCAGTGTCCTTGGAAATAAAATAATATGAAAGTGCGTGAATAAACATAATTCAAGAAATAAAATACTCGCCAATGCTTTGCCTTTACCCTTATCCTTTCCGGTATTATTACCCTGATTATCGCGGGACGCCATCCTCGCTTGTCCTAGTCTGGGAAACCACTGAAATAAGATGCACAATTCGGGTTGCGTCTCGTTTTACTTATAGTATAATATGTTAGGATAATTATTGTTTACTAACAACTTTGAATCGTTGAAATCGATAAATCGTAAAAGTAAAAGGAAAAAGACATTTAAAATCCTCAAAAACAGCCCTCAATTAGTGTTGGACAGTCATAAAATAGCTCGAATGGGCCAAACCAGCCTCAAATGGACTTCCCGTCCTCTTAACCTGCTGTCCAACCACTAATCAGCACAACCAGTATCAAAAAGTAGTGTAAAATCAGCATAAAAGAACCAGAAAACAGCCCCCAACAGAAATTATAGAAAACAGCTCACACAGCAGCTATAGAAAACAGTCCAAACAACCCAAAATAAAGTAGTTTCTGTAGATAAAATAGTCCATGAGCACACCTCAAACCAGCCCCAAAATAACAGTGCACTTCTGAAGAAATTTCAGCCTAAGACAGAAATTAAAAGAGAGGGAGAAGCATGCTTACAGCGGGAGAAGGAGGAAGAAGGATGTTACGCAACCGATCCTTGAAGAATCGCCGGAGTGTAGCAAACTCCTTCCTAGAACTCCAAGGTAGCAGAAGCGGAAAAGAGGACAACAGCAGCGGCTTGCAAAAGGCCCCAACAGTAACTACAGAAAATGAGAGAAGAGGAAGCTCGAGAAGAATAAAGAGAAGCCATCCAGAGAAAAATACCAGCGGCAAGGCACGGTTCATACCGAGATGGTGGCGGCTTCGCGGCAGCAAGAAGAAGAGAAATGGAGGAGCTGCAGCCCTAATCGGCCTGGCAGAGTCGTCGACCTAGCAGGATCGGCGGCACAAAGGCAAGGCAAGATCGGCAAGGCACTCACACCAACCGGTGGCACGAGGAGCGCAGCACCGAGAAGGGGGTAAAGGAGAAGAGAGTTCTCGGTCGACTAGAGCAGCCAGAGGGAGAAGGCGACGGAGAAGAAACACTCGCAGGAGATCGACGAAAGCAGTGCGGGAGAAGCAATAGCCCGGCTTGATTTTATAATAGTGACTAAGCGGCTAAGCGGCAAGGTTAAGCCAAGCACCGCTCCAGGTGTGCTGAACCGAACCCAATGTTTAATAACAAGCAGCCAGCTTAACTTCAAAACAGCCAGCACATAGCCAGCACACTACCCCACTTCCAAAGACCCAAAATAAGCCCATAATAGTTGAACCAGTCAACTTTCCAGCATAACTAAAGCAAAGCCCAGCCACATATAAAAATATATTTAACCCATCAAAGTCCACATTAAGTCTTAACCACCCAAAATACCAAACTTAAATGAACCAAAAAAATATGAAATCAAACACAAACGTAAAATCGTACTGCCATTATATTATCATCATCGGGGATTGTGAAAAGCAAAACGTTTAAAACATGTAAAAAAACTAAACTTTATATGTTGTACGAAATGTTTGTTTTTGGTTCGTCACAGGCAGGGGAGGAGGTCACCGTGGACAGGAGGAGGCTCTGGCAGCAGAGGTGGAAGTTGTGACTTCTGGAACAGGGGACTCGACCGTCTGGAAGAAGGAAGATTGTTGGAGGCTCGCTAGATCTACTGGAGAGCGGTGCAGGTGGGGGTGTCGGAGCTTAGGGAAGCAATGGCGTTAAACAGCAGGCTGAGTCCTCTCCGGAGGCTTCATCGAGGGGAATGAACGTTGGCATGTGTGAGGGGCTTCGGGAGTGGCGGTGTTGATTGGCGAGGGAGGGGCTGGAGGTGTCGATCACACGGGATATGTTGGCGGCGCTGGATGGATTCGAACGAGACAGACAATGTCTTCGTTCGATTCTTTTTGCCAACTGCTGTAAACGGCAGGGGATGTATTGTTTTTATAGGATCAACTTTAGGGTTTCATTTTAGGAATTACTAAAGGCTTTAAAATATGAAGTGGGCCTTTGGAGAGGGCTGGCTGGGCTTTGAAATCAAGCCAGCTGAACTTAAAAGGAATTGATAACTATAAATGACCATGGGTATTCCCCATTTACAATTATCTAATTTTAAATTTCAAACTGGTTAATTAATTGAGCTTGCCCTAATTAAACCATCCCCTAAATTAATGGACCTTTTCATTCAGGGTCTCGTTGGTCGGCTACGCCAACAAACCGAACAAAAAATGCAAGAATAACATGCGCGAAACAAAATATCACAGAGGCGCTCATAACAAGCGCGGTACAACACAATACAGCGATACAAAAAGGCGCAAAAACATGTGCTACACAAATAAAGACAAGTACAATAATAATAATAATAAAGATGTGACTCGGGTTGCATCAATTTCCCCGGGGTTGAAAGAACTCGGACCCGTCGAAAATGTGATGCAACCATCACTATAATGTCCAAGACGTCGATCAGAGAAATGTTGCATAAATGTCTTACGGATGTCGTCGTTGCGACTCAAAACCTAGAGGTAACCCTGCATCCCTGAAAGAGACAGGAAATTAACCTCCTTTGGAAAATTATAATCTTTGTTGATGAAACCAACCATGAAGAAATAAGGCTCCAAAAAAACTCGCAATCCATTAGTCAAACTTTCATGCCAAACATTCAAATGAACAGTAATTATTAGAGCTTCAGAAAGATGGCAGTGACGGCGCGGAGAGCAAACACCGGGTAGGAAGAAAGGCACGAAACAAGTGGGATCAACCTGTGGAATTATGAATTCATTACACATCATACGCTCGCTCGATAAACACCTACAAATGTCGGCTAGATCAGGATCAACTATCGTCATAATTTCACCCGTTGAAATCCCACTCGTGTCACAAAAATTTAAAAAGATCCCAAATCTATCGTTTAAGATCTCCCATAAAAAACAATGGAAATGGGTGTCCCTATGAGGCGTAAAAAATCTATGGATCGCCTCGACTCTCCTAATACCGCTCGGCCTAAAACTTTTGGACATCAAATGATAGTGGTGAGGTGGCTCGACATGCTCGTCTACTACCAAAGGGAAGTGTTGCGAACTAAATGCGTACTCATCGAATATGAAATCAATAAGAGGTGGTGCTTCCAGAGCACCCAAGATGGATGACTCACTAGAGTCAGACGCAACTTCCTGGAGCGAGGGCCCAGGCCGAAGTGTAGCACTAAATAGGAGTGGTGTAGTGGTAACTAAGAAAGGCGAAACAGATGGTGGTGAGGTCCTCCTAGGTGTCCTAGGAACAAGACTATTCTTTTGGGGAAGAAGAGTAATCTTGCGTCCAAGGTGATCGAAGGAGTGAGAGTTTTTCACACCATCATGCAGGACGTGTCGGTCATACTGTCATGGTCGTCCTAGTAGAATGCGGCAGACATCGATGGGAGCAACATCGCATAACACAGAATCACAGTACAAGTCTCTGATGGAGAACTCCACCTGACAATGATGAGTAACGGGTATTAGTCAAAGGACTACTAACCCCAGATAAGTAATACGGCTGCTCCAAGGGATGCGTCACGAGTCCTAATGTCTCCACCATACGTTGAGAAACGAAATTCTTCATACTACCGATATCAATAATAATGGAACAAAAATGCTCATGAATCCGCGCAGTAGTGCGAAAAAATTCTTTTCTCCAAGAATCATGCTCAGTGGTCTCGCTAGGGGAAACCACGCTAGAGTGAATGACACAAACTAGGTGCTCTGCTTGCTCGCCCAAGACCTCGATAACGCTATCAGCCTCGGGGCTCAGGCTGGGAGTCATTAAGGAAAACTTTGTACTCAGGTTCATGCCCGTTGGTGGAATCAATAATTGCGACGAAGTGGCGTCGCGGGCACTCAGAAGATTTGTACCCAGGCTCCATGCACTTGAAGCATCGAAATATTCCAGTGTTGGGCCTGGATCTCATGGGCTCCTTACTCCTGGTGGAGCCAGGGGGAGTCGAGGCCCCAATAATGACATGAGGAGGAGAGTCAAAAATACTAGATGTGAGTGCAATGGTGTTGGTACTCGAAGTAGGTCTATCAGTAGACTTAGGCCCATTAGGAGGCCTCTGACCAGATGTCCTCTTCTGGAGGGCCTCCACTCTACGTGCTCGACTGAAGACCTCTCCCAGGTCCTGAAAATCATGAAGTTCTAACTGGTCATTTATCGCATATCACAGCTCATTAAGATAACGAGTCACGACCATGTGGTCTTCCTCCTCCAGATAATCATGACTGGAGTACAAGAAACTCGTTTGTGTACTCATCGATGGTTTGTTTTTCTTGTCGCGGGTTGTGATACTGACGATACAAGATCTGTATAAAATCAGTGGGGACATAACTCTTCTTGAGTTGAACTTTGAACTCAACCCAAGTAGTGATAGGGGATTGTCCCATAGTATATCGCATCCGCTCGACCTGCCCCCACCATGTAAGTGTGGGGCCCTTCAGCTTCAAAGTAGCATACTCCACCTATTGGTGGGCAGGTGTGCGCTTCCAGCTGAGGAATCGCTCCAATCGATCACACCAGTCTAAACACACCTTAGGCTCTAGTGTGCCTTCAAAATCCCCAACATCTAATTTAATACATATATCCCATCTAGGTGGATTCCAATTATCGTGATGTGTTGGTTGGGGTTCAGGTGGTGGAGGTGTAAGGGGTTGTGCAGGAGGACCCCCTCGATGAAATTGTGCTTTTAAGTTATTGACTAAGGTGTGTAACCCTAACATGACTTGGTTCGTATCTCTCACGAAGACAGAGTAAGGTGACAGCAGTCAAGAGTTCTTCCATACGCTTACCCACATCACCTAAACTTCCTACTATGTGTTCAACTATCAACTTCATGGATAAATTTGAAAAATCTTAAACACAAAATTTTGAAAACGAACGCCGCTCGGCTATCCCACAATAGGAGTGAGATATCCCAGCAGACACACCAAATTGATGTAGACTAAATCAAGGGTTGTATATTTAAATGATAATATTTGCGATCTCTTTAAATAGTTATGGAGCGAAGTAACTCCACAAACGATTTTAACAAATAGAACGACCTAGGCATTGCAAACGAACGTAAAGCTACCGCACGAACATAACAACGTCTTGATTCACAATTCCACAGGCAAAGTATTCAAACGATTGGTATCCATGGATAAAAATTAACAGTAACTAGGGGACAAGATTTAACTCGAGCAAGCTCTATTAATTAACTATTCATTTATATTATACTGTGCACGAAATCCTCAGGAATGGGACTATCGAGAGGATGCAAGAAACGATGAAGGCTGGAAGGAGAGGGGGTCGTTGTGGATAGGAGGAGGCTCTGGCAGCAGAGGCGGAAATTGCGACTTATGGAACAGGCGAGTTGGCCGACGGGAAAAAGGAAGATTGTTAGAGGCTCGCTGGATTTGTTGGAGGGCAGTGCAGGTGGGGGCGTCAGAGCTTAGGGAAGCGCTAGTGTTCTCGTCGACAGCAGGCTGGGTCTTATTTGGGGGCATTGTCGAGAGGAATGAATGCTAGAAGGAGCGGGGGGGCATCGGGAATGGCAGCGCTGACTGGCGAGGGAGTAGCTGGAGGCATCAATCACACGGGATATGTTGGCGACGCTGGATGGAATCGAACAAGACAGACAATGTCTTCGTTCCATTTTTCCCCAACTACTGTAAACGGTAGGGGATGTATTGTTTTTATAGGATCGTCTTTAGGGTTTCGTTTTAGGAATTACTAAAGGCTTTAAAATTTGGAGTGGGCCTTTGGAGAGGGCTGACTGGGCTTTGAAATCAGGCCGGCTGAACTTAAAAGGAATTGATAGCTATAAATGACCATAGGTATTCCCCATTTACAATTATCTAATTTTAAATTTCAAACTAGTTAATTAATTGAGTTTACACTAATTAACTCATCCCCTAAATTAACGGACCTTTTCATTTAGGGTCTCGTTGGTCGGTCACGTCAAGCCGAACAAAAAATGAGTGAATAACATGCGCGAAACAAAATATCACATAGGCGCTCATAACAAGCGCGGTACAACACAACACATAGCGATACAAAAAAACGTGAGAATATGTGCTACACAAATACAGACAGGTACAATAATAATAATAATAATAATAATAATAAGGATGTGACTCGGATTGCATCAGTGTGTGACTCCAAAACTGCAATCCTAGGTGTGGTGCCGAAGAGATCAAACTCTTACTAACCTAGAATGATATATGCAAGGAAATGGACGATCCGAGATCCAATTATAACGAACAATGAGGAATTTAAAAGTTACAACCATGTAGAATATCACAAGACAAAGAGACGATTGACTTAAAAGCAAGCGGATATGTCCTTCCGCGGAGCGCTTGGATTTTAAATGCTTAAGTCAATAAGCCCTGCAAGTTGTAACCAATCATAGAACAAACACACTAACAAGCTAGCAATCCAAATCAAGTAAAGATGTTAATCCGTACAATAATGAGCACTAAAAAGCACCAAAACAACAAGTGCTCGCGTTGGAAAGGTAGTCGATGTTGAAGATGATGGGGTTCTATGACCGTAGGAGCGGCGGGAGTGACCAAGGAGGAATAATCGTGGTTATTCCTAACTGTTTGAGGAGGGTGTAGGGTTGTATGGACTGTTGGGGTATGGTTTGGTGGAGGGGGATGTAGGTTGGAGGCAGGGGAAAGGGACTTGGTGATGGGGAGTGGGTCGGAGAGGTCTGGAGAGGGCGTGGGGATGGAGGATCAGCAGTGGGGAAGACGGTTGGATTGTTGTAAGTGGCTGAAGTTGTTGGCCGGCGGTAGGGGAGGGAGTTGGAGTGGCTCGGAGCAGTTTGGCAGAGGAGAGACAACGGGGAATTACTGTTGGCGGTAGAGGTGAGCAGATCGGCGGTTCGGGAAGAAGATCCAAGGTGGATCGTGAAGGATACGGAAGATTTGTGTGAAGAAAAGGACGAGGAAGTATCGGTGTGGGGCAGCAAGGGCTAGGGAGTCGTGAGAGTGGCGGATTGCAGCGAGGAGATGCGAGACGGGCGGTTGGGACTAGCAGATCGCGGGAGGCGTGGGCTATAGCATGGGGTAAGAGCAGTTGTTGATAGAGGGACATAAATACAAGCTAAAAACCTAAGAAGTTGTCACCTTAGGATTCCATGGAGTCGGCACCACGGGAGATCGATGGAATTCCATAAGAAAATCCTAAAAATTATCCAATGCCTCATACCAACCCCAACCCTCATATTTATAATAAAACACTCGGAGCATCCACCGTGGATGGCTATGATTGGTCGTGCACGATGAGTGTCTGATCTCCTTACATAATACATCAAAATAAAAAGTAAATCACATAAAAATGTCCAGACGGCGCGCGGCGCTTCAAACGCAACCATGGACTCAGATCATTAAAACCACGATCTGATCAATGCCTCCTGCGAGAAGAGACGCATGCGGGCTCCAATGGACAATGGCCCGCACATAATGAGTGATCCCCATCAACTCACCCCGACTGAATGTCTTCATTTTTGATGAGTGGAGACGATCATACTGTCGTCGAAGCTCGAGGGCGAGTCAACCAAGCTTTGTGGGTGCTGTCCATGTATCATCGGTGATGGGATGTCCTCTCCAATGCACCAAGGACCAACACAAAGGGCCATCAAGATCGACAGTGTACTCATGTGGCGTTATCTTTGTAATGCTCTCAGCACTCAACTCACATGTAGGTGAACCCGGAAGTGTCTTATGTGATGTCAGTGAATCTGCGGGTTAGACTCTTAGGCAAGGTAAGCTCAGAGGCATGTGGTGGGGGAGGCTCAGTAGGTAACTCAGTGGGTGGATTTAGGTAGGTGGTGGTGCGCTCACAAGGCTTGTAGCAAGGTGTCAAGTTATCAATATTAAATACGGGATGAATACCCATATTTTTTGAAATGTCAAGTTCATAAGCATTCCTACAGATCCTTCTTACAATTGTATAAGGGATGATTCACTTAGCATTCAATTTCTTGGAGGGCCTACTGAGAAATTTTTCTGCACAGATTCTTACCATTACATGTTCACCCTCAAGAAAAACTTGCTCCCGCCTGCGATGATCTGCATAAGTTTTATAATTCTCATTATTCAATGTAATTTTTTGTCGGATCGACTCATGCAAATGATGTACAAAAGACTCAACTGAATCACCGGGATGGGACTCTAAGGGGACAGGAATGAGTTCAATAGGCTTACGAAGAGCATAACTTAGAACTATATGAAATGGACTCATCCCCATGGAGATATTGACTAAACTGTTATATGCAAACTCTAATATATATAGAGAGAGAGAGAAATCCCAACTAGATGCATGCACTCCGACTAGACATCGTAACAAATTACCCAGACTCCTATTAACTTCCTCAATCTGCCCGTCAATCTGAGGGTGGTATGCGCACAAGAACTTCAAGGTTATGCCCATTTTATGTCATAGTGTCTTCCAAAAATAGCTCATAAATCTCACATCCCAGTCAGACACAATGGTCTTGGGCAAACAGTGCAACCTAAAGATGACCCTCATGAATAGTGTTGCGACATGGGACGCATCAACGATCTTATTCATGTGATGAAGTGAGTCATCTTAGAAAATCAATCAACAACAACAAAAATAAAATCGTGCTTCCTCAATGTGTGAGGTAGCCCGAGCACAAAGTCCATGCAAATGTAAACCCAAGGCAGGTGTGGGATGGGTAAGGGCTATAGGTTCTGGTATTCTGCTTCGTCACCTTAGTTGTTTGGCAAGTACAGCAATGCCAGATAATACAAACTGCATCCTTCTTCAGGATCGGCGGACAGAAATGGACCTCAACTAGGGTTATGGTCTTATCTCTACTGAAATGATCAGCAATGCCACCAACATGCATCTCTCAGATTAAGTAATCGTGATATGAAGTCCTAGTGATGCACAGGAGAGATCCCCAATACAAAAAACCCTCAACGATCAGGAACCTCTCAATAGGCTTCATGAGGTCTCTCGACAATAGGGCGCATATCTAATTGAAGTTGGGGAAAGTCGGGTAGTGAATGATCAGCCTCTTAAATTTGTATGCTCATGTGTTAAGTGTTTGTAATAACGTGAATCGGAGGCTCAGAGCATTCACTAGCTTGTTCTCTACCCCAGTGCGGTGTTTGAGAACATAGTGAAAGTCATGTTTTAAATGTCCTCCGACATATCCGACATGTCTCCCGACATGTCATTTTTTAGAGGAAAACGATATGTTTTTCTCAAAATAATAGATTATGTCCTTTTGTAAAATATAGGCCGACATGTCCGATCTTTTCCGATACATCGGCTGACACGACTTTTAAATATATCACCCGCTATTTTATTTTATGTTATATTTGCAGACAAACATCATATATTTAAATAACCTATGAATACTATATTATGTATGTTTAAATCAATTAAACTTATTATTTCAATTTTTAACATTTTTTTCTTACAAATAATTTTGTATAATTGTTTCACAAATTTTTAATTTCATATTATAAAAATTAGGAAAATATTTAATACATTTATTAGGTGATTGTTTCATATTTTTAATATAAATTTATAAGTTTGAAAAAACTTAAAAAAAAAGTATTAGTAACTTTTAAATTCTTTTATTTGCAATAAATTTATTGTTATGAAAATTAAATTAGTGTATAGTATTAAATATATTTTACAATGTATCATTTTGTATTTGTTAATAATATTTTTTCTTAGATACTATTTAAATTTATTTCATAATATAAATGACTCATTTTTTATCTATTTGTTATATTATTTTTCTATTTTTATAACATATAATTATAGTTAGTACGCATTAAATAAAAATTTTATTTATAATATATGGAAATCCGATATTTTAAAATATCCCCGACATGTCTCCGACTTCTGATATCCGATATTAAAAAACACAATCCGATATGTGTCCGACATCCGATATTTAAAACATTGCATGCAGGTACTCAAAGAAACATAGCGCGACAATGTCCCAACTTCATATGTGAATCTAAATACTGAAGCATCTGATGATCAGAATAAAACACAAACTTTTGGGGTAGGAGATAATGCCTCCAATAACATAGACTGTACAATCGCGTAAAATTCACGATCGTAATTTGAGCATCTCTGCTTAGCTTCGTTCAGTTTCTCACTAAAGTAAGAAATGGGATGTCCCTTTTGGCTCAACACATCACCAATGTCAATGCCAGAAGCGTCGCATACAACCTCAAATGTCCTACTGAAATCAGGAAGTTTCAATACAGGGGCGGTTATCAACTTCTCCTTGATCTCCTTGAATGCCTTACAGGTCGTTGTGGCGACTTAAACTCGTCCATGTAGAGGCAGCTTGTGAAGGGCATCATGATTGTGTTGAATCCCTTGACGAACCTCCTATAGAAGGTGGCAAATCCATGCAAACTGCGGGTCTCGTGAATAGTCGAGGGTATATGTCACTCGCAAATATACCTAACCTTCTCAGGGTCGACAGTCACTCCAGTGTTGGAAACAATAAATTCAAAAAAGTGAACTGACTCAAAAAAATGAGCACTTATTCAAATTCACGAATAATTTCTCCTTGTGGACTGTCAAAGAGAAGTCCAGGTGTGTGAGGTGGTCAGAGGGTGACTGTAAATCAAGATGTTGACAAAGTACAACTAAAACCTTGCCTGTGTAAGGTCGCAGAATTTGTCATAATCCTCATGAAAGTGCTCGGGGTATTAGATAACTCAAATACATGACCAATCACTTATATAGACCACCCTTGGTATCGAAGGCGGTCTTCCATTCGTCCCATTCTCGAACCCGGATTTGGTGGTAGCCACTACAAGAGTCGATCTTTGAAAAGGTTCGGGCACTAGCCATCCTATCCAATAGGTCGTCGAGCCGGGTATAGGGAAGCAATAATTCATAGGATCTTATTGATAGCTCGACTATCTAAACACATGTGTTACATGTCGTCCTTCTTGGGAGTAAAAAGGTGGGGACCGCGGAAGGGCCCAGACTCTCGCAAATGAAGTGCTTACTAAGAAGCTAATTTATTTGTCGCTTGAGCTCAGCATGCTCATCGAGATTCATATAATAGTGGGCGAGATTCAGTAGTGAAGCTCCTTAGACTAGATCGTTGGTGTGTTAATGTCCCGTAGGGTCGGCAACTCATTAGGAATCTCGTCAGTATTGTGTCAGCAAACTCATTTAAAATACAATGAATGTCCAAATGAGTCTTAAGAACATTGGTAGAGCACTCAGATGCCATGATGGATGTCACTACATAGACGATGCGCAAGTCAGCGCTATCCCTCAAAAACTCGCTACATCTCACGATATGCAGGTGTCTAGAGGATTTCATATTAATTGAAGACTCAACCTGACCCTTGGAATTTCCTTGGATTGGGTGGGGGCAGCATGCTCTTTCGACCCTTATCATAAGAAACATGTGTTTAATCAACCAAAACATGTGACATCGCAATCATACAATCAAGGTCACCCATGTAACACGTGGGCGACGTCCATAAGTATAACATCGCAACACACGATCCTCAAAAGTGGCGATCGGAACATGACACATTTAGGTGACTTAGATTGCAGTCTTTTCGAGCTAGATAACACGATAAGGGTGGGGGTGAGGCTCAGCATTCACCTGCATCCGATCAAAACCCTTATGGGTCACAAAGTTCACGCAACTCTCACTATTTATAGCTAATTTGTAGGGGTCGCGTGAACTAGAAATAAGTATAGAAGATAGTGGTGTGACACTAGTCCTCATATGCACTTGGACTATGCAAAAAGCATGTAACTACACCCATCTCTAGTGACCTCTCAGTGTTATTCTTCCTCCCCTCCTCGAGGTTGTTATAATCTCCTCACCCACCATCTCTTCAGTCTTTAAACTAGGCTCGCCCTCCTCTATAAGCAGATTCTGTGTAGGGCACTTGGCTCCGCCAGAACATTCATAGCACTGAATGTCCCCTGCTTGAGAGCTCTCGTGATGATTGTCATGCTTTTTGTGTCCATCAGGGCACGAGGAGGCGTAGTAATCGCGATTATTGGTGGGTCTCCTAAAGGTCGAGTCGTTAGGTTGGGAGGGGAACTGTCTCAGGCCTAAAGAGTGAAGGTACTACTTGTACTTTAGGGCGGGCAGGAGAATCTACTCCATGCTCTTGAGGAGATGTGGGATAAGCTCTCTAAGAATATCAAAATGCAGGCTGGCCCAAACATGGCATGAGGTGGCAATAGGCTCCTCCACTATGTAGCTCCTAACTATTAACTCGCCAAAGCGAGACATGAACTCAATGATAGTAAGGCGTAAGTCATATAGCTAGTCGAGGAGTTGATCTCTAAACAAGGCTTGAAGGTCCTTATCTTTCAGTCGCTACTTCATATTTGCTCATTGGGTGAGAGGATAATAGTCCTATCTATCAAGCGACCTCGCTAAGCTCTTCTAGAATATCATAGCTTGCCCATGCAGTTAAATTGAACGCACCGCTCGTCGCTCATATTGAACCACTCAAAGTAAGGGTCTATATCTAAGAGCCAATCAATAAAGACGTTCGGGTTCAGGTGACCGTCGAAGCAAGGAGCATCTATGTGTCTCAAGAGATATCGTCCTTCGGAGGAGGGGCGCTTCTTTGTGGTTCCTGATGTTTCTCAAAATAGTCCTCACTGTCGTAGTTGTGTCAAGCGGAACGGGAACCGCGCTCTCTACGGCCGGGATCATAAAATTCTCACAATCATAGTCACGATAAACGAGTGTAGTTCCACAATCTCTTTGTTCATGCGGCGGCGAACAGGATCCCTCGTGGGGAGCCAGGTGCCTAACATAGGTAGGGTCATGTTGTTTCCCAAAGGTCTGCTCGGGGTTCCTCCTTAGAGGAGGAGCGGAGCCCCAACAGGGAGGATCTTGGTAGTGTTGATCAAAAGGAGAGGGAACACCTATAGAATGAAGGTCGGGATGAAAGGGCATGTCATCGGGAGGGTGGTCCTGCTGCGTTGGAGTGTCCCTCGGATTCTCAAGGGTTTCCATTCTTGTGTTCATCATAGCATGTCATGGTGATGCTCCTAAAATTGGGTACCGAAGGCCTCAAAGTGATCTAAGACTATTCGTTGAAACTCAACAGTTGAGATGCCCAAATTCGAGCTAGTAGCCCGGTCGTCGGTGACATTAAAGTCGGGCATTGGGGATCTAAAGAACCTACTACTACAAGGTATAAAATTGGCCCAAACCATGGGCTAATAGGCTATGGTACTAACTGATGTAGGTTGGGCTAGGTGTGTGACTCCAAACGGCGGAGAACGGGGTCCGTCGTGGGGAGCCGGGTGTCTAACATAGGTAGGGCCATGTTGTTCCTCAAAGGCGTGCTTGAGGTTCCTCCTTACAAGAGGAGCGGGGCCCAGAGAGGGAGGATCTTGGTAGTGTTGATCAAGAGGAGAGGGAACACCTATAGAATGAAGGTCGGGACGAAGGGGCATGTCATCGGGAGGGTGGACCTGCTGCGTTGGAGTGTCCCTCGGATTCTCAAGGGTTTTCATTCTTGTGTTCATCTTAACAATGTCATGATGATGCTCCTAAAACTGGGTGTCTAAGGCCTCAAAGCGATCTACGATTGATCGTTGAAACTCAACAGTTGACATGACCGAATTCAAGCTAGTAGTCCGGTCATCGGAGACATTAGATTCAGGCATTGGGGATCTAAAGAACTTGCCACTACAAGGCATAAAATTGGCCCAAACCATGGGATATGATACCAACTGATGTAGGTTGGGCTAGGCGTGAGACTCCAAACAGCAGTGAACGGGGTCCGTCGTGGGGAGCTGGGTGCCAAACATAGGTAGGGCTATGTTGTTGCTCATAGGTGTGCTCAGGGTTCCTCCTTACAAGAAGAGCGGGGCGAAAGGGACTATCTTAGTAGTGTTGATCATGAGGAGAGGGAACACCTATAGAATGAAGGTCGGGACGAAGGGGCATGTAATCGGGAGGGTGGTCCTGCTGCGTTGGAGTGTCCCTCAGATTCTCAAGGGTTTTCATTCTTGTGTTTATCTTAACAATGTCATGACGATGCTCCTAAAACTGGGTGTCTAAGGCCTCAAAGCGACCGAAGACTGATCATTGAAACTCAACAGTTGACATGACCGAATTCGAGCTAGTAGTCCGGTCGTCAGAGACATTAGATTCAAGCATTGGGGATCAAAAGAACTTGCCACTACAAGGCATAAAATTGGCCCAAACCATGGGCTATGATACCAACTGATGTAGGTTGGGCTAGGCGTGAGACTCCAAACAGTGGTGAACGGGGTCCGTCGTGGGGAGATGGGTGCCAAACATAGGTAGGGCCATGTTGTTGCTCATAGGTGTGCTTGGGGTTCCTCCTTACAAGAATAGCGGGGCGACGGGGACGATCTTAGTAGTGTTGATCATGAGGAGAGGGAACACCTATAGAATGAAGGTCGGGACGAAGGGGCATGTCATCGGGAGGGTGGTCCTGCTGCGTTGGATTATCGCTCAGATTCTCAAGGGTTTCCAATCTTGTGTTCATCTTAGCAATGTCATGACGATGCTCTTAAAGCTGGGTGCCTAAGGCCTCAAAGCGATCTAAGACTAATCGTTGAAACTCAACAGTTGACATGCCCGAATTAAAGTTAGTAGCCCGATGGTCGGTGACATTAGAGTCTGGCATTGGGGATCTAAAGAACCTACCACTACAAGGCATAAAATTGGCCCAAACCATGGCCTATGATACCAACTGATGTAGGTTGGGCTAAGTGTGTGACTCCAAAAATTCAATCTTAGGTGTGGTGCCGGGAAATCAAGCCCTTACTACCACTACAAGGCATAAAATTGGCTCAAACCATGGCCTATGATACCAACTGATGTAGGTTGGGCTAAGTGTGTGACTCCAAAAATTCAATCTTAGGTGTGGTGCCGGGAAATCAAGCCCTTACTAACCTAGAATGATATATGCAATAAAATGGATGATCTAAGATCTGATCATTCTTCCGCAAGAGCACTTTGATTTTAAATGTTAAAGCAAATAAGTTCTACAAGATATAAGCAACCACGAAACAAGCACACTAACAAGTTAGCAATCCAAATCAAATAAAGATGTCAATCTATATAATAATGAGAAACTAAAAAACACCAAAACAACAAGTACTCAAGTTGGGGAGGTAGTAGGTGCTGAAGATGATGAGATTTTGTGACCGTAGGAACAGCGGTCGTGACCAGGAGGAATAACCGTGGCTATTCCTAACTGATTCAAGAGGGTGCGGGGCTGTAAGGACTGTTGGGGTATAGTTTTGTGGAGGGGGATGGGGGTTGAGGCAGGGAAAATGAACTCTGTGAGTGAGAGTGGGCTGGAGAGGGTGTGAGGTATGGAGAATCGCAGTGGAGAGGTCATTTGGGTTGATGTAAGGGGCAGAGGTTGTTGGATGGTGGTAATGGGGAGGAGTTGGAGTGGCTCGGGGAAGTTTTGCGGGGGAGAAATAACAAGGAGTTATTGTTGGCGGTAGAGGTGAGCTGGCCGACGATTGGGGAAGAAGATCCAAGCTTGCTCGAGAAGGCTGGCGGCGGTTTTTTTGTGGAGGGGACATAAGTATTGGTGAGAGGCGGGGAGGGGGGATGGAGGCTCGTGAGAGCGGCGCCTTGCAGCGAGGAGACGCGGGAGAGGGGCAGCTGGGATTGGCGGATCGCATTAGGCGGTGATTGGAGCAGAGAAGTGGACCCGCAACGGACGACGAGTTTGGGCTCGTTCGGGGCCAATTGACGACTTACCATATATGGCGTGCCCGGATCCGACTCCGTGAATGCATCCAGATTCGCGTTGCGAATCGATTTCATATATTATTTCATTATGTTTGCATTTAATTTGATGTATTTGAGTGGCCCCACCTCCGACCAATCATAGTCGTTGATGGCGGGATGCTCTAGGTCTCTTATTATTATAAATAGTGTGTTAGTGGGGTGATTTGAGGCATTACGGAATTTGGAGAAGAGAATTCCCGGATTCCCGCGATCACCCCACGGTGCCGACTCCGTGGAACCCTAGGTGTGTATTTTCCCTCCCAAGGTATCCCCAAACCCTACACTCCAGTTCCCCTCCTCCAATCCTCCTACCACCGCCCGGAAGACCCCCAAACAGCCGGTTGTCTCCTACCTGCAGCAGCCGGCCCTTTTTACTTTTCCCCAACCGCTGCCCACCCCTTTGCCAACAAGCCCAGCTGCTGACCCTTTCCCCACCCCGGACACCACCACCACCACCACCCACACCTCCCCCTCCTGAAGCCACCATCGCCCCACATGTTCCCTCCCAGCAGCCGGCCATCTTCCACAGTAGTCGGTTTTGGCCACCACCCCCTCCCCTCCCTCTCCTGAAGCCACCACCACGCCTCATGTTCCCTCCCAGCAGCCGGCCATCTTCCATAGGAGTCAGTTTTGGTCACCACCCCCTCCCCTCACGTGGACCCACTTCCCCACAGCCGCCCCCTTCCAATTTTGTCCAGATTTGGACTGTCGAGTCCCAAGCCGCCAATTCCCCTCCCCTACCCGCCCGCCTATCATTCCATAGCCCGAATCCGCTCTCAAATCATCGGATTTATCCTCCCTCGCCCAGTTCTACCCCCGACATTGTCGGATCAACTAATTTTCGGTCTGATTCCACCTACCACCGCAGTGGATAGCCACCTACATTGTTTTTCCACCTCTTGTTCCACATTAGATCACCATCAAAATGCATCCAGCTCTAGAATCTTCATTGTTTTGGTCAGCCCACTACTTGGTGAGTTTTTGTTGTATTGGACTATTATTTTCAGTATTATTATTATCAACTGGACCTTGTATAAGTTTGGGATCTTTTGCATGGTAGTTGTTTGTTTTTAGATTAGCTTGTGATTTGCAGGATTTGTTCGTCGCGCGCTCTTGTTTTGGCCCTCCACGCGGAGGGAAACCTAAGATTGCCTTGCCCTAAAGAATTATTACGTTATTGCTAAAATCATATGTTTGAGATTAAATTATTTATTATCAAATTTGAATTCACACAATCGGATTTGCATGGCATGTAGGGTCACCACGATGTCAACTATTGTCCTGTCAGACACGAAAGAAATGACACCTGATACGGATTTCTCTCACCCCAATGAGGTGCTTAGTCTGATGAGTGGTCTATCTTTTGTGCCTGACTCTTCCCTGGTGACCCCGACTCAGAGTGAACATGAGCGACCTATTGACTCTATAGTGTTGTGTCCCTCACCTACACCTCTTCTTCCGCCATGCATTGAGTTAGTTAGCACCTCTACCACATACTCATTTCTTGACACCGCACCTACAGACTCATTCTTGAGAGTAAGTCTAAGTCCCCCTCCCCGTGTCATTGCTCCAAGCCACATCACAACTGAGAGTACAGAGTCTGGTGTTAATCTCGTAGTTGTTATTTCACCCATTTATGGGGGCACTACCCCTTACGATGGTACTCATCTAGAGGATCATGACCCAATTGACGAGTTCTATGGCGAGCCCTCTGTTGAGCCTTCTGATGAGTCGCCACATCCTGGTGAGGATGAGAATCAGGTGAGTCACTCGTTTATGAGTTTTGAGTTATTGGCGTCTCTTTTGTTATCATCTCTAGTCTTGCCCCAGAGAATTGACCTTGAGTGGAACAGTATGTATGTAGGGCCTTCCTTGAATACACTTAAGCAAACTCCTGATATTTTGGGATCTTATGTTGTGACACATCGCACTCTCGATGAGTTTTAGCGCGCACCACTTGCTGACCCACCAGACGAGTTCTTTCTTTTCAGGGACACTCGTCACACTCTAGAGTCACGTCTTTTAGTCGGTGTACATGATTTTCACTCAAGTGGTTGTCGCATTCGCGATGAATTTTTATACATACCTCTGATTAAGCCCCCTGATGTGTCATATTTCTTGAGAGATATTTGACTCTTTACGAGCTCGTATTTGAGTGTTGATGTCTCACTCGGCCACATGGGCATTCAGCACACTGAACGAGTTTTTCTACACCCCACCGAGAGAGCCTCCTGATAGGCATCCCCATTTGATAGATTTTCACGTCATTGTCAGACTGCACCATAGAGAGCATGTCGTGTCTGTTGTGTTTCATTTGCATCTTTGTCATAAGTCTGTTGAGACGTTGTTTCATTATTTGCATGTGTCTGTTAAGTCGTTTCTACATCATCTGCATTTGTCTGTTGAGTTGTTTGTCCATCGTTTACATGTGTGGCATGAGTCGGTCCGACGGGAAATCCATAATGAAAATAAATCTTGTAAATCGTATGTGGATGTTCACTTACAAGGTTGTCAGGATCGAGATCCTAGATGAGATTGTTTTGAGGTAAGATCGAATCAGATAGTAAGGTCGGATCGAGAATTGCTTTACAAAATCAGGATCGACATACAAAATCTGGATCATAAGATCCTATGATCCAGATCGTGATACTGACAACCACGCTAGCAAGAACAGGTATTTCATGAAGGCAAGCAGGTGATGGTGAGAATCTGCGTTGTGAGGCTCTGTTGGAGGCTTGCTAAGAGTTGGAGCGTTAGGCGAATGAATCCTTATATAATCATGAGACGGATCGAAGCAAATATCTATGATCTTGATATCCCTGCAAGTATGGGCATCCACCCGGTATTTAAGGTTGAAGATCTGATGTCATACTACGAGCCACGCAGGTATGTGGACCCAAGCAGCGGGGACTCCCAGCCGCCCACACCTCCACTCTTGTTGCCTTGCCACCCTCATAATCTACTCACGTCTGATGTCCACCTCAGTTCGCCCATCTCTGACACTCACCCACCTGGGGACTCGCCTTCTTTAGTTTCACCTACGGCACCGCCGATCGCGCCGAGATCCACCACTCGTGAGTTGAGCGTTGAAAGCATTATAAAAACCAGATTCCACAAGTATGTTCCTACTACAGACGCTGATGACGCTTAAATACTAGCAACAGAGCTTGATCAATTCGCCCCTGGACTTCGACTTCAGTACGACCGTCTCTATTCATCGGAGATGGCAGCTTTTCAGTCCGGACGAGTTGATTAGCGAGGATACTTTCCCAGCGACGACACTCGGATGATCTCTGGTAGGCCTCATCGAGTCTTACCTGGCATACATCGAGAAAATTCTAATCCCTATTCATTGAGAGATGAATTTTTTCAAGTCGGGGAGAATAATGCGGAACAGAGACGTGGACCCGCATCGGAAGACGAGTTTTGGGCTCATTCGAGACTTATTGGCGACTTACCATATATGGCATACCCAGATCGATGATCCAACTTTGTGGATGTGTCCGGATTCGCGTTGCGAATCGATTTCATATATTAATTCATTATGTTTGCATTTTATTTGATGTATTTGAGTGGCCCCACCTTCAGCCAATCATAGTCGTCGATGGTGGGATGCCCTAGATCTCTTATTATTATAAATAGGGTGTTAGTGGGCTGATTTGAGGCATTGCAGAATTTGAAGAAGAGAATTCTCGGATTCCAGCGATCACCCCATGGTGCCGACTCGGTGGAACCCTAGGTGACGACTCCTAGGGGTGTATCTTCCCTCCCAAGGTATCCCTAAACCCTAGAATCCTTTTCCCCTCCTCCAATCCTCCTATCGCCGCCCGGAAGACCCCCAAACAGCCAACTATCTCCTGCATGCAGCAACCGACCTTTTTTCTTTTCCCCAGCCGCTGCCCATCCCTTTGCCAGCAAGCGCAGCCGCTGATCCTTTTCCCCACCCCGGCCACCACTGTCGCCCACTCCTCCCTCTCCTGAAGCCACCACTGCCCCTCATGTTCCCTCCCAGAAGCTAGCCATCTTCCACAGTAGCCGTTTTGTCCGCCACCCTCTCCCTCCTCAAGTAGAACCACTTCCCCACAATCGCTCCCTTCCAATTCTGTCCAGATCTGGACTGTCCAGCCCCAAGTCGCCAATTCCACTTACTCGTCCTTCATTCCCTAGCCCGGATCCGCTCTCAAATCATCGGATCTATCTCCCCTCGCCCTAATTTACCCTGACGTAGCCGGATCTACTCATTTCTGATCTGATTCTGCCTACCACCGCCGTGGACAGTCACCTACATTGTTTTTCCACCTCCAATTTCACGTTAGATCGTCATCAAAACGCATCCGGCTCTAAAATCTCTTCATTGTCTTGGTCAGCCCACTACTTGGTGAGTCTTTGTTGTATTGAACTATTATTTTCAGCATTATTATTATCAGTTGAATCTTATATTAGTTTGGGATCTCTTGTATGATAGTTGTTTGTTTTTAGATTAGCTTGTGATTTGCAGGATTTCTTCGTTGTGCACTCTTGCTATGGCCCTCCACGCGGAGGAAAACCTAAGCTTGTCTTGCCGTAAAGAATTATTTTGCTATTGCTAAAATCATATGCTTGAAATTTAATTATTTATTATCAAATTTGAATTCATATCATCGGATTTACATGTCATGTAGGGTTAGGGTCACCGTTTATCCGTCGTCTATAGATTCGTCCTGCGTCAGACGAGTTATAGCATGGAGAAGTTGTTGCTTGTTAGAGGAACGTGGATTCAAAATTAAAACCTAAGGAGTTCTCACCTTAGAGTTTCGTGGAGTTGGCACCACGGGTAATCGCTGGAATTCCTGTAGAAAGCCTCAAAATTTTGCAATGCCTCATATCAGCCTCCAACCCTCGTATTACTAATTAAAATACTTAGGGCACCTGTTGGGTCCAGCGTTCCTTCACTTGACCCGTGGCGCTCTGCTACTTATATAAAAAATTAAGTAGCGCCCTCTCCAACAGTCCGGGCTTTTGGTGCAGTTGGGTATGCGCTTGATCCTTCAATTGGTATCAGAGGAGGTCACGGGTTCAAGACCGGGGGGCGCTATTAAATCCCGATTTTTCCCTTCTACCTGTGTGGGTCCGGCGGGTCAGGCAACAGTGGACATGTGGTAACCCCACCTCTGAGCCAGGTGGGCCATGTGGTAACTCCACCTCTGAGCCGACGGGTTTGTGCTGGGGGGGGGGGGGGGGATTGTTGGGTCCGGCGTTCCTTCACTTGACCCGTGGCGCTCTGCTACTTATATAAAAATAAGTAGCGCTCTCTCCAACAGTCCGGGCTTTTCGTGCAGTTGGTATGCGCTTGATCCTTCAGCACCCATCACGGACAGCTATGTTTGGTCATGCACAATGAGTGTCCGATCTCCTTACGTCACATAAAAATAAAAGGCAAAGCACATAAAAATATTCAAACAGTACTCCGAATGCAACCGTGGACTCGGATCATCAAAAAACCGATCCGATCAATGCCTCCTACAAGAATAAACATGTGTGGGCCCCAATGGGAGATAGACCGCAGATGATGAGTGATTCCCATCACCGAGTCAATGTTTTTCCAACTCAAAGTTCCTCATATGGACATAAAAAGAGTGAGGCATGTGATGTTTTATAATTACAGAGACACGTCAAGATAAAAGAATCACAACTCGGTCACATTTCATGCTTATTGCCATGGACTCCATATGAAGAGCACAACAAGAGAGAACACAAACATATAAAGAATCTAAAGGGAGCATAATAGGGATCAGGTCATCAGTTCAAACTCCAAAATGGAAATGGATACAAAGAACAAACCAATCCTTGACGAATAACACTGGCGCGGGATTAAAGTATTAGACCCATTAAATTAAATATATCCATAAATAAGTAAATAGGCTGGAAAATTATTCACCTTTCATACCCAAGACCTTCAAGAATCAATGACATGAACTCCCAAAATTTTATTGGCTCCATATTTGTAATGAAGTATGCCTATAGGAAGTCAAAATAAGAACTCATCAAGAAGAAGATGCAAAAACAAAGAGAATTACCTGTCCTGCTGCCATGGCTGCAGTTGCGCCACCTGTTGCTAAGGCTCGTTCAGCACATATATGTGCAAATGCTACGTTTTCAACATATGTGAAATCATACATGTTATTTCCATCACCGATGATGAACTGATAAGAAAGTGAAAACAGTGTAAAGCACACATCCTAAAATATTAAAACTAAAAAGATAGGATTATCATGGTCCTAAAATTAAACTAGAACCATAACTGAATTTAGGCCGCTCTATTTTAATCGGAATGCATGATTTTTTGAATACATGTGGCTAGCATAAGATTAAAAAAAGTATATGTTGTTTATAGATAATAGCATATGTGTGAAGGATCCCTCAGGACGCAATGCGCCGCGGCAATAGTACTCGACCGTCACTCAAATTAACGTCGGGTAAGTTGCAATCAATATATTTCATCAAGCCGTTATTTTGTTTTTTACCCTCTCGGGGTTATTTTAGTCGTTTCTACCCCTTACTCAAATATATATATGTATGAATAAAGAGCCCTTTCCATTAATAATACATTTTTTGATTTCAACTTGGTATCAGAGTGAAACAACCTAATCTCTCGCCGCTGCAGCATCTCACGTTAATCTCTCTCCCCCCCCGACCTCATCTCGCAATTGCCGCCGCATCTTGCCTTCATCCGCTGGTTTGAGGTTCCCTCGATGCTGATCCGCGGCACTCTCGTCGGTGGTTGTGCGCGCTGAAGAAGACTGCACTCCTTATGATGTGTTGACTTGTGGTCGACGATCCATTCTACTGTTTGCGTGGAGTGTTCCTCATTGTGATCGAGCTCGTCTTCACCTGTTTCATCGTCCTCATCAACGCGTGCCTCTTGTTGGTTTGTTGTCTGCTTCCCAAGGCCGACTGTCTCCAGCGTCTACCTCCAGCAGCGACTGTCTCTCCAGATCCAACAACTGCATCTTCTTCTCTGGGATCTGCATCTGCTTCTTCGACATCCGTTTTTTCTCCAGATCCAACGACTACATCTGCTTCTTCGGGATCCAGCGATGACTGTTGCCCCCATTTCCTTCCAGTTCCAGAGGCTGGCTGCTTCTACTAGGCTGATTTCGTCTTGCTCCAAGCAGCTTCCGGACATGGCTATTGCCACTATGTTCTCTAATGTTTCTTGTCGATAGTCCATCATGGATGATTCTCCTGCCATGGTTGATTCCTCTACCTCCTCGCCAAGTGTTGTGATGCCCCAGATGAGTGACCCTCAGCGGATTCATGGTCACTGTGGCTCTTTGAAGATCACCATTGTGCCTCTGGATGGGACGAATTACCTTGTATGGTCTCATTCGACTCAATATGTAATTCGAAGTCATCAGATGTTCGGATATATAGATGGGACGATCATGGCACCTCCTCAGGATGATCCTACTTGGAAGTGTTGGGATTCTGAAAATTCCTTTGTTGTCTCGTGGCTCCTCCATTCCATGTCCCCTAAGGTATACCGGAGT
Organism: Platanthera zijinensis; assembly: GCA_039513925.1. Taxonomy (NCBI): domain Eukaryota; kingdom Viridiplantae; phylum Streptophyta; class Magnoliopsida; order Asparagales; family Orchidaceae; genus Platanthera; species Platanthera zijinensis. The sequence goes on along the minus strand of CM077078.1, from coordinate 255,293,275 downwards.
TATATGTTGATGGACTCTGCCCATGAGATCTGGACACGGACACGCGAAACTTACTCTCAGATCGGAATTTCCACCCAGATTTATGAGCTTACGTGTCGTATTCTGGAGTTGCGTCAGGGATCTATGACAGTGTCCACCTACTTCTCTGAGTTCGAGCGTCTCTCTCAAGAATTGGAGTACTTTGAACATTTTACCCCCGCCTGTACTGATGATGCAGTCCTGTTGCAGAAAAAGGACGAACGGTTTTGTCTACATATTTTTCTGATGGGTTTGAACAGGGAACTGGATACGGTTCGGACTAATATTCTTCACCGCTCCCTTTTGCATCTCTTCGGGAGGCATTTAGTATGATTCTCATCGATGAAGACCGTCGAAGGTCCCTTGGCACGATTGCACCTCCTGATCGCTCTGCCTTCTAGTATTGGTCGGGGTAGTGCCAAACATACCAACATTATTCCTACTTGTGGTTACTGTGGACGCAGGAGGCGCACTCAGGTTGTCTGCTTCGAGCTCCATCCTCATCTTGCTCCACCTGGACCCAGCCGTGGTCGTGGACCAGGACAGGGGAAGGGGGTCCCGACATAATGGCTCTTTATCTCATGATGTTGCCTACTCCACAGAAGTCTATGACGACTATCACCGTCAGCCCCCAGAACATTTTACCGCGCATGAATTGGATGTTCTTCGTCGTCTTCTACACTCCCAATTGGACGCTAGCTCTGGTACTTCTACCTCCTTTGCTACTACCGCAATGCCCAATGCTAATGTTGCCACGACTCCTCCATTTGAGTGGATCATTTGAGTGGAACATTCCCCGATTCTTGTGTTTTTCAGGAACTGGGTACGAAGGAGATCATTGGCAGTGGTAGGAACCGTGGTGGCATGTACTACCTAGACTTTAAGACATCGTCCCATGCATTTTCTTCTTATGTTGTTACTGTTGCTGACGCTCGACGCTGGCATTTGCATCTTGGACATCTCTCTCCAGTCTACCTTAATAAATTATTTCATATTTTGTTGTCGTTTATTAAAACTTTAGCTTGCGATGTTTGTGAAATGCCTAAACATGTTCAACATTTATCGTCGCATTTATCTTTTTCTAGTAGCACTCCTTTTGTTGTCATACATTCTGATGTTTGGGGGTCTTCCCATGTTTTATCCTTATCTGGTTTTTGTTGATTCGTTACTTTTATCGATTGTTTTGCCCGCACATCCACACTACTTGGGTTGACCTCTTAAAAAGAAAAACTAAGTGTTTTCGTGTTTTCAAGCCTTTCAAAAAATGGTACAGACACAGTTCAGTGGTAATATTTGTGTTCTCCGTAGTGATAATTGGGGGTTATGATGATCGTGGAGCGTTTAGCTCGTATCTCACAAGTCATGGTATTATACATCAAACCGCTTGCGTTTACACCACCCAAAATGGTGTTGCTGAACGGAAAAATCGGTATCTTCTCGATGTTGTCTGGTGCATTCTCACCATCATGCACCTTCTGAAATCATATTAGGGTGATGTTATCCTAACTGTTACTCATCTTATCAATCGTCTGCCCTCACGGGTTCTCGATTATACTACTCCTCTAGCTCGTCTATTCACAACTTTTATTGTTCATACTTTTCATCTTCCACCCCGTGTTTTTGGTTGTGTATGTTTTGTTCACATAATCACATACATCAGCCTCATCGTAACAAACTTGACCCACGGGCTCACTGATGTGTCTTTATTGGCTATTATACCACTACCAAAGGGTATCGGTGTTATCACCCTCCTTCCACATGTGTTTTATGTACCATGATGTTACTTTCCGCGAGTAGAAATCCTATAACCTGGATTCGACTCACTCCGCTCGTCAAGGGGAGAATGATGACATAGATTTTGATTCTATTGTTCATCTCTCTTTGATTCCTCCTACTCCTGTCATGTATTCCACCATAGCCTATGAAGCACCGACACTTCAAAATGCTCAATGTGTCGGTGTCGGATTCTCTGACACTCGTCCGACTCTCCAACACTCTCTGACGCTCATATCGGAAGTCCAACATGCTGGCTCGCGCGGGCTTCACGTGTCCCGCTCAGTCGAACACGCATGTCCCTAAGCTAGCTACTCATGATGAGGCGGAAGGCAATTTGTCTTGGAAGTGCAATTTTGGTGAAAAATGTATTATAAGTTCATATACAAGAGTGAGAGCACATTTGTTAATAATTGGTTGAAAAAGAATTGGAAAGTGTGTAAAATTCTCAATTAGTGATCTATTTGAGGTGGAAAAACTAGAAGAGGTGAGTGTTAGAATAGCAAGTTTTGCTCCTAAAAACTGCATTTGCCATCTTCTAGCATTTCAAAGAGTGAAGGCAGATCTACTAGTGAGGTTGATATTCTCTAGAAAAAGAAAAATTAAAAGTGGGGGAAAAAGTTTGCTTGAGAATTCATTATTTTTACTGATGATATATAACAAAAATGTGTTAATGTTCTATCATTTTTTGACTTTTTGTAAAGTTTTGTATTTGAATATTTGATGAGTAATATTTAAACATGACAGCCGTTGGCCACCGCTCTCGCCTTACCAACACAAGTTCTTCCAGTCTCGAGGCCGCCTTACCAGCACAAGTTCATTTAGGTCTCTAATCACGAAACTGGAAGAACTTGTGTTGGTAAGGCGGAGCATCTGAAGGTCGCGTGTTAACTGTTGATGCGCGGAAACGGACACCACCAGCTAACGGTTCGAACATAGGGGAAAGGAAGGGAAAAGAGGCGACTGCAAGCAGCTATCTACTAGCGGATCTGAGAAAGAAACAGAGTCGTGAGCCACGGCAACACCAGACTTCGCCCGTCGCGGCCTAAAGGCCTCTCTTGCGACGGGCTTTCCTTTGATTGCAAATGGTTGATTACAAGTAGAGGATAAGAGCTGAAAGAAGAGCAAGCTAGAGACCGCAAAGCCCGAGATTCGAGTCCGCAGTCTTTAACAAGTAGGCTCCTGGGCTCGAGTCAGCGTGCTTTGGGTGCACCGCTTCCCCCTATTTATAGATTCGGGGGCCTGCCCAAACGGGCAGTGCTAAAATAACCGGTTGTCTGGGGTACAGGAGAACCGGGCAGCGGTGACGGGAAACAAAAAAGAAAAGACAAGCCAGTCCGCGCAAGAGGGACGGACTGGATTCGCGATCTGGAGCTTCCGTCGCTGCAGGGCGCGATCCCGGCTGAAGGGCCGCGACCTGTGCGGGCTGATTCTTAAGTCCGCCTGAAGAGAGTTGGCGGACGATCTGGGAAGCTGATCACCTGAGGCTGGACGAACTGGGCGGACAAGAGAGTTGAGTCCGCCGCTGAAGGAGGCTGGTACTGGAATCCCGACTGGGCGACCTGGACGAACTGGAAACTGAGTCCGCCGCCAGAAAGCCCAAGATCTTGTTGATGCTGAGACTTGCCGACCTGAGCGGACTGGAGAATCGAGTCCGCCAATAAAGGAGGATGACCTGGGTCCTTGTTGAACATGTTGCGGATTCTGGGGTTAACATAATCCCCGCACATTTTTAAGTTGCTTCTCAGTAAAGGATTCGAGATCGACTTACCAACGAATGATGGATCGTGTTTTCAAAGAACAAAAAGGAAGAAACCTTAAAGTGTATGTTGATGATCTCTTGATCAAGAGTAAAACCTTCTCATTGCACTTGCATGATCTAGCAGATACGTTTGCTACTCTGCGAAAGTATAAGATGAAACTTAATCCATTAAAGTGTACCTTTGGGGCGAGTAAGGGGAAATTTCTTGGTCATCTCCTTACTCCGGAAGGACTTGCCCCTAATCTTGATAAAGTTAAAGATATTCTTGATATGACACCTCCTAAGTCACCAAAAGAAGTTCAGCAGTTAGGAGGAAGGTTGGCAGGTCTCGGGAGATTCATCTCTCGAGTTGGAGATAAGAGTGTCTCTTTCTTTAGAATTCTTCAAGGAGCGTCCAAATTTGAATGGACAGAAGAGTGTTCAGAAGCCTTTGAGCAGCTGAAGAAGAAGTTAACTTCAACACCCTTACTGCAGAGCCCCCGGTCAGGGGAAATGTTGTTCTTGTACCTGGGAGTTGGCCCGGAGGTGGTCAGCTCAGTTCTTGTTCGAGAAGAGAACAGAAGACAGTTTCCGGTTTACTATGTTAGTCATATCCTCAAAAGTGCAGAAACAAGATATCCGATTTTGGAGAGGTTGGCTTTATCATTAGTAATGTCAGCTCGGAGACTCCGCTCATACTTCCAGGCACATGCAATTCAAGTGGTGACGGATCAACCGTTGAGAAGTGTGCTGGAAAAGCCAGAGCATTCATGGTTCTTATTAATCCTAATGGCATCAAGTTAGAGCAGGCGATAAAGTTTTTCTTTCCAACTACAAATAATCAAGCAGAATATGAAGTTTTATTGGACAGCTTAAAGCAAGAGAACTGGGGATCGAGCATGTTCACATCAAAACGGATTCTCTGGTAATGGCGTCACAAGTTTTAGGCAACTTTGAGACCAGAGAGCCAATCTTAAAGAAGTACCTTGCTCTGGTCAAGATTGAGGTTGGCAAATTCAAGAGCTTTACTATCGAGCATATCCCGAGGACTGAAAATGAAGAAGAAGATGTTCTTGCTAAGCATGGCCTTCCATCAGGAGGAACAAATTCTGAACTCTTCCGCCCGGCAGTGGATGAAGAAGAGCTGATGCAAATTGATCAGCGCTCCTCCTGGATGGACCCATTCATTCTTTACCTATCTACAGGGAACTTTCATCCAACAATCAAAGATAAGAAGAGATTCAGAATAAAAGTAGCATATTACTATTTGGTATCAGGCATTCTATATAGAAAGACCTTCTTGTCAACTATGGCGAGATGCGTTTCAGAAGAAGAAGCTCCTGTCGTGCTTCATGAAATTCATTCTGGTGAGTGTGGAAGTCACTCAGGAGCAAGGACTTTGGAAAAAAGGATCCTCCGGCAAGGATATTTCTGGTCTACTATGAAGAAAGATTCAGAAGTTTATGCAAGGAAATGTGCTAAGTGCCAGAAGTTCGCTCCGCTTCAGCATCAATCAGCTCAACTGCTCAAATCAATCGCAACTCTATGGCCCTTTGCAGTATGGGGTATGGATCTCCTTGGTCCTTTTCCCATGGCAAGCGGACAGCGGCGTTTCATTATAGTGATGATTGATTATTTCAGCAAGTGGATCGAGGTCAAAGCATTAGCTAAAACAACAACTCAGGTTGTAAAGAACTTCATCTGGGACGAGATAGTCTGCCGGCATGGGATTCCAATGGCTATTATCATAGACAACGGGCCACAGTTCAACAATAGTGAGATGGTTGATTTTTGCAAGCAGATTGGAACAGAGCTGCGTTTTGCATCAGTCCATCATCCCAAAAGTAATGGCCAGGTTGAAGCAGCGAACAAGCAGATTCTCAACTTGCTCAATAAGAAAGTGCAGAATCTCAAAGGTAGTTGGGATGATCAACTTCCATCGGTTCTCTGGACCTTGAGGATAGCACCTTCATCAGCAACTGGAGAGACTCCTTTCAAGCTCTCTCAAGGTTCAAAGGCCCTCATTCCAGTGGAGTTTGAAGTTCCATCACCAAGAGTTCTGCTTGCTAGACAGGGCATGGAAGATTGGCTTGAGCTGAACAGTGAAGAGATGAAATTCAGCTTGGATCATATTGAGGAAATCAGAGATAAAGCAGCAGTAAGGCAGGAGGAAGTAAAGAGAAGAATGGCCAGATACTTTGATAAGAACGTGAGGATCAAACACTTTCAAGTGGGAGACCTTGTTCTTAAAAAAGTTGATGTTACTGCAAGAACCGGCTCAGTAGGGAAGCTGAATCCGAATTGGGCTGGTCCATTCATCATCAAAGAAGTGTTGAAGAACGGGGCATATCGTCTACAAACTTACGAAGGAAATGATGTACCGCATACATGGAGTGGGGATGATCTAAAACGGTTCTATTCTTGAACCAACTCCTCTCTTATTCTTCCTTTGTAATTTTTCAAAGATTATTATTAATCAAAGGCCCCTTACTGACACTTTTTTGAATAATTTTCGTCTCCTGAACAATTCAAGAGCAAGGATAACTGACTCCAGGAGACATCGCCGTGTTCAGCTTGGACCCCCCCCCCCCCTGAATCGTTGTCATCAGCGTAACACCACAATAACCACGTGTTGCGGGGAGATTTCGCACCGTGTAGTGGGAGCTTGCAGATTCTAGCGCGGTGGGCTACTAAATCTCAGATCTCGGCTGGTATCTAACCTCACCTCTGCATTTTGGAGGGACAGGGTGGGTGTTAGCTCTATCTTGCCTTGTGAGGGATATCGTTACAACTTTGATGATCACGTGAGGAAAGCAATGTTATATGCACCTGCCCACAGATCATCCTAGCTCGTGACCCTCGAATACTCTTTGGAACTCTCAAGCAGTGCGTGCAGGAGACCCACAGCTGGGTTGATCTGAAAGGAAAGCAATGCTATATGCACTTGCCCGAAAGATCAACCTGCACTGTACTCCAGGCAAGAGGGCAGTAAACCTTTCTTCTCTTTTTAATCGGCGAGATTGTGTCATCTCCTGAATTAAATGCTCCAGAGCGGCCTGGCGCGATCTCTCTTGATGAGTCCGCACAAGGCGAGCTACCAAGTATACGTTTGTTGGGTACTCTCACACACAAAAAGGATATGTGATGTAGGGGTAGGCTCGTGGTGCACGGAGACTAAGACTCTAAGTGCTGCGGGGAACACACTAATGCAGCGCTAAATGCAATGTAATTGTCGGGTAACGACAACAATTATTATAAGCAATAAAATAAAGATTACCACGCAGATAATTAAAATAAAGAGACAAATAATTATTTCAGCAATTTGGCAACGGCTTCCTCCGCTCGGAGGGCCTAAGCAAGCGCACGGCGAATAAATCCACAAACAATTAATAGCATAAAAGGAAATAACTACCACACAACCGTAATCGCAGCACAATATAGATAAATAACCAAATGAAATTGTCAAATCAAAGAATACAATACCACAAAACTCACTACGTAGAGGGCTGAACCGAGACACTGAAGATTTGGAGGGTCGGATGTGTAGATCGGCGATCGGAGGTGGAACCGGTGGCGAGGCGACGGTGACGGTGGCTTCCCTCGGCGGAGAACGGTGCGAACAGACAATAAAATGGTGGATCCGGCCACGAATAAGTAGATCCGTGCTGGGGGTGGGTAGATCCGCTATTTAGGGTCGGATCCGGGCAAAAATGAAAAGTTGTGCGATGGAAATAACGAATTGGGGGGCTATAATCCTAGATCTGGACTGATCTAGAATTTTAGGGTTATTGGGATGGTGGATCCACGAGAGGGAAGAAGTGGAGGGTCGGCGTGAACAGTATTTCGGTGGGATGGTTTTCGGTAAACAGTAATCGGGTGAATAGTGGCGCGATCTCTCTTGATACAGACAGCTCTGTCAACCTTCTGTTCAAGTCAACCTTTGAGGCCCTGAAGACCGGAAAGCTCTGCTTTCCACCGAAGGGTCACTCTATGGCTTCTATGGAGAAAAGGAGGTCGAAGGAAGTGTCACACTTTCAGTGAGACTTGCAGGAGTAACAATGATCCAGTTCATAGTAGTCGATGCTCCAAGCAGCTACTATGCAATCTTCGGGAGGCATCTGCTCAATAAGTATCAAGTTGTGATCTCAACCTACCACCTCGCCATAAAGTTCAATATTGCTGGTCAGCAATACAGGGTCAGGAGCGACCCAAAGAAAGCTCGGGAATGTTATGTTCGCACAGTCAACATGACTGAAATCAATCCTCCCGCTTTACTAGTTGTGGCATCAGAAGTTTCTCCCAGTTCAGAGGCAGCTGATGACAGAGAAGGAGCTCACCTGGAACCTGCCCAGGTGACTCAAGGAGTCCCTATTGCTGAAGGGGAGGAGAGAAAGCTCTCCATCAACTCGGAGCTACCAGAAGATCATAAGGCCGAGTTGATCTCATGTCTGCTAGAGAACCTGGATGTCTTCGCTTGGTCAGCGGAGGACATGCCAGGAGTTGATCCAGATGTCGCTTGCCACCATCTCAACATCGATCCAAATGTCAAGCATGTGCAACAGAAGAAAAGAGATGTGGCAACCAAGCTTGCTGATCCAATAAGAGAGGAGGTTGCAAAGCTCCTCAAGGCGAAATTTATCCGTGAAATTCAATATCCCGCTTGGGTATCTAACGTTGTAATGGTTAAAAAACCTGGGGGGAAATGGCGAATGTGTGTAGATTTCACGTGATTAAATAAAGCATGCCCTAAAGATTGCTACCCCTTGCCTCAGATAGATTCTTTAGTTGATTCTGCGGTTGGGTAATCTTTTATGAGTTTCTTAGATGCATTCTCTGGTTACCATCATATTAGAATGCATAAGCCCGACATTCCTCATACGTCTTTCATCACAAACGACGGTTGTTATTGTTAGTTGGTGATGTCTTTCGGGCTTAAGAACGCTGGTGCGACTTACCAAAGAATGATGGATCGTGTTTTCAAAAAACAAAAAGGAAGAAACCTTGAAATGTATGTTGATAATCTCTTGATCAAGAGTAAAACCTTCTCATTGCACTTGCATGATCTAGCAGAGACGTTCGCTACTCTGTGAAAGTATAAGATGAAACTTAATCCATTAAAGTGTACCTTTGGGGCGAGTAAGGGGAAATTTCTTGGTCATCTCCTTACTCCGGAAGGACTTGCCCCTAATCCTGATAAAGTTAAAGTTATTCTTGATATGGCACCTCCCAAGTCACCAAAAGAAGTTCAGCAGCTAGGAGGAAGGTTGGAAGGTCTCGGGAGATTCATCTCTCGAGTTGGAGATAAGAGTGCCTCTTTCTTTAGAACTCTTCGAGAAGCGTCCAAATTTGAATGGACAGAAGAGTGTTCAGAAGCCTTTGAGCAGCTGAAGAAGCAGTTAACTTCAACACCCTTACTGCAGAGCCCCCGGTCAGGGGAAATGTTGTTCTTGTACCTGGGAGTTGGCCCGGAGGCGGTCAGCTCAGTTCTTGTTCGAGAAGAGAACAGAAGACAGTTTCTGGTTTACTATGTTAGCCATATCCTCAAAAGCGCAGAAACAAGATATCCGATTTTGGAGAGGTTGGCTTTAGCATTAGTAATGTCAGCTCGGAGACTCAGCCCATACTTCCAGGCACATGCAATTCAAGTGGTGACGGATCAACCGTTGAGAAGTGTGCTGGAAAAGCCAGAGCATTCAGGGAGATTAGCTAAATGGGCAATAGAGCTGAGTGAGTTTGAAATTTCTTATGTGCCCAGAACAGCTATCAAGGCTCAAGTACTGGCAGATTTCTTGATTGATACAGCAGAGTCCACCTCTGGTCAAGCAGAAATATCTCCTTTGGCTTGGACCATCTATGTTGATGGGGTCTCAGGCAGAAATTCCTCAGGAGCAGGAGTGGTTCTTATTAATCCTAATGGCATCAAGTTGGAGCAGGCGATAAAATTTTTCTTTCCAACTACAAATAATGAAGCAGAATATGAAGCTTTATTGGCCAGCTTAAAGCTTGCAAGAGAACTGGGGATCGAGCATGTTCACATCAAAACTGATTCTCTGGTAATGGCATCACAAGTTTTGGGCAACTTTGAGACCAGAGAGCCAATCTTAAAGAAGTACCTTGCTCTGGTCAAGATTGAGGTTGGCAAATTCAAGAGCTTTACTATCGAGCATATCCCGAGGACTGAAAATGAAGAAGCAGATGTTCTTGCTAAGCATGGCCTTCCATCAGGAGGAACAATTTCTGAACTCTTTCGCCCGGCAATGGATTAAGAAGAGCTGATGCAAATTGATCAGCGCTCCTCCTGGATGGACCCATTAATTCTTTACCTATCTACAGGGAACTTTCATCCAACAATCAAAGATAAGAAGAGATTCAGAATAAAAGCAGCATATTACTATTTGGTATCAGGCATTCTATATAGAAAGACCTTCCTGTCAACTATGGAGAGATGCGTTTCAGAAGAAGAAGCTCCTGCCGTGCTTCATGAAGTTCATTCTGCTGAGTGTGGAAGTCACTCAGGAGCAAGGACTTTGGAAAAAAGGATCCTCCGACAAGGATATTTTTGGCCTACTATGAAGAAAGATTCAGAAGTTATGCAAGGAAATGTGCTCAGTGCCAGAAGTTCGCTCCGCTTCAGCATCAATCAGCTCAGTTGCTCAAATCAATCGCAACTCCATGGCCCTTTGCAGTATGGGGAATGGATCTCCTTGGTCCTTTTCCACGGCAAGCGGACAGCGGCGTTTCATTGTAGTGATGATTGATTATTTCAGCAAGTGGATCGAGGCCAAAGCATTAGTTAAAACAACAACTCAGGTTGTAAAGAACTTCATCTGGGGCAAGATAGTCTGCCGACATGGGATTCCAATGACTATTATCACAGACAACGAGCCACAGTTCAACAATAGTGAGATGGTTGATTTTTGCAAGCAGATTGGAACAGAGCTACGTTTTGCATCAGTCCATCATCCCAGAAGAAATGGTCAGGTTGAAGCAGCAAACAAGCAGATTCTCAACTTGCTCAAGAAGAAAGTGCAGAATCTCCAAGGTAGTTGGGCTGATCAACTTCTATCGGTTCTCTGGACCTTGAGGACAGCACCTTCATCAGCAACTGGAGAGACTCCTTTCAAGCTCTCTCATGGTTCAGAGGCCCTCATTCCAGTGGAGTTTGAAGTTCCATCACCAAGAGTTCTGCTTGCTAGACAGGGCATGGAAGATTGGCTTGAGCTCAACAGTGAAGAGATGAAATTCAGCTTGGATCATATCGAGGAAATCAGAGATAAAGCAGCAGTAAAGCAGGAGGAAGTAAAGAGAAGAATGGTCAGATACTTTGATAAGAACGTGAGGATCAAACACTTTCAAGTGGTAGACCTTGTTATAAAAAAATTTGATGTTGCTGCAAGAACCTGCTCAGTAGGGAAGCTGAATCCGAATTGGGCTGGTCTATTCATCATCAAGGAAGTGTTGAAGAACGGGGTATATAATCTACAAACTTACAAAGGAAATGATGTACCGCATACATGGAGTGGGGATGATCTAAAACGGTTCTATTCTTGAACCAACTCCTCTCTTATTCTTCCTTTGTAATTTTTCAAAGATTATTATTAATCAAAGGCTCCTTACTGACACTTTTTTGAGTTCTTTCCGTCTCCTGAACAATTCAAAAGCAAGGATAACTGATTTCAGGAGACATCGCCGTGTTCAGCTTGGACCCCCCCCCCCCTTGAATCGTAGTCATTAGCGTAACACCACAATAACCACGTGTTGCGGGGAGATTTCGCACCGTGTAGTGGGAGTTTGCAGATTTTAGCGCGGTGGGCTACTGAATCTCTGATCCCAGTTGGTATCTAACCTCACCTCTGCATTTTGGAGGGACAGGGTGGGTGCTAGCTCTACCTTGCCTTGTGAGGGATATCGTTACAACTTTGATGATCACGTGAGAAAAGCAATGTTATATGCACCTGCCCACAGATCATCCTAGCTCGTGACCCTCGAATGCTCTTTGGAACCCTCAAGCAATGTCTGCAGGAGACCCACAGCTGGGTTGATCTCAAAGGAAAGCAATGCTATATGCACCTGCCCGAAAGATCAACCTGGACTGTACTCCAGGCAAGAGGGCAGTAAACCTTTCTCCTCTCTTTTAGGTGAGGATTGAGTGTACAGCTTTTGTGACCCTGTAAGGAAAGCAATGGGCTCCAAGCGCACCTGCCCGCTTGATCACCTAAGTCTGTAACTCATTCTCATCTCGCAGGTAAAATTCAGGCAAGGCGCGGACTAAATTTTTTGAGCCCGCTCAGTCCGCCAATTCTGGGTTGATCTTACAGCTCCTGTGACCCTGCGAGGAAAGCAATGGGCCCCGTGCGCACCTGCCCGCTTGGTCACCAGAGTTGTGAATCGCTTCTTTGCGCGGACTGTTTTTTGGTGTCCGCGCAGTCCGCCGATTTTTGCAGTGGGTTGGTCTTACAGCTTCTGTGACCCTGCGAGGAAAGCAATGGGCTTCGTGCGCACCTGCCTGTTTGGTCACCTAAGCTGTGGATCATTTCTATCCCGTCGGACTCAATTCTGATAGTCGCCACAGTCCGCAAAGGCTGATCTTTCAGGCCGCCAAATTACTTGGGTGATGTGGTTTACAGTGTTTGTGACCCTGCGAGGAAAAAAATGGGCTCCGTGCGCACCTGCCCGCTTGGTCACTTAAGTCTGTAACCCATCTTTCTCAGCTCGCAGAGTTTGTTTATAATTCTCTCTCAGTTCGCAACGTCAATCATCTATCTTTTCTTAGCTCGCAAAAGTTTATTATCAGAATTTTGGTTAATGAATTTGCGGACTAGAATTGGTATTCGCCAGAGTCCGCCAACTATCCATATCTTTTTGGCAAGCTGGAAAATCGTATTCTTATCATGTTCAAGAAATTACGGCGAACTACAGCTAAATCATTCCTGCTGTTATATGAACTTGGCGAGCTGTAAGTCATGTGTCGTGGCCTGGATTATTATTAATCTTGGTTATCTTCGAGCTATACTTATCTCTAAGCAGGCGGCCTAAATTCTAAATGGCGCGGGCTGGTTTTCACTAAACTCTGGTGGCGATTATTGATCATGCACATTGTAGACAGCAGGTCTTAACAAAGCGTTGAAGAGAACTAGAAATGAACAATGAAAATAACAGAAGACGCGAGCTGATCAAAATATCTTTTGTGTTTAATCAAGTAAAAAATTTACATCTTTTTCATAACTAGCGACCTCTGATCGAGTCCGCCACTTTACAAAAAATAAAAACAAAATACATTTTTTCATTCTGTCGATATCTTCCGCTTCTTTTCCACAGGAGCATCAAGACTTGAAGATTCATCAGCGTTGGCATCAGGAGAGTAGCCCCCTGAGTCACTTCCGCTACCATTCAAGCTCTCGCTGTCCGCGGACTCGCTCTGCGGGCTGCCATCATCGGAGCTAGATTAAGAAGCGGACTCGCCGGACAGGCTTTCCCTCTGCTGGCTTGAACCAGCGTCCTCGGCAGCCTCATCTTCGGCTAGGCCCTCTTCGCTTTCTTCTTTTTCTTCATCTTCCTCATCTTCAACCACTGCCTTTCCTTTTGCAGCTCGCTCCATTGTTGTGACCTGCTCTTCTAGCTCAGGAAAGAGCTTCAAAAAAGGGATTGTTTCCACCCCATCTCTGGCGAAGCCGCCTTCAATAAATCGCTCAATGGCGACCTCGACGCTTTCCTTCACATGAGGAAACATTGCGTCTTGGAATCTATGATTCGCGATATCATACGCGGTCTGCAGAAAAGCAAAATAAGTCAGTTCTCCGCAGACATACAATGGAGATCGCCGCGAATACAAAACTTACCGCTTCGTTTTCCTTATGGAGATTAATCATCTTTCCTAACCGCTTATTTCTTTCCTTCAACAATTTATTCTCCTGCTGAAGTTGCTAATTCTCCTTGAGCAGGTCGCGCGTCAAGCAACCCATGAAGTGGCTCGTCACAACGCTATTCGCGTTGTCCTGGGCGGCGAGCAGAGGGAGATCGGCAGGCGGGACGCCTTTCAGGTCGCGCAAGTTGCGCTTCCCATAGAGCGCGGAGATCGCCACATGGGCGTGGCGAGATACCCTCGGACTCTTCCAGGATGGAAGAGCAGTGGAAAGGCGGACATGTTTATTTTTGCCGTGCCAGTGGATCATCGGGTTTCCCCTCAGATCTTTCTGGTTTTTCCAAAGCCGTGTATATCAAAACTTTCAGAGGAAGAATAGCCCGCGGCGAGATCCCCCTCCTCTTTTTTTTTTCTTGCTCTCTTTTTTCCTTTCCCCTTGTGTAGGGGTCAGGTCGCTTGGTGTTTGAGGCGGATTCGTTGGTACCATCAAGGTCACTGCAAGAAAAGAAGAAGTCAATCAATTCATTGCAGGTCACGCCGGATATAAAGGCAGGTCGCAGAACTTACTCTCTTGGCGAGCTACGGTGTGTAAGCTGGGCAGGAGCGGGATGTAGTGTTCGATGTCAAGTCTTGCTCCCGCCAAGACCTCAACAATTGCGGTCTCCACCGCATCGAGCTTCACGCTCTTGAAGGCAGAGTCTGCACGCTCCTGCGGATGAGTGTGCGCGAACCCCAGGTCGCCTTCAAAGATCAGGTACCTGGAGGTCCAGTTATGGATCTTATTCGGTAAGCTCATAACCTTCATACCTCGACAGTAGAAGTATATCACGCCCTTGTATGGGCGGCCACCGGTCGGCGTTATTGAGCGGACAGAAATTTTTTTCCTAAAAATGTTCAAAGAAAATGCAATCTTCTCAGATCGCAGGTAAGAAATGTAGTTGTAAATAGCAGCTAAAGTGTTCGGCGCGAGCTGCCCCGGAACCATGTCGTAATGTTCAAATATCTCAGCAACCTCCCACAGCAGAGGAAATTTAAATCCGCGGTCAAAGTGATCAATCGACACTGCAATCTGAGTGGCAGTGGAGAAGTTGATCCTTTCTTGATCTTCAGGCAGGCGGACATGCACCGGCGAGTCCGTCATATTCTTCTCAGCAAAGGCGTCGAGATCGGCTTCAGTCAGCTTGCACTTCTTGTGGTCGGCAGAATGGAAGGCAATCGCAGCATCAGTACGAGCGGACACCATTTTCCGAGACCGTAAGGACTTCTGCTTCGATCGCATTTCTTACAAAGAAGGAAGACTTGAGCTCTATTTATAGAAATCAGGTCTGACAGTTTTTCAGCCAGGCCGCATACTTTGATCGCTCAGTCCGCGCAGACCCAGCTTCTTTAATCAAATATCGCGGACACAAAGTCAGTCCGCCCGGCTCGCTGCGTTTTCAGTGTTCCTTAACAAATTCAAAGCAATTTTCACATCAAAATATGCGGACACATAGTCAATTCGCATTCAACATTAACCTGCAGAAAGATTCACATCACGCAGATCGCAGCATTGTGCAAATCACAGTACAATATTATACAAATCAAGCAAAATCACATCACAGTTCAATAAAGAAACAAAGCAATGTTCAAAGCAGACAAATTATACATCTAAACTCAAATCAATTGTTCGCGCCCATAAGCGGACTTAGCGGCCTCTACGGTCAGGTCGCGCAGGTCGCTCCTGCCTATCCCTGCCAAGATGTGTCGCCTGGTCGCTTCCTTGCAGCACTTCTCTGTACAGTTGGTAGATAAGAATATAAGATGGTGCATAAAATTGAAGGTGCGGTGCATATGCGCGGCCTCTGTCACGACCCGTCTCGACAGAAGTCAGAGTGCGCTTCGGGCGGGCCGTGATGTCACAGGCATGGGCGGAAGGAAACTCATGTCTGTTAAGGCGGATGCATAGAAAACTGAAAATAGCTACTATTGAGTAAAATAGCTTAATTTTTATGCGGAAGCTTTTAAATTCATCGGTGAAAAGAGTTTTGATGCACATGTACTTTGTAAAATTCATGTTTTTTAGGCTACTACTATAGTTCTCATGCAGTTATGATTCAACAGAGGGTGCACATGCGTTAATTTCAGATTCTAGTACATAAATATTTAAATAGTCTAGCAGTTGTCCATGATACCAGGGAAAATGACTGATTGCAATTATTACATAAAAGAATTAATTAACAGTAAAAGAAATATAATCATAGAACCTGAAACTTGAAGCAGATCGGGCTCGAGTACCTGGCGGCACTGCACAATCACTAAGGCAATTCTAAAACAGAAAGGAAAAGCCTCAGAACATTGAAATAAACAGGAGCATAGTAAAAGTAAAGTGCAGTAAGAGAAACAGAAATATATGAGTGTACCAGTTTCTCATGAAGCTATGTTATTCGAGACAAGCAAATAAAAGAGCTAAACAGAACAAGTTAGTTTATTATACTACCCTGGAGTATAACATTTAGACGGATCAAGAGATGTCATTAGCGGAAATCAGTGGAAAGTGGAAGTGTTTTATTTGATGCACGAGATTCTGATGCAAGCCTGAACGCAAGGCTTATCAAAATAGTTGAGCTTGCTATGGTCATTTGTTGATTTCCGTTGTCAGTCAAGCGGAAACTCGAGTCTAGGCGTCACATCAATTGAACACTACCCTTCACTGATTGTGTATGACATTAATGACTTCAAAGATTCATGATTTAGGAGATTCGTAACATGTCGAGACCGGATGCAAATTTAGCGATACAACTGTACAAGATTAGAGTTCATGAACGCGTCAAAAGAGGACTTGAGTTATGGAGCCACATTTGCTCAATTCTTAGAACAGACCTAAGAAACCAGACAGACATCAGAAACCGGATTCGATGACAGCAGATTCGATGATAGCAAATTCGATGACACAAGGTTCATCGTCACAAGATTCGACGACACGAACAAAACCGGATAAGGAGCAATATATTTAGCGGGTTCAAGTATGTATGAGTGATACGATTGTCATACTCTACTTTTCTGGACACTAAATATTCTTTTAGATTAATCAATTCTCAAACATAAATATCCTCCAAATAAACTCTATATATGAATATACGAGCATGACACAAATCACCAATCATTTAATCGGAGCAAGGAATCTTAACTGTATCCTTCAAAATAATTATTGCGGATGTTCACTTAAACTACAGGTCTCCTAACCATCCATCAAATGGGATCCAATTCATGTAAGTGCGAATCCTAATGATACATTTCTTACAATTCCTAATAATTCTCATTAGGATATTCGTTAATCATTCCAAAAAAAAATCCAACATACTTCGGTTTATATATCGAACAAGAAAATTCGTATAATCATAAGATCAGACAAAATAATTGAAATTCAATGATTGCAAGGGAGAGAGATCTCTACTTGCCTGAAAGAGGCTGAAACTGGCGGCAGCTAAGCGCACAAGCGAGAATAAAAATCCTGACTGGACCTGTTCATGAATGACAGGGATCCAAAATGCTAGCACAAGCAATTAAACGATACATAACTAAATCGAGAGAGGGCTAAGAAATTTACCTCCCTCATGAGTGAGGGGACGAGAGATACCACGCAGAAGCAAAGACTTGGCGATACTTGGGTTGCGAAAACCCTAAATCGGAGAGGGCTTCACATGATTCCTACCAACTGAGTAGAGGAGAGGCGCTGGAACTCCCAATACCACAATAGGGTTTGGGATTAAAATAGGGCACAAATTTGGTTTCATAATTACACGCAACTTGGAGCACAAAATTGGAGACATAAAAATGTAAATGATGCAAAAAAAATCTGAATATGAGGTTTTGGAGGGCGAATCTTACCAAGGAAAACCAGATCTGGACTCAGAAATCCAAGGAGAGGAGGATCCAAGCAAACCCTAGACGATCCTCTTGAAATCCTCCACCAAAAGAAGCTGGAAAAGGGGTCATTAGGGCTTCTGGAGGAGAAGAGGCGGCTGCCCTCGCTAATCGACGGCGAGGAGGCCTTGTCGGCCCTAGGAGAAAGAGGGAAGGGAGCAGTCGGCCTGTGGAGGAGCAGGAGGCTGCCAGCCCTAGCATGGGGGGGGGGAGTTGCAGACCAGAGCAAGAGGAGGAGAAGCCGGAGGAGTCAGCGCCTGGAGCAGGAGGTGGCGGCGACCTGCGTGCGGCTGGCTGGAGACGGGAATCGGGAGCATCGACGTTGCGGCTTGCGGCTTGCGAAAGAGCGAGATGCGGGAGACGGGGCTGCGGGTTTGCGGAAATAAAAGAGGGGGGCTGCTCGGGTTAGGTAGGAAAGGGGGGTTAGGTTAGGTTTTGGTTTAAATTATTATTATTATTATTATTATTATTATTATTAATAAAAGGGGGGTGTTACAGCCTCCGGATCTATCCAGCTCAGAAGAACCACGGGCGGTTGCCGGCCTCTGCACCTTGTCCGTCGCGGGCTGCCCACCTATTGAAGTTGGAGTATCTGCTGGAGCAGGGCTATCTGGCAATTGCGGCCTCTCCACGGGGACCTCGGCACCTTGCTTGTTTTTTCCTTCTCGCACCAGAGCCAAGTATCTTCCCCTGTAGTGGCGGGCATCCTCGCCAAACCGCCGCTTCTCCTTCTCACACTTCTCAAACGCCATTGATATACTGGCGATCTGGTCCTCCAGAGCCTTTTCTCGCTCTATCCTCCTTTTCAACTTTGCTTGAACGTCTTTAAGTTTTTCTTCATACTTCTTCCTTTCTAACATTATCAAATTATCCAGGCTGAGTTCTCGCCTTGTGCGGACTCATCAAGAGAGATCGCGCCAGGCCGCTCTGGAGCATTTAATTCAGGAAATAGCACAATCTCGCCAGCTTCAACAGAGCCGGGTGGCGAGTTCCGTCCTGCAACAAAGAAAACAAAGTTCATATTCAAACCCAGATCGCGGCAGACTCAAAATGCAAAGAGTAAAGTCAAACTTTTGGTAATCATTGCTGCAATGTGGCGACTATCAAAAACAGGCCGCCTCACGCGCTCCGGGTCAAAGACACTTTGACACTTTTTCCATTCTCGGTGGACTCTTGCTCTCGTCTCGGCCACCATCCTTCTTGAAATGACTATATCATCGGTCTCTGTGATTATCTTTATCGGCTTCGACTTCCGTGGAGGAGATTTATAAAGCCACTGACGCTTAAAGTGCTTAGGCGCCGGTTGTAGTTTACCTGACCGCATCAGCTCAGCGGCAATCCACAAATCCTCAGCCCGCTTGTCCGCAGCGATCTTCTCTGAGGCCTCCTCGACCTGGGCCTTCTGAGCAGCAATCTTTTCCTTCTGCGCAGCGATCCTCTCCCTTAGTGTCTCCTCATCTCCTTCAGTTGCAGGTGCAAAAGGGGGATTGCCAATCTTCACCCCCAATATCTCAACTTCGGGCTGCAGCGCCTCCAGCAGAGATTGATTCATGTCAGCAAGCTGGTCATTATCGATGGAGTTGAGTATTTCAATAGTGGACAAACTGACCGTTGACAGGGAATCGCTTCCCGGGATTGGAGCGTCTGGGGTGACGAAGCCGGTTTCTGGAACCTCCTTATCTCGCGGCCTGTACTGCAAGCTCGCAGCACCAGTCGCACAGAAACATTCTTCTCCGTTCTCGCCCACAGCTTCTTCTCAACCCGCTCGGCAACAGGAGACTTGTCCCTTTTCCTCTTCTTCTTCTCAGAGAGTGCGCTTTTCTCCAAGTCAGCGGCGACCTGCTTTGAGTCCGGCAGACTCTCGCGGACTACTTCTGGGTCGACTACGACCAGTGCCTGAGAAAACAGTTGTTCCTCAGCTTGTTCTTCAGCAAGCCACTTCTCCTGTTCAAGATCAACGTTTGGTTGTTGAACCTCCAGTGACAAGACCTCCTTGTCTAGGTCTATCCTCAGCATAAATGTTCCCGAAGCAGAAGGGTGCACCTCCATACCCGCTGAGTCTGCGGGGTTCTGGTCAGTAATCGCGCGCAGATTCGATGTTCTGTCCGCGCTTTTTGATGGCACATTTTGGGAAGCAGAGGCATCTGCGGACTTCTCGCGTTCAGGTTCTTTGAAGTCGCGGACTGGGTCAGTTTTTGCTTGCCCCCTCTGGGAAGTTTCTCCTATATGGCGGATAGGCGTTCCGCCCCTCTGGACAAACTTCTTGGTTCTCGTGTGCGGCTCAGGTTTCCCCGTCCTTGAAGAAAGATTGTCGAAGAACGCTCCAAGCCTGGCCATCCCGAACTGTAATGCGCAGACCGCAAGTGGTGAAAAACGACCCGTGGCGCTAACAGCTTTTGTAAATACAGAGTTTCCAGCGATATTTATAGCGGTGACAGCATTAATGAGGGTTGCGGACTCGGCGGTTAAGAAAACATTTTCGAAGTTTTCCAAAACTTAAAAATGTGCGGGGATTATGTTAACCCCAGAATCCGCAACATGTTCAACAAGGACCCAGGTCATCCTCCTTTATTGGCGGACTCGATTCTCCAGTTCGCTCAGGTCGGCAAGTCTCAGCATCAGCAAGATCCAGGGCTCTCCGGCGGCGGACTCAGTTTCCAGTCCGTCCAGGTCGCCCAGTCGGGATTCCAGTACCAGCCTCCTTCAGCGACGGACTCAACTCTCTTGTCCGCCCAGGTCGTCCAGCCTCAGGTGATCAGCTTCCCAGATCGTCCGCCAACTCTCTTCAGGCGGACTCAAGAATCAGCCCGCACAGGTCGCGGCCCTTCAGCCAGGATCGCGCCCTGTAGCCAGACGGAAGCTCCAGATCGCGAATCCAGTCCGCCCCTCTTGCGCGGACTGGCTTGTCTTTTCTTTTTGTTTCCCGTCATCGCTGCCCGGTTCTCCTGTATCCCAGGAAGCCGGTTATTTTAGCACTGCCCGTTTGGGCAGGCCCCCGAACATATAAATAGGAGGAAGCGGTGCACCCAAAGCACGCTGACTCGGGCCACAGAGCCTACTTATTAAAGGCTGCGGACTCGAATCTCAGGCTTTGCGGTCTCCAGCTTGCTCTTCTTTCAGCTCTTGTCCTCTACTTGTAATCAACCATTTGCAATCAAAGGAAAGCCCGTCGCAAGAGAGACATTTAGGCCGCGACGGGCGAAGTCTGGTGTTGTCGTGGCTCACGGCTCTGTTTCTTTCTCAGATCCGCTAGTAGATAGCTGCTTGCAGTCGCCTCTTTTCCCTTCCTTTCCCCCGTGTTCGAACCGTTAGTTGGTGGTGTCCTTTTCCGCGCATTAGGGTTGTAACGGTTCGGTTTGGTTCGGTTTGTAAGCAAAATCGCAAACCGAACCATCCCTATGTAGTTTCAAAAATTCGGCACCGAATCGCCCAAACATTAAAACCGAACTGAATCAAACTGAATGGTTTGGTTCAGTTCGGTTCGGTTTTGGTGGTTTATATAATGTGATAAAGCCTAAAGATTTATATATAGAGATCAGAGATGGTGCAACGAATGTGGCTCAATTACCCAACATGAAAGTGTTGTCTGAACACAATTCCTATCACTTAATCATTTCAGTACTTCAAAATCAAATGAATGGAAAATGAAATATTCATCAGCATTGTTTGTTTGGAGAAAAATCTAGATTAGAGAAATATCTAGACTAGAGATCAACGACAACTTAGATGCTTAATCAAAACAAAAAACAAAAAACTTAAAATATATAAGAGAAATACCTGTTGTATGATTAACCGTATGGTTTAATGAAATTTAATTAATAAATTAAATGTTTTTATATACAACGGTTCGGTTTGGTTCAATTCGGTTCGGTTTGCCACACAAAACCATAAACCGAACCGTATGGTTTTTCTAAAATCAAAACTGTAACCGAACCGCGGCCTGCTGAAACCGAACCAAACTGTATGGTTTGGTTTGGTTTGGTTCGGTTTTGCGGTTCGGTTGGTTTAGACTTACAGGCTTACCGCACATCAACATTAGTATATTTGAATATTTGTTAATTGTTCTATTTTTTTGTTAAATGTTCTGCGATTTTCATAATTATAAAAAAATAAATATTTAATTTATGTGTCTCAGCGTGTCGGAATATGGTATTTTTCTAGAATTGACGAGTCACGTGTCGTGTCCTGTGTTGTGTGTCGATGTCGATGCAACATAGACCATAGCTACTCCTACTCCTACCATAGCTACTCCTATTCCTACAATAGTTACTCCTCATATGTCACCTACGCCCCCTACATCTCTTACACAATTGTTATTTTGTTCTCTCATCTCTCTTTTTCCTCATGTATATCATCGCCGTTAAACAGGTAAACAGTTGGTGGACGTCAGCTTAAATCAGGTCGACGAAAAAGTATCCGGCGCCGCACCCAACCGGAACCCTACCGGCCCTAAGTTATTGCATTTTTATTTTATGTAATTTTGTATTTTGTTTTTTTTGTTGTTTATGTTGGAGTAATTATTATTTGCGCCCCTGCGTGCGTAGCCTCTTTGAAGTATTTTAATTTTGTTTTAATTGTATCCTTCTAAAATAAACCATTAAAGAAGAACCGGACCGGTCCTTCATTCCCAATCGGCCAAAGTTGAAGATGCTTTCCCGGTTCAGTGACTGCACGCACTAGGGATCCCAGTCACACGCCCCTTTCCTGACACTGTCGTTGCACGCTAACAAAGCTCCTGCACGTCGCGCATTCACCGCCCGCAACTGCCAAAGGCCAAAGCTTCCACCACCAGCAAGGCTTCCGCTTCTTTCGGTCGAGCGCCCACGACAGCCGCCTGCAGGATCTCGTCCCCGACGGTTTTATATCCTCCTTGTCCTTGATTACTATTCCAAAGACGTGGCAGGAGGCTGTGAGCATTCCGGTATGGGCATAAGTGATGGAGGAGGAAACGTTTGCCTTAGATAAGAATCACATATGGGATGTCTCTCCCCTTCCTCCTAACAAGAAAGTCATTAGTTCAAGGTGGGTCTTTTCTATTAAGCAAAACCAGGATGGTAAAGTTGAGTGTTACAAAGCTCGCCTCGTGGCTCGAGGATACACCCAGACTCAGGGAGTCAATTACCAGGAGATCTTTGCTCATATAGCAAAGATGGACTTTGTTCGTGTTCTTCTATCTTGTGTTGCTAGCTTGAGCTGGGATCTTCACCAACTAGACGTTAAAAATGACTTCCTACGCGGTGAACTTGATGAAGAAGTATACATGACATTGCCTCCTGGATTTGTGAAGAAGGGACAAGAAGCGTTTGTCTGTCACTTAAGGAAGTCATTGTATTGCCTGAAAAAATCTCATAGGGCTTGGTTTGGCAAGTTTCTTAAGGTCATGATCAAATTTGGCTACAAATAGGGACAGTCAGATCACATCTTGTTTATCAAGAAAAATAAGGGGAAAATTGTGCTACTTATTGTCTACGTTGATAACATTGTGATCACCGGCGATGACTCAAAAGAAATTGCAAATCTAAAGGCTCTCATGTCTGTTAAGTTTGAAGTGAAGGACTTGGGGAGATTACGTTACTTCGTGGGAATTGAAGTGACCAGATCAAACGAATGTATCTTCATCTTTCAACATAAGTATGTTTTGGATCTATTAAAAGAGACCGATATGCTCAGTTGTATCCCAATTAACATTCCTATGGAGGAGAACCATGGGATTGATAGAGACAGTAACGGATATCGCACTGATGCCTCGAGTTATCAGAGATTGGTTTTGAGGTTGTTATATCAATCTCACACTCGTCCTGAAATTACATATATTATAAGAATCTTGAGTAGATATATGCATGCTCCCAGGATCAGACATCAGGATACTACTTATCATGTACTACGATACTTAAAGAAGGATCCTGGACGTGGGCTTATGTTTTCCAAGAATAACCACTTACAGATTGAAGTCTTTACTGATGTTGATTGGGCCGGAAGCCGTGATGACAGGAAATCCACAACAAGATATTGTACCCTTGTTGGTGGAATGTTGGCAACATGGCGTAGCAAGAAACAAAATGTGGTGGTCATATCTAGTGCTGAAGTTGAGTATCAGTCAATGTCTCAAGGTCTCTGTGAAGGTTTATGGCTACGTACTATGTACAAGATCTGGGACTTCGGGAGAATGCTCATTTCTCTATATACTGTGACAACAAAACAGCTATCAGTATTACTCACAATCCTGTCCAACATGACAAAACTAAGCATGTTGAGGCCGATCATCATTTTATTAAAGACCATCTGGATAAGGGAAACTTAGTCAATCTTTTCGTTCACTCTAAAGATCAACTGATCGACACGTTATTAAAGGCGCAAGGCGTACTAAGGCGCAAAAGAGTCTTGGAGACTAGGCGCAGGTACGCGCTATACGAAAGCAATGTGCAACCACATTGATTTAAAAAACACGCATCAAGCATCAGTTCATCTTCTTGATCAGATTTTTCATCTATTCTATTCATTAATCCTTCATTACTAGCATTTATATCTCTTAAAAATAGAATTAATATGATCACTTGCATCATATCTAAGTATTAACACTCGATTATGTTTCATAAACACTAAATCATGCAAAAACGATTAAGTTCTTACATTATTTTTTTCTTTCTTTTGGAAAAAAAGGTTTACAATAGAAATCACACCCAGATGTACGAAGGCGCAAGCCTCTGAGCCTGTTAAACATGGAGCCATAGGCGCGCCTTTAACAACATAGACCGGTCGATGTCTTCACCAAAAATTTGGGTTGCGACGTTTTCATTGACGATATCCATAAACTTGAAATGACTAATATCTACTGTCCGACTTGAGGAAGAGAGTTGTAATCAATATATTTCATCAAATCGTTATTTTGTGTGTTTTACCCTCTCAGGGTTATTTTAGTCTGTATGAGTAAAGGGCCCTTTCCACTAATAACACACTTTTTGCCTTCAACTGGGCATTGTCGTCATCGCAAACTGCACACTAAGGAACCTGTGCATTGTTGTTAATGCATATGTATGTATCTATGTATGAGTGTGCGTGCGTGCGTGCGTGCGTGCGTGCGTGCGTGCGTGTGTGCGTGCGTGCGTGCGTGCGTGCGTGTGTGGATATAGATATGGATAGATAGATTAGATATAGATATATAGATAGAGAGAGAGAAACTTACATCATAGCATGGGAGCGTGATTTTTTAAAACCATAAAAATGTCTGAATTTAATCACATATATGGCACTCATGAGATAGGGGGCATGCCACATAAGCAAAAAAACTCAAATAGTATGTGTAAGTCAACTTGATCCCATATTAGATCATAATTACAGTATACTACCGTGAACAACCATCCACATACAAGAACTGAGCCATATAATATAAACAGCTAAGTGTAAGCTAAGAGAAACTTGAAGATGATAGGAGCCCCGGATTCAGACCTCGTTTGTGGTCAAGAGAAGTGGAAGTCGTGAAGGAGGTTGGAGTTCCCCCTTTTAGATCCACGGGAACATGTGGTTGATGCACGAGGGGGGAAGCCGGCGAACGGAAGGCGGGCGGCTTGCATGTTTCGGCTAGGGCGCGGGAAAAGGAACGAGCGAGAGAGCGAAAGGGAGAGAAAGGGAAAGAATTAGAGAGAGAGGAAAGAGATGGATTAATGCTTGCTCTCTTCATTTTGCACCTCATTCATTCCTAAGCAGGAAGAATAAAAAAATACAAGTTTACTGCGTCCAAAATATTAAAATGTGTGTATGAAAATAAAAGCAACAACAAAGGACTATCGAAATAAAATGAAATATAGAAATAAACGATGGTTGATATAAAAAATGCCCTCCTCTAGTCCGCGCGCGTCGTTCTGCGGCGGCGATGATAGGTGACACCCCAGCGCGGGTCCGTAACATCTCTCTCTTCCTTGAGATCAAGCTTGTCATCGAGCTGAGGGGGAAGGTTCACCATGCGACGTGTGGGTGGTGGACCATGAGATTTTTTCAACGAGAAGATGTGAAAGAAGACATGAATGCGGGCTTCCGGTGGGAGCTGAAGGCGGTACGCAACTTCCCCAATACGTTGGAGGATCTCGAAGGGTATGTAGAACATGGGACCCAACTTGTGATATGGGGTCTGGGATGTCGAGGTCTGACAATAAGGGTGGTGCCTAAGCCACACCCACTCCCCCGGGGGGGAGGCTGGCTCGCGATGGCCCTGATTGTAAGCAGTCTCCATTCGCGCTTGGGCCTGAAGGAGCTCCTGGGCAAGTGAGAATATGGTCCCAGTCCCGAAGGTCGTGGTCGATAGCATTAATGTGGATTCTCTATAATTGGTGTCATTCCCCTCTTATCCATGATACATTCATTCCTAATTCTATCCAGTTTGGTGTGTCTATACATCCATCTAAGCATTCTCATCTCCATAAATCCCATTTTTTGCTCATGTACATAATTCATTGTCCAACACTCAGAACCATAGAGCATTGCTGGTCTAATTGCAGTACAGTAAAACTTGCCTTTAAATTTTAATGGTACTTTACGATCACATAAGATCTCAAACGCGCCTTTCCACTTCAACCAACCCACTTCGATTCTATGTATTACGTCTTTATCTACACCTCCATCTTTTTGAACTATAGATCTCAAATATTTAAATCACTTACTGTGAAAAATATTTTGATCACCCAATTTACGGAGCCATCCATCCTTCTTGCAATACTAAATTTAAGCTTCATATACTCTGTCTGTCTTGCTCAACCTAAAACCCTTATTTTCTAAACTGTTTCGTCAAGATTCAAGTTTCACGTTTACACTGTCGTACGTCTCATTGACAAAAACAACATCATCTGTAAACAATAAAACTCAAGGTATTGCTTGTTGGCACACTATGCAACAACAACACAACAACAACAGAACACATATAGTCCCCAATCATTGGGGGTATTGCGTGTTAGCACACTATGCAAGCGGCAATAAAATCCTATACACTACGTCGCAGGCCCTTTCAAAAGAAATTGGCGTGAATCTGATGAAGGGACTTGGGCTTGTAGACTACTTCATGGCCCAAGATGTGGGTGGTCACCACAATCTCGAAAATGAGGGGAGAAGAATGGATCAAATACACGCGCCCCTTACAGCGCACTAGGCCCACTTGCACCGTCCAGAGGGCTGGAAAGCGCCTTCAAAAATCCCAGCGCTATCGAGCGAGGATCGCGGGTGTGGGCAAGGAGATGGGGCACAGTAGTTCATCCTCTTGGTCACGGCGAGAGAGAGCGTCGGCGACACGGACAAGGCACTGGCAATATACTCTACTCGGAAGTCGAAGCCCAAAAGTTTGCTCATCCAGTGTTGTTGGGGAGCATTTTTGAGGTGATGCTACAATAGGTACTTGAGGCAGAAATGGTCTGTATGGATCAGAAAAGGTCTCCTTCGTAAGTATGAACACCAGTATTGCACCGCCTTGGCGAGGCCGATCAACTCGAGCTCATAAGTTGGTAGCCTCTGATGGTGAGCCGTCGTCTAGCGACAAAAAAGGTGATCGGGTAGCACATCACTACAACACTAACCCGATTCATCACACTCGACGAGGAATTCTTGCGTAAAATTGGGCAAGCGGAGGGCTGAGGCGGTGATCAAAGCCTGCTGGAGGGCCCGAAAGGCGTTTGTGGGGTGACCACACCAAAGGAACTCGTTTTTTAGTAGAGCCATCAGGGGCTCCGCAATTGTGTTGTAGTCTTGAATGAAATGGCGGTGGTACCACATCAATCCAAGAAATCCCCGCAACTCCCAAGGGGACTGGGGAACCGGCCAGGCTATCACCCCGCGAATCTTCTTGGGGTCTGCAAAAATGCTATTGTCGTGGATAAAATGACCTAAGTAAGCCACTTTGTTGTTCCCGAAGGAGCACTTAGCCCGCTTCGAAAATAATTGTTGTCCGCGGAGGAGTGCAAACACGGCTTACATATGCAGCAAGTGTTCTTCTCATGTCTTGTTATACACTAAAATATCGTCAAATAAAACAAGAACATAAGGACGGAGAAGCTCGTGGAATACCTCATTCATCATGGCCTGGAATGTACACGAGGCATCACCAGAAACTCAAAGTGCATGTGATGAGTGCGCTAGTTCGTCTTCTCCACGTCAGTTGGGGTCATGCACACCTGATGGTAACCCGAACAAAGGTCGAGCTTGGGGAAGAATCTGGTTCCATGGAGCTCATCCAACAGCTCCACCATGGGAATCGATATTTTGTCCTTCACAATCTTGGCGTTCAACTCTCGACAATCAACGCAAAATCTTGAAGTGGTGTCCTTCTTCTGGACCAAGACGGCAGGGGAGGAAAATGGAGATGATGGGCGGATGATGTCCAACTGTAGCATGGGCCGCATGGCACAATATTGGTGTTTGATCTCATCCTTTTGTCGGAAGGGGTAGCGATAGGGCCACACCACAACGGGGGGGGGGGGTGTTTGATAGGAGGCAAATCCAGTGATCATGGTGACGCAGTGGAGGAAGTCCTTGAGGAGGAACCAAGAGGTCCCCAAACCCCTGCAATAAGTAATCGAGGTTGTCGCGTGCAATGTTTTAAATGTCGGATGTCGGGTACATATCGGATTGGGTTTTTAAATGTCGGATGTCGGAGACATTTGAAAATGTCGGATTTCAAAATTATTAATATTTGTATCTAACAAGAGAAAGACTCTTAATGACATGTCTTTAACACCTTTTTTATTTGCAGGTTAGTTCGACCATCAAGTAAATATTTCAAGCAGATTGAGTAAAACAATAAATATTCAAGTACAATAAATAAAAAAATACTCTGAATCTCTTGGAAAAATGAAGAATATTGTACCATATTTTTATAAATGAACTCCTGAGTATGCTGAAGATGATCCTGAAGCCTTCCAGGAGTAGCATATTTTTCTGACCTTGCACCAAAGGTGGTTAATGATGGAAATGCAAAATATTGCGGTCTTTTTTTATATAAGAATTCAAATTTGAATATTGTTCTACTAAGGCAAGTTTAATGAAAAGGGTTATACACAAACATATAGCATAGATTATCAAGAGAGATTTTTGTAACAAAATTAAACATCATGCACGGATGCACCATTTCTAACATGTCTGAAGACTTCAACTCCCAAAACAGACTTAAACTCTAAAATTTAAACCATCATAGTGACAAATTACAATAATTGAACATGTTATCATACTTCTGTCCAAAAGTTAAACTCGTAAAATACTCTCCTCGACTCCTCCAAAAGTTGAACCTGTTATAAATATCAATTACACGAATTAAAGACAAATTAAACATGTTGAACAACATTGTACACAAGTTGCAAGTCAACTTCTATTTGACTAACCTCAGTCATCCTCGATCCCTCCGAACACATTGTTTGATTTGTTACATCGTTATTTATCTCGTAATCACCTTCTGAAATCTCCTCTTCAATGAGGTCCTCCTCTGATGAAGTGGATAACTCTACTTCCTCTTCTTCATCGACACAATCTAATTTTCTTTTGTCTTTCTTCTTTGATGATTTAGCATTCGGAGTCATTGAAGATTGACGAGACTCACGAGAGCTTTTTCTTGGTTCTGTATCAACATCCATAAACTTTGCCACTTGCTGCCAAGTCAACCCCTCTCAAGGAAAGACCTCATCATCTTCATCAGCAATTGATTTCTTTGAAGAACTGAAGCCCACCAAACACTTTGTCACTTTTCCATCTTCAAAGTTTTTTGCAGCTATTGGATCTCTTTTAGCATCCATTGACCTTGTTCTTAGAGTAACATTGAATTTTACGAAGGCAAGATCATTCAATTTTTTATGATCCAGTTTATTTCTCTTTTTTGTATGAATCTGTAATTTATAAAGTCAATAAATCCAATTAATATAAAATTTGAGATAATCAATATATAAAAATTTAATTACAACTTATAAATAAATAATAACTTACCAACTCAAATGTACTCCAATTTATTTCACAACCTGAAGAGCTAGTAGTCAATTCGAGAATACGTACTGTCATATCTCTCAAATAAGGTGCGTCATTCCCATTAAACTTCCAACAATTCACTAATTATATTTAAACAAAAAATAGTAATAAAAAAATTAGCAACATGAAATTATAAAAAAACTATTCAGTAAAACAAGTGACTAATTTAAGAAATTTAAAATTATTTATACCAAGATCAAGAGAACTATTGAGACTTTGTCTCTTTGCAATTTCTCTTCCAAAAGAACCTCTCTTATTTTGATAGAGACATATTTGGTCAGCAATACGATCTTGAAGAGTCACATCCCTCCCAAACATCTTAGACATACAATTAATTACCGCATCCATGTATTTACCGTCTTTCTCCATTTTTTCCCAATTTGCAAAATAAAAGTATGGATTAAGGTACTGACCAACAATATGAAGGGAGTGCTCAACTTATTATCAATCCTTCTTTCAATTAGCTTCCATATGGGAAGATACCAAGATTCATTACGATTTAGAGCTATCTTAATTTCTTCTTTAACCTTTAGCATATCTCCGTATATCCACCCCATAGAAGGCGTATCTCCATCAGCTCTTCTCAACACCTTCACTAAAGGAGCAAATATACTAACAGCAATCTCCGTATCTTTCCAAAATTTCACAGTATATACAATTGCACCGGCCTGTAATTTTAAATAAAGCAAAATTGATCATAACCGTTTAAGAACTAAGAAGTAAGAAGTAACACAAGTTAATCATAATTTAATTATAAAAAAAAGTTTTGTATTTTACCCATTTTCAAGGTGGTGTGCTAGCTAACTTTGAGTTTTCCCATTTTTGCGTTGAGAACATGTTCCTTAGCTCTTTCTTCTTATCTAAAATGTTTTGCAAAGACAGAAATGCAGTAGCAAATCTAGTCACTCCTGGCCGAATAAGTTCATGAGAATTTAAATCCTTTGTAAATTGCCTCAGCAAATCAAGAGAAATGGTATGTCCATAAATAAAGACTGTCAAAATACGACCAAGGGTGATGGCATTTTTTATTTGTCTTTTTTTTGCAATATCTCCAAGTAATAAATTAATTGTGTAGGTTGCACAGGACGTCCAAAATATGCCAGGTCTTTTCATAGATAGCATCTTTGCCGCTAACATATTATTAGATGTATTGTCTGTGACAACTTGCACCACATTGTCTTCTCCCGGTCCAGACTCAGATCCGATAGCCTCGTCAACAAAATCAAAAAAGAATTTTCCATCATGAACGTCAGATGAGACATTCCTTGACATCCAAAATGCTACTCCTGCTTCACAGTGAACCATAATATTCATAATACTCCTTCCCTTTTTGTCACTCCATGCATCAGTCATAATGCTACAACCACTCAACCAACAAGTAGCGGTGAATGTGTTTAATGATTCTTTTGTTCTCTCAACCTCTTTCTTGAGATGTTTTTGACTCAACTCATATGGTGTAGGGCCTTTCAACCTTTGCTCACACTGCCCAATAGCTTGTAACATGTGATCAAAGGAAGGAAGCATCACAGAATTAAAGGAAACACCGGCCTCGAATATCCATCGTGTGATATATGTGTTTGTATCCTCCCTTATTTTCTTCTTCCACCTATCTCCTCCTAATGCAACTTCCCACTTTTACTTGTTTGTCCAACACTATCGGTAGGTATTTGGAAATGTACATCCAAAGGTCCTTTTGTCTTCATTTTAGAAAACAAACTCCTATGAGATTGAGAATTGTCTTCTGAATCCATTGCACCTCCAACTACTACTTCATCACGGTCTGCCACCAATCTGGCGATTTTGGCTTCTTTCAGTACTAGTTGTGACTTTAAAGCAGCATCAGCTTGAATTTCACCTCTGCTGGTACTTTTGGGCATGGTTTAATATTGCGCATCGAACCCTATTTGTATCCTTCGCATCAACCTTCTCACCGTGAGACCAAAAAGGATCTCTACCTAGCTTAGTACTTGATTCCTTTGTTGAAGCTTCATACGACATCACGAGTTCTACTTTTAATAACAGGGCTTAGTTGATCTGTAATTAGAGAGACATACACTGATACACATGAATAAAGTATAAGAAAGCTCAAAAAGAGCTATAATATATTTGCACTTCATGACTTCATAATTAAGAGTTAAGAGGACAATGGCAGGAGAAAGGGTAGTACTATGTAATAATTTTTTTAGGGGGAATAATAATTTTTTTATATTTTAAATTCTCACAGAATCTTTGTAGACTTGTAGTACACACTAGAATGGACATCTATAAGTACTTCATGTTTCAGAAGAAACCAATATATACAAGTGACAATCTGAAGGATTATTTCATGTTTCAGAAGAATTTTTCTTCCAATCCAAATTAATATAAAGGGTTTAGATGTTAGTATACTTTAAAACCCAAGCAATTTCATGCTTAGAAACTTCGATGATCAGCATAATCAAATTAAATTTTGAATTCTCATACATAATTCAATAAGTCATTAAAATTATCGAAGAAAAAAGAGAACTTGCACTCGTTAAAACTTCCAACCAGAAATAATTAGAACACTTCAATAACAATACTAGAGTGAAAAACAACGAAAAATAGGCAAAACTAGATTAAGTATAAAAAACCAACACGGTAATATCATCAAATACATAGCTTCTAAACAATCATTAATGTAGTAACAATTTGATATGGGCCATATGGTTGACCTAAATTCAAGAATCATGCAACTTAGAACATGTAAGTGTAACAGTTACAACACTAAGATACTCATCTAACTATTAAAAGCATGTCAACAATAATGCTCATAAAAGTATAAAACACACAGGGCGCTTTAGCAGACTGCAGACTAACCCATGATGGCAGCAAGCACAAAGCGATTATCTAGGCTCCAAACAAGCAAGACTATAGGACAATGGCAGGAGAAAGGGGGAGGGAAGAAGAAGACATTTAAGAGTTAAGAGAGAATCAAGAACCGGGTGCTTACGGCCGACGGAGGAGGAGGAGGGAGGAGCAGGAAGTGCTTCGACAGAGGAGGGAAGAGCAGGAAGTGGCTTCGTTCACCGCCGATGGAGGAGGGAGGAGCAGGAAGTAGCCGTCGATAGAGGAGGGAGGAGCGAACTTCGTTCTCAGCTCATGGCCGCACTGCACAAGAACTCGAGCGAAAATTTAGGGCAAATTATCAGCGAATAAAAAACTCAATAAGAAACCAAAAAAAGAAGCTTATCGCCGACGAAGGAGTAGGAAGTGGCTTCGTTCACTGCTCACCGCCGACGGAGGAGGAGGAGGGGGGAGGAGCCGGAAGTGGCTTCGTTCACTGCTCACCGCCGACAGAGGAAAAGGAAGGAGCAAGGCTTCGTTCGCTGCTCACCGCCGACGGAGGAGGGAGGAGCAGGAAGTGGTCGGCGACAGAGGTAGAGGGAGGAGCGAACTTCGTTCTCTCCTCAGCGCCGGATTGAGGATTTTTAGGGCACAACTCAGTCATTCTTTTATAGGAAATTAAAAAAACGAAATAAGAAAATGTCGGCCGAAATTTTCTTAATCGGATTCGGCCGAAATTTTGGGTTTTGACCGAAATTTCGGCCGAATTTATTAAAAACGAAATATTTTCCTTACATTGAAAAAGTAGATCGTCTTTCCTTGAAATCAAACATGTCGGCCGACATGTCGGCCGACATTTAAAACACTGGTCGTGTGAGTCTCGAGCGGAAGATAAGCAGAATGCTCGATGTGACTTCCCCGGCAAACAACCCTGCCTGACTGCCAATTCGCCTCCCTGAAGTCACGTCACGGTAAGGCGATTAAAATCCAACGTTAGGGGGCCGAGGGTGCGCATTCAATGGACACCCAAGACCACCTTGAAACTCTAGAGAGTGATCATGCAAGGTTCTAAATATCGGATGTCGGCGACATCTCGGATTGAGTTTTTTAATGTCGAATATCGAAAATAGGAGACATGTCGGGAATAATTAAAAATATCGGATTTCATCTCCTAAATAAAAAATATATATATATACTAAGTATACTTAAATGCTCTAAAAAATTAAAATAACAAGTTTATGCACATTGAGTCATGTATATCCCAAAATAATCTTAATAAGTATCCAAAATAAAATATTAGTAATACACTACGATTACTAGTAGCAAATACAAGAAAATATATTGTAAAATATATTTAATAATATAAAATAATTTTGTTTAGATAACACTATTTTTTATAACAAAAAAAAGTTTAAAAGCTAAATTTGTTAGATTGATTATAATTTATTAGTGTTTTCATGCTTAACAAATTTATGTTAAAAATATAAAAATAATAATTAATACGTTGAAAGTTGTAATATTATTTGTAACACGAAATAAGAATGATGTAATGAGTAATAATTAAATAAATGATTATAAGAATAACTCATATTAAGGAGAACAAAATATTAAGTTATATTGATTTAAGCATATATAATATAATACATATAGGAGAAACATTTACTACTAACATAATATAAAATAAAAAATCGGAAGATATATTCAAATGTCGTGTCGGCCAAAATATTAAAAAAAATAGATATGTTAGTCTATATTTTACAAATAGACAATAAATTTTATAGAAAAAATTTATCGTTTTGCTCTAAAAATGACAAGTCGAGAGACATGTCAGGCATGTCAAAAAATATGTCGGGCATGTCGGAGGTCATTTAAAATAGAAATAAGAGGTCCACCTTGAGTGGTACCCTTCCACTATGATCGGCACGACCCGGAAGATACTGGGACACTCCATAGTACTTCGGTTGGCCACAACGACACTCAAGAGGGAGTGGCTCGTCACTGCTAGCTTGAGCAGGGTGGTCTCCCCACTAATGAAGATGTGTGTACTCCCTGTGTCCGGGAGGGCGACCAAGAGATGATCAACAACAAGAATCGGGATCCGAAGAGTCTCCCGAGAGTGGGGCCCTTCAATGGCATGGATGGAAATCTCGGGGTCCTGAAGGTCATCCTCATCCTCCTCCTCGGATAGATCGTCCACCTCCAAAAACAACAGGTGTTTGTAATAGTGATCGTGCGAGTAGGTCTCATCGCAGTTGTAACAAATGCCTTTAGCGTGGCAGTACGCCATTTATTGGGATGAGAGACAACAAATGGGCGGTTGGAGGTACTCTCCTTCCACTTAAGAGGTAGGGTAACCACAGGCTGTAACGGTGGGCCAAACCTACGAGAGGCCCTCCGCGACACGTTGGTCGTCGTAAGGCCGATCCATCCTTACATGTTTCTCGCAGATGCGTGCAATACAGATAATCATAGCATTTGCAAGGTCGGCAAGTGTCTGAAACTCCACATCAAGCAGAAGCTCATGGAGGCCAGTCGCAAATATGGGCAATTGATGTGTCTGGGTATGAAAGGAGCGTAGGCGAGGAGAACCTGAAACCGCTCCAAATAATCATCGAGGGAGCTTGTCTGTTCAAGGGACACGAGGTAGCCAATGGGATTTCCACACAGAAGGAGTCCAAAGCGAAGGTTACGGGGAACATCCATCTTGACAAAGCGGGGAACGTCGCTACCTTCAGAGCAGTGCGGAGGACAGGATGGCTGGTGGGGGTTCGGTACCTCCCCATGAGAGAAGTAAGAGTAAATTCGTGGTAGCTGTGGAAAGAAACAATCGTGATCGATGCGGGCCGTGAGAGCCTCAAGGGCATTCAAATGCTTCGTCACCAGTTTGTCGAACATCTTCATCTCCTAGGCAACGGAGACGTGGTGGTCCTCCATGGAAGTAGATGGCGGCACAGAGGAAACCGATGGGGAGGACGGCGAGATGGTGCCTGAGAGGGGCCCGGGCGAAGCCTGGGGGAGCGGAGAAAAGTCGGTTGCGTGTCGGGTGATTAGTGCAGGGAGTGCACAGACACAACAGCGACGATCGGCGCTGGGATGGTACACGCAAGTGTTGGATTGTCCGATTGGGTTGACACGGAAAGCAGAGGTGGCAAAGAAGACGCTGCAGGGGTGTGCGGCTCTGATACCAAGATGATAGGAGACCCGAATTGAGACCTTGTTCGTGGTCAAGAGAGGTGGAAGTCGCGAAGGAAATTGGAGTTCCTCTTTTTAGATGCGCGGGAAACTATGGTCGATGCATGAGGGGGGAAGCCGGCGAACGAAAGGTAGGCGGCGTGCGGCTTGCGTGTTTCGGCTAAGGAATGGGAAAGGGAACGAGCGAGAGATCAAGAGGAAGAGAAAGAGAGATAATTACAGAGAGAGAAATATTGATTAATGCTTGCTATCTTAATTTTCTCTCTCATTCCTACCTAAGTAGAAAGGATAACAAAAAGACAATCCATACTACGTCCAAAATATTAAAATGTGCGTACGTGAAAATAAAAATAACAACGAACTATTAAAATTGTAGAAACGCACAAAGAGAGAAAATAAAAATAATTTTATTAATTTCTCAATTGTCTTCTACTATGAATACATATATTTGTACGCTTATATAAGAAGAGAAAAGGAAAGGATTCCCATTCTAAAATGTGGGATTAAAAAATACAAGAGGGCCTTAATTTGGGCATTTACATATTTTCTATAACATAAATAAAATGGAATATAGAAAGAAATGATGGCTGATATAGAATGCGCCTTCCTCTAATCTGCGTGTGTCGTCTTGCGGCGACGATGGTAAGTGACGCCCCAGCGCAAGTCCGTAACATATGAGTATGTAACTTGATCCCATATTAAATCATAATTACATTAAACTACCATGAACAAGCATCAACATACAGAACTGAGCTATATAATATAAATAGCTAAGTGTAGCCTAAGAAAAACTTGAAGATTGCATGAAACATATTAAGGTTACTGAGATAAATTAAATGGGAAAAATGCCTAGATTACCTTGGATTTTCCAGCTCTTGCAGCGGCCACAAGTGAAGGAACCAAAAGCCGATCACCAGGCCCGAAAATGCTACTAGGCCGTATACACGAAGTCAAAAGACCATTTTTACCATTTGCCTTCAATACTAGTTTTTCTGCTTCTGCTTTAGTCTCTGAATAAGAATCATTAAACTGGAAAAAGGCAATGACTTTAAGATAAAACACAATATCTATCTAACCTACTTAGGCTCTGTTTTGAACAGCTGTAGCATTTGAGGGGTGGCAATGTAAAATTGTGGTAATAAACACAATGGTAGCTGTTTACTTATGTTTGGAACTTTTGTAATAGTTTTTGGGTCAGAATTTCACTTTCTGAAATTTAAGAGTTCATGATAGCTATCACCACCATGTGATTGTGGTGGCGTTTTAGCTTAAAATGGCGGTTTGAAAAATATATAATTCAGGACTGCACCCACCCAAATGCTACCAGCATTATTCATGATCGTGTTCACAGCGATTACCACTCTCCCAAACAGAACATTAATATTAGCATATTAGGCAAAATTATAGAAACCTTAAGTGGATATGGCATTGACTCCTCCCCATTGTAAATTCCATGAACACCATCAAAAACAACACTCGGAGAACTGGTATAGATTAGTCGTTTGACTTTGCATTCAATGCAAGCATCAATAACATTTTTCGTCCCTGCAGATGCACAAATCAGATATTTGTTCAGAGGAATCATGATCATAGAGCATGAAAGTGCCACAGTGATTATGAAATTTTATCATATGCCCTTCCAAGTCGAACAGTCATAAAAATTTAAAAAAAAATGACCTTTTATTAACCAAAAAATGAACTGGAAAATGATTATTAGACAAAACACTGAGGCGTATTACCTTCGACATTAACTGAAAAATGAAGCTGGAAGTTGTTGACGGAAGAGTCTGGGGCAGCCATATGAAAAACAACATCTGCCCCATGAAATGCTGCATCAAAAACTTTTTAATAAACAGAGAGCTTCAAAAGAAGAAGAGTTTTGTAATATTAACTTTAAATTGGGAACTGCATGCAATGAATAATCCAGATTTATGAAATCTTATGATTCTCGTACAACTATGAAAATGATTAAAATTATTTAGTAATTTTAGGCTGCATCAGATCGTGCACCAGGAGAGGTTCACCGCAAGGAGGGACCCACTTTCGTATATTCGCGCAAGAAGGCTTAATCAGATCGCCAATCCGACTCCGCGGATGTTTCCGGATTGTCGCCGCAAGTCAAAACCATATATTATTTTAGTATTTTTGCATTTATTTTCATGTATTTTGAGGGTCCCGCCTCCGGCCAATCATAGTCGTTGATTGCGGGATGCCCTATTTTGTTTTTCTTATAAATAGGAGAATAGGGGCTGGTTTTGAGATTGATTGCAGGTTTTGGAGAGATTATTCCCGGAACTCCGCGATCACCTCATGGTGCCGACGTCGTGGAACCCTAGGTGACGACTCCTAGGCGCTCAAACTCCTCCCCAAGGTACTACCCATTCATAGCCATATTCTCCCCTTCAAAGAACCCTAGCCGCACCCTCCTCAAGCCTCCCCACCGCCGCCAATCATCCCTGCACAGTCGGTTGCCTGCTGCAGGCCGCCCGCCCTATTCCCTCCAACCAGCCACCCGTCGGTTCTCCCTCTCCCCACAGCCAACGCCGCCCCTCTCTACACCACCCCAGACCACAACCGACACCACCTTCCCCTTCCCCTACAACCGGCTCCTCACAAACTGCCGACAAGGCGCCAACTTCCATCCTTCCCGTGGATCCACTCCAAACAACCCTAATTTCCAAATCAGTCCAGATTTGGAAGTTTCAGCCCCCGATCCGCCTTTCTCTCCACTCACACTTCTTTCCTTAGCCTGGATCCGCTCTCAAACATCGGATCCACCCACCCCTTGCCCGGATCTACTCCCTCGTGGTCGGAACTATCTATTTTCGGCCTGATTTCGCCATCCACCGCCGAGGCCAACCACCGCCATCATCTCCACGTCACCAGCTCCACGTTTGATCGTCACTCCCCGCATCCGGATCCAAAATCTTCAGTGTCTCGGTCAGCCTGCTACTTAGGTGAGTGTCTTGTTGTATTGGTTTATGTGATTTGACATTATTATTGGATTGGTTATTGTGTTTGGCCTAGATACGAACTTGTAGAGATTTGTAGCAATATATGTATAATTTGGAGGTGGGATTTATTCGTCGCGCTCTTAGCCTTGGCCCTCCGAGCGAAGGAAAGTCATTAAATAATTGTTGAATTGAATGTTTGTTTATTTCCTTTAATCAACTGCGTGGGTTGAAATTGTTATTGCTCAAATTATTTTTTCGTCGTCACCGACGGTTTGCATTGTATTCAGAGTTGGATTAGAGGGTCATGTCTACACCCCTTCCCTAGAAGTCTACCCCGTAGCCTACACCACATCAAATCTAAAGAAGTAATTTTGAACCAACATAATTAAAAATAAATACAAAATTATTACTTTGACATTAAAGCATCTTGGCATTCACTTTTTAAAGCAAAATTAATTATAAACTATCTGTTAGAATGTATTAGTTAACAATTTGTTATTACTTGTATATCTCTTTTTTATGTATTTCTCCTCATTACCCCTCACTCGTATATATTAGAATGAGACTCATTGTAATTATGCAAGCAATTCAAAGTTTCAACACTATCAAATCAAAAGTTTGTATAAAAATTACTTTGAATTTAAATCATTATATCCCTCACTCTTTCTTTCCTTTTTTTTTTCTTTAAATGTGTAAACCAAATAAAAAGAATGGGTAGCCTAAATATTACACCAAAGAGTTGACTTTCCCTAAGGGCGTGTTCGGGTGTCAGGAATTGGTATTATGGAATTGGCATTGGGAGTTAATAGATCAAATCTGTTGTTCGGCTGGACAGAATTCGGTTAGAATTGGCCTTGGATCCAATTACAACTAGATTCAAATAAAATTAAAACAAATAACCTCAAATCTTTGATCCTTATGTGAATATTCAGATTGTTACTTGATTCCCTGCCCCAACCCCAACGTAATTTGTCGTCCCTCCTCTTCTTCTCTTGCTCCTCCCGCATCTTCTTCTACCTCCTTCTCCTTCTCCCTCTTCTTCTACCTCCTTCTCTTGTTCTTCCTCTTCTTCTAACTTTCAGTCAAGCACTAATTTTTTCTGATTTTTTCCTCATTTCCTTTTTTCCTTTTTCTATTTTGTAATTTTTCTTCCTCATCCCCCTCTTCATCCGATTTTTTCTCTCTTTTTTGTAATTCTTCTTCTTCCTCTTTTTTTCCTGCTCTTCATACAAGTTTCCTCTCTTTTTTGTTGTAAGTCTTCTTCTTCCTCCTCTTCATCCAAGTTTCTTCTCTCTTTTTTTATTGTAAATCTTCTTCTGTTGCTTCTTCATCTTCTTTTCTCTTCTTTTTGTGTAAATAATATTGATCTATTTCTTTTTATTCCTCCTTTTTTCTTAGATTTCTGAACTTTTCTTGTCCTCCACTCCTAATTCCGACCTCTTCTTCTTTTTATGAATTTTTTGCATTGCTCTAATTATGTATATTGCTCAAATGAACAATCATGCATTCATGTGTTTTTTGGCCTTGTCCTATGTATGTATTCATTATCATCAATGCAGCCACATGAATGTAGTTTTTCCTAATGTTCAATGTTGTAGTATATGATGTATTTTGTACTTTATAGCTGATTGGGGATATGATCTTTCAGGTGCAGACTTACTAGGATGGATAAGTAGAATTGTAAAAGAAAAGGGGATGCAATTATAAAGCCAGTTGTCGCGACTCTTACTAGGATGGATCAAGTGGAATTGTAAGAGAAAAAGGGATACAATTATAAAGCCACTTGTCGAGACGACTCTTGATGCAACTGCGGTGGTTATAGAGTCTATTCCTATATACTCCATAGATGTTATAGACAATGACGTAGTAAGAGTAATATTATTAAAACGTTTATTTGATGGACATGACGTAAACTACTTCAATCAGCTATTTATGGGTAAAAGATCATTTATGGGTAAAAGACCATTCAACGAGTTCTGCGGTATTTTACATTTGAAAGATTTAGTCTTTGATAGTCAGTTTAAATCTATTAAATAATGTCACATTATATATATGCATATATATATATATATATATATATATATATATATATTAGCACGTAACAAAAAATCGTGATATTGGTTGTATTTTATTTGTGGTCGATTGATATTATTAGTAGACACTTTAATATTGTATTACGAGCAATCCTAAGACTAGCAAAAGATTATATAAAGTTGTCTGAATTTAGACAAGAACACAGATCCAGATGGTTTGAGGATCATGTTGGTGCATTGGATATAACGCGTATTGAAGTGATTGTTCATGTGGAGGATCAAGGCAGATATCGTAGACGTAAACAGACAATGACAACCAATGTACTTAATGTATGTGACAGTAACACGAAGTCTTATTTATACTGCCAGGATAGGAAGGTTCTTTGTCGGATTCAAGAGTGTTATGTGATGCATTGGAGAGACATTTTGGTCATAAATATGTTTAATGAATATCAAAATCGATATTGATATTTTATGTTAAACAATTTTAAGTTTAATGTATATTTTATGTTAAACTGCAGTTATAATTTACTTTTGATGTTTTGTATAAGATTGTTCATTTCTACATTTAATACATTCGTTCAAATAATACCTTTGTTATATATTTGGCATATGACAATTCAAAAATACAGTGCATAGCATGGATAAGAGCGCATCAAAGTTTGGAGGTAGAACCGAGCAATCTTATACGCATTGTACTACTAAAATCAATACCGCTCTTTCAATTTCTTTCCTAGAGCAACATAACTTAAGACACAAAACACCAAATGGTTGGAAAGGTGTGTCTTTCACATCTGGAATAACTGTCTTGAAGGAGATTTGCAATGTTGATATTAGCAAGGAGAAGGTGATGGCTCGCTTGAAGATATGAATCAGGTACTACCAAGAAATGTTATGCAGGACACGAGTGATTTTGGATGGGACTAGGAAAGGAACATAGTAAAGGTTGACAGTGAAGAAGTATGGGCAAATTTTGTGAAGGTATACTTTTTTATGTTTAGTTATTTTGGCATTGCATTATGATAATAATTGTAAGAAAAATTAATCATGCAGGCTCCTGGTGTTAAGCACAATAGAGATAAAGTGATTGTGAATTAGTCTGATATGTCTGTGTTGTGTATAATGATAAAGCTATCGGTAGTCATGCGGCGAAACCTACAGAGACAGTAAATAAAGATAGATACAGAGTCGGTTGCGGAAGATAGCAACGGTACACATGAACATCCTAGATTAGATGGCAAAGCAGTATGTGATTGAGGAAGAAGAGAGCTATTGGGAGGTTGAAGATGTGGCAGCAACCATTGACAATTTGGTAAAATCCTTACATCAAGTAGTAGGTGCCAATACTACTAGCACGTTCCTACGTTAATCGAGTAATGTTGCAGCACTTGCTAGGATACCTAATTTGAACAAAAATGAATTACTGGCAGTCATGGATCTACTTAGTTATGGTAGAATTAAGCATGACATATTAATAACTTTGATTGATCGCACGAAAAGTTCATAGCTGCATATGCAGTTTAAGAATTAATTTTTTACTTATGTTGAACAGTTGAAGTACTTTCAAATGTTTGAGAACTATTTCATTATTTGTATCAGTTATTTATGGACGCTTGCTATGTATTTAAATTTGTTCATGTTTTGTGAACAATTTATATCAGTTTTTAGTTAATTTTTACTTAAATTTTGATTGTATTGACCTAAAATCATTAAAATATTCTAATTCATGTGATAGGATTTCATCCTACAACAAAACAACATTATTGATCAATTATATTTTTGCTGACTGAATTTCATCATGTAGCCGAACAACAAAATAAAAATTTAGCACAATGCAATCCAATGTATACTAGTATTGGACTGAAAATCAATTCCTTGCATCTGAATGAATCCTGAGTGAAAGACAGAATTGAGGTCGTGGAACTAGAATTGGAGATCCATATTCATCAGGATTGAACCCTAAAGGTCAACGACAAAATTAAAGTCGTGGAATTAGAATTGGAAGACCATATTCATTGAAATTGGACCATAAGGTGAATTACGGAATTGAGGTCGCAAAATTAGAAATAGGTGTACATATTCATTCTAATTCCAAGACCTTAATTCCGTTCAGCCGAACGAACCCTAGATAGTTTAGATATTTGCTATCAAAATCATATCAATTGATTTGAAAATTGAAAATATCCCATTAAATCGAATCAAACATTTTCTACCCCAATTTACAACACATTCAGTTCCACCTTCAATCCATAATAATAGAAATATGCATCATTAATATAACTAAGAAAGTGTTCAAGTTAGAACCAAATAGAAACATTAAACAGCAGTCCAACACTTCGAAAAAAACAAACAAAAAAAAACCCAATAAATGAGAATTTGCGATGGTGAAATCATAGCACCTTTAAAAACTTGGCGCTTCAAGCGTAGATCAACGGAAGCATAGGAAGCTCTGCCAGACCTGAGGGCGTCTCGGAGGAGCCCCGTCTCCTCGTGAGATTCAAGGTTGATGGAGGGGCTCAGATCAGCGATCCGCACGTGCCATTCCAGCGAGCGGAGAAGCATCTCCACGAGATGTCGGGCGGCGAAGCCCCTTCCCCCGGTGACCACACACCACCGCTCCCTTTCGTCGCCAATCGGCGCCATAGTCGCCGGCCGCAGATGAGAGCGTTAAAATTTAAAAATGGAGCTGCAGATATTGGGGACGGAATAATAAAATTTCGCTCCAATATTTTGTGTCCTCTCACAGATCTGTCTTCGTTCTTGGATTATGATTAGGCTCTATTTGGCAAGGCTCCACCGACGAGAAAAACTGTCATGGGAAACAGTGATGGATAATCAGCTGCTTTGTAGGCAGTGGAAGAATCTGTGAAACTGTTTGGAAGTACAGTTATTGCAATGTTGTTGCAATGCTGTTGCCGTGGGCGAACAGAGCAATTTCCACTGCTTACCTGATAATCTTCGGCTCTATTTGACACGAAACACAGCGCAACTTCCATGAAAATTTATAGGCGCCGAGAAAAATCCGATTAAGCAAGAAAATGCTACAAGAAGAAGAGAGGTAGGGCTGGAAATGACTTATCACTGAAGTACTTCTCAGGAAAAAGCCCTCGAAAATAGCTGATGTTGAAGATCGCGATGCGGAGTAAATAGCGATGTAGCGGCTTTTTGGCACTTTGCACCCCCCAATTAACGGGTTTTGGCACTTTGCACTCCCAAAGTTTAAAATTGGCGGATTGCATCCCCGAATTCATAAATTCTGGCACTTTGCACCCCATGGCCGATTTTTGAGGGGTATTTAGGTCCGGCTCCTCTCCAAAAAGTCATTTTGACGCTTTGCACCCCAGACTTCTTTTTTTAGCAATTTGCACATCGTAATTGATCATTAATTTTTCCAACGGGTTTATTATTAAGAAAAAACGACATGATGAGAAACTTTTCATATAAAATTTTCTACTCATTTTTAACATATTCTGCTTGGACCTCACGACATTTCCATTATTGTATCTTGGATGATGATTAGACCATGCTCCCTTAAATGTATTCTCACATTCGTACTCAAAGGTTGATTTGATTCGACTCTTTCACCAATCAATTCGATTTCTTCATCTATATTATC
The DNA here is from genome assembly GCA_039513925.1 of Platanthera zijinensis. Lineage (NCBI taxonomy): Eukaryota > Viridiplantae > Streptophyta > Magnoliopsida > Asparagales > Orchidaceae > Platanthera > Platanthera zijinensis. Next base: position 255,249,390 of record CM077078.1, on the reverse strand, counting down.
ATCAAAATTCTAATCTTCTACCTCAAATTCACTATCATTCAAATAATCATCAGAAAATTATGAATTTTGATCATCAAATTCATCGTCCATGCTCTGCGAGTCATCACTACTATCAAGAAGACCTCTCATCCCTTCAGAATAAATTTCGTCAACCAATATATTTCCCCACTCCACATCTTCGGTTATCCAAAGATCACCCACCGCCATCACCGCGGCCGTCGCCGTTATCGATGTCGCCATCGTCGTGGCAACAGCCTTCATCAATGTCATCACCGCTGTCATCGTCGTCACCGTCGCCGTCATCGCCATCATCTCCACCACCATCACCGCCATCGTCGCCGCCATCGTCATCATCACCGCCGTCATCGGCGCCATCGTTGCCGCCATCGCCGCGGCAACCACCGCCATCATCGTTGAATCCGCTTTTCTTTTCATCAAAATTTGCAAATCTGTCATCATCCACCTTACTTTTGTCTTAGACATTCTCTAATCTAGTGATCGGTTTGCACATAGCTTGTATCTAAAAAATTGATTTGAACTTAAAAATTATTGGTTTGCACGTAGCCAAAAGTGGTTTGCACTTAAAATTACTCTTTTAATAACGTCTAAGTACATAAATACCTCTCATGGGGTGCAAAGTGCAAGAATTTATGAATTCGGGGGTGCAATCTGCCAATTTTAAACTTTGGGGGTGCACAGTGCCAAAACCCGGTAATTGGGGGTGCAAAGTGCCAAAAAGCCCAATGTCGCCGTCTATAGCCTTCCGTCGTCGTCGATAGCCTCTCAAAAAGAAGCGATTTCGCCGTCGATGGCCTATGGGATCGGGGGTTTCGCCGTCGAGAGGGAGTGGAATCGGGGGTTTGGCGCAGTCGGGCGTTCGGGCAGAAAGCAAGAAGCGCGGCTCGATCGTCAAGTCGTGAAAACAAAAATCACGGCGACGAAATCGCTATTTTCCCGCAATTTCGAGCGGTGGCTTCATTTGGCGCGGCCTCCAGCCTCTAGGAGGCCGTGTTTGCGGCAAAGGCCGCAAGGCGGGTAATCAAACGTCCGGCGGCGGCGTTTGCTGCGCGTCTCCACCCGTCGCGTCATGAGCAATAGAGCAAAATACAGTGTTTCGAACGGCGGCCTCCCCCTCTGGTTCGAGCGGCAGCCCGGCTCCTCCCGCCCCCGTCTCCAAATACCTTACCAAATGAAGCATTTGTTTGGCAGGGCGTTTTGGGATTGGGTGTCGCGGATATTCCGACCGCCCCGTCAAACGTATTTTTGGGAGCGACAGTGGGAATCGCCGCCACTTCTAAATCATGAAATTTTCCGTTTCTGGAGTCGCGAAATTTATCGTGACTTCAGAAATCGCACCTCCCCCCGCTCAATCCGCTCGTCGCCCTAGGGAAACCCCGCGACCATCTTTCTCCTGCAGGTTGGCAAGCATCTGCTTTGCCCTGCAACTGGGTGAGCTTCTTTGTCGGGCCTCCCTTCGTCGTCTTCTCATCGCGCCGAGCTACCCAGGTGCTGCAAGGAGGAAGCTAGGGCATTCCGCGGCCATGGCCAGAATAATTAGCAGTAGCTCCATGAAGTGGCGGGCGTAGGAATTTTTTTAAGTGAGGGCAGGCTTAAAAATTATAAAAATAAATAAATAAAAATATGAAACAGGTACATTATTATGACAAAAATTTATACAAAAGTTGCACACATCAAACATTCTCGGTCTAGGCCTATCTTCACGGGTAGGCTTCACACAACATGTCTAAGTTCGTCTCAAGCGGATCTCTGATGCAATTTAATGTCTGGGACGGACACAATCAACCTGATGAAAGAGATCGTTACTCTTGAAGCGTGTCTCCGAGCAATATGTAGCTCGTTCTACTTGCAAAATGTTCTCCTTCTCTTGTTACTTTCTAACTTGCTCATGAAAATACAACATCTATTTAAGGAGATTTAATTATGATTTAGGTTTCGTTTGGTTCGGTGTTTCGCCGCCTACATTTGGAGCAAACGCCGTCGGGCGGCGGGTAAACAAATGGCCGTCGGCGGCGTTTGCTCCATTTGCACCCACAGAAAGGAGGAAACGGCTTTGATCCGCTCCGTTTTGACCCCCGCCTGTCTCCCTCCGGTTTCGAAGTGGCGTTTCGACCCACCGGATGCACCCGCCACCGCCGAACCAAATATAGCCTTAAATACTGCTACGATTACAACTATAACTCAATAGCAGTTGTCCAAGGCAAGGACAATGTTACAAAACGCAAAACTAAAACACAAAATTCAACTCTCAATATCTCAATTTTTAGCCACCTGATTAACTCATATATATCAAGTCACAACAAAGCCCCAACAGCACAGCATTCGGCCAAGCAAGGAGCGCAAAAGCCGGTCAACAAAATTATAGAGTTCAAAGAACAACCGGTCAAAATCATAGAGTTCAAAGCAAGAACAACCGGTCAACACCACTGAAGTCCGACCTTCAAAGTTTCCTTCAAGATTTAAGACTGCATAAAAAAATACTAGATTCATTATCCGGACAATCATAACTAAAAGAAGTCAAAAATCATTTTCAAAACCTTAAACTAAAAACTCTATCCCATGTAATATCTATTCTAACAATTAAAAAGGAGAAAAAGAGGGAGGAGAGGGAGTAGGCTCACAGTCAAAGGGTTGAAGCTGAGAATTCTGTTAGGAATTTAGACGAAGTGCATAAGGTGACAAACGTTCACGAAGTGAGATAACTGAATAATTAAACAACTTGATGTGGCCTATGCGAGCAGGATCGACATGAACATAATTAATTAATTCCTACGGTAGACTGATAGAGTGTAATCAACAATAAAAAATTAATAGCTTGAGGAACTTATGCGATCACGTTGATAATGAAGTTTATAAAAGGAATATTGTACGCTATTAAAATTAAATGCCGAAATGAAATTAAATTTGCGTATCGTTCTTGGACTCCGCCTCGTGTCGAGCAGTAGTCGTCATTCTCAACAATACACTTGTATTCCTTCGAATGAAATCAGCCGCACTTGATGAGGAGTTCAACATACAATAACTATGTTCAAGAAACTTCTCTAAATAAATTTTGTTGAGTATTGTCCTCTTTCTTATAAAGGTTATTGATTTTTCAAAACAGATCTTTGAATCGGGCCTTTCTACTAGACAGAGGACATGACCTTCACTGTTGATAAACAGTGAATTAAATAACCCTTGCTTTAAAAACAAATCAGAACTTAGATGGTTTCACAAATTCCAAGTCCCATTTCAGATCTCCAACGAAACAGGTGCAGCGACGTTGATGGAGTAGAATGGCGTTGCTTCCGATCCACTCAAAGAGGGCAAACAAAGCAGCGATCCCTTGCTTGATTAGAAGAAAAACCCTTGCTTTATGGCTGAGAAGAGCATTCAACTGAAGAGAAAGATCAATCCCGTCGACCCTTTCGGGAGAGATGAACTGTAACCAAAAACGAGAGAAACCGCAAGCACTGATTCCCTTGTTCACGAAATAGATTTCACACACTAAAATAACCGGCCCTTTATCCTTTATTAGGAGAGGGATTGAGAAAGTGGAGGAAAAAAGCTAAGAGCACCCCACTTTTCTCTAAATAAATTCATGCGTACGTAAAATAAATCGAACGCACGAACTAGAACCGATCGATCTAAATGTGTCAAGGGAAGACCAAGCTCGCGTAATGAAGGTCGAAATAATCTTGCCCGCCTATTACGAGTTTCGAATATTCGCACAAATCAATTTTGACGCACACTCGCGGGAGATCCAAATAAACTCGAACGGGCACATGCGCTTGATCGAGACGACTCAATTGAATTAGTCCACTTATAATTAGGAAAACTTACATTCTCCCACTTGGACTATTTTAATCGTAATTTAGGTCGATCACAGATCAAATCACTCCACTTAATTAAGGGTACCTTAGTGAAACTTGCATCTTGAGTTCTCTCCACGCGTCAATCCGGTCCAACTAAAACTTTCACTCCGAATCATGGCGGCAACCGCATCATTATGCGACACAGGACCTTCCATGGTCACGAGAGCTTACAAATTCAATCGACATGGACACAGTGTGGTCATGAAGAGTCAAAACAACACACTGAAATGTGATCACAAATTGTTGTTTAACTCAGTGGTCAATGAATTTCTCTACTGAATGCACTAAGCCATGCTTTAAGAAATTCTCAACACCCAAAAGAAGTGTGTATGTCTCTTAAATGAATATTTTAAGATTTTATTAAAGTGTGATGAGACATACGTTCAAGACTTTATGAATTAAATGAATGCCCTAAGCCTTATGCTTGAAACAGACACATGTTTCAAGACTTGTTTATGAATTATGACGTGTCTCATGAAGATGTGAATATCGCAACTGAATGATATCACATATGAATGCATAATTTATGTTTGAATTCAAACTATATTAATTTATAAAAATTAATGTATATATATATGTAATTTGAAGTGCAAAATAAAATGACAGATAAAATTATATTAAAAAGAGCTATGAATATAGCCTCCCACTAATCAAGTACATCAATGAACTCCACAAGACCCATACTGGAGGCATGCTTCTTAAAAATATTGGGTCGAAGTCCCTTAGTAAGTTGATCAGCTATCATTTCATCTGTCCCAATATGCTCCACAATGATGTCACCCTTTTTAACCAATTCTTTCACAGTTAAGAATTTAATTTTCATGTGCTTAGACCCTATGATACTTTTGTTGTTCATAGAGAACATCACAGCTGAATTATTATCATAGTACAAACAAATGGGTCCAGTAACTATATCAGCAACCTGCAATTCTTTGATGAAGTTCTTAAGCCAAACTGCGTGAGTAGCGGCTCCAAAAAGAGCAACGAACTCCGCATGCATAGTGGAAGAAGTAATGAGTGTCTGTTTGACACTCTTCCATGAAATAGCCCCTCCAGCCAACTTGAAAATATATCATAATGTTGACTTTCGATCATCCTCACAACCCGCAAAATCTGAGTCTGTATAGCCCACTAATTCTAGGTTTTGTTCTCTAGAGTAGACCAATTTAAACTCCTTTGTTCTCTTTAAATACCTCAAAACCTTCTTGGCAGCCACCCAATGATCAGGTCCTGGTTTTGACTGATATCTGCCTAGAAGACCTACTGCAAAGGCAATGTCAGGTCTGGTGCAAACCTGAGCATACATTAAGCTACCTTCTACACTGACATATGGAATGTTCTACATGGACTCTCTCTCAATATCATTTCTAGGGCATTATGACAGACTTAACTTGTCACCCTTAAGTATTGACACATCACCAGCTTTACATTCAAGCATGCTAAATCGCTTAAGTACACGCTCAATGTAAGCCCTCTGAGAGAGTCCTAATATATGACGAGACCGATCCCTAATGATCTCTATCCCTAGAACAAAAGAAGCTTCCCCAAGATCATTCATATCAAAATGTTTTGATAACAACTACTTAAATTCTTGCAGAAGTCCCAAATCACTGCTTGCAAGCAAAATGTCATCTACATAGAGAATTAAGAAGATGAATTTGCTCCCACTGATCTTGATATATATGCAACGGTCTACTTTATTTTCAACAAAACCAAATGAAGTAATTACCTCATCAAATTTCAGATACCATTGTCTCGAGGCTTGTTTTAAACCATACAGGAATTTATTGAGCTTGCAAACAAGTTGGTCAGTATGACCAGACTTGAATCCCTCAGGCTGCACCATATACACTTCTGCTTCAAGATCGTCATTCAAGAATGCGGTTTTAACGTCCATCTAGTGTAGCTCTAAATCATAATGAGCTACAAGCGCCATAATGACTCTAAATGAGTCTTTAGATGAAATGAGAGAGAAAGTTTCATGGTAATCGATCCCTTCTCTTTGAGTAAATCCCTTTTGCAATCAGTCTGGCTTTAAATCGCTCAACCTTTCCCTTAGAGTCCTTTTTAGTCTTAAATACCCATTTAGAACCAATGGGCCTACAGCTTGTAGACAACTCAACTAATTCCCAAACTATATTATGACTCATCGACTCCATCTCATCTCTCATTGCATCCCACCACAAATCAGCTTGAGGTCCAGAAACAACTTCAGTAAATGTCACTGGATCAACCAGGTGACCAATGTCAAAATCGCTCTCATCCAAATAAACCTCATAGTCAGAGGAAATTGCAGACCTCCTCTCCCTATTAGATCTTCTAGTATGTGCCTGAACAACATCGATTTGCTGAGGTAACTGAACGGGAGGCAGCTGTAAAGCTCGCTCCACTCCCTCTACAGGTTCAACTATAGGTTCATGTACCTCTAGTCTTTCAATAATAGGTAGAGTATAATTAATTGGTCTAATTTCATCGACTTCTTCAGTGTCATGAGGACAATTAGGTTGCTCAGCAACATCAAACTCCAAAAACTTGGTTGTTTGTGACTCAACAATTCTAGGATCTCCAGAAGGGCAATAAAACTTAAATCCCTTCGAATGATCTGGGTAGCCAATGAAGTAGCAACGAGAAGACCTAGCGGCAATCTTACTTTCTGATGGATTGTATAATCGGACTTTCGTAGGGCATCCCCAAACTCGTAAGTGATTTATGCTAGTTCGTCGTCCAGTCCATAGTTCAAAAGGTGTTTTGGGCACTGATTTAGACGGAACTCTATTAAGAATATAAACTGCAGTGTTAAGTGCCTCACCCCAAAGAAATTCAGGAAGATTTATCCTACTCATCATGCTCCTCATCATCTCCTTAAGGGTGCGATTGCGCATTTCAGCCACACCATTCTGTTCAGGACTTCCCGGCATGGAGTATTGGGCAAATACCACAACTCTCCAAGTATTTGGCAAAAGGACCTTTATGCTGCCCAAAGGCATCGTGTCTGCCAAAATACTCACCTCCTCTATCAGACCAAACAATCTTGATAACTTTTCCTAATTGTTTCTCTACCTCAGTCTTGAATATCTTGAATTTATCAAGAGACTCGAACTTTTCCTTAATAAGAAACAAATAACCATATTGGGAGAAATCATCAATGAAAGTAATGAAGTAGGTATTTTTGTAGAGCGTAGATGAATAGGGTCCACTAATGTCCGTATGAATAATCTCCAACAAGTCTAAACTGCGTGTAGCACCCTTCTTCTTTATCTTGGTCATGTTACCTCTACAACAATCAACACACATCTCTAGGTAACTAAAGTTAAGAGCAGGAAGAATGTTATCCTTAATCAGTTTCTTTACCCTATCCCTAGATATGTGCCCAAGCCTTTTATGCCATAACATGGAAGACGTTTCCTTAATTAGAGGTCTTTTAGAAATAACATTTTCAATATTAAATGAAGTTGCATAAATTTCATTAGGAGCAAGACACATTATATATAAACCATTAGACAAAGTGCAATGATCAACAACATGTGATTCATAAAACAACTGAATTAAACTACTGTTGAAGCCAAAAATAACCTCAACAAATGTTCACGAACCAAAGTGCAGCCAATGCCTACTTCTCTCAAACCTCGACCCCTGACAGGCTGCTAAGGCCCTAACACAGACCCAAAGCCTCAGCTGGGAGGTCCCACCACACACCCGGAAGATCTCTAAGAGCTTCCCCTCCAAAGCCAAATGCTGGGCTGGGAGCTCTTCAGAAGGCACTAGAGTTGGAGGGAAAAAAATGAGAGCCTGCCTTCCAAAGAGCCCCTATGGGTCTTTTTATAGTCTTCCTTTGACCTGAAAATACTAAAATACCCCTGAGGGGTCTGCCAATAGCCAAATCCCGCTGTTCTCCTAAGGGCGTTTGGGTAATTTTACCTCGGGATAATAATAAAATAATCTTCTCTGGACTCCGGGTCCCACCCCGTGGGCCCATTTGGCGAGACCCCCGGCCTAGAAGGCTCTCGCTGGATCCCCTCTAGGTCCGCCTTGGCGAGAACTCCTGCCAGGAAGGTTCTCGCGCTAGGTAGTCATGATGTTAATGCGAAAGAAGGTTCACCTAAGGCCTTCTCGCCTGCCCTGGGCGGGAGCTCTCCCTAAGGCGGGAGCTTCCGCAGTCAGGCCCTCTGCTTCGGTCGGTCGACGATCTCTTATGCCGAGAGCTCGACTATCCGCCCTGGTCAGTCGACGATCTCTCCTGCCGAGAGCTCGACTATCTACCCTGGTTTCCTCAGCTTTCGCCTGCCCTTGGCGAGAGCTCCTACAGGACGAGAACTCCCCAAGTATGCCTTAGGGTTAACCCGAGGCTAGCCTGAGACTAGCCCAATCCTGACCATTGAAGCCTTTGGATCCCTCCAGCGAATATGGGGTTGTACACAATCCCCGCTCTTTTCGAGCTAGCCCTGCGCTCGACAAGACAAGTCCAACCCCCGAAATATTCGCTGGACACGTGCCAACTAACCAGGGGAATCTTTTGGTGGGTCCTACTGCGGCTATAAATACGCACCGATAGGCGACCATATGCCTCGCCCTTGAAATACTGTTTTTACGACTGAGCTCTCGCCCCCCGGGACTTTTGCGCGAGCTTACCATGCATCCCAAACGTGCTGCCAAACCGCTTCCGCAAGACCTCCAAGACAGGTTAGCCGCTGCCCAAGCGCGGGCCTTGGCTAACTGTGCGGCGGTGGCTCCATGGTTAGTGAAAAAGACTTCCATCGCCGGGCCGTCCGAGCCGAGGAAGAAGGAAAAGAAAAGGGCGAAGGTGGTCCGGCGGGACCTTTCCCGCGAGAACAGGGATCCTCCTTCCCCCACTCCCAATCCTGAGGGGGATCCTTCTCCGCAGAAGGTAAGCCTTTCAACCGTTCCTATCGAGCTGATTGTGCACTGGATCCGACAGTTAACGCAAGCTTTCGCAGGAAGCCGCTCCTAACGATGGCGGCGAGATCCCGCCAAATTCTTCGAACCTGCCCGCTCATTCACCCAAGGACCAAACGCGGGTCTTGGAGAGGATTCCTCTGGCCGAAACCGGAACGATAGGTACATTTTCCCTTGTCAGTATTTCGACCCGACCTTTTCTTTTCTGAACCGTCTTCTCGCAGTGCCAACTCCCGCCGACCCGGGTCTAACCACCCGGGCAGATGAAGCGAGAACCGTTGAAGTGCCTCCTGCGGTGGCCAATCCTATCCTGCAGGCGGGAGGGGCGGCTTCTGAACCTTCCGCTACTCTCAAGGATGCTGATCGTCCCCTGAGAAAAGACAACTCCCCTCCTGCTTCCGGCCAGGCCGGGATTATCGCGCGCGAGCCCTTCCGCCCGGGGCTGGGCAAGCCTCTTCACCTTCTATATGGGACCAACGGAGGGGCCGGGCCTTCTCGTCCAACTTTGGTTGACGGTTCTCGCCCAACCGCAGGTATGCGAGACCTTTTAAAACCGTTGATCGCCATGCTTTAACCAAAATTCTCGCACGTTTCTTTCGCAGGTGATCCTGGCTTGCGGTCGGGAGTCAACGAGGAAGGAGAAGAAGAGGAAGAAGAAGACGATGAAGAAGAGGATGAAGAGTCCCCTCTCCCTTCGTCTGGCGAGATAGAGGAAACCCTGAACAGCGCTGGGAGCGCGAAGGGGAGACGGAGGAAGATCTCGGTCATCCTGGCCAAGCTTATCCGGCGAGACCGTGCCCATACCGCCGCGGCGAAAGCATTCCGCGAATCCGTGGAGCAAAGGCTGGAGGCTCTGGAGCGGGATTTCTTCTTGGGCGAGACTGATTGCCCGCGTGGGCCTTCCGCCGAGTCTTCGCCAGGGAGGTGCATCTCGCAGATCCGGGATTACGCCAGGCGGATCAACCTTGGGTGTACCACGCTATCGTCTTACTTCAACCCGTTGGCGCCCCCAAGAACTAGGCGGCGAGAACGGGGACGATGGAGCTGGAAGCCCTACTAGCCTTCACGCTCTGAATCTCAATGTATCTTTTTTTTCAATGTATCTGTAATAAACATTACTACCAATTAAGTTTTATCCAGCTTGCGCTAGCGAGAATCCCGCTTCTACTCATGTCTCTCTTTTCCTTTTTCTTTTTATCGCTCTGCGAGGCTTTTTAATTAAGACGCTTACACCAATCTAGGATGCTTGCGCCGATCTAGGAGGTTTGTGTTAATCTAGGAGGCTTGCGCCAATCTAGGAGGCTTGCGCCAATCTAGGAGGCTTGCGCCAATCTAGGAGGCTTGCGCCAATCTAGGAGGCTTGCGCCAATCTAGGAGGCTTGCGCCAATCCAGGTAGTCGCGTCGAAACCCGAAACGACCGTTGACCGCTGTCATCCCGAGGGGGAGAACCGAGGCGCCGTTAGCCCGGATTCTGACAGCTGTACTCCGCTGTCACTTTCTCTCTCTGTCGGATGAATTCATGATGATTACGTTTTCTTATAAATAGAGAAGTCTACCAACCGCATTTACTTCTTCGATCCGGAACCTCAGCCTTCCCTCCTTGCTTTCGCGTTCTTGCTCTCGCTTCGACCCCTCTTCCGCTCTCGCTCTTACTCACAAACCAACCATGTCTGGCGAGAGCAAGGGTCGCGCCCACTGCGCGGAAGCTTTTCAAAAACACCTCTTCCCTTCCTGCAAGCTCACCCTCGACGAATACAACATGATCGTTGACCGCTACATCCCCGCCGGCTTCTCGGCGCGAAACCCGGGGAATCACGATAGGGTGAATACTCCGGGGGCGGGAGAGCTTGCCATCCCCCTCGAGCACTTCGAGGTGGGCTTCCGCCTCCCCCTTTGGCCGGAGGTTCGGCTAGCTCTTCGCTATTATGGGGTGGTTCCCGCCCAGCTAAACCCGAACTCAGTCGCGATACTTATAGCATTCATATGCTATATGCGATCCGAGAGGATCGAGTTTAGTCTGCCCATCTTCCGGAAGCTATTCAACTTCCGCGCCAAGGGGGGGGGGGTAGTTTTCTTCTCCGGGCAACTGCTCGAGGTTACCGGTCTCGCCAACAAGCACCACCACTGGGGCGAGAAGTTCGTTTATGTCAGCGGGGACTTCGACAACGTCCCGCTTCAGCCCGTCCAGTATGAGGACGCTGCCTACAAGCCGCCCGCTCTGGGATCGCGCGATAGCGCAATCCTGGAATTCTTCGGGACCAAGGAGTTCGACGTCCCCTATCTTCGGCGGGACGTCGACTCCCTCCAACTTGTTCACTCGGGCGAAGGTACGGTCTTGCCTCAGATTCCCTTTTTTATCAAAGATTTTCTTGCGCTGAAGTGCTAAAGCGTTTTAACTTTGCAGGAGAGCGGGAGGTCCCTCTGCGCCAACCCTTCGCTGAAGGCCGGGGTGTCGAGGGTCTGGTAGCGAGAGGCTCCCTTGCGCTCGCGGAAGCTAGCGCCAGCGCCTGCCGAGAAGATCCAGCCCCTCCCTTGCCGCCACCGGCCAAGAAGCGGAAGGTCACCCTTCCTCCTCTCCGAACGCTGAAGAGGCCGAAACCCTCTGCCCTTGAGAAGGGGAAAGCCCCGGCCGTCCCGCCTGTCCAACCTCCTCCAGAGGGCAGGTCCTTTGAAGCGATCCTTCAGATGGCCAGCGAGATGGATGCCGCCGCCAAGAGCCGTGCCGAGGCTTCTACCGGGAACCCCTCGGCCGCGAGCGAGGCTGGGGGAGGAGTGGTCGCCGCCGAAACCTCTTCCAGCGTCCCGCCCCATGAGGTGCCGAGAGGGCACAGGAACTTTGGCTTCGGCGTGAAGTACGTCGACGCGGAGGGGAAGCCTCAGATGGAATGGGACCCTGAGTCGAACTTGATCAAAGTTACGACGCTCCTTCCCAGCTGGGCGGAGGGGGAAGATGTGACTGGCGAGGCCTTCTCGCTTGGATACGGCCTTTACAGCCGGGAGGATGCCAGCACATTCGACCAGATGTCCACCCGCCTTATAGCCTTCGATGCCATCCGGGCTCTATTGCGCGGGTTCGAGCTTGCGCATATGTGTGCGCGCCGAAGTATCACCCTTGACAAGAATTTCACCGATATGCGCAAGGCGAGGGAGGACGCGATGGCTCGAGCGCAGGCCGCGGAAGAAGAACTCGCGAAAGCTCAACAAGAGCTTGCGGATGCTCGACTTGCGCTGTCTCTACGCCCTGCGGCTGAGGTAAGCGAGACCCTCCCGAACCCTTGCTTTTGTTTTTCAAAGTTACGATGGTGCGATGTTTCCAGGTTGAACTCTCTTTTTCTTTTCACAGGATTCTGCCCAAGTTAGGGAGCTTCGCGCAGAGCTGGCCAACGCGCGCTGCGAGAGCGTCCTCTTGAGGGAACAGCTTCGCGCAGAGCTGGCGAAGGTCCCGCCTCCGGAGCTAGATGCGAGGTTGCGGAGTCGTTACCTTTCGGAGTACGACGTTGACAAGCTGCTCCAGGCCAACGCTCAGGCAACCGTCAAGCTGACGCTCGAGACGCTGCGAGATGTCAAGCTGCTTCGGGAGGACGGCGCGACCATCGACGCTCGCCAGCTTCTTCCTTGGCTCTACGATCCAGTTCCCAAACCTCCGGGCGCGCCGGACTCACCTCCCTCAGACATCCCGAGGTCTTCTACCGCTGGCGAGACATCTGGAGAGGGCTCTGGCGATGATTCAAGCGAAAGCACCAGCGAGAGTTACAGCGCGTCCCCCTAAACTTCTCTTTTTGTTTCTTTTGTAATGAGCGAGAGGCTCCAACTTTGTGTAATTAATTTTATGTAAAGCAGTGTTTCATCTCTCATTTTCAGCGTGCTTGAAAGTATATTGTTCTACCGAATGGCTTCCGCGCGAACTTCCGCCGAGACCCTTAGTCTCTTTAGGATAACCTCTTAGAAATCCGTTAGGCGGGAACCTCGCGTTGTTAATTAAGTTGTCCTGCTCAGGTCCGCCGGGAGCCTCTTTTTGCGAGAACCCCCCCTTTGACCGAGACCTTTGCTGGCCGCGACCTTTGAGCCGAGACCCTTACTGGCCGAGACCTTTGGGGCGAGACCCTTACTGGCCGAGACCTTTAGGGCCTTGCCTTCAGTCTAGGTCAGGGCCCTACCCACGTATTTTTCCAACCAATCAAACCCCTACCCCGCCGGCGAGCCGTCGGACCTGCTAGCTTATTGAGAGCCTGCGCAACGGGTCTACCCGGGGCCGAGTCGAGTTCGTTGTAATGTAGAAGTGGCCAAGAACAAAGTATCTCAGGAGCCAACCTATCCCCCGCAGGCGAGCCTTCGGACCTGCCAGCTTGATGAGAGCCTGCGCAGCGGGTCTACCTGGGGCCGAGCCGGGCTCGGGGCGTCGTAGAAGTGGCTAAGAACAAAGTATCGCAAGAGCCAACCTATCCCCCACAGGCGAGCCTTCGGACCTGCCAGCTTGATGAGAGCCTGCGCAGCGGGTCTACCTGGGGCCGAGCCGAGCTCGGGGTGTCGTAGAAGTGGCTAAGAACAAAGTATCGCAAGAGCCAACCTATCCCCCGCAGGCGAGCCTTCGGACCTGCCAGCTTGACGAGAGCCTGCGCAGCGGGTCTACCTGGGGCCGAGCCGAGCTCGGGGTGTTGAAGAAGTGGCTAAGAACAAAGTATCGCAAGAGCCAACCTATCCCTCGCAGGCGAGCCTTCGGACCTGCCAGCTTGACGAGAGCCTGCGCAGCGGGTCTACCTGGGGCCGAGCCGAGCTCGGGGTGTTGAAGAAGATAACCAAACCTCTCCCCCACAGGCGAGCCTTCGGACCTGCCAGCTAGATGAGAGCCTGCGCAGCGGGTCTACCTGGGGCCGAGCCGAGCTCGGGGTGTTGATGAAGATAACCAAACCTCTCCCCCACAGGCGAGCCTTCGGACCTGCCAGCTAGATGAGAGCCTGCGCAGCGGGTCTACCTGGGGCCGAGCCGAGCTCGGGGTGTTGATGAAGATAACCAAACCTCTCCCCCACAGGCGAGCCTTCGGACCTGCCAGCTAGATGAGAGCCTGCGCAGCGGGTCTACCTGGGGCCGAGCCGAGCTCGGGGTGTTGATGAAGATAACCAAACCTCTCCCCCACAGGCGAGCCTTCGGACCTGCCAGCTAGATGAGAGCCTGCGCAGCGGGTCTACCTGGGGCCGAGCCGAGCTCGGGGTGTTGATGAAGATAACCAAACCTCTCCCCCACAGGCGAGCCTTCGGACCTGCCAGCTAGATGAGAGCCTGCGCAGCGGGTCTACCTGGGGCCGAGCCGAGCTCGGGGTGTTGATGAAGATAACCAAACCTCTCCCCCACAGGCGAGCCTTCGGACCTGCCAGCTAGATGAGAGCCTGCGCAGCGGGTCTACCTGGGGCCGAGCCGAGCTCGGGGTGTTGATGAAGATAACCAAACCTCTCCCCCACAGGCGAGCCTTCGGACCTGCCAGCTAGATGAGAGCCTGCGCAGCGGGTCTACCTGGGGCCGAGCCGAGCTCGGGGTGTTGATGAAGATAACCAAACCTCTCCCCCACAGGCGAGCCTTCGGACCTGCCAGCTAGATGAGAGCCTGCGCAGCGGGTCTACCTGGGGCCGAGCCGAGCTCGGGGTGTTGATGAAGATAACCAAACCTCTCCCCCACAGGCGAGCCTTCGGACCTGCCAGCTAGATGAGAGCCTGCGCAGTGGGTCTACCTGGGGCCGAGCCGAGCTCGGGGTGTTGATGAAGATAACCAAACCTCTCCCCCACAGGCGAGCCTTCGGACCTGCCAGCTAGATGAGAGCCTGCGCAGCGGGTCTACCTGGGACCGAGCCGAGCTCGGGGTGTTGATGAAGATCCCTTCAACCAGGCCTATTCTATCACTGAGATGAGGGATCATAGCCAGTTAAAACTAAAACATAAAGATTGCCTATTCAGCGACAGTCAACATTTTGAAATAAACTCATTGAGAATGCAACAGTTGTTTACAACACTACAATCCTTCTTTCCCTCCTACGGGTAGAAGCGCTTCAGGTCATCACCATTCCAGGTGTGACTCAAGGTCCTTCCCTCCGCGTCCTGGAGATAGTAGCCTCCGTTAACCAGAGCCTTCTCTACTATGTAAGGCCCTTCCAGCTAGGGTTGAGCTTACCAACCGCGGCCGACCTTCCCGCAGCGTCGACCTTTTTCAGTACTAGATCCCCCTCGGCGAATTGCTTGACTCTGATGTGCTTATCGAAGTACCGAGCCATTCGCCGTTTTATTTCTTCTTGCCTGATGGCGGCAACATCCCGCAGCTCTTCCACCATATCTAATGAGAGGCGCAACCCTTCCTCATTTTCCAACCTCCAAGCTTCGCTTCCCTCAGCCGCGGCCGCGACCCTTGGGGACCTAACCTCGAACTCCACAGGGAGGACAGCCTCACACCCATGAGAGAGCTTGAAGGGGGTCTCTCCTGTGGCCGTGTTCGGAGTTGTTCGCAAGGCCCACAGGATCGAAGGGAGCTGTTCCACCCAGCTACCCTTCAGGTTCTCCACCTTCTTTTTTAGCAAGTTGACGATGACTTTGTTTGCCGCCTCCACCTGGTCATTGCTCCGAGGATGATGGACAGAGGCGAACCTGAGGTCAATCCCCAATTGGGTGCAGAAATTGATGAATTCTTCACTGGCGAACTGAGGACCGTTGTCCGTCACTATCGCTTGGGGCAATCCATGCCTGCAAATGATTTCCCCCCAAACGAAGTTTCTGATGACCTGGGAGGTTACCTTGGCTAACGGCTTGATCTCCAGCCATTTGGAGAAGTAGTCAATCATAACTAGAAGGAACCTCCTCTGTCCGCTAGCTGGAGGAAAGGGTCCAACCAGGTCCATTCCCCAAATGACGAAGGGTCATGGCGCCGTGATGCTTCGAAGCCTTTGGGCGGGCAAGAGCTGCAGAGGAGCATGCACTTGGCACTTCCGACACCTCCTTGCGAATTCAGCTGTATCCTTCCTTAAGGTCCGCCAGAAATATCCTTGCCTTATCACCCTTGCTTCCAATGTCCTTCCCCCGGAATGACTGCCGCATTCTCCCGAATGCACCTCTTCCAGGATCCTCGGGACTTCCTCCTCGGTTACGCATCTCGCGAGGAGCCCTGACAACATCTTCCGATGCAGGCTCCCCTCCAGCATCAGGTAATGAGCCGCCTTGTGCCTGAAGCTCTTTGCATCCTTGACTTCTTTTGACAGTTCTCCTGTGGTCAAGAAGGTCACCAACGGATCTACCCATGAGGACCGCCGATTCACCTCCATCACCTCTCCCTCTTCAATGGCTGGCCGAAATAGTTCGGTTAGGGTACCTCCACCCCGAGGCCCGAACTTTGCTAACCGGTCAGCTGCCATGCTTTCCTCCCTGGGAACATGTTGAATAGAAAAAGAACGGAAACCTCCAATAATAGTTCTTACCTTTGATAGATATCTTGCGAGGGTAGGCTCCCGGGCCTCAAACTCGCCTCGGATCTGCGATGCTACCACCATGGAGTCGGTGAAGGCCTCCACATCCTGGATTTCCAGCTCCTTTGCCAAGCGAAGGCCAGCGATCACAGCCTCATACTCCGCTTGGTTATTGGTTACAGGGAAATGGAAAGTCACTGCTTGCTCTATGGTAACTCCCTGAGGGCTTACCAACACCACACCTCCTCCCAGGGAGTGCCTTCCTGAGGCCCCGTCGACCACCATCTTCCACGCTTCTTGCGGCCTTGGTTCTTCAACCTCGGCCTCGGTAACATAGTCCGCCAGGAAATCCGCTACGGCCTGGGCCTTGATGGAGAGCCTCGGGACGAAAGAAATGTCGAACTCGCTTAGTTCGATGGACCACTTTGCCAACCTTCCTGAATGTTCCACCCCCTCCAAGACCTTGCGAAGGGGATGGTCGGTTACCACCCTAATCGAGTGTGCTTGAAAGTAAGGGCGAAGCTTCCTAGCTGAGATGACCAAAGCATACGCTAGCTTCTCCAGGATGGGGTATCGGAGCTCCGCCTTTTTTAAGATTCGGCTGACATAATAGACGGGTAACTGTTTCTTCCCCTCTTCCCTAACCAAGACGGAGCTCACTGCCTCTCCCCCCACTCCGAGATACAAGGCTAGGTCCTCCCCTTCCTTCGGGCTTTGAAGTAACGGAGCTTGGGAGAGTTGTCTCTTCAGCCCCTGAAATGCCTCTTCACACTCGACCGTCCATTCGAATGCTTGGTTGCCAAGAAGTACTTTGAAGAAAGAGGAACATCTATCCCCTGACCGAGAGAGGAACCTGCTTAGCCCGGCCAACTTCCCGGTCAAGCGCTGGACCTCCTTGGCACTGCGAGGCGATTCCAGGTCTAGGATAGCCTTAACCTTATCGGGGTTAGGCTCTACCCCCGCGGGAGTCAAGAGGTGTCCGAGGAATTTCCCGCGACTAGCCCCGAAGACACACTTCAAGGGGTTCAACCTCATCTTGAACCTTCGCAGGGTGGCAAATGTCTCCTCCAAGTCTCGCAGGTGGGAATCAACACACTTGCTCTTGACCATGAGGTCATCCACATAGACCTCCAGGTTCCTTCCCCTTTGATCTCGAAAGATTCGATCCATCATGCGTTGGTACGTCGCCCCTGCGTTCTTCAATCCGAAGGGCATCATCTTATAGCTGAAGCATCCCTCTCTCGTGATGAAGGAAACATCCTTGACATCAGGAGGGTGCATCCGGATCTGGTGGTAACCTGAAAATGCATCTAAAAAACTCATAAGAGAAAAAACCAACGGCTGAGTCAACCAGCGCGTCGATCCGAGGCAAGGGGTAGCAATCCTTGGGACATGATTTATTTAATAAAGAAAAATCAACACACATGCGCCATTTTCCTCCTCCCTTCTTTACCATTACCACGTTGGAGATCCAGCCTGGATACTGGATCTCTGAGATGAAGCCTGCGTCTAGGAGCTTTTTGACCTCCTCTCGGATGGGGGCTTCTAGCTTGGTGGCGATGGCCCTCATCTTTTGGCGTATGGGGCGGGCTCTGGGATCCAGGTTCAAGCGATGACAGGCCACGTCCGCGTCGATGCCTGGCATGTCTGCCGCGCTCCAAGCGAAGATGTCGACGTTGCTTTGGATGCAGGCTCGCATCCGCTCCTGATCCTCGAGGCTCAAGCCTCCACTGATCCGAATCCTTTGAGCCTCCCCCGCTCTTGTAAGCACCTCCATCTCCACCACTTCCTCGGCCGGCTCCAGCCCCGACCGCTCCCAACTTACCCTTGCCTCTTCCTTCTCAAACTCGAGCTCCTCTCCCCCAACCTCATCAACTTCCATCGCCTCCTCCAGACTCTCCTCCTGCCTCTGCTCTTCTTCATCCATCACTCCTCTCGCCTCTTCTAGGCTGATCTCCTCCACCTCTGCCAACTCCTCAACAACCTCCATCGCCTCTCCCAGGCTTATCTCCCCTTTCTCAACCCCTTCCTGCTCAGCCATCTCCTTCTCCAACTCCTCTGCCTCCGCCATCCACGACACGGTATTAACCGCCGTCACATAGCATTGCCTTGCCATCTTCGGATCCCCCCTGATCCTAACCTGCACCCCTCCATTGTTGAACTTGAGGCATTGGTGATATGAGGAGGGTACGCAGCGAAAGGCGCTGATGAGGGGACGTCCAAAGATGGTATTGTAACTACTCGGGGCGTCTACGATCACGAACCGACAGTTCCGTGAGACGCCCCCAAGCCTCACATGCAGGCCCACTCCCCCTTCCACTTCTTTCCTTTCTCCGGAGAAGCCAAAAAGCGGTCCATCAGAAGCCAGGACCCTCTTTCCTTCCACCCCCATCTCATCGAAGGCCCTCTTGAAGATCACGTTCACCGAGCTCCCATTATCCACCAGTATCCGGGAGACGGTGTAGTTTTCTATCGCTGTCTGGATCACAAGCGCATCGCAGAACGGATCCTCGTAGTCTGGCATATCCGCGGATGAGAAAGTGATCTTCTCCTCTGGGGGTGGAGCCTGGGAGGTCGAGGCGACCCCTCGGCGGAACATGGTTTGAAGGCTCCCCTTGCGGGTTGCCTCGATCCCCACTCCCCCGTGGATCACTCTGATCCCTCCTCGGGTCCCCACATCAATCCTGTCTTCACATCTGTCCTCCACCTCTTCCCGCTGTACTTCAACGATCCTTACAGGCGGATCTTGCCTTCCGGCCACTCTGGCCCCTCTAATCTCCAGAAACTCTGGGCAGGTGGCCGTTGCGTGACCTTCCTCCTGATGGAAGTCACAATAGGGCAACGCCTCCCTGCCCCCTCTTCCTTCTCCTCCTCCCCTTCTTCCGGCTCCCCGAAATCTTCTTCCTCTTCCTCTTCCCACCTCCATGGCCTCCTGCGGTGGTGGGAAATGACCCCTTGGTCCTTGTCGCCATCCTCCCTGCTCCAGCCTTCTTTGCTCCCGAAAGTTATCTCTTCCCTGAAGTCCTCCTTGGCCCTGGGGGCGACCCTCCTGAGGCCTCCAACCCAGTCGGTTGTTCGGCTCCCTGGCCCCCCCATGCTGCTGTCCCTGCCCTCGGGGCTCTTCTCTTCTCCTATCTTCCCTCGGCTCCCTCTGCTCCCTCTGCTCTCTCTGCTCTCTCTGCCTTCCCACTACCGGCTCCTTCACATCATCCTCGGCCAACCTGGCCAGCTTCCTCGCAAACGCAGGGTTTGCCCTCTCAAAGTCTATCTCCTTCGCCGCCCTCTCCATGAGCTCCTTAAAAGAGAGAGGGGGCACTCTCTTCAACTCCATGCTGAAAAACCCTGGTTTCAGCCCCAGGGTGAAGGCAAGCATTAGCGCGTACCCCGGGACCTCCTGGACCAGGAGAACCTCCTCTTGGAACCGGTCGACATAGTGACCCAGCGTCTCTTCCGGCCCTTGCCTTACTACAAACAGGCATTCAGCCTCCTTCTTCCGCTTCTTTGAAGTCGAGAACCTCAACAAGAAACCTCTGCGCAGATCTTCAAAACTGTAGATGGAACTCGCCGGCAACTGGTGGAACCAGTCCCTGGCCTTCTCTTTTAGAGTGATGGCGAAAAGCCTGCACTTAAAGGCATCCGACATTTGCCTGATGGACACCACATCCTCGAACCATTGCACGTGCTGAACCGGGTCATCCTTCCCGGTGTAGTAGGTCATGTCCGGCTCCTGGAACCCCTCCGGCACTGGAGCCGAGACAATGAGCTCACTAAAGGGGGTCTCGCCTCCCGCCTGGCGAGATGGCCCGTCTCGCGTCCTCGGTTGGCTGGACCGATCCGCGAGACCATGCCCGGGGAAGAGTTCCTGCACCGTCGCCTCCTTCTCGCCCAGATCCGCCGGAAGCTCCTTCTCGAGACGCTGGCCTGGGAAAAGCTCCCGCGCGGCTACGTCCCTCTCGCCTACCTCCACCGGGACCTCCTTCCCGGGGCGCTGCCCTGGAGCGTTCTCGCCTAGCAGCGGAACCACCTCCACCGGAACCTGCGGCGTCTCCCACTCATTCCTTGCCGAGAAGGCCAAGTTGATCGTCTGCATGACTTCTCGCCTGAAGTCCTCAAACATCTTCTTCGTCGCCTCGTCCACCCGGGTGGGGGATCCTCCTGCGCTTGATCCTTCACCTTCGCCTCCTGCCATGGGACTTAACTCGAGATTTTCTTACACCGGCTGCTTCCACGCTCACCGCACCAGAACTGTTGAAGCCAAAAATAACCTCAACAAATGTTCACGAACCAAAGTGCAGCCAATGCCTACTTCTCTCAAACCTCGACCCCTGACAGGCTGCTAAGGCCCTAACACAGACCCAAAGCCTCAGCTGGGAGGTCCCACCACACACCCGGAAGATCTCTGAGAGCTTCCCCTCCAAAGACAAATGTTGGGCTGGGAGCTCTTCAGAAGGCACTAGAGTTGGAGGGAAAAAAATGAGAGCCTGCCTTCCAAAGAGCCCCTATGGGTCTTTTTATAGTCTTCCTTTGACCTGAAAATACTAAAATACCCCTGAGGGGTCTGCCAATAGCCAAATCCCGCTGTTCTCCTAAGGGCGTTTGGGTAATTTTACCTCGGGATAATAATAAAATAATCTTCTCTGGACTCCGGGTCCCACCCCGTGGGCCCATTTGGCGAGACCCCCGCCTAGAAGGCTCTCGCTGGATCCCCTCTAGGTCCGCCTTGGCGAGAACTCCTGCCAGGAAGGTTCTCGCGCTAGGTAGTCATGATGTTAATGCGAAAGAAGGTTCACCTAAGGCCTTCTCGCCTGCCCTGGGCGGGAGCTCTCCCTAAGGCGGGAGCTTCCGCAGTCAGGCCCTCTGCTTCGGTCGGTCGACGATCTCTTATGCCGAGAGCTCGACTATCCGCCCTGGTCGGTCGACGATCTCTCCTGCCGAGAGGTCGACTATCTACCCTTGTTTCCTCAGCTTTCGCCTGCCCTTGGCGAGAGCTCCTACAGGACGAGAACTCCCCAAGTATGCCTTAGGTTTAACCCGAGGCTAGCCTGAGACTAGCCCAATCCTGACCATTAAAGCCTTTGGATCCCTCCAGCGAATATGGGGTTGTACAACTACCAGAAATGTTGAAACCATAATTAAGTTTGTCTAAAGCAGAAACAGAAATTAAGTTTCTCCGAAATGCAGGAATATAAAATGTGTCTTTTAACAAAAGCTTAAAATTAGAATTTAAAATCAAGCAGATATCTCCTATAAACTTGACTTCAACTTCAGCATTATTTCCAACAGTAAGCCTACACTCCTGCTTGCTTGGCCTCCTCCTGTTGGTGAATCCCTGTAATGTGTAAGCAACACAATTAGTTGCTCCACTATCAAGCTACCAAGAACTGTATGAGGCTTCAATTAAGTTAGATTCACATAGGACGAGTGCAAGAGGATTATCTTTATGTGTGAGCCCACGTTTTTCCATCCAAACTTTGAATTTTAGGCACTCACTTTTCATGTGTCCTTTCTTTTTGCAAAAAAAACATGTCGGAACTTTCTTAATAACACCATCAGAATCCTTTGTTCCACTAGACTGGCCGTCCTGAAACTTAATTGGAGCCTTGGACTTCTTTTTCTTCTTCTTCTTGAATGAAGCCTTTGAGACGTACAGTGCGGTGTGAGACTTTTCATTCTTCATCTTCTCTTCCTCAGCAACACATCGAGTGATCAGATCATTCAGTTTCCAAGCCTCATCCTGAGAATTATATGTAGTATTCAGGATACTGAACTCAGGTGGCAGAGTATTAAGTGTCAGATGCACTATGCAGGTCTCAGGGAGAATTATATCTAACTCTTGGAGTTTCGTCTGGTAGTACACCATCTTCAGAATGTAATCATGAACTCCTTCATCACTTGTGTACCACATAGTAAAGAGATCTTGAATGAGAGTCCATATCTCAGCATTAGAGGACACATTATACCTTTGTCCCACAACAGCAAAAAACTCGAGCGCATCAGCAGTCTCTGGCAATCCACTAAGTAGGTGCTCAGGGATAGACCTCTTCATTGCCAATATACATATCTTATTGGACTTATGTCACGCAGCATAATGATATTTCTTAATACGAGTGCTATTCGCAGTCAACTCCTCGGGCTTATTAGATGTAAGGGCTAGATCTATGTCCGTCATTTGCACGATGAACATGATATCAGACTTCCACTTCTTAAAGTTTGACCCAGTAAGTTTTTCAATGGTCGCCAAATTGTTGTGCACAGTAAAGGTGACTGAAAAAGAAAACAATGCAATATTTAGCAATGAGGATAAGTGTGTTCTAAAACCTTAAATTAACACACACATGAGAATTCAGACGCGTCAACACGCAACACCTTTGGGCAGAATACGTGTCACGCAGTTAGAAATCCTCTACACCGAGCGAGACACGGTAGTGTTTAGGCTTTTGCAAAACTATCACCTTTGGGTGAATAGATCACTAGAACTTTCGCACTTCCGCTCAAATGCCCGTGTGCAAATCTCTAATCCTATCACGCAACCACCACCTTTGGGTGAATGATCACGGGGTAGAACTAGAGAAATCCCAAAGCCGTATAAGAATGAAATCTCGTAAATCAATCAAACAGGCCACTTTGGCGGCTACAGTTTGATAAACCCACAGGATCCTCCTACACTGGGTTTCACTAAAAAATTCTCAAATTAAGTGTCGTGATCTTGTAATTAATGACAAAGGGCACTAAAGTGTCTAAAGATCACGACTGCTTAGGAACTTAAAATTAATGCACTTCTTAAGTCCCTATCGCATCGATATTCTTTGAAATGAAGTAATAGGTTTTAAAGTATGATCGCTAGCGATTAATTCAAATCAATTACACCAGCAATGAATGAAACTAATTAATATGTTCAAGTTCCCTTTGATACCAAATGTTAGGAATTTAGACGAAGCGCATAAGGTCACAAACGTTCACGAAGTGAAATAAATGAATAATTAAACAACTTGATGTGGCCTATGCGAGCAAAATCGACCTGAACATAATTAACTAATTCCTACGGTAGAGTGTAATCAACAATAAAAAATTAATAGCTTGAGGAACTTATGCGATCACGTTGATAATAAAGTTTATAAAAGGAATATTGTGCACTATTAAAATTAAATGCGGAAATGAAATTAAATTTGCATATCGTTCTTGGACTCTGCCTCGTGTCGAGCAGTAGCCGTCATTCTCAACAATGCACTTGTATTCTTTCGAATGAAATCAGCCGCACTTGATGAGGAGTTCAACATACAACAACTATGTTCAAGAAACTTCTCTAAATAAATTTTGCTGAGTACTGTCCTCTTTCTTATAAAGGTTATTGATTTTTCAAAACAGATCTTTGAATCGGGCCTTTCTACTAGACAGAGGACCTGACCTTCACTACTGATAAACAGTGAATTAAATAACCCTTGCTTTAAAAACAAATCAGAACTTAGATGGTTTCACAAATTCCAAGTCCCATTTCAGATCTCCAACGAAACAGGTGCAACGACGTTGATGGAGTAGAACGGTGTTGCTTCCGATCCACTCAAAGAGGGCAAACAAAGCAGCGATCCCTTGCTTGATTAGAAGAAAAACCCCTTGCTTTATGACAGAGAAGAGCATTCAACTGAAGAGGAAGATCAATCTCGTCGGCCCTTTCGGGAGAGATGAACTGTAACCGAAAATGAGAGAAACTGCAAGCACCGATTCCCTTGTTCACGAAATAGATTTCACACACTAAAATAACCGGCCATGTATCTTTTAATAGGAGAGGGATTGAGAAAGTGGAGGAAAAAGGCTAAGAGCACCCCATTTTTCTCTAAATAAATTCATGCGTACGTAAAATAAATCGAACGCACGAACTAGAACCGATCGATCTAAATGTGCCAAGGGAAGACAAAACTCGCGTAATGGAGGTCGAAATAATCATGTCCACCTATCACGAGTTTCGACTATTCGCGCAAACCAATTTTGGCGTACACTCGCGGGAGATCCAAATAAACTCGAACGGACACATGCGCTTGATCGAGACGACTCGATTGAATTAGTCCACTTATAATTAGGAAAACTTACAAATTCTACTAATACAACAACAACACAAAGTCAAGATCCAACCCTTGCCGACTGTCGAGCCTGTCCGATTGAGAGGGTGAGGGCTTCCAAGTTCCGTCGGCCAAAGAGGGGGAGGGTTTTTGCTGGCTTGTCGCAAGCTGTCAGGGGGTTTGAGAATAGGGCATCACGGTTTAAATAAATAGAGTATTAGTTGTTAGATATTTTATAATATGTCCGGACGCGTGTTAGCCCGACTCGGTATAGGTTACGGGTTCGTGTCGCTCTAGAGTTAGGCTCTACGCTGGAAGTACTATAAATACTCATTCCATACATAGATGAGGTATTCGTAGAATACTTTGAGCGGAGCCCTCAATATTCTCAAAGCAAGCATGTTGTGCTCCGTTGATGCTCTTGGTTACTGAGTTCGGATCTGGTAAGTTGTTTCATTCCAAACTTGATGCTAACAACTTCACCTGGATTCGGCTTTTGCCTTGGAGGAGAGTGTTATTCCAAACTTGATAACACAATCTGACTTGGTCTTGACTCTTCTTCTGGAGATTGGTTCCATTCCAAACTTGATGAGTTCCAATTGACTTTAGAAGGGCAGTAACTGTGACATTCCATATAGGATCACAGATATAGCTGCGGTATCCAGAAGTCTGAAATCGTTTCGGTTGAAACAGATATCAGGTTCTGAGGTAAAACTATAATACTCTGTGAACGTGTCCTCCCAGCCATTAAAAAGATTAATACTAAGTTCTTTTTGTAGAACTAGATATTTGCAAATTTGCAAAGGATAGAATTCATTCTGAAATGAAATTCTGTGTTGAAATTGCAGGAGCTGCTGGGATAGGAGGAGCACTGGTTGACTGGAATCCGGATCAGGATGATCTTTTGGATGATGAGTTTTAGAGCGTTATTAGTTTCTCTTTTGCTACTTCTGTTTAGAGCACTGTTTAGCTCTTCCTTTTATGCACTGTTTTGTTTGGACTTTCTAGCTCTCTGTTGATTCGTGACGCCAGACATATAAGGTCTGTGTCTTGTTGTACCTGAGAATATTTATGTGTTGCAGCTGAGTTTTGTTTACTTATGCGTGCATACTATTCTGTGTTTAAGTCTAATTTTGTTTGAAACAGGTGCTGGACACGGTTGTGTATGATTCACGTTTGGTTGAACTTTACACAAACCACCCTCTATCCGAAGTCTGGGTACAGGGCGGACATAGGAGGAGATTGTTAGATATTTTATAATATGTCCGCACGCGTGTTAGCCCGACTCGGTATAGGTTACGGGTTCGTGTCGCTCTAGAGTTAGGTTCTACGCTGGAAGTACTATAAATACCCATTCCATACATAGATGAGGTATTCGTAGAATACTTTGAGCGGAGCCCTCAACATTAGTCGCATCTTTTTTGTCTTGGCTAATACTATTAAGTTTTTTAAGAGTATTAACCACGGATTTTGGCCGTAGCTAATACTATTAATTTTTTTAAAAAAACTGAGTGTGGGTAGCCGCTCATACTCGCCCCAAAGTGGTTCCACCCCTGGCTCCATGGCTGGCATAGACGGCGAAGAAATTTCTCCTCTACGATGAGATACGTCATGGTCGGCATAGAAGAAATTTTCATCTTCTCTGCAACCTTCACCAAGAAATTTTAATCTTCCCTTTAACAAGAAATTTTAATGAGAAACTGTAATTCTGGAAATTACAACCTATTCAAGATATTAAGAATGATTTTTCTTCCCTGTGTATTTTCATGTTTGTGGCCTATTAATTATTGTTGTTCTAGATGTTAGGAGTGATTTTTTTTGTTGCTTTAGGATTGTTTTTCATTGTTGTTTAATTTTATGAATGTTTCTAATTTTTGTTTGAAACATCAGTGTAAATGTTGTTCTTCCAAATAGATTCATAGATTCTATCACCACTCTGCAAAACAATTAATTATTCCATCACTGCTTCTACAGTTACTGTAGCAGCGCCAAACAGAACCTAAAAAATTATTTGGCGCGGTGGTTTAAAAAACGTCGGCGTGCCGCTGTCAAAACGCAACGTTGTAAGGGCAAAAAGGGCATTTGGTATAAAGAGAAAATAAGAAATAAAATAAAAAAAACTAAATTTTTATCTCTTCTCTTTTTTATAATAACCTAAGATCATATACTGTTGAAACCGGAAAACCGGTCTCTGGTGGAGTTCGACCCTTGGGGAAGGGGTGGCCGCGCACCTACTTCGCTCCTGCAAGAAAATGACAAGAAAAAAAAAAGAAGAACCAAGGACTAGACCAAGGGCCCGGCGTGGAGGTCCCACCACACACCCGGAAGATCTTAGAGCACTTCCCCTCCTTAGCCAAGTGCCGGGCTAAGGTACCTCAGAAAGCGCTAGTAGGCCGGAGAGTTAGCAACCATGCCTTCTGAGGTACCCCTTGGGTCCTATTTATAGGAAAAGATGGTCTGCCAATATACAACCTTCACTGTTCTCGAGGACTACAGGCAGATCAAAGGGGGCAACATGGTAAAAGCACTCCACAACTGAAGGGCGAGCCGGACCTGAGGTAGCACTCGCTCGGCAGGGGGCCTAACTCGCCTCGCCCTAGGCCTAGGCGAGCACGTACTCGGCAGGCTATGCTCGACTATCGCTGAGCTCGGCCCGACTACCGCCGAGCTCGGACTCGGCACGACGATCGCCGAGCTCCAACAGAAACTGAGCTCGGCATGGGGATCGTCGAGCTTGGTTCGACTACCATCGGGCCCTACTCCTTTACCCGAGCTCGGTCTCGGCATGCCGGGCTTCGTTCGGCCATCGTCGAGCTCGGCTCGACTATCGCCGAGCTTGGCTCGGCTATTACCGAGCTCGGGCTCGGCATGCTGGGTTCACATCGCGGTCTGAGCCGGCCGGTTCAACTCTTGTTGACCACTCGCGGGATACGGGATTGTACATAATCCCCGCTTTTTGCGAGGTTGGGACAAGCTCGGAAAGAAACATCCAACCCCATAGAATCCTGCGAGTGCGACAGGGGCAAAAAGGAATCTTCTGGTAGGCCCCACAGGTAGCTATATATATATGTACCCCTGCGCCTCTGGCTGACCTTTGCCCTTCCCCAAATTTTACCAAGATGCCGCTCCCCAAGGAAGTCTTAGAGCGACTTGCACGTTCCCGCGAGGAGATCGCTGCTCAGGCCGCGGGGCTGACCAACCTTGAGGCCCCTGCTCGCCGTTTTGCTGATTTTGGCTCGGCCAAGCGGGCGAAGCCCTTTCCCCCGGGGGCCGAACCCATTCTGGCCGACTTTACTGCCGCCTTGGGGAACGGGGCCGGTTCCTCCAACCAGCCGGTTCTTGGTTCTTCTACTAAAAATCTCGTGGAACTATCTTCCGACCGGGAGAACAGCGGCGAAGCATCCACCCCTCGGGCCAAAAGTGTTCCTGTTAGCTCGCCACGGCAGGATCCCGAAGTCAAGGAGTCGGGCTCGCGAGAACTGGCATCGCCGAGTCACCTCCCTTCCCGACAACCCTCCCCTGGGTCCATAGTCGCGGGGAGAGGCGCCGGGATTATCCCTGTCCCCGGCTACCAACTTGCCCCTCAGGAACTGCAGGGGCGTGGCAAGGACCTGCGCCACTTCTCTCCTCGCGCCAACCCAGAGGAGCCAGGCTCGCGCGGTAAGTTTTCAACTTTGCTCTTCTGTTCCGGGGATATTTGTTTTTCTGATCGTCTTTCAGTTCTTCACTCAGAATTTCCCGGCCGGACGGAGGACGGCGAGTCCGTGGATCGACCTCCTTACTCGCCCCTCCCTTCTCCAAGCGCCCTGGACGCCTTCATGGACCCCGAACTGGGCAGTCCTGAACGTGCAAAACGGGAGCGGAAGGTTCTCAAGAAGCTGGTGCGCGAGCTCCACGACCTGCGGAAGGACAACAACAGGCTGCAGTGGGAGTGCTCGCGTCTCGCGGACGGTGCTGGAGTCAGCTTGGCGTTCGAGGAGGCGTCTTCCTTGGTGCTGATGGATGAGATTGACGAGAACCTGCGGGTGATAAATAGGAACATGGGGCGACTTCGCGAACTTTATGCGCGGCGACCTGCGACGGCGGGTCGGCGAGACCGGGGAGAATGAGGCGGCTCCTCTGTCAGCCGACCGGTACTCGCCCTCGCCCTCGCATGGTCCCCGCACCCTTATTTTTATTTGCTCTGAATGATCTGCCTGTAATAATTCGAACAACTTTTCTTCAACTTTACATATGTAGATGTTTTTTTTTAATATCCTGGTAAGTCTTTTCGAATTCCTTCTTCTGGGGTCTGGCCGGCTCGCAGGATTTGCGAGGAGAGGGTGACGAGGTGGCGTGGCGAGACCAGGCCGATCGGCCGACTCGCCTTCCCCCTCGCGGCACGTGCTTGATTGAGAAGGTCTGGAAGGTCCCAATGACTCCCCTTACCTTCATCAAATAGAGCTGCAGGGTGGGCTCCCTCGCCTCAAACTCCCCCTTGACCTGGGAAGCCACCACCATGGAGTCGGTGAGGACCTCCACGTCATGCACCCCCAAGTCTCTTGCCAGGCGCAGACCTGCGATTACGGCTTCGTATTCGGCTTGATTATTGGTGATAGGGAAGTGCACTACCACAGTTTGCTCGATCTTTATCCCCTGGGGGCTTTCCAAGATGACCCCAACCCCTAAAGAATGCTTCCCCGAGGCACCGTCCACCCTGACTTTCCAGGGGAGAGGGCGAGTGAGTCTCTCCTCCGCCACCTCGACCACATACTCTGCCAGGAAGTCAGCCATAGCTTGGGCCTTGATTGAGAGGCGGGGACGAAGGAGATGTCGAACTCGCTCAGTTCCACCGACCACTTGGCCAACCTACCTGAATGCTCTACCCCCTTGAAGATGTTGCGCAGGGGGTGGTCGGTCACTACTCGAATTGAGTGTGCCTGGAAATAAGGCCGAAGCCTCCGGGCTGAGACGATTAAGGCGAAGGCCAGTTTTTCCAGGATGGGGTAGCGGAGCTCGGCCCTCTTTAGTATCCGACTCACATAATAGACGGGGAGTTGCCTCTTCCCTTCTTCCCGAACCAAAACCGAACTCAAGGCTTCAGCCCCGACCCCCAGATATAGGAATAAGTCTTCCCCTTCCTTGGGCCCTTGGAGCAGGGGGGCCTGAGTCAGCTGTTTCTTTAAAGCCTGGAATGCCTCCTCGCACTCCGAGGTTCATTCAAACTTTCGACCCCCTCTCAAGGTTTTGAAAAACGAGGAGCATCTCTCCCCGGCCCGGGAGAGGAATCTACTCAACCCTGCCAACTTCCCTGTCAGTTGCTGTACTTCCTTGGTATTTTGTGGTGACCTTAGTTTCATGATTGCCCTCACCTTATCTGGATTAGGTTCTACACCGGCGGGGGTGAGAAGATGCCCTAGGAACTTTCCTCGGCTTGCCCCGAAGACACACTTCAAGGGGTTCAGCCTCATCTTAAACTTGCGGAGAGTGGCGAAAGTCTCTTCCAAGTCCTGGATGTGGGAGTCGACATCCAAGCTCTTGACCATGAGGTCATCCACGTACACTTCGAGATTCCTCCCCTTCTGCTCTCGGAAGACCCTATTCATCATTTTTTGATAGGTGGCCCCCGCATTCTTTAGCCCGAAGGGCATCATTTTGTAACAATAGCATCCGTCTCCCGTGATGAACGAGACATCTTTGACGTCAGGGGGGTGCATTCTGATCTGGTGATAACCTGAAAAAGCATCCAGAAAACTCATTACAGGGAAACCGACGACTGAGTCAACCAGCGCGTCGATCCGAGGCAAAGGATAACAATCTTTCGGGCATGATTTATTAAGAAGAGAAAAGTCGATACACATCCTCCACCGACCGTCTCCTTTTTTAACCATTACAACGTTGGAGACCCAGCCGGGGTATTGGATTTCAGATATGAAGCCAGCCTCGAGGAGCTTGGCGACTTCCTCCCTGATTGGCTCGGCGAGCTTGTCCGTGATGGATCTTTTTTTCTGCTGGATGGGGGGAGCCTCCGGGTCCAGGTTGAGGCGATGGCAGGCCACGTCGGGGTCGATCCCTGGCATCTCCGCGGCGCTCCAGGCGAAGATGTCCACGTTCCTCTGGATGCACTCCAGCATCCTGCCTTGAGCTTCCGGGGTCAGGCCTCCGCTGACGCGGACCTTCTCCACCCTGCCTCCAATGGTGAGGACCTCCATCTCCTCCACCTCTTCCGCTGCCTCCAGACGGGACTGCTCCTCCCATTCCTCGATACCTCCCCTTTCGGGGGCGAGGACCTCTTCCTCAGCCTCCTCGACGGCCATGGCCTCGACCGACTCCCGAGTCTCCTCCGTGACCTCCTCCCGAGCGCGGCACTCCACCTCCATTTCTTTGTCAGCTTCCTGCTTCTCCTCCTCCAACCTCCGCCCCATCTCCTCGGCCCCCTCCAGCCAAGAGATGGAGTTTACCGCCGAGACGTAGCACTCCCTTGCCTCCTTAGGGTCTCCTCGGACCCGGATCTGGACCCCCTCGACGTTGAGCTTTAGACACTGGTGGAAGGACGAGGGGACGCAGCGGAAGGCACTGATGAGGGGTCTCCCGAAGATGGCACTGTAGCTGCTAGGGGCGTCCACGATGACAAAGTTGCAGTTGCGTGACTGCCCCCCCAGAGTGACATGGAGTCCCACTCCTCCCTCGACTTCTTTCCTCTCTCCTGAAAAGCCGAACAGAGGCCCATCTGAGGCTAACACCCTCCTGGCCTCTACCTTCATTGCGTCGAACGCCTTCTTGAAGATGATGTTGACCGAACTCCCATTGTCCACAAGGATCCGGGAGACAGTGAAATCCTCGATAGCTGTCTGGATGACCAGCGCATCGCAAAAGGGGTCCTCGTGACCCGGCAAGTCCTCTCTGGAGAAGGTGATTTTCTCCTCCGGGGGAGGGGACTGGGATGTGGAGCCAACGCTCCTTCGGTACATAGTGTGGAGGCTTGACTTACGGGAAGCCTCGATCCCGGCCCCCCCGTGGATCGCTCCGATCCTTCCTCGGGTGCCCACATCAACCCGGTCTTCGCACCGATCCCCCTCCTCCCGAGGCCGGATCTCCTCTATCCGGACTTCCTGATGGTCTTGTTGTTGCTGCTCCCTTCTCCCTCTCATCTCGTGGAACTCCAGACACGTGGATGTGAGGTGCCCCTCCTCCTGATGAAAGTCACAATAGGGCAGGTCCACCCTAACCTCCCTCCTTCTCCTCGGCTGTCCTCTCCTCCTCCCCCTCATGGCAATTGCCATTGCCTCCTCCTGGTCGGGGAGAGGGAGTCTCTGACCCTGCCTACCCCCCTGGGGATTGTACTGCCCTCGGCCACCCTGGCGGTTATCTCCTCCCTGATAACCTCTTCGTGGTGCCTGGTCTTGCCACTCGGGCCTCCATCCCAAACGGTGGGTCTGCTCCGGACGCACCCACCTGGGTTGCGGCTGTTGCTGCGGCTGCTCCCTTTGCCGAGGTTCAGCCCTCCTCTCCTCCTGAATTCGGCCACCCCTTGGCCTCTCCTCCTCCACGGCCCACTTGGCCATCCTTCGCGCAAACTCTGGATGTGCTGCCTCCAT
The DNA here is from genome assembly GCA_039513925.1 of Platanthera zijinensis. NCBI lineage: Eukaryota > Viridiplantae > Streptophyta > Magnoliopsida > Asparagales > Orchidaceae > Platanthera > Platanthera zijinensis. The sequence continues at coordinate 255,217,535 of CM077078.1, read as the reverse complement.
ATCGGCCTCCCTGGCCGCTCTCTCTAGGAGTGCTTCGAAAGACACTGGAGGTGATCTCTTCAGTTCCATCGCGAAGAACCCAGATTGGAGACCCAGGGTGAAGGCCACCATCATAGTGTGCCCTGGCATCTCCTGAACTTGGGACAGTTCCTCTTGGAACCTGTCCAGATAGCTTCCCAGGGTCTCTCCCACCCTCTGCTTGATGCGGAACAAAGACTCCGCCTCCTTCTTCCTCTTCTTAGAAGTGGTGAATCTCAGCATGAAACCCCGTCGCAGATCCTCAAAGCAGTAGATGGACCCGGTCGGGAGTTGGTGGAACCACTCCCTCGCCTTTTCTCTGAGGGTGATGGCGAAGAGTCGGCACTTGAAGCCGTCTGACATCTGTCGAATAGAGACCATGTCCTCGAACCACTGGATGTGGTGGACCGGGTCTCCTCTCCCGGAGTAGTAAGTCATCTCTGGCTCGCGAAACCCCTCGGGAACTGAGGCTGAAGAAACGAACTCGCTGAAGGGGCTCCCCCCCTCAGCCGGGCGAGACGGGAACTCCCTCCCTGCAGTCTCGCCGAAGTGGTACTCGGCGGCCGAGCCGGGGAACAGAACTCGCCCCTGGAACTCGCGCTCGCCTCTCTCGGCGGGTTCCTTCCCTGGTCGCCTGAGCGGCGCGTCGTCGCCGAGTGCGGGAGCGGCGACCACCGGAACTGCCGGTGTCGCACTCTCAGCTCGCATGCCGAGGGCGGTCCTGACGAGCCCGAGGATCTCCTCCCTAAGCTCCGCCGGCACGCTCGCCGCTGGGGGTGGGGGAGGGGGTGGCGAGCTGCCCCTGCCTGATCCTTGTCCTTCTTCTCCAGTCATCGAGCCTGCAGAAGGTTTTCTCTGCTAACCACTATCCACGCTCACCGCACCAAAATGTTGAAACCGGAAAACCGGTCTCTGGTGGAGTTCGACCCTTGGGGAAGGGGTGGCCGCGCACCTACTTCGCTCCTGCAAGAAAATGACAAGAAAAAAAAAAAGAAGAACCAAGGACTAGACCAAGGGCCCGGCGTGGAGGTCCCACCACACACCCGGAAGATCTTAGAGCGCTTCCCCTCCTTAGCCAAGTGCCGGGCTAAGGTACCTCAGAAAGCGCTAGTAGGCCGGAGAGTTAGCAAGCATGCCTTCTGAGGTACCCCTTGGGTCCTATTTATAGGAAAAGATGGCCTGCCAATATACAACCTTCACTGTTCTCGAGGACTACAGGCAGACCAAAGGGGGCAACATGGTAAAAGCACTCCACAACTGAAGGGCGAGCCGGACCTGAGGTAGCACTCGCTCGGCAGGGGGCCTAACTCGCCTCGCCCTAGGCCTAGGCGAGCACGTACTCGGCAGGCTATGCTCGACTATCGCTGAGCTCGGCCCGACTACCGCCGAGCTCGGACTCGGCACGACGATCGCCGAGCTCCAACAGAAACTGAGCTCGGCATGGGGATCGTCGAGCTTGGTTCGACTACCATCGGGCCCTACTCCTTTACCCGAGCTCGGTCTCGGCATGTCGGGCTTCGTTCGGCCATCGTCGAGCTCGGCTCGACTATCGCCGAGCTTGGCTCGGCTATTACCGAGCTCGGGCTCGGCATGCTGGGTTCACATCGCGGTCTGAGCCGGCCGGTTCAACTCCTGTTGACCACTCGCGGGATACGGGGTTGTACATATACTATAATAAAAAAGAAAAACGTTATTTATTTAAACATTCAACTTTTTCATTTTAAGCATTTTTATTACAAAAATTTCAATCTAATTAATTTATATGTTTTTTATTTTAAAATATGTGATCTCATATAGACAAAATCTTATACCTTCAATAAAAAATATGCTCTCACCGCCGCTCACAAACCCTCATGCACAAGAAAAAAATGAGCGACGGGCGGAGTATAGCGTTTGAGGATTTGCGAGCGGCGAGCACCGTCACGTTGGGGCGATAGCGCGGGCAGAGTACTGTCGCGCGGGGCATTGGTGGCCCGCCACGTGCATTGTCGCGATCGGGGTACTATCGCAGTTGGTCGTGGGGGCAGAGCCCAGTTCCTATCACTCGTTAATACATGTAAGAGCTCCACCCATATTCCCAATGATATTCGGCGAGAGGTGATATTCGGGCTGTGGCATTCGACAAGCGGTCATATTTGGCGGGCAACCATATTCAGCAGGAGGCAACATTTAGCAGGCGGCAACATTCGGCGGGCAGCCATAGTATGAAAACCCCAACCTTCTTGCCATCGATACAATATTAAAACCTTAACCGTATTGCAATCAATACAAAATTGAAATTCTAACCTTTTGGACAACAATTCAGCGTGAAAACTCTAAAAACAGTTCATACTCGAATTGCTCATCCACAATATATTGAATAATATTACATTTTGGGATTCAATGCCGTTTAATCAAGAAATAAATAATTTTTGGGATTCAATATAAATCCCACCTATAATCATGAAATAAATATTTTTCATACATTTATAAAACAATTGTCCTTAAACTGGAAATGAGGGAGCAATAGAGAAATGAGCTCAGTTGTACATATTTATTTATAGGGTACTAATATTATATATACATATATTTCTACAAATGAGTGAGACATGGGGCTTCACATCTTTTTCTATCAGTGATTTGATGTGGTGTTGCTCCAATTGTATTACTCGTAATTCATCGAGATCAGAAATGCATAAGAAAGAGATCTCATGTTTCCAGCTCAGCGGCATTCAACTCGGCATCCTTCAGTTTGGAATAATTCAGCTCGGCAGCCTTCAAATCGGTGAAATTCAACTCGGCAACCTTCTCGTGACATCGTAGGGACCTCGTCGGGGGTGGGCATGAGGGAGGGGGAGGGGTGGGGTGGGGTGGGGGATACCCCCTATGTTTTCTTTTAAACAGGACCTCGTTGTAACCGTGGAGGACAGTTCACACCCAATGTTTTCTTTTAATTTAAGTGTTTTTTATTTTAAAATATGTGCTCAGCTCTCACCGCCGCTCACAAACCCACATGCACAAGAAAAAAATGAGCGACGGGCGGAGTATAGCATTTGAGGGTTTGCGAGCGGCGGGAGCGCCATCACGTTGGGGCGATAGCGTGGGCAGAGTACCGTCGCGCGGGGCATTAGTGGCCCGCCACGTGCACTGTCGCGATCGGGGTACTATCGCAGTTGGTCGTGGGGGCGGAGCCCCGTGCCTATCACTCGTTAATACATGTAAGAGCTCCACCCATATTCCCATTGATATTCGGCGAGCGGTGATATTCGGGCTGTGGCATTCGACAAGCGGTCATATTTGACGGGCAACCATATTCGACAGGAGGCAACATTCGGCAGGCGGCAACATTCGGCGGGCAGCCATAGTATAAAAACCCAAATCTTCTTGCCATCAATACAATGTTAAAACCTTAACCCTATTGCAATCATTACAAAATTGAAACTTTAACCTTCTGGACAACAATTCAGAATGAAAATTCTAAAAACAATTCATCACTCGAATTGCTCATCCACAATATATTGAATAACATTACATTTTGGGATTCAATGCCGTTTAATCAAGAAATAAATAATTTTTGGGATTCAATATAAATTCCACGTATAATCATGCAATAAATATTTTTCATGCATTTATAAAACAATTGTTCTTAAACTGCAAATGAGAGAGCAATAGAGAAATGAGCTCAGTTGTACATATTTCTTTATATGGTACTAATATTATTATTAAACATGTTAGAAATAATAAGTTTTATGTCCGCTCGTGTCACGTCCGACTCGGAACGGGTTATTGGGTTCGTGTCGTTCTAGGGCTACGCTCTACGCTGGAGGTACTATGTATACTTATTCCAAACTTGATAGAATATACGTAGAATACCTTGAGCGGAGCCAACCCAACATTCTCAAGTTAGCGTTAGGGTTTTCCGCTCACGGTTCGCTTCCAATTCTGCCGCTCTTTGTCGCGAAATCCCCTACATCATCGCTCCCGTTCGCTACTCCGTCGGCGCTCCAATACATCGTGAAATCTGTCGCCGCTGCCGTGTATAGGGCATCGCAGTTTTCAGGCGTCAGATCTCTGGAAGATCGAAAAAAAGGAGAAATCTCATGTTGCCGCTATTTCCCTTTTGCGATCAAGCTACCAGTACCAGATCGAGAAAGTTCTCGCCGGATCGGGGCTATCCTGCTGGATCGGGGTTGTCCAAGCCATTGCTTCTCTGTTGAAGGACGATCCCGCCGGATCGGGGTTATCCCGGCGCTTAGCTCGCCGATCTCGTCGGATCTGGGCTGATCTGGTTGCACCACCGCCGATCGCTAAGGAGTTTTGTTCCTGTTCACCGAGCCAAGCCACCGCTGTTTTCCACTCACCTGGATCCCGGCAAACCTTCGGCAAAGCTTTGGAGCCAAGCTGATCTTGCATCAGAGAGAGCAAATTATCCCCCTGCCATTGCTCTCAAATCTTCAGCTAGTTTCTTTTTGGGGGATCTCTTGTTTGGAATTCAGATCAATCTTGAAGGCACTTTGATTCCTTGATTATGGGTTGTTGCTAAGTTTGACACCTAAGCTTGGAAGGATATTTTGTTTTGGTGGGAGAAGGTGTGCTTCAATTGCTTCACCGTTTGCTGTTTGGATCAAGCCTTTGGCATCTGCGCTCAGTCGAAGGGGAGGAACAAATGCTGGATTGGATCAGAAGACACTGGGTCGTCTCGGCGCGAATTAGGTGACTTCTTACCTGTTTTCTGTTCAAGCTATATAGAGATGTCGAGGTATAACTCACTCGATATCATAGAGCTTCAGTCATTTGCTCCCACTGATTTCCAAGTTTGGAAATTGCCCGTCAAGTTAGGGATGAAAGAACGTGATATTGTCATGTGTATTTGTTGAGATCGAAAGATGAGGCCTTTGAGACTTTTAAAAATTTTAAGTCTCGTGTGGAAAATCAGTTGAATCTTAAGATTAAAAGGCTTAGAAGTGATCAAGGAGGAGAATACACTGCAACTGAGTTTAGGGAATTTTGTGCCTATGAGGGCATAATCCTTGAAACCACAGCTCCTTATTCACCCCAGTCTAATGGTGTTGCTGAGCGTAAGAATAGAACTTTAACAGAAATGTTGAATTCTATGCTCCTAACAGCTGGCATACCTAATTCGTTTTGGGGAGAAGCAGTGCTTACTGCGAATCACATTCAAAATAGAGTGCCTCACTCCAAGCTCATCTCTATCCCATATGAGCTGTGGCATGGTCATCCTTATAGATATGACACTCTAAAGATGTGGGGTTGTATTGCTTATGTGCGGTTACAAGACCTTAAGAGACGTAAGGTGGGACCTAGAACAACAACATGTGTTTACCTAGGCAGTGCAGAAGATAGTGCAGCTGATAGATTTCTAGATCTATCCACTAATACAGTGATATAGTCTAGAGATGTTATTTTCTTTGAACACAAATTTATCAAAGATCATGGCTTAACCGTCTTCGGGTCTATTGACGTGATTGTAGAATCTACTGTAGAACCTGAAGCTGACCCCTCTAGCACTACTCCCCAATCTCTAGAGGTGGAACCTGTTCCTGTTAGAGCGTCTACAAGAGACAGAATCCCTAAGAATTTTTGTGAGAATTTCATCACCTACCACTTAGAGGATGATCCATTCTCCTATCAAAAAGCAATGAGATCTAGAGATTCATTGATATGGGCAGAAGCCATCGACAATGAGATGGACTCGCTGCTACAAAATAACACTTGACATCTAGTTGACCTGCCGAAAGGAGCAAAAATCCTAGGATGTAAGTGGGTGCTGAAGAAGAAATTACATAGCGATGGGTCTATAGCCAGGTATAAAACGCGTCTAGTAGCTAAAGGCTATAAGCAACAAGGGGGAATAGACTATTTTGATGTTTTTTCACCTGTGTGTCACCTATCGACTATTAGGATTCTTCTAGCTTTAGCGTCTATCAAAAACTTCATAGTTCATCAGATGGATGTGAAGACAGCCTTCTTGAACGAAGAGCTTGATGAAGAGATCTACATGACACAACCTGAAGGTTATGTTCATAAAGATCTAAAAGACAAAGTGTGCAAACTAAATAAATCAATATATGGGCTTAAACAAGCGCCTAAGATGTGGTACATGAAGTTTGATCAAGTGGTAAAGAGTGTTGGATTTCAGTCCAGTCTTTCAGACAAGTGTCTCTATCACCGCTCGTTGTCCAATCAAACCGTCATCATATGTTTATATGTGGATGACATGTTGATTCTGGGTTCAGATCTTGTTGTAGTGAGGGACGTCAAATCCACTCTCGCAGAAGCTTTTGACATGAAGGACCTTGGTCCTGTGAATACCCTGTTAGGTATGAAAGTTAGAGTTAACAAGGGAAGAGTAACTCTTAGCCAGGCTCATTATATAGAGCAACTACTTTCTACCTGGGTATACAAAAACTGTAGGCCAGTTGAGACACCGTTTGATCATAATATTAAGTTGAGTCCTAACGAAGGGACCAATATTGATCAATTAAAATATTCTAAAATAATTGGTAATCTCATGTATGCCACAAGTTGCACTAGACCAGACATTGCCTTCACGGTTGGCATGCTGAGTCGCTTTACCAGTAGTCCAGGCAAAGAGCATTGGGATGCCCTAGAGAGGCTGATGAGATACCTAAGAGGTACCAAAGATCATACCTTGTGCTATACTGGTTATCCTCCTGCTATGGATGGATTCTCTGATGCCTCGTGGTGTTCAGAAATTGGGAACAGCAAGTCTACCAGTGGATATATATTCACTTTGGGTGGAGCTGCTATTACTTGGAAATCCAAAAGACAGACTTTTATAGCCTTGTCGTCTACGGAAGCCGAGTTATTTGTCTTAGCTTCAGCTGGTGAAGAGGCAGACTGGATCAGAAACCTGATTTTAGACATACCCCTGTCTAGGTTACAAGTCAACTCGTTGAGCTTGTATTGTGATAATCAAGCAGCAACTCAGGTTGTAAAGAATGCTCTTTATAACACAAAGAGGAGACCTGTACGACTGAGACATGCGTTGTTGAATTATTTAAAAGAATAAGGAATTATCTCTTTGATCGATGTGCGTTCGAAGGATAACCTGGCTGATCCATTGACGAAAGGAATGCCCAAAGACAGATTAATCAAAACAGTGGGGGAAATTAGACTAAAGACGATTTAGTTCGACCTTCGGTCAAGATTAGGCGACTTTGTTCAGCCTTTGTCCAAATATTTTGATTAATCAGATTTCCTTTGTCGAGCAAGCATGTTGTGCTCCGTTGATGCTCTTGGTTGCTGAATACGGATCTGGTAAGTTGTTTCATTCCAAATCTGATGCTAATAACTCTATCTGGATTCGGCTATTTTGCCTTGCAGGAGAGTGTTATTCCAAACATGATAACACGATCTTTCTTGGTTTGACTTTTCTCTTGTTGATTGGTTCCATTCCAAACTTGATGAGTTCCAGTCAACTCTAGAAGAGCAGTAACCGTGACATTCCATATAGGAATACATATATAGCTGTGATGTCCAGAAGTCAGTAAATCGTTTCATTTGTAAACAGATAACTGATTATGCGGTTAATCTATAATACTCTGTAGAAGCGTCCTCCCAGCCAACACTAATAATAATGGAAATGATAATACTAAGTTCTTTTAGTAGAACTAGATATATGTACATTTCTAAGGTTTGAATTCATTCTAAAATGAAATTCTCTGTTGGAAATTATAGGGGCTGCCGATCTAGGAGGAGCACTGGTAGACTGGGATCTTGATCATGATGATCGTCTGGATATTGACAGTTAGAGTATTGTTAGACTTCTTTTGGTATCTCTATTTTAGAGCATTGTTTAGCTCTTCTTTTTCTTTCATCTGTTTGTTTGGACTTTTGCTACTCTCTGTTTGATTTGGGACGCTAGGCATTTAGGGCTTGTGCCCTAATTGTATCTGAGACATGCTGTGATGTGGCTGAACTTTCTTTCTGTTTATGCGTGCATACTATTTTGTTCTTGTTAAGTCTAATAATTTTTTAACAGGTGCCAGACACGGTTGTGAATGATTCACGTTTGGCTGAACACTTCACAAACCACCCCCTTTTTCGACGTCGGGTTCACATCGGACATAGGAGGAGATTGTTAGAAATAATAAGTTTTATGTCCGCTCGTGTCAGGTCCGACTCGGAACGGGTTATTGGGTTCGTGTCGTTCTAGGGATACGCTCTACGCTGGAGGTACTATATATACCTATTCCAAACTTGATAGGATATACGTAGAATACCTTGAGCGGAGCCAACCCAACAAAACTTATCGTATATTTCATAGCAGATTCTTGTGGATTGATTGGAGCTATTTTAGGAAAGTTTTGGCTCTCTCCTTATATATATTGGGTACTGTTGTAATGAAAAGGCAAAACAGAAAAAAGTTTTCAATTCTTGTTTCTGTTTTATCATGGTATCAGAGGACTAAGATTCTTGAGCTTTTCGGTTTCTTTCTCTCTAGGGCCGTCGCTCCTTCTCATTATCTTCAGCTCTCTCCTTAAACCAGCTGTAATGGATGTTCGATCATCTGTTGCGGCAAAAGATGCTGGATCCCCCCCCCCCCCCCCCCGCAGGCACGCGACATGAAGCTTTGACAATGTCGTCTCCATATTATCTTCACCCGTCGGATCATTCGGGACTCGCTATTTGCCCGGTGACCCTCAAAGGCGATAACTACAATGAATGGACGACCAGTATGCGAAACGCATTAATCGCAAAAAGAAAAATTGGCTTTATTGATGGCTTTCTACTTGAGCCTGCGTCTACAACAGCTGAATATGAGCACTGGTTTCCTGTTAACTCCATGCTCGTTGGCTGGATTATGCAATCGATTGATCCCTCTCTGCGATCATCGATCACTTATTTTTCTACTATTAAGGAATTGTGGGACGACCTTAAACAACGATTTAGCGTTGGGAATGGTCCCTGAATTCTTCAGATCCGCACCGAGATTGCTCTTTGCCGACAACAAGGGTAATCTGTGACCAGCTTTTATGGCATTCTCAAAAAATTATGGGATGAATTATCCTTGTATGTTCCGGTAGAAATGTGCAGTTGCAAAACCTGCACTTGTGGCCTGAATTCCTGGCTGAGTAAAGCAAGGGATGAAGAAAGAATACATCAGTTTCTGATGGGTTTGGACGGGACTGTATTTGGGACTCTTCGTTCCAATATTATGGCTCAAGAACCGCTGTCGGCGTTGAGCAGAATCTTCCAATTGGTAATACAGGATGAAAGATTGAGTACGGTGACTCAAGAACAAGCTTCTCGTACTGATGTTGTGACATATGTTGTGCATAACCCTGTAAAGCTGTCTTGTAGCAGCTCTGGCATAGACAGAAAATCTCTCATCTGCTCTTACTGTGGACGATCGGGACATGATGATACTACCTGCTTTAAATTGCATGGCTTCCCTGATTGGTTTTATGAAAAAAAAGGGATCATCTAAAGATCCTAAATTGGCAGCGCGTATGCAGGGGCGGGGGAAGGCGAAGGCATTTGCACACGCAGTAGTTGGGGCGGTAGTGGTTCCATCGGATGCTGAACGGAGAGCTCTTGGCCCAGGGATAACAAATGAACAATGGTCCTCCATGCTGAAGTTATTTAAGTCCATCAATAACGAGGGTGATGCACCCAAATCTAGTGAGTCTTTACCTTGGATATTGGATACCGGAGCATCATACCATATGACAGGTGAAATTTCAGTCTTAAGGGATGTTAAAAGCATTCTTGCAATCTCTCTAGTGCTGCCAAATGGAACAGTTACTCAAGCTAATCGTGTAGGATCTCTGCATATTAGTGGAATATGTATTCCTTATGTTCTAGCTATTCCGTCTCTTACCTGCAATTTATTATCATTCTCTCGGTTGATTGATCTCTTACAATGTGTGGCTACTTTAACTTCCACGTTGTGTGTTCTGCAGGATGTTCATTCGAGGACGGTGATTGGAGTGGGTGAGCAACATGGGGATGTTTACTGGCTGAGGATGATGCGTCCGACTTCCATGGCGTGTCATTCTTCCATTGTTTCATCGGCTGATCTCTGGCATCGCCGTCTTGGTCACCCTTCCCCTTCTTCTTTGTCTCATTTGTCCATTTTAACTAACTCTATTGTTATTCATAAGCCCTGTGATGTTTGTTTCCAGGCCAAACAAACTCGGTCCTTGTTTCCTTTAAGCTCTAATAATGCTAGTCAAATTTTTGATCTTGTACATTGTTATATTTGGGGGGCCTACAACCACCTTTCGTCCACCGGTGCCTCTTACTTTCTTACTCTCGTTGATGATTGTTCACGTCATGTGTGGGTCTATTTACTTCGGCACAAATCAGAAACCAGTGAAATATTTATTCACTTCTTTAACTTGATTAAAAATCATTTCATGAAATCCATTCGTACCGTCCGCAGTGATAACGAGACTGAGTTCAAACCGCTTATCCCTTTTTTCGCTGCCCACGACATTCTCTATGAATCCTCATGCACTTATACTCCGCAACAAAATGGGCGCGTCGAACGTAAACATCGTCATATCCTTAACGTTGCTCGTGCTCTTCGGTTTCAAGACGGTCTTCCTATCTCATTTTGGGGGGAAAGTGTGTTGACAGCCTGTTACCTCATAAATCACGCACCTTCTAAACTCATCCATAGCAAGACCCCTTATGAAAAACTGTATTCCGAGCCTCCTGATTACTCCCTTATCCGTGTTTTTGGGTCTCTCTGCTACGCCACTCAACTACCCAAACCTCATGATAAGTTTGCATCTCGAAGTCGAAAATGTATCTTCGCCAGCTATCCTGTCAGAAAGAAAGGTTGGCGCGTCTTTGATCTCCACTCGAAAGAGTACCTTGTTAGTCGGGATGTCACCTTCTATGAGTCTTACTTTCCGTTTCATGCATCCCAATCTACATCCGTTGTCACTCTGAATCCCATTCCTTCTCCTGAACTGCCTCCCGCCGCCTATGATCCCCCTCCACCTACTGTGTTTCCCGATCAACACGCGCCCAGCCCGATCAACCCCACCAATGACCAGCCTGAACCACTTCCTCCTCCTTCTCTGCATGGGAATCGTCTCCGTCAGCCCCCGGCCAGGCTTCAGGACTACGTCTGTGGCTCGGTCACTCACGCATCCCCTATTTCGTATTGCTCACTCCCTCCGGTTGCTGCTCCCTCAGGAATTCGTTATCCTATAACGGCTTTTGTTACCAATACTAAATTTTGTGTTCAGCATAGCAGATTTTTAGCGGCTGTCATGTCCGGCTATGAACCTTACTCTTTTCATGATGCGGTTAAATTTCGATCCTGGCGTGATGCTATGACTACAGAATTATCTGCTTTGCAGCATAATAACACCTGGGTGCTTTCTGCTCTTCCCCCGGTAAGAAACCCCTTGGATGCAAATGAGTTTACAAAATTAAACACATGGCTGATGGTTCGATTGAACATTTTAAAGCTCGGTTGGTGGTACTTAGTAATCGGCAAGTTGAAGGCCTTAATTATCATGAGACGTTTGCCTCGGTTGCCAAAATGGTTTCCGTCCGTATTTTTTTATCAGTTGCTGTTGTCAAAGGCTGGGAACTTCATAAAATGGATGTTCACAATGCATTTCTACACTGTGATTTAGATGAAGAAATTTATATGACACCCCCTCCGGGTTATTCTGTCCCCTCTGACGCAGTATGTTTGCTTAAAAAGTCTTTGTACGGTCTTCGTCAAGCACCTAGGAATTGGTTCCTTAAACTTGCATTCACATTGAAAGCTTTCGGATTCAAGCAGAGCTACGCTGATTACTTTCTCTTCTCGTTCTTCAAATCTGACATCTGCCTACACATTCTGGTGTACGTTGACGATATAATTATTGCTGGTAATAATTCTGGTGCTATCTCCTCCCTCAAATCTTACCTTCACTCATGCTTCCATATGAAAGATTTGGGATCCCTCAAATATTTTCTTGGTATTGAAGTTGCTCGTTCGGCTACCGGAATTTTTCTCTCTCAGCGTAAATATGCGCTCGATATTCTTCGAGAGACTGGACTGCTTGCTGTTAAGCCATGCGACTTTCCTCTGGAGCAACACCATCAGCTTGCCATCTCTACTAGTCCTTTCCATGACCCTGCCGATCAGTATAGGAGGCTGGTTGGACGCCTGATTTATCTTACAATTACTCGGCCTGAATTATCGTATGCAGTTCACACTCTCGCTCAGTTTATGCAGCACCCTAGGGTGGACCACTGTCATGCTGCTCTCTGGGTTCTTCATTACATTAAAGGTCATCCGAGACAAGGATTGTTGTTTTCTGCTACAAGTTCCTTACAGATTTCTTCTTTTTGCGACGCGGATTGGGAATCTTGTGTAACACCCCAAATTGTTGTAGGAGCGACGGGGATCGAATTTGGCCAAGTCAGATTTTTGGTGCAGGTGACATGGGCCCCGACACGGGCGTGTCGGAGGCCGTGTCGGGCGTGTCGAGCTCGAGCCGTCGAGCTGGCCGTGTCGTCGACCAGTGCAGGTCGACGATGGTCGTGTGGTGGAACACGGCCTAGGACACGGGCGTGTCCCAGGTCGTGTCACACCTGTGCTGTGCGGTTGGGTACACGGGTAATGACACGGGCACGAACACGGGCGTGTCTAGCTTGACACGGGCGTGTCTGATGCCGTGTCACCAAGCCGTGTACCTCTCTGACTGCGAAGTGTTGATAATTTGCACACGGGGGGCGTGACACGGGTCCCGACACGGGCGTGTCGCAGGCGACACGAGCGTGTCGGAGGCCGTGTCAAAGGCCGTGTGCTGGTTTTCAATTTTGGTCGAGACGGCGAATGAGCTACACGGCCAGGCACACGGCCGTGTGTGAACCCGTGTTCGGCCCAGATTTTATAATTTCAGATCTAATCTCGACCGTTCGTTTCCTTGGCTTTGGATCCGACGGTGGGGGGCTGTTCCTGAGGAGTTTTAGCTGGGTTTTAGGGTTAGAATCCCTCATTCCACCCAAGCAAATCTCTCTCTAAGTTTTAGAGAGAGGGGAGAGCAAGTTTGGAGGAGGAGACCAAGATCCGGCCGCCGGAGGAGCTTCGGGGCTCCGAATCGCGATCCGAGTCCAGATCTGCGGAGGTGACGCCGTTGCGGTGCTTTTCAACCGCATAGTTTTCGATGGCGCCGCGGAAGAACGCAAGGGTAACGATTCTCTTCTTGAGCATGTGAAGCTCTTCTTCCTTTGCATGGGAAAACCCCTCTCCCGCGAGTGTGCGGCGAGATCGTGGTATTCCTTGGGGTAGATACGTAAAGTCCCCCTTGTTAGAGTCCGGAATCGTAGTACGGACATAGGCTTGGTGTGTGAAGCCTATCCGGACGTGTTTTCCGGATCGGTGATGTTTTGCTATGCATATTTTAGCCGGAGAAGACTCCGAGCGTTGTGGTTGTTTTCGGGTTGCTATGCGGTAGAATGCATCAGGGAATCTTGGGGATTAACCCCGAGGTGCACCCGGAAATCTGTGCGGAAACGAAGTTCTGCCATCTCGGTGGCCTGGGTGCCAGCCGGGAACATAGCGGGGCTATGTATCATGTTTTGATTGCAGCAGGGAGCCTTGGGGATGAAACCCGAGGTGCACCCGGAAATTTTGGACGGAAATGTAGTTCTGTCATAACGGTGGCCTGGGAGCCAACCGGGTACTTAGCGGGGCTATGTACCATGTTTGATCGTTAATTGGGACTGGGGAAAGCTTAGTCCGCGCCAAAGGGCTGAATGGCAGTGGCGGAGTGAGCAACGGACTAGTAGCCCTCTACCCGCTCCACCTGCTCGGTTAAAGCGACCTAAAGTTTTACGTGGGACTTATCGAGATTTGGAGATCGAGTCTAGGCTGCGGCTGAGAAGACTAAATGCTCACAAAGATTGCCACCCTGGGGGTGGTGGTGGAGTCGAGGACCGGACGGGGTTCGGACTGGCTTCGCCGAGTAAGTGCCCTGAGAGCACGGGGTGTACGGCCGTGAGAGCGTGCACCTATGTTGAGATGCTTGTTTTGTTGTGTTGCGTGTTTTGCTAACAAGTGCAGGGAAGAAGCTTTGCCGCCCCGGTTTGGGGGCGGAATCGTTATAATTTGGTCAGCATAGCTGACCGTTGCCTTTGTTTACCACCGTGCGGTGGGTTGTTGCTTGCAGGTGCTGCGGAGTTGAGAGGTAATTAGCGGGCTAAAGCCCAAGTTGCTGTGCTGGCCCTCGAAGGCTTTGTTTTGAGTGTTTTACCTCTTGTACTCATGTGTGGCCGGCCTGCGTGCCGAGGTTTGGAAGACACTTGTATTTAAGCAAACTCTTGTAAAGCCTTAAGGCTATTTTTCCGTTTTGTGTATTATACATTCCTATGGGTTTGAGTAGTGGACATTCATGCTTGGCAGGGTTCTTTATTCTTTGCAACTCTAATAAATTGCTTCCGCTAGGTGTTGTGTAGGACGTTGTGATTGGTTGAATGGTTTCAACGCGTAACCAACCGGTCTGTCTGTAGTATATGGCGTCGGGCCTCGGCCGGACCTACTGCTATATGCTATCCGACGGATAGGGGTGTTACATCTTGCCCCCTCACACGCCGCTCCATTACAGGTTATTTTTCCTGCCTCGGAAAGTGACTCATCTCGTGGAACACGAAGAAGCAACATACAGTGTCTCGCTCTTCCGCTGAAGCCGAATATTGTACCATGGCCTCTACGTGTTCTGAGTTGATCTGGGTCAAGTCATTTCTGCAGTCCCTCGGTGTCTCTCACTCTCAACCCATGCGCCTGCACTGTGACAGCCAGGCGGCTATTCACATCGCTTCTAACTCGGTCTTCCATGAGCGTACGAAGCACATTGAAATCGACTGTGATTTTGTGCGGGATCTTATTCAGTCCGGTGCTATCAGGCTCTTCCATCTTCACACAACCCAACAACCGGCAGATATTTTTACAAAAGCTCTTTGTCGGCAGCAGTTTCAATTTCTTCTTTCCAAGTTGGGCATTCTGGATCCTCATGCTCCACCTTGAGGGGTATTAAACTTAACGTATATTTCATAGAAGATTCTTATGGATTGATTGGAGCTATCTTAGGAAGGTTCTATCTTAGGAAAGTTTTGGCTGGCTAGGAGAATTTTGAGGAGCTATCTTAGGAAGGTTCTATCTTAGGAAAGTTTTGGCTCTCTCCTTGTATATATTGGGTACTGCTGTAATGAAAAGGCAAAACATAGAAATTTTTTTCAATTCTTATTTCTTCTTTATCAATTATATATAGATATATTTCTACAAATGAGTGAGGCATGGGGCTTCACACCTTTTCCTATCTGTGATTTGATGTTGTGTTGCCCCTATTGTATGGAAAAATTTTAGGTTAGGACCGTGGGAAAAAAACATCATCCACACAACCAATGAGCAACCACAAATGATGAGAGCCTCGCGTAAAAGTGTATAGCACAAGCCAAAATTGCATGGGCCCCACCTCCTTTGCAGGCTCCTCATTGGTGCAGGACGATAAGCATCGTCCACGATCTTGACGGTAGTATTTCCCCTATTGTATTACCTGTAATTCATCGAGATCAAAAATACATAAGAAAGAGATCTCTTGTGTCCAGCTCAGCGGCATTCAACTCAACATCCTTCAGTTTGGTATAATTCAGCTCGTCGGCCTTCAAATCGGTGAAATTCAACTCGACAACCTTCTCGTGACATCGTAGGGACCTCGTCAATGGTGGGCATGGGGGAGGGGGTGGGGGGTACCCCCTATGTTTTCTTTTAAATAGGACCTCGTTGTAACGGTGGAAGACAGTTCACACCCTGTGAAGATTCGCTCATTTCTAGGTTTGGCGACCTCGTCTGTCTTCCCCCGAACTCACACAACACTTGGTACGTGATGGCGACGATGTCCCGCCATATGCTCGTGACTGGTTCTTTGCCGACGCCGACGCGACGCGTTATTCTGACGATCACCGCAATCCAATGTTTGAAGACTTTGATGGACGTTGCCGCAAAATTCCACCGCCGGCTCTGTGTCAAATCTTCACCACAGTTGAGGCGTGCCTTTCTGAACTTATATTCTCATTTTAAATTTATGTTTATAAATTTTTATTCCAATCATAGGATACAAATTTATAAATTATAAACTATTCAATTGTTGTTTTATTTCAGCTTTTTGGACTGCGTTTATCATTTGGATGGTTGGTTTTAATTACTTGATGAAGGGTGGAGATTGAGTGGTGTTTAATATAAATAGGGGATTAGGTTTTAGAGTGTGAGCGGCAGAAATCTAAGAATAAAAAAAACTGAATGGTGGCTGCCCCTCTCTTTGTTGTCGTGAAGCCTCCAAACCGGTGCCCTTGAAGATTTGCCCCTAGCCGCCGCTCCTCTTGGTGCTGCCCCGCTGCCCGGCGATCTTCTCCCTCCTCCGGTGTGACTCCGAAGAAGGTGGCTAGCGTCCTCCGTCCGGTGCGACTTAGACGGATCCGGTGTAATTGCGGCTCTTCCACTAGTTATCTTATTGTGACTCTTCTATTGGGTTTTGGGTAATCTCTCCTCTTACATCTAGTGTGTTCATCTATATTTTTATGAGAATTGGTGGACTTGTGGATTCATATTATATTCTGAAATTTGATTGAGTTTGTGTTGTTTTAAATCTGAATTTAACGTATTGATTCGTCCGGATTTCTTCGTGCAACTTTGGATCGGGTAGACCTCTTGAACGCTTGAGAAATCGGGTTAAATCAACCCTTAATTTCTCTCTTGATTCAAGGGATTTGGTATACCTTTGTTTTGATTTAATTTGGGTTGATTTAGACTATCTTTGAATCTCTATTTTTAGTCTGGATTATCTCCGTTTGGGTACGGTGTGTGACTGAATGCGGGTAATATGAAAGTGATTGGCTAAATTGTCCGGACCGGGTAGGTCATATTCGCTTGAGCGGATATTGGCATATAGCCCTTGTCCAATCTTAAAAGGCTTCGCGACCCTTCGCTTGTGTGGTGATTATTTTTGTGCAATTAGAATTGTTGTGTTTGGTGCGTTAGCGTAGATCTAAGCGCAAGAGAGCGGAACTCTAGCGATCGATCGTCTTCAGGAACGTCGTAGAGATAGGTCTGCATCAATTGTGTATCAAACTACGGCGCAAAGATTTCTTAATCTTTGTCGGTCCTCCTGCGCCTCTTTCCTAATTTTATGCACACACGCTCAGGGAACGAGTATCCCCCGATTTCGTCCGCGTCCAATAATATGGGCGACAATCCGGATAATCGTGAGGTTACGCAAGCGCAACTAGCGGCCGTGCAACGTGATCTCACTGATCAAATTGCTCAACTCACCACGGCCTTTACCAACTTAACCCAAACGATCCAAAACAGTTTTCCACCGCATCACCAACCTAATAACCCTCCAAGTAATCCTCCACCACGCCAACAACGTCAACACAATGATTTGTCTCCACGTTCTTGTCCACAACATCGTCGCCATGTACGAGATGTTGACATTTCTAGGTAGAGTAGGATCGTTGCACCCACCTACGACGGGTTGGGAGGTCCTCAAATCTTCCTTAGTTGGGTCGTTGAAATGGAACGCTACTTTGAGTGGCATAATTTAGGGGACCACCACAGGGTTCAAGTTGCGAGGGTGCAGTTATTAGGTCGAGCCCGGACCTTCTGGCTCAATGAAGAGAGACGTCTAGAGACACAACATGGCGTACCACTTATAGGTTGGCTAGTTATTAAGAACCTCCTCACGGATCAGTATTTTCCCATTTACTGTCGTACACCGATGTTCGATGACTTGGCTTCATTACGCCGGGGCACTAGACCTGTATCTGATTATAGGAGTGACCTTATTCATCAGGCTATATACTTTCCCCTCAATGATAGGACTATCCATAGTGTACCTACATCCACCTTAAGGGAAATTGAACAATTTAGGTCCTCTGTTCCGGACTCGATAAATGTTATTTCTAGGAATGTCATGAGTCCGTTGGGTGAGAGTATTCCTGTCAGTGAGGATTGCCACCCGATCATTACACGCGATGTTAGTGGATTGTCTGACCAATATCCCAATGAGTGCCCTGTTCAGACTACGGTCGTGGTCCTGTTAAAGCCTACCTCCGAGCCTCCCGAGCCTATTTCTGAAACGTCTACTGATTCTGATTTGGATGATGTACCTAGTGCGTTGAAAGAATTACCTAGCGATGGAGTTGTACTTTTAGATGATTTTAGTGGTGTAAACCCGGATGAGCCTTCTTTGATGTTGTCACCAATGCTTTAAATTCAAGACGATTTTGAATTTCTCCCGGGTTCGATTTCTCTGACCCTCCCTCCTGATCCTTTGGCTCGATTAGCGGACTCCTTAGAACACGGATTTGTTTTGCCTGGTCCGATTCACTTAGTTTGGTCATCGTTATTAGCGCCTCCGTTGGACATGATTCGTGGGATATATATTAGTGAGTTGCTAGCTTTCGTATTTGGTCTTTTCACCACACCTCGTAGATCTGGCTACGCCCTTCCTATGATAGACTGCTGCTCTGAGTGTCCGTCTGCGGATATGTCTTCGTTTGCAACGACGTATGATTCCATGGCTACTGTGCCCCTTGACTTATTATCTTCACGACGTGCTGATTTGTCCAGTCCAGTTGCACATATTTTTACCCCACCTGTTTACGAATTTCGCCTACGTATGTCTACGACTTTAGCTGACTACTTTGAGTTGTGTTGCATGCATTTAGATTCACTACCGAGTGCGTCTTAACTAGAGTTTGTGATTTGGAGTTAGTCTGGTCATTGCCCGAGCGGATTTCTACGGACGCCGTCAATGAATTGACACTTAGGAACGCCGACCCGTCCATGGTTATGAGGAATTTCAGATTTGATGTTTTTCTTTCAGTTTTTTACAATGCATTGGGTGTTTCACCTTTTCTCATTTTTCCGGATTTAATATTGAATGTCGTTTTTCCACCTGAGTGGTCTTCGTTGTCGTTTCTCTCTCCCACTATATGTTCTCTTGTGGTGGGGAGTGAGAGTTCCTCTGTGTCTATCTTCCACATGAATTCTTTGGTTCTTGCATTGGATGGTAAGATTCTAGTTATTTTTCTTTTGATTGACACCCTTTCGAGATTTCTCGAAAGTTTTGTTGCTGTTGTTATGTTTGACAGGTTCTCTTTGATGAGTGATGACCGCTCTACTACGATATGGATTCTCGAGCAAGACTTGCTACAGGTTGATGATACCTTCGACCTTGTTCCTCTCCCGGCCCATTCATCGGTGATGCGTGATTTTGAGAGGGGGAGGATTGATGGCGACGATGTCCCGCCATATGCTCGTGACTGGTTCTTTGACGACGCTGACGCGACACGTTATTCCGACGATCACCGCAATCCAATGTTTGAAGACTTTGATGGACGTTGCCGCGAAATTCCACCGCCGGCGCTGTGTCAAATCTTCGCCACAGTTGAGGCGTGCCTTCTGGATTTATATTCTCATTTAAAATTTATGTTCATAAATTTTTAATCCAATCATTGGATAAAAATTTATAAATTATAAATTATTTAAGTGTTGTTTTATTTCAATTTTTTGGACTCCGTTTATCATTTGGATGGTTGGTTTTATTTAATTGATGAAGGGTGAAGATTGAGTGGTGTTTAATATAAATATGGGATTATGTTTTAGGGTGTGAGGCTGAAATATAAGAAGAAAAAAACTGAATGGTGGCTGCCCCCCCCCCCCCCCTTTTCTTTGTTGGCGCGAAGCCTCCAAACCGGCGCCCTTGAAGATTCGCCCCTAGCCGTTGCTCCTCTTGGTGTTGTCCCGTTGCCCGGCAATCTTCTCCCTCCTCCGGTATGACTCCGAAGAGGTGGCTAGCGTCCTCCGTCCGGTGCGACTCCGACGGATCCGGTGGAAATGCGACTCTTCCACTAGTTATCTTATTGTGGCTCTTCTATTGAGTTTTGGGTAATCTCCCTCCTTACATCTAGTGTGTTCATCTATATTTTTGTGAGGATTAGTGGACTTGTGGATTCATATTATATTCTGAAATTTGATTGAGTTTGTGTTATTTTAAATCTGCATTTAACGTATTGAATCATCCGGATTTCTTCGTGCAACTTTGGATTGGGTAGTCCTCTTGAATGCTTGTGAAATCGGGTTGAATCGACCCTGAATTTCTCTCTTGATTCAAGAGGTTTGGTATACCTTTGTTTTGATTTAATTTGGGCTGATTTGGACTATCTTTGAATCACTATTTTTAGCCTTGATTATCTCCGTTTTGGTGTGTGATTGAATGCGGGTAATATGAAAGTGATAGGCTAAATTGTCCAGACCGGGTAGGTCCTATTCGCTTGAGAGGATATTAAAATATAACCCTTGTCCAATCTTAAAAGGCTTCGCGACCCTTCGCTTGTGTGGTGATTATTTTTGTGCAATTAGAATGGTTGTGTTTGGTGCGTTAACGTAGATCTAAGCGCAAGAGAGTGGAACGCTAGAGATCGATCGTCTTCGGGAACGTCGTAGGGATAGGTCTGCATCAATTTGATATCAAACTACGGCGCAAAGATTTCTTAATCTTTGTCGGTCCTCCCGCGTCTCTTTCCTAATTTTATGCACACACGCTCAGGGAACGAGTATCCCCCGATTTCATCCGCGTCCAATAATATGAGGGACAATCCGGATAATCGTGAGGTTACACAAGCGCAACTAGCGGCCGTGCAACGTGATCTCACCGATCGAATCGCTCAACTCACCACGACCTTTACCAACTTAACCCAAATGATCCAAAACGGTTTTCCACCGCAGCACCAACCTAATAACCCTCCACATAATCCTCCACCACGCCAACAACGTCAATACAATGATTTGTCTCCACGTGCTCGTCCACAACATCGTCGCCCTATACGAGATGTTGACATTTCTAGGTCGATTAGGATCGTTGCACCCACCTACGACGGGTTGGGAGGTCCTCAAATCTTCCTTAGTTGGATCGTTGAAATGGAATGCTACTTCGAGTGGCATAATCTAGGGTACCACCACAGGGTCCAAGTTGCGAGGGTGCAGTTATTAGGTCGAGCCCAGACCTTCTGGCTCAATGAAGAGAGACGTCTAGGGACACAGCATGGCGTACCACTTATAAATTGACCAATTATGAAGAACCTCCTCACGGATCAGTATTTTTCCGTTTACTGCCGTACACCGATGTTCGATGACTTGGCTTCATTACGTCGGGGCACTAGACCCGTATCTGATTATAGGAGTGACCTTATTCATCAGGCTATATCCTTTCCCCCCAACGGTAGGACTATCCATAGTGTACCTACATCCACCTTGAGGGAAAATGAACAGTTTAGGTCCTCTGTCCTGGATTCGATAAATGTTATTGCTAGGAATGCCATGAGCCCGCTGGGTGAGAGTATTCCTGTCAGTGAGGATTGCCGCATGATTATTACACGCGATGTTAGTGGATTGTCTGACCAATATCCTAATGCTTGCCATGTTCAGACTACGGTCGTGGTCCTGTTAGAGCCTACCTCCGAGCCTCCCGAGTCTGTTTCTCAAACGTCTACTGATTCTGATTTAGATGATGTACCTAGTACGTTGAAAGAATTATCAGGCGAGAGAGTTGTACTTTTGGATGATTTTAGTAGTGTAAACCCGGATGAGCCTTTTTTGATGTTGTCACTGTTGCTTGAAATTCAAGACAATTTTGAATTTCTCCCGGGTTTGATTTCTCCGACCCTCCCTCCTGATCCTTTGGCTCGATTAGCGGACTCCTTAGGACACGGATTTGTTTTGCCTGGACCGATTCACTTAGTTTGGCCGTCGTTATTAGCGCCTCTGTTGGACATGATTCGTGGGATAGGTATTAGTGAGTTGCTAGCTTTCGTATTTGGTCTTTTCACAACACCTCGTAGATTTGGCTACGCCCTTCCTATGATAGATTGCTGCTCTGAGTGTCCATCTGCGGATATGTCTTCGTTCGCGACTACGTATCATTCCATGGCGACTGTGCCCCTTTTCTTAGTATCTCCACGACGTGCTGACTTGTCCAGTCCAGTTGCACATATTTTTACCCCACCTGTTTATGACTTTCGCCTAGGCATGTCTACGACTTTAGCTAACTACTTTGAGTTGTGCCACATGCATTTATATTCACTACCGAGTGCGTCTTACACTAGAGTTGATTTGGAGTTAGTCTGGTCATTGCCGGAGCGGATGTCTACGGACGTCGTCAATGAATTGACACTTAGGAACGCCGGCCCGTACATGGTTATGAGGAACTTCAGATTTGATGTCTTTCTTTCGGATTTTTACAATGCCTGGGCGTTTCACCTCTTCTCATTTTTCCGGATTTAATATTGAATGTCGTTTTTTCACCTGAGTGGCCTTCGTTGTCCTTTCTCTCTCCAACTATATGTTCTCTTGGGTTGGGGAGTGAGAGTTCCTCTGTGTCTATCTTCCACATGGATTCTTTGGTTTTTGCATCGGATGATAAGATTCTAGTTATTTTAGTTTTGATTGACACCCTTTCGAGGTTTCTCAAAAGTTTTGTTGTTGTTGTTATGTATGACAGGTTCTCTTTGATGAGTGATGATCGCTCTACTACGATATGGATTCTCGAGCCAGACTTGCTACAGGTTGATGCTGCCTTCGACCTTGTTCCTCTCCCGGCCCACTCATCGGTGATGAGTGATTTTGAGAGGGGGAGGATTGATGGCGACGATGTCCCGCCATATGCTCGTGACCGGTTCTTTGACGACGCCGACGCGACACGTTATTTTGACGATCACCGCAATCCAATGTCTGAAGACTTTGATAGACGTTGCCGCGAAATTCCACCGCCGACGTCATGTCAAATCTTCGCCACAGTTGAGGCGTGCCTTTGTGGACTTATATTCTCATTTTAAAATTTATGTTTATAAATTTTTAATCCAATCATAGGATAAAAATTTATAAATTATAAATTATTTAAGTGTTGTTTTATTTCAGCTTTTTGGACAACGTTTATCATTTGGATGGTTGGTTTTATTTACTTGATGAAAGGTGAAGATTGAGTGGTGTTTAATATAAATAGGGGATTAGGTTTTAGAGTGTGAGAGGCTGAAATCTAAGAAGAAAAAAAACTGACCGGTGGCTCCCCCCCCCCCCTTTCTTTGTTGGCGTGAAGCCTCCAAACCGGTGCTCTTGAAGATTCCCCCCTTGCCGCCGCTCCTCTTGGTGCTGCCCCGCTGCTCGACGATCTTCTCCCTTCTCCGGCGTGACTCCGAAGAAGGTAACTAGCGTCCTCCGTCCGATGCGACTCCGACGGATCCGGTGGAAATGCGACTCTTCCACTAGTTATCTTATTGCGACTCTTCTATTGGGTTTTGGGTAATCTCTCCCCTTACCTTTGTTTTGATTTAATTTGGGCTGATTTAGACTATCTTTGAATTGCTATTTTTAGTCTGGATTATCTCCGTTTGGGTGTGTGACTGAATGTGGGTAATATGAAAGTGATAGGCTAAATAGTCCGGACCGGGTAGGTCCTATTCGCTTGAGCGGATATTGGCATATAGCCCTTGTCCAATCTTAAAAGGCTTCACGACCCTTCGCTTGTGTGGTGATTAATTTTGTGCAATTAGAATGATTGTGTTTGGTGCGTTAGCGTAGATCTAAGCGCAAGAGGGCGGAACGCTAGCGATCGATCGTCTTCGGGAACCTCGTAGGGATAGGTCTTGATGGGTTCCCCATTTCATTTATAGGAGAAAAAGACCCCCCATGATCTCCTCCAAAAGTGGATCATGAGTGTGCCATCCCCATGAACTCTCATGATGAGAGAATCATGGGGGAGCGGGACCCACTCCCTCTCCCCATGGAAGGAAACCGCCTAGCCGCCACCACCTAGCCGGCCTAACCGCCTGGCCGCCTGACCAGACCGCCGTCTGGCCGCCTCACCAGGCCGCTGCCTCGCCGGCCTAGCCGCCGCCTAGCCACCGCCTAGCCGGCCTAACCGCCTGGCCGCCTGGCAGCCTTGCCGCCCGGCCAGATCGCCGCCTGGCCACCTCGCCAGGCCACCGCCTAGCCGGCCTAGCCGCCGCCGCCTAGCCGCCACTGCCTAGCCGATCTAACCGCCTAGTCGCCGTCCGATTAAGGGGGTAACCACTCACTATCCCACCACTTTAGTGGTGGGGCCCGCCATGATCCTCCCCTGGAGGCTATAAAAGGACCCCAGGGGCTCTTCATTTCTCATCTTTTCCTCCGAGGATTCTTCTCCCTCTTCCGCCTCCTCCACCGTGTCGGCCACCTCTCGCCGCCAGCGGCCACCAGCGACCTCCAGCGGCCA
This sequence comes from Platanthera zijinensis, assembly GCA_039513925.1. Taxonomy (NCBI): domain Eukaryota; kingdom Viridiplantae; phylum Streptophyta; class Magnoliopsida; order Asparagales; family Orchidaceae; genus Platanthera; species Platanthera zijinensis. The sequence goes on along the minus strand of CM077078.1, from coordinate 255,193,227 downwards.
CCAGCGGCCACCAGCGACCTCCAGCGACCTCCAGCGGCCACCAGTGGCCATCAACACCCGCCAGCGGCTTTTGGCACCCCACTAACGCTCTGACAGCGAGGGGACACTCAAGATCCGAAGGAAGTTGAAGGAAGAAGACATCCGAAGCCAGCAAACGCGCACCGCCCCAGGCACGCGTACCGGAAGCATTCCACGCATTCTCTCGTCCCAGTCGCTCCTGCAGTGCAGCCTGTTGCCCGCAGGAAGCTACGCTCTCTCTATTTCTCCCCCTCAAGTTGTAACGGGAGCGGCCTGTCGCCCCGATTCACCGAACATACTGTAACCCCCGGAAGCTAGTGGAATTTGACCGGCACAGGTCCGGTCACGTGGTTTTTTACCCATTTAAGGGGTTTTTCCACGTCATCAAGACTTGTGTTCACTATTTCATTTTCATCGACTGTGTGCGCGCTCGACCGCTCCGTGAGCTGAGACGGTCCAAGATTATCCGGTCCGACCGGGGCATCGAGTTAGCCCGCAACAGTTTGGCGCCGTCTGTGGGAAACATTCCCAGCATCCTTCGCAGAACAAGTTCACCATCCCTGCAACCGCGATGGCAAAGAGAAGTGCCCGCACTGCCGAAGGATCCGCACTTTGCGGACACACTGAAACAGCACGTTCTCACTCTCTGGTAGACGTGCCACTGACTGCCAAAGTAGCTTTTGCCCCTGACATCGCCCTGGAAGGGCGCGTCCGCCAAATGGAAGAATAACAAACGGAAATGCTTGCATTACTCCGAAACATGGGAGCACCTCCTGCTCCCCCGATGCCGCCAGCCCCAGCAAATCCTCCGCTGCAACCAAACCCGGAAAGGGTCCAGGAAGAGCCCGAGGATTATTCTGACGCCGCCGGCTCCACTCACCGAGCTCAAAGAGGAGTAAGAGCAGATCATCTTCATCACCACCTCGCCGGCGACATTCACCCCCCTCCTCTCGAAAGATTTACTCGGGAGGAAATTCGAGAAGTTATAGCCGAAGAATACCGCCAGGCTGGAAGAAGAGACTTTCGGGCTCACCGACCGCTCTGCCAAGGCTCCCCCTTGACGCCGCAAATCCTCGATCATCCATTCCACATGGATTCAAGCTTCCAAACATCGATACATTCGATGGAACCGATGATCCACTCGAACATGTCAATCACTTCACCACCATCATGAGGATTTACAATGCTCCAGACCAGTTGCTCTGCCAAGTGTTCCCAGCAACACTCAAAGGGCAGGCCCGTACATGGTTCCATTCCCTGAGAGCTGGCACCATACCAACTTCGCAGAGCTGACGCAAATCGGAGAATCGTTCGCGATCCCTCTCACCTTTCAGGTATTCGACAAAATGAAGGAGAGTCCCTCAGGGACTTCTTTCCCCGCTTCACCTCTGAGGCACGTCAAATTCCAGGCGTCGACCCCGAGCTTCTCAGAGGCGTCTTCCTTGGCGGACTCCGCCCCAGCGGCTTTTATTCAGCACTCATGAGGGAGACCGTGCCTAGTTATCCAGAACTTGTTCATCGGATCGAGGCCCATATAGCAGCCGACAAAGCTATTGAAGCGCACCGACAGTAGTTTGGAGGAAGACAGAAAAGGAAGAAAGAAGAGGAACCAACCCTCACAAGACAAGAAGAGCAATGTCAGAATGAGCGTCGCCGCAATAGCCGTCAGCAAGACCTTCCAAGGAATGGGGGGCAACATCCACTTCAGGAATACACCCCTCTGAATACCACCCGCACTAATGTGATGTACGCCATTCAGAATGATCCAGCCTTCCAACGACCAAGAGTATCACGACCAAACCCCAAGGCAGACCAGACAAGATACTGCGAGTTCCACCGCGCAACGGGTCACAACACTGAAGAGTGTGTCGGTCTAAAAGATGAAATTGAACGTCTTGTCCGCCAGGGGCTCCTCGGGAGATTTTTGCAAGGACAAGCACAGATCCCAGCACAAGGAAACGGTGGAGGAAGGCAGATGGTAGGCAACATAGAGACCATCGTCGGATCCCCAGCAATGAATACCTAAGACGGACGCTCTCCCCGACGCAGGACGACCCTCTACAGCACACCTGCAGCCCGAAATTTGCGTCGCATCCATCCCTCCGTATTTTTTATTAATGATGTTAATCGTCTGCTTTTTCCATCATCTTGCTTTGCCACTTTAGAACGGTAAAAGTCATGAGCTCAGGCTCGCACGAACCAAGTTTATTTTTAAGTACAATATCATATTTGTTTTAAGGTAAAACTGTGCTTACAAACCGAACAAGCAGGTTCTTCAGCAACTTTGCCCCTTCAACGTCATGTCATCGTCAGAGCCTGCCCCTCTCGTGATTGCACCCGGATTGAGCACCTACGTTCTCCGGCGCCTGGATTGAGCACCTACGTTCTCCGACGGTCGGATTGAGTACTTACACTCTCCGACGCCATCGCAAGGGCCTGCCCCCCTCGCGATCGCACCCGGATTGAACACCTACGTTCTCCGGCACCCGGATTGAGCACCTACGTTCTCCGATGGTCGGATTGAGTACTTACACTCTCCGACACCATCGCAAGGGCCTGCCCCCCTCGCGATCACACCCGGATTGAGCACCTACGTTCTCCGGCGCCCGGATTGAGCACCTACGTTCTCCGACAGTCGGATTAAGTACTTACACTCTCCGACACCATCGCAAGGGCCTGCCCCCCTCGCGATCACACCCGGATTGAGCACCTACGTTCTCCGGCGCCCGGATTGAGCACCTACATTCTCCGACGGTCGGATTGAGTACTTACACTCTCCGACACCACCGCAAGGGCCTGCCCCCCTCACGATCGCACCCGATTGAGCACCTACGTTCTCCGGCGCCCGGATTGAGCACCTACGTTCTCCGACAGTCGGATTGAGTACTTACACTCTCCGACGCCATCGCAAGGGCCTGCCCCCCTCGCGATCACGCCCGGATTGAGCACCTACGTTCTCCGCCGGTCGGATTGAGTACTTACACTCTCCGACGCCATCGCAAGGGCCTGTCCCCCTCGCGATTGCACCCGGATTGAGCACCTACGTTCTCCGACACCCGGATTGAGCACCTACGCTCTCTGACGGTCAGATTGAGTACTTACACTCTCCGACGACACCGTGGGGGCCTGCCCCCCTAGCGAAGAAGCCGCGAGCATCCCTCGTGCAAACTAAGCCGCGAGCAGCCCTCGTGCAATCTAAGCCGCGAACTGCCAACGCGCAATCTAAGCCGCAAGCAGCCCTCGCGCAAGCCGAGCCACGAGCAGCCCTCGCGCAATCTAAGATGCGAACAACCCTCGCGAAAGTCAAGACGCGGTCGCAAACCATGCAAATCAAGCCGCGAGCCAGCCTCGTGCAAGCACGACAGCAAACCAGCAAAGCCGCGAGCCAACCTCGTTCAAGCTAAGCCGCGGTCACAAACCGCGCAAGGCAAAGTCACACGCAAGTCTTGTGCAAGCCAAACTCGTGCGAGCAAAAGTCACGAACCAAGCTTGTGCGAGCAAAAGTCACGACCCAAGCTCGTGCGAGCAATAATCGCGAGTCAGTCTCGCGCAAAATGACGCTGCACGTCAAAACAGCATCAACCTCACCAACGGAGGTATCAGTCAGCCTCGATAAAAATGGAGGCGCCGTGTTTGCACCCATGCGCCTTGCCGCACAAAGATTGAGCTTTGTATCTCTTCCGACCTTGTACAAGAAGTACTCGGTGATACACTCGGGGGGCAACAGAAACTCCACATCTCAGTAATCTCTTCCCTTGGGCGCTTAGTCCGCCATGCATGTTACACCTTGCGCACATCGCATATGCAGCATGTATCGCGCACGCATCACTCACTCATCGTGCACATTGCATACCGTGCACATCGTACCTTGTGCACACGTCACATACCTCGCGCCTTGCGCACACAAGGCGCAATTGTGCATATCACAGCAAGTACGAAAAGGCCCATAACGGCGCTTCCAGAAGCGCAAGGCGAGCAAGAGCCCGCACGCACAACACTCGCTTGAGCGCGCAAAATACACGCAAAGCCCGCCCGCGCGCACAAGACCCGCGCACACAAGCCGCACGCCAAACTTGTGCAGGCGGCCAGCACGTGCGCGCGCGGCCCGAGCACGCGTGGCCGAAGTGAGCGGGGCCTGCGCGCGCGCGCGGCCTGCGCGCGAGGGGCCTGCGCGCGCGCGGCCAGCCTGTGCGCGCGCGGCCAGCCTGCGCGCGCACAGCCAGCCTGTGCGCGCGTGGACGGCCCGCACGAAGCCAGGCTGCGTGGCCTGCGCGCCCGCGGCCGGCGCGCACGCGGCCAGCCTGCGCGCGCGGCCAGCCTGTGCGCGCGGCCTGCGCGCGTGCGGCCCGCGCGCTGCTAGCTCGCGCAAGGCCTGCACGCGGTCAGCCCGCGCGCTGCTAGCTCGTGCGGCCAGCGCCCGCCCCAGCGGCCCTTCCTCGCGCGCGCCGTTTTGACGCTCGTGTACCGTGCCGGCCTCCGTCCGCATGCATCCATGCACCCGTTCGCCAAGCCTCCGCACAACACAATACCTTAGAACCACGATCCATCGCCGCCGCCTCGGATCTCTCGCCGGCAACCACCATGACAACAAGGAATTCCAGAAATCTCTCCTCACGCTCGCTTCGTTCCCGGCCAAGTAGAGATTTGGGGGGCATTTGATGGGTTCCCCCTTTCATTTATAGGAGAAAAAGACCCCTCATGATCTCCTCCAAAAGTGGATCATGAGTGTGCCATCCCCATGAACTCTCATGATGAGAGAATCATGGGGGAGCGGGACCCACTCCCTCTCCCTATGGAAGGAAACCGCCTAGCCGCCACCACCTAGCCAGCCTAACCGCCTGGCCGCCTGGCCGCCTGACCAGACCGCCGTCTGGCCGCCTCACCAGGCCGCCGCCTCGCCGGCCTAGCCGCCGCCTAGCCGCCGCCTAGCCTCCACCTAGCCGCCGCCTAGCCTCCACCGCCTAGCCGGCCTAACCGCCTGGCCACCTCGCCAGGCCACCGCCTAGCCGGCCTAGCCGCCGCCGCCTAGCCGCCACTGCCTAGCCGATCTAACCGCCTAGTCGCCGTCCGATTAAGGGGGTAACCACCCACTATCCCACCACTTTAGTGGTGGGGCCCGCCATGATCCTCCCCTAAAGGCTATAAAAGGACCCCAGGGGCTCTTCATTTCTCATCTTTTCCTCCGAGGATTCTTCTCCCTCTTCCGCAGGTGAGAGCTCTCCCGCCTCCTCCACCGTGTCGGCCACCTCTCGCCGCCAGCGGCCACCAGCGACCTCCAGCGGCCACCAGCGGCCACCAGCGACCTCCAGCGGCCACCAGTGGCCATCAGCACCCGCCAGCGGCTTTTGGCACCCCACTAACGCTCTGACAGCGAGGGGACACTCAAGATCCGAAGGAAGTTGAAGGAAGAAGACATCCGAAGCCAGCAAACGCGCGCCGCCCCAGGCACGCGTACCAGAAGCGTTCCACGCATTCTCTCGTCCCAGTCGCTCCTGCAGTGCATCCTGTTGCCCGCAGGAAGCTACGCTCTCTCTATTTCTCCCCCTCAAGTTGTAACGGGAGCGGCCTGTCGCCCCGATTCATCGAACATACTGTAACCCCCGGAAGCTAGTGGAATTTGACCGGCACAGATCCGGTCACATGGTTTTTTACCCATTTAAGGGGTTTTTCCACGTCATCAAGACTTGTGTTCACTATTTCATTTTCATCGACTGTGTGCGCGCTCGACCGCTCCGTGAGCTGAGACGGTGCAAGATTATCCGGTCCGACCTGGGCATCGAGTTAGTCCGCAACAGGTCTGCATCAGTTCGGGAGGGGAAGTGTGTATACTCTCATGAATATGAGGCGGGACCTCCACAATATAACGCGACAATCTCATCTAATAATAAAACAGGCACGACCTCTCTTTTATTCGCTTTATGTATGTGTCTGCTAATCCAGGGGCTAGTAACTTCTGACCATTTTTTGGTTCAAATTTTGCGAGGTAAGGTCTTAGCCCACAAAAGACCAAGATCTCTATTCCAACACATGTGTTGGACTATTTTTTGGCAAAGTAGTCACTAATTATCCTAATGGACAATATTCCATACACAGTACCCCCACACAAATAAGACATATTACTTAATCGATGTGGCACGCTGCAACATGGGCAAAAGTATATAATCTATATTTAAAGTTTGTAAATGTTACGATGGTATTAAAGTTAATTAGTATGTGTTCATGCAATAAATTCATATGTAAGCTGAGGCATGCAAGATATATTTTCTTGATAATTTGACAAGAAAAATGTTTTAGTCAAAATACCTAAATTAGTCTCTAAGATTTTAGGGTCATTTGAAATAAGACCCTAAAATTTTATTTGTTTGATATGTCTCAAAAGTTTCTAACTATATTGAAATGAGTCCCGATTAACATTTTGTTACCTTTTTTAATGATTTTTGCTAACTCGGTGATGACAAAGCGTACAGTGGCCGAATTAGGATTTTAATTCGATCCGGGCACCATATACAAATGAATTAAGCTTATTCTTAAGACCTCAATCTAAGTGAATAAGTGATGAATCAATATAAGAGCATAAATAAATTCAACATAAGATTAAAATAGGATGATTAAAATAAGTATTTGGAGTGGCTACATGTTGTATGAAGAACATGAGAAATATAAACCACATGCCTTTAACTATTTAACACCTTCCTCATTCCTCACTTCTGCATTTTTAAACAATTATTTAAATCTCAAATCCTTTAATCTTGAGTGGGAGAAGAACTCATAGGAAATTAAAACTCAACTATTCAAGGAAACCCCTAAAATCCCTAAAATGTCAGAAAAACTCTGAGAAATGCTTGCTGGAATAATGAAATTCAGATTTTAGACAACACTAAAAATCAGTTAAATCGGAAAAGGAAATCCCTAAAAATTTGGAAAATCTATGAAATATTTGCTAGAATTTGTATTTCGAAAAACCCTATGCTGACTACAAATTTGAAATCATTAACAAGAACAACAGTTAAGAGATACAACCATGCAAATGGTACTTTGGAAGATTGGAAGTGGAAAAGTGGACCTCCCTTATCTTAATTAATAGTTAACAAGAACAATAGATTCTGAGAGGAGTCGAAGATTCGAAGGCCACACACTCTCCGTTGTCGCCTCATGATCTCCGCCTCCGGTCGCCATCGTCGCAAGTGGAACGAGAAGTAACTGCAAATGGAGATATCAGAGTGAAGCGTGGGAGGCTGGGAAGAGAGACCGACTTTAGGGTTTACGAAATGAGCGAATTGAGTGTCGTGCGACCAATTTGGGCTTTATTAGCGAAGGTGCAGAATCAAAAACAGTTTGGGCGGGTTTTAGGCGTGAATATTACATAATTTACGTGTCTAAGCATACCAATATTTCCCTGAAGTAATTATAAATGGTTATAAATAGCTCTGCACACTAATTTTCCGCTAAGAATGAACCCGGACACGTGCCCGGGTGTGCCTCTGCACAGTTCCGCTCCTGAATGCGTACGTGGCCTTCGAACCCCCCCGATAGACCCCCCCCCCCCCACAATTTTTTTTTGATATAAAAAAACTTAGGATAATTCCTATAGCATTGCTAGGGGTGCAACTCGGATCGGTTCGTTTCGGTTCCACTCAGAACCAAGAACCAACCCGTATAGGTTCGGTTCCAAGTTTTTGGAACCAGAACCAACCCACGATTTTAAATTGTAGAACCAGAACCGAACCGAAAATATCGGTTCGGTTCTCGGTTCCTTAAATTTAAGGTGTAAATATGTTGCACTAAAAAAAATACAAAATCAATGTTTATAAATCGAAGAAACTAAGAGACTTTAAGCTTGTATGGCTCCAAAATAATCAAAATTTCTTAGATTACTAAATACATTTAATAATCTTATCATACAACATTTCATATTCAAAGATTCTAACAATTAAGCAAAAATTCAACATTGTCAAAACATAAGCAAATAGTTTATAAAATTACATATGAAATATTTTCATCAAACTAATTATTCATCAATCTTTTTAAAAACCTCTTGCTCATCACAAATATATTTTTGATACATAAATTCAATAACTCGGTTCTCGGGTCGATTCTGGGTACCCGAGTGTAAGAACCGAGAACCAAACCAAGTGGTCGGTTCTGAAAATTTTGGACCCAGAACCGAACCGAGACACATAAGAACCGACCCGAACCGTTCAATTCGGTTCGGTTCCGGTCCGGTTCTCGATTCTTCGGTTATTTTTGCACACCCCTAAGCATTGCAAGTCCATTTAAGTCCAGACCCATGCAAGGTCAGCCCAGATAAACCTCCACTTATATTCGAGCCTTCAAACCCCTCGACTTTCTCTCCCTCTGGATTGTTGTTTTACTCATTTTGAAAAGGGCTTGACAAAGCACCTCGGGCATTGCGAGTCTGTAACACTTCAGATTTCCCAAACATTGAAAAAAGAAGGTAGTCGACAAAAGCATGCAGTTGACAAGCTGATGCAGTCAACAAAAGCATGTAGTTGACAAACTGATGCAGTCGACAAAAGCATGCAATCGACAACCTGATGCAGTCGATAAATGCTGCAATAGACAAACTGATGCAGTCGATAAATGTTACAGTCAACAAGCTGCTGTAGTCGATAAACGATGCAGTCGACACAACCAGTGTCGAAGGAGCTTAAGCGGCATGCGGTCTTTAAGCGGCTAATGTTAAGTGGTCACTGCTTACGCTGACGCCAAAGATAACTCCCGAAATATAAATTTTTTAATAAAATCTTAGTTATCTAATTATTTCCTTTTACATTCTCTCTCTTCGTGTGAAAAGAAATGGAAAGAGGAAAGGAAGGAAGAGGAAGATGAAAAACTAGTCATTAGAGGAGCTAGGGAGGAGCTTCCAAAATCAGAATCGCGAGTCGATGATAGATTCGCGGAGATGAAAGTGCTGCGAGCCTTTTCGTCCATTCTTGTTACGACGACAAGGCAAACCAAGGCGAGCACCGGGCGCCTGGACACTTAGGCGATAAGGCGCAAGTCAAGGAGACAATAAGACGAGCATGTCACAAGGCGACAACTAGACATTTTTAAAATAAACTAAGGCAGACTTTAGACTATGATTTTTGTAAAAATCGTGGACTAAAGTCTGCCTTAGGTGATGTGAGTTAACAGTTGTTATAAAACCACAGTCTAAGGCAAACTTTAGAATGCAATTTTTTATAAAAACTACAGTTAAAGACAACATTTTTAATAAAATCGTAGTCTATTATAATTTTATTTTAATTAGAAATTTTTATAACAATGTCATATAATCATCTCAAAGGTCCATAGCAAAGCCTCTCAAAAGAATTCCACCAACTTCTAGACTCCTTCTAAAGTTTATTGTCTTAACTACCCCCTCAATGGATAGTTGGATAGGTAAAGGAGATGATGAGCACTTCTCCATACTCCCATTAACGCATATCACGTATACTTTACCAAATGAAAAGTCATGCATAAAATAATTATATGTTAACATAAAATACAAGAAAAGTGAGCCAGCATTTCCATTAAACGCATTTACCCAACAAAACATAGTATTGCACATGAATAATATTTGTAACAAAAACTTTAAATAATCGTAAAATGATCAAATAAAAACATCATCTAGTAAGTGATCATTTTCACTGCTTGTGCTCGATTGATTTGAGGTACTTGTCATTTGCACATAATTATCATTAATATCTTCATCATCATTAATAAATCCAAAATTTTTTAAATCATCACCCCCTTCAGCTATAAGTTAAAGATTAGCTCCAGCTTTACATTGTAAATTTCAAGCTTCAGTCTCAATAGCTCTCTCTACACTTCTCATGTGAGATTATCATCACCATAAACTAAAGTATCCTCTGATTGATTCATCATTCACTCACTACTCAAATTTAGCTTATCAAGCACTAAAGGGTTGTAATTTCTTCCATTTTCATGTCTTTCATGAAATCATGCTTGTAGACGACGATTTTACTAGATGTATACAAGATCATTAAGCATTTGATGTTCTAATTTATTTCTTTTTTTGGTGTGAATCTGAATCAAGATAATTATAAAATTGTTAGTAGATATAAAAATATCAAATTTTATATTGAATATTAGTATACTTACAAACTCAAAAGTACTCAAGTTGAACTCACAACTAGAAGAACAACAACATAAATTAAGTATGCGTAATGCTACCTTTGTAAGGTTAACATTCGGTACTCTATGTACACCACACCAATTCACTATTTATTTAAGACAAATATAAAGTATTTAACATATAAATATTTTAGGAAAAAATAAAAACTTAATCAATATCTACCTGGATTTAAGGTGGTATGTTGCCTAATAGTCACAGGTTTTCAAAAATTACTTTGAGATATTTTGTAGCTAGTACCTTGCTCTATAATCTTGTCTTATAATTATTGTTCGGGCACTAGTCTTGCAATAACAATATTGAAAATATTTTGAAATTTCTAAGCATCATCATTATGTTTCTCCTCATATTCAAAATATTTGCTTGAATTTAGAAATAAAGTTGCCCTATACAATTTTTGCTACATTTGATTTGTTCACATATTTTTAACAGTCTCAATAATCTTTCTTAATTATCAAAATATTTTTTGATCTTTTGTTTAGTTTCTTTCATTGCCACATAAATCCAGACATAGTTGGCCTTTTATATTCATCTACTAATCGCAAAACGATAATTAGCGGTTTTCCTCCATTTAGGCAATCACTTGTTTCATTCAAAAAAAAAGTTGAAAGTATTTTTTTTCAACAACTTATTTCCAAACTTCAATTTTTGTCAAATTAATAACATTCCACGAAGGTGATATAGAGAATAATTTCAGCTTCTCCTTATGCTTAAACACTTTGTACAGTAAGGAATGTTATGCCAAATTTAGTCACCGGATGTCTCACTAAATCACCACATACAGTAGTCCTTACTGCATCAAGTAAACGAGTGTGCTTGTAGAAAAAATTTGTAATCAACTTTGCCTTTTTATCACAATTTTATTTTGTTGTAGCTTGCTTATATATTCTTGCATGAGATCATTGCAATGAGCTGCACAAGTATTTTAGAATAATGTGAGTCTTTATTCTATTAAAATTATACCAGCTGACTTATAATTGGAAGCATTGTCAGTTACCATCTGCATCAAACATAATTTTTTTTATATATCTATAGTTGTAGACAGTTAAATATGGAATATAAAAAATAGTATAACCAAAAAAAATTACTTGAACAACACACTCATCTCTTATCTTTCTAATCTTACTATCAAGCAATTCTGATAACATTATAGCATCTTGAATATGACTGGATACATATACGGAACGCATAAAATAAGTTTCTTTTAGGCAATTGACTAGAAAATTGATCAAAAGTTTCCCTCTTTTGTCTATCCAATCATCTGACATAAGAGTACAATCATATCTCCTCCAATATGCTTGATACTTTGTCTTTATTTTAGTAATTTTATCCTTTGTATTCAATAACAATGAGATTCATAAATCATGATAACTAGGGTCTTTATAATCAGGCTCATACTATTCAACTACTTCAAACATTACTTCAAACATTGCTTCAAAACTTCGCGCCTTTGCTGCATTGAATGGAATTCCGCATTCATAGAACCAATCAGCAACATAACGATTAACTCACTTTTTCTCTTTAGCAGATCTAAAAGATCTTTCAATAATAGTTTATGCAATACCTTTAGCACACATATCATCAACTACATCTTCAGGAGCATGTCTCACATGAGCATCCATAGGGCCCCTTTTTGTGATAAGTAGATTACTTTTCTCTTTTTTACACTTGTCCCAGAACTTGGGATAAATGAAGATCCAACTGTAGAGAATGTTGGGGATATATTTTGTGAACATATTCGCTCTATTTCTCGTTCACACTCATTATTATCATCAGCAGTCAAATAAATATTTTCCTCTTTTATTATTTAAAGTTGAATACTTCTCAACTGTTATTTCAGAAGTTGCCTTATAACACTTTGATGCATCTTCATACCCACCACATAGGTGTTGTTTCAAATTTTGATTCCACATTTGATCAATCTATCACACCAACTACATTTAACATTATTTTTATCATTCAGGTCGGGTCAATATCCATACTTTCATCCTAGATTCTTTGACTTTGCTTTTCTTTTAGGATCTGTTTTTGAATCAAGATCATTGTTATCAATGGATGGAGCAAGACTGCTGTTATTTTTGTTTTTCATCTTTCATGAACAAGAATATAAGTCCTATAAAATGCATAGTTAGATGTCCCAGAAAGACATTAAGCTTATTGATATTCTTGAACTAAAAGAAATGGGCACATGATAAAGTGATTAAAATAATGAAAGATATGATCGAGTAATTTTTAACCTTATAATATGAATGAAAGAAAAATAATAACAACAAAAAGAAAATAAATATTGAAAGATGAATATATGATAAGCTAAAGAAATCAATCTTCATCATTTGAGGCATAAAAGTATCAAATGGATAATGAAGAAGAAGGTATATATAAAAATCAAGGAGACCCAAAAAAAGTCATTGTTCTATACAAGAAACAAGTTAGAGTGCATGCTCAATTATATTTCATATTCTTAGTTGCATGTAGTGATTATATAACCTCAAATTGTATTTTTAATATCATGAATTTTCTCTTGCGTAAATTATGTCACTCCGTCATAGACCTACAATAAAAAAGTATTTATTAAAATCAATTCAACATAATTATTATCATTTATCAATCTATGTGCAGTTAACTTACTAAAAATGACATTGTCATTGTCCCCTACCTGAGGAGGAACGTTGACTCGCTCATTCCCGTTCTCGCCGAAGAAGGTATTCCCCACCCTTACTCTCCAAACTAAAAGATTTGAGAACTTTGACTAACTACTACATGCACAGGGGAGCGAGACCTACCCCTTCATCTGCCTCATGCGAGTAGCAAGGCACTCGCCTTTGAAAGGGCATGCGCGGAGGCCGCCGCTGTGGCCTGCAAGAGCGAACCAGGGCAATTGTCGAAGTGCAACAGCCAGAAGCGAAAGCTCGATGCGCCTACGGCCCAGTCGCTCCTTAAGAAGCCCAATGCCTTAGCCCTCGTCAAAGTAGAGGAAGTCAGCACGGCTCCCCCTGCGAGAATTATTTTCACGGGCGAGACCACTGGAAAGGAGGCCAATGAGGTTGGTGGGACCTCGACAGGACTTGAGGGAAGAGTGGTGCCGAGAGGCCACCGAAACTTCGATTTGGGTGAGAAGCTACTGGACGATGTCGGCAACCCCCTGCTACTCTGGGACAGAGAAGCTAACAGGGCCTCCAACTCCACAATCCTCCCTTCCTGGTAAGAGAGCGAGACAGCCTCCGACCAAGCCTATGTCTTCTCCTTCGGGCTCTGTGGGCGGGACAACGTCATCTATTATGATGATGCAACCATGCAATTCCTTGCATACGAGAGCGCGCAAGCCCAGCTCTGTGTCATCGAGCTCGCTCATATGATAGCACGTTGCGGCAAAAGCCTATCGCAAAACCTGGCCGACGTCAGCGACTCACGAAAATTGTTATCTAGCGAGGTCGCGACATTGACGCAGAAACTGGAAGTCGCAGAGAAACTTCTTGTCGGGCACGAGGGTGGAGTTGTAAGTCCTCTCCTACCTGCACACTTGCCCCTTTACCTTCTCGATCTAACCCTTTTTATCAAACTTTTTGCAGGATGCTCCGATCGCTGCTCAATTGCATGCACATATCACCCACCTCGAGGAGGAGAACCACAGGTTGAAGGCCCAGACCATACAGCTGGTCGACTCGCTCGTACCCCCCTTCCCGACGAGAGGAAGAATCTCTGACTATATACTCAGCCCGAGATCAAGTTGATGATGCAGGATAATGACATCAGCGCGATGAGGCACGCGCTCCAGGTGATGCAAAGATCCGATTTCCTGAGCGGCGAATACACATGAGTCACTATAGAGGACCTGATTCCCGAGATATTTCTTCCCATTGAGGAGCCAGGGGATGACACCGGCCCACCTCCCCGAGAGCGAGCATTCAACATCTCCATCCTGAAGCTCTCGCTTTTTCCGTTCTACTCATATTTTTTTTCCTTTTTTTGGGCGTGGTCCCTTTTTTGCGAGATGTGGCACTTATAAATGGAATACAAATTAAAGTTTCACTGTGCAATTTCTTTGTTCCCCTCTCTTTAGCTCTGGTGTTTCTATCACGCGAAACCGCACTCGGCCCGCGCTTTAACCTTAACTTGCATTTTTAACTTTTGTTATTTTTGGGGAGGATAGTCCGCGAGACCCTAGCCCAGCCTCTCGCCACGACATCCCGCAAAACGTCAATTTCTCGGACTCGGCACTAGAGTTAGGTCTCGCACCATTCTCGCCCAATTGACTCCTGTGCGACTCCTGTGCTTAGTTAGCGGATTCCAGCCCCTTGGCGGCGAGACCTCCCTGTGACTTACCTCTTACTTCCATATTTTTCCTACTTCTCGCCCTGTAGGTCGGTGAGAGATTTGATGGCGAGATCCCCCCAAGGTTATCTTCTCGACCTACCTCGACTCATCTCTGAGTGATTTTCAATCCATCCCCGAGTGACTTTCAGCCCTGCCACCTGCCAGCTAGTGCGAGCCTGGTCAGCGGGATCTTCTCGGGACAATTTCTCATTCTTCCTCCGAGTGACTTCCAGCCCTGCCAGCTAGTAGGAGCCTGGTCAACGGGATCTACTCGAGTCAATTACTCATTCTTCCTCTGAGTGACTTCCAGCCCTGTCAGCTAGTGGGAGCCTGATCAGCAGGATCTTCTCAAGGTTAACATTTCACTCTACCTTCGAGTGACTTCCAGCCCTGCCAGTTAGTGGGAGCCTGGTCAGCAGGATTTTCTCAAGGTTAACATTTCACTCTACCTCCGAGTGACTTCCAACCCTACCAGCTAGTGGGAGCCTGATCATCGGGATCTTCTCGGGATTAACATTTCATTCTACCTCCGAGTGATTTCCATCCTTGCCAGCTAGTGGGAGCCTGACCAGCAGGATCTTCTCGGGGTTAACATTTTAATCTACCTCTGAGTGACTTCCAGTCCTGCCAGCCAGTGGGATCCTGGTTAACGGGATCTTCTCGGGTTTAACATTTCACTCTACCTCTGAGTGACTTCTAGCACTATCAGCTAGTGGGAGCCTGGTCAGCGGGATTTTCTCGGGGTTAACATTTCATTCTACCTCTGAGTGACTTCCAGCCCTGCCAACTAGTGGGAGTCTGGTTAGCGGGATCTTCTTGAGGTTAACTTTTCAATCTACCTCTGAATGACTTATAGTCCTGCCAGCTAGTGGGAGCCTGGTTAGTGGGATCTTCTCGGGGTTAACATTTCATTTTACCTCCGAGTGACTTCCAGTCCTACCAGCTAGTGGGAACCTGGTCAGCGAGATCTTCTCGGGGTTAATGTTTCATTCTACCTCCGAGTTACTTCCAGCCCTGCCAATTACTGGGAACCTGGTCAGCGAGATCTTCTTGGGGTTAACATTTCACTTTACCTCTGAGTGACTTCCAACCCTACCAGCTAATGGGAGCCTAGTCAATGAGATCTTCTTGGGGTTAACATTTCATTTTACCTCCGAGTGACTTTCAGCCCTACCAGCTGGTGGGAGCCTTGTCAGCGGGATCTTCTTTGGGTTAGCATTTCATTCTACCTCTGAGTGACTTCTAGCCCTGCTAGCTAGTGAGAGCCTGGTCAGCGGGATCTTCTCGGGGTTAACATTTCAATCTACCTCCAAGTGACTTCCGGTCCTGCCAGCTAATGGGAGTCTGGTCAGTGGGATCTTCTCGGGGGTTAACATTTCGATCTACCTCCGAGTGACTTCCAGCCCTGCCAGCTAGTGAGAGTCTGGTCAACAGAATCTTCTCGAGGTTAACATTTCATTCTACCATCGACTTGCAGTCCTACCAGCTAGTGGGAGCCTAGTCAGCGGGATCTTCTTGGGGTTAACATTTTAATCTACCTCCAAGTGACTTCCAGCCCTGTCAGCTAGTGGGAGCCTGGTTAGTGGGATCTTCTCAGGGTTAACATTTCACTATACCTTCGAGTGAATTCCAGCCCTGCCAGCTAGTGGGAGCCTGTTTAGCGAGATCTTCTCGGGGTTAACATTTCATTCTACCTCTGGGTGACTTCCAGCCCTGCCAGCTAATAGGATCCTGGTCAGCGGAATCTTCTCCGGGTTAACATTTCAATCTACCTCTGAGTGACTTCCAACCCTGCCAACTAGTGGGAGCCTAATCAACGAGATCTTCTTGGGGTTAATATTTCAATCCACCGCCAATCATACATAGTTCATTCGCAAAAGACTTTGAGAAACAAGAGAGTTAATAAACAAGAATATTCTATTTACATGGTTCGGGGATATAAGTGTTTTAAATCATCACCGCTCCTGGTGTGACTCAAGGTTTCCCCCTCTACATTTTAGAGGCAGTGCCCTCCTGACTTTAGTGTTTCTTTGATGATATACGGACCTTCCCAATTCTAATGGAGCTTTCCAACTGCTGCCGACCTCCCCGTAGCATCTACCTCTTTTAGTACCATGTCCCCTTCTACGAACTGCTTGATTCTGACATGCTTGTCAAAATACTTAGCCATCTGCCGCTTGATCTCCTCCTGCCTGATGGCAGCTACATCGTGGAGTTCTTATATTAGGTCTAGTGAGAGTTGTAGCCCCCGTAATTCTCTATCCTCCACTCCTCATCTCCTTCCTTGGCAGCTACTACTCGAGGCAACCTGACCTCAAACTCCACGGGCAGAACGACTTCACAATTGAAAGAAAGATTGAAGGGAGTCTCTCCTGTGGTCGTGTCATGGGTTTTCCTCAAGGCCCATATTACCGAGGGAAGTTGTTCAACCCAATTTCCCCACAGGTTCCCTACCTTCTTTTTCAACATGTTCACAATAATCTTGTTTGCCTCCTCCACCTGCCCATTGCTCCGAGGGCGGTGGACTGAGGCAAACCTGAGGTATATCCCCAGTTGAATGCAGAAGCTGATGAACTCTTCACTGGCAAACTGAGGTCTATTTCCAGTGACTATGGCCTGAGGGAGCCCATCCCGACATATGATCTCCCCCCATACGAAGTTACGAATCACCTGAGAGGTTACTTTGCCCAATTCCTTTACTTCTAACCACTTCAAGAAGTAGTCGATCATGATTAAGAGAATCCTCCTTTGCCGTCTTGCCTGGGGAAAAGGTCCGACCAAGTCCATTTCCCAAATGGCGAAGGGCTAGGGCGCCGTGATACTCCTAAGGCTCTGGGAAGGCAAGAGTTGGAGTGGAGCATATATCTGACACTTTTGACATTTCCTTATAAATTTCACCGTGTCCTTTCCCATAGACGGCCAGAAGTACCCCTGTCGAACCACCAGTGCCTCCAAGGTTCTGCCTCCCGAGTGGCTGCCACACTCACCAGAGTGTACTTCTTCTAGGACCTTCAAAACTTTCTCTTCCGTCACACACCGGGCTAGGATCCCCGAAAGTATCTTTCGGTACAACCCACCTTCATGCATCAGATAATAAGCTGACTTGTGCCTAAAGCGCTTTTTGTCCCTGAACTCCTCCGGGAGTTTGCTCGTGGTTAAGAAGATTACGAAGGGGTCTACCCATGAGGGGCGTCGATCCATCTCCATCAGTTCACCCTCCTCGATTGACGGACAAAATATTTATGCTAATGTACCCCCAGCCATGGGTCCGAACTTGGACAATCGGTCAGCTGCGACATTCTCCTCCGGGGGAACATATCGAATGGAAAACGTTCGAAAACCTCAAATGATCCCCTTTACCTTGGTCAAGTACTTCATGAGGGTGGAATCCCTCGCCTCGTACTCACCTTTGATTTTCAACACCACCACCAACGAATCAGTGAACACCTCCACATCATGTACCCCCAGCTCTTTGGCCAGGCATAGCCCTGCTATCACGATCCCATACTCCTCCTAGTTGTTAGTGACCGAGAAATACAGGGCCACGACCTGCTCTATCATGGCCCTCTGAGGGCTTACTAACACCACTCCACTTTCCAAGGAATGCTTCCCCGAGGCTCTATCAACCAATACCTTCCAGGCAACCTACGACGGGGGCCCTTCACCTTCCACCTCGAAGACATAGTCTGTCAGGAAGTCGGTTACCACCTATGTCTTGATCGATAGCCGAGGTATAAAGGAGATGTCGAACTCGCTCAGCTCGATGGACCACCTAGACAACCTTCCTGAGTGCTCCACCCCTTTAAAGATCATGCGTAGAGGGTGGTCTGTCACCACCTTGTTCGTGTGCGCTTGAAAATATGGTCTGAGCTTTCTAGCTGAGATAATCAAAGAGAAAGCCAACTTCTCTAGAATCGGATAACGGAGCCCTGCCTTCTTTAAGATCCTGCTGACATAATAGATGGGTAATTGTTTCTTTCCCTCTTCCCTGACTAAGACTGAACTTACGACCTCTGCTCCCACTCCTAGATACAGAGTCAGGTCCTCCTCTTCCTTGGGCCCCCTGAGGAGTGGGGCCTGGGAGAGTTGATTCTTTAAGGCTTGGAATGCCTCCTCACATTCTTTTGTCCACTCAAACTTTTGATTCCCTTGCAACACTTTAAAGAAGGGTGAGCACTTCTGCCCTGCCGGGAGAGAAACCTACTCAATCCGGCGAGCTTCCCTGTCAAGCGTTGAACTTCCTTGGTGCTTCGCGGTGATTCTAACTCCATTATAGCCTTCACCTTATCAGGGTTGGGCTCCACCCCTGTAAGGGTGAGAAGATGGCCCAAAAAGTTTCCCCTGCTCGCCCCAAAGACACACTTCAAGGGGTTCAGTGGCATCTTAAATTTCCGTAAGGTAGCAAACCTCTCATCCAAGTTAACCAAGTGGGAGTCCACATCTCTACTCTTCACCATGAGATCGCCTACATACACCTCCACGGTCCTTCCCCTCTGCCCTTTGAAAAACCGATCCATCATTCGCTGGTATGTAGCTCCTGCATTTTTCAACCCGAATGGCATCATCTTATACCTGAATCACCCTTTTCTCGTAATGAAGGAGACATACTTAACGTCGGGTGGGTGCATCCTGATCTGATGATAACCTGAAAAATCATCTAAAAACTCATCATAAATAAACTGATGGCTTATTCAACCAGCGCGTCGATTCGAGACAGAGGATAACAATTCTTGGGGCATGATTTATTTAAAAGGGAGAAGTCTACACACACCCTCCATCTCCCATATCTTTTAATAACCATTACAATATTGGACACCCAATCTGGATACTGGATCTCTGATACAAAACCTACTTTGAGGAGCTTTTCCACCTCCTACCGGATGGGCTCCTCCAGCTTTGTGGCGATGGTCCTCCTCTTCTGGCGGATGGGGCGTTTCTTGGGGTTGAGGTTTAAGCGGTGACATGCAACATCTGCGTTGATGCCTGGCTTGTCCGCCGTGCTCCATGCGAAGACGTCAACACTCCTATGGATGCACTCCCGCATCCTCTCTCGATCCCTAGGGCTCAACCCATCGTTGACCCAAACCCTCTCTGTCTTCCCTGCCCTGGTGAAGACCTCCATCTCCATCACCTCCACTGTCGGCTCCAGCCTGGATTGCTCCCACTCGCTTGCCAACTTCTCCCCTTGTACAAGCACCTCCTCCACCTCCACATTTTCAACCTCCATCGCCTCAACAAGGCTCTCCTGCAGCTCCACTCCATCAGCTACCTGGACACAAACCATTCTTTTCTCTTCTTCCTGCACCTTCTCCACCACTACCTTCGGCGCCTCCAACTTCTCAACTGCTTCCCCCCGATCACTCCTAACTCCTCTTGTGCCGCCAGCTCTATTCCTAACTCTTCCTCCTCTGCCATCTAAGCTATGGTGTTGACGGTCATTGAACTTGAGACATTGATGGAATGAAGAGGGGACACACCAAAAGGCGTTGATGAGGGGGCGTCCAAAGATGACGTTGTAGCTTCTCGGAGCATCAATGATGACGAACCGACAATTTCTTGACACCTCCCCAGTGTCACATGAAGTCCAACTCCTCCTTCAACTTCCTTCCACTCCCCTGAGAATCCAAACAACGGCCCATCCAAGGCCAACACTGTAACGACCATAGCCGTTCCAACGTGACAATGTCACGGCTCCGCTCTAGGCAACGTTACCAGGTTGCATCCCAAGCACCCCAACCCCTCTCCAGCACTTTAGCAGGTTGTTGGTGGCCACAACCTCCCTCTAATACCAAATTGTAACACCTCCCCTATAATGACCGTATAATATGGGTCCGGTCAGGGCCCCACAACATACAGACGCCACAACTTCAGCATTATAAGATGATATTTACTACCCGATCACAAAACTCAGAACAAAACACAGTGGAAACAAACCAAACAACTAGAAGTTATCCACCACTAACAGGAGTATCAAATGGCCTTAAGGCCATACACAAAGAGATTCCAACATATAAAGACCACAAGGTCAATCATCAACGTGCAAAGGAACTCCTAAGCTACCTCGGCATGCAAGCCGGACAATATCTAAAACATGGATCATACAATCACAGGAAGCAAACTAAAAATATAGTAACACTTCATGAGGCTTAAGGCTTTTCGCCCGGCGCACTAGCTCCCGCTTGCGATCCTTGCCCGGTAAAGATTTGAAGTAACGTGAGTCAGCAAAGGCTGACCTCTACTGTGTAACCAACACATCTCCTCCCGGCCGCCCCTAACGGACCCCGGGATACCCCTTCAACCTGCAAGTCAGCACTTCATATACCATATACATAAATTTATAAAGCTTTAAAACAGGTTTGGATATCTCATACAACAAACACGTTTTCTATGTTGAGAACAATGTGAAAGGGGCCTACTATGCAACATGTATGCAAACCCGGGCTTCGCCCAATGCACCCTATCTCGTAGCATCTAACACGTCATCAGACAATTGGGTACTTCCGTTTGCCTATTGGCATAAAGTCGTAAACAAAAGGGAACTACTATGTCCTTAACGGCCCAAGCGTCGTTACACAGAAATCTTGCAAAGGCCCCACCCGCACATGGGTCTTAAACCCCGGGCTTGCCTACAAATTCTGACTTCTCGCGTCAAGATTCCGTCTCGCACAAACTGATTCTAAGAACCCTTGCTGGACCCCACCCACTCATTGCTTCATTGCCCGGGCTTGCCCTACGCTCAGCGTTCTTGTCAGTCTCACAGAAGGGGACTAGTCTCGCCGGGACACTCTCCCCACATGACTTGCACGTCACGGGATAACCAGCTGACCACGGAGACATAGCCACGCCTTAGCACAACACAACCATAAACTTTCCCACCCTAATCCACCATTTGTACTGCAACGTTCTTGCACACCAAGGAAACCATATACCGCCAAAGGGAGCTAACCTTGTCCGATTCTGGCTATGAGTACTCACACAAGAAAAAGGGAAAATGCATACATCACAACGACATCTTATCGCAACGGATTTCTACCAAATCCTCAAGGCTCGCTATGCAACATCACCGAGTCAGACTAACGGTCGCGACTACTGCTTCACCCACAATTCCTAATCCACTAAGGGAGCGGATCTCTAATGCAAAATCATGTCGGGGACAGACACAATCGACCCGGAGGTTTCTCTTGAACTATGGCAACCCAAACCCCTCTCATTTGAGAGATCTGGAGCCCAAAACTGAAAAGAAAAGATGCTAAACGTGCATCCTAAAACCAAGAGGAGAAGTGTCGTTACCTTACGACCTCTCTTCCTAGCCATGAAGAAACTTGGTCGGATGAACACCACCACAATTATCTTGCCTTTGCGGATCTGGACTCCGCTCGCGAAACAGGGCTCCGAATCTTCACCGGCGACCGGAGTTGATCTCCTTCTTCCTCCTAGCTCTCCCCTCTCTCTAACACTTAAAAAGAGAAAGAATATGGGAGATGAGGGTTTGAAAACCCTATTCCCGGCCTTAAATCTGGGAAAGACCAACCACAACCCTTGAATCCCAAAATAAGGAACCGAACGACCACGATTCGCCCTAAAAATAAACTTCCTGGGCCGAACACGGCATATGACACGCCCGTGTCCGAGGTCGTGTTCCTCATTCGCCGTCAAACCAAAAAATCCCGACCAGGACATGGCCTGTGACACGGCTTGGGACACGCATGTGTCTCATTAGACACGCCCGTGTCAAGGACCGTGTGCCCCAAACGACACAGGACTAAAACGTCCCGAGAGGGACACGACCATGTGACACGCCCGTGTCACATGCCATGTGCTAGACACGCCTGAGACACGCCCGTGTCCCTGGCCGTGTAACTTCCTCAGCACAAACCAGCTAACGAACCTGAGCAGAACACGACCACTGACACGCCCGTGTCTCAGTCCGTGTGCCCTCACTCAACGCTTGAAAAGCGTTGAGTGCTCGGTGAGGCGTTGAGTAACCGACACGGCCCTGGGACACGCCCATGTCCGAGGCCGTTTTCCCTGTCTCAACGCTCGTCGACCAAAATCTCATCGACCACACGATCTCATCGATCTCAAGCACGACACGCCCTGTGACACGCCCGTGTCACAAGCCGTGTCAACCTAGCCAGAACCCATCTTGGCCTGAATAATTCCAATCGTTCCCCTTTTAAGTTTTTGGGGCATTACAAACACCCTCCTATCCTCCACCTTCATCTCCTCAAAGGCCCCTTTGAAGGTCACATTCAACGAGCTCTCATTGTCAACCAGGATCCGGGAGACTGTGTAGTTTTCAATCTCCATCTGAATCACTTGGGCGTCACAAAATGAATCCTCATAATCGGGCATGTCCTTCGATGAGAAGGTAATCTTCTCCTTCGGGGCGGGGTTTGGGAGGTCGAGGCGACACTCCTTCTAAACATTGTCTGGAAGCTCCCATTATAGATGGCTTCGATTCCTACTACCCCATGGATCACGTCGATCCCTCCTTGGGCGCATATGTTAGCCCTGTCTTCGCACCTATCCTCCTCTCCTCCCGGCAGAACTTCCTTTATCCTTACTAGCGGCTGCTGCTGAACTTGACCTTTGGCTTCCCTCACCTCCAGGAACTCTGGGTAGGTGGTTGTCGTGTGACCTTCCTCCTAATGGAAGTCACAAAAGGGCAACGCCAACCTGCCACGTTCTGTCCTACCTCTTCTAGCTCCTTTTCGCATTCCCCTTCCTCAGGCGATTGCCATCGCTTGGTGCTGCGGTAGAAGGGGTGGCCTCTGACCCTGCCTCCATATTGGTGGGTTGAACCGCCCCTAACATCCACGGTAATTCTCCCCACCCTGAAATCCTCACCCCTGCCCCTAGGCAGGCCCCTCCTGGGATCTCCAAGCCAACCAATTGTTCAACTCCCGATGCCCCCAACCTTACTGCTGCCCCTGGCTCCCCTGACCTCGGGGTTCTTCCCTCCTTCTCACTTCCTGCTGCCTTACTATTCCCTGCTCCTTCACCTCAACTTCGGCCAACTTGTCTAGCTTCTTAGCGAACACTGGGTTTACCATCTCACTCTTTATCTCCTTTGTTGCCCTCTCCATCAGCTTTCGAAGGAAAGGGGGCACCCTTTTTAGCTCCATGTTGAATAACCTCTACCTCAAGCCCAGGGTGAAGGCGAGCATTAGAGTATACCTCGGGATCTCCTGAACTAGAAGGATCTCTTCCTAGAACCGGTCGACGTAGCTCCCCAGTGTCTCCTCCGGCTTCTGCTTGAATACAAACAGACACTCTGCTCCCTTCTTCCTCTTGTTCGATGTCGAGAACCTCAAAAGGAACCCGCATCGCAAGTCCTCAAAGTAGAAGATGGAGCTTGCGGGAAGCTGGTTAAACCTGTCCCTGGCCTTCTCCTTTAAGGTGATGAAAAAGAGTCGGCACTTGAAGGCATCCAACATCTGCCTTATGGAGACGACATCTTCTAACCATTAGACATATTGCACTGGGTCATCTCTGCCTGTGTAGTTGGACATCTCCGGCTCTCTGAACCCATCTAGAATCGGGGCTGAGACGATTAACTCATTGAAAGGGCTTCCCCCACCTACTAGGCGAGTCGACCCATCTCGCACCCTCGGCTTGCTGACCCTGTCAGCACTCTCCTGCCCTGGGAATAGCTCTCACCTGACGAGATCCCTCTCGCCACTCTTGATCGGGAACTCCTTCCTGGGTCGCTGACCAGGGACATTCTCTCCCAGAGATGGGGTTGCGACAATTGGAATAGAAAGCGTAGCCCACTCGCCCCTTGCGGCAAATGTCAGGTGGATGGTTTGTAGAACCTCCCACTTGAACTCTTCTAGCATCTCGATCGTGACACCACTCGCCTGAGGTGGCGACAGTCGGAACCAGATCCTTCACCTCCAGCCTTGCAGTTTAATTCAAGATTTTCTTGTGCAAGCTACGGTCCATGCTCACTGCCCCAAAAATGTTGAAACCAAAAATTGGCCACAACGAGAGTTCGGACCCAAAGGGGTAGCTCGCGCCTACTTCTCTCGAACTTGAACTCTCTACCGGTCGCTCAGAACTAGAAACTGATCCTGGTCTATAGCATGGAGATCCCACCACACACCCGGAAGATCTCAAAAATGCTTCCCCTCCTAAACCAGAAGTTGAGCTGGGCACCTTGGAGGGCTCTCGCAGCCGAAACAAATAACCCAAGGAGGAATAAGCCAAAAGAACTGTATCCCTCCCAAAGGTTCCTATAGGGTCTATTTATAGAATTGCAGACCTGGTCTGTGAACATCGTAACTCCGTTGTTCTGAAATGTTATACGCAACCCAAATTTGTTTGCAAATAACGTAACTCTACTGCTTTGAATGGCTAATAGCAGACCAAACATAAGTCACCCTTGGAGAGGGGAATGCTATGGCAAGAAGAAGAGCACCCGCTTATCCCTAGTCGTGGGCGAATGCCCGATGATACTGGCACTCGCCCCTTCTCAAGCGCGACTCTATGCGAGTGTTCATAGGCGACCGCACTCGCGGACTGTGCGTATACCTCAAGCCTTTGAGCGAGTGCGGGCCCAACTTCCCCTCTTGCCCACTTCGTCCTCCCTTCTCGCCTGCCTCAACCCGACTTCTCGACCATCCGAGGCCATGGAGCCCTCTAGCCCTAGGGATTCTCTGAGGGGCACACTCCGCAAATACGGGATTGTATATCTGAGCCTATCAAAAGCAATCCTGCTCCTGCCCCTTTGATGCCTGACGCGTCGTCCACCTAAAGGGCCCATCGAGGGATAAGGGCGTTTTGTGGAGCGGTGGGTTCCTGGGAAACGGTGCTTTCGACGATGAAGTCTGCTAGTACCTGGGATTTGATGTCTGGCCGGGGCAGGAAATGAATGTCGAATTCTCCTAATTCGACCGCCCACTTCACCAACCTCCCGGATGTTTCTGGCTTTTGGAGGATTGCGCGGAGTGGGAGTTCGGTTAGTACCTTCACCGTGTGAGCTTGAAAGTAGGGTCAAAGCTTTTGTGTTGAAAAGACGAGAGCTAGGGCTATTTTATCTACTGTAGGATATCGTATTTCTATACCCGAGAGTACTTTGTTGAGATAGTAGACTATGTGTTGAATTCCTCCTTCATCTTTAAACAATACCGAGCTCAATGTGGCTGGCGATATGGCCAAGTATATGTAGAGTGTTTCTCCAGGAATCAATTTTGAGAGCAGAGGAGGCGGGGACAGATATTGTTTTAGGGATTCGAAGGCGGCTTGACACTCGTCCGTCCATTGAAACCTTGTGCTCTTTGCTCCTCTAAGGATGTTTAAAAACCACAGATACTTGTCTCTGGTTCGTGCTAGAAATCGAGAGAGTGAGGTGATCCTTCCATTCAAACGTTGTACTTCCATCAGGGATCGATGGGGTGACATGTCTTTGATTGCTCTGATTGTCTAGGGGTTTGCTTCTATTCCTCGTTGTGTCACAATAAATCCAAGGAATTTTCTTGACGTAACACCAAATACGCACTTGCTCAGATTGAGTCTTATGATGTATTGGCGAAGGAGCTCAAAACACTTTTCCAGGTCTCGCAGGTGATTCTCTCGGCGGATGCTCTTGACTAACATGTTATCTACATATACCTTCATTGTCTTCCCGATGAGATTTTTGAATACTTTGTTCATCAGTCGCTGGTAGGTGGCTTCGGTGTTTTTGAGGCCGAATGGCATCACTTTGTAGCAATAGATTTCATTATCAGTCATGAATGTTGTACAAACCCGTACCCGGCGAGTGATGCCAACAAGAGTCGGTCCCACCATTTTGGCGCAGCCCAAGTCCCAGGTGATTCGGCAGGGAGGTAGGGGCTCTATGGCCTCGCCGACTCGCCCACGCGGGAGGGAACATGTGAGGGGCGAGTGGAGCAGGCAGGCTCACACTCGCCCCCATGATCTTGACAAGTAGCGGGTGAGTGGGGTAGACCGGGCACGCACTCGCCCATGGCGGCATGAGGCAGTGAGTGCCAGCTACATCGAGCACTCGCCACCCCCTGCGAGTGGAGGTTTTCAAAGGCCACTCGCCCAATATTGTATGATGTGTTTCTACCATTATTATGTCGTTGGCTTGCCCATAGCCTTTCAGAATAGCAGAGTTACGTTGTTGGCAGGCCAACTTGGACTGCATATAGCTGTTTGGAACAGTGGAATTTGGTTGTTGGCAGACCGTTTTCAGAAAACTATAAATAAGACCCAAGTGGTACCTCAGAAGACATGCTTACATGTGCCCTGGTCTTCTTGTGCTTTCTGAGATATCCTTAACTCATCAATTGGCTAAGGAGGGGAAGCACTCTAAGATCTTCCAGGTGTGTGGTGGGACCTCCATGCTGGAGCCTTGAGTCTATTTCTTGAGCTAAGTCTTTGGTTGTTTGGCTCGTGAGAGAGAAGTAAGTGTGTGATCACCCCTTCCCCAAGGGTCAAACTCCACAGAGACCGATTCTTTGATTTCAACATTTTGGTGCGGTAAGCGTAGAGCGTGGTCAGCACAGAAAATCTTTCACGAGCTTGATGACCGGAGGAGAAGGACAAGGTTCGGGAAGGGCTGACTCGCCACCCCCTCCCCCTCTCGCCACTGTCGGGATGTTCGAAGAGTTTAGGTAGGAGGTGCTCAACCTCATCAAGTTTGCACTCGGAACGCGCGTCTAGTGCTCGACGTTGGCCGTCCTAGTCACTGCTGACCCAGCTCTATGCGAGGATGCCCCGGCTAGGCGAGCTGGGAAGGAGGTAGCTGAGGAGGGGAGTGGGTGAGATCTCCCCGGGAGAGTGTTGTTCTCCGGCTCGGCAAGTGGAGGCTAGATCGGCGAGATAGGTGTACAAGATCCCTCGGCTCGCCCAGCAAGGGGAGGCATCCCCTTCAGCGAGCTAGTTTCTTCCGCCCCAGTTCCAGAGGGGTTTTAGGACCTGGATATGTCCTACTATACCGAGAAGTATGACCCGATCCAGTACATCTAGTGGTTCAAGGATGTGGTTTCGATAAGGCAGATGTCAGATGCCTTTAAATGCATACTCTTCGCCATCACCCTCAAGGAGAAGGCAAGAAATTGGTTCCACCAATTGCCGGTCAGCTCTATCTACTACTTCGAGGACCTGCGCCGGGGGTTCATGCTGAGATTCACCACCTCTAAGAAGAGGAAGAGGGAGTCTGAGTCCCTGTTCCACATCAAGCAGGGGGTGAACGAGATCTTGAGGAGGTACATGGACCGGTTCCAGGAGGAGGTCCTCCAGGTCCAGGAGACGCCAGGGCATACCCTAATGATGACCTTCACCCTGGGGCTGCAATAGAGATTCTTTAGGATGGAGTTGAAGAGGGTTCTGCCTCTCTCCTTCGAGGAGCTGAACCCCGGTAGAGGGAATAATAGCAGCAGTAGCAACAGGCGAGGTGGGGCTGCCAGGAGCCGAACAATCGGCTCGGCTGGAGGTAGGAGGAGTGGCAGGACCAAGGTCAACGGTGAGGTTTCCATGGAGGAGACAACCGCTAGGGGGCTAGGGTCAGTTCCACCCTCCAGGCTGGAGGCAGGGCCAAATGCCTCCTCTCCCTGATCAACATCAGGCTATGATGATAGCCTTAAGGAGGAGGAGAGCCCGACAGAGGAGATATGGAGTAAGGGTGGAGTTGCCCTATTGCGACTTCCATCAGAAGGAGGGTCATGCTACAGACACGTGCCCAGAGTTCCTAGAGTTGAGGGGAACCAGGGAGCAGCAGCAGCAGCCAGACCGCTGGGAGGTGCGGATTGAAGAAGTTTTGCCTAGGGGAGAGGAGGATCGGTACGAGGATAGAGCCAATGTCGGCAACCGAGGAGGGATCAGAGTGATCCATGGGGGGGGGAGGAGTTGAGGCTACCCGCAAGGCGAGCCTCCATACTATGTACCGCTGGTGCGTTTCCTCCACATCCCAAGCCCCACCCCTGGAGGAGAAGATCACCTTCTCCAGGAAGGACATGTCGGATCACGAGGATCCCTTTTGAGACGCGTTGGGCATCCAGACCGCGTTCGAGAATTTTACTGTCTCCTGGATCCTCATCTATAACGGGAGTTCAATCAACGTCATCTTCAAGAAGGCGTTCGACACGATGAAGGTTGAGGCCCAAAGGGTGATGGCCTCAAATGGACCTCTCTTTGGGTTCTCAAGGGAGAGAAAGGAGGTGGAGGGAGGAGTAGGACTCCATGTTACCTTAGGGGGCAATCCAGAAATGCAGGTTCGTCATTGATAAGTCAATAATTATAGTTATTTTATTATAGTTTTTATTTAATAAATAGTTATTTTCAAGTTAGTTTTATATTAATATTATTATTAATTTGTTTATTTTCTTATTTCAGGTCAATCTGGGCTGCCAATATCAATTTGGAGCTTGTAAGATTAATCAGGAGAAGAAACTGAAGAATTCAGGAAAAATGCGAATTACACGCCCTGGTCACAGGCGTGACTAACAGGTGTGACTCATCCAGGAACTCTAGAATTTAATTCCACGTCAGCTTAAACTTACACGCCCAGGTCGCGGGCGTGACCTTTGGGTCGCGGGCGTGACCTTTGGGTCGCGGGCGTGACCTTTGGGTCGCGGGCGTGACCTTTGGGTCGCGGGCGTGACCTTTGGGTCGCGGGCGTGACCTTTGGGTCGCGGGCGTGACCTTTGGGTCGCGGGCGTGACCTTTGGGTCACGGGCGTGACCTTTGGGTCACGGGCGTGACCTTTGGGTCGCGGGCGTGACCTTTGGGTCGCGGGCGTGACCTTTGGGTCACGGGCGTGACCTTTGGGTCACGGGCGTGACCTTTGGGTCACGGGCGTGACCTTTGGGTCACGGGCGTGACCTTTGGGTCACGGGCGTGACCTTTGGGTCACGGGCGTGACCTTTGGGTCACGGGCGTGACCAGAAGGCATGACATCCAGGCATGTCGCGCTTTATGCCGATAGTTTCAGATCCTGACGGTTTCAAGCTTACACGCCCTAGGTCACGGGCGTGACCTAGGGGCGTGACTTCCCGCAACTGCTAGAGTCATCTAGGGGATCTTCTAGGAGTAGAGTTTAGGAAGTTTTAGTAGTTTATTTCCACTTGTTCATGCATTTTCTTTATTGTATTTTCAATTTCATAGTTTAGATTTTAATTCAAGTATTTTTCTTTTATGAAATCATGTCTTGCTTCTTTCTTTTATGTGTTTCTTTTATAATGATGAGTAACTAATTCCATTAGCACTTGATCATGACAAGCTTTTTAATAAAATAGATTTCTTATTCCTTGTCAAACCTCTATTATTCCCGCTTCAATTTATCTTTGATTTCGATTTTTGATCCGTATCCTAGATTTACCGAGTGGTTGTGGGTACGAGTAGATCACTCAAGGGTAAAAAGATTCACATGCACTCCTCGAGAGAGGGTGACATGAATCTTTCGGATTGGAGTCAAGTCCAATAGCGGGGTTCGCCATATAAAGTAAGCTTAGGGGTTTCGACTGGCCGAGAGGTCTTAATCGATCAACCTATGTTTGGTCGAGAGCGTATTCTCAAGAGAGGCGCTCTTGTAATTTGGGAACCTACACGGTTGAAGTAGGTAAAAATTAGAAGTTTGCTTTTAAGAAAAGTTTTTTTTAATTCAAAGTGAGTCTAGATTAAGTGTTAATCTAGTTCATAGTTTTATTAATTTTCTATCTTTATTTACCGATAAAATAATATTAATCTGCGTGACTAGGAGTACTCAACAGGCCCCGAGTCTAATACGACACTTGATCATATACTCTAGAACGATAGGTACACTTGCCTTATCGATTTAGAATCACGTGCTAGAATGAATTTTAATCATCAGTCATCATGGATGCGCCCAACAGTTACAACGTTATCTTCGGACGCAGTGTCTTCCGCTACGTGCTCTCATCTTTCCATCACTACTTGAAGTTCAATACTGAGGGCATCCAAGTCAGGGTCCAGGGAGACCCCAAGGTGGAGAGGGAGTGCTATGTCACCACGGTGAACTCCATCTCCTGGCAAGGAGGAGATGAGGAGATGGAGAGGAGGATGGAGGAGCTATCCAAGTAGGAGGCCGAAGGAGAGGTGGAGATGGAAGTGGAGGAAGAGGTCCGCACCTAGGTGGAGGTGGCAGAAGGAGTTATGTAGGGGCCGACCGAGGAGATGGCCGTGGAGGGAGCTGAGGAGGAAGAGGTCCCGGTCCCAGGTGAGGGAGACATTAGAGAGTGTGAAGAGCAGTCCCGGCTGGAGGCTGTTGAGGAAGTGGTGGAGATGGAGGTTCTCACCAAAGGAGGCAGGGTGGAGAAGGTTCGGATCAGAAGGGGGATGAGCCCGGAGGACAATAGGAGGATGCTGAGGTGCCTCCAGAAGAACGTGGAAGTCTTTGCGTGGAGCGCGGTAGAAATCCCGGAGATCGATGCGGACGTTGCCTGCCACTGCCTCAACCTTGATCCAGAAGCCCGCCCCATCTAGCAAAAGAAGAGGTCCACATCGGACAAATTGGTCGAGCCCATCAGGGAGGAGGTGGCCAAGCTCCTCAATGTCGGGTTTGTTTCTGAAATCCAATACTTCAGCTGGGTCTCCAATGTTGTAATGGTTAAAAAGGAGACGGTCGGTGGAGGATGTATGTTCATTTTTTCTTATTAAATAAATCATGTCCTAAGGATTTTTACCCCTTGCCTCGGATCGACGCGCTGGTTGACTCAGCTGTCAGTTTTTTTGTGATAAGTTTTTTGGATGCATTTTTAGGTTACCATCAAATTAGGATGCACCCACCCGACATCAAGGATGTCTCCTTCATCACCGAGGATGGGTGCTACTGTTATAAGATGATGCCCTTTGGCCTGAAGAATGCGGGGGCGACGTACCGAAAGATGATGAACCAGGTGTTTCGAGAGAAAAAGGGGAGAAACCTGGAGGTGTACGTAGATGATCTTATGATCAAGAGTCGGGAGGTGGACTCTCGCCTTCGGGATTTGGAGGAGACCTTTAGTACCCTACAAAGATGCAAGATGAAGTTGAACCCCTTGAAGTGTGTCTTCGGGGCAAGCAGAAATAAGTTCCTATGCCATCTCCTTACTCCTGCAGGTGTAAAACCCAACCCTGATAAGGTGATGGCAATCATGGAGTTGGGGTCACCTCGAAACTCCAAGGAGGTCCAGAGGCTGACAGGAAAGTTGGCCAGGCTGAGCAGGTTCCTCTCTCGGGCAGGAGAGAAGTACTCCTCCTTCTTCAAAGCATTGGGGGGGAGTGAGAAGTTCGAGTGGTCCAAGAAGTGTGAGGAGGCATTCCAAGCCTTGAAGAGGTAGTATACCTAGGCTCCTCTCCTCCAAGGGCCAAAGGAAGGGGAGGACTTGTCCATGTATCTTGGGGTGGGAGTCGAGGACTTGAGCTCCATCTTGGTCTGAGAAGAAGGGAAGAAGCAACTGCCGATCTACTATGTGAGTAGGGTCTTGAGGAAGATGAAACTCCGATATCTGATCTTAGAGAAGTTGGCTTTTGCTTTGGTCATCTCAGCCCGGAGACTCTGACCCTATTTACAGGCGCACTCCATCCGGTTGGTGACTGACCACCCCCTTTGTAACATCTTCGAGGGGGTGGAGCACTCGGGGAGGTTAGCGAAATGGTCGGTGGAGCTGAGTGAGTTTGACATATCCTTCATTCTCCGCCTCTTGATCAAGGCCAAGGCGATGACCGGATTCCTTATTGATTATGTGGTAGAGGTGGTGGAGGCGGAACTCACTCGTCCGATCCCTTTGAAGGTGATGGTGGATGGCACTTCAGGAAGGCATTCCTTTGGGGTAGGGGTGATCTTGGAGAGCCCCCAGGGTGCAAAGATCGAGCAAACAATGGTAGTATATTTTCCCATCACAAACAATCAAGCCGAGTACGAGGCAGTGATAGCAGGATTGTGCCTGGATATGGAGCTGGGAGTGCATGATGTGGAGGTCCTCACCAAATCCATGGTGGTATCCTTCCAGATCAATGGGGAGTTCGAGGTAAGGGAACCAACTCTCCAGTTGTACTTGGCAAAAGTGAAGGGGGTAATCGACATGTTCCAGACATTCTCCATCTGGCACATTCCAATGGAAGAAAATGAGCGGGTGGATCAATTGTCCAAGCACGGACCCCGGGTGGGTGGCACCATCACCAACTTGTTCCGTTAATCCATCGAGGAGGGGGAGCTGATGGAGGTTGACCAACACCCCTCGTGGATGAATCTTTTTACAACCTTCTTATCCACAGGGGAGTATCCAGAGGGGATGAAAAAAAAGCGATTCAAGTATAAGTCGGTATACTACCTCTTGCGCGACGGGCAGCTGTATAGGAAGACCCTCTCGGGGATGTTGGCACGTTGCATGGCCGAGAGATATCCCGAGGATTTTTGAAGCAGTCCATTCCGGGGAGTGTGAGAGTCACTCTAGGAGCAGGACCGTAGAGGGGAGGATAGTCCGGTAAGGGTATTTCTGGCCAAACCTGGGCTGTGATGCCGCCGAGTTCGCAAAGAAATGTCATAAGTGTCAGATGTTCGTCCCTCTCCAACTCCTACCAGCTCAATGTCTCAGGAGCATCATGACACCCTTGCTCTTCGCCATTTGGGGGATGGATCAAATAGGACCTTTTCCCCAGGCCAACGGGCAGAGGAGGTTCCTGTTAGTGATGATCAATTATTTCTCTAAGTGGTTGGAGGTGAAGGCACTGGCCAAGGTGACTTCCCAAGTAATCAAGAATATCATATGGGGGAAGATCATTTGTCGGCATGGGTTACCCAAGGCTATTATTACAGACAATGGGCCTCAGTTTGCCAGCGCGGAATTCATCAGCTTTTGTGGATAGTTTGGGATTGACCTCAGGTTTGCCTCAGTCAACCACCCAGGAGCAACGAGCAAATGGAGGCGGCAAGCAAGATCATTGTGAACCTCTTAAAGAAGAAAGTAGAGAACTTGAAGAGGAGCTGGGTGAAACAGCTTCCTTCAGTCCTTTGGGCCTTGAGAACCACCCCCAACACAGCCATAGAGGAGACCCCTTTCAAACTCTCCCATGGCTGCGAAGCAGTACTTCCTATCGAGTTCGAGGTTCTGACACTGCGGGTGGTGCTAGCTGAGGAAGGTGGAGAAGAGTGGCGGGCCGAGAACGAGGATGAGCTTCGGCTCTCCCTTGACATGGTGGAGGAGCTGCGCGACCTATCAGTTATCCGACAGGAAGAGGTCAAGCAGAGGATGACCAAGTACTTTGACAAGCACGTTCGAATCAAGAAGTTCACGGAGGGGGACTTGGTCTTGAAAAAGGTGGATGTAGTCAGAAGATCGGCCGTCGTCGGGAAGCTCAATCCTAACTGGGAAGGCTCGTATATTGTACAAGAGGCATTGAGGTCAGGAGGGTATCGCCTCCGGGATGTGGAGGGAGAGACCTTAAGTCATTCCTGGAGTGGTGATGACTTGAAGCATTTTTATCCGTGAGATATATACGTACTTTCCTTTGTTAAAATACGAAATCCTTCAATTTTTCAACTCTTTTTGGCAATGGTGTTCGTGGCAGGCCTAGATTTCCTTAGATCTCGAGATGCTCCCACTGTCAGGCTTTCATCTAGCTGGCAGGGCTGGGATTCTCGATGGAGAGCGTTATGACCCTAGATTTAAGTCTTGAGATGCTCCTGCTGTCAGGCTTCCACCTAGCTGACAGGGTCGGGATCCTTGATGGACATCTTTCTTGCTCTAGGATTAGGTCTCGAGATGCTCCCGCTGCCAGGATTCCATCTAGCTGGTAGGGCTGGGATCCTTGATAGACATCGTTATGACCGTGAAGTTAAGTCTCGAGATGCTCCCGCTATCAGGCCTCCACCTTGCTGGCAGGGTCAGGGTCCTCGATGGACATCTTTCTTGCTCTAGGGTTAGGTCTCGAGATGCTCCTTTTATCAGGCTTCCATCTAGCTAGTAGAGCCGGGATCATCGATGGACATCGTTATGACCCTGGAGTTAAGTCTCGAGGCGCTCCCACTATCAGGATTCCACCTAGCTGGGAGGTTCAGGGTACTCGATGGACATCTTTATTATTCTGGGGTTAGGTCTCGAGATGCTCCCACTGTTAGGCTTCCATCTAGCTGGCAGGGACGGGATCCTCGATGGACACCGTTATGACCCTGGAGTTAAGTCTCGAGATGCTCCCGCTATCAGGCTTCCACTTAACTGGCAGGGTCGGGGACCTCGATGAACATCTGTCTTGCTCTGGCATTAGGTCTTGAGATGCTCCTACTGTCAGGCTTCCATATATCTGGCAGGGTCGAGATCCTCGATGGACATCATTATGACCCTGGAGTTAAGTCTCGAGATGCTCCCGCTGTCAGGCTTCCACCTAGCTGGCAGGGCCGGGGTCCTTGATGGATATCTTTCTTGCTCTGGAGTTAGGTCTCGAGATGCACCCGCTGTTAGGACTCCATCTAGCTAGCAGGGTCGGGATCCTCGATGGACATCGTTATGACCCTGGAGTTAAGTCTCGAGGTACTCCCGCTATCAGGCTTCTACCTAGCTGGCAGGGTCGGGGTCCTCGATGGACATCTTTCTTACTCTAGGGTTAGGTCTCGAAATGCTCCCGCTGTCAGCCTTCCAACTAGCTAGCAGGGCCGGGATCCTCGATGGACATCGTTATGACCCTGGAGTTAAGTCTCGAGGTGCTCCCGCCGTCAGGCTTCCACCTAGCTGGCATGGCCGAGGTCCTCGTTGGACATCTTCCTTGCTCTAGGGTTAGGTCTCGATATGCTCCCGTTGTCAGGCTTCCATCTAGCTGGCAGGGTAGGGATCCTCGATGGATATCGTTATGACCCAGGAGTTAAGTCTCAAGATGCTCCCGCAGTTAGGCTTCCACCTAGTTTGAAGGGTCGGGGTCCTCGATGGACATCTTTCTTGCCCTAGGGTTAGGTCTCGAGATGCTCCCGCTGTCAGGCTTCTATATAGCTGGCAGGGCCGGGATCCTTAATGGACATCGTTATGACCCTGGAGTTAAGTATCGAGGTTCTCTCGCTGTCAGGCTTCCACCTAACTGGCAGGGCTGAGGTCCTCGATGGAAATCTTTCTTGCTCGGGGATTAGGTCTCGAGATGCTCCCGCAGTCAGGCTTTCATCTAGCTGGCAGGGCAGGGATTCTCGATGGACATCGTTATGACCCTGGATTTAAGTCTCGAGGTGCTCCCGCTGTCAGGCTTCCACCTAGCTGGCAGGGTCGGGGTCCTAGACATACATCTTTCTTGTTCTGGGGTTAGGTCTCGAGATGCTCCCACTGTCAGGCTTCTATCTAGCTGGCAGGGCCGAGATCCTCGATGGACATTGTTAAGACCCTGGAGTTAAGTCTCGAGATGCTCCCGATGTCAGACTTCCACCTAACTGGCAGGACCGGGGTCCTCGATGGACATCTTTCTTGCTCTAGAGTTAGGTCTCGAGATTCTCCCACTGCCAGGATTCCATCTAGCTGGCAGGGCCGGGATCCTCGATGGACATCATTATGAGAGTTAAGTCTCGAGGTGCTCCCGCTATCAGGATTCCACCTAGCTGGCAGGGTCGGGGTCCTCTATGGACATTGTCTTTACTTTATAGCCAAGTCCCGGGCCGCTTTTGCCAAGTCACCACCAGGCAGTTGAAGTTAATTGGGATAAAGGCTGAGGAAACATGACCTCCAGCAATCTTTGGGTGAGCTGGAGGTGGCGAGATGGGATCTCGGCAACTACCATGGGGTGTCACTATCTAAGCAGGGCAGGGTCAAAGATGGTGAGTTAAGATCTTGGCAGAAGTGCAGGCCGAGGCTATGCTCGGCAACTACGCTCCATCCCGTGGAAATTTTACTTGGGAAAATTTCGAGGAAATCTCGGGCTTGGAACAAATCTCTGGAAAGGAGAGATCTCGTAAAAGAGCTGGGTGTTCATGTGTCCAGCGAGGCGAGTGGTCTATCTCTTGATGGTCTAGGGGTGGCGAGATCTCCAGGTCTCTACACGAGTACGTATCCTAACTCAAATACATTCTAATGGTGAATGCTATCCTAGCGAGGTCGCATGGTGGAGGGGACAACGCACGTACGAGTGCAACACAGAAAATGAACACAAAAGAAAAAGAAGATTTGGCAAAGTGATTTTTCATTAAATGAATATCATTACAAAAGGGGCTCGCCTCGACGAGATTACAAAATTGGGGGGGGGGGAGATCATTACAAAGAGAAAAATAATATTAGCTAGCTCTCTCCCTCCCCTCTAGAGTTATCATCCCTATAGCCGGCGATGCCCTTGAAGAGCGACTCGAAGTTGTCTTCCTTCTTGCCAGGGGGGAGGCGGGAGGGGAGAACAACTCTGGCACCAAGTCTCTCGCGGTCATCTCCTCGCAGCCTTCGGTCAGCACCTACATATCTCAGACTTGTAGGGTGAAGTTGGCGGTACTGATGGAGTTGACGCGCATCCTCTCGGCAACCTCGACCTCGGTGAAGATCTTTGGTCTCTGGATTGGGCCGCCCAGCTCGCCGCCACAGAGGAGGAGTACGATGTCCATTAGGTGAGTGACCTCGCCTTGGAGGCCTTTGTTATGCTCTTCCAACACCTTGTTCCTCTCCTCCAGCTCGGCAGCGCGAGCACGCATGCGGTTTGCGGTCTCAGCATCCTGCCAGTCAAGAAAAGATAAGCAACTGTGGGAAACCAAAGTCAAAAGGAGAAGGGGTCAGCCGATACTTACAACCCCGCCGACAGCTTTAGCGAGTAGGCTCTCGGCGACCTCCAGCCGCTTCGCCAGGGCGGCGACGTCGTCCTTCACGATATCCCCCTCCTGCTCCACCTTCGCCAGGTTGTGGCTGAATTGGTAGTAACGTCGAGTCGACATATGCGCGAGCTCCAGCGCGCGCATCTGAGCCCACGAGCTCTCATGGGCGAGCCGCGAGAGGCTCATGGCATCGAAGGCCGCAACATCCTCGCGGCCATAGAGCCCAAACCCTAGGGCATAGGCATGCCCGCTGAGAGGGTGGCGCTTTGACCAGGAGGGGATGAGGGAGGATATGGAGACCCTGTGGGCCTGCTCATCCCATCGAACCATCGGCTCGTCGAGCCAGTCCTTGACCTTCCCGCCAAGGCCAAAGTTGTGGTGGCCCTTCAGTAGGTCTAGCTCGCCAGCCGCGAGCTCCTCAACAGTGTTGGAGGTAGGCGGGTCGCCTCCACCCTGGTCCTTCTCTGGCGAGTTCTCTGGCATGGTCTCTGGGGAACTCAGGTATATTTGTTGTTATTATTGTTTTCCCTGAGAGACCGACATCGCCTTCTTCATCTTCTTTAACGACGTGAGTTGGCAAGGCGAGCGGGATCCCGCGGGGTCGGGTCACTTATTACTGGAGGAAGGTTTGATCGACCCTTGCTCGCTTCGGCAGGCTGATGCGGT
The DNA here is from genome assembly GCA_039513925.1 of Platanthera zijinensis. Classification (NCBI taxonomy): domain Eukaryota; kingdom Viridiplantae; phylum Streptophyta; class Magnoliopsida; order Asparagales; family Orchidaceae; genus Platanthera; species Platanthera zijinensis. Next base: position 255,155,365 of record CM077078.1, on the reverse strand, counting down.
TGCCCGCTCGCATGCAAGTGGGTTCGGGTAGAATCCCGAGTCCGCAAAGGGCGGGTGCTCGGGAATCAGCCGCTCCCCTGCAAAAAAATACTTGGAGTTAGAAATCATTATCAATTGTAAGCGAGCCCATTGAGGAGGAGAGAAGGGGAAGAGATATACCTTCACGGGGCAGCACCGGGGGAGCGAGTTGAGGCCCCTTTAGAGGAAGGCAACATCAAATTCCTTGCCAAGGAAGAACTTGTGGAGCTCGGATCATCGCCCATCACCTTCGGGGGCCGGTACACCTCCTCGCTCCTCTGCCGAGGAGAGAAGAGTATGTTGTCGAGCTCACCCTTGATGAAGATGAGCTTGGAGAACCAGTTGTGGTTCTTGTTTGTCGTCTCGCGGACCTTGAACTGCGAGCTGGACAGGAAGGCGACCCCGTCGTTGGTCGCATGGTAGATGAAGATTTTCCTGAAGACGGTCAGGTTGAACTTTATACGCTCGCAGCGGAGGTAGCAGGTGAATGCTACCATCATAGCGATGGCATTCGGGTTCAGTTGAGCCGAGATTGCCCCAAAGTACTTCAGGATCTAGCGGATTTCCGACCATAGGGGAGGCGCAACCCCACCTCGAAGTGCGAGATGGAGAAGGAGAGCTCATCCTCATAAAATGAGTTGATGGCCTTGCCAGCCACGGGTCGGCGCGTAGAAAACCCCGTGGGGACGTAGTCGGCGATGAAGTTGACGAGCTCCTGCTCGTTGGTGTTCCCCTCGAAGAAGCTGTACTCGACAAATTACCGAGCACACTTCGACCTCCCGTCAGCATTGGGTTGTGTTTTACCCATGGTTCCAATAGATATGGCGCGAGTCGAGGTGGCGAGAAGGGCAAGAAGAGGGAAGTAAGAGTCAGCAATAAAGGCGATAGCCAGGGGGTTGGTGAGGGGGCCTATTTATAAAAAAAAATTAATGACCGAGCCGACCGGTCACTCACGCTCGCCGACCCCTGTGACCCATTCTATCCTATGGCGAGTCGAATCTAAAGTGCATCGTGTTATGCAGAATCAATAAACAATGAAATCTAAAAGTTATTCCAAGTTATTACAGACAGAGGGTTCTCGCAATTCAGGAAAAAAAGTACAACAACAAGGAGAATTATTTTAGTGCGTGAGCTTGGGACTGGGGGGCTGGGGGGCGAGTGTCGGTAAGCTCAGCTAGGGAGCCATTTTCACCTACCCCGGCCTTGCTTCCCCATCCCCGGAGGTCGGTGCGGGTTGTTGAACTCGCGGATCAGCTCCAGGTCTTGGTGGCTGAATCGCATGTTCTCGTTGATCCTGTCCATGAGCGGGGTGGGGGACATCATCCTGCTCGCCGAGCCGTGCTTCACCTCATCCGCAAGCATCACGTAGTGTCGCTCTAGTGCCTGCAACCTATGCTCGTTGAGGTCATTTTCCTCCTACATCCTGCGCAGCAAGCGCCCCTGCATTTTGAAAACCTAAACGACTCGCTTCCTCAGCTCGGCGGAGTCTAGCGAGATGTCCAGGAAGTTCTCTATTGTGTTGGGGAAAGGGGTGGCGAGTGCTGGGCTGTCTCAGAAGATCCTTCAACCTCGGATTGGCTGGGAAGATCTGCAGAGACAAGTAATCAAGATGAGTATACAACAGGAGAGTGCTTCAAAAGAACTAGGCAGGATGGTCCCATAGAAGTGGAGCTTACAGGACGGGCTCGACTGCCCTTAATGTGTGTATGAAGGGGGCCAGACTAGGTCCTTACCGCGACCTGGAAGTTGAGTTCTTGGGGAAATGAGCTCGAAGCTCGGAATCGGGATGAACCCGACATCTCCCCCTGTGAGTGCAGGTGCAGGTGTGGGCTGTCGAGAAGATTCGCGAGCTGGCGACTCCTGCCTCTGTGAGTCCAGCCTCGTGGTACTGAGAGGAGGTGATAGGTCACGTAGGTGAGTCGGGGGAGTTTTGGGCCGCGAGTCATCAGGGGGAGAGTCGACTCGCGGTGTGGAGGCTTCACCGTTGGTCTGATGGCTGTCCGGGTCTGTTGGGACCTCGATGATCTCCTTACCCTTTGGTTTGGGGGCTATCCCAGAATCTAGAGTAGAGGTCAGGTATCAGTAGACCGACTCAGCGATTTTTGTAGTTGGCTTGGCTTTCTTGGTCAGTTGAGGATTTGAAGACCCGCATGGTGTGGTGTTAGGGTTTATGGTGACCAGGTTGGCGGCGCGAGCGGAATTGAGCCCGCGAGCTCGGTCCAACCTCTCTTGAAGCTCTTTGGAAAGAGGCATCTCGACAAGATAAAGTAAGAGGAATGACAAAGGTCGCCTAGGTACACAGACGTGTATATATAGCCGCTAGTGGATCCCACCAAAAGATTCCCTTGAGCTCGCTGACCCACTCGCCGATCTCTTGGGGTTGGATGTTTCTTTCTGAATTTGGGGCAATCTCACAAAGAGCAGATATTATGTACAACCCCATACCCGGCGAGTGATGTCAGCAAGAGTCAGTCCATCCATTTTGGCGCAGTTCAAGTCCAAGGCGAGTCGGTAGGGAGGCAGGGGCTTTATGGCCTCGCTGACTCACCCGGGCGGGAGGGAACATGTGAGGGGCTAGTGGAGCAAGCGAGCTCGCACTCGCCTCATGATCTCAACAAGTAGCAAGTGAGTGGGGCAGATCGGGCCTGCACTCGCCCAGGGCGGCATGAGGCGGCGAGTGTTAGCTCCATCGAGCACTCGCCACCCCCTGCGAGTGGAGGTTTTTAAAGGCCACTCGCCCAATGTTGTATGATGTGTTTCTACCATTCTTCTCCCGTTGGCCTGCTCATAGCCTTTCAGAGCAGCGGAGTTACACTATTGGCAGGCCAACCTGGATTACACATAACTGTTTGGAACAGTGGAAGTTGGATGTTGGCAGACCGTTTTCAGAAAACTATAAATAAGTTCCAAGGGGTACCTCAGAAGGCATGCTTATGTGTGCCCTAGTCTTCTTGCGCTTTTTGAGCTATCCTTAGCCTAGCACTTGGCTAAGGAGGGAAAATGCTCTAAGATCTTTCAGGTGTGTGGTGGGACCTCCATGCTGGAGCCTTGAGTCTATCCCTTAAGCTAAGTCTTTGGTTGTTTGGCTTGTGTGAGAGAAATAAGTGTGCGATCACCCCTTCCCCAAGGGTCGGACTCCACAGAGACCGATTCTTCGGTTTCAACAAATGCGGTGTGCTCTTAATCTACAGGATTCATCCTGATTGATTATAACAAGAGTACGCATCCATGAAGCTTAGAATTTGATGTCCGACGGTTGAATCGACGAGTTGATCAATTTTGGGGAGGGAAAAGCTGTATTTTGGGTAGTCCTGATTGAGATTGGTATAATCTATGCATATTCTGCACTTCCCGAAGGACTTCTTGATCATGACCACGTTGGCCAGCCAAGTAGGGTACTCCACTTACCGGATGAACTGTGCGTCGAGAAGCTTTTCTACTTCTTTCTCGATAGCTTGCAATCGTTCATGAGTAAAATTTATCTTCTTCTGGATGACCGGCTTACATGCGTGGTAGATGTTCAGGGAGTGCTTGATGACTTGTGAATCTACACCTAACATATCTTTGGGCCTCCAAGCGAATATATCTTTGTTTGTTCAGAGGTATGCTGTCAACTCTTCCTTCTCCTGCTGCAGGAGGAGAGATCCTAGTTAGACAGTGTGAGTTGGATTTGATTCGGAAAGTGGTACTTCGATCAATCCTTCCATGGGCGCTCTTCGCTGCATGATTGCCTCATCTCGGAGGTCGAAATCATCAATGTTCAGGGCAGTTGCCTTTGCTTGCTGGGCTTGTTTGGAATAGCAGGTTCGGGCTGCCTCTTGATTTCCTCGAATGACTCTTATCCCCCCGGTAGTGGTAAATTTCATTATAAGATAGTGAATTGATGGGATAGCTTTGAAAATAAACTGGACGGGCCTTCCGAAGATAGAGTTGTAGGCTGAAGTCAAGTCTACGACGACAAACTGGATACCGTGCGTGGCTTGTCTTGGAAATTCTCCCATGGTGACTGGCAGGGTTATCATCCCATGCACTTGGACTGGGTGATTGTCGAAGCCATAAATAGGTCTTGCAGCTGAAGTGAGATGTTGGTTAGTGAGTTTCATGCTCTGGAGAATTGATAAAAATAAGACCTCGGCCGAGCTTGCGTTGTCGACGATTATCCTTTTGACATTGTAGCAGGGATCCCTGATTCTTGCGTTAATCACGAGCGGATCTTGATGAGGTGATCAGAGTCCTTGGAGGTCTTCTTCTCCAAACGTTACGGTCTAATCGTGCCTACATCTTTTGTCTTCATGGATTACTTCGTGGGAATGCACTGAAAGTATCTGAGTGGAGAGAATCAGGGGTCCGATGATAGTTTCAATGTTCCCTACCATGTGTCTGCCTCTGGGTCCTCCCTGCGGAGCAACTTGCTGCTCTCTTGCTTGCCTGGGAGGGGCCTGGGTCTCCTGCACACGTCCTTGCAAAAACCTACCGAGAAGCCCATGTCAGACCAGGCGCTCGATCTTGTCCTTCAACCTTGCGTATTCTTTGATAGTGTGTCCGGTCCCACGATGAAACTCACAGTATTTGGACTGGTCGTTTCTTGGATTTGGAACCAGCACTTTGGGTCGATGGAGGGTCGGATCGTTTTGAATGACATAAAGTATGTTAGTCAGTGTAGTATTTAATGTTGTATATCCTTGTGGCAGATGTTCTTTCTGGAAGTCACATCGACGCTGGCGGTTCCGATGTTCCTCTTTTTATCTATCTTCCTGTGTCTTAGAGGTCTATTCTTGACCCCTCCTTCTCTTTTGACTGCCATCAAACTGTTGACGGTGTGTTGAGTCCATTGTTCCCAATGTTCCTGATTTGTGAGAAGTCAAATAGGTCAATGTCACACACATTAACTATATTTGATGTGCATTTGAAGTCTTGAGTGTATGTTGTCCATATCACATTGATTGTACATGTGGATACAATAAGTGGTTGCTGGACATAGCAAAAATCGACTAAGTCTACAGACGTTGAGTGGAGCAAGCTCACTCAATGGCAGAGGTATGGATTCAATATTATCTAGTAGAAATTTGTCTAAGTACACAGACGTTGAGTGAGGACAGCTCACTCAATGTCATATAACATATAACGTTGAGTCTATCTCAGCCTGACTGAAAGATAGCCAAAAATTTGGCTAAGTACAAAAGCGTTGAGTGTAGTATACTCACTCAACGTCATACAACAAAAAGGCTGTGAGTCAGTCTAAGCCTAGAGAAATTGGCTGAAAATGTGGCCAAGTCCACAGACGTTGAGTGTGGTCTACTCACTCAACGCTATACAACTTTTAGCATTGAGTGTTGCTATACCAGTCAACTCCACAGAAAATTTGGGCAAATTTTCGCCAAGTCTACAGGCATTGAGTGTAGCTTACTCACTCAACGCGAGATAACAGAAAAATTATGTTAAGTAGTTTGGCGATGAGTGGAGCTTACTCTCTCAACGCCAAGACGCAGAAATATTTGCTAAGGCAAATAGCGTTGAGTGAGGCAAGATCACTCAACGCTCTCGACGCTCTTGATGACTAATAATTTAGTCATCATTTAGATCTATTATCTTATTAGATACTTAATTAAATTAGCGTATTTATTCTTTATTTCTATAATATTTTGTAAAAATAAATATTTTACATTCTAACATATATATGTTTTATTTTGTGTGAATACGACAGGCCTAGAGGAATTCATAGGTAAAATCCCGTTGTCGCGACCAAGGTTCGTATGCAAGTTAAATTTGTTGACTTGGTTCTCCGGCCACCCATACAAGCTATAATTATATATATATATATAATCCAAGTACAGCACCTCCAACTGCCCGAACTCCACCTCAGCTTGGTTACCATGGGGCTCGGCCACCATCCCTCCAAGCATCAAGTGCATCACCTCCAACTGCCCGAGCTCTCACACCTCAGACCAAGCTCGCCATAGCCATCATCGTGCCCGCCTTCGCCGTCTTCGCGCTCGCCATCGCCATCGTTGTGCCAGCCTTTGTCGTCGTCACGCCCGCCATCGCCGTCACCAACCGCCGCCGTTGTAGGCCGAACTCCTCCATCCAGCGACCTTCCAGCAAGCCGACCACCTCAACCTCAGCTCCTCCAGCCGACCACCTTCAACTACTCCAACATCTCGGCCAGCACCTCCCTGTGCAAGCTCTCACAAGCAAGTTGTCGGCCACCTTCTTCAACAACACCTCCCTGTGCAAGCTCTCACAAGCAAGTTGTCGGCCACCTTCTTCAACAGCACATCAATCCAAATGTTCGGTCACCAATAGCCGAGCTCCACTTCCATGCTGCCACTGCCATTACTCTACTATTCCAGCCAGGGGCGGATCCAGGAAATTTGACTAGGGGGGGCCCAATCAAAAGGCGAAGAATTTTTTTGATGATCAACGTCTATATCAAAATTCGCACATGCAGAGATATCACAATTGGGTCATAAAAAGAATTATTTCTTATTGTAACTTATCTATTTAGAGACATCTGAGCTCGGTCTTTTATCAGTTTTTAGAATAAATGGAATATTGTGTGATGTTGGTCTGATTTTTGTTGCAGTATATATAAGAATAACTTTTCAATAATTTGAGATGTGATAATTTAAAAAGTATTAAAAATTCCAATTTGAATTATTTGTTCGGGTGTTCAGGTTAAATATTTGTGTTATGAAGTAAATAAATCCAAGAAAAAAAATATGTTGATTGGAATAAAAATGTTTAAGATGACTTCATTGCTACAAAGTATGAGTTGCAATAAAAGTGTAAAGTGTTATCATTAGTATTTAAACATTCGACTGACCACATTGTCGTCATCATTCGTCAACACCCCTAAGGACATATGAAAGTTCCTCTTTAAAGTAAGAGAACTTCATATTAAAACGAACTCAAAGTAAAAGTGTGGACGTATGCTCCTGCAGAGAATGAGAATTTAAACAAGGGAGCCCAAACTATTCAAAAAGTTAAAGAAAAGCATAGTCAAAATTCATTGGTTTTGATCTCGTGTAATCCTAGGGTGTAATAAAGGAGACACTGAGAAAATAAATAAGATTACAGGAGTTAAGTAAAGAAGACGTCGTGTTATATCGCGTTGAAGATTACGATAGTGTTTTTTTCAGAGATTTCAAATAAGCTATGAGTAAAGAAAAAGGTGAACTTCGCGGGGTCAAAATTGTTTGCAGCTATCTTAACTAGATTTATATATGTCATCTCCATAAAAAGTAATTAAACCAGTTACATCTCATATCAACTTTCTCATCTTCCAACAAAAAAAAATAAATGTCTTCACTTTTCCGGGCTCTTTTCTCCCTTATTCTGACACCGTTTTTGACGTATAAGTAGTCAAAATCCATTGGCTCGACGAGAGGAACACAAATTCATCATCTATTTTACCAAAATCCTTGGGGGGGGGGCCCGGGCCCCCATCGGCCCCCCCTTAGATCCGCCCCTGATTCCAGCTCCTCTATGCAGCAGGTTGAAGACACCTAACATCCTCCCCTCCATGCATGCAGGCCACCTCATCCACGTCAACCATCCGTGGCCAAGCACCATAAAGCTGCCGTTTCACCTCCAGCCAGCACCCAGAATCCCGCCAAACAGTAACACGTGCACCATCTCCTCCATGAAACGCCTCTGCCGCTGAGATCACGCCAGCTAGAGTAACGCCTCCTCCAATTGCAATACCGCCAGCATGAGCCTATAAAGGGGCTACCTTGGGAAGGAGGAGGGGGAGTCCAATCCCGAAAATCCAATTCATTTCATTTCAGCTATTAGTGTTTTTGAGTTTTGGATTATTTAAATAATTTAATTTCCATTGTTAGTTTTCAAGTATTAATGTTTTCATATTGTTTTAATTTAATCGTGTACATCTCGTTTCGTTCAACTTAGAATTTCGTAATCCTGTAACCTTGCAATTTTATGTCTTATAATTTCGCTATTAATAAAATATAAATTCTGTCTCCATTTAAAATATTGTCCATAGTTCAAGATTATCACTTGAACTTTACATTTTTGTTCTCAACCATTTTTTTATTCTTCTTTCGTCATGTCGCAATTTTATAATCATGATTTTTCAATCTCCATGAGCGGCTAATTTCTATAGTGCTCGGTCGCGATGATCCTAGGATGAGTTGATTTCCTGATTTGATTTTAGATTTGTTTTCTCAATTTGTTGAACGCTTAAGATTTACCGTTGATCAATTCATTGAGGCTATATATTTTATATAGTTTTCAAAATAGTTTTCGCTTTTTAGATGGCCGAGAGGCTCGTAAGGCGAATCGATCACTCATTGGTAAAAAGAGTAGAACGCAACTCTCGAAAGAGGACGACGTAACTCTTCCGGATTGGAGTAAAATCCAATAGCGAGATTCACTACGTAAAGCAAGTCTTAGGCGATGCGATTCGAGAACGAAAGTTCGGTCGATATACCTAAGTTTAGTTGAACCTAATCCTCGAAAGAGGAGTGTTCATGCTTCGGGAACCTCCACGGTCAAAGCCTCTTCAACAAGAGAATTGCACTCTATTTTCATTTCATAATTTTATCCGAGGTGATTCAAAGATCGAGCACTAGTTTTAATACATCGTTTTAATTCCGTCAGCATTGCTAGTTTTTACTTTTCGCAACCCGAACTCCATGTTCTAATTGATAAAATAATAACGATTTTCAAAGTAGGGTTACTCGATCACCCCGAGTCTAATACGACCTTGTTTTCTTGAAACCTATACCACTCTCGATACGGTACACTTGCCGTTGTCGTTTGCGGATATACTTTCGCGCGATCAGCTCTCAACGCCTTGAAGCAGAAATTTGGCTAAGTCCAAATGCGTGGATTTCTTGGCTTTCGTCGAGCTCAGCTTCGTCGAACTGAGCTCAGCATTCGTCGAACTAAGCCTGGAGTTCGTCGAACTAAGTTTAGCCTTTCGTCGAACTAAGTCTACAGTTCGTCGAACTGAACTTATGCTTTCGTCATGCTGAGCTTGTCGTTCATCGAACGGAGCTCAGCATTCGTCGAGCTCAATACATAGACAGATAGAATTTTGTCTAAGTGTTGTGGCATTGAGTGTTACCTACTCACTCAACGCCTTTGGTTCTAATGATTGAATTTTGTCCAAGTCCAGAGATGTTGAGTCATGCTGACATCAACAAAGTCAAAAAGTCAACCAAAATTCAAATGTTACAGAAATGCTGCCAGAGATGTTGGCGGCCAGCTGTTATCATCTTCTGCATTTTCCAAGGAATATTTTCAACATTAAGTGTTGGGGCCCACACATAGCAAAAAGCCGTTGAATCAAGATTAAATGGAAAGCTTGCGCTGAATGGCTTAATCTCAGCCATCAATCCAGGTAGTGGGACCCACTGCTCAATTAGCCTTCAGAGAATAAAAAGAAGCAAATCGGCCAGAGCAATCAATCGATTCCTTATCTAGGTTTTCTAAAAACGAAAAGTGTGGCCGAACTTCATCTTCTTCCTCGCCATTTTTGTCGAGCCTGAAGAAGTTCTTCTGCACAGAGAACCTTGCTGGGGAAAGAGATAGCTGAAGAAATCACCATCTGCAACAGTATGATGAGAAGCTATTCTGAGGAAGTAGATCTACAAGTTCTATAGAGAAAATAAAGCTAGTTGAAGAAAATTATACTGCCTACTTATTGTCTTCAACAACAAAAGCTTGGAATAATATCTGCTCAGTCCAGGAAGAAGAAGACACAGAGATCAAGCTCTGGTGTCTAATCATCTCTCTCTTTATTTCTTCTTCTATAAAGATTCTTGGTGAATCTAGAGTTGTAAGCCTGTATTATAAAGGCTGAGGTCTTAGTGACCTGTGTTTGACTTTGTGGCGGGTGAAAGGTCTTTGATACCTGGGTTTGGCTTAGTGCATAAGTTATAGGTCTGTGTGACATGTGTGGTCCTGCGGGATCTGTGTTGTAAGCTCTTGAGGAGCTGAGTTCTGGAGGGAGAGCCGAATCTAACACACTGTTAGATAGGCCCAGAGGGACAGTGGATGTACCCAAGATTGGGGAACCACTATAAATTGCTGTGTCGTTTGTGATTGATCTTGAAAGAAAAAACTAACCTAATCACCAACTACAGAAATCTACAAACAAGTTAGAAAAATCAAATAGAGACAGAAACCTATTCACTCCCCCCTCTAGGTGTTTAGCTAGCCATAAAAACAAGATTTTCACGGTGCACTTTTATGGCTTCGTCAGCAACAATTTGAGCCTTCATGCGATGCACAAGATCTGGATAACTAGGTATAGTTTCTCTCATTAGAGCTGAGTAAAAACCATTGGGGCGAAGTCCTCCAAGAAATACACTCATTAAGAGATCTTGGTCAACTCTAGGAATCTGCCGGGACTCGGCGGTAAAACGGCGAAAAAATTCTTTTAGTGATTCTCCCTTGCTTTGGCGGATTCCGGACAAATGTGAGGGGTCTCAGACGATTCTCCGGTTAGTAACAAATTGATCCACAAATTGTCTTGCTAGTTCCGTGAAATTGCCAATGGTCTCATCTCTTAAGGAGTGGAACCAGGTACGGGCTTGTCCCTTCAGATTGGCGGGAAATACTCAATAGAGTAGCTGATCCAGAGCATTATAGATTTTCATAATGGTAGTGAAGTGGTTGATATGTTCGAGTGAGTCTTCAGTTCTATCGAATGTCTCGATACTTGGCAGCTTGAATCCCTGAGGGATAGGGTCTGCTATAATTTGAGGTCTGAGCGGAGAGCCTCAGTCGAGGGGACGTCGATCTAAGGCATCTCGCCGCCTGATCTGCCAATATTCTTCCGTGATTACTTCATGTATCTCCTCGCGGGTGATCCTTCCGACTATCAGTAGTGGAGCTTCTTCATTTGTGTGGAAACGATTGTGGCCGACTCCAGCTCCCCTATGAATTGGGTGAGTGGAACTGGTGGCGTCGGAGAGTTCTTTTGACACTTCCTCCCTTTGAGGAGCTTCTTGTACTGGAGCATTGTTCGGAAAAGTCGGGGGGTTGTTTGGTGATGGTGGTTGGAGAGGAGCGGGAGGCGCTCCTAAATTCCGGAGGAGAGTGAGCATTTCCGTATGCTGCTCCTCCATTTGTCGAACTCGTCCCTCTAAGGCTATTACGGGTGCAAGTATGACCTCGGCTTCGAGCCACGCATTGATGTACGAATGAGAGCGTGCCGGCTCGGTGTGTCCTCCGAGGACGGATCCATCAGCAGTTCAGACACTTCTTTTTGCCATTGAAACTAGCATTAAGTACCGCGAGGATGAGGGTACTGTCTTTTGAGGATGTTGGGAATTCATGGTTCCCACAGACGACGCCAAACTATTGCGATCTAACTCGGCGCTCCTAATCTGGTCTAAATTCAGCTGTCTTAACCCGAGAGTGGTCAAGCGCGTAATTAATCAAAAATAATAGAGCAGGTACACAGGGCGATTTTGACGTGGAAAACCCCTTAATTGAGTAAAAAACCACGTGATCGGGTCTATGCCGATCGAACTTCACTATTTGCGGGCGGTTACAACTTTCACGGAGAATCGAGAGCGACAGGCCGCTTCTGGTTATACTTTGGAGGTGAGAGAGAATTGTTGGCTCGCGGTGGGCAATAAGCTGCTCCACATGAGGCTTGTTCGCAGGTGGACGTGGACGGGCGGCATGCTAGTTGTAGCGGGATGCATGTCGTAGTGGGGTGCTTGTTGATGGCTTGTAGGTGACTTGAACGTGGCTTGATGACAGCTTGAAGTTGGTCTGGATGCTACGACTTGAAGATAACTTGGATGGCTCGAAGGTGGCTTGAAGATGGCTTGAAGATGGTTTCGTAGGAGGATTCTGGCAGAATCTGACCTGAGGAGGAAGAAAGATGCGGAGCCAAAAGGTGAGAAATAAGGAGGCCTATGGCTCCTTTTATAGCCATCAGGTGGTGATTACGGTGGTTATGGGGCTATCCGCACACCGTGACCACCCACATAATCATTTTCTAATATAGTTAGAGGTGCACATTTTGTCATTAAATCCGTTATACGTAGACTGAATATTTTAATTTAAATATTCCCTCACTAACCATGATGGTTAGTGCGTGGTTACGCATGAAACGGGTGACGATGATCACGTCGGAGAGATCGAACGGTGGGGAAGGGACGCCATGGGAGAATGGCCAAACCGCCGGTGATGTTCTCCGGCAAAGGGGGTTGCACCGCCCGAGCGGTGGCTCGCAGCCGTAGGAGGCGGTTGCGAGAGGAGGGGCGCTCAGACATGGTCGGTTGCCCGAGCGGCGCCTCGCAGCCGCGGGAGGCAACCGCAGGGGGCGAGATGACCGTGCACAGCCGGCCGGTTGACCGACGCCTCGCGGCCGTAGGAGGCGGCCGCGAGGGGCGGGGCTGTCGGGCGCGGCCGACCGTCCGGCCGGCCCATCACGGCCGTGTGATGCGGCTGCGAGGAGCAGGGCGGCCGAGAGCGACCAGCCGTCTTGCCGGCACTTCACGACCGCGTGATGAGGCCGTGAGTAGAGGGGAGTCCGGCGAGTCCAGTCGTCCGGGCGGCATTCCGTGGCCGCGGGATGCGGCCGCGAGCGGTGGGTGGTGCGTTGCGGTCGCGGAAGGCAACCGCGGGTGGAGCGGCGACCGACCGCCGCCAGCCGTCTTCCGCATGATGGCGCCAGTTGTCGGCGTGTGCGTGTAGCGGGATCATGCACGACGGTTGGGGGGTTCATCCTCATCACTTATATTGATCCTTGTTGCGACATCTTTATAGAAACTATGCTCGATTCTAGGTTTCACTGTAGAGATCGGAATAAAGGTCCTCACAATTTGGTATCAGAGGGAGAGTTTTCAATAATTGTGGTTGTGGGCAGTACAAAATAATAACATAAATAATATAACATAATTATTTAAAACTCCCTGATAGGAACCCATACAAGTTTACTCAAGCCGACAACGTCACGAGTTTCGGGAAGATCCCAAAGTTCAACAAAGTACAAGATTCGAGCTAAGGGAAGTGACAATGGGCATCATCAACGTCCTTCTGAGTTCGCGTTGGCCATTGTTGAAGCACTCAAACTTGTATTTCCGACATTAGCTTCGTTAGGACTAACAATGTCTCAAGTTGATCCTCTCCATGTGCCCAACCCGATGAATCCACCTCTTGACCGTCCTCTCGCAGCACCTTTACCATATAAACGCCAATTGGTATCAACCTAAAACAATTCTTGGAATTGAAACCATCAACATTTTTCGGAGGTTTGTCTCCCTTGGAGACTGAAGACTTGATTTTACGCATAGAAAAGATTTTTCAAGTTATGCAGTGTCCAAAAAACCGAAAAGTTTGATTAGCTTCTTTTCTTTTAGAAGACGCAGTTAAGCGTTGGTGGGAGAGTATTGTCACAAAGAAGTACACCGGACGTGACATCGCGACTTGGATGAACTATCTACAAGAATTTACCAATTGGTTTGTTCTAAGTTCATAGAAAAGATTATTGCACGACCAATTCCTTCGACTTGTTCAAGGAACAAAGTCAGTCATGCAATACGAAACCGAATTCTAAAAATTAGCATACTATGTTGATTCCTTCGTATCTACAGAAGAAGATCACTGTAGGCAATTTTAACAAGGATTACAAAACAATATTCGTAATCTATTAATCACTTTGGTATCAAAAGATAACAGAAACGCCAAGCCAGGATGAAGTGCATGGCACAAAAAATAAAACAGTCCAATCTGACCCGACTACCAGTAATGCATTCTAGTCAACTCCAGCAAAATGTGCAAAGTATGACCGAATGCATCGATATGGGTGTCTAGTTGAACTTAGTTATTATTATCGTAAACCTGGGCACATAAAAAGTGTATGTCCAAAACTGTTGAATAAAGAAACCAAATCTCGAGGACCACCACTCCTGCCGCAACCGTAATTATATCAAATGCATACCGAGTCGTTAGCTTCAGCGTCTGCTCCTGCTCTAGTTCCTCAACAAGAAGTCCCTGGAGAATAATTGATCCAGCTGCGAGCATTTAATTTAGAGCCATATCGAAAAAAATAACTTGCAGTTCATTGTATGAATGCTTTTTTTATGTAAATCCTTTGTATACAGAATTTAAAATTTGATTACCTTCAGATTTTTGGGGACGAAAACTCTTTTTAAGGAGTGAAAAGTTGCGATGACCCAAACAATGCATAACATAATTTTTGTTTTTAATTTCCCCGATGATGAATAAAAGGGCAGTACAAAATTTGTGTAATATTTTTTTGAGTTTTCTTTTACTTTATTATTATTATTTGATTTTATGTTTTATTATTTGGTATGTTATTTTGGGGCTAATAGTGTGATTATGTGAGTGATATTAGTTTTGGGTCGCTTAGTTGATTAAGTTGGTTGATGTGTTGTTGGTTGTTGTGTTGTTGGCTTGTGATATTCACATGTGGCTTCAAAGTGTTGTGACTGAGTTGGAATAAATGTTGACACATCGATTCATTTTATGTTGTGGAAGTGGTTGTTTTGGGCTTGTTATGAGACACTTGGTTCTTTATATTCAGTGCACTTAAGAGGGTTTGGACTTGTTTCCACCGTTGGCCGCTTAATTCCTTTAATAAAAAGGCCCGAGCCCCCTTCTATCTTCCACACTTTCTTCTGTTTCCTGTTTTGCTCCCGGTTCTGCGTGTGCCGCTGCCCCATCCCAGCCCCTTCTTCTCCCAACTTCTTCTAAGCCCTTTCTCCCTCTCTTTCCCTCTTTCTCTTGGTGGTTGCTGCTACTTCCTGCGACCTGCCGCTGCCTCCCGTGCCATGTCGCTGCTTCTTGTGCCGCTATTTTAGGATTGTCTGTCCGCTGGTCTGAGTTCCTGCCACTGCTACTACACTTCTCCTCTGCTACATGGCTACTTCAGTGCCTCCTTTGGAGTCTCTTGAAGGACTTCACTGAACTTCTATGCGTCCGAGAAGGATCAGTCGTGCAACATTTCCTTCCTCCTCCCATTGTAAGGAACCCCTTCTCTTTATTTTGCTCCCTGCTATTATTGTCTTGTTGTTTTGGGATCGCTTTTATGCCCTAGTTTATGACCAACCATTATTATTTTCTACAAAAACTTTCACTGTTGATGTGCCCTATTCTAGTTAGTTGTTTTCACTACTATAGTTGGTTGTTTTCACTGTTGTTGTGCTTCATATAGTTGTCTATTAGCTTTCCTTGCTAATTTTTTTTTTTATTTTGTAGCCACCTTCTATGGCAGTCTAGCGGCTGTTTTAAGAGTTGTTTGAGGTGGGGGGCTGATTTTGTGTTGGCAGTCATGTTTGGGGACTGATTTCATGTTGGACAACCTTGTTTCGGACATTTTATGGCTGGTCAATTTATTTTCTTCACTTTCAGTACTGTTGTGGGAGGATAGTAAACATAAATATTTGTTAAACGTCTAATCCTTTTAACATCAACGCTATGAATATCAAAGAGGCACAACCTAATTAAAGTGCACACTATTTCAGTGGTTTTCGAGGCCGAGAAACCAGAGAACGGCGTCATAAGGTAGACTTGGTGATGAGGTGGAAAAGGATATGGGTAAAAAAAGACGTTGGCGAGTTTCTTATTTTTTGAGTTATGTTTTATTCAAGTACTTTTAGTATTTCTTGTTTACTTCTTTAAGATAACACAACATGTGCATATGAGTTTAACTCGATGATCTATTGCTATGAAATACATGTGGGTAGAAAAATAAAAGTAATACAGTTTTTGAGGGGAAATCCTATTTCAAAACACTTGTTTTTGAAGAAAAATAAAATAAGATAAAAAGATAATAAAACTCTGCATAGGGAAATGTTAAGGATCATATTGAATCTTATGATGTACGAGTTTACTACTGAAGGATTTCCCAGTAGGGGGTTTGCCTATATTTTTGCCCTGAAGGGGTGGAGCTCATTTACATTACATGCCTTAACATTTACTACATTATGTAATTAAATAAAAATAAGTGGAGATCAGGAACATCGTGAACTTTGAGAGCAAATGATGAAAATTACTTATTGTTATGTACGCATATTATCATCTCTTATTGTCTGTATGTATAACAACTCACAAAATACATTGCTCGCATAGTCATATTCTTATGACTAGTCTATTGTGGACCCATTTTTTAGGCAATAAGAGCATCACCGAGTGTGTACAACCCCGTATCCGGCGAGTGAGATCAGTAGGGGCCAGATCAGCCGAGCCTAGCCCAAATCTCAGGCGAGTTGGGCCCTGGGCGTCGAGTCCATTCGACACCCCCAGCCAGGGGCGGCGAGTTCAGTCGGTGTCCAGCCCCTGGCGCCGAGTTCAGTCGGTGCCGAGCTCACTCGACGCCCCCTGCCCTGTCCAGCTCGCCTCGGCATCCGTTCAACTCGCAAGGGTTCGTCGAGTCCAGGTCGACGGATTCCAGGCCGATCGACGAGCTCAGCTCGACGAACTTCTGGCCTGATCGCCGAACTCGCGATAAGCGGGTAGGGCGGGCTGAGCTCATGCTCGCCTAATGCTGAGCCAAGGCGGTGAGTACCAGCTCCATCCGGTACTCGCCGCCCTTGCCGAGTAGAGGCATTCGTAGGGCAACTCGCCCCTTCAGCTGTAATGTATTTTACCATTTTGCCCCCACTGGCCTGCCCATAGCCAGTTAAAACAGCAGAGTCTCGCTGTTGGCAGACCCGGGTGGGCTGCACATAGCTGTTCAGAACAACGGAGGTTGGCTATTTGCAGGTCATTTTTAGAAATCTATAAATAGGACCCAAGGGGTACCTCAGAGGGCACACTTACTTATCTCCAAAGTCCCCCTAGCATTTCTTGAGGTACCTTAGCCCGACACTTGGTTAAGGAGGGGAAGCGCTCAGTGATCTTCCGGGTGTGTGGTTGGTCCTCCGCGCCGAGACCTTGGGTAATTTCCCAGTTCTCTCTTCCAGTCTTCAAGCTCGCGGGAGAGAAATAGGTGTGCGATCACCCCTAGAGCTGTCACGGTTCCGGTTCGGTTCCGGTTCTACTAAAATCATGAACCGAACCACTAAGGTAACGATTCTTCAAATTAGAACCAAAACCTTATTTGGTTTGACCGATTCCGGTTCCGGTTCCGGTTCCAGCTTAATTTTTGGAACCATCGTGTCAATGGTTCCGGTTTCGGTTCAACAAGAACCAAAACCAAACCGGCCACTAAAGGTTCGGTCTGGTTCCATGCGGTTCGGTCCGGTTCCAATCGGTTTCAACTAAAACTAAAATCAAACTTGGCGGAATGAAATAAAAGCGGCTGCAAATAGTAAAACTCTAAACAACATCAAAATAAAAATAATTATGTACCACACTTCTCGACGGTCATTTCCACGATCGGTGGGAAAGTATTCATCGCCTTCCTACGCGTGTAGACTTGTCACAACGTCTAGTTAGCTTGCGCACATCTCGTCGGCTTGCTCAACCGTAACAATCGGCTACAATTAGTTGTTTTTCATGATTACTAATAAATAGTAGTTGTATATCTTCTATATTTTTTAAATAAAATATTTTAAAAAAATATGCAAGTAAAATTAAAAATATATTTTATAACTGTATAAAAATCAAAAGTGTAATGAAAAAATTGACTACAAACCGCACAAATGGTTACCACACGGTTTTTATGCGGTGAATTTTTGTTCAGTCCAAAATCGACCTTCTTTAGTGCGATTGCGGTTTGGGTTCAAACTACACCAATTTCACTCGTGATAATAAGTATAAATATTATAGATAAATTATAAAATAATACCAATATAATAATAATAATAATAATAAACGGGTTGCGGTTCGGTTCTACTTCGGTCCGGTTCGGATCGGGTCTAAAAATCTTGAAACCGCTTGAGACTTGTATGTTACGGTTCCGGTTCCAAATAAAAAAATGTAAGAATCACACCCGAACCAATGTTGTTCACGGTTCCAAAATTCAAACCGGAACCAAAATAATTTGCAAACGGTTTGGTCTGGTTCTTTGCGGTTCCAGTTCGGATTGCGGTTTTCGGTTTTAAGTGACAACTCTAATCACCCCTTCCCCAAGGGTGAACTCCACAAGAGACCGATTTTCGGCTTCAACATTTTGGTGCGGTGAACGTGGACAGTGGTCAGCACAGAATATCTTCAACGAGTTCAATGACTGGAGGAGAAGGGCAAGGATCGGATAGGACCGACTCGCCACCCCCTCCCCCTCTCGCGACAATAGGGATGTTTGAAGATTTCAGGCAAGAGGTACTCGGCTTGGTCTGATTCGCACTCGGCGGGCGTGCCGAGTGCTCGACTCTGGCGATCCCAATCCTCGCAGATCCGATACTCGGTGAGGCCGCTCCCGTCCGGCGAGCAGGGAAGGAGATCGACGAGGAAGACCGGGGTGTCGAGCTCCCCGGGCGAGTGCTCTTCCTGGGCTCGGGAGGCAGTGACAGGTTCGGCGAGATGGGGGCGCGAGACCCCCTAGCTCGCCCAGTGGGGGGGAGATAGCCCCTCCAGCGAGTTGATCTCCTCTACACCAGTCCCGGATGAGTTCAGGGAGCCCGATATGTCCTACTACATCGGGAAGGGGGACCCGGTCCAGCACGTCCAGTTGTTTGAGGACGTGATCTCGATCCGACAGATGTCGGATGGCTTTAAGTGCAGACTCTTTGCCATCACTCTGAAGGAGAAGGCAAGGGAGTGGTTCCACCAGCTGTCGGTCAACTCCATCTACAGCTTCGAGGACCTACGCCGAGGGTTCATGTTGAGGTTCACAACCTCGAAGAGGAGGAAAAGGGAGTCAGAGTCCCTGTTCCGCATCAAGAAGGGGGTGAATGAGACCCTTGGGAGCTACGTCGATCGCTTCTAGGAGGAGGTCACCCAGGTTCAGTAGATGTCGGGGCACACTCTGATGATGGCCTTCACCCTGGAGCTGCAACATGGTTTCTTCCGGATGGAGTTGAAGAGGATCCCAACCCTCTCCTACGAGGATTTGATGGAGAGGGCGGCGAGAGAAGTCGATGGGGAGGCGTCGAATCCGGAATTTGCCCGTAAGTTAACCAGATGGGCTACAGAGGAGGAGAGGCCCAGTGGAGCCAGGAGCCAAGAGGAGAGGAGAGTCGAACCCCGACAGAGGGAGCAGCAGCAACAACAATAGCCCAGGTGGGGGCGTCTAGAGCCGAATCACTGGCTAGGGTGGAGGCCAGAATGGCAAGATCAGGGGGCGAGAAGAGGGTTCCATGGAGGGGACCGTCGCCAGGGAGGCCAAGGCTAATTTTATCCTCCGGGAGGGAGGCAGGCCCATAGGCCGCCTCTTCCCGACCTGGAGTAGGCTATGGCAATAGCCATGGGGGAGAGAAGGATGGCGGTAAGGAGAAGGAGAAGGGAAGTCAGGGTGGAGCTGCCCTATTGCGACTTCCACCATGAGGAAGGGCAGGCCACGACCACGTGCCCGGAGTTCCTCGAGTTGCGAGGAAACAAGGAGTAAAAACGGCAACAGGAGCGTCAGGAGGTGCGGATCGAAGAGGTCCTGCCGTGCTCGGAGGAGGACCGGTACAAAGACCGGTTAGATGTGGAGACCCAGGGAAGGATCGGGATGATCCATGGAGGGGCAGGTGTCGAGGCTTCCCGTAAGGCAAGCCTCCATACCTTGTACCAAAGGATCGTCTCCTCCACGTCCCAGACCCCACCCCAGGAGGAGAAGATCACCTTCTCGAGGAAGGATATGCCAGATCACGAGGATCCATTTTGTGATGCGCTGGTCATCCAGACAGCCATTGAGAATTTCACCATCGCCCGGATCCTCGTCGACAATGGAAGCTCGGTCAACATCATCTTTAAAAAGGCGTTCAATGTGATGAAGGTGGAGGCCAAGAGGGTGTTGGCCTCAGATGGACCCTTGTTCGGGTTCTTGGGGAGAGGAAGGAGGTAGAAGGTGGAGTGGGACTCCATGTCATGCTAGGGGGGGCAGTCCCGCACTTGCAAGTTCGTCATTGTGGACGCCCTCAGAAGCTACACCGCCATCTTCTAGAGGCCCCTCATCAGAGCCTTTCGCTGCGTCCCCTCGTCCTTTCACCAGTGCTTAAATTTCAACATCGAGGGGGTCCAGGTCCGGGTCCGTGGGGACCCTAAGATAGCAAGGGAGTGCTATGTCACCGTCGTGAACTCCATCTCATGGCAGGAGGGTGACGAGGAGATGGGGTGAAGGATGGAGGAGGCAGAGCATGAGGCTGGCCAAGAGGAGATGGGGTTGGAGGTGACCCGCCCTCGGGAGGAGGATATGGAAGAAGTCCAGGAGCCGGCCGAGGCGATGGCCGTGGAGGAAGCCGAGGAAGAGGTCCTCACCCCCGGAGGGGGGATGCTGAAGAGTGGGGGGAGAAGTCTCGTCTGGAGGCGGCGGAAGAGGTGGTGGAGATGGAGGTTCTCACCCTCGGAGGTAGGGTGGAGAAGGTCTGCGTCAGCGGGGGGCTTACCCCGGAGGCTCAGGGCAGGATGCTGGAGTGCATCCGAAAGAATGTGGACTTCTTCACCTGGAGTGCCGCAAATATGCCAGTGATCGATGCGGACGTGGTCTGTCATCGCCTCAACCTGGATCTGGAGGCTCTCCCCATCTAGCGGACAAGTTGGCCAAGCCAATTCGGGAGGAGGTGGCCAAGCTCCTCAAGGCCGGTTTTTTATCTGAGATCCAATACCCCGGCCGGGTCTCCAATATTATAATGGTTAAAAAAGGAGAGGGCCGGTGGAGAATGTGTGTTGATTTTTCTTTACTTAATAAATCATGCCCTAAGGATTGTTACCCCTTGCCTCGGATCGACGCGCTGGTTGACTCAGCCGTTGGTTTCCCTATAATGAGTTTCCTAGATACTTTTTCAGGTTATCATCAGATCAGGATGCACCCTCCCGACGTCAAGGATATCTCCTTCATCATAGGGGACGGGTGCTACTGTTATAGAATGATGCCTTTTGGGCTAAAAAATGCAGGGGCGGCCTATCAAAAGATGATGGACAGGGTCTTTCGAGAGCAGAAGGGAAGGAACCTGGAGGTGTATGTAGACGACCTCATGATCAAGAGCCTGGACGTCGACTCTCACCTCCGGGACTTGGAAGAGACTTTTTCTACACTCTGTGAGTACAAAATGAGGTTGAACCCCTTGAAGTGCATCTTCGGAGCAAGTAGGGGAAAATTCCTGGGGGATCTCATCACCCCTGCCGGTGTAGAGCCCAACCCTGACAAGGTGAGGGTGATTGTGGAGTTGGAGTCACCACAGAATGCCAAGGAAGTACAGCGGTTGACGGGGAAGTTAGCAGGGTTAAGCCAGTTCCTCTCCTGGGCTGGGGAGAAGTGCTCTCCCTTCTTCAATACTCTGAGGGGAGGCCAGAAGTTCGAGTGGACCTCAGAGTGCGAGGAGGCATTCCAGGCCTTGAAGAGGCAGCTGACTCAGGCCCCCCTACTCCAAGGGCCAAAGGAGGGGGAAGACATGTTCTTGTATCTAGGGGTCGGAGCGGAGACCCTGAGCTCTGTTTTGGTTCGGGAAGAGGGGAAGAAACAACTCCCAATTTACTATGTGAGTTGGATCTTGAGGAAGACAGAGCTTCAGTATCCTATCCTGGAGAAGCTGGCCTTTGCTCTCATCATTTCAGCTCGGAGGCTCCTGCCCTACATCAAGGCACACTCGCTCCGAGTGGTGACTGACCACCCCCTCCGCAACATCTTCGAGGGAGTGGAGCACTCAGGCCGGTTGGCCAAGTGGTCGGTAGAGTTGAGCGAATTCGACATTTCCTTTGTCCCTCGCCTTTCGATCAAGGCACAAGCAATGATCGACTTCCTGGCAGATTATGTGGTGGAAGTGGCGGAGGCGGAACTCGCCCACCCAGTCCCCTGGAAGGTAATGGTGGACGGCACGTCAGGAAGGCATTCCCTAGGGGTGGGGGTGATCTTGGAGAGTCCATAAGGGACGAGGATTGAACAAACATTGGTGGTGCACTTTCCCATTACCAACAATCAGGTCGAGTATGAGGCAGTGATCGCGGGGCTACGCTTAGCAAGAGAGCTGGGGGTGTGCGACGTGGAGGTCCTCACTGACTCCATGGTGGTGGACTCCCAGATTAACGGAGAGTTTGAGGCAAGGGAGCCAACTCTGCAGCTGTACTTGGCAAAGGTGAAGGGGGTCATTGGCACATTCCATACTTTCTCCATCCGGCACGTGCCCAGGGAGGAAAACGAGCAGGTAGATCAACTGGCAAAGCATGGTCCCCGGGTGGGGGTACCATCACCGACTTGTTCCACCCTTCCATTGAGGAGGGAGAGCTGATGGAGGTGGAGCAACACCCCTCGTGGATGGACCCATTCATGACTTTCTTGTCCACGGGGGAGTATCCTGAGGGGATGGACAGGAAGAAGCTCAAGTACAAATCGGCATACTATCTCATGCGCGATGGGCAGCTGTACCGAAAGACCCTCTCGGGGATGTTGGTACGTTACGTGGACGAGGGGGAGGTCCCGAGGATCTTGGAGGAGGTCCACTCCAGGGTGTGTAGAAGCCACTCTGGGAGTAAGACGCTTGAAGGGAGGATCGTCTGGCAAGGGTACTTTTGGCCGACCCTGAGCCACAATGCGGCAAAGTTCACAAAGGAGTGTCATAAGTGTCAACTATTTGCCCCCCTCCAGCTACAACCGGCCCAGCTCCTCAGGAGTATCACAGTTCCCTGACCATTTGCAATCTGGGGAATGGATTTGGTCGGACCCTTTCCCCAGGCCAGCCACCAAAAAAGATTCTTACTAGTCATGATCGACTATTTCTCCAAGTGGATGGAAGTCAAGGCTTTGGCCAGGGTGACCTCCCAAGTAATTAGGAACTTTGTTTGGGGGGAGATCATCTGCCGACACGGGTTGCCTTAGGCCATCGTCATGGACAATTGACCTCAGTTTACTAGCACCGAGTTCATCAGCTTTTGTGGGCAGCTCGGGATTGATCTCAGGTTCGCCTCGGTCCATCACCCAAGGAGCAATGAGCAGGTGGAGGCGGCGAACAAGATCATTGTCAACATCCTCAAAAAGAAAGTAGAGAACCTGAAAGATAGTTGGGTGGAGCAGCTCCCCTCGGTCCTCTGGGCCCTCAGAACCACACCCAACATGGCCACAGGGGAGACCTCTTTCAAACTTTCCCATGGGTGCGAGGCGGTGCTCCCAATAGAGTTCGAGGTCCAAACGCCTCGGGTGGTTGAGGCAAGAGAAGGTAAGGAGGAATGGAGAGCTGAGAACGAAGAGGAGCCGCAGCTCTCCCTTAACATGGTTGAAGAGCTGCGAGACCTCTCTGCCATCAGGCAAGAGGAAGTGAAGAGAAGAATGGCCAAGTACTTTGACAAGCACGTTAGAGTCAAACAATTCGCGAAAGGAGACTTGGTCTTAAGAAAGGTGGATGTCGCAGGGAGGTCAGCCATAGTAGGGAAACTCAACCCCAATTGGGAAGGACCATACATAGTGCATGAGGTATTGAAGTCAGGAGGATATCGCCTTCGGAATGTGGAAGGCGAGACCCTAGGTCTCATCTGGAGTGGTGATGACCTGAAGCGCTTTTACCCCTGAGTCATGTAAATTCTATTTTGTGGAATAAAATTTCTCGAGATGCTTATGCTCATGACATGTTTTGTGCAAGTGGAAGAGTGAATCCACCCCAGACCCCGAACAGATCCCGTTGTCAGGCTCTCATCAAGCTAGCAGGGCTGGATGTCACTCGGAGGAGTCTGCCCTAGACCCCGAGCAGATCCCGCTGTTAGGCTCTCACCTAGCTGGCAGGGCTGGAAGTCACTCGGAGGAGTCTGCCCCAGACCCCGAGCAGATCCCGTTGTCAGGATCTCACCTAGCCGGTAGGGCTGGAAGTCACTCGGAGGAGTCTGCCCTAGACCCCGAGTAGATCCCACTGTCAGGCTCTCACCTAGCTAGCAGGGCTGGATATCACTCGGAGAAGTCTGCCCCAGACCCCGAGCAGATCCCGTTGTCAGGCTCTCACCTAGCTGGCAGGGCTGGAAGTCACTCGAAGGAGTCTGCCCCAGACCTCGAGCAGATCCCACTGTCAGGCTCTCATCAAGCTGGCAGGGCTGGATGTCACTCGGAGGAGTCTGCCCCAGACCCCGAGCAGATCTCGCTGTCAGGCTCCCATCAAGCTAGCAGGGTTGGATGTCACTCAGAGGAGTCTGCCCCAGACCCCGAGCAGATCCCGTTGTCAGGCTCCCATCAAGCTGGCAGGGCTGGATGTCACTCGGAGGAGTCTGTCCCAGACCCCGAGCAGATCCCGGTGTCAGGCTCCCATCAAGATAGCATGGCTGGATGTCACTCGGAGGAGTTTTCCCCAGACCCCGAGCAGATCCCGATGTTATGCTCTCATCAAGCTGGCAGGGATGGAAGTCACTCGAAGGAGTCTACCCCAAACCCCGAGCAGATCCCGCTATTAGGCTCTCACCTAGCTGGTAGGGCTGGATGTCACTCGAGGGGGTTCAACTTTCTCCTAGAATTATTCGAGAAGATTGATTTCCTAAAGGTATGAGGGGAGAAGACCCTCGTGGGAGAGATCGTACTCGCAGGCCCATGTCAGCAAAAAGAAGGCGAGCCATCCTGAGCCTTCCATTGAGGGCGAGCTCCAACGAGGCACTCCACCCCCTTCGGTTTTATTAAGAAATATTTTGATGATTTCAACTCGACATTGGCAAAGAGAAGGTTAACTCGCGCGCGAGCAGGGTGGGTACGACCCCAGCTTGGCAGGCCCATGTCTGGTTGACCTAGGGAAGGGGGTGCTCTCGGAATCCGCTCGCGAGTACGAGTCATAAACATGCATTCTAGTGTCAAGTCCTGTCCTAGCGAGATCCGCCAAAAGGGAGGAAACTCGCGGGCGAGTGCGGCACAAAAAGAAGAATTCAAAGCAAAAAAGATAGAGAAATTTCACAAACATTCACAAATGATTTTCATTCTTTAAATGTCTGATTATAATGTCAAAACTCGTCTTCGCGAGGTTACAAAAAGAGGGAGGGGGAAAGAAACAAAGAACAAAAATCTGGCTCAGCTCTCGCCCTCCTCCCCGGAGGTGCAACCTTCCTCGCCCCCGCGCCCCTGGCTCTTGTCCATGTCCCCGAACAGCGAGGCGAAGATGTCCTCCTTCTCGCCAGGCGAGCTCGGCGGGTATAGAACCGGCATGAGGTCCCGAACCGGGACCTCCTCGCAGCCGTCCGCCAGTATCCCCGTACTCCTCATGGCATCCAGAAGGCACTCGGCAGACTCGATGGAGTTGATTCGCAGCTGCTCTTCGACCTCCTTCGCGCCAAAAAGCCGCGACCTCTGGTAGGGGTAGGGGGCCACGCCGCCACCCTCTGGAAGTAGAAGCTCCTCCTGCCGGAGGAACTCGCCGTGAAGCTCCCGGTTCTGCACTTTCATCCGCCCCACCTCGGCCTCCAGCTTAGCAGCGCAAGCCTCCTGCTCGGTAGCACGCGCCTCCCGCTCGCCGAAGCGAGCCTCTTGCTCGACAAGGCGGGCCTGCAGTTGGGCGACCTCCTCCTCCAACCCGGAGGCGCGGTTATGTAACTCGCGAGCGGCCTCAGCATCCTGTGGACCATCAACTAAGCACCAATTCCGAAATATTTTCTAAGTGAAAAAGGAAAGGGATGGCCGACACTTACCAACCCGCCGGTGGCTTTTGCGAATAGGCAACGTCTTTCCGCATCGGCGGCCTTATCCTTCGCGAGATCATGCTCCGGCTCGGCCTTCAGCAGCAGCCGGTCTAGGTTGAAGCCGCGACGCACCATCATATGGTGAAGCTCGATGGCCCGCAAGTGGGCCCGCAGGCCCTCATGACCAAGCTAGAGGGGGGCCATGGTCTTAAAGGTCGCGGCCATGTCTCGACCATAGAGGATGAAGCCGAGTGCGAAGGCATGGCTGACAGGAGGCTAACGAGCACTTCAAGAGGGGTGGCAGGTAGAGATGGAGACCGAGTGGGCCGACCCGTCCCACATAATCATCGGCTCGCCGGCCGAGTCTTTGCACTTCTCCATATGCCGAATAGGGGGTGCTCCTTGGGTAGGCCCAGCTCGCTGGGCATCGACCCTCCCACATCCTTGGGGGAGGGGGCCTCACGTCCTCGGCGATCCCTCCCCGATGACTCCTTCAGTGGGCTCTCTAGCGAGGCGTCGGAGGGAATCTCGTGCAGCTCCACGTACTTAGGGGATTGCCTTTCCCCCAGAGAGACGACCTTGGCCTCTTCTTCTTACGATCAAGAGCCCGGCGAGATGAGTCCGTCCCCCCCCCCCCCCCCGTGAAGCCCCCGCTTCTTGCTGGAGGAGGGTTGGGACGTTGCCGCTTCGTCTCGGCAGGCCAGTGTAGTCGCCCGCGCGAGCTGGAGCGGGTCGGGGTAGAGCACTGAGTCCGCAAAGGGCGGATTCTCGGGGATGAGCCGTTCCCCTGTAAAAAAGACTTAGTGAGATTTGACAATGTTGTCTCTACCGAGCTCGGCAAAAGCGGAAGAGAATCTGAGCATACCTTCGCCAGGGAGGACGGGTAGAAGGGAGTCGAGGCCTCGACGGAGGTAGGCGACCTCAAATTCTTTGTGGAGGAAAAATTTGTGGAGGTCGGCATCGTTGCCCGAAACTGATGGAGGACGGTATACCTCCTCGGCCTTCTGCTGGGGCGAGAAGGGGACGTTGTCGAGATCGCCCTTAAAGAAGACGATCTTGGTCATCCAGTTGTGATGCTTGTTCACAACCTCACAGACTTTGATGAGGGTTCCGCCGAAGAAGGTGACCCCGTCGGTAGTCGCCTTGTAAGAGAACAACTTGTGGAAGACCGTCAAGTTGAACTCTATCCGCTCGTGGCGGAGGTAGCAGACGAACGCGAACATCATGGCGATGGCGTTCGGGTTCAGTTACACGGGTACCGTGCCATATTACTTCAGCATCTAGCGGATCTTCGGCCAGAGGGGCAGGCGCAACCCCATATCGAAATGTGAGATGGGGAAGGCGAGTTCATCGAGGTAGAAAGAATTGATGGCCTCATGCTCGGTTGGAAGGCGATCCGTGAAGCCGGAGGGGACGAAATCAGCCACGCACTCGATGAACCCCTCCGCCGTGGTGTTTCCCTCAAAGAAGCAGTGCTCGGCAAAATGCCGAGCACATTTGGCCCTCCCGTCAGAGTCAGGGTTCCCTTTGCCCATGTCTGTCGAGAACGAGAATGCGAACGACAAAGGGTGGGGGCAGAGAAAAAGTACAAAGGCAATAAAGGCGTGAAAGAGGTTTGTGGGGAGGCCTATTTATAGAGGGAGGAATTTGGGACTACCCCATCTCTCCTACCCCAGCTCGCCTACCCCAGCTCGCATACTCGCCGGTTCTATCTCACCGACTACCGAGGACCGGCCCCTCACTACGGCGAGGCGAGACTAACGAGACGTCAACGGTTATCACTCAAACATATAAACAATAATGGAAAAATTGTCACAGGTTATTACAGATAAGATTCAAATAATGTCCAAGGAAGAAAATGAAAAGTCCCCCGGCACGCGGGGACCAGGGAGAGCAGAGGAGAGTACCGGTAGGCCCATCAGGGGGGCCATTTCTAGCTACCCTGGTCTCGCGACCCTGTCGCCGCAGGACGCCGCGTGCGGAGCTCGCGGAGCCATCCCAGGTTCCGGTGGACTGATTGTAAGCTCTCGTCAATCTCGTAAAGAAGCAGGGAAGAAGACGCCTCCTCCAACACCGGGCTGACTCCCACCATGTTCTCCAACCGAGCGCATTCCCGCTGCAGCCTGAGGTTGTACCTCCGCACCTCATGGAACTTGCGCACCAGCTTCATGAGAACTAGGTGTTCTCACCTTGACCGTTCAGGACCCTCCAACTCAAAATCCAGGAAGGCGTCCAAGGTGCACGGTGAAGGGAGAGGCAAGTACTAAATCTGGCCCGCGGACTCATCGGCCTCCGAGTCCACGGTGAGGTCTGCACGAGCAAATATGGGGTTGAGAAACAAGGGCGAGCATCACCAGGATTGAACAAAATTTGGGAAAGTTAAGAGCCTACCGTGCACACCCTGCTCCTCCAGTCTGACGCGAGGAGGGGGACTACCCAGAACCTTGCCGCGACCATGGTGGGGAGCCTCTGGGGAAAGGTGAGCAAAGCCGGGGGTGGGGATGATCTCGGTTCCTTCCCCCCCGGATGCGGAGGCGAGATGCTGTTGAGAAGGAAGGCGAGTCGGTGACTTTGGCCTTTGGGAGTCCAGCCCTGTGGTGACGAAGCTGGTGAACGATACCCGCAAACGCGCGTCTGATGCCTGATTTGGTGGACTGTTAAGGGGGCTCTTAGCCCACGATGTGGACTTCTCCCCACTATGCCCCCGGCTGGTCTGGTCAGTAGGGGGAACGATGTCATCCTTGTCTTGGGGGTGCAGCGTCGGCTGGGTGGAGGAACCGGCCCCATTATCCAGGGCTGTCTTGAGCTCGTTATAGATGGGCTCAACATCTTTCGGAAGGGGCTTTGCCTTTTTTACCGAGCTGAACTCGGCCAAGTTGTGAGGCGGGGCGCTGAGGTCAGTCAGGCCCGCGACGCGAGCTGCAGTCTCCGCCCGGGAACACTCCACTCGCTCCAGGACCTCTTTGGGGAGCGACATCTTAGCAAGGTTACGGTAAAAGGAAGGGCAAAGGTCAGTCAGTTATGCAGGCGCATTTATATATAGCCGCTAGTGGGCCCCACCGAGAGATTCCCTCGGAATCTACCACTCGCCGAATCCTGTGGGGTTGGATGTTTCTTTCTAAGTTTGTGTCAATCTCGTAAAGAGCAGGGATTGTGTACAACCCTGTATCCGGCGAGTGGGATCAATAGGGGCCAGATCAGCCGAACCTAGCCCAAATCCCGGGCGAGTTGAGCCCTGGGCGTCGAGTCCATTCGGCACCCCCCCAACTAGGGGCGGCGAGTTCAGTCGGCGCCCAGCCCCTAGTGCCGAGTTCAGTCGACGCCTAGCCCCTAGCGCCGAGCTCACTCGACGCCCCCTGCCCCGTCCAGCTCACCTCAGCATCCGTTCAGCTCACAAGGGTTCGTCGAGTCCAGTTCGATGGATTCCAGGACGATCGACGAGCTTAGCTCGACGAACTTCTAGCCCGATCACCGAACTCGCGGTAAGCGGGTAGGGCGGGTCGAGCTCATGCTCGCCTAGTGTCGAGCCAAGGCGGCGAGTACCAGCTCCATCCGGTACTCGCCGCCCTTGCCGAGTAGAGGCATTCGTAGGGCAACTCGCTCCTTCAGCTGTGATGTATTTTTACCATTTTGCCCCCACTGGACTGCCCATAGCCAGTTAAAACAACGGAGTCTCGCTGTTGGCAGACCCAGGTGGGCTGCACATAGTTGTTCAAAACAGCAGAGGTTGACTATTTGCAGACCGTTTTCAGAAATCTATAAATAGGACCCAATGGGTGCCTCAGAGGGCACGCTTACTTGTCTGTAAAGTCCCCCTAGCATTTCCTGAGGTACCTTAGCCCGACACTTGGTTAAGGAGGGGAAGCGCTCAGTGATCTTCCGGGTGTGTGGTGGGTCCTCCGCGTCGAGCCCTTGGGTCCTTTCCCAGCTCTCTCTTCCAGTCTTCCAGCTTGCGGGAGAGAAGTAAGTGTGCGATCACCCCTTCCCCAAGGGTGAACTCCACAAGAGACCAATTTTCGGTTTCAACAGAGTGCACCACGAAGGGTTCCCCCAACAGAAGAAGAGAAACAAAAGCGCGCTGAGGATCTGACAAAGGTATGACTAAAGATCTTTATCGGGATCAAGGAAGCGCAAAAAAAATATAAAGCTACCTGTGAAGACTATGAGTTTGCTTTTTGTAATAAATATAGTTAGATATTTCTTTTATCCGTAATCACCTTCTGTAAATATGTAAATAAAAGAATAAAATTTAATGTTATATTTTCTTTGTACTGCGGATCCTTATATTGATTCTTGTTGCGACATTTTTATTGAAACTACGCTCGATTTTGGGTCCTAATATGGAGATTGGAATAAGGGTCTTCAAAGCTTAGACATGCTAGTACTTTATGTATATCATATTTTCATGTAAGCGCTTTCACTAATTAGTGGAAAGCGAGGCTTTCAATGGGTTGATGTTGTCATCCCCGATTTGTATTACATATGGAGTTCGGATCAAAGTACGGGCATATGCATGTTATGTGAAACCCATCTGCGACAAGTTGGTCTGGATTGATGATGTTTAATTTTGCATGTCAGAGAAAACTCTTTGGAAAATTGTATGTCATTTTGGATTCTTGGTGTTGTAGGGTGCTGCAGGGAGTACTGGAGGACAACTCCACGAAATACCCAAGATTGTGACAGAATTGTCATTCTGTTGATATCGTTTGGCGGTAGCTATCGCTGGCAATAGCTCCCAATGAGCAATGGTTGTGGTTGTGAAGCCTAAGTTTTGGGGACTAGGTGCGTAACATCGAAAACTGAAGGGCCTGTTGTGCCTAGCTTAGGTGGCCTTGCATGTCAATCGTAAAAAATAGCATTAGTTATCGTATTATTTGGTTGAGGTGAAGCAGTGCCCACATCGTGACATCATGATTCTGATGATTTGAGCACGGACAAAGCTGATCCAAACTCATCCCATGCTAGTCGATGAAGATGCAGCTCCTCGGTGCACCATTTGGCCTTAGGGGAGTCCATAAGGCGTTATGGCATTGACAGCAAAAGCTCAATAACTGCCTAAGTGAATGCTATTTAGGACGAAGGTAAAACTCATGAAGTACGCGAAAAGTGTGTCATGAGTGCATGAAATGTATGGTCATGTGTGCCATCATTTATGGTGATTGTGCAATATTATGTTGTTATACTTTTGCTTGTAGTGAAGGAGTATCACAGCCCCGATAATATGGTAGTGTCCTTATAATTTTGGTCAGCTAAAGCTGACCGGTGTTTTGTTTTGTCACGTCTTGATGGAATGTACTTGTGCAGGTATTGGCGAGCTGAACGAGAAATAACGGGTTGAAGCCCTTTTGCTGTGTTGGCCCTCGAAAGCCCAAGTGATGTGTTTATTTCTTTCATGTGTTGCCGGCCTGCGTGTCGACATCTGTAAACACTTCAAACAGTTTGTAAGACCTTAAGGCCAAATATTTGTGTGTATACCTTCATTCCTGATGTTATATATAGTGGACATTCATGTTCATGGGTTATGATTATTCAACTGTTTTCGCCAGTGTTAGGCTCGGTGATAGGTTATGAAGATGTTTGGTTTCATTTCGTAACTCTGTAGTCTGTTTGTTTAATATGGCGCGAGGTTCCGACCGGACCTATTGTTATATTCTTCGTGATAGGCAGGGTGTTATAGAGTCCCGATCGATCAAGATCAACTCACTACTTGTATGTTGGTCTGCAGACCCCTTGATTGCCTCTCCCTCCTAATTTTCATTTTACTCGTTAAAGGGTGTGTAATAAGGCTTCCAGTATTAGTGATTCCTCGATCTCCACCTCCTCGAATTGAGCTGCCTCGTCTGGTGAATGACCTGTGAGGTGTCGACTCTTCTCCACCTCCTCTAGTTATTCCCACTAGTTTAGCAAATGGCTTGAGAGGTGCCGACTTTTCTTTACTTCATCTAGTTGTTCTAGCTCATCTAGCGAATGTTTTGAGAGATGTTGTCTCTTCTCCACCTCCTCCAGTTGATCTTCACTCATAGGAGGTGCTGACTCTTCTCCACCTTATTCATTTGAGCTCCACTCTTGTGAGGTGTCGACTCTTCTCCAACTTCTCCAGTTGAGCTCCACTCCTGGGAGATGTCGACCCTTCTCCATCTTCTTCAGTTGAGTTCTGCTCCTGGGAGGTGTCAACTGTTAACCCAAATCCTGCGGTGGAGGGATAATATCAGACAGCCGGGTATGACAGGCGACCGAGTACTCCAGGTACCCGCAGACACCCCTCTGGAGGTCGCGAACACGCTCTCAAGCAGTCGGTCGGGCAGGCATCTTCTACGGGAGATCGCTCACGGGCAATCGACGAGACCGCGTCGGGTTCTCTCCAAAAGCCTGGCAGACTCTCTGCTTTAGCAACCATGTATGCGGTCTTTTCTCTCAACTCTTCAGCACCTGACTCTTTGTGTACTTCAAGCGGCTTTGCATTTAAATAGCAGTCTAACACTTCAAAAAAACAAACAAAAAGGAACCCTATAAATGAGAATCTACGATGGTGAGATAATAACACCTTTAAAAACTTGGCGCTTCAAGCGTAGATCGACGGAAGTGTATGAAGCTCTGCCAGGCCTGAGGGCGTCTCCGAGGAGCCCTGTCTTCTTGTGAGATTCAAGGTTAACGGAGGGGCTCAGATTAGCGATCCGCACACGCCATTTTGGCGAGCAGAGAAGCATCGCCACGAGATGTTGAGCGACAAAGCCTCTCCAACTGGTGACCACACACCACCGCTCCCTTTCGTCGCCAATCGTCGTCATTGCCACCAGCAGCCGATAAGAGCGATAAAAACAACTAAAATGACCTGCAAATATTGGGAAAATTTGTGGGTAGGATGCCCCTATATTAGATAGGTGCGGGATCCGGCCGAAAATCCGGGACTCTGTTGAAATCTGACCGTTTTTTAATGTCTTTTTTGCTGGTCGTCTGATCGACTGATCAAATATTCAAATCCAATCAAATGGCTGAAAAATCACCCACGCTGATCAAATATATGGATAACCTACCCAAAAAAATTTCGTCTGAAGGCCATGTAGTCGGTAGTCGCCTCGTCTTCACCTAGTTAGCAAAAACCATTAAAAAAGACGATGAAATGTTAATTGGGGCTAATTTCAAATTAGTTAGAAACTTCAGGAACAAATATCAAACAAATAAAATTTTAGAAACTTAATTCAAATGACCACAAAATCTTAGGGATGAATTAAATATTTTGCATAAGAAATTTATTTTTGAAATTTATTAAAAATATATATCATATATTTTCTCAGCCTTTGAATAGAGCTCTACCACTACAAACTCATGCATATCTCAGCTTGCATCTGAATTTATTGCATGAACTCATACTAATTAACTTTAAAAATCATCGTAACATTTACAAATTTTAAATATAGATCATATACTTTTAATCGTGCCACATGAACAAATAATGCGTCTCATAACTGTGGGATACTGTGTATGGAGTATTGTCCATTGGGAAGGTTAGCCACGACTTTGCAGGACTAGTCCAATGAAATCTTGGTTTTCCTGGACTAAGATCTCGGCTCAAAGAGTTCGGACAGGCGAGGCCGCCAAATTTTCAAATGAGTGAATTTTCGCATGGTGTGAACTGTCTTCTACTATTACAATGAAGTCTTATTTAGTTTTTTTTTTTTATCTCTTATTTTCACTTTATACCAAATGTCACTTTTGCCCTTAAATTGTCGCAAAACGAAGATCGTGTGAGAGAGGACACCGAAGATTGGAGCAAGATTTGATCATTTTGTCCCCAATATCAGGGAAAATTTTCCATCCCCAATATCAAGAAAAAATTTCCATCAGAATTTTAATAGAGCCCCGAATTTCCAGCCGGATCCCACACTTATCTAATATATGAGTATCCTACTCAAAAAAATTTAGGTAGGTTACCGGTATATTTGATCGGTGCGTGTGTTTTTCAGCCATTTGATTGGATTTGATTAGCCAATGGAGCGATTTAATCATCCAGAAAGTCATTTAAAAAAATAAAAAATCTGGTCGGTTTTAATAGAGTCCCGAATTTCCGATCGGATCCCGCACCTATCTAATATGAAAAAAAATTTGGTATGTATACCTACATATTTCTTCCCGTGGGCGAGCAAATACGGTCATCTGATCCTTGATTTCAACAGTGGAGATCATGCGCAAAAATATACGACCGTATTTTGTCAAATACGATCGTATTGACCAATGATTGCACTATAGTCCAAAAAAAATTGCACCAATGAAATAAAGATTATACGACCAGATTTGCTTGTGCACGGGAAGAAATGCATGCGTATGCGTACAAAAAATATACTTGTATCTTACCCAAATTTTCTCTTAATTTATAATATACCGGTATCCTGCCCAAATTTTCCCAACCCTCTCCAGTTTTTCGTTTCTCGTCGATCCTCTCAGTGCTCCTCTCTCGCTTCCACAAGACAAATTTTTTTGGTCCGGGCCGTGAATGAAGATCAACGTTCGGAGCCCAGGTGATTGTGGCACATGACTTTCATTTATTTCCTTAGTTTTTTTTCCTTGGAAATCTTAATGTCATCTGTTTTTAAGGGATCTCAACTGAGAGATTACATTTTACTCTCAGATACTCAAAAAATTTAGCTATGAGATAACATTTGTTTCTTGAATAGTTGAGATAATATATTTTAACTCAATTAATATAAGAAATAAATAAATTTATGTTCCAAAAATAAATAAATCTTAGATATTACAAAAAATAATCTATGCTAGCTATTAAAATAAATAAATATACGTTATTATAAATTTTATTTAAATTATAAATTGTATTTAGATTATATATTAACTCAAAGAATGCTCATTTCAGTTAAATAGCTGATATATTATATTTTTTATCTCTGATATTATAGAGAATAACTGAGAGATTATATTTTTATCTGAGATATTATAGAAAATAATTGTGTTATTACATTTTTAACTCAAATATTACATAAAATAACTAAGATAATCTATTTTAACACTAATTTTTATCTTAATTACATACATGATTTCACAATGATATTTTCATGAAATAGTTTTATGATATAACAACCCTCATTTTTATGGTGTTATGATGTTCATGAAATTCTAAATTTTAAACCTATGGATACATACTTTATTTAAGATCATCAAATTGAAAACAAAATCAAATTAAACTATTTAGACCTTAAGTGAATATGATATAAAAACATTAGTGGGTGTTTGGATTAGAGTAAGAAAAGAAAAATGCGATAAACTAAATACAAACAAATACACAATCACACAAACTATTTTTTATAATATATGCGATAAAAATATAAATTCTCAACTATTTCATATAATATCTGAGATTATTTTTTATTAATGGAAATGAGTATTATTTGAGTTATTAAATAATTTAAATACAACTTATAATATCATGCATTTATTTATTTTAAGAGCCGATATAGATTATTCTATTTAATATCTAAGATTCAATAATTTATATAACATTGATCTATTTATTTTTTGTATTATTTGTGTTAAAAATAAATTATCTCAATTTTTTCATGTAATATCAGAAATAACAATATAATCTCTCAGCAATTTTCTGTAATATCTGAGATAAAATGTAATATTTCAGCAATTTTGTGTAATATCTGAGATAAAAAAAATTGTAGCTATTTACATGCGTAATATATAAGCATGCATATTTTAATAGCTGACATGAAGATATTTCTTAAGAAAAAAAATCAAAGCAATGACATTAAATTGTCACGCGGGTAAGAATCATGATAGCCACGCATGATTGATAGCCCTGACGATGATCTTCGTTTGGGGCTCGGGCTAAAAATTTTTGCCCCGACAATGCGAAATTCTTGGGTCCCGGCTCCGGTTATAGATCACAGTCCGGGATAAACGTGATTTTGACATGTGACGAAAAAACAAATTAAATACGGATCTTCTTTTAGTTCCCCGCTATAAGAATTTACCCATTATTATATCCAAATCTTTTCTTCTGAAATTTGACAGTAATAAAATAGCATCCCGGCTGTCGTATTTGACATCTTAGTTATTATTATTAACATCTCAGTTTTTATTATTGGCATCTCAGATTTTATTTATGTTATCTTGGATTTCATTTCTACTGTGTTTTAATATATGTTATTGACATTCATTTGTGAATTATAGGTAGATGTGAAAGATAAATTTGTATTTCAGATTACTCAAAATGTCATAAAGTTATTGTCTTTTTATCTCAAAAAATCATGGAGTCATTCACATGAGTTTTCTTTAACATTTCATTTAAGTTATCCACAATTTGCTGCATTGTTGCATAAAATGAAGAAATAAAACACCTGGATGACAGAAAGTGAACTCTGTCAGTACTCTATACATGAGAAATTCTGAAAAATCAAGAACAAAAATATCTGTTGGGTATTGTATCCACACTCACCTAGATTTGCATGAAGTCACCCATGAACTAAGTTGAATCCAGTTGTATTTGATATTTCTCTTTAGCCATATGCTTGCAGGTGTACACTTTAAGTATAGACCAATGTCAGTCTGCAATGGGTCATCAAACACAGGACTTCACAGTGTAATCCCTCACTGTGTAATCCAAGGTGTTGACTCATGTGTAGCCTCTCTATTGGAATATACTTAACCTCAAATCACTTGGAGAAAAGGACAAAAGCTGAAGCTGAAGAAGTTCTATTTGAAAACATTTTTCTGTAACTTAGAATTTTTGCCAAGTCATTTTTGCTCGAGAAATACATTAGTGCTCGAGTAAATTACATCTCTAGGTCTCGAGAAGTTTTTAAAAGTGCTCGAGAAAAAGCTCAGCTTGCTCGAGAACTTTTTCTTTCAAATCTGGCTGTCATTAATGCTCGAGAGAAAGATTTCCTTTCTCGAGAAAATGACTTTGCTGCTCGAGAACTAGAATGCTGTGCAAAAATATTTCTAAGGAAAGGTACTCGAGAAATATAACTCTTCTTCTAAGTCTACCTTTCTCGAGAACTATTTCTCTGTTGTTATTCTAAGTTCCTGTGCTCGAGAACAGCTTTAGCTTCTCGAGTACTTTCCTCCAGATTTTCCTCTATGTTCAAGTGCTCGAGAAATAATCCATTTGCTCGAGTACTCTAGTTTTCAGGATTTTGATTAAGTCTTTGTGATCGAGAAAGAGACTTGTTTCTCGAGTACTCCAGTTCTCAAGTTTGTTTTTGTGTTTAGTGCTCGAGAAATCTTAATAATTCTCGAGTACATTTCTTCAGGCTCTCGAGCAAATTCTGCTTGTGCTCGTTTTCCAGTTTTATTCTAAGTCTTTGTGCTCGAGAAGTTTCAAGATTCTCGAATATTTTCTTTCCAGTACTCGAGCAAGTTTACTGTATGCTCGAGTAATCCAGATATACTTTTTCTTCTAAGTATAAGTGCTCGAGTAGTACAATTAGTGCTCGAGAAAGTTATTTTCGACAGTATATTTTTCCGTCTCAAGATCTCGAGACAATCATTTCTATTCTCGAGAACTCCTTGTTTCAGTGCTCGAGAACAACCTTCAGTTCTCGAGTACTTCTGACTTGAATCTTTTTCTAATTCTGAATTTGTCAAAATCGTTGACCTTCTATTCATTCTATTTTTTTTTCAATCTTTAATCTGTCATCATCTTATTGGCCCACGTGGCATCACTTCAATACGATTTGATTTCTGACCGATTAGGCTCCCTATAAAAGATCTAATCAGTCTCTGTTTTCATTAAGAATTATTATTATTGTTTATCTTTTCTCTCTCTTCAAGAACGTGAAACGAAAAAGGGCCGACAAACCCTAAGTTCCCGATTCGTCTTCCCGGTCGCCGCCGCCGCCGCTCACTGTTTCCATCTGGAAGGTCGCCGACGAAGAACGATCGATATAGTGACACATAGAATCGAGATCGACCTCGACTTTCTTTCGAATCTCTTGATTCCGTGTGTTCCGAAGAACCAGATCTGTAGATCGACGACAGTATCTTCTCCGACTGATTCCTGACAGAGCCGCCATTGTTGAAGGAAGAAGAAACGTCAAGATTTTCTAGATCTGTCACAGTCTCTTAATTTTCTGTAAATCTTTATTCTGTAGGAGATTCTTCTCCGAGTTGTAGGAGTTTTCACTCCGAGTATTTGTTGTAGGAAGATTGTGCTTCCGAGTGTAGATCCGGGTTGGATCGAGTTGTAAGATTTCTTTAATCTGAGATAAGTGGAGTAGCCGAGTCTAGTGCGTTACTAGATCGGTGAGAGGGAAAGTGGAGTACCCAAGATCGGGGAACCACTATAAATCTTGTGTCGTCTGTGCTTGTGTTCTTTTTGTGTGTGCTGCGATTAGTTTTATTTTATTCCGCAAAAGACGTCGCAATCACCTATTCACCCCCCTCTAGGTGATAATTTAGACAACTAGTCAACTTTCAATTGGTATCAGAGGGTCGTTGATCATATAAAGGTTAACACCTTGATCAGATCTGCCCTAAGTTGTCTAAGAAGTTAGCCAAGCATGGATAAGGCAAAAGATTTTGCAAAGCTTCCACTGTGCACCAAGACAAACTTTCCCATGTGGAAAGAAAGAATTAAATTCTTTATGGAAGCTGTGGATCCAAGGATCTTTATGATAGTTGAAGAAGGTCCCTATGTTCCCATGACAACCTCCACAATAGATCCTACTCTAAAGGTACCAAAGAAACTAATGGATCTTGACAAAGATGAGATTGCACTTGTCTCGTTGGACAAGAAAGCTAAAAACATCATAGCAAGTGCAGTTGATGACTCTATGTTACTGAATCTGATACATTGCCAAAGTGCTAAGGAAATGTGGCAGTGTCTGATAGTCCTGATGGAAGGCACTGAAGAAGTAAGGGATGACAGAAGATCTCTTCTGAATCAAAAATATGAAGCCTTCAGACAAGGACCAAAGGATTCAATCACAGATACTTTTGAGAACTTCAGCAAAATTGTTAATGGTCTGAAGGGGTATGGCAGGAAGTTCACTAATGGTGAGCTGAATGACAAATTCCTCAGATCTCTGACGAAAGAGTGGGATACCAAAGTATGTGCCATTCGGGAGTTTGGCAGATTAGCAGAGACTGACCCACAGAATCTCTTCGGAAAGCTGATGTCTTATGAGATGCAAATAAATACAAGAAAAGCCGAAGAAGAGAAGAGCAGATCCTCTTCAAAGGATAAGACTGTTGCCTTAAAGGCAGAAAGCACAAAAAAGGTCAAAGCTCAATCATCTACTCCTGCTCAGGAAACAATTGAGAGTGAAGAAAGTTCAGAGCCCAGTTCATCAGGCTCAGAGATGTCTGAAGGAGAGTTCTCTCTCTTATCAAGACAGTTCAAGAAGTTTCTGAACAAAAAGAAGAATTGGAGAGGCAAGGATGCCTCACATAGACGATCACATTATGAAAGTGATCGAAGAAAGAAAGGCTCAAGCAGCCATGACAGGTATGTTCCTAAACAGAACAAACATGTTTCATCTGACATAGTTTGCTATTGTTGCAACAAGCCAGGTCATATGATTGCTGAATGCCCTCATAAGAAAAGAGAAGGAGGAAAGAAGGAAAGCAAGAAACCCTTTCACCAAAAGAAGAATGAAAGGAGCCTCGTGGCTAAGAAAACAAAGACCCTCAGCGACTCAGACTCCTCGGAGTCAAGTGAGGAAGAAGAAGCATATTTTGGGCTGATGGCTCAAACTGATGAGGAGACAGAACCCCAGTACACTGGGAAGGTAAACTCTCACACACCTCTTTCTGAATCTGAGAGTTCTGAACATGAGAATGAGGACAGCTCTTATGACGATGAGTCTGAACTCATGGTACAGTATAGAGAGCTGATCAAGGCCTACGACAAATGTCGAAAGGTCGTGAAAGCTCAAGCCAAAGAGATTAAGTCTCTTAAGGCAAGTGAAAGCTCTTTGAGAGAAGAAGTTCTTGAGATGGAATCACTCAAAGGTAAGCTTAACTCTGCCATAGAAGAATTGAATGAGACACTTAGTCTCGTCAGTCTAAAAGAAAAAGTCATTGAGAAACTGGAAGAGCAGTTTGAGGCTGAGAAGAAGCTTGTTGAGAGCTTCTCCAAGCCTAAGACAGTTCTTCCACTGATTGCTGGATTTTCAGCACAGACTGATGGTGCTGGACTAGGTCATATAGCCTCTTCTAGTAAGACTTCTAGAAGGAATAAGACTCAACGAAAGAATAAGGCAGCCAAGAAAGCCTTAGCCAAAGAAAAAGGGAAAGCCCCTCAAGAACAGACTATCTTTAATAAGGTAATCTACCCGACAAACAAGTTTGATCTTGAGTCCTCCTATGGACACTGGTCTAGGCCTACTTATGTAGAGCCAAAGTCTAGATACCAAGGATGGGCACGTCCTAGAAACTTTGGCGAAAGTGTTTTTAAAGCACCTTATGAAGAAATCAGTCTTCAGAGCTATGGTCCATATAATCATGGTCATAACTTTAAGAGAGCACCGAAAGTGAAAGAAGTTGAAGTCTTGTCCACCAAAGAGAGGAAAGAATGTTCATGTCATCAACATGAAGCATCTACCTCCAGTGCAGCTCCTCCTGCTAAACCTCATGTCAAGATGGTCAAGCAAGAGAAGAATGGACAAAGATACAATAGATTTCATTGTTGGTGTTGTGGCAAGATTGGTCACTTCGCCATCGATTGTTGGTTCAACAAAAGTGTTTATGCTGCCCCAAGAGTTATCAATGTGAGAAAGACCGCTCACGATGCTAACATCGGTAGGGGGAGCAATCTAACAAGAGACCAAGGACCCAAACAAATTTGGGTTCCTAAGGCAAAATGATTTTGTGTTTGCAGGAATGTCCAAAGGCCAATAGAACGCCAATATGGTACTTGGACAGTGGATGTTCTCGGCACATGACCGGAACAAAAAGTTTACTTCAAAATTACTCTCCAACCGAGAACGGATCAAAGGTCATCTTTGGAGGCTCCGACCGGGGAGTTATAAAAGGATATGGTACAATTTCTAACGGTAGCGTATCCTTCTCGGATGTTGCTTATGTTGAGGGATTAGAACATAATCTCATAAGCATAAGTCAATTATGCGACAAAGGATACGTTGTTGAGTTTCATGCCAACAAGTGTTTGATAAAAACGGTTGATAAACAAGAAACCATTTTATCCGGCACTCGTAGCAGAAACATATTTTGTCTTAATTTTATTTGTTTGGATTCCTCTACCCCAGTATGTCTTCTTGCTAAAGATAGTGCATCTCTTGGTGACCAATGGCACAAGAGATTAGCACATATTAATTTCAAAACCATTCATAAATTGTTTTCGAAGAATTTGGTGCGTGATGCTCCAAATGTTAAGTGCGAAAAGGAAAGACCTTGTCACGCATGCATTAAAGGCAAGCAAACAAGGGCTACCTTTAAAAGCATTATTGGCAAAGATTCGGACAGGTGTTTACACCTTCTTCATATGGACTTGTTTGGTCCACTGCAAGTTAGAAGTTTAGGAGGTAAAGATTATACGTTGGTTATTGTTGATGATTACTCGCGCTTTGCGTGGGTGTTCTTTTTGAAACACAAGTCGGATACCTTTGATATTTTCACTAATTTTGTCAGGCAAATACAGAATGAGTACGACTGCTCCATTGTCAAAATCAGAAGTGACAATGGAACGGAATTCAAATCTGGGGCCATGACGGAATTTTGTGAAAGCCTTGGTATCCTTCATGAGTTTTCCTCTCCTCGGACTCCACAACAAAATGGAGTAGCTGAGAGAAGAAACAGAACACTCATAGAGGCTTGCAGGACTATGTTGAGTGATGCTTCACTACCGGAATATTTCTGGGCTGAAGCCGTCAACACTGCATGTCACGTGCAAAATCGAGCACTCATAAACAAGAACCATGATAAGACTCCTTATGAACTTTTAAAAGGCAGGAAGCCAACAATATCTTACTTTAGAATCTTTGGTTGTAAGTGCTTTGTACTTAACAACGGCAAGTATCATACCACTAAGTTTAGCGAAAAGAGTTTTGAAGGCATCTTCGTAGGCTATAGTAGCCAAAGTAAGGCATATAGGATCTTTAACAAGAAATCCTTGGTGGTAGAAGAATCAATTCATGTTATTTTTGATGAGACGAGTTTGTTGCAAAGCAACTCGTCTAGTGTGTTACTTGAAGCTGCAGGTTCCAAGATAAATGAAATAAAGTTGGAGCAATCAAATGAAGAGAAGGGTGATACTTTCATCGAGATCACTTCTCCAACTACAATTGAGAATGAAGATCAGGATATTGAAGCAGTTCAAAGAAATGAAGTCACACCAGATGCTGAAGATGTTCCAGATGCTAGGACATTAGAGCTCAGACACTTGAAGGATCATCCAATAGAACAGATCATTGGAAATCCTCGAGACGGTGTCAGAACTCGTAGAGGTACCACTAATGAAAATTTATATTTAAGTTTTCTATCTCAGGTGGAACCAAAGAAGTTTGAGGAAGCAAACTGCGACGCATCATGGATACTAGCCATGGAAGAGGAGCTGAACCAATTCAAACGATGTGAAGTTTGGAAGCTTGTACCAAGACCCAAAGATAAGAACGTTATAGGAACCAAGTGGGTGTATCGGAACAAGCTAGATGAAGATGGTACAATAATAAAGAACAAGGCGCGTCTCGTCGCCAAAGGATATCGACAAGAAGAAGGAATAGACTTCGATCAAACATATGCTCCAGTGGCAAGATTGGAGGCAATAAGGTTATTTCTAGCATATGCTGCATTAAAAGGTTTCACCGTCTATCAAATGGACGTGAAGTCTGCCTTTCTTAATGGAAACATAAAGGAAGAAGTATATGTAGAACAACCTCCAGGTTTTGTTGATCCAAACTCTCCTAACCATGTCTACTTTCTATTTAAAGCACTGTATGGTCTCAAGCAAGCTCCCCGAGCTTGGTATGAGACATTGTCTACTTTTCTTCTTGAGAACAAGTTCACAAGAGGAAAGATAGACAAGACATTATTTCTTAGGGAAATAAAAGGCAAGATTTTGCTAGTGCAAATCTATGTCGATGACATTATTTTTGGCTCAACTGACGACAACCTTTGCAAAAAGTTTTCTAAACTAATGCAAGGGAAGTTTGAAATGAGCAGTATGGGTGAGTTGAAGTATTTCTTGGGACTCCAAGTGAAACAATCTGAGGATGGAATTTTCATATCTCAGACGAAGTTCACAAAGGAGTTGATTAAGAAATTTGGATTGGAGAACGCATCTACAATGAAAACTCCAATGGCCTCAGCTATGTCTCTGGATAAGGATGAGAAAGGGAAACCTTTTGATGAAACCAAATACAGAAGCATAATTGGGTCACTACTCTACCTTACTGCTAGTAGGCCAGACATAATGTTCTCAACATGTGTATGTGCTAGATTTCAGGTGAACAGTAAGGAATCTCATTACGCTGCTGCAAAGCGAATTTTGAGATACCTTAAAGGTACACCAAATCTTGGCTTATGGTACCCAAGAAGTAATGACAATGAACTGATTGGCTATTCAGATGCAGATTTTGCAGGTAGCAAGGATGATAGGAAGAGCACCTCAGGAACATGTCAATTCCTAGGAAGAAGGCTTATTTCCTGGAGTAGTAAGAAGCAGAATTGTGTCGCAATCTCAACAGCCGAGTCAGAGTACATCTCTGCAGGCAGTTGTTGTGCACAACTGCTTTGGATCAAAAATCAGCTTGAAGATTACAACCTGAAGTTTGAAGATATTCCTCTGATGTGTGATTCATCAAGTGCAATTGCCATTGCCAACAATCCAGTGTCACACAGCAGAACAAAACATATAGAGTTGAGATATCATTTTATACGGGAGCATGTGGAGCGAGGAGATATCAACCTTCAATATGTTCCAACAGATAGACAAGTAGCAGACATTTTCACAAAGCCACTGGATGAAGCCAAGTTCTCTTTCTTCAAGACAGAACTTGGGATGCTCAACAAAGAGGACTAAAGAAAAAGTTCTCTTTCTTCAAGACAGAACTTTTCAGATTTTCAAAAAAAAAAAAAAAATAATAAAGCTAAGTAATTCTTTCTCGAGAACTTTACTTTTGCTCGAAAACGATGCTCGAGAACTATCTACTTCTCGAGAACTTTCGGTTACGAAAATTTCCTAAGTTCTTTTGTCTCGAGAACTTCACTCGGGGTACTCGAGAACTTAATAAAGTACTCGAGCCTACTTCTCGGTATCAAAGACTACTTCTCGAGAACTTAATAAAGTACTCGAGTCTACCTCTCGAGAACTTAATAAAGTACTCGAGTCTACCTCTCGAGAACTTACTAAAGTACTCGAGCCTACTTGATACTTGCGAAAATTCTTAACCCTAATTTCCCGAGTACAGTTTTTGTTAGCTTTTATTATTTTTCAAAATGCCTAGTAGCAGTCCAGATCATTTCTGCCGCTCATTTACAATATGTATATAAATAGTCAGATTAAATTCGTCAAATCCACTAATCCCAAAATCCCCAAATATCTTGAGACCCTTCGCCTTCCGCCGGTGCCGTGAAAACCAGAAAACCCCACAGTTTTTTCTCCGTTTTTCTTCAATGGCTTCATCTTCTTCTATCGCCAAGCTCGGAATCGGCAGTGAACTTCTTCGAGATGGTATTGCAGACATATCCCCAGACTTTCAGAACCTCTTGAGCCTCCTGGATATAGCCGGCCTCACTTTTGTCCTCGAACAGAAGTGTCGACTCCTTCTTCCTCAGGTTCATGAATTCTATCAGAATTTGACAGTCAGCACCAGTGGTCATGTTCTCCGATCTACCGTTTCTGGCATCAAGGTCAAACTCTCGGCCTCCATCATCAATCAGTTACTTCATCTACCTCCAGTCACAGAACCAGAAGACCTAA
The DNA here is from genome assembly GCA_039513925.1 of Platanthera zijinensis. Classification (NCBI taxonomy): domain Eukaryota; kingdom Viridiplantae; phylum Streptophyta; class Magnoliopsida; order Asparagales; family Orchidaceae; genus Platanthera; species Platanthera zijinensis. The sequence continues at coordinate 255,110,841 of CM077078.1, read as the reverse complement.
CACATGCAGATTATGACCGTGCCTATTCCTTCTGTGGAATCGCCGGCATACCCTCTGGTATTCGACGCCCCCAGCTGAACCCAGAGAGCAAATTCCTCTTGGACATCGTCGGCAAATGCCTTCTCTGTGCTACTGGATCAATCAAACATGCTACAGGAGAGATGTTTGATGTGATGACCTCCATAATTTGCAGGAAGCAATATCCCTTTGGCAGACTGATTCTTGATCACATCAAGTCCAGTCTCAAGAAGCCTGGATTTGCCAGAATTATAACCCTTCTACTCAGTGAACTTGACCCAGCAGTGTTTTCAATGTCTAAAGGCAGTGTTCTGCACTACATGAAGAGGCTCACAGTGGACTCCATTAACAGATGGGAGTTGAAATTGCAGAATACCACCCAGGCCACCAGGGCTCAGGAACTAGTTCAGGAAGAGGTTGTCAGGACTCCACCTCCCTCTCCTCATCCAGCAATTGAGGGGGAGCCTGCACAACCTTCCCTAGCTCAAAAATTTCCCCCAGATCCTGCTACAACAGTTGTTCCAGACTACAGGATTTCATCCCCCCCTCCAAACACAGAGAGTGTCATCCAGGATGCTTCTCTTGAGGGGGAGCCTGCCTCCATGGTTATAGATCTCACTGTCACTTCAGCAGAAATTGATGCAATGATCACTGAACTCACTTCTGAGCACCCAAGTTTAGCATCATCAGTTCCAGACTCAATTCCAAATTCTGCTCCAGACTCAGCTCCAGACTCAATTCCAGATTCTACTTCAGCCACTGCTCAGGACTCAGCTCCACTTGACTCAATTCCAGATGATGCTCCAGCCACCACTCAGGACCCAGCTCCACTTGAACCAGTTCCTGAACTGCCTAAGAAACATGCTTCTCCAGAACCAGTTCAGCCCTCCAGTTCACTTCCCCCATCACCTTCTCACTCAGCTAATACCCAAGGACAGCAAGCTGCTACTTCCTCCACAACCACTCCCTCTTCTTTTGAGCCAATGACTGACATCCCAGAAACTGATGAGGATGTTCAGGAGGCAGAGTCCAGGATTCCCCAAAGGCCACACTTCTCCATCCCAACTTTACTTCCTTCAGGAAATGAAGATGATGACAACATCCCTCTGAGAAGACAGCCATCCACTTCTACTGTTGTAATTGAAGAGATCAACCCCAGCCCCTCCAATGCACCTTCTCCACCTGCTGCTGCTCAACCACATCCATCCAGTCTTGCTCCTGCAAGTGCTCCTGCTGCTACTGATTCCATCATAACACTGTTAACACAGTTGTTTGCTGAACAGAAAACCTACATAGACACAGCTGTCAAGAAGGTTCAAGACCAGGTGACTGCCCTTGAAAAGGCCATGCACAAAGGATTTGCTGAAATCCAGGTGAACACAGATACCCTGAAAGAAGCATTTCACAAGGGAGGATTGGCCTTGGATCATACTATAACAAGTATTGGCCACCTCATGGAACAATCAGTTGTGTTGGCTAATAATCAAATTCAGTTGGATAAAAGGACAGATGACAAGTTCTTTACACTGACAGGTGAGGTTGGCACCTTTAAGGAAGATGCAATTGCAACCCTTACTACAGAAGTCAGAAAGGGGGAGGAGATTTACAAGACTGTCTCAGCTAAACATTCTGAATCCATCATGACCAGAATTACCAATGCCAGCATTGAAACCCAAGCTGACATAGAAGCCAAGTCATCAAGGCTCAGAATGCTTTCCATACCTCCCTGAAAGAAAATGTGCTGAAACATATTGACTCTGTCAAGTTTCATGCCTTTGATACCTCTGTCTGGATGCACAACAATATATTCCCTGACCATCAGATTGACTCCAACTCTATTCCCCATCATCTGAACCCAGTTGCAGTCAGAGCAGCCCTTGCTGAAAGCACTCAAGCCTCTGCTGCCCAAGCTGCTGCTGATGCAATGGCTGCTGTCCAAGCTGAAGAAGATGCTGCTGCTGCTGCTGCCTTTGCTCAGAAGGCCTTCTCTCCATACATTGAACTTCAAGAAACTTACATGCCAACTGGAGAAGTGTGGGAAGATCTACCTAACCAGCCACCTAATATCCAAACAAAGAAAAGGAAATATGGGGAAGGGCCCTCTGCAAGGAGATCTGCACCTGAACATGATCAAGGCTACAGAAGACATCAGGATGAACCAAGGCAGTATCCAGTACACTCTGAAGTCTGGAGCCCCACCTCCAGGACTTTAATCCTTGAAACTTTGAAGCTGGTAACTCAATTCAGTGAAAGACAACAAGAATTCTACAGCCATGAGGAATGGAGAAAGTATGACAAGAACTGCATTCAGAGGAGGCTGCATGAGTCTAAGTATGGATTTAACAATGCTGCAGCTCCTCCTAAACCTGAAAAGTACTTTCCCAAGCCCTTCAGCTACTTTGAGAGACAAGAGCAGAAGAGATGGCAAGAGGGTGAAAGACAAAAGAAACAGGCTGATGGCAAGAAGAAGTAACCTGCACTCTAGTTCATAACAGCTTTTGTATCTTTGGGAATAGTGGGATTTAAAAAACATTAATCTGAAAAATCTGATTACTTATATACCTATATGTTTTTGATTGTGCTGTGATTCATTTCTGTTATTCCTGCTCTAGGTTATTTTGATTATGTCACATATGTCTTGCTTACTTGTTGTTATGTATTATTTGTTAAGGGATTCAGCTTAGTGTATAGGGTTCTGACTTCTGCAAATAGGGGGAGATTGTTGGGTATTGTATCCACACTCACCTAGATTTGCATGAAGTCACCCATGAACTAAGTTGAATCCAGTTGTATTTGATATTTCTCTTTAGCCATATGCTTGCAGGTGTACACTTTAAGTATAGACCAATGTCAGTCTGCAATGGGTCATCAAACACAGGACTTCACAGTGTAATCCCTCACTGTGTAATCCAAGGTGTTGACTCATGTGTAGCCTCTCTATTGGAATATACTTAACCTCAAATCACTTGGAGAAAAGGACAAAAGCTGAAGCTGAAGAAGTTCTATTTGAAAACATTTTTCTGTAACTTAGAATTTTTGCCAAGTCATTTTTGCTCGAGAAATACATTAGTGCTCGAGTAAATTACATCTCTAGGTCTCGAGAAGTTTTTAAAAGTGCTCGAGAAAAAGCTCAGCTTGCTCGAGAACTTTTTCTTTCAAATCTGGCTGTCATTAATGCTCGAGAGAAAGATTTCCTTTCTCGAGAAAATGACTTTGCTGCTCGAGAACTAGAATGCTGTGCAAAAATATTTCTAAGGAAAGGTACTCGAGAAATATAACTCTTCTTCTAAGTCTACCTTTCTCGAGAACTATTTCTCTGTTGTTATTCTAAGTTCCTGTGCTCGAGAACAGCTTTAGCTTCTCGAGTACTTTCCTCCAGATTTTCCTCTATGTTCAAGTGCTCGAGAAATAATCCATTTGCTCGAGTACTCTAGTTTTCAGGATTTTGATTAAGTCTTTGTGATCGAGAAAGAGACTTGTTTCTCGAGTACTCCAGTTCTCAAGTTTGTTTTTGTGTTTAGTGCTCGAGAAATCTTAATAATTCTCGAGTACATTTCTTCAGGCTCTCGAGCAAATTCTGCTTGTGCTCGTTTTCCAGTTTTATTCTAAGTCTTTGTGCTCGAGAAGTTTCAAGATTCTCGAATATTTTCTTTCCAGTACTCGAGCAAGTTTACTGTATGCTCGAGTAATCCAGATATACTTTTTCTTCTAAGTATAAGTGCTCGAGTAGTACAATTAGTGCTCGAGAAAGTTATTTTCGACAGTATATTTTTCCGTCTCAAGATCTCGAGACAATCATTTCTATTCTCGAGAACTCCTTGTTTCAGTGCTCGAGAACAACCTTCAGTTCTCGAGTACTTCTGACTTGAATCTTTTTCTAATTCTGAATTTGTCAAAATCGTTGACCTTCTATTCATTCTATTTTTTTTTCAATCTTTAATCTGTCATCATCTTATTGGCCCACGTGGCATCACTTCAATACGATTTGATTTCTGACCGATTAGGCTCCCTATAAAAGATCTAATCAGTCTCTGTTTTCATTAAGAATTATTATTATCGTTTATCTTTTCTCTCTCTTCAAGAACGTGAAACGAAAAAGGGCCGACAAACCCTAAGTTCCCGATTCGTCTTCCCGGTCGCCGCCGCCGCCGCTCACTGTTTCCATCTGGAAGGTCGCCGACGAAGAACGATCGATATAGTGACACATAGAATCGAGATCGACCTCGACTTTCTTTCGAATCTCTTGATTCCGTGTGTTCCGAAGAACCAGATCTGTAGATCGACGACAGTATCTTCTCCGACTGATTCCTGACAGAGCCGCCATTGTTGAAGGAAGAAGAAACGTCAAGATTTTCTAGATCTGTCACAGTCTCTTAATTTTCTGTAAATCTTTATTCTGTAGGAGATTCTTCTCCGAGTTGTAGGAGTTTTCACTCCGAGTATTTGTTGTAGGAAGATTGTGCTTCCGAGTGTAGATCCGGGTTGGATCGAGTTGTAAGATTTCTTTAATCTGAGATAAGTGGAGTAGCCGAGTCTAGTGCGTTACTAGATCGGTGAGAGGGAAAGTGGAGTACCCAAGATCGGGGAACCACTATAAATCTTGTGTCGTCTGTGCTTGTGTTCTTTTTGTGTGTGCTGCGATTAGTTTTATTTTATTCCGCAAAAGACGTCGCAATCACCTATTCACCCCCCTCTAGGTGATAATTTAGACAACTAGTCAACTTTCAATATCTCTAATAAAATAACATCTGAGATGTCAATTTTAACATCCAAACTATCATAAATAATATCTGAAATATCCAATATAATAACTGGGATATTTCAGATTACATTTGTGATATTTCAAAGAAAATTGATGGAAACTGGAAAATATTGGGGTGAGAAACTTAATGGAAAACTAATGGAAAATGGAGAAATACCTAGGTTGCGGAGAAGCTTGAAGGTGATTGTAAATGGTGAGGACGAACAACAACGAGGAAGAAGTCCAATGACGTCGTTTGGTGGGAGATTAGCGGAGAGTGTGACGCCCCTGATTTTCCAAGGTTTTTTTAAAACCCCTTTAGTGATGTATTTTGACGTCAGGGGGTTACGTTGACGCGCAGTTGGTGGGTACCGTTGTCTGGGCGTGACTTTTGCTCGTTGGTTTTCAAGGTTTTGGTTAGGGAGAATTAGCTTGACTAATTTCTCCTGTGTTTTGATATTTCCTTGCGAGTTGGGGTTCGTTTTGGAATACGGCGGAGCGTTTTTGGGATATTTAGTATTTTGACTTCGGGGAGTGTTACCTAAGTTTGGTTTGTCGGATTTCGATTTCGACTTCGTCGTTGGATTCGTAGCTTCGATATTTAGGTACGATGCGATTTTCGTAGAAATCTGAGTTAGTGCGAGTTTTAGTCATTTTGACGTTTTAATTATAATAATAATATATATATTATATTATTTATCCCCTATAAATAGCCTTGCGATAAGATGAAAATCCTTTTCATATTCTTTCTTAAAACCGTCGGTTGTGTTGCGGAAGACGAGAGCGGCGGACCTTGCGAAGCCTTCAGCCGTTGATTGTAGGAGCTCCGATGCACAAAATCGTCGTCGGAGAGTAGATCCGGTTAGCTCTCACCAAGATCTACGTTTCTACGGTGAGTTTTTCCTATTTCTTGGATTTTTAGAGATTAAGGCATGCGGTTTTGACCTTCTCTCCTCTCAAAAAGTTTCAGGTTTTGCTGCTTAGGTATTTTTGCGGCCAAATCCGTGAGGAGTGTTGGTGTTGCCGGAGTTCGGCGAGATTTGAGGCAAGTGGCGGTTTTCCCCTTGCTTATTTTTTGCTTTCTCTTATTTTGTTTCCTTCCATGTACAGAATTTGGGATTAGGGTAGGGTTTGGCCATATAGACCTGCTGCTTAGTGTGAAATTTTCGTTCAAGGGTCATTCATCGTATTTGATTATTAGGATGTGTTAGATTCGCCGTCTCTTGCCTGTTAGTGTTTAAACCCGTCGATTTTTACCTAATAACCAAAGTAAATTCGTCTTATATGACTGTTAGCCTAAGCAAAATCCGTCGAGTGTCGGGCTGTCTGTTAATCTGTCTAGATTCAGCTTATGCCGCTATTAGTCTAAGTCAGGATTAGTCGTATTATACAGGTTAGAATTCGTCGAATATAGTTGGAGTTTTGGGGTTTAAGTAAAATTTGGTGAGTAATGGTTGGGTAGAGTTTAAATTCGTCGAAGTATTCTTAAATTGACAAGTTTAGCCTCTAGCGTTGAGTGCACTCAACGGCGCAGCGTTGAGTGAAGTCCATAGCGTTGAGTTAACTGTTAGACGTCGAGGGAAGTCCATAGCGTTGAGTTAACTGTTAGGCGTTGAGCGAAGTCCATAACGTTGAGTTAACTGTTAAGCGTTGAGTGTACTCAATGCGACGTTGAGTGAAGTCCATAGCATTGAGTTAATTATTAGGCGTTGAGTGTACTCAACGCGGCGTTTAGTGATGTCCATAGCGTTGAGTTAACTGTTACGCGTTGAGCGTACTCAACGCGGCCTTGAGTGAAGTTCATAGCGTTGAGTTAACTGTTAGGCGTCGAGCGTACTCAACGCGACATTGAGTGAATGCAGTATAGTTGAATATCAGGCTTGGCGTCGAGTGCTTTAAATGCACTCCACACGGCGTTGAGTGTACTCGACGCTTTTCCACAGACTTAGGATATTTCGCCGATTCGTCGTATATCTCTAGTGAGCTTGTTTTGTTAAGTATAAATCGTCGAGTGACTGCTGTATTCGTCGAGTATATTCGACGAATCAGTATGAATTTGGTTTTTGTGGCCGAATTGTGTCTAATTCGTCGGGTTTGGCCTTGGATCAATTTCTGGGATTAATTCCTCCATTTATCATTGGAGAAGCCCAGTGTTTTGGTTATGAGTTGTTTGTGTTTGACTAAAGTTGTCAGTGTTTTGGTTGTATGATTATGACTAGGTTGGCAGTGGATAAATGACCGCCAACTTGATGCCTTTTAGTGAATTATTGCCCTGGTGGGTTTACCCGGTGTGGGTATGTGATTGGGTGTGTGGGGAAGGAGACCACCATCTCAGGTGCCGGTTTTTCCCCGGTCTTGAGTGTGTCAAGGTATAAAACCACCTTTCCTTGGGCCCTTGTGAAGTTTCTTTTGCTGTTGGTGTGTTGGGTAGGTTCCCACCACCGCAGGTGCCAGATTTATTGTCGGTGTTTTTGTTCACCAAATTGTGGGCTAATTAATTTCTTATAATTACAATTATTTATTTACATGTTTCTTAAAGCTAAGGGCTTTATCACACTTGATGCAAATTCCGTACTTTTTGACTTTATAGGTTATTTATCCATTTCATATTTAGTGGACATGATTAGCCCCCCAAAAAATCAGTGGACAAAATTTTTTTGAATTTTAAAAAAATATAAAAGATTGGAGAAAAGAGAACCCGTTAGATAAAAAAATAAAAGATCTTGTCCGTGAAATGGATCCCGAAATGGAGGGGATCGTGCAACCATTTTCTTGGCCGAGGGCGAACGAAATATAAAGGATTGGAGAAAAGAGAACCCGTTAGATCAAAAGCTCCAATTTGATGGTTTTTTCTCTGTCCGACGGGTGCAAACAGAGTAAACGCCGCCGACACACATTTGTTTATCCGCCGTCCGACGACATTTGCTCCAAACGGAGTCGGAGAATTGCCAAACTAACCGAAGCCTAAATCTGTGCACTGTGGCCCATTTTCATGGATCGGGTCCTCGATCCATTTCATATTTAGTGGGCAGGATTAGCCCCCAAAAATATTAGTGGACATGATTTTTTTTGAATTTAAAAAAATATATTTAGAAAAAAGAGAATCCTTTAAATCAAGAGGATCGTGCAGCCATTTTCTTAGCCGAGGCGGACGAAATATTTTTTTTCACAAAAAGAGGCAGCTGCCTACCTCCACTCTCCGCAAGGTTGCCGCCGGCCTAGTCCTCCTCTTCCACGAAAACATCATATTCCATCTTCTGGTTCGCAAAGTAGCAGCCCGCCAAGTAAGAAGCTTGTATTTCAGATCTACAAGAAGAGGTTATTCTCTATATTTTCATGTATGTTCCTCTCTCGCAGAATCCTTCGCCGGCCACCGCAGACTTCATCGAAAACACTTGGGGCCGCACCCTTCCTTCCTCGCTTGCTGCCGCTCTCCGACGTTTACTCTGCTTCTTCCGCAGGCAGGCTCCATATACCTAACATGTTCTTCCACATTTCTCTGGAGCGAAATCTGCTGCTCCACCCTCGCCACTTCGGCCCTCATCTTCAAGATAAGCTTGTGGCCAAGCTCATAAAGGACGTCGAGGGTACATGCAGGTATCTTCACTTCCCCACCTTCGTTTTGCTTTTTAATTCTCAAACCTAAAATGCCCATACCCATGCGGCGGAGCAGCGGAAGGCATGGGTTCATCGTTGCGATCACAAGTGTTGAAGAAATCGGGAAGGGGCTGATTCGAGAGGGAACGAGCTTCGTCACTTTCCCTGTGAAGTTCAAGTGTATAGTTTTCCGACCATTCAAGGAGGAAATACTGGAAGCCGTTGTCAAGATGGTTAATAAGGTTACTTTCGAGCTTATTGTCATAAAATACCAATACATTTACATTTGTTGAGGGGTTTTTTTGGCACTTTGCATCTTCGAAAATACGGGGTTTAGGCACTTTGTACTCCGAATCTTTTAAACTGTCAATTTGCACCCATAATTACCGATTTCTGGCACTTTGCACCTCATGTCAAAACTTCAAGAGTATTTAGGTCCGTACATCACAAATATGCACATTTTGGCTCCTCGATTATTGGTGTTTCCGAGACCTAAATACCCTTTTTTGTGTTGCAGGGATCTAAATGCCCTTAAAATTTCGGCCTGAGGGTGCAAAGTGTCAGAAATCGGTTGTTGGGATGCAAAGTGCCAAAACCTTATATTTGGAGGGTGCAAAATGCCAAAAAGCCTTTGTTGTGAGTTGATTGATTGCTCCTCATCTATTTTTAATCATTCAAGTTCACAAATTTATGTTGCGCAGATGGGTTTCTTTGCTGAGGTTGGTCCTGTTCAGGTTTTCGTGTCAAAACATGTGAGTGTTTCTCTTTGAGCTGGATACTGGGTTTGCATAGAGTTTTCAATCAGTATTGGTAGCTTGGTTTGACCAATTAATAATTGTTTCTTTGTTTACTCTTGCTCTTTTTTCAGCTCATACCCGATGATATGGAGTTTCAGTCAGGAGATGCACCGAACTACACAAACTCTGATGGCTCGGTGAGCTATAATCTTTACTGATTTTGCACATAGTTTCAGTACTTGGGCAGGTGCTTGGATAGTGTCAATGATATTATAAGTTAATAACCATCTGGTATTATATGTACATTTTTTTATTATATTAATAACTATCTCCCACGTTAAAATAGGTCAAAAGCATGACTGTGTGCACAAATTCCAACCGGTTGGTAATTTGGTATCTAATATGCTTAAAATTTTTGATTGAAAATGGTTTTGAAAGTTGGTTTACCAAGCCTACATAGGTTTCTCTTTATTTGAACTCCATCACAAGTGATTTTAAACCTAATGATTTGACTAGGATCAGTTAGTATGTGCAGTTTGTTCATGTAATTGTTCTTTTAGCATTATCTTAAATTGCTGAGCAAGAATCGACAATGTGCGACTCCCACAATAATTTTATATGGTTGAGTGAACTTCTATTGCGTGATTCTTGATGATGTTGGATTTTGTTTGTTTGTTTGTTTGAAGAGTATGGCGATTTATGTGGAGAGATGATGGGAGATTGTTGAGGGTTATGAAAAATGTTAGGTTTTGTCGAAGCTATTGTTTATAGAAATACCGAGTGGTGACTCTCATCTATCAATTAGGATTATAAGTGGAAAGTAGGTTTGATTGCTGGTGTGTTGGATGCAACTTTTGTACATCTTTGAATCAAGCGTGAGTTATGTAATCTTCAATATCAGACAAAAGTTCATTCAATGGAACTCCAGTCACCATCATCTAGCGTAGGGGTGCAAGTTGAGTTGAGCCAACACGTGAGCTCGATGAGCCGGCTCGAAAAACGCTCGACTCGAGCTCAAGCCAGTTGAGCTCGAGCTCAATTGCGAGCCCGAGCTTGCCTGCTCTTGTTCATGAGCTCGCGTGCCGACTCGCGAGTTTTTTTGACCTTTTTTTAAATATATATATAATTATAAATAAAAAATGGTTAATGAGCTGAAAAGCTCGTGAGCAGCTCAAGCTCGACTCGAGCTCGTGGGCTCAAAAGCTCGAGCTCAAACTCAATATATTGCTCTCGAGCTCGAGCTCGAGCCATGCAAAATGAGCTCGTCGAGCTCGAGCTCAACATATTTAGCTCAAGCTCGAGCTCGAGCTTGAGAATTTTTCTAAGCTCGACTCGTTTACACCCCTAATCTAGCGTTCCTAAACTAGTTTTAAATTTTTTAAACAGTTGCTGCAAATTGTGGATGCATTATAGTTTTAAACATTTATATTATTTTTTGTCCTCATACCATTTATTTATTATGTTGAATTTTCATTTGTTTTGTTTAAAACCTATTTACCACTTAAAAATAAGAAGTATTAGCAATTACAAATTAGTGATTTTAATAATGCCAAGGAATAGTTTTTCTTATATTTGTATCAATTATTTCTTTTATTGTGTTTAGAACTTTTTTGTGATTCTATAGTAAATTTAATGGCCATGATAAATTGTTAATCTCATCATATTTCTATAAATAAATCTTGTATCCTCCTTTACAACATGATTGATGAATACATATTTGACCCATTTTTCTTTATTGAATCTCAATGATTTTCTTAATTCTTTGGTGTTTATCCTCCTCAGAGTTTCATAAACCCTTCTTAGTACCGAGTTTTTTTCTCCTAATTAAACTTCATTTTGGAAATCTCCACCGTTCGTCTTCCCTTTATTTCCTTCATCTTTCTGCCCATCCCTTCCCGGCATATTTGCCCCAATATATGTTGCACCATCTTTCCTACTGTTTTTTTGCAGTTCCTAAGCATATTTTCCAGTACTTCTGTTTATTCACTTGTCACCAATCATTTTTCTTGTAATTTTAAATTTTTGATTGCAACTGCTATAACACAAAATCTTATTTTCAGCTCCTGTTTTGTTAGTTTTTCGCAATCTCTAGGTGAGTTTCACTCACAGTTTATTGTGTAGACCGCTATACTATTTACTTTGCATTTATCTATTTAGGCTATGTTCCTATTGAAAGTCCGTTTTTTCCACTCTAAAATACCATAAACCATTCTGCAATATTTCATGTTATATATTCAGCCTTGTATGTTATATCCACTAAAAATTGAAGATTTAATTCAAGCCTCTAAAGCCCCTACCTTACCAATTAAAATTTCAGGCCTGGCTCCATGTTTTTGATTACATGTTCTTTCCAATCCAATCCCGCCAATCTTTAGGTTGGTTCAATATACTTACAAGGATTTAAATTCTAAACTTTAAAGCTTTGAATGCATCATTTATAATTACTAATTTCATTTTGAATTTGGAAGTTCATTGCAACCTATCCTGACGCAGGACGTGGCTCTGTGAAAATGAATGTGTGCCGACACGCTAATGCAACCCTAAGTGGACATACGAAATGAATGCTATTGACCCCAATTTAAATGATGCGTGCATGTATATTTTTATAATAATCCGTAACAAAATTTTAGCAAAATTAAATTATATTAATTAGCAAGTGTACACAATATGAACTTTGTTAATTTTCTAGCGCACAAGTAAAATCGCGTTTGTCGTCACAAGTGGTGCTTTCCACTACAACTTGCACAAATGAAAAATAGGATTAAAAAATAAAAACGAAACAATAACACTAGGAATTATGAAACCCAAACAAATATGTGATGTTTTCCGATATTCAATAACGAAATAATTAAACACGTACAATAATACCTTTCCAAGCAAAATAGATCCAGCAACGACGATGGGCGTGGCTCCACGAGATGATGGATGTGGTCGTGATGGACTCAGAAAATGTGGCAGATAAGGTTGTTGATTTCAGGATAGGGAGGTGTGGTGGTAGGCTTGAACAGTGGCTCCACGACAGAGGATGGGAGGGGAAAGAAGTATTGTTGCTTGAGACTCATAGATGGCTGACGGGAAGTTTGATTGATGGCTGACTGGGATGAAACAGGAGGGATCTTCGGTAGATTTGATGGTGGTAGGGTAAATGACGCTGGGAAGAAGTTCTAAGCAATGGTGGAGGTGTAGAGACAGAGGGTTTTCGCCAGGGTGGGGACTGAGGACGAGATGAAGCTGGCGCTGTGGTGGGAGGAGGTCGACCACGATATTATTGGAAAAATTGGCGGAAATGTGCGACTCTGACAAGGAGAAGAGGAATGGTGTGTGGTTGGCTCTCTGTAGAAGATAGGAGATGATGAACAGTAGGGCGTGCGCTGAGATGTGCACGCATCGCAAAGCACTGAGATCACAGCGCCTGCGTCGGATTGCATTGCAGCGTGCAGTGCATCCGACGCACTGCACCTCCCCCTTACCCGTAATTACTGGTGCTGAGAGGGGTGAGCAACAGGAAAACAACGGTTGGTGGTTTGCTTAGCATGACTGATGGGGAAAGTGACCGGAGCCGGCGTGGAGGGAACATGTATCGTGCGCCTGTTTTGCGGTTACAGAAAGCTAGGGACCTCAATCCACGAGGAAGGAGATAAACAATAACAAATAAGTTGGGGTATGAGTAGCGGAATGAGCGGTTTCGTGCGATACAGGATGAACAGGGGCCGTTATCTCTTTTACAGATGAAGTAATCGTGGGATTTAGGTATTTTTCTCCTTCCGATTGGGGGGGGGGCGGTGTTGAGGGCCATGAAAGGGGAACAGTGAACATAAAAGAAATAAAAGATAAATGAAATTTGTTGAGGCTTCGCATCCTGGGCTCGTGGCGTCACACCATGAATGACTGTGAATTATGGAATCTCTCACAAAATACACAATACCTGTAAACAGTAGTGCCCACCCCTATTTATAACAAGAGGGGGTGGGTTGGGCACTCAACGTGAACGACTACGATCGTTCGTTACGCCCGTACCCTAAAACACTAAATACACACCGGAAACAAAATAAGATTTATATAAAATGAAATGCGATGCTTCGGACGCGCTCACGCTCTCCGATCGCCGATCCGATCAATGCATCTCCGACAAATCAGTAAAAAGGGGTCTTGCCAAGTAGTGGCCCGATCTCCTTCGATTACGAACATGCGGTCGATCCCCATCATATTCTTTGACACCGCACACTCCCAATTTGATGGACCGGCTCTTGTGCATTGTTCTCATGAACAATGCTAAATCCTTTTTTTGTTGTTTTACCGTATCAACCCTATCTGCTATCTGTACAATTGTTTTCATATTTCAAGAAATGTTGCCAAGATTACAACCACCCCTCTAAATCCAAATTTAATACCTTATCGTTATTGTAAAACCCCACAATGACAAATTATATGTAAATGAAAGATGAATCTTAATTCATGGAAGTTACTAAATCTAGAATAACTATAAAAGAAACTGAAACCATGTAATTGTAGGTGTTGGAATATTTTGTATTATGTAATATTGGAGTTTTTTTGTGTGTGTTGTAATCCCATATATATATATCTAAACCACTATAAAAAAAATATAAATTGCATGAATTTTAAATTCATTAAATTGATTGCAGCCGGCGGATCTGAATCAATATTTCTACAACCATTCATTATTTAATTATTAAACAAATAAAAATCAATAGGAATCCTAAACCTACAGTGCACTAAGGACAAGAGAGAGAAAGGGAGAGAGCATGTAGGCGGTAGGTTTAAAATTAAATCACTTATTATATACTATTATACATATAATATTAAATAAATAGAAAGAAAGAGAGGAGAGGGGGAGTGTGTTCGGCTGAGAGGGAGAGAGAGGGGGAGAGAGAGGGAGAGAGAGGGGGAGAGAGAGAGAGAAAGAGCTTATGGAAAAAAAGTTTTTTACATATATAGGGATATTTTTTAAAAAAATAAATATTGTAATATTGATGTATATTTTTTTACGGTCATTTAGAGTACTCATATGTATATGTTGCGGGCAAAGCCCGCCGAGGGCGGGTGAAACCCGTCGGGGGCGGGTGAAACCCGTCGGGGGCGGGTGAAACCCGTCGGGGGCGGGTGAAACCCGTCGGGGGCGGGTGAAACCCGTCGGGGGCGGGTGAAACCCGTCGGGGGCAGTTGTAGCCCGTCGGGGGCAGTTGTAGCCCGCCGAGGGCGGCCAGGTGCTGTCGCGCTTGACCGTAGGGGCGGAGCCCCGTGTCCGACACTCGTATATATATATATATATATATATATATATATATATATATATATATATATATATATATATATATATATAGGGGGCACTGAAAAAACGCGCAGCTCGTTTTTGACTAAAAAACGCGCTCCCCAGAAAAACGAAAAAAACACCCCCTAGACAGCATTTTTAGAAAAAGTGGTCAACATGAAAGTTGTAGATCTTGACGAGATCTACAACTTTCATGTTGACCACTTTTTCTAAAAATGCTGTTTAGGGGGTCTATTTTCAAAAGGCGCGAAGGGGGTTCCGCCCGGTAAATATTACGATTTATATTTATTGCGCGGACCCCCCTTCGCGCCTTTTGAAAATAGACCCCCTAAACAGCATTTTTAGAAAAAGTGGTCAACATGAAAGTTGTAGATCTCGACGAGATCTACAACTTTCATGTTGACCACTTTTTCTAAAAATGCTGTCTAGGGGGTGTTTTTTTCGTTTTTTTCGGGGAGCGCGTTTTTTAGGCAAAAACGAGCTGCGCGTTTTTACATATATCTGATATATATATATATGAGAGCCTCTAAGTAATTATTAATTCATTTTCTTTCCCCTCAACATGGTATCAGAGCAACCCTAGGCTTCGCACGCGATTTTGTCCGCCGCTCCCTGTTCGTGTCTCTCGTGCCCGATCCGCTCACCGATCCAACGTCGCCGCTCCTCCTCCACCCTCTCTCCAGCGCCGCTGCTCGCCCACCTCCGCCCCTCTTCCCCTCTTTCTCTCGTGCTCTAGGGACACCTGTTACATGGGGTATTGATCTCCTTGTTTCCGACGGTCCCTTTCTTCTCTTTTTTTCTCGTCATTCCTTGTCCTCTATTGGGCATGTGGATTCTTCCCTTCTTTCTATGAGGGAATCCCCCCTTCTTCGACATTCGTTGTGATTTTTTTGGTGCGCCCTCAATTTATATTCGGGGTTTCTTTATGGACGGAAGTGATTCCTCTACAACCTTGTCTTCCGCTAGAGCGACTTCTCCTACTCCGGCCTCTATTGGATCTTGCCGTGTCAACTCAAAACATGACACTCCTTAGATCACCACTATGAATTTGAATGGTTCCAACTATCTCCCGTGGGCTCGCTCTATCATTTTTTCCCTCAAAAGCCATCGACTATTTGGTTATGTCAGTGGCACGATGAAGGCTCCTCCTGCCGTTTCTTCTCCTGAGTGGCTTCAGTGGGAGTCTGAGAACTCCCTGGTGATGTCTTGGTTGCTTAACTCTATGACAGAGCCCATCGTTCTGAATTATCTATTCTTGGATCCTGCAACGGATATTTGGAAGCGCACAAAGATAGTGTGGTCAGAGGAGTATGGAACCCAAAAACACGCGTAGGAAGACGATTGATGAGATAGGCAGCGGTGAGAACATCATCACCCCAATAATATTTCAGGAGATGCATCCGGAGAAGACATTTAACCACCTCATGGAGGTGCCGATTCTTGCGATCAACCACCTCATTCTGAGCAGGGGTGTAAACACAGGAGGTTTGATGTATGTTGTCAAGATCACTCAGATATTTCTCAAGGCGGGCGTCAATATACTCACAGTCATTGTCACTGCTCAAGATTTTAACAATAACACCATATTGAGTAGTGACCATCTTATGAAAGCGTTGAAAAAGAGAAAAAACATCATTGTTGTGTTTCATTAAATAAACTCAGGTACAATGAGAGTAACAATCAATAAAAGAAACAAACCAAAAGCAACCAAAAATAGAAGAACTAAGATTGGGGCCGCAAACATCAGTATGAATAACAATAAATGGAACCGAGTTACGAGGAGACATAAGAGAAAGAGAACTACGATGATGTTTAACAAGTTCACATACATCACAATGAAAAACATTAAACAAATTAGAAGAAATAGTGAAATACGCAGGAAGTAATAACTTCATAATAACGATAGGAGGATGTCCTAGCCGACAATGTCAGGAATCCAACTCAGAGGGAAGAGCGGCATGAAAAACTTTGGGGGGGTTGGGTGAAGCTGGATGAAGTGGTGGTAAAGGGATTGAACGCATAGAGCCTATTGCACAGTCTACCAGAGCTAATCACCGTCCCCGTCTTCAGGTCCCGAAAAACACAAGAGGTAGGAAAAAAGTCATTGAGCAACTCATAGAGTTAGACAGATGACTAATATACAAAAGATTGCGAGTGAAAGCAAGAACATGAAGAACAGAGGAAAGAGCAAGAGAGGAGGATGGAATAGATCTTTTCCCAACAATGAGAGATAGCGATCCATCAACAATGCTCACTGTCTCTGCCAGACTGAGGGGTGTAGGACACAAAACCTGTGGAAGAACCAATCATGCGATCTGTGATTCCGGAATCAATGATCCACTGAGAGGATGAGAGGAAGCAGAGTGGGCACCTGTCGGGCCTTGGTGAGCATAGGAAGAGGAAGCAGAACTAGACTGCTCAGCAGGAGATTCATGCATCATCCGACGAATAGCTAGAATTTCTTCAGCCGAGAGAGCCCGGGTCCCGTGTTGGAATCCAGAGAA
Organism: Platanthera zijinensis; assembly: GCA_039513925.1. Lineage (NCBI taxonomy): Eukaryota > Viridiplantae > Streptophyta > Magnoliopsida > Asparagales > Orchidaceae > Platanthera > Platanthera zijinensis. The sequence goes on along the minus strand of CM077078.1, from coordinate 255,093,954 downwards.
TGATGAACAGAGGTGTCCTCCACAGCGTCTGACAAGTAAGCCGATCTGGACTGAGAAGAACGGTGCTGGGAGCGACCATCTCCAAGCCCCCACGAGGTGCAAGGACACCTCGAGGCGAAGGAAAACCATGAAGCTTGAAGCAGGTATCTCTAGTATGGTGGGCCTTCCCGCAATAGTCACAGACAAGGTGATCTTTCTTTGCAGTCCTCAACTAGTGTCATGAGCAGAACGATCCCCATGCCGAGAAAGAGTGACAAGAGCAGATCCCTCGGTGGCCGAGTCTGGAAGGAGAGTCAAGCGGCGGTCGAATTCCTGCTGGACCAGGTTGTACACCTCGGGCAAAGAAGGAAGAGGGGAGCGTCCAAGGATCTGAATACTGATCAAATCAAAATCCTGATGTAAGCTGTGAAGGAACTCGAAAATCCAATCACGTTCTTCCCGTGCTCGCACCAACACCTCATCTTCTGGAGACACGAGGGTTAGAGAATCAAAGTGATCGTACTCCCGATAGAGTTGGATGAACTCTAAGTATTAGACAGAGGGAGGTCGATCACCCTGTCGCAGGAGGAACAATTTGTGTCGCAGTTGGTAGATCTAAGCTGCATTTCCACTGCATGAGTAGGTAGGGTGTTCGTCCTACTTCCCTCTCTCCTCGTGTCTTCAGACGTTTATGTTTTCTACACACTCATCCTAAGACTAAACTTGATCCCCACGCTCTGAAGTGTGTTTTTATTGGCTACTCTCATACCCAGAAAGGCTATAAGTGCTTCCATCCAGTTACTAAACAAATATTTGTTACTATGGATGTCACCTTCCGGAAATCAGAAGCCTATTATGGGACCTCTCTTCAGAGGGAGACGATTACTATGGAAGTGAGTTCTCCTCCCTTTATTTCGTTGTCTATTCCACCTCCATCTATGTTGCCTCCTCCTGTACCTACTGATCCGGTGCCCCCACTTACTTCTGGGGACCCGGTGTTACCTCCGCTGCTCCCACATACCTCTGGGAGCCCGGTGATTCCTCCTTTATTGCGGGTCTACACATGACGCAGGAGGGGCACGAACACTCTGGCTCTTGCTACTCAACCTGGTCCATCATCCGATCCATCGTCAGGTGTCGATAGAGGTAATTCTGCTTCTACCCAACATCCTTCTTCTCACTTTGTGACTTATAACTCCCTGTCTTCTTCACATAGAGCATTTGTCACATCCTTGCCCTCCATTTCTATTCCTTGCTCTTGGCTGGAAGCCCTTGAGCACAGCGAGTGGAAGACAACCATGTTGGAGGAAATGAGAGCCCTTGACAAGAATCATACTTGGGATCTGGTTCATCTCCCTATGGGAAAAACGATTGTGGGATGCAGTGGGTCTTCTCTGTGAAGCAAAACTCTCAAGGCCTTGTTGAACGATATAAAGCTAGGTTGGTGACTAAATGATATACACAAACAACTGGTATCGACTATCAAGAGACATTTGCTCCGGTTGCTAAATTGAACTCTATTAGGATTTTGCTTTCATGTGCTGTGTGTAAAGGACGAAGTCTCCTTCAGTTAGATGTGAAAAACGCATTTCTCCACGGTGATCTTGAGGAGTAAGTCTACATGTCCTTGCCTCCTGGTGTTCTTCAAAATGGGTCGGCAGGAAAAGTTTGCAGATTGAAGAAAGCCTGCATGGCTTGAAGCAGTCCTCACGTGCTTGGTTTGAGAGATTTCACCGAGCAATGGTTTCTTTTGGATACAAACAGAGCAATGTTGATCACACCTTGTTTGTGAAACACAAGGAGGATAATGTAGTTGCTCTTATTGTCTATGTGGATGATATTGTGATAATCGGCGACAATACAGAAGAGGTTGAACTCCTAAAGTCTAGATTGGCTAAGGAATTTCAAGTGAAGGATCTTGGACCCTCAAGTATTTTTTTAGCATCGAGGTTGAACTCCTAAAGTCTAGATTTGCTTGAGACAACTGGAATGCTCGGGTGCAGGCCAACAAACACCCCAATTGAGGTCAATCATAAGCTAGGAAGGGATGACAGAGAAGTTGTTGATGACATACCAAGATTCCAATGACTAGTGGGGGAAGCTAATATCTCTCTCTCACATTTGTCCAGACATATCTTATGCTGTGGGGGTCCTTAGTCAGTACATGCATTCACCTAGATCACATCACCTGGATGCTGCATGCAGAGTCCTGAGGTATCTCAAATCCTCTCCTGGCAAGGGAATACTGTTCTCACCAAACGAGGCATTGATCATAGAAGTTCTTGGGTATTGTATCCACAATTACCTGGATTTGAGGAAGCCTCCTGTCAAGCTAAGATGAAGTCACAATGTATTTGATGAAATCTTTCAAGTTGTGCTTGCAGTTATTCCTCGCTAAAGTACACACCAATGTCAGGGTGCAGTAGGTCAATATATACGGGTCTGTGCAACGTAATCCCTCGTTGAGCAGATCAGTGTGTTGGCTTACGTGTACTCTCTCTATTGGAGTGTACTTACTTTCAAGCACAGGATTAAGAAAGATCAAGAGCAGACAAGGAGCAAGGATGGGCCAAAGACCAGCTCAAGGGAAGAAAGACGAAAATCGTCTAAGTAGAAATCGTCGAGACCGATTCGACGAGAATCCTCGCCGAATCGACGAGAATCACTCGCTGATTCTCGCCGAATGCTGCCAGCTGTCTCGATGCCGCCCTAAATTCTACTAAGGCAGAATCGTCGAAGTGATTCTCGCCGATTCGTCGAGAATAACTCTGCATTCTCGACGATTCGGCGAGAATCAATTGTGATTCTCGCCGATTCTCTCCGGCTTGCTATTTCAATGAAGCTAGAATTCTGCTAAGTGGAATTCGGCGAGAATCGTAGGTGATTCTCGCTGATTCGTCGAGAATCACCTTCGATTCTCGCCGAATTTGACTTGGGCAAATTTCTGCTATTCTCTGGACCGGTCCAAGTTAACTCGTGCTGTTTGGAGCCAGACTTAGGGTTTCTTTCTGGTAGGGCCCACAACGGTCATATTGGATCATTCTATTGTATAAATACATCGGTATTTTGAACAGTAAAAATAAAGAACAGAGAAGAAGGAAAGCCGAGCCGCCGACGTGACCTAGATCGCAAATCTCGCTCTGTCGCCGTCGCCGCTCGTGTTAGTTGGTCGCCGCCGCTGATCGTGGTTTCTTCCTGATCTCCCGGCGACAGAAGCTCTGTCTCGCAACGGGTCTCACGAGTCCTTCTTGAGAACCTTTGTCTCTTGATTTGTAGATCGGGAATACCTTCCCTATCCGAATCGATTGAGACGATTGATCCAAGAAAGACCGTTGGTAGACCTTGCCGGCTTAGCTACGAAGTTTGGATCTACATAGCATCGCCGTCTCATTCTTTGCCGCCGCCGATCTAGAGAAGATCCTTTCCAAGTGAGACCTAAGGTCGTGGACTCTTCGTCGACTTCAAGAACACGTCGTCGAACGAAGAGGGACACCTTATTCTCCACAAGTAGTTTGTATTTCTAATACACTCCATTTTCAATTTTGTTGTAAAGGAATGTTGGTTCCTAGTTGTAAGGGTTGGGTGCAACCCGTGGTGTAGGAGTGGTGACTCCTTCGTTTGGAAGGGCTCCTTCCGTTAGTGTGAGGATTGGAATTCAATCCTGTTGGTGAAGTGACCGAGTCGTCCCTGGTTGGGAGATAGGTCGAAGGGGGAGAGTGGACGTACCCAAATCGGGGAACCACTATAATTTGCCTGTGTCTTTCTGTGCTGTGTTGTTTGGTTTATTTGTGCAGGTACAATTCTAATTCCGCAAAAACGCTGCTAGACACCTATTCCCCCCCATAGGTGAAGGTAGTTGGCACTAGGTGGACTTTCAAGTGGCATCAGAGGGAGGTTACTCATCAAAAAGATTCACACCTTGAGTAGAATCCTGCCACCAGTGTCAACAAGAATGGAGCTGGATTATGATATCTCTCCGTTAAGACTCCCCACGTGCACAAAGAAGTATTATCCCATCTGGAAGATGAGAGTGTCTTTTCACTTGGAGGCTATCAATCCTCGGGCATCACTCATCTTGGAAGAGGGTCCATTCATTCCCATGAAGACCTCCAGCTCTGGAAAGGGTATCCAAATCCCCAAGTGCATTACTGAGATGTCTGAGACAGAACTCTCTCTGTTCAACCTGGATGAGGTGATTCGTCAAATCATCATTGATGTCTGGTCTGGACCTTCCCGATCTAGACTGGAAAAATGTAGGACGGCCAAGTCCATGTGGCAAGCCATCTCAGACCTCATGGAGGGATCAGAGAAAACAGGGACCAGTTGTCAACAAGAGGATGAAGCCTATGTAGGGATCCTCATTTCTGAAGATGAAGGGCATGATCAATCTGTCCGTATCAGGGCTCCTGTGTCCTTGTCAGAGACTGAAGAAGAAGTTGAGGAAAGCAGTTCTGATGAAGCTGACTCAACAATCTCTGCCGATATTAACGGTAACCCTGAACAGCAAAGCCAGGAGCAGGTAACCTCTTCCTCATGCCCCTCTCCTCTTGAAGTTCCTGAAGACAGGAACAATTCAGAGGGTAGTCCTTCCAGAGATGCAAGGGATATGGATAGCTTCAATCAAAAGATTGAAAATCCTGATTCCCTTGAGAGTGCCCTTCAGAAGAGCAACCTACTTGTGAAGGACCAAGCTAAGGAGATTGCTCAGCTGAAGACCCTGATGAATCTCCAATTGGAATCCATCAAGGTAAAAGACTCAAAGATCTCGGATCTAGAGAGTCGTCTAGAGACCGAGAAGAGGATTGTTTCTAACTTTTCCAAGATAGATGCTATCAAAAGAAAAGCAGAAAATGGGTGGATCTCCCAAATCATTAATTTATGGAGAAATGGGGAAACTGTGTTCAGACCCCCTACCCCGAGCAGGAAGGGCACACATCATGCATTCAGGTATGACCATAGGAACAACCATGGTCACTGCAAGAATGATCAGACCTCCTGTGGAAATACCCACAGTGCCAGAGCTGTCATGGCTACTCATGAGAGAATACCCAAGGCTCATCCTGAGCCCTTTGTATTCTCGGCCTCAGCCCCAACTCATCATGAATCTACCGGAACCAGCTCTCACTGCAGTACTTTCCACCCTAGGACACAGGAAAGGGGGGTCAGGAAACATGTGGTAAGTACCCATGGGGCCTCTGGAAGTGTGCAGACTGAAAGGAAGGCATCACCTCCAAGGCCACTTGACACTCACCACATGCATTCTTTCCACCCTCCCATGTGTCACGGTGGAAAAGGCAATTTTGTGAGCAGAACCGGCTTTATCCCGTTTAGACCTAAGATCATGACTACCTCAGTCAACAGATCAGGTCAGAAACGGCGATACAACATTCACGAGTGTTGGTGCTGTGGCAAGGTGGGTCACTTTGCCATATATTGTTGGCACAACCCCTCTGTGTCAAGAGCAGGGGTATTTCCACCTCCTCTGGGCAGAGTTAACCTTCCTGACAGGATTCCTGTGGGAAGGCATTCGAGTTTTTATGCTGACAAGAACCTAGGACCCAATACATATTGGGTTCCTAAGGTAAGGTAATTCTCTTTTGCAGGGTAGTCTTGGTTTCCGTAAACTTGATGGGAACCAGACAGGAGATGTTCCAAGAATGACTTGGAACAAGTATCTGGAATAGGAGCAATGCCATCGACACAGGCATACTCAAATTGACCACCTGGTGTGCCTTAAACAGAAGATCTAAATGATAAATCTTATAATCCCAGGTACTTGCATTCAGTTTCAATATTTGAGTCATATTGTAACGATATTTACATATATATATGTATATTTACATATCCACACAAATTTGTGAATTCCTTCTCTCGAAAGTAAATGGTTATGTGTATATATACACATATATGCTTGTACACCTAAGGAAAGATTAAAATTGTAAAATGACCTTTAGATACAATATTAAAGAATTCTTGGTAGATACACACTTATACAATTGAAAATAAACCTCAACAGGCATAAGTCAGCCCACTGAAAATTAAGAAGGCACGTCAATGGGAGTTACAAAAGATTACAACTGATATCAGAATATTGTGTTCATCTCGATCGAGCAATAACTTAATAAATTTGCCTGCCTCGGTTATTGTCTAGGGTGCACCAGAATTAATTTGCATCCTTACAAAATTATTGAACTAGGGTATAACATAGTCCTTATGCCTCATAACGCTGTGTGAAAAATTCCGTCTAAACTCTCGGTACAACACAGTTGGGAAAATCTGTCGGAATCACGTCGAACCCGCCCGGTTCGCTACTGTATATATAGATCGCGTAAATCCCGCCGATTTCTCCCTACGCCTTAATCCCGTCGATTCGCCTTCCTATTACCCTAACATCCCGCCGATTCGCTGGTTCGTGTTCTTCCCGTCGTTCGCCTGGTTAGTGGATTCCCTTCGATCGCCCGAACCCAACGGAATCGCACAATCCCGACACCATCCCATCGATCACAGCTGCGACCGTCAAGGATCTCCTCTGTGCCTCCGACGACTAAGAACAAAGGACGGAAGGGCTTCCACTCGACATTAGGGTAACTGTCTATTCCCATTCTTCCTCCTTTTTAGTGGCTTGTCTAATGTGTAGCCTCCTACTAGGATCGTTGATAAGATATCGACTTGGGTATTTCCTCCCTAGGTGTATAATAGCTCCAAGAACCACCGCCGGCCTGGTCACTGGATGTGAACTAGTTCGAACCGGCTTTTCACATGCCTCAGATGAGCTCAGGAACATCATCCTCATGCTGGAAGAGGCTGGACTCACCTTTATACTGGAGCACCCCTGCAAGATATTGGATAAGGAGGTGATGGAGTTCTTCGCGACCGCCAAACTTCGGGATGAAGACACTGTCATCAAGTGTAAGATTGCCGGTGGTAGGATCAAGATGTCTGCAAGGAAACTGACTCGATACTTACAGCTTTCCAGCTCTGATCACGAGGATTATCTGGAAGAACAAGATAGAGCCAGGACTCTTCTGTTCTGCGGCCTACCTAGAGGAATCAAATCCATCAAAAGGAAGGAGAAGAACGAAGAAGGCAAGCTTCTATCTGACATCGTTGGGAAAGTCCTGATATGTAAACCAGACTCCCACGATCATATCTCAGGGGAGATGTTTAAGATCTTAATGGTCATCGTCTGTAGAAAGCGATTCAACTGGGGGGCCATGCTGTTTGAGAAAATTAAGGACACTCTGAGAACCCCCAGCTTTGGACGGATCATTAGTCTTTATCTGAACCAACTGGATGGCGATAAGTTTGATATGAGCAAAGGAGTTCCCATCCACTATCTGAAGAAGATGGACTCCAGTGTATTTGATAGATGGGAGAGACGGATAGGGCAAGCTGCCGTGGGAAAAGAACGAGATGAATCTCCGGCTGTGTCACATAGGGCTGAGGACAATAAAACCCCAGCAGATTCTGTGGTTGTCCCCGGTGAAGTTCCTGATCTACTGACTGCAAGAACTGAGGGGGAGTCTCTATCCGCTCCTGCTGATGCCAGATTTGACATCTCTCAGATAGCTAGGGATGCAGTTGAGAACCTGCAAGAAGAAAGTGAGGAGGTGGTGGAAGATGAGGCGACCCTGAACGATAATGATCTGGAAGACGGAGGTGATGTCGAGGAGAATGACGAGGAAAATTTAGACAATGCCTCAGTTGAGATTGAGAACATGGATGATGAGGAGGAGGAAGAAGGAATTGAGAGGATGGAAGTGTTGGATCATCGGGATGATGCTGAAGTTCCATCTGTAGAACAAGCTCCTGAGAAGTCTGGTGCACGAATGGAGGGGGAGCCCTCCCAGCAACCTTTGGTAAGCATTCCTGAACAACCTACCGTGGCTGCCAGCATTCCCCCCGTGGAACCTGTACTAGTGTCCAGCTCACCAAGTGCCTCTGCTGAAGAGCCAGACCAAGGCTTGCCTGAGGATCATCCACTGCAAGCCAATCTGGCAAATCATACTGTTAATATAGTTCAAGGAATTCTGGATGAGCTAAAGGCCTCGTTTGAGAAAACACAAGCCAACGTGCTCAAAAGGGTTAAAGAATCTGAGGATCTAATGTTAAAGAACATTGTGGAAGTCAATCACAAGTTGGACGTTATGGAAAAGAAATTCGAGGAAAAGTATACTGAAGCCGGCACAGTTGTCTCTCTGCTGATGCAAGGTCTTAAAAAGAACACAGATGATCTGGCTGTCGTAAATCAGAATGCACATGTTGTGGCTAACAGCATCCAAAAATTTGATGCCAACGTGGTGATTCTGAATGCGGATCAAAAGACCCTGCTGAATGAATTTTCAAAAACTGTGAAGCACATCGATGAGTCCCTGCACGCTTACGCAAACTCAATTGCTGTAGAAGCCAAAAAGGGGGAGGAAGACTACAAAGCTAAGATGGCCGGGCTTCAACAGATAATCATCGAAAATTTCGATCAGTCTAATAGGTATGCTCTTAAACTCTAACAAAATCATAATTGACGCCTTCAATCAATCTAATAGATAATAATTGACAAATTCGGTCATTCGAATAGGTATGTGTTTGAAACGGCCCATTGGTTAGTACAACAAGCCTCGGGCATACACGTTCCCGTTGCTCCTCCGGAGCAAGAGGAGTATACTGCTGCTGCTGCTGAAGAAGAGGCAAGTATTGAAGAAGTTATACTGAGTGAGGCTGAAGCCAAGAAGGCTGCTAGGGCTGCTGCAAGAGCAGAACGCAGTGGCTGGTTTGATCAAGAAACCCTAGCAAAAGCTAAAGGCAAAAGGAAAAATCAAGAAGGAACCTCAAAGGAAACGCCAACTGAAAAGAGAATCAGACTGAAGGAGGATGAGGTGCGAAATGAAAGGTGGAGCCCAGTATCAAGAAGCATCATTTTGGACACATTTGCGTTGCAACAGAGGGGGGAGATAAAAAGGAACGATGTCTACAGTCAGTACGAGTGGGAGCAGTACAAGACCTTTGAAGCCAAAAGAAACATCTTCTTCAGGTCCAATACTGTGGCAAATAAAGCTCCCCCTCCCAGATACTACCCTAAGCCAAAGGAATACTTTGAACGTCAAAGCAGCAAGCACTTGGCGCAGCAGCTAAAAGACGAAATAGCTAAGGATAAAGAGATTTAGGAATTTAGCTAATGTACTCCTTGTGTTTTTATTATTATCATCATGTATACATATGAACAATTTTTGTGGATTTCTATATATATATGTGTGTGATTTGATGATTGACTCTCATATTGCTCTGGTTGCTTTTATTATCTTTCTCTTGATTCAATGTATTTATTATCTGGATTGGTGCAATTCATCTTAGCTAGTAGGATTTTGGCTTCTTCAAATAGGGGGAGATTGTTGGGTATTGTATCCACAATTATCTGGATTTGAGGAAGCCTCCTGTCAAGCTAAGATGAAGTCACAATGTATTTGATGAAATCTTTCAAGTTGTGCTTGCAGTTATTCCTCGCTAAAGTACACACCAATGTCAGGGTGTAGTATGTCAATATACACGGGTCTGTGCAACGTAATCCCTCGTTGAGCAGATCAGTGTGTTGGCTTACGTGTACTCTCTCTATTGGAGTGTACTTACTTTCAAGCACAGGATTAAGAAAGATCAAGAGCAGACATGGAGCAAGGATGGGCCAAAGACCAGCTCAAGGGAAGAAAGACGAAAATCGTTTAAGTAGAAATCGTCGAGAATCACTAAGTGATTCTCGCCGATTCGATGAGAATCACTAGTGATTCTCGCCGAATCGACGAGAATCACTCGCTGATTCTCGCCGAATGCTGCCAGCTGTCTCGACGCCGCCCTGAATTCTACTAAGGCAGAATCGTCGAGAATCACGAAGTGATTCTCGCCGATTCGTCGAGAATGACTCTGCATTCTCGACGATTCGGCGAGAATCAATTGTGATTCTCGCCGATTCTCTCCGGCTTGCTATTTCAATGAAGCTAGAATTCTGCTAAGTGAAATTCGGCGAGAATCGTAGGTGATTCTCGCCGATTCGTCGAGAATCACCTTCGATTCTCGCCGAATTTGACTTGGGCAAATTTCTGCTATTCTCTGGACCGGTCCAATTTAACTCGTGCTGTTTGGAGTCGGACTTAGGGTTTCTTTCTGGTGGGGCCCACAACGGTCATATTGGATCATCCTATTGTATAAATACATCGGTATTTTGAACAGTAAAAACAAAGAACAGAGAAGAAGGAAAGCCGAGCCGCCGACGTGACCTAGATCGCAAATCTCGCTCCGTCGCCGTCGCCGCTCGTGTTAGTTGGTCGCCGCCGCTGATCGTGGTTTCTTCCTGATCTCCCGGCGACAGAAGCTCTGTCTCGCAACGGGTCTCACGAGTCCTTCTTGAGAACCTTTGTCTCTTGATTTGTAGATCGGGAATACCTTCCCTATCCGAATCGATTGAGACGATTGATCCAAGAAAGACCGTTGGTAGACCTTGCCGGCTTAGCTACGAAGTTTGGATCTACATAGCATCGCCGCCTCATTCTTTGCCGCCGCCGATCTAGAGAAGATCCTTTCCAAGTGAGACCTAAGGTCGTGGACTCTTCGTCGACTTCAAGAACACGTCGTCGAACGAAGAGGGACACCTTATTCTCCATAAGTAGTTTGTATTTCTAATACACTCCATTTTCAATTTTGTTGTAAAGAAACGTTGGTTCCTAGTTATAAGGGTTGGGTGCAACCCATGGTGTAGGAGTGGTGACTCCTTCGTTTGGAAGGGCTCCTTCCGTTAGTGTGAGGATTGGATTTCAATCCTGTTGGTGAAGTGACCGAGTCGTCCCTGGTTGGGAGATAGGTCGAAGGGGGAGAGTGGACGTACCCAAATCAGGGAACCACTATAATTTGTCTGTGTCTTTCTGTGCTGTGTTGTTTGGTTTATTTGTGCAGGTACAATTCTAATTCCGCAAAAACGCTGCTAGACACCTATTCCCCCCCCCATAGGTGAAGGTAGTTGGCACTAGCTGGACTTTCAGAAGTCTATACTGATGTAGACTGGGCAGGTTCAGTTGACGACCGGAGGTTAACATCAGGGTATTGCTCTCTTGTTGGGAGCAATTTGGCGACCTTGAGGAGCAAAAAACAACACGTTGTAGCCGGATCCAACACAGATGCAGAGTTCCGTGCTATGACACAGGGGATATGTGAAGGATTGTGGATCCAGTCGGCACGAAGGACCTTGGCATAGAGTGTGATGGTCCAATCAGGACCTATTGTGACAATAAAGCTGCTATCAGCATTGTCCAAATCCGGTTCAACTTGGTCGTACCAAACACGTGAAGATCGACATACACTTCATTAAGGAAAACATAGTTAGGGGAATTGTGAGTACCCCTTTTGTTCCATCAAACCAGCAGCTTGCAGATGTGCTTACCAAGTGGCCGAGTCTGAGCTCATTTGACAGAATACTGGGCAAGTTGGGCATGACAAACATTACACGTCCAACTTGAGAGAGAGTGTTGGAATATTTTGTATTATGTAATATTGGAGTTTTTGTGTGTGCGTGATGTAATCTCATATATATATATATATATATACATATGGGAGCCTCTATGTAATTATTAATTCATTTTCTTTCCCCTCAAGAGTAGGATTTTACAATCTGTAGTAAATTAGATTAAGCCTAGGCCTTAAATTTTTTTTTAGTACGAAGATAATATATATTACTACATCAATTAGATTATAGAGAAGAAAATAAGTTTGTCATAATCACTTGAAACCTCAAAAAATTAACACCTTACATTTTTAATTGCGAACATTTTTGAATTTTGATTTAAGAGCTTTGGATCTGATACCAATGGATGATAAGCAATCAATATAAGCAATGATCATGATCTACTTTGATACCTTACCTGTAAAATGAGAATAAGCTGATGTAGATCTACAACTAGGTATGTAAAGAGAAATAAGATATTAAGTAGGCAAGTTAAATGGCTCAAGCAGAAGTTATGTTAGAGAGATTTAGAGAAAAAATATGAGTGAAAAAATATGAGTGATACGAACCCGAACCCGAAGCAGCAACTGCAAATACAAATCCCATACAAATCCCAAGCATCCGCCAATTACCGATGCACATCTGTAGATTGACAATGGATGGGTGCTAGATATTGAAGCATTCTTCCGCCTTTAAGGCCTATCATTTTTTGTTTTGCATTTAATAGTGTCTGCTTTTAGTTGTATTACATAAGGCTATATATACCTCATCAGTGGCTGTATCTGTTATCAGATTTAATGTATAATCCTATCTTCCTTCTCTGTTACTCTGCTTCCTATCCGCCATCAAGCTCTCTTCTAACTGGGAAGACATCATTCCACCCTGCTCCGAGAGCGGCTTCCTCATTCAACCTCCAACAGAGATTTAATCTCTATCACTCGTACCAGAGCCAGCCAGCCAGGTTACCCTCTCGCCGCTCCAATGGACCTCGCGCTACTGAACTCCGTTGTGAACTCAACCAACTCAAAGCAACGGTTGAGCTCCTCGCTGAGCGAATCCAAATCAACATCAATACTCAAGCATCTGCCATGGAAGAAATTCGTATGGCTCTCTAGGCCGTCACTTTAACAACAAGGTCCCCGCACACCCGCCTTCGTTGCCACCGTCAACCACTAGGAAGACGACGCTCAAACCCCCTTCATTTGCCCACCACACACCAAGCGCCTTCCCCACATCAACTTTCCTCTGTTCCACGGCTAGAATCTCTTTGACTGGATCTACCGTTGCGACCGTTACTTTGATGTTGAAGAGACTGCCGATCACATGAAGGTTCCGCCAGCTCCCATCCATCTCGAGGGAAAGGCCCTCCAAGGACAACAAGTCTTCCTCAAGAATCGTGTGACCTGCCAACCTCCACCTGGGAGTAATACCTACAAGCACTCCGCACCCAGTTTGACACCAACTTTATTGATGAACCCATGACGGATATTTAACGCCTTCGTCAACGGGGCTCGATCCAACTATATGTGGAGCACTTTGTGGAACTTATCAATCACATCACGATGCCAGATGAGTACGCCGTTAGTCTTTTCATCACTTGTCTTCAGCACAACATTGAAAAGACCGTCCACATGCTCAGCCCCCAAGATCTTCCACATGCGATTCGTCTTGCAAAACTCCAGGAACAACAACTCATGGGTCCGTGGTCCCAACCTTCGGATCCGGATCCCCTGGAGTTCCTATTTGAACTCCAGGGGGTGGAGTTCCGATTTTGCGAATAAATGAGGCAGAATCAGAACAATTGATTAACATGAAAGTTGTAGATATCCTTGAGACGAATAACTTTCATGTTGAACACTTTTTGATTTGAGGTCGTTTAGACCCCTGATTTGGGCCCCGAAAAAATTCTGTCTGAAAATAATTAAATTAATTATTTCGGACATAATTTTTTCGGGGCTCAAATCGGGGGTTTAAACGACCTCAAATCAAAAAGTGTTCAACATGAAAGTTATTCTTCTCGGGGATATCTACAACTTTTATGTTAACCAATTTTTCTAATTCCGCCCCATTTATTTGCAAAATCGGAACTCCACCCCCTGAAATTCAAAAAAGAAATCCAGGGATCCGGATCCCCAACTTTCCTCCATCATCCATTCACCCCCATCTTACCTCTACCCGATGCCACCACCTCCACATTTGAACCTCACAACCAAAAATTCTTCTCCACACCAGAAATGGATGCAAAAAAAGGCTAAAGGACTATGCATGCAGTGTACAAACAATGTTACATTTTGATTGATATACATTTCTCGGTGCTAAATATACATTTTGGAGGTCGTCAAGAACGGTATTAATGTTTCCCCATTAGAAAATCTCCTGTCGGACTGAAACTCCACAACCGCCGATGCCAACACCATTTGTCTACCGTTGGTCTCGATGCATGCCATGGCGGGTACTCCCACATTTCACACCATGCGGGTCACTGGCTACCACCGTGGCAAGTCCATCCACATTTTGATTGATACCTACACAACTCACAATTTCCTGGATGAATATACAAGCTCAACGATTTGGGTGGCCACTCAAAGCCATTCTCCCTCTTGCAGTTATTGCTGTGGGCAACTCCTCGCCATTGCCTATTCCTGCTGCAACTTTCCATGGACAATGCACAATCGCGACTTCTACGCCAATCTGTTGATCGTTCCCCTTGGTAGTTGTGCTATGATCCTTGGCATTCAATGGTTGGTAATGCTCGGGCCAATAAACCGAGACTTCAACAAACTTCACATGGAATTCAACATGGATGGCAACAAAATCTCCCTCCGGGGCGGCATCTGCACTCCTACCGATTTCTTTGATCGCCGCCAAGTTCAAACTTTAGATCATTGTCCGTCCGATCTTGCCATGTTCAGGGCGTGCCTCCTTCATCCTACCATGTGTCCAACACCTTCTCCTCCTCAACCACCTGAATTCCAACCTCTTTTTCCTGAACTCCACCCGCCGATGAACTCCTCGCCCAATCACGTCCCACTCCCCCACCGGCCGAGGCCACATTGGAATTTCGATTTGACCTCTACACCGGTTTTTGAATTTTTCTCCTTTGAGGACAAGGGCAATCTCAGCCACATGGCAATGATATGAACCCGAAGCAACAATTGCATATACGAACCCCAAGCATCTCTGACAATTACCGAAGCACAACTGCAGATTACCGAAGCATGGATGCTAGATATCGAAGCATTCTTGCATCTTTAAGGCTTACAATTTTTTTGTTTCACATTTAATATTGTTTCTGCTTTTAATTGTATGGCATGAGGTTATATGTACCTCATCAGTTGATGTTTCTTTTATCAGTTTTGAAATATAATCATATCTTCCTTACTCTCTATTACTCTGCTTCCTATCCTAAAACACTGCCATCAGGTTCTCTTCCAATTGGAAGGACACCATTCCGCCCTACTTTGAGAGCTGCTTCCTCACCCGGCCTCCAACAAAGATTCAATCTCTATCAACGAGGAAGCCTTATGAATGGGTTAAACGAGGATTACAACAATAACACTCAAACCTTTATCCCACTATAGTGGGGTCAGCTATATGGATCCTTTGTCGCCATTGTGCCCTATCTGTAGTCATAATCTCACTAGTGCCTAAGTGCATCGTCTCTTTCCTTGTAGTTTCATTCTAAGTCTTTATTGGTCTGTCTCCCTCGTTTAACATGCCTAGTGACTAGACTCTCACAACGCCTAACTGGTGCCTCTAATGGTCTCCTTTGTACGTGTCCAAACCATCTTAGTCGAGCTTCTCTGCAATATGTGGTACTCCTGTTTTATCCCTGATATATTCATTCCTAATTTTACCCAGTCATGTGGGTTCACACTTTCGCCTAAGGCATTCTCATCTCCGTAACTCCCATTTTTTGCTCATGCATAATTCACTGCCCAACACTCCAAACCATAGAGCATTGCCGATCTAATTGCAGTACGGTAAAACTTGCCTTAAGTTTTAATGGTACTTTACGATCACATAAGATCGCTGACGTGCCTCTCCACTTCAACCAACCTGCTTGGATTCTATGCGTCACATCTTTACCAATACCTCCATCTTTTTAAACTATCAATCCAAGATATTTAAAACACTCACTATGAGAAATATCTTGATCACCCAACTTAATAACGAAGTCATCTGTCCTTCTTGCGATGCTAAATTTAAGCTCCAAATACTTCGTCTTTGCCCCGCTCAATCTAAAACCTTTCTTTTCTAAAGTGTCTCTCCAAGATTCAAGTTTTGCGTTTCCACCCCGCGCGTCTCATCAACCAAAATGATATCATCCGCAAACAATAAACACCAAGGTATTACTTGTTGTATATGACCAGCAAGCTCATCTAAGAAAAGGGTAAAAAGATAAGGGCTTAAAGTTGAACTTTGATGCAAGCCAACATTGATAGGGAATTCCCATGTTAATTCTCAAGATGTCCTCACCCTTGTCATTGAATTTGTATACATATCTTTGATTATGTCAATGTATGATACATTTACACTTTTCTTTTCTATGACTCTGCATAAGATCTCTCTTGGAACTCTATCATAAGCCTTCTTAAGATCGATAAACAGTATATGCAAATCTTGTTTTCTTTCTCAATAGTTATCATTGAGTCTCCTCAAGAGTTGTATAGCTTCCATGGTCGACCGCCCTGTCATGAATCCAAATTGATTCTCTGAGATGTTGGTCTCTCATCTTACTATTCTTTTAATTACTCGTTCCCGTAGTTTCATGTTATGACTCATTAATTTAATTCCTCTGTAATTAACACAATTTTGTATCTCCCTTTGTTCATATACAAATGTACCAAAATATTTCTCTGCATTGATCTGACATCTTATTTGAATTCAATATCTTATTAAAAAATATATAAGCCATAAAATTCTTTCATTCCCTAGACATTTTCACACTTCGATGAGTATATCGTCTGACCCAACCATCTTTTCATTTTCCATCTTCTTTAAAGCATTATTACCTCTGATACTTGAATTTTACAATAAAACGTTATGTTCCTATACTACTTCAATTTGCTTAACTTTTTCAGGTTCAATTCATTGTCTTTTGTTTCATTATACAGTTGATAAAAATATCTCTTCCATCGCTCTTTAATATCTACCATCCGTCAAAACTATATCTGTTTATTCTTTTATGCATTTAACTTAAATCTCTTGTTTTTCTTTCTCTAGTTCGAGCAATTTTATATATGTCACGCTCTTCATATTTGGTATCTAGTCGCTTATAAAATTCTTCATACGCTAGATTTCTTGCTTTACTTACTGCATGTTCGTTTTTGGAGACTTTATACCTTGCTAAGTTTTCATCGTTCCTGTAAGCGTAGAGTGATTTATAGCTGACCCTCTTTGCCTCACTTTGTCTTGCACTTTCTCTTTCCACCACCAAGATTCTTTATTTGGGGGCGCACGATATTTTGATACTTCAAGTGCTTTCTTTCCATTTATCTTTAAATGTGAAGACATAACTTTCCATGAGATACTAAGATCAACATAAGGGTCATCAACTACTTGTTCAATAATAGCTGTCTTGAAAGCAACCTTCTTTTTCATATTTAAGTTCCACCACCGAATTTTTGGTAATATTTTTGTCTTTATCTTAAATTTATTATATTTAATTTGAATGTCCAACACCACTAATCTATGTTGTGTTGTCAAACTTTCTCCTGGTATGACTTTGTAATTCTTACAAAACCTTTAATCTATTTTTGTGAGTCATAAAATAATCAATTTGTGACTCCCTTTTTATAAAAAACATTATTAAATGTGATTCACTTTTTATGAAAAACGTATTTGTCACAATTAACTCATGTGTTATGACAACGTCTAAAATAGTTCATCCTTTTTTATTTCTTTCTCCATATCCAAATCCTTCATGAACGGTTGTATATTCTACATTTTCCTTTCCTATATGTTCATTTAATTCTTCTCCAATGAAAATCTTCTCTTTTTGTGGAATTTTCCTTACTAAAT
Organism: Platanthera zijinensis; assembly: GCA_039513925.1. Lineage (NCBI taxonomy): Eukaryota > Viridiplantae > Streptophyta > Magnoliopsida > Asparagales > Orchidaceae > Platanthera > Platanthera zijinensis. Next base: position 255,076,472 of record CM077078.1, on the reverse strand, counting down.
CATCTAAGTCTTCCCAAAATTGCAGTTTAATAGCTTCACTTAATCATACTTGTGGCGCGTAAGCACTGATCATATTAATAGTTTTATTTTCTATGACCAATTTAATAGCCAAGATTCTATCACCTTTTCTACTTACTGCAACAATTTCATCCCTTCAAGTAGTATCCACAATAATACATACTCCATTGTTTGTTTTATTTTTTCCTGTGTACCATAATTTAAAACTGAAATTGTATAAAAATTTAACTTTATCACCCACCCATCTCTTGTAGACATAAGCTATTTATCCTTTTCCTAATCATTGTGTCCACTACTTCTATCGTTTTTCCCGTTAATGTACCTATATTACAACTTTCAAACCTAAGTCGGTCACCAATCATATGACATACTCCCCTAGGACGTCTAATATGTGAGAACTTTTTGCCTATTTAACACTACACCCAAGTCCTTTTGGAGGTGCAGCGGTCCTTGCCAAGACGCTGCATTCGGACCATATGACGAGTACTCTTGCATATTTAATACTACACCCAAGTCCTGAAGATGCAGCGGTCCTTGCTAAGACGACATGTTCGGACCATGCGACACGTTTCTTAGGGGGAACAACCTAGCTTTTGCACAATTTCTCAAATGATCCATATTCATAAAAGTGACTAAATTTTACGCTGACCGTCTACCTAACACAACCCTCACCATTTTTCATCCAGGCTTGAGACCAATATAAACTTGTTTAAATAATAAGGAAAAAAAGGTTAGTGCAAATATCTTCTTATTTATTTAATCAACCATCTGTAATAACAACCTAAGATCTACTATTTGAAATAGGCCAGAATTTTTTTGGACATCCATAACCTATTAACATTGATAGTATACATGTCTCAAAAATTTAATTATTTTACTGACAACAAATTTTTATAACAGATAACTTGAGTAATAAATAAGGATATCGACATAAATATGTATCGGGTTGCCTTCAAAAAACGGTCCACCATCGCAAAGGACATATTTTCCTTGTGAACGGGATAATCCTTTGAATAAATCCAGAGTTCTGACTAAATCTTTTTTGGTATGCGAAGGCGTTACAATTGCCTAGTCGGATGTGTATGCATGGTCTTATTCTACTAAGAAGTAGTACATGCACACACTTGCTCCCTAACCATGCCCTTCAGGCGCCTCCAAAGAAATTTGCTCGCACACTTTGTATGGTTTTCTCCATGCCCCTATGAGTCATATTGGGGATAGTCATATTGTGGATAATGCGGATGATGAGTGGCACCAATGTAGATGTGACAACAACAACAACAGAACCCATATAGTCCCCAACCATTGGGGGTATGGGCGGGGGAAGATTGGAAACAGACCAAACCTTTGACATTATGCACTTATATCGAATCGGCCCAGTTGTGCAACTCTATTGGCTGGGTGCCTTGGCAGCCTCAATGCTGGAAAGTTATCTAAGCAAGAATGAGGGACAAGAACTCTCCTACTGAATGGCCTCAAACAAAGCGTGGCGTGGCTCTCTATGCTTTGCTCTAAATGATATTTGAGATGGAAGTGGTCCGCCCGATTGATGAAATGATGACCTAACATGCAATAGTGTAAATATAGTATATTGACAATATGCCAGATTGAATTTTTAAATATTTGATGTCTGAGACCTGCCAAGAAGATTTAAATTATCGGATTTTCATATTTTATAAATAAAATTAATTTTATGTATTTCATGTATAATTATATGTTCTAAAAATAAAAAAATTAACATAACAAATAAACGAGCAATGAGTAATGTGTATCCCATAATAAATTCGAAGAGTATGTAAATAAAATATTATTAAATAGTGCAATTAGAGGTAAGCTACTTCTTAATTGTCTAACTTTTAGTTTGAGGTTTATTATTTAGTGTTGAATTAGTGATCTGTTTTCCTACTCTGCATTATGTCTCTTTGAAAATTTTGCTTCTCCCAGTTGTGACTAGTGTGATATTTAGTTACTTGTTTGTTTGAGATTCTTGCACTCTCACATTGATACAACATCACATGATCTGTTTTAGAAAAGTTTTTCTACCTCTGCGGTTTTCTCTTGTTTGTTTTTTTATAATTTATCACTATTGCAAGATAGAGTTCGTCGAATTTGTTGCTTATAGAGATTCCCCTTTAGGCTCTCTAGGACCTTACCTTGCGCCACATCACCAAAAGGGGACGCGCGATCACCTGGGCTGCGACGCTTGTTCTTAAGAATCACCAATGTAGATGGAGCCTTGTCGCTGCCGTTGGTTGAGGTGCATAAGTGACACTGAAGTCCAGAGGAGTGATTGAACTTGAGTGTGTCTTGGAGGCTAGACTTGACGGGTTGCGGGTGTGAGGCAGAGGACTCTCCAACATGAGGTGGAGAGTAGCCGGCATTTAGAAGGGATGCATCGACGACATTCGTATGGGTACAAGTGGTCGGCGAAAGTGAGGAACCTTAGTTTCCACAACATTCCATTCACTTTCCATTTTCCAGTGATTGCTGAGAATCACCTCCGGCCATCCCCACTTCCTGCGATTGCCGGAAATCACCTCCGGCCATCACCATATCCACCGATCTCTGACCGACCACCACTCTCCCTCCACCATCCCCACCTCCTAGTCAAATTCCTGCCACTTTTACTTCCCTGCAACCCCCCCCCCCCCCCCCCCCCCCCCCCCCCCCCCCCCCACTTTCTTCTATTTTAGGATGCAATTCCAAACATTCATTTCATGCTTCCATTCCTCAACCTCCCCCTTTTCACACCTTTACACTCATCCCAAAAGCTGACAACCATCAGCCCCCCCCCCCCCCCCCCCCAGCCTCTTCCCCGCCTCCAATCAACCCCATTCAGAACTCACTGCTAGCCACACCCCTCTCTCCTCTTCAGATCCCTCTCCACCTCCCAGACCCCCCTATCCTGGAGCCTCCCAAACTGCTTGCAGTGCTGGAATATCCTCCCAAACAAGCCCATCCATCTCCAGAACTGAAATCTGGGCTGGAATCTAGCCCTTCCAACTCACCTTCCAGCCCCCCTGCCATCCTTAACTGTTGACTGTTCTCATCCCCATCTAGTCCCTCCACAACCCCAAGTCCGGTTCCAGACACCCAAACAGCCACCTCCATGTCCTCCAGCTGCTGCCCACTACTCATCCAGTTATGCAGTAGTACGAATTCAGCAAATTGTGCCGTTTGGAGGATCTAATCTAGTCCACTGTCATATATCCAATGTTGGAGGCCCGCTGAACTGTCTACTTCTTAATTGTGTAAGCTTTTAGTTTGAGGTCAATTATTTAGTGTCAAATTAGGGATTTGTTTTCCTACTCGGTGTTATATCTCTTTGTAAAGTTTACTTCCACCAGTTGTGACTAGTGTTGCGGGTCACCCGGTCTTTTCCCGGTCCGGAGAAATCGGGCCGCCTCAGCTCGAAATTGAATTGGGCGCGCAAACAGTCAAAGTAAATAACAACAAATGACAATTGACTTTTTTGACGTGAAAAACCCGAAAAGGGTGAAAAACAACGTGGCTGGATCTGTGCTGATCCAAAATTCACTAGTTCCTTTGAGTTTACAGGGATTGATATTTAATCTCGGAGGGAGACAGATCACTTCTCCGTTACAATTGCAAAGTACAAAAATAAGGGACTGAAATTTAGTTCTCGGAGCCTCGATGGAAGCGCTCCGGCCTTGAAAAAATGCCAAGTCCACGAAACCTCGATAGAAGCGTTCCGACCTGGAAATTTGGCTAAGCCCACGAAACCTTGGTGGAAGCGTTCCGACTGGGAAAATCTCTAAGTCCACGGAGCCCTTGCGCAAGAGGAGTAACATAGCGAAATTCCTAAGCGGAGGATCGACATAAGTCCACGATCTCGCCAAAAAATCTCAGAACTCTCTCTTGCCTCTGGAGTTGCTTGTCTTCAAATGAAGGCCTGAGAGCCTATTTATAATTTTCTGGAGGGATATGTCGGTAATTGCGTCAGAGCGGAATTTGTGCTGACGATTGGAGGCGTTTCATTTCGGTGACCCGGATCACCAAATTTAGCGAAATCACGAAAGTGCTCCCCCTGGTCGGTTCAGGCAGCCCGGGTGGGGTGGCCGACGGCAGCGGCGACGGCTGAAGGCAACGGGGGTGGCGGCGACGACCGGAGCGCGCGCGCGGGGAGCGCGTGCCCGCGCGATGTGCACCTGATTGAGCCCCTTTCTTTGGGGTGGTCCTTCCTGCGTCGTTGCTTGGGTGCCTGTGCTTTGTTTGGCCCCCCTTTAGGGATGCTTTCTGACCTTTAAGGTGAGCGCGACTTGGAGCGCGCGGCTCGCTTGGTCGGGTCGGCTTACCTCCATGCCCTTGACTGAGATATTTCCGGTTTGACTCGAGGATTTCAGGGGGAACCCCATCAAGTGCCCCCAAATTTTACTGGGTCCTGTTTCGCAAAGTGACGAACCCAAAAATTTCTAAACTCGAACATTCTTCCTTGGGGTTATGGACTTGAGATCATTTCAGTATGCACACGTCACAAGTTACTTTTGTTTGTGGCGTGAAATATTCCCTTGGTCGGGCCTTGATGTGAGTGCTGACCTCTTGGAACCACCCGTGTTTGCTTCGCGGGCTGAAGGCTCCGTGGGGATGCCTGGGCGGCGATTCCTGCGGTTGACTGCTCGTGCATTGCCTTTACTGGTTGCGTGGCGTCTGCGGCGCGTCGTGGCAGCGCCCTCCTACTTTGTGCTTTGCGTGTCGTGTTGGTATTGAAGCTCGTTGCTTTTCGCATCCTCCCTATACGGATGTGCGAGTATGATGTTGCATGCTAACTTACGGGGTTGTCGCAGAATGTTAACACATGTGGCAGATCCTTGGACGTGACGTGGAGTAATGCGCTACTTCCTTGCCTCGGTGTCGCGAAAAGACCTGCGGGCTTGTCGCCACTAAAAGATGTGGAAAGACACAATGTCTGTTTTTGTGCTGCAGCTTAGAATGATTCGACGTTCATTCCTATCATTAGCTGGGATGGAGCTTCTGGAGGAGGAGGCCACCAGTGACGTCTGTGCCTTGGGATGTTGCAATGATGCGAGCTTTCGCATTTGCAGAACACAGAGAGTTCTGGGGCCTTGAAGTGGAGTGAGTCCGGATTGCTGAGCGGACCCTGAGATGATGGCTACGAATGTAAGCTCGTTGTGGTTGCGCGCTGTTGAACTCTGCTTTGTATTTGTCTGGGGCTTCGCATGTCGCTAAAGCTGCGAGGGCGTTCCGTCCCCCGAGCAGGTGCTGCCTTGAAAGATGGTGTTGGCGACGGGGGAGCACTTGATTGCATCTGTGCCGTATGCACACTTGGTATGGCTGGTTTGTGTATCGCCTTTGTCACTTCCTTTGCTCGGTCGCGCGAATTTTCGCGTGACGTGTTGAGCTTGTGACTTCCCTAGGGCGTCGACCTTGCGTGGTGAAGATCCCGTCGTCGTCATTAAGCGGGGGATCTTAGCGGTTGCCGAACCGTTCCCCGTTGTTTTCCTTGCTGTAGTGACTTGGTGCCGTGATATGCATTGCGGCGGTACGAGAGCATCTGGTGCTTTTATGTTCCAGTTTGTCGGACGCTATTGTTGACAATTGTCGCCGAGCGTTAGTGACGAGAGCTTGTTGCTTAAGCGCAATGGGGAGGACACTTGCCCCCTTTGCCTTGGTAGTGTGGATGGACTCAAAGATCTGTTTGTTTTGGGAGGCAGCGAGGTTTGTGCGCACTTTGAGAGTGCCCGGGATTTGGTGAAGAGAATTTATTTGCTTTTGCTTGGGGAGGATCGAAATCCATTTGTGCGGCAGCGGTGAAGAACCTTTGTTCAGTCGTTCTTTAGGAGGACCTGAGTCCGTCCGGAAGGAGGTGGAGCAACTGAAGAAAAAAAAAGGCTCAATTGTCGAGGTTATGCGAGCATTCACGGTGGTTGAGTACAGCGGGTCTCACGACTTTGTGATGAAGCGATCCCGTATCGCAAAGGAGGTCTGCTTTGAGATAATGGCGATTGGGATTGATCTGCTTGAGTGCGATGCCGAGTACCACTAGGGCTTTGACAAGGGGTTTGGGCTGCTCGAAGGATACCAGATCGCGGTGATCTGCTCGTGGAGGATGCCTCTGATGATGATGTTGATGTCGATGTTGAGTGGAGGTGGCGAAGAACCTTTGTTTGATCGCGCTTTTGGATAACCGGGGTTCGTCCGAGAGGAGTTGGCGAAGAACCTTTGTTCAATTGCGCTTTTGGAGAACTGGTGTTCGTCAGAGTGGAGGTGGCGAAGAACCTTTATTCGTTCGCGCTTTTGGAGTACCGGGGTTCGTCCGAGAGGAGGCTACATTAATTATTACTCAACTTAAAATAAAAAACAACCATTCTCACAGAATGAGTGATGCGTCGCCTATGGAAAATGTCCTATGAAAAACAACCATTCTATGAAAAATGTTCACTCATATAGCCATATACATACACATTCATATAAACAAACAAACATATACAAATTCACTCTCCCTACTATCATTTTTAAATGAAAAAAAATACAATATTGCTTATGCATAACCTACTAATTTACCCTCGACCACATAAATATTGAAGTTTCGGAGCAAACCATAAAGAAGAATGAATCTAAAGAAATTTACAGCAGTAAAAATTACATAAAGTTGTAAATCAAAGCAGTAAAAAGCCATCAGAGTAAGCAATTACATCATTTTTTGCATGTCCTTTATGCAAGAGGTGCATGAACGAAAGAGGTGCATGAACGAAACATTGTGATGGAGAACAAAAAAGTTCAGATATTTATAAAATATTTGAATAAAACGTTGCGAATATGGAAGAGATGCGTACGAAGAAAGTGATTAAAACATTGCAGATCATGAAAAAATAAATAAATAGATGTGTGGGAACAAAACATGCAGGTCATGGGAGAAAATGTATACTGTTTCTGAAGGGATTATAGTGATGCACTAGGATCGCTTGCAGAGTACACTGATTCAGAGAGCAGATCCACAAATGAGTGATGTGTCGCCTCAAGCTCTTTCCAGTCGGTGGCGAGGGGCGGTCGACGAACGGAATCTCTCCTCTGTCACCAGAATGCCGACTTCTGTTTCGTGGAGGAGCCGCCCGTGAACTCTAAACCCTCTGCAAAAACAGAATCAGATAGAACACAAAACAATAGAAGAAGGAAAAGAAGATCGACGATGGAGTTGGTACGGTGGTACCTGAGCGTAGAGCGGGAGAGGGATGGAGTTCAATGAAACCAGCCCGGCGGCGACATCAGAAAAAGCGGGTACTTTGGGATAGCGGGAGAGGAGATGTGCTAACGTGCAACACTGAAACCCGGAACCCTGCAAGAGAGGAAATGTGCAACACTGTAGTCAAGAAAAAATAAATGTGCTGAACAAGAAAAGCAGAAACTCAAGTGTAGTTGAACAACCCTGTATAGCTGTACGTGACAGCTGTGGATTGATATTTTGCATATTTTTTTTAGGGTATTATCAAAATATAAAATAAATATTGTAATAATGCAAAAATAATAATAATAATACTAATAAATAGTGCAGAACATCTATACACACAACGTTTAAAATGATAAAGATAAAAAAAGCTATGATATTTATTAAATAATGCATAACATCTTTTTTTACTTAAATATAAAATATGTGCAGAATATCTATACACACAACATTTGAAATGATCAATATCTTGGCATATATTTTTAGCATATTATCAAAATATAAAATAAATACTAATAGTATATTTGCATGATAAATAAATTTTTTATATTAAAATAATAATAATAAACAGGTTGCGGTTCGGTTCCGTGTCGGTTTGGTCCGAATTGGGTCTAAAAATTTTGAATCCGTTCGAGACGTGCATGTTGTGGTTCCGGTTCCGGTCCGGATAATAAAATGATGGAACCATACCCGGACCAATGCTGTTCACGGTTCCAAAATTCAAACAGGAACCCGAATAATTAGCAAACGGTTCGGTCCGGTTCTTTGTGGTTCTGGTTCGGTTCCGATTCAGTTTACGGTATTCGGTTTTAAGTGACAGCTCTAGGGTTTGCGAAGCTCACGGTTTTCTTGGATAGCTAGGAACACATTGGTTCAGGTGGTGTTCAAGGGAGTGTAGTCCGGATGCGGATGAGTTCTCGGGTCCTGACGTGGATTGTCATGACGCTCGTCGTTTCCCCCGGGACCTAGTAGATCCGGATCCCTCTTCGCGCTTCCTTCGAATTGTTGTCGATGCGTTTTGACTGCTTTGTTCGCTGTGATTTGAGCCTTGACTCGGTGGACGAGGTCACGGTAGCTGGGCAGTGTTTCGCTCATCATCATGAAGTAGAATTTTCCTGGTCTGAGTCATCCGAGGAAGCAGGAGCTTGGGGTTAACCCCTAGAATCTGTTGTGCCTCTGCGGTAAAGCAGCGAAAGAAGTTCTTGAGTGATCTTCCCTCGTTTTGTCGGATGGCCGTGAGGTGTGAGGGGTTTCGAATGATTCACTAGTTGACGATAAACTGCTCTGTGAAAAATTGAGTTAGCTCTGCGAAGTTCTTGATTTCCCCCTCCTTTAGGGAGCCGAATCATGTGTGAGCCTCTCCTTTCAGAGTTGTCCGGAATACTAAGCATAGGAGTAGTTGGGGGCATTGTACATGCGCATGACAGTTACAACGTGCCTGATGTGCTCCAGAGAATCGCCTGTCCCGTCAAAAGCCTTAAAGTCACGGACCTTGATCCCGGATGGAATAGGGAATGCTAGGATCGGTGGAGCTAGCAGGGAGATGAGGTGGACGGGGCGTTGCACGTTCTTGTCTTGGTGCTCCCCGTGCCCATATTCCTCCCTGATTATGCGTCTCACTTCCTCACGAGTGAGTCTCTTATAGGCTTGAGCGACGCTCTCCTTCGTCTCATGAGAATTTCCCTGCGCGTGTCGGGGAAGCCCGTCGAGCAATGCGAGGTGTGTGGAGCCATTGATGCCTGACAACTCATTTGTGACTGGATCCTTTGGGTGGGCAGTGTCTTCAGGCATTATCCAACTTGGGATCGACAGTGGTTGCCCTTTAGGAGCGATATCCGTGTCGGGAGGGTGGTGAGCCCTTAAGCTTCTTAGCATGGTGAGCGCCTTTGAGTGACGCTCCCTTACAGGCGTCTGCATTCTTCCCCCGATGCTTGGGATGTGGTGACAGTGGATCCACTTTGAAGCAAGTCGTTTTCTGCGGGCGATTTGACGGGGGTTGGTGATGCAACCCGCGCCGCGAGTTTTTATTTATTATTAGTGTACCTGTCTTTTATTATAGTGCACGCTTTTGCGCATTTTTGGATTATTGTGTAGCGTCGAGTTGTATCGCGCATGTTATTTGCGCTTGAATGTATTTTGTATCGCGCAATTTTGTTTGGCTCGTTGGTGTGACCGGCCAACGAGACCCTAAATGCATAGGTCCGGTATTTAGGCGATAGATTAGTTTATGACAAGCTTTAAAAATGACCTATTTCACTTAGATATTTATGCTTTAAAATCAGCCCACTTTCAAGGCCCATTTCTTCTAAAAAAAAATATTCCTATCTTATTAAGTATGGCTGCCAATAGCCATTTTGCCCTAACCCCCCCGCCTGCTCGACGGAAGGCCCGACACCGACTTTCCTTCCCTTTCCCCATCCCGTCCGGTTTCGGCGCCGCCTTTGGCGGTCCTTCCCGAGGCTGGCGAGATCTCCTGCTGCTTTCCCCTTCCCCGACGGCAACCCCTGACAACCCGCACCATTCCAAAGCCCCTTTTCGTTGACGCCGCCGCCTGTGGAGCCACCCGTAGCTGCTGGCGACCTCGCCTGAGCATTCCTAGGCTCCAACGACCCCTCCTGCTTCCTCCTCCGTCGGATTCAGAGATTCCCCTGCGATTTTATTGCTTCCAGTCGGCGCCTTTCTGTTCCAGTGCTTCCTTCTGCACGACTGAGCCCAGTTCAGCTCCCAGTGATTCGTTTCAGCCAGCCTTCAACTTTCCCAAGTCCCAGACAGTCCCTTCTTTGGGGATCTTGCGCTTTGCGGTTAATCCTTCACCGGGGGTATACCTCTTGACCTCTACTCTCTACAAACCTTAGTTGTTTTATGCTCAAATCATTTAAATGAATAGTTGGTTATTAGAGCTTGCCCTAATTAATTTCATCGCCTGATTACTGTATTTTTGGGCCCGTGGAATTATGTCTCATGACGTCGCTACAATGTGCGGTAGCCTTGCGAGTGTTTGCGACACTTAGGTCATTTTAGTTGTTGAAATATCCCGCAAGATTCCCTTCGCGCCACAATTATTTTAAATAGATCGCATTTTACTTTGTTTCAAAACTACACCCCCACCTTCATTCACATCAGTTTGGTGTGACTGCTGGGATATCTCACTCCTATCGTGGGATAGCCGAACGCCGGTCGTTTTCAAATTTTAAGTTTAGAAATTTCCATTCTTAAAAAAGAAGGATGATTTAGATGCGCGTATTAAAGCTTTGTGGAAAGCCGTTGAGTTCGTCACTGCAGAACTCAAGCAGAATCTGAGTGGGTTGTGCACATTTGTTCACAACCTAGAGACAACAATGCACACGCATTATGCTGCTCCTGCATACCTCCACATTTCATATCACATAGTGGAACTTGAGGTTAGGTCTTTTGATAGTCCTTTGTCTCACCTCGCCAGTCTCACGACGAGCACCTTAGTCTCACCCACCCCCACCCCCACCGTCAGTCTCACGACGAGCACCTTAGTCTCACTCACCCCCACCGTCAGTCTCACGACGAGCAAATTAGTCTCACCCACCCCCACCCCCACAGTCAGTCTCACGACGAGCACCTTAGTTCCACCCACCCTCTCCGTGATGCTCCCTTCAGTCGAGGAGGTTCTTCCTGAGCCCCTACTCCAGGAAGAAGAACTTTCTCCCACTTTTATCACGCTAGCCTAAGTCGCGGATCCACTTGCCTCTAGGACAACACCTATTTTAGCAACTGGGTTATTTTCTAAGCCCGCTTTCAGAAGAACTTATTGGTGGTGTGTTTCTGCCCTCTGATGACACATCGCCGCTCTCTCTTCTCCCCGAGGAGGAGTTGTCTAGTGATGAGATCCTCAGCTTAGGTGACCTGTCTCGCTCGTCATATGTTCTGACCTTCTTAGCTCACTACCATCACAAAATCTTGAGCCCACAGACGTTGTGCTTGGTGGCCACTCGCTAGTGCCATTAGATTCGCCACCTTATATTTATTTTATCTTTGGTGGGCACGCCTTTTGTTCACGACACTTCCCTTTGATTTTAGGCGCACACGTTGAGTAACCACATCACTACCGTTTGAGTTATGACAATTCTAGGTTTGGTAGTCTTCAGGTAGTCGAGATGATACTTAGATTTTTTACTCCTCATCAGGATACCCGCTTCAAAGGTTTTTTATGGAAAATTTTACACGGTAAAATTGAGATCCTCTTAAAATTTTGTGACACGAGTGACACTCATCGGGTGAAATCAAAGCGATAGTCAATCCTGGTCTAGCAGACGTCCGTAGGTGTCTATCGCGTGAGTATATGTTGTGTTATGAGTTACTGATTCCACAAGTTGATCACGCTTGCTTCCTGCTTTACTTTCTACCTTGCTTTTGTTTCCTGCTTTTCCCCTTGCCTCATATTTGCCACACACTGCCCCTGTCATCCTCTGAAAGCTCTAATAATTACTGTTTATTTAAATATTTGACATGAAATTTTGACTAATAGATTACGAGCTTTTGAGATGAGAGGTTACTTCCAAGTTTGGGGTCGCAGCGACGACATCAGCATGGTAGTATGCAACATCTCTCAGTTTGACATTTGGACTCTCTACTTGCTGGTTACATCGAGTCTCGATGGGGTCGAGCTCTTTCAACCCCGGGAGAATTGATGCAACCCGCGTCGCGATTTTTTATTTATTATTAATGTATTATTGTAGCGCATGCTTTTGCGCATTTTTGAATTATTGTGTAGCGCCGAGTTGTATTGCGCATGTTATTTGCGCTTGGGTGTATTTTGTATCGCGCATGTTGTTTGCATAATTTTGTTTGACTCGTTGGTGTGACCGACCAACGAGACCCTAAATGCATAAGTCCGATATTTAGACGATAGATTAGTTTAGGGCAAGCTTTAAAAATTACCTATTTCACTTAGATATTTATGCTTTAAAATCAGCCCACTTTCAAGGCTCATTTCTCCTAAAAAATATATTCCTATCTTATTAAGTATGGCTGCCAATAGCCATTTTGCCCTAAAACCCCCCTTCTATATAAACAAACCCTCCCCCCTGTAATACCCAGCTGGAATAGAACGAACAAGAATTTATTTTCCTGTTGTCGTTCTCCCAGCACCGCTCTCAACCTGCGACCCCCCCCTGCTCGACGGAAGGCCCGACACCGACTTTCCCTCTCTTTCCCCACCCCGTCCGGTTCCGGCGCCGCCTTGTGTGGTCCTTTCCGGGGCCGGCGAGATCTCCTACTGCTTTCCCCTTCCCCGACGACAACTCCCGATAACCCGCACCATTCCAAAGCCCCTCTTTGTTACCGTCGTAGTCTGTGGAGCCACCCCCAGCTGCCGGCGACCTCGCCTGAGCATTCCTAGGCTCCAGCAACCCCTCTTGCTCCCTCCTCCGTTGGATTCAGAGATTCCCCTGCGATTTTTTTTGCTTCTGGTCGGCGCCCTCCTGTTCCAGTGCTTCCTACTGCACAGCTGAGCCCAGTTCAGCTCCCAGTGATCCGTTTCAGCCAGCCTTCAACTTTCCCAAGTCCCAGGCAGTCCCTCCTTTGGGGATCTCGTGCTCTGTGGTTAATCCTTCACCCGGGGTATACCTCTTGACCTCTACTCTCTGCAAACCTTAGTTGTTTTATGCTCAAATCATTTAAATGAATAGTTGGTTATTAGAGCTTGCCCTAACTAATTTCATCGCCTGATTACCGTATTTTTCTCACGTGCGATTGTCCGCCACTGTATTTTTGGGCCTATGGAATTGTCTCATGACGTCACTACAATTGTGCGGTAGCCTTGCGAGTGTTTACGACACTTAGGTCGTTTTAGTTGTTGAAATATCCCGCAGGATTCCCTTCACGCCACAATTATTTTAAATAGATCGCATTTTAATTTGTTTCAAAACTACACCCCCACCTTGGTTCACATCAGTTGGACTGGTGCGCTCCTCTAGTGCCGCGTCACTGGCAGTTTGTGCGCTTTTCTTCGCCATTGTTGTTGGTGTTGTCATTTGGAGATTTGCCAGAGCTTTTGGGAACACCTTCCCATAGACAATGCCAAACTGTTGTTGGTCACCCAGTCTTTCCCCGGTCCGGAGAAATTGAGCCGCCTTAGCTCGGAATTGAACCGGACGCGCAAATAGTCAAAGTAAGCAACAACAAATGTAAAAAGTTTTTTTTTTAACGTGAAAAATCTGGAAAGGGTGAAAAACCACGTGGTTGGATCTGTGTCGAGCCAAAATCCACTTGTTCTTTTGAGTTTAGGGATTGAGATTTGATCTCGAAGGGAGACAGGCCGCTTCTCCGTTATAATTGCAAAGTACAAAAATAAGAGAATGAAATTAAGTCCCTAGAGCCTCAATGGAAGCGCTCCAGCCTTGCAAAAATTCCAAGTCCACGGAACTTCGATGAAAGCGTTCCGACCTGGAAATTTGGTTAAGTCCACGGAACCTTGGTGGAAGCGTTCCGACTGAGAAAATCTCTAAGTCCACAGAGTCTTTGCGCAAGAGGAGCAGAGTGAATTCCTAAGCGAATGATCGACCTAAGCCCACGATCTCGTCGGAAAACCTCAGAGCTCTCACTTGCCTCTGGAGTTGCTTGTCTTCAAATGAAGGCACGATAACCTATTTATAGTTTTCTGGAGGGATACGCTGGTAATTGCGTCGGGGCGGAGTATGTGCTGACAAATGACGTCGTTCCTTTTTGGTCACCCGGATCACCAAATTTAGCGAATTGACAAAAGTGCCCGCCGGTCGGTTCAGGCGGCTTGGGCGTGATGCCTGACGGCGGCGGCCGAAGGCGGCCAGATGCGGCGGGGGTTGCCGGCGGCGGCGCTCGTGCGTCAGCGCTAGGTTGAGCCCCTTCCTTCGGGGTGGTCCTTCCCGCGCGGTTGCTTGGGTGCCCGTGCTTCGTTTGGCCCCCTTTAGGGAATCTTTTTAGCCTTTGAGGTCAGCGCGGCTTGGATCGCGCGGCTCGCTTAGTCGTGTTGGCTTACCTCCATACCCTGACTGAGACATTTCCGGTTTGACTCGAGGATTTCAAGGGGAACCCCATCAACTAGTGTGATATTCAGTTTTTTGAGATTCTTGCACTCACTTTATACTGCACCACATTATCTGTTTTTAAAATTTTCTTTCATCGTGGTTTTCTTGCATTTGTTTTCTTATAAATTATAATTATTGCAAGCTAAAGTTCGTCAGATTTGAGTACTCTTATAGAGATACCCCTTTGGATCCTTAGGACTCTACCCTGCGTAACCGAAAGGGGATGCGAGATCACCAGGGCGGCTTTGCTTGTTCTTAGGAATCACAACTTCGTCTTTGCCGTTGGTCAAGGTGCGAAAGTGGCACTGAAGTCCAGAGGAGTGGCTGAACTCAAGCGTGTCTTGGAGGCCATACCCGATGAGTCGTGGGTTTGAGGCAGAGGACTTGCCAGCATGAGGTGGAGAGGAGTTGTTGACATTCAGGAGGGACACGTCGATGGCGTTCAGGAGGGCACGTGCGTTCGGCCAGAGGGAGGAAGTTGAAGGGGTGCAAACGAGTCGAGCTCGAGTCGAGGTTCGCAAAATTTCCAAGCTCAAGCTCATCGAGTTCATTTTGTCCTGGCTCGAGCTCGAGCTCAATGCCTGCTTATCGAGCTCCAGCTCAAGTCGAGCTCGAGCTGCTCACGAGTATTTTAGCTCATGAGTCTGATTTTCTTTATTTTTTTATTTTTTTTAGAAAATATAGGAATAAAAAGCTCGCGAGCTCATGAACAATAATATCCGAGCTCGAGCTCGAATTGTAATCGAGCTCGAGCTCCACATGCTCGAGCTCGAGTCGAGCTTTTTTCGAGCCGGCTCAACTCAACTTGCACCCCGTCCTTAGTTTCCTTCAAGATGGATAGAGGGTCTCAGGCTGCATGCAAGCAAAATTGGAAAGGATGAATGGAGCGTTAGGCCTGCTTGTAGCATAAATTAGTTATAGCATAAATTATGAGTAAAAAAGAGGGGTATTTTTTTGACCCGTTGTTTTTGTTTGTTATTAGCAAATAAGAGTTTGCGGATAATACCTAAAAATAACATAATGCACGAAAAATAAAATTAAATGCTAGAGATAAATACAGATAGTGGGTGCGCTTCTATACCTTTTCGGCACACTTCTTCCTTTCATATGAACAACCCACGAACGCGGCTGCGACATCATGATGGTCGTAGGATGATAATTATTTTTGGATGATAGATTATAATGCATATATATTCAATTATACCTAGTCAAGCTTTCAACATAAATAGGTATACATAGAAGATTAGAGTTACACTCATTTTCAAAGTTCAATAGAATTACACCCATTTTCAAACTTTAAGTTCAAAAGTAATTTCCATCCATAATGTTACGTATTATTATTATTGTTATAATTAGGGTTTATGTGAGCCCTCTTCTTATATAAGGAGGTGACGTGGAAGTGTTATTGTCATCCTTTGTCTTCTAGGGCTTGAGATCTCTCATTTGGAGAGGTGCTTCTAGGAGAAACCAATCTCCTGAAGTTGGGCGCGAGCATACCTCGCGATTGTATCGGATTATTATCTATTGCAAATGTTCTTGCTCTTCTTCTTCTTCATAACATTTGGTCAGACCTGCCACCTTCCGGCCGCGGTCTGCGTCGCCCGAAGAAACTGCACCTAAACAATCCGCGCTTCCACTCCGCTCTTCCGTCGCATCGCAAGGTTTCCCGTCGCAATGACTTCCATTGTTTGCGCGTCGCCTCGCCTACAACGATGTAACATCGCGTCGTTCCACTGCTTCGACGCGGCTCTGTCCGTAACAGCGTGCCGCGCGTCGTTCCGCTGCCTGTGGCGCACCTCCAGCCGGCAAAGTTCTCTCGCCTAGGGCTTCCGGCTTCCCAGACCAGCATACCCGACGGTCTCGCCGACCCTAGCCGCTGCTCGGGCAGGTTCGGCCTTCCCGCCTAGGACTTCCAGCGGGTTCGTTTCCGTCTTCCTTCACCTGATTGATTGCATGCCCCCTCGGCTACGATCCATGGTCAACAACGATGCAACTCCGCCGCCCCCACTCACGGATTCAGCCACTCTTCACCGTTTGGATGGACCTGACGACGCCATCGCTTACTGCAATCCCTCATGCTTCGCATGGATTCCAAGATCAACTCACTCTTGGTCGTCTGCCTCCCCACGTCTGCGACGTCCAACGCGGAATCGTCGTCCCTCCATGGAGCTCCCCCGGATCCATACCACCCCCCCCCCCCCCCCCCCCCCCCGCCCGCCCGCCCGGGGTTCTCACAGGGACCTCATTCTTTTGAGGTTCCCTCATTCAACGACTCTGATCCTATGGGTTGGATTGCTCGGGCCGAACAATTCTTTGACATTTAACAGATCAATGAGGCAGAAACAATCAACACAACATTGATCGGCAAGGAGGGCTCCGCTCTTCACTGGGTGCACTGGCTACGTAAATCCCAACCGGCCATGTCTTGATCGGACCTTCAGCAGGAGCTCCTTCGCCGTTATGACACCCGTTGCAGCCTGCTCGGGCTCCGCGGTGGAGCGACTCTGCCACGACCGTCAAACGGGCTCTCTTGACGAGTACATCGATGAGTTTATCTCCCTCACGACGCATGTTCCCGGTCTTCCACCCAATCATTACTTGGCCATCTTCATGCATGTCTTACAACCCCACATCCGAGCCCGCCTCCGCACCTTGCAACCGTTAACTGTCCACCAAGCCATGGACTTCTCCCCACTGGTGGAAGCCGTCTTCCTGGCGACGTCCGAGGACCCTCCTTTCCCATCACCTCCTTCCAAACCCCCATACCAACCATATTTTCCTTCCCCTTTTAAACCTCCACCACTACCACCCCCTCTACCTCGACCGACCATTATGGGCCCCCGCACCAACCGCCATATTCCTACTCACCGCCCTTCCAACCAAGAGTACATTTGCGGAGCAAGGGTCTGTACTAGTGTGCTACCGTTGCAGACGACCCTACTCACCAAATCATAATTGTCCTGCCAAGGAGTTTCGGGCCCTCATCGGGGATGATTTGGACGAGAGCTCCAGGCACCTCTGCAGCAGCCCACCCACGGGCACATCACTACTAGATGACGTGTTGGTACCCTAGTTTGATTTGAGTTTAGTCTTGTCTTTTTAGTCCCTTGACCCAAGAAATATCTATGGTCATTGGTTAGTGGTCTGGCTGTAGAGTCCCCGCTTTTCCAGATGAAGAATTTGGTTAAGTAGGTTTTTCGTTCGACTATAGTCGAACGCCGCTCGACTATCGTCTATCGGCTGATCGACGATCATCTATCAGTTGGTCGACGCTCTGTCTGCGTTGATAGCTCGACTATCTGTTGATAGGTCGACTATCTGCTTGCTTTGGTAGTTCGACTATCTGTTGATAGGTCGACTATCTGTTCCGCTTTGATAGGTCGACTATCTGTTGATAGGTCGACTATCTGTCGTCTTTGATAGTTCGACTATCTGTCCTGATAGTTCAACTATCTGATAGTTCGACTATCTGTTGATAGATCGACTATCTGCTCTGTTTTTGATAGGTCGACTATCTGTTGATAGATCGACTATCTGGTTTCAGTGATAGGTCGACTATCTGCTGGATAGGTCGACTATCTGTTTGTGTTTGATAGTTCGACTATCTGTCCGGATAGATCGACTATCTGATAGTTCGACTATCTGCTCTGATAAGTCGACTATCTGCCGAGGTAGTTCGACTATCTTCTTTGATAGGTCGACTATCTGGATCGTTCGACTATCTGCCCGATAGGTCGACGATCTCCGTGCGTCGGTCGACGATCTCTGAGGGTCGTTCGACGCTTTCTGTCTGCCTTTTTTATTTTGTATTTATTTATTTTATTTAATAAATTAATACATTATCTGGCTTTTTATTTCAGTTGTTTTATGGTAATATTTATAGGCAATATATGCTCCATTCCTTTTGCCTGAGTAAAATCTTTTCAGATAAAGTTGTTTGTCTTATTAGCTGTCATTATATTTTACTTTATCTGCTGTCAGTCCTTTGTAGCCGTTAGACTGAAAAGTCTTCCTTTTGCTATAAAGAGTTTGTTTCTGATGTGATTTTATTTAGTACTTTATTATCAGATTGCTGCCTGCAGTTTCTTTGAAAAAGGTTTATCCCTTTTATAGAATGTTTTTGCTGCAGAGTTTGTTTGTCCTTTTGATATTTGCAGCCCAGGTTTCAAGTTTCAGAAGAAGACAAACAGTTCAAATTCAAAAGAGCCGTTGCTTGTTGCTGTTATAAAAGGAATCCTTTGGAGAAGGATTTCAGCTAGCTAACAAGTTATTCATTTAAGTATTCAAGCCTTCATAAAGTTCAAGTTCTCTGCTCTCAGTAATTTCCATTCAACTGAGAAGTGTTAAGCTCTTCTGCTCTTCTTCAACCTGAGTTCTCCTGCTTCCAGGAAGATTCAAACTCAGAGTTCTTTTGAAGAAGAAGAAGAAGACAGCTGCTTGAAGATTTCTAATTTTATTATTTATTATCTTCTTGTAGTTTTTCCTTCAGATCTTTCTGAAGAATTTTCTGCACTGAAGCAAGACTTCACCTGGACATTCTTTGAGCCAGGGGGAGTCTTGATTCCTTTGAGCTTTCTAGCTCAGTGCAAGTCTTTGTGCTTCTCTAATCTTTGTAAAATAGAGAAGACATCTTAACTTTCTTTCCCCCTCCTGTACAGGGTTATTACTCCCTTCAAAAGTATCCCTTGGTGGCAGGGCACCTGATCAAAAACCTGTGTTCGGTTTTTAGACACCTGATCAAAAGTCTAAAGGGTTTCTGAATCTACCTGAATCAGATCCTGTTGGTGGCAGAGCACCTGATCAAAAACCTGTAGTGGATTCCTACCGTGTGGGTAGAAGAGTGGACGTACCCAAGTTGTTTGGGGAACCACTATAAATTCCTTGTGTCGTCTGGATTGTCTTGTTTAATTCCTGCATTGTGGCTGTGAATAGATATAACTAGGTTGCTAGTTGCTGATTAGGTTTTCCAAGCCTTAACTGTAATTACAGTTGGCTTGAGTTTGTGCACAACACTTGTGTTAGGCTATAGGGTTAATTCTATATCTATAATCTTTTCATTCCGCATTTCACTCCAAGGGAGTTGGGCAGACTATTAAGTTTTGTCTAGTGCAAAATTTGATAACTCTATTCACCCCCCCTCTAGAGTAGTATCTATCCCTTCACTTTCAATTGGTATCAGATGGAGGTTGACTGACTGAATAGGCTAACACCTAAGTCACAAGATCCTGATAGATACCAAAAGTTTATAGATATTCACTATCACTTTCATGGCTCAGTCCAAGGATTATTCTAGCACCAGACCTCCAGAATGCAACTTAGCTAAGTTTGGCATCTGGAAGGCAAGGATAAAATTATATATGAATTCTATTGATGAAAGCATCTTTGCTTCTATTTTGTCAGGACCCCCTAGAGCACCTGCTGCTGCTTCTGCCTCATCATCTGATATGAGTGCAGTGCCTCCTCCAGATTACAATGACGAGTACAAGAAGGCAAAGATAGCAGATGCCAAGGCGATGAACATTCTGGCTCAGACAATGTCTGATGAGGTTTTCCAGAAGGTCGCTGACTGCTCCTCAGCAAAAGCCATGTGGGATACACTGAACCAGATTGTAGCTGGTTCAGCTGATGAAAGGAAGGACAGAAAGTCCAACCTTATCTCACAGTATGAGAACTTCAAGAAAACTGATGCTGAATCAGTTGAAGCCATGTACACCAGGCTCAGCTCAATCATCAATGAGCTGAGGACCCTTGACAAGGACATATCATTGACAGAGGTCAATGATAAGATTCTTATGTGCTTCCCTAGCACATGGGATCTGAGGATCTGGCCCATCAAGGAAGCCAGAAGTACAAATGAGATTTCAACTGAAGCCCTTCTCGGCAAGCTCAAGTCTTTTGAGCAAGTGCTGAAGACAAGAGAAGCAGAAGCAGAAGCAAAGACCCCTACTCCAACAAGAAAAGAGCAATCTCTAGCTCTTAAGGCTGCTGATGCTTCTGAAGGCAGCCAATCAAATGAGGAACTAATGGCATTGTTTGCCAAGAGGTTTCTCAAGATGGGGAGAAAGGAATTCAGGAAGAAGTCTTCACGCTATGAAGACAAACCAAGGTATGACCGTTCACCTGCTAAAGAAATTATTTGTTATGGTTGCAGGAAACCTGGACACATTTTACCTGAGTGTTCAGAGGAGAAAAACAAAGAAAAGAGGAAAGAAAAGGAACAGCACAGGAAGCACTCCAAGCCATCCTCCTACAAGAACAAAAAGAAGGAGAGAGGTTTCATTGCTGAAACCTGGAGTGATTCTGATGAAGAATCCTCCTCCTCAAGCTCTAGTGAGGATGAGGAAGAGAAGAAGGCAAAAGAAGTTTGCCTGATGGCAATAGATGCCTGCAGCAATCACTCAGCTGCAGTGAGTTCAGACTCAGAAAAAGAAATGCCAACAGAAGATGAGGTACTATCTTCTTATGACTTCACTTCTGAAGAATTTAAATTAGATTTTAAATCCTTATGCTTAGACTTAATTAGTTCAGAAAAGGAGATAAAAGAACTTAGAAATAAGTTAGCTGACTCAGAATTAATTGCTACAGAAAATATTAAGTTAAAGGAAGATTTCACTACTTGTAGTGAAGAAATTAAATTTCTTAAAATGGAGTTAGCTAAGTCTAAGAGGTTAGAAGAATCACTTAATGGTAGAAGCCTTAAGTTATTAGAAATAACCAGCATGACTAACACCAGGTCAGGTAATAACAAACTAGGCTTAGGAGCTTCTCCCAGTGAACCCCCAGTTATTCTTAAAAATAATCTTTCAACTCCAGTGAACTTCATTTCAGCTAGTGGAATGAAGAACACTGAGCAAGTAAACCTAGTTAATAAAACTTTAAATAAAGCTAAGAGAGAAAAGAGAAAGAAATTTTTTAAAGAAATGCAAAGAGCGTCGAACGCCGCTCGACGATCGGAAGCTCAATGGTCGAACGAAGCTCGACGATCTGAGCGCGCATCGTCGAACGTCGATCGACGTTTTCAATATGATTTTCAAAATCATAATCAGTACCATAGAAACCTAAATAAAAATAGAAACCCTAGGTTTGTTGACCCATCATCTGCATGGAGAATTCCACCTAGGAGATCTCACCCATTAGGTTATCACCCTCAGCCTGCATTTTCATTTATTTCTAGCTTTTCTTATGTGAAAAACAAGGGACCCAAGGTTACCTGGGTCCACACTGTCTAAATAAATGTCTTGCAGGTGAAGGCCTATCCAATCACTCAAAATAAGTGGTATTTGGATAGTGGATGCTCCAAGCATATGACAGGAAATAAAAATCATCTGTCAAAATTCAAAGCTAAGCTCGGCCCAAAGGTTATCTTTGGAGATTCCAGCTGTGGTCAGACAGAAGGCTATGACAGGATTACAATTGGAGATGTTTCTTTCAAGAGAGTTGTATATGTGACAGGACTGAAGCATAATTTGATCTCAGTCAGCCAGCTATGTGATGCTGGCTACCAGGTTTCATTTTCTAACTCTTCTTGTAATATTACTTTAAATAATAATGTTGTTTTAGTAGGCATTAGAATAGGTAATATTTATTTAGTAGATTTCAATTCATCTCACTCTGAAATCTGTTTATTTAATGAAGTAACACTTAATAATAATTCTTTGTGGCATAAGAGGCTTAGTCATGTTAACCTTAAAAATATATCTAGGTTATCTAAGCACAACCTTGTGAGAGGTTTACCTTCTTGCCCCTACAAGAAGGAGAGCCTATGCAAGGCTTGTCAGCTAGGCAAGCAAACCAAAAACTCTTTTAAATCAGTAAATAAGAGTGATTCTCCTAGAATCCTGTATTTATTACATTTGGACCTTTTTGGCCCAATAAATGTACAGAGTTTAGGAGGGAAGTATTACACCTTAGTAATTGTAGATGACTTCTCTAGGTTCAGTTGGGTTTTCTTTTTGAGAACTAAGGCTGATAACTTCAAAGCCCTTACAGACTTTCTACTATGTGTGCAGACTGAGTACTCTACTCATGTGGCCTTGATCAGAAGTGATCATGGTACTGAGTTTGACTCTCTTCTCATGCAAGAATTCTGTGAGAGAGAAGGTATCAAACATAGCTTCTCAGCTCCTAGAACTCCCCAACAAAATGGGGTAGTTGAAAGGAAGAACAGAAGACTAATTGAAGCTGCTAGCACATTGTTGGCAGATGCTAACATGCCTCTCTCCTACTGGGCAGAAGCTGTTAGTACAGCCAATTATGTCTTGAATAGAAGTTTGATAAACAAGCTTAAGTGTAAAACTCCTTATGAGTTGCTTAAAGGAAAGAAACCTAAAATGAATTATTTTAGAGTATTTGGTTGTATTGTGCATATTCATAATAATAATAAAGAATACCTTAGAAAATTTGAAGCAAAAGCTGCAATGGGAATCATGCTTGGATATTCCCAAGTAAGCAAAGCTTATAGGGTTTATAACAAATCAACCTGTAAAATTGAAGAATCTGTGCATGTATCTTTTGATGAGTCTCAGATGTTTTACAAGGAGAAGGAAAGTTCTCCTTCCCCCAGTTCATTGCAGGTACCTGATGCTACTCAAGAGATTCTTCAACTATCAACTCTTCAGATCACTGAATCAGACAGTGATGAAGACATTGCAGAAGCAGTTGTTGTACCACCAACAGTAGATTAAATTCCTCCTGAGGAATTAATCCCAACTGTTGCTGAAGATCACATCCCACCTGCTGATGTTGTCACACTTAGAGATCACCCTACATCTCAAGTGATTGGAGACATATCAGCTGGTGTGCAAACAAGACATCAATTAAGACAGGATGTGATGCACGCTTGTTTCCTCTCACAGGTTGAGCTCCTCACCTTTAAAGATGCAGAGCTAGATCCCCACTGGATCATTGCTATGCAAGAGGAACTCAATCAGTTTGAGAGATGTAAAGTTTGGACTTTGGTTCCAAGACCTAAAGACCAACTGATCATAGGCACCAAGTGGGTGTATAGAAACAAGTTGGATGCAAATGGAATTATAGTAAGGAATAAAGCTAGGCTTGTAGCTCAGGGCTACAGACAGGAGGAAGGTATAGACTATGACTAAACCTTTGCTCCTGTTGCAAGGCTAGAAGCAATACGGATCTTCTTGGCCTATGCAACTTTCATGAAGTTTAAAGTCTTTCAGATGGATGTCAAAAGTGCATTCCTAAATGGTGAGCTTAAGGAAGAGGTGTTTGTTGAACAACCACCAGGGTTTGTTTCTTCAACTCAGCCCTCACATGTGTTCAAGTTGCAGAAAGCTCTTTATGGACTAAAGCAAGCCCCCAGAGCCTGGTATGAGACTCTAGCTAGTTTCCTTTTAGAGCACAACTTTACTAGGGGAGTAGTTGATAGAACCCTTTTCGTCAAGCACCACAAGGACACAATCCTGTTAGTTCAGGTGTATGTAGATGATATTATATTCGGTTCCACTGATCCCAAACTGTGCAAAAAGTTTTCTAACTTGATGCATTCCAAGTTTGAGATGAGTAGTATGGGTGTGCTGTCTTACTTTCTTGGTCTCCAAGTTAAGCAAGATGCTGATGGTATCTTCATATCCCAATCCAAATATGCCAAGGAATTGGTAAAGAAATTTGGGATGACTGATGCTTCAGCAATGCCTACACCTATGGCTACTAATGTAGTTATTGATTCTGATGATCACGGCAAGCCAGTTGATCAAAAGAATTATAGGGCCATTGTTGGTTCCCTATTATATTTAACTGCAAGTAGGCCTGATATAATGTTTGCTACATGCCTTTGTGCTAGATTCCAGGTCAACCCCAAGGAATCTCATCTGATTCTTCTCAAGAGAATCCTGAGATACCTGAAGGGATGTCCAAATCTAGGACTTTGGTACCCAGCAGAATCAGAATTTGAGTTAATTGGATACTCTGACTCTGACTATGCTGGTTGCAGAGTTGACAGGAAGAGCACCTCAGAAACTTGCCAGTTCCTGGGAGAGAGATTGGTCTCTTGGTTCTATAAGAAGCAGGTTTCTGTCTCAACTTCAACTGCAGAAGCTGAATATATAGCAGCTGCCAGTTGTTGTTCACAGATCCTGTGGATTCAAAACCAGCTTGTGGATTATGGTTACTCACACAAGAACACCAAAATCATGTGTGATAGTACCAGTGCTATCTCAATTGCACAAAATCCAGTGCACCACTCTAGAACGAAGCACATTGAGATTCGGCACCATTTCCTGAGAGATTGTGTGGAAAAGAACAAGATTTGTCTTGAGTTCATATCCACTGAGTTTCAGAGAGGTGATATATTCACCAAGCCCTTAGATGAACAGAAACATCTGTTCTTTTTAGTTCAACTAGGCATGATCAATGGACGAGACTAAGTGTGACTATATCTGCCAATGTTGAAACTTGTTTGAAGATAGTCGAACGACGTTCGAAGATAGTCAATCGGGTCAAGCCCATCGTCGACCTATGGTTGATGAAAGCTTGCCTGTTTGAAGATCGTCGACCGGCGTTCGACCATAGTCGAACAAGTCGAGCTCATCGTCGATCCCTGGATGACGTCAGCTTGTTGTTTGAGAAGCCAGAAATAGTCGAACGATTGATCGACTACTCTGCTTCTGGGCCGATCGTCGAACGGCCGTTCGACCATCGGGTCCAGTATCTTTTAAATAGATCGACTATCTCCGGTCTAATATAAAGCCGATAGTCGACCTAGGTTAAAAGATCTTTTGTTTTATCGTCGACGGAGCGTGGCTTTTCGCATTCTGTCTTCCCGCTTGCGATTTTCTGCCGCTTCGTCTCCTTCGTCTTCTCCGTCTTTCTCGCGCATTCTCCAGCAATTCAATGGCGGTTTCTCCAACAGTGCTAGCTGTCGTGAAGTTCGATGCAGGTTTCAGCGTCGATTTTGACGCATTCAGTTGCTGTGAAGCAGGAATTGTGGAAATTCTTCAGTTGTGCCGGGATCAAGGTCTAGAAAGATTAATGTCGACAAGGATAAAGATAAATGTTCCCGAAATTAAGGAATGGGCTTTCACTTCGTCATCCACTGACGATTCGATGACTGACACCATTGACGGAGAAGAGGTAATTTTAACTCCAGCCGTCTTGACTGATGTTTTTGGTTTAATAAATGGTGAAGAAGATTATGAGCAAGATGCTCAAGAGTTTGGAAGAATGCTTACTGAGCTGGGACATGCGGAGGGCATTCCCACGAAGTTGCTCAAGGTTAATTTCCCATTTAAGATTAAATTTCTTGCTGAGATAGTTGGAAAAGTGCTCTTTGGGAAGCACTCTGCTCATGACAACATTACAAGGCAACAATTTGCACTGATGTGTGCAATTGTTAATCAGAAAAAGATTGATTGGGCAGGAGTAATGTTCGATCTGATAAGGAAAAAGAATAGTAAGAAGGAAGTTACCCTCGGAAGGGTTATTGGGATTTTCCTGAAGGAGAAGTTTCCTCAGCTGCTAGTTTCAGTTGCTACAACAATAAATGCCAGCAAGAAGATGGATCCCCACTTGTTCTCCAAGTGGAAGAGAACATTTGTGAAGCCCGCTCTCACAGGGGTTGCTCCAGCGACATCAGAGAGCACTAGGACTGATTCAGTCGCTCCTCAACCTCAAGAAGCTGGCTCAGCTCATCTTTCCCTTCCCTCATCTTCTTCTGCTATGCAGTCTGCTTCAGTTGAAGTTCCATCAACTTCAGCTGAAGTACAACTTTCTCCTTCTCCTGTTCGAGAAACAACCACGGTTGTTCTTCCTTCTCCTCCAGCATCTCCTCTTCCTTCTCATCTGGCTAGGATATCTGCTCCTAGTTTTGATCTGTTAGGATCTGAGAGGATTCCAACACCTCCTCAGTCCCCTATTCAGTCCCCTATTCATTCTCCAGTTAACACTCCTGTTAACTCTCCAGCTCCATCTCCAATTCGATCTCCAGTCCACATCAATTCTCATCCTAACACTTCAACCATCTCTGTTGCATCTCCATCCACTGTCATTCCATCGATAACCCCTGAATTCATTTCCAGCATTTTGGAGTTGATTACCCCTTCAATCAAAATCATGATTGAAGAGGCAATTGCTCCACTTGCCTCCTCTATTGCTACCTTGACTGCCTCCATCCAATCACTCTCTAAATCTGTTGAGCCCTCTTCTTCAAGGGGCCTGGTTTCAGTTTCCACTGAAATCAGGCAGGGGGAGATGTTCTGTGAAGATGTCTCAGAGCCTCCAGCCTCCCTTCCAGCAGTTCTTCCAGCAGTTCTTCCAGCAGTTCAAGAAGAGACAGCTCCAGCTCCAGCTCCAGCTCAAGATCAATCTGTTTCAGTGTTATCTGACAAAGAAATATCTGATGCTATTATGTTATCTGAATTTGCTGTGAAAGTCTGTTTAGAAGATCTCACCACTCCCTTGGTTGCCCATTTTCTAGAAGGGATTATTACATCCTATCTAGATGAATCCTGAGAGTTGGTAAAATATGAAGGTAATTCACTCATCCGCTTTATTGACGAGTCAATTAATTTGCTAGCTTGTGAATACCTAGAAGGAATGATTTTAGCTTATTTAGCAGATTTGTGTTCATAAATCTACAGATTATATTAAAGAAAATATAGCTGCTCAGGTTATAGTAATTGTTTCAGAAGCTGCTCCAGATGTTCCTGATGTTCAAATAGATCCAGAACTGGATTCTTTTTTAGATGATATAGAAGATGTGTCTGAAAATCAAGAAGAGAAAGCAAGAGATGCTTGGAATCAAAGAGTTCTATCTTTGTTAAAAGAGAAAGAAAAAGATTTGCAAGTTGAAAAGTCGACTGTTTGGGATGATTCCCCAGGACTTGATTTGGATTTCCTTCTGGCTCAGGATGCCATAGAAGAGGAAAAAGAGAAAGCTGATCTGAAATTAAAGGAAAAGGCTGTTTCTGAAGCCTATGATCCATATGACAATCCTCCATCATCTCACTCTGAAGATGAAGAGGATTCAGATTTGTCTGAGAATTCAAAGAAAAAGAAAGCTGCTCAGAAGAAAAGAAAAGCTGTTGCTCCTCCTCCTCCCAATCGAGAAAATGATACTCCATATTATATTCTGAAAGGAATTGACCCCAAGTCAAAAGAGTTTCAACATTGGATGTGGTTCTCCAAGAACCAGCAAAAAGAGAGAAAGAGATCTAAGAGGTATGATAGTCCTGTTTCAAGATGGACTCCCAGAGGTCCTCCTCCTCCACCTCCCAGTGCAGGAGCCTCTGGCAACCTTTCTGCTAATCCATCTGCCTCCTCTGGAAAATCTGCACCTTCTCAGCCTCAGTCAAGGAAAAGCTCTCAAAGTTCCCAAGGCAGATCTTATTCTGGTTCTCAAAGACATGTTACTGAAGTGAGAGAACAAGTGAAGGAGGTTGTGTATCAAAGACCAACTTTTTCCCCTCCTCCTTCTCCAAAGAAAAGAGTTTCATCTCCAATGCCAGTGCAGTCTGAAAAAGTTGTTTCAAAAGGTAAGTAGTTATTTTGTTTAAAAATTCTAGCAAGAACTTTGCTAAGTCTGCTCCCATGTCTTATCTAGTTAATCAAGATAAAGAACCAGAGGTTACTCCTTCTGAGACTGTTTATGAAAGTCCTGAGCTTGATCCTAACTTTAGGATGGCTCGTTTTCACGAATTGGTTGGAGCAGCTCAAATCAGAAAAGCAAAAGCTGAAGGAAAGGATACCACTGGATTAACCACAATGTCTACATTCAGAAAGAAGGAATTCGAAAAGTTCCAGGTTAGCCCTGATGTATTTGACCCTTCAAAGTATATGGAAAAGCACCCTGAAGCAGTTGTTCCAAGGGCTGCAGAATTAAAGATTATTGGTGTGCAGGACTTGAAGATGTCAAAGAAAGAGGCTATTGATCCCCTGAGGAAAATTTCTTTTGTTCCAAGTTCTTCTGACCCTATGCCAGATTCTGTAGACTCTTAATATTTTGATTGACTGCTGTTTATATCTGACTGTTTGATAATTGCTAGTTAATTGTTATCTATTTCCTGTATTGATTATAGTGTTCTATAGCTAGCTCTGTGTTTTAGTTTTTAAGAGACTTAACTCAAATAGGGGGAGATTGTTGGTACCCTAGTTTGATTTGAGTTTAGTCTTGTCTTTTTAGTCCCTTGACCCAAGAAATATCTATGGTCATTGGTTAGTGGTCTAGCTGTAGAGTCCCCGCTTTTCCAGATGAAGAATTTGGTTAAGTAGGTTTTTCGTTCGACTATAGTCGAACGCCGCTCGACTATCGTCTATCGGCTGATCGACGATCGTCTATCAGTTGGTCGACGCTCTGTCTGCGTTGATAGCTCGACTATCTGTTGATAGGTCGACTATCTGCTTGCTTTGGTAGTTCGACTATCTGTTGATAGGTCGACTATCTGTTCCGCTTTGATAGGTCGACTATCTGTTGATAGGTCGACTATCTGTCGTCTTTGATAGTTCGACTATCTGTCCTGATAGTTCAACTATCTGATAGTTCGACTATCTGTTGATAGATCGACTATCTGCTCTGTTTTTGATAGGTCGACTATCTGTTGATAGGTCGGCTATCTGGTTTCTGTGATAGGTCGACTATCTGCTGGATAGGTCGACTATCTGTTTGTGTTTGATAGTTCGACTATCTGTCCGGATAGATCGACTATCTGATAGTTCGACTATCTGCTCTGATAGGTCGACTATCTGCCGAGGTAGTTCGACTATCTTTTTTGATAGGTCGACTATCTGGATCGTTCGACTATCTGCCCGATAGGTCGACGATCTCCGTGCGTCGGTCGACGATCTCTGAGGGTCGTTCGACGCTTTCTGTCTGCCTTTTTTATTTTGTATTTATTTATTTTATTTAATAAATTAATACATTATCTGGCTTTTTATTTCAGTTGTTTTATGGTAATATTTACAGGCAATATATGCTCCATTCCTTTTGCCTGAGTAAAATCTTTTCAGATAAAGTTGTTTGTCTTATTAGTTGTCATTATATTTTACTTTATCTGCTGTCAGTCCTTTGTAGCCGTTAGACTGAAAAGTCTTCCTTTTGTTATAAAGAGTTTGTTTCTGATGTGATTTTATTTAGTACTTTATTATCAGATTGCTGCCTGCAGTTTCTTTGAAAAAGGTTTATCCCTTTTATAGAATGTTTTTGCTGCAGAGTTTGTTTGTCCTTTTGATATTTGCAGCCCAGGTTTCAAGTTTCAGAAGAAGACAAACAGTTCAAATTCAAAAGTGCCGTTGCTTGTTGCTGTTATAAAAGGAATCCTTTGGAGAAGGATTTCAGCTAGCTAACCAGTTATTCATTTAAGCATTCAAGCCTTCATAAAGTTCAAGTTCTCTGCTCTCAGCAATTTCCATTCAACTGAGAAGTGTTAAGCTCTTCTGCTCTTCTTCAACCTGAGTTCTCCTGCTTCCAGGAAGATTCAAACTCAGAGTTCTTTTGAAGAAGAAGAAGAAGACAGCTGCTTGAAGATTTCTAATTTTATTATTTATTATCTTCTTGTAGTTTTTCCTTCAGATCTTTCTGAAGAGTTTTCTGCACTGAAGCAAGACTTCACCTGGACATTCTTTGAGCCAGGGGGAGTCTTGATTCCTTTGAGCTTTCTAGCTCAGTGCAAGTCTTTGTGCTTCTCTAATCTTTGTAAAATAGAGAAGACATCTTAACCTTCTTTCCCCCTCCTGTACAGGGTTATTACTCCCTTCAAAAGTATCCCTTGGTGGCAGGACACCTGATCAAAAACCTGTGTTCGGTTTTTAGACACCTGATCAAAAGTCTAAAGGGTTTCTGGATCTACCTGAAGCAGATCCTGTTGGTGGCAGGGCACCTGATCAAAAACCTGTAGTGGATTCCTACCGTGTGGGTAGAAGAGTGGACGTACCCAAGTTGTTTGGGGAACCACTATAAACTCCTTGTGTCGTCTGGATTGCCTTGTTTAATTCCTGCATTGTGGCTGTGAATAGATATAACTAGGTTGCTAGTTGCTGATTAGGTTTTCCAAGCCTTAACTGTAATTACAGTTGGCTTGAGTTTGTGCACAACACTTGTGTTAGGCTATAGGGTTAATTCTATATCTATAATCTTTTCATTCCGCATTTCACTCCAAGGGAGTTGGGCAGACTATTAAGTTTTGTCTAGTGCAAAATTTGATAACTCTATTCACCCCCCCTCTAGAGTAGTATCTATCCCTTCACTTTCATGACGGACGGCACCTCGACCTTGGGGTCATGGTTGATTTCTAGCGGGATGGATTGTTACGTATTATTATTATTGTTATTATTAGGGTTTATGTGAGCCCCCTCCCTATATAAGGTGGCATGGGAGTGTTATTGTCGTCCTTTGTCTTCTAGAGTTTGAGATATCTCATTTGGAGAGGGACTTCTAGGAGGAACCATCCTCCTGAAGTTGGGCACAAGCATACCTTGTGATTGTATCAGATTATTATTTATTGCAAGTGTTCTTCTTCTTCGTAACACATAAGAGAGAGAGAGAAAGAGGGAGAGAGAGAGAGAGAGGGAGAGAGAGGTGAGTCTACACAAGGGAGCAAGCATTAGGGTTTTCATCACTGAAGCACCGTGGGGCATGGCTGCAGTGAATGAAGGTTACATCACCTCTAATTCTAATTTAGGTTCTTCCTTCGCTTAATCTTCTCCTGCTGCTCTATTATTTTCTCATGCTTTCCTGTCTTCTTGTGGATGTATTTGAGCAGCTTTTTCTCCTCAACCACCCAACACTGGTGCAGCTTTGCTCTTTCATGTCCATTTTAACGCTCTCAGCATGCAAATATTAATTCGTGTTTTCAAGTTGCATTTTATACGCGAAGCTTTATATGTGAGGTACTTGGATTGAAAAAAATAAGATGATGATTTAGGGGTTAAAGTAGAAGGGCACGACCTTCAGTCACATTATATTTTTGCTTTAATACAGACAGATAAAATTATTCAGTTGTTTGAAGGAAAAGTATATGGGAGGTTGTTTGTTTGTGAAGGAAATATAGAATTGTTTTATGAACACGGAGGACGGCACAGAGGAAGGGACATCGACATCATGATGTGTTTATTCTCGGAGGAAGAGTCTGACGGTCATAGCGCCGGCATGATATGGCGTGATCGTGAGTGATGTATCTTTATTTTTGTTGTAACATTTATTTATTGTTCCTATTCACGCTTGTATAAGGGCATCTTGTATCTTGGATTTGGAAACTTAGTTGAGCCTAGGGCTGACCAAGAGGGATTCTCCCCTTGGATTTGGACTCTCTAATCTTTCTTTCTCACGTTCTTACACTGACAACCCTTCCTTTAGCCGTGGAATTGGGAAGCCAGATGCCTTACACAACTCTAAAGCCTTGTTTTCAATGCTTCTTATTATATGATTATGCTTTTTGAGACAATAAATTCAATTCTAGGCCACTTTTGGTAACAGCCAGCTGTTGTATGAAAAACTGGACAAACATGCTTCAATATCACTTACATGACCTCCTAATTATCTTCTGCCAATTATTGTTCCCATCTTTTCAACAAATTATAATTATTTACTGCAATATTTTCTGGTATTCTCCATTTTCTTTTTTAAATGAATCTCCATCTTGAATCCTAGCACTTCCGCGGAATATTTTGTGTTTCTATATTTATATTTATTGTTGCTTCCCAATTGGATGGGAACATAGTTTGCAGCTTATGGTCATTTGATCTGCCAATGAGGAATTTATTTTTGAGCTTTCAGTGCATGCATGCTTTCAAGTTAGATGAGGAATCTTGAATTATTATTATTATTGGGAGTAATTTCTTGATCAGTGGGTAAAAACTTTTGGATTTTGTTCTTATTTAGTTTGTAGTTTTGTTATCGATGTGGAGAAATATACAATTTATTAATTTGAAACTTTTATAAATGAGGTTCTGACATTTTCTTTATGTAATATATTCATAGGCGAAAATCCAAAAAGAGAGCGAGGTACGGTTGAAGATTATTGGTACACGTGTTGATGCCGCAGAAATTGTAAGTTCATCTTCCCTTTTCGATGTTTTGCGCATATACGTTTCTTTGTTAGAGAAAAGTGATTATTTTAATGAAATGATTTTTTTTCTATTTTTTTAATATTTATATTTATGAGCTTTATTTTATTTTTGCTAGATTAATTATGACTGTTTTGTTTTCTTCTCATTAGATTTCCTTGTTTTTGTAACTCATATTTTATGCTTGTTTATTCTGGACAAGCACTCTTTAGATTCTAAGCTATAAGCTATAATTCTAAGCTCCAACCCTCTCTCTTAAAACTTATGAGTTTTTTTTATTAACAAAAACAATGGAGAAATTGTAAGTTACCAATTTCAGAATAAATTCTTCTTGTCAGTAGAACAGAATGAACATTATCACTTTTGGTGAAGTTGGAAAGCTTTTGAATATATCAGCGGCGTGTCTGGATGAAATTCACCCTCTTCCTGCTGAATGAGATATTTTTATTAGTGTGATGTAGTTGGAGGAACTGTTGGAAGCGAAACTAGGACCTCTCCTCCTCTACTCCACTCGCCAACTTCAAAACCTTCCTCGGCACAACTGCTTCCGCTCTATCCGCGCGAGCCGCAACTACCCCGGCAAGCTCGACAATTGGCGAGATCCTCCTTCACTTAAAACGGCGAGCACCAACTTCTACACACTCCGGCGAGACCAACTCCGGCGAGTGCCTCCAGCACAACTTGCTCCGGCGAGAGCAACTATGGCGAGCTCTCAGCTCGTCAGCGAGACCACCGCTCTTGCGGCGAGACGGGGTCGGCGAGAGCTTCCGGTGAGTCGGGCCTCTCCCGCGAGAACTCACCCTCTCTCTCTCTAACCCCTTCTCTCTCGCTCAGCTTCTCTCTCTTGCTTCCGCAAGTCTCTCTCTCTCGCTCTTCTCTCTCTCCCACAAGTCTCTCTCTCGCCCTTCTCTCTCTCTATTCTATAAAGAAAACAGCCAGCCTTTTTTTATTTCCCGCCAATCTCTTTCCACCTCTCTCTCTCTCTCCAACTTTAATCTCTCTCTCTCCTGTGAGCTCTCTCACTCACTTTTTTGTTTCTCTCTCTCGCCTCACTCTCTCTCTCTCGCCTCACTCTCTCTCTCTCTTGCCTCTCCTGCGGGAGTTAATGAGGGGAGCGAATTTTTACTTTTTTTCAACTCACTTAAATGTACAATGGGGGGGGCCTATTTATAGGCAAAATAAAACAACACTCTCTTTTCTAAATAAATGCACAAAAAAAACATAACATAAAAAAATGCATAACCCCATGCAGTGGGCCCGGTTGACTGTCAACATAAACCAACAAACTCTCCCTCAAACTTGGCATAGCATGCCGAGTTTGCCTTTGAGCTTTAGGAACGTGTCCACCTTCAACGCCTTGGTAAAGATGTCCGCCACTTGCTCTCCGGTCGGGCAATACACTACCTGCACTGTCTTCAGCTCCACTTGCTCCCTGAGAAAATGATACCTCGTCTCTATGTGCTTGCTCCTCCCGTGTAGCACCGGGTTCTTCGCGAGCTGGATGGCCGACATGTTATCCACTAACATGGTCGTTGGCCCATCCACTTCATGATGTAGGCTCTCCAGAAGATTCCTCAACCAGATAGCTTGACAGGTGCCAGCCGCAGCTGCAATGTACTCTGCCTCGCAAGACGATAGAGCTATCGTAGCTTGCTTCTTCGAGCTCCATGAGAATGCCCCCGTTCCCATGTTGAAGACATACCCGGAAGTACTCTTCCGGTCATTCACGTCACCGCCGTAGTCACTATCAGAATAGCCTACCAGCGTCAGCTCCTCTCCAGTTGAGTACTTCAACCCATGTCCTCTTGTCCCATTGATGTACCGCAGGATCCTCTTCGCCGCAGTGAAGTGGTCCTCCTTCGGTTCCTCCATGTGTCTACTCACCACCCCGACCGCATACATGATATCTGGTCGGGTGAAGGTCAGGTAGCGTAGACTACCCACCAAACTTTTGAACAAGGTGGAGTCCACCTCCCCTTCCTTCGATTCCTTACTCAGCCTCATCCCAGGATCTGCAGGAGTGGAGATAGGCTTGCTATCCTCCATTCTGAACTTCTTCAGAATCTCTTCAGCATACTTCTTCTGGGATATGAAGATCCCGTCTTTTCTCTGTTGCACCTCTACTCCCAGAAAGTAGCTCAGCTCACCCAAGTCCGTCATTTCGAACTCTCTCTTCATCATACCCCGGAATTCTTCATACATCCCAGCATTGTTCCCTGTGAAGATTATGTCATCCACGTATAGGCAGATAATCATCATGCCTCCATCCTTGTCTACCTTGGTGTAAAGTGCGTACTCATGCGGGCTCTTCATATAGCCATGCTTCTGTAAGTAAGCATCTATCCTTCCGTTCCAAGCTCTAGCTCCCTGCTTCAGCCCGTAGAGTGTCTTGTCTAGTTTACAGACCTTTCTCTCCTGCCCTTTCACCACGTACCCTGGAGGCTGCTCGATGTACACATCCTCCTCCAGGTGGCCATTCAAATAAGCAGAGACCACATCCATCTGCATTATCTTCCATCCGTGATGTGCAGCTAGCGCGATGATCAGCCGGATGGTATCTATCCGCGCTACCGGTGCGAAGACTTCATCATAGTTCACTCCCTGAACTTGGCGGTAGCCCTTCACGACTAGCCTCGCCTTGTGCTTCTCTACACCCCCATCTTTATTTTTCTTCACCTTATACACCCACTTCACCCCGAGGGGTTTGTGGCCTGCGGGTGCATCTACCAGCTTTCAGGTATCGTTCTTCTTGATGGAGGCGATCTCCACATCCATCGCCTTCCTCCAAGTTCTCTCTTTGGCGGCCTCTTCATATGAGCACGGCTCAACATCTGCAAACAAACAGTATAAAGAAAAATTATTATGAGTTGCCGTCGTCTCTTCATAGATCTCCTCCAACCTCCTGGTCCGAGGCTGAGGACGATCATCCTTAGTTCCACTGGTGCTTGCTCTACCAGATCCTCCTCCTCTTGAACTTGCTCCACTTGAGTAAGGGGTGAGAGCTCCCCCTGAACCTCCGCTAGGTGATGATGGTGGCTCAGCTCCACCCATCTCCGCCTCACCTTCTTGGCCGCCTTCTTCTTCTTCATCTTCAAAGAACAACCCCTTGGTGTTCTTCACCTCGTCATTCCAGCTCCAGCAACTTCCTTCTTCAAATACCACATCTCTAGAGATGATGACCTTCTCTGTCTCCGGGTTGTACAACTTGTAAGCCTTGCTCGCAGGAGCGTAGCCTACAAAAATGCACTTCTCACTCCTATCGTCCAGCTTCCTCCTTCTCTGGTCCGGGACGTGAGCATAAGCTACACACCCGAAGACCCTCAGATGCTTCACACTGGGCTTCCTCCCACACCAAGCTTCGAACGACGTCTTGAACTTGACGCTCTTGGTTGGACAACGGTTCAGCAAGTACACCACTACCTGCACTGCTTCCGCCCAGTACTTCTTTGGCAACCCCTTTCCCTTCACCATGCTCCTCGCCATGTTCATAATGGTTAGGTTCTTCCTTTCCGCCACTCCGTTTTGCTGAGGCGAGTACGCCGCCGTCAGCTGGTGTGAGATCCCCCATTCTCTGCAGTAGTCATCAAACAGCCTAGAGGTGTACTCCCCACCTCTATCTGTCCGGAGCACCTTCAGTGGCTGCCCAACCTCTTTCTCAGCCATCGCCTTGAACTCTCTGAACTTGTCAAGAGCCTCGGCTTTCTCCCTTAGAAAGTACACCCAACACTTCCTGCTGAAGTCGTCGGTGAACGTGATGTAGTATCTGCTTCCACCTATTGAAGTAGTCTCAAACGGACCAGCGATGTCCGAGCGAACTAACTCCAATGGCCTTGTCGCTCTTCGGGACTTTCCTCCCTCGAAAGTCTCCCTTCTTTGCTTCCCCTTCGTGCATGCCTCACAGACCCTTTGAGGAGGTGTGATCATAGGCAGCCCTTCCACCATCTTGGATCCAGACAACAGCTTCAGGCCTGTGAGCCCCAGATGCCCCATCCGGTGGTGCCACAGCC
The DNA here is from genome assembly GCA_039513925.1 of Platanthera zijinensis. NCBI lineage: Eukaryota > Viridiplantae > Streptophyta > Magnoliopsida > Asparagales > Orchidaceae > Platanthera > Platanthera zijinensis. The sequence goes on along the minus strand of CM077078.1, from coordinate 255,040,188 downwards.
AAGCTTCCTCCTCTTCTCCTGTCTTTGCAAGACATGCCATGCCGTCTCCTTGGCATCCATACTTAGAGGGAAGAGGCGGTTCGTCGCCATCTTCACTCTGACCACCTCTCTTCCTTGACTATCCTTCATCGCTAAGGTGCTATCCCTCAACAGGACACGATAGCCCTTCTCCACCAGCTGTCCAAGACTTAGAATGTTACTCCTCAAGCCCGGTACATAGAAGACGTCGTTGATGAGCACCTCCTTCTCATTCATCGTCACCGCGATCACTCCTCTTACTTCCACAGAGATCTTCGAGGCGTCGCCAAAACTGACATCTCCTCCATTCGGCTCAAGGCTGGTGAACAGCTCCTTCTCACCACACATGTGGTTACTAGCTCCAGTGTCTAAGTACCACACACCATTCCTTCCTCCTGCATCGCCTTGGATGGTAAGGAACATCATCGAGTCTCCTCCCGTGTTGCTAGCTTCCGCATAATGGTTCGCTTCACCACCCTTCCCGGGTGACCAACAGTCGTAACTCATGTGCCCAAACTTGCTACAGTTGTAGCATTGGATTTGGGACATGTCTCTTCCTCCTCTTCCTTGACCTATTCCCTGGTCCCTTCCATGTCCTCGGCCTTGACCTCTCCCTTGGCCTCTTCCTCTTCCTCCTGCGTCGTGTCTCCAACCCTGAGGTTGCTCCACCTCATGCCGGTTGTGCTGATTTCTTCCAAAGTCTCTTCCACCTCTTCCTCCTCTACCTCTGCCTTGGTAGCCTCGGCCTCGCTGGCCTCCTCCTCTTCCTGAGCTTTCTCCAAAGTTAAGCTGAGTCTGGAGTGCTTTTCCCAAGCCACTCGACTCTTCCTCATCTTGCACCATCCAATACTCATGGGCTTGTAGCGAACCAACAAGCTCATCCACCGCCATCGTGGTGAGGTCCTTCGACTCCTCAATAGCCACCACCACGTGTCTAAACTTCTTGGACATCGACCTCAAGAGCTTCTCCATGAAACTGACATCTTCAATTGTCTCCCCATTCCTCTTCATCTCGTTCGTGAGCGTCCGCAGACGAGTCACGTAGTCGCCCACCTTCTCCGAGCTCTGCATCCTCATCACTTCGTATTGAGCTCGGAGTGATTGCAGCTTCACCTTCTTCGCTTTGTCCACTCCCTGCATGGAGCGTTGTAGTATCTCCCATGCTTCTCTCGATGTCTCCGCATCCGAAATCTTCTCAAACGTTGCCTCGTCAACTCCTTGGTACAATAGGAATAGGGCCTTCTTGTCCCTCTTCTTTGCTTCCCTCAACGCCACCTTCTGAGCGTTAGTCAACGCTGCTTCTGCTTCGGCAGTAAGCACCTCGACACCTTCCTCCACAACATCCCATAGCTCCTTAGAGGCGAGCAGCACTCGCATCTGGATACTCCAATTTCCATAATTTGTTTTGCTCAACTTGGGGACCTGCCCCGGCAGTCCACTTCCCATCTCCATCTCTCCTCTTCGCAAACACTCCCGGGGGTCGAACCTCCCTCTGATACCACTTGTTGGAAGCGAAACTAGGACCTCTCCTCCTCTACTCCACTCGCCAACTTCAAAACCTTCCTCGGCACAACTGCTTCCGCTCTATCCGCGCGAGCCGCAACTACCCCGGCAAGCTCGAAAATTGGCGAGATCCTCCTTCACTTAAAACGGCGAGCACCAACTTCTACACACTCCGGCGAGTGCCTCCAGCACAACTTGCTCCGGCGAGAGCAACTATAGCGAGCTCTCAGCTCGTCAGCGAGACCACCGCTCTTGCGGCGAGACGGGGTCGGCGAGAGCTTCCGGTGAGTCGGGCCTCTCCCGCGAGAACTCACCCTCTCTCTCTCTAACCCCTTCTCTCTCGCTCAGCTTCTCTCTCTTGCTTCCGCAAGTCTCTCTCTCTCTCGCTCTTCTCTCTCTCCCGCAAGTCTCTCTCTCGCCCTTCTCTCTCTCTATTCTATAAAGAAAACAGCCAGCCTTTTTTTATTTCCCGCCAATCTCTTTCCACCTCTCTCTCTCTCTCCAACTTTAATCTCTCTCTCTCCCGTGAGCTCTCTCACTCACTTTTTTGTTTCTCTCTCTCGCCTCACTCTCTCTCTCTCTTGCCTCTCCTGCGGGAGTTAATGAGGGGAGCGAATTTTTACTTTTTTCCAACTCACTTAAATGTACAATGGGGGGGGCCTATTTATAGGCAAAATAAAACAACACTCTCTTTCCTAAATAAATGCACAAAAAAAACATAACATAAAAAAAATGCATAACCCCATGCAGTGGGCCCGGTTGACTGTCAACATAAACCAACAGGAATATGATGAGCAGTAAGCAGGTAATATGATCTGGATATTTAGTTGGAAATATTGAAAACTGTTATGGGCCCTATTACGTTGATATTATTATGTTATTTATTGTCTTTAGTTCGTCTTCCTATTTAGTCGCATTCCAAGTCTGTCGCTGGTTTCCTATTTAATTACATTCCAAGTCTGTCATTTTTTTTTCATTAAGAGTCAGTTGTATTGGTAGCTCTCTTCTCTAACGAGCAAGCCCCGCTTAGGCAGCTGCGGTTCTGGCTCCATGACATCCTTCTCCGCCGTTGTCACCTCCGCCTCCGTACCTTCCTTCAATTAGGCCCATAACAACTTGGTATCAGAGCGTCGTCTTCCTCATTAGGCTACTGCTAACAGTACCACATGACATTCTGATGTAGGGTAGGTTAAGGGGTGCACAAATCCAAGACTACTAGAGATGGAGGATCAGAACCGGACACAGTAACCCTAGTCTATATGTAATAATGATACCGTCGGTGACAACGACAAATTAATATGAGCAATAAAATAATCAACCCATGCAATAATATTTGAAATGAGAAAAACATTCAGTTAGCCAAATAGTTAATAACTTTCCTCTGCTCAGAAGACCAAAGCAAAACTCACGACGAATGAGTCTCACCTGCAAACCACAAGCGTTTCGAGACGATCTATCCATGAACAATATATCCAAGCAAATATAAGGTCCAAACCAATAATAATGCAGAAAATGATTGTCCATTACAACAAGTGACTCACCGAGTAGAGGGTTGTCCACGACAATAGAGATTTCAGAGACGGAAGCGCTTTGAAGACGATCCAAGGTGGAACCAGTGGGGGAATGGCAATGAAGACAACTGGATTTGACGGTGGGAGGCGGGATCGGGCCGGAACGGGTAGATCCGACTTTGTGGAGGCGGATCCGGGCGACGGGAGGGTGAATCCGACGATGTGGGAGCGGATCTGGGCTGTGGGAGGGGAATCAGATTGGTGGGGATGGCTGGATCTGAGCTAAAATGCTCAGATCTGGACATATCTGGTGGAGGAGGGGATTTTTGGGTGGATCCACAGAAGTGTGTGGCGATAGAGGGCTGGACGGCTGTAGGCAGTGGTGGTGGTTGTAGGGGCCTGGGAAAATCCGACAGCTGCTGTAGGGGGGAAGGGGAGGGTGGCGGCTGTTGTGGTGAGGATGGGGTAGGTGGCGGATACTGTAGTGGGGGAAGGAGAAGGGACAGAGGGCGGCTGGTAACATTAAGCCAAAGAGGCTGGTGGCTGCCGTAGGAGGCTGTAGAGGTGGCGGTAGAGGGAATAGAGGTGGGGAGAAGGTGGTTAGGGATAGGTAGTACCTTGGGGAGGAAGATAAACGCCTATGAGTCGTCAACCTAGGGTTCCATGGAGTCGGCACCGTGGAATGATCGCTGGACTCCAGGAATGAACTCTCCAAAATCTGTAATAGCCGTGGAGTCGGATCATCAATCCGAACACCTATATGGTAAGTAGCCAATTGGACCTGAACTGGCCCAAAACTCATCCTCCGCTGCGGGTCCGCTTCTCCAATCCACATTATTCTCCCCAGCTTGAAAGAATTCATCTCCTGTTGACCAGAGATCAAAATTCTCCTAGTGTATGCTAGGTAAGACTCTATAAGTTCCACCGGAGGTCGTCCAAGTATCTTTGATTGTGAAGTATCCTCGCCAATGGTACTCTTTTGTCTGACTAACTGGCGTAGCTATGCATGCATAAGCCACAATATCAATAATGCTCTCATCGCTCAACTCACGAGTGGTGGATCCCGGTGCAATCGGCGGTGCCGCGGGTGAAACCAAAGAAGACGAGTCCATGGGTGAGTTGTGGAGGCCATCAGATGTGGGTGGACTATGTGGGCGGTAAGGCAACGAGAGTAGAGGTGTGGGTGGATGGGAGTCTCAACTGTTTGGATCCACATACTCGCGAGGCTTGTAGTACGGTGCCAGATCTTCAACATTAAATACCGGGTGAATATCCATACTTGCAGGGATATGAAGCCTATAGGCATTCATCCCAATGCGACTTATGACTGAGCATGGGCCTATTCGCTTGACGCTTAGCTTTTTGGCAGGCCCCGGAGAGAGCCTCTTAGGGCAGATTCACACCATCACCTGTTCTCCTTCCTGAGATACTTGTTCTCGCTTGCGTATATCTGCATGAGTTTTATAATTTTCATTGCTCGTAAAGATTCATCGGCGAATTGACTCATGCAACTCATGCAAATGACGTGCAAATGACTCGACAGACTCATGTAGATAATGCAAATGATGCAAATAAAACACGACAAATACGATACACTCGCTAGGGGAAAATCTAATAATGACCGTGATGTCTCTAAAATGTGATGACCTATCAGGAGATTATTTTGGTGGAATATAAAAATATTCGTCTAGTGGGCGACAAATACCGAAAAAACTTTTTGAGACATCGGTACTAAGTTGCATAATTATGGAATGCTAAATACATTCCAAGGGTTGTGAGTCATCAGGCGGCTCACCTAGTGGTAGATAGAAAAATTTATCGTGAATAATCCCATCACTGAAAGTACTGACGCTGATAGTGGCAAAAGATCGTAATGTAGGGGTGTGTCGAGTACTACTCAAATGATAAAGCCCGTCAGGTGGCTCTCTATGGGGTGTATAAGAAAATGCATCTCGAATGCTCAACTCGCTAGTGCGCAGGCACAAGCCAAACATACAAATTTGAGTGCTCTCTGGGAAGGGAGGCTCCTCAAATGGTTCTCTCAGGGACTCAACGAAGGGTTTCCCAAGGGGGTCAATAATGACAAGATCATCCAAAAGAAAACCGCCACTAATGATAGTGTCTATGAAAATAAACCAGACATTCTTAACAAAGTCAATGCTAGACCCATGATCCTCCCAAGGGAGTAGTGGCTCAACGGGAGGCTCATCGGGAGTTTCAACAATGAAGTCAATAATGGTGGAGCGCCAATAGAGATCGTGTCCTCATAAGAGGGTGGGGCGATCACTACGAGATCAACATTGCGCTCTCGGCTCTCGATCGCAATGTGGATTGAGGCAATGATAAGGGAGGAGTTGGAAAAGTCCATACTCCAAAGTGGGCCACTAGGTATAATGTCAAGTCCTGATTTTCTAGCTGAAGGGGAAACTAAGTTTAAATGAAGTGTAGAAGGTGGATATACCACTACATTGCCACTAAATTGCTCGTCCCTACACTCGTGACCACGCTCACTAGTCATACTTGTATCACTCTCCACCTGTATGAAATGGTCATTTTGGACTGGAGTCCAAGGTCAAATGGGAACCAAGTATCATCCAGATGAGATGACTCAAAATCAGATGTCATGTCTCTCATGTCAGTGGGAGCACTACTAGACACATCAGTGGCTTGATCTGAATCCCTAGGCTTTCTGCCTTTCTCCTATTGATTCTTCTTAAGGCCGATTTGATGTGATCAAAATGAGCATCCAAGCGATCTAACTGCTGAAATTTGGCCTCAGGTATCTCAGATGGTGGAACACTGTGAGGGTCTTGACATGTGATGTGTTCTTGGTGATGGTGATCTTTATAGGGCTCCCGAGAGTCACCTAGACGATCGTTCCTAATATAATCAGATCGTGCTCGTGGGTGGACGTGATCCCTACAAACGGGCGACGACGGGCGAGGATGATCAACATGATAGTATGGGGACCTCTCTGGAGGAACTCTATGTGGTCGAGCACATACTAAGTCTGATTCCTCTAATAATGGAGGTGTAACAATGATGACCCGAACGGTACTCAATCATACCATCATAAGGTCGTGAAGAGGTGTAATGATGATAACGTGAATATCTTTCATCATGGTGTTCGTCTCTAGCATAATGAAATCATCTTGAAGAGTCGACGCAATTTCTGGAAGTTGTGTGCCACAGATGATAATAATCATCATAATAACGTAAGGATTTCTCTGAAGAGGCTCTATGAGATCGAGTATAGGTGGACTCGAGATCCCCAATAGAGGAGAGGAACACCGACGATAATTAGTCATGGATGAACCTGAATACTCTATATGACCTACCACTACATATATAAATGGTGCCCAAATCTAGCTCTGATACCAATTTATGTAGGGTAGGCTAAGGGGTGCACAAATCCAAGACTACTAGGGATGGAGGATGAGAACCAGACACGCTAACCCTAGTCTATATACAGTGATACTGTCGGTGGTGGCGACAAGTTAATACGAGCAATAAAATAATCAACCCACAATAATATTTGAAATGAGACAAGCATTTAGTTAGCCAGACAGTTAATGACTTTCCTCCACTCGGATGGCCAAAGCAAAATGCGCGGCGATTGAGTCTCATCGATAAATCACAAGCGATTCGAGACGATCTATCTACAGGAAATATATCCAAGCAAATATGAGATCCAAACCAATAATAATGCAGAAAATGGTCGTCCAATGCAAAAAGTGACTCACCGAGTAGAGGGATGTCCAAGACAATGGAGATTTCATAGACGAAGCGCTTTGACGGCGATCCAAGGTGTAACCGGTGGCGGAATGACAACTAAGACGACAGGATTTGACGATGGGAGGCGGGATTGGGCTGGAACGAATAGATCCAGCTATGTGGAGGCAGATCTGGACGGCTGGAGGGTGTATCCGACGATGTGGGAGCGGATCTGGGCTGTGGGAGGGGAATCATATAGGTGAGGATGGCTGGATGACTGGATCTGGGCTGGAATGCTCAGATCTGGACAGATCTGGTGAATGGGATTTTGGGGTGGATCTACGAAAGTGGGCGGTGGTAGAGGGTTGGACGACTGTAGCAGCAGTGGTGGTGGCTGTAAGGCCTGGGAAAAACCGACAACTGTTGTAGGGGGGAAGGGGAGGGTGGTGATTGTTGTGGGGAGGATGGGGTAGGCGGTGGCTGTTATAGTGGGGGAAGGAGAAGGGGCGACGAGCAGCTGGTAACAGTAGGAAGCCAAAGAGGCCGACGGCTGCTGTGGGTGGCTTTGGTGGTGGAATATAGGTGTGCAAAAGGTGGCTAGGGATAGGTAGTACCTTATAGAGGAAGATAAGCGTATATGAGTCATCACTTAGGGTTCCACAAAGTCGGCACCGTGGGATGATCACAGGATTCCGGGAATGAACTCTCCAAAATCTGCAATAGCCCTATACAACCCCCTAACACTCTATTTATAATAAAGAGAGAACTAGGACATCCCACCATCGACGACTATGATTAGGCGAAGGTGGTATAACCCGATTACATCAAAACAAATGCAAAAATAACAAAGTAATATATGAAATTTTTTCGGTACGACGGGCCGGACGTATCCGTGGAGTCAGATCATCGATCCAGACTTGCAATATATGGTAAGTAGCTAATTGGTCCTGAACGAGCCCAAAACTCGTCCTCCGTTGTCGGTCCGCTTCTCCAATCCACATCACATTCCCCTCTGACATCGACGAGCAGTCACCAACAACTTCGTCTCCTCAAAAATTAATTTTTACTCCAAGCACCGACCATTTGGTTCTCTTGGAACAAACCTCATATGAGCGAGAAAACCACAACTATCGTTTACAATAATTTTTGTGCATCGCCCAACAACCAAAACCATGATGCAAGTTTGTGAAAGATAATGCCTCCCTTCCCGTTGTTACTACTCCGCCTATGAATCATGACAACATCAGTAAGGCACTGCCTTCGCCACTAATCCGCCACGAGCCACCACCTCCAGCCATCGTATGCCCTATAACAGTTCCTCTACCACCCTACGACGCTACCCCATGTGGGATTTTTCGACTTATGATGGAAGGAAGGACCCATTAGGTTGGCTCACCAAGTACGAACAATTTTCCGCCCACCAACAAGTACTGATAGAAGATCAAATATCTTTCGCCTCCTTAAAAATCCTTGAATCAACTCTTCTTTGGGCCACTCGCCTCATCACCAACCACCTGGGTCTGACATGAGACGACTTCAAGCGATTCTACAATTTGTGCTTCGGTCCTCCCACCCGCAGCAACCGCATAGGGGAGTTCACAACTTTACGACAAACGGGCTCCATCGATGATTATCTAGAAGAGTTTCAGCTTCTCTTGGCACAAGTCCCGCTTTCCCCTGACATGCAGGTCTCCATGTTCACTGCGAGATTTCATGACCGACTGCGGCTGGATGTTGAATTTGAGACTCCTCGCGACTTAATGACTGCCATGAGCTTGGCCAGGATTTGTGACCATCGCCTCCAACTAGCACAAGGGGCTTACATTTCCACTGACACTCGGGCCCCGTCGGGACGTACTGAGGGTAAAGGCGCTCCGATTTGTCCGATGATGGATCGACGTGTGCAAGGCTTATGCTATAACTACGAAGAACAATATACTCGCAGACACCAGTGCAAAAAGCTTTTCTTTCTGCAAATCTAGGACTTTGACGATGATGAAGGTGTCGGATAAAGCGGACACCATTGATCTCCCTCAAGTTTGAGGTCAAGCTCTTTTTCAATGCGAGAGAGATGTTATGACCTTATGGGCCCTATTACAATGATGTTATTATGTTATTTATTGGCTTTAAGTCGTCTTCCTATTTAGTCGCATTCCAAGTCTGTCATTGATTTTCTATTTAATTGCATTCCAAGTCTGTCCTTTTATTTTCATTACGAGTCAGTTGTACTTCTATTTAAAACACCCATTGGATCTTGTATTGGTATGTGTTAAAAAGAACATGTAATGACCCGTTTAAGGGCCCATCATAGGCCTTCTTCCTCTACTTGTAATAGTCCCACATCTTAAAATTGGGACTCTTCCCTCTTTTCTCTCCCTATATATATGTATTCATACTTGTATTTACAGACACAAAAAATATATGCAAAGATTTACTTTTTCCAAATACTTGTGCTCTTTTTCTCTACATGGTATCAAAGCAAGCGATCTCTCTGGGCGGTCTCTAACCTTCTAGCCGCAATCCTTTGCGTGGTTTGCTAACCGCACCTCCTCGGTGGATAGGAATTCTATACCCGCACCTCTCTGTGCGGCTTCCTATATGCATCCCTCTGCGGATAGACTTCTTCTGTCTGCACGGGTGACCTTGTGCTGGTCCCTCCTCGTCTGGACTCCTCTCCTCTCTTTTATAGACTTCGCCGTTGGGACCCACCGTGCGGTTTGTTCTGTGTCCGCCGCGGTCTGCTTGGTTCGTCTCATCCTGTCCGCTGTTTTCTTGACGTGACGGTTCACTTCTGTTAGCCGCATCGGCCTGTCTTTGTGGTTTGTCTCTTTAGCCGCAACGGTCTGCCCCTCCGTGCCCGCAGCGGTCTGCCCCTCCGTGCCCGCAGCGACCTGCCACATTTTTTGCTAGCCGGTCTCTACTTCTTTATCGCCTCTCTTTTTCCCTTCAGCAGTCTGTTACGGATCCTCGTTGGGGCAAGACGTACAAGTGCCGCGAGCCTCGCGTAACAACCGCCTAGACCGCCGCGCCTTTTTATCGTTATTTTTTTTCCATTTAAGTATTTTGATCCTCATGTTTTAAGCCTTATGAGGAGGGCATTTCAGTACTTTGGGTGAACCGGATTTTATCCACTTTATAGGTGGGGGTTTGTGGTATGGAATGGAGGAAGAAGTTAAATCAAAATCTCCTCTCCTCTCTCTCTCTCTCTCTCTTAATTTTCTCTCTCTCTATTCTCCCGGTATTCCCTCTTGTCACCCCGCTCGAACCGAAACCCTCGCTGCCCTAGCAGCGCCGCCACACCCAGTCGCATCGCACCAGGCGCCTGCCGCCGTGAGGAGCTTCTCCTCCGCATCTCCACCATTGCGCTCAAGGGATCGAAGAAAGGCTCTTCCTCCCTCCTCCGGGACTTCCCTCTCCACCGATCGTTTACACGTTCGCAATCCCGGGAACGTAACATCTTGGTATCAGAGGAACCGGTCCTTCCACCGTCCAACGACATCATCTCTCCGCCACCGCTCCATTCCAACACCGAATCTTACCCCGATCCAGGTAGCAGCGACCCGATCTGCGTCTTCCCGAGCTTCCCGCAACAGATCCGGACGGCAGCCGCCCCGTGCCGCCGAATCCCGCCGGTTTTCAGCGTTTCGCCCCCCATTTTCCTTGGATCTTCGCTTGGCGGAGGTTCTCTACTTGCCTCATCCACTAGTCTACTTCCCCTCCTAGTTTTTTCTCCACGCCGATTATCTATCTCCATGGCGGATGACACCAACACCGGCCCAACGTTGGCCCAAATTTTTGAATCGTTCAAGTCCATGATGGCAGACAACCACCAAGCTCTCCTCGCCGTGATCCGACCAACCGGCATGCCGCCGCCTAGTGGGACGGCCTCCGCCTCCTCTCCATCGGTTCCCGAGCAACAACACCACCCTCTACTGACCGAGCTTCAAGGTCGCTCTGACTATTCTACAGTGCCACAGTTTGTTAAGTTGTATTTTCCGATTTTGAGGGCCGCGAGGATCCCCTTACTTGGTTGACTCGTTGTGAGCAGTTCTTTGCGACACATCGTACATCGTGGGAAGATTGGTTGGGTGTCGCCTCTTTCCACTTGATGGGATCCGCACAACTGTGGTTCTCCCAGCTCCACCGGGAGAAGCCCCTACTTACTTGGGATGACTTCAAGACTCACTGCAGCCTTCGCTTCGGGCCCCCACTCCGCTCCAACCCCATCGGTGACTTGATTTCTTTGAAGTAGTTGGGTTCTATTGACGATTACTTGGAGCAGTTTCAGGTGCTCCTTGCTCGCGCCCCGCCAGTCCCAGCGGTGCACCAGGTGGCTTTCTTCACTGCAGGGCTACATAAGTGCCTCCGCATGGACGTGGAGTTCCAGAGCCCGCTGGATCTCACTACTACCATGAGTCTTACACATATCTGCGAGCGGCGCATATTGCTGGACCATCCTCACATGACGACCAACGACACCTCTTTCCGACACCCCAGTCATGCTCAGCCGCCACCTAGGGGAGGCACGACTCGGACTAAAGAAGGGGAGCGACCGACACACATCCGACGCTTGTCCACTCAGGAGATGGGCGAACGCCGTGCAAAGGGACTCTGTTTCAATTGTGATGAACCCTACACCAAGGGGCATAGATGTAAGCGCCTCTTTTGTCTAGAGGTCGACGACCCATCCGACGAAGATGTCGGGGATGACGAGCTAGGACACCCCGCCATCTCTGTCAATGCCATGTCGGGGCCACATTCGGGGGAAACAGTTCAGATGCCCATTTCCGTGGCGGGCCACCAGCTCCTTGCTTTCATGGATACCGACAGTACACACAGCTTCATCAGTGACCTCATGGCTCAGCGGCTTCAGCTACCAGTTACTACTCGCAGTCGCTTGCGTGTTGCCGTGCTGAATGGTGCAACGATAGTCTGCACCGGGGTTTGTCGGGTCGTTCCGATCATTGTGGGTGAATTTCACTCTCGAGTGGACTTCTTCGTCATAGCCCTGCAGGGGTTCGAGGCAGTTTTGGTGACGCGATGGTTGCACACTCTTGGGCCGATTCTGTTGGATTTGGACGCCCTGACGATGACCTGGGGACAGGGGCCTTTGTAGATAGTGTGGCACGGCCATCCGATGGGGGATGTTGGTCACGCCTTCTCCTTCCAACCTGATTATTCCGAGCAGCCAAGCCTCTCTGCTCTTCTTTGGGAGTACAACGACACCATTGTCGTGTCGACTGGGCTCCCTCCCTCGCGCCGCCAGGATCACCGTATTTGCCTTCTTTCGAGCACAGCCTCGGTGTTCGTCCGCCCTTACCGCTATCCCTTCCTCCAAAAGGATGAGATTGAGCGCCAGTGTACCGAGATGCTTCGACAATGGATCATCCGCCACAGTGTCTCTCCTTTCTCTTCTCCGGTCCTGCTGGTCCATAAGGACGGCTCTTGGTGCTTCTGCGTAGATTATCGGGCCTTGAATGCGCAGACAGTGTAAGACAAGTTTCCTATTCCAGTTGTTGAAGAGCTGTTGGATGAGTTGCATGGGGGCACACTATTTCTCCAAGTTGGATCTTCGCTCGGGGTACCACAAGGTCCGCATGTTTCCGGCGGACGTGGAGAAGTCCGCTTTCCGCACACATCATGGATACTTCGAGTTTCTTGTGATGCCTTTCGGGCTCACCAACGTCCCGTCTACCTTTTAGGCTTCACTTGCTACTACCGACGTTTCATTCAGGCTACTCCGTCATTGCCGCCCCCTTGTTAGCTCTTCTACGACGCCAGTGCTTTACATGGGACGGCACCGCCTTGGAGGCATTTCGAGCACTGCAGCAGGCCTTGGTCTCGACCCCGGTCCTCCAGCTACCGGATTTTGGGACGGAGTTTCAGGTGGAATGCGATGCGTCGGAGCATGGTTGCGGCGCGGTACTTCAGCAGGGAGGCCACCTGATAGCTTATTTCATCCGTAAGATGGCTCTCCACCACCGGAAGCTTCCTGCCTACGAGCAGGAGCTTATCGGCCTGGCGAATGCCGTCCATCACGCGTCCCTATTTATGGGGCCGTACCTTCTTGATCAGTACCGACCACTTCAACCTCAATTACTTGTTGGAGCAGTGATTGACGACGGTGCCACGACAGCGCTGGGTGAGCCGACTCTTGAGCTATGATTTCAGGGTGGAATACAAGGTCGACCACTTCAATCGTGCAACCGACTCTCTTTCTCGCCGCGACTCACTGGAGGCCTCTCTATGCCGTGTCTGAGCCATCCTCCTTGGTTCTTCCTCGCCTCCTTCAGGAGATCGATGACACACCCGCCCTCAACGAGCTACGACGCCGCATCCAGGAGGGGCGACTTCCACCATGTTGGACAGTTAGCGACGGCCTCATTCTCTATAAGGGTCGCTTTTACTTGCCGGCCACTTCTCCATTGGTCACCGACATCCTAGCAGCCGTCCACGACCGTACTCACGAAGACATCCACAAGACCCTTCAGCGCCAACGCACCGAGTTCTTCTGGTCGGGACTCAAGTGCAGTGTTCAGTCTCACATTGCAGCATGCGTCATCTGTCAGCTCAGCAAGACCGAGTCTCTCTCTCCAGTCGGTCTACTACAGCCTCTTCCAGTGCCGACACAGATTTGGGCCGATATCTCTATGGATTTCATTGAGGGGCTGCCTTCTTCCCGAGGATATTCTATCATTTTTGTGGTGGTCGTCCGCTTCTCCAAGGGGGCCCATTTCATTGCCATGAGCCGCCCCATCACAGGTCCCACCGTGGCCCGTGTTTTCTTCGATCGCGTGTTTCGTCATCACAGGGTACCAGAGAGCATCGTTTCTGATCGCGACCAGGTTTTCACACCTCAGTTTTGGCAGGAGTTGTTTGACCTTTGTGGCACATAGCTGACACTTTCTTCAGCCTGCCACCTGCAGTCAGACGGTCAGACCGAGGTAGTCAACAGGACACTCGAGATGTACTTGCGTTGCCTCACGGGGGACCGCCCGAAGGACTGGGCCCACTGGTTACCATGGGTAGAGTACTGTTACAACACGTCCTACCACACCGCCCTCCAGACCACTCCTTTTCACCTGATATACGGTCGGGATCCACCCCGTCTCCTCACTTATGTTGATGGCTCGGCTCGCTCCACCGCCGTCGACACCGAGCTCCGCACGCGTGATGAGGTCTTGCGCCTCGCCCGGGCTCGTCTACTTTAGGCCCAAACATGGATGGAGACCAACTACAACCGCAATCACCGCGAGTTATTCTTTGCTCCCGAGGATTGGGTTTGGCTCAAACGCCGGCTCTACCGTCAGGTCACCGTCTCTAAAGGAGCATACTAGAAGCTGAGTCCTAAATTCTTTGGACCCTTCGAGATTCTCCACCGCATAGGGGACGTGGCTTACCGTCTCCGACTCAACGAAGACGCGCAGATCCACGACGTCTTTCACGTATCGCAACTGAAGCCATTCGTGGACGACCCTCCCGCAGCACCCTTGGTCCCATTACCACTGCCACCACCACACAAGCTTGAGGACAAGCTCGATGTCGAGCAGGGAGGAGATGTTACGGATCCTCATTGGGGCAAGACGTACAAGCGCCGCGAGTCTCGCGTAACAACCGCCTGGACCGCCACGCCTTATCATCATTATTTTATTTTCATTTAAGTATTTTGATTCTCATGTTTTAAGCATTATGAGGGCATTTCAGTACTTTGGGTGAACTAGATTTTATCAACTTTATAGGTGGGGGTTTGTGGTTTGGAATGGAGGAAGAAGTTAAATCAAAATCTTCTCTCTGTCTCTTAATTCTCTCTCTCTATTGTCCCGATATTCCCTCATGTCTCCCCGCTCGGACCGAAACCCTCACCGCCCTAACAACGCCGCCACACCCTGTCGCATCGCACCAAGCGCCCGCCGCCGTGAGGAGCTCCTTCTCCGCATCTCCACCATTGCGCCCAAGGGATCGAAGAAAGGCTCCTCCTCCTCCGGGACTTCCCTCTCCACCAGCCGTTTACACGTTCGCAATCTCGAGAACGTAACACAGTCTCTTCTCAGCCCGCCGCGATCTTCATCTCAACTCAGTGCTCCTCAGCTCGCCGCGGTTATTTCTCAGCTCGTCGTGGTGTTTCCTTCCTGCTCGCAGTGCTTCAGCCCGCCGCGGCCTTCTCTCATTATCACTGCCGGCTTCTTCTTCTCTACTCGCTTCAGGTTATTCCCTAGCCGCTACCAGTCTTCATTCACTGTCCACTGGCCTCTCCTCTGAGCTGCTGCCAGACTTACCTTGCTGTCTGTCGGCCTCTTCTGCTCTTAGCTACTGCCGGCCTCTTTTGCTCTTAGCCGTTGCCGGCCTCTTCTGCTCTTAGTTGCTGACGGCCTCTTCTGCTCTTAGACGTTGCCGGCCTCTTCTGCTCTTTGTCGTTGTCGACCTGTTCTTGCCATTACAGGTTTCTTCTCTTTGCTACTGTTGTTGCTCTGGTCCGCAGTCTCCATCCTAGCCGCCTCTTATAACCGCCAGACAGTGTTGTCATAGATTCCTCTACGGATTCCTCCCCTTCAGCCCGCTTGGTTCCAGCTCCTGAACTGTGTGACGAGTTAAGGATCACCACCATCTCCCTTACTAAGAAGAATAATTTTGTTGAATGAGTGCATTCTATCCGCCGGGTACTTCAGTCCAAGGGACTTCTGCATCATCTCACTAGGGATACTCCTTCTGCACCTACTGATGATTGGCTGCGTGACGATGGTCATGTTCAAACTTGGCTTCTCAACTCCCTTGATGGTGAACCGTACCGCATGGCCATGTATCATGAGACGGCCAAGGCGATGTGGGATGAACTTCATTCTCTATACTCTGGCAAGGATAGTCTCCAACATTTGTACGACAATCATCACCGATCTTCAATCCCTTGACTCAGGAAGTGCTGCTGACTTGACATCTTTTGTCGCTCGGTCCAAGTCGCTGGTTGAGGCCTGGATTCCGCATCAGCCCCCGACTACGTATCTTGCTGCCTAGCATGGTCAAAAGGAGGTTGTTGGTATTATCATGTTGATGACACGTGTTCCGCCTCATCTTCATAGTGTCCGGGCTCAGATCGTCTCCTCTGCTACTATTCCATCATTCTCTGATGTGTGCTCCATGCTGCTCAAGGTTTCACCGCCTCTTAATGCCATTGGCCCTCCGACACCGACTCTTCTCCAGCAATCTTTTGCGCCATTACTTCCTCTCCCTCCCGCTACTTGTGGGGGCCGTACTGGCTCTCGGGGGAGGGGCTGAACTGGCCGGCCAAGGCCTAAGTGCTCATTCTGTGGAAATGATTGACACCTTGAGGCAACCTACTATCGAAAGCATGGTTTGCCTCCTCGTCCAAATGCCTCTGTTGCCGCCCTCAGCCCTTCTGTCACTCAGGCTGGTCTTAATGAAGTCCGCCTCCAGCTCCAACAACTTCAAGGGTTGCTCCACAACTCATCTGCCTCTGTTGCCTCCGTCTCTCATGAATGTATTGCTTGTCTCTCCACTAGCCTGCGTTGAATAGTGGACTCAGGTGCTACTCATCTTATCACCTCCTTGAAGCCACCTCAATACTTGGGATTCTCTGTATCCCACGTTTATCATTGTAGTCAATGACAACACAGCTCCTGTCTCCGACTTTACTGATATACCTCTAAATCTGTCTATTTCTCTTCGCTCGGCTCTCCATGTCCCGGACTCTCCGTTTAATTTACTTTCTGTTAGTCGCCTCACTAATGATTTGGATTGCTCTGTCACATTCACCTCTTCTTCCTTTATAATGCAGGACCGATGGACGCAGAGTATCATTGATAAAGGATGACTACACAATGGGCTCTACCTTCTCGATGCCTTCCCCATCGTTCTCTCTTCTGTCTCCTTTGTTGACTAACATCAGCGTCTTGGGCATGTGTAACGCCCCAAGTTTCTATAGGCAGGAAAAGAAGTTACCGTGGTGTTAACAATACCGCGTGGCGGTAGCGTCAGGCGTCGAGATCATCGAGTAAGGCGTGTTGACTCGACGCATTGTCTACCGCGCAGCGGTAGGTTGTTATCGCGCGGCGTTAGCTAATTAATTGGCTGAGTTCTCGGGAAGTTATCGCCCAGCGGTAGGGATACCACAGACGGTAGCTTGAGCAATTTATTTGTCGAAGCTCTCGGGTTTCTACCGCGCGGCGGTAGTAACTGTCGTGTGGCGGTAGCGGAAGCGGTCGTGTCGTAACCGTCGCTAGCTACCGCGAGGCGTTAGCATCCTATCGCGCGGCGATAGCGTAGCTGTAACGGCATCGCAACGTGTCGGCCTGTGGTTGGAGGGCCTGGGCGGTGGCACGCGAAACAAGGCGTTGATTAACGGTACCGCGCGGTAGTAGCCCGATTTAAAGTCTTAGAAGTTACAGTTTCTCCTCATTTCTTTGGAAACTTTAGGTTGAGTGGCTGTAGCAGGAAGAGAGAAGTTCGGTCGAAGTAGATCTCGCCGCCATTGGAGTTTCGGGGCTCAGATTCACGGGACGACTTCAGATCTAAGGAGGCAAAGCCGAAACGGTCGTTTTCACCCGGCTAGAATCTCTTCCATGACGCCGAAACAGACTTCTAGGGTAACGATCCTCTTCCTTGGACATGCGAAGTCCTTCTTTTTGGCATTTGAGGGTAGACACTCCACGAACACGTGGAAGTGGTTCTCCCGACGGGTAGATCCGTGAATCCCCGTTAGTTTTGCATTTAGATCCGGAATCGAAGTACGGAATAAGCATGATGTGTGAAGCCCATCTGGACAGGTTGGTCTGAATTGGTGATGATTGTATGTTTTTTATGCCGGAGAACAGTCCGTTGTAATCGCGTAGATTTCGGAGTCGTGGGATGTGCAGATGGTTGCGTTGAGAGTACTGGAGGTAAACTCCAGGAAAACACCCGAAAAGGGGGGAAGAATCGATAGTCTGTCCCCTACCGCGCGGCGGTAGCGCTACCGCCGACGATAACTCCCAGTGAGCATTGTGTTGATTGTGAGGCATGTCTCTTAGAGACCTGGTGACCGTTTGTTGAGGGCTGTCTCTTGGAGACCTGATGTCCGTCTGCTGAGGCCTGTCTCTTGAAGACCTGGGGGCCCGCATGTGAGAGCTAAGAGCCTGTGTAGCCTAGCTTAGACGGCCGTGAGAGACAGCCTTGGAACATAACAGAGTTATGTATGATTGTGAATGAGAAAGGGGAGGCTGACCCGCATTGTGGCTTGTTGCGCCCGGTGATTTGAGTAACGGGAAAGAGCTGAACTGTACCCAGCCCTATGCCGTTCGACTTGGAATGAGTCAGTGAGTGAATCCGGGGGATCACCGTGACTAGTCGTAGCCATAGAGGTGAGTCTTTGGCTTCGGCCCGAAAAGACTAGAAAATGCTCAAGTGTGCTAGCCGTTGCTAAGAACGGTGGTGGGACCCTGAAAATTCCTGTGCCCCGAGTGCACGGGGCGTGTGGCCGGCAGTGCCAACGTCTGTGGTGAATGGTGCTTAAGTTGCACGTTCTGGATACCAATATTTGATTATACTAATGCCCGCAGGGAAGGAGCACCGCCACCCCGACTGAGGGGTGGGTCGCTATAATTTGGTCAGCTAATGCTGACCGTTGCTATTGTTTGCCACCATTGTGGTGGAATGTTTCGTGCAGGTGCAGCCGAGCCAAGCGGGAAATAACGGGCTGGAGCCTAGGATTGCTAAGCTGGCCCTTGAAAGCCAAAGCGAATTACCCGTTTACTTTATTGTTCATGTGTGATCGGCCTGCGTGCCGATGTATACAAGACAATTTTATTTAAGTTGAACAATGTAAGGCCTTAAGGCCAAGATTATTTATGTATTTGGTTTATCATTCCTACTGTTATGTTAATGGACATTCAATTGTCTGGGTTCCTGTTAAACCTTTAAATTACTTTCGCTAGAATGCACTCTGTGTTAAAATGCGTGATTTTTGATTATGATTTCAATTAGTAACTCCTCTGACTGTTCGTAGTATATGGCGTCGGGTCCTGACCGGCCCTTCTGTTATATACTATGTGACGGAAGGGGATGTTACAAAGTTGGTATCAGACTCTGGTGTCGGTCTTTCTTATTTGAATTCGTGGGCGAATTCTTTTAAGAGGTGGTGAACACATGTATGTGCGTTACCGTTATAACATAAAAAGAACCCGTGAATGTCTACTTAGGAATGAAAATTCACATGTTTGAGGAACCTGCGTGTTCCTATGATTGCTTTTTGGCAATTGTTTGTCACTTAATTGAGTGTTTCACGATTATAGGTGACTAGGAATGGTGCAGAGCAGTCACAACGTCAGCACTCTGCGGAGAGTAGTGCACCCAATGACGCACATGCGACCCCTCCTACTGAAACCATTCGTATGGTAGCTGAAGCGGTGTTCGCTATGATCAATGCCCAACCAGGGAGGCAAGTGCAGCCTCCTGCTCCTGGATTAGGTCATGTACCGTTTGGCGTAGCGGAACTTATGGTGGCAGATCAAGTAGCGGCAGAGCCCGTAGTGCAGAGGAGAGCAACTGAAAATAGCTAAAACATGTGATGAGCTTTAATCCACCAGTATTTTTGGAGTCTGAAACCCCAACGCAAGCTGAGGACTGGCTTTCCAGGGTTAAGAGAGTCATGTCCGCACAGAGACTGAGGAGTCGCAGAAGGTTACGATAGCCACTTTTTTTCTGGATAGTGAAGCAAGGCTATGGTGGGATGAGTTAGAGCTGCATCACTTCGTTGGGAGGCAAATCTCTGATATCTCGATGGAGGAGTTCTCGAGAGAGGGCGGGCGGCTGGTGAGAGGGCGGGCGGGCAACGTCCGGGGAGGAGGCCCGCCGCCCACCGTCGGCAAAGTGGTGCTCACGGTGGTTTGCCCACTACGCGTGATGGGATCGGTGCGCGGGGGATCGGGCGCGGTGATCGCGCGTGCGGTCAACCTCATGATCCCACTACTTTTGAGGTGGAGATCATGGGTGCACACCTAATCTTATAAAATGGGTCTCATCCCCAACACTTCCTATGCGCGTGTCTGCACGTGTGTAGCAGCCACCAATGCCACCATCTACATTTGCGTGCACGTGTTTCTCGTTGTTTTACGGTTCCGCACAGACAGTTGAAGCTGCGCGCCAAATCAATCTCAGCAGCTCAAAAGACTAAGTCTCCGTTTGGGGGGACTTATTTTCACCGGTCAAGCGGTTACGATCGCATGAATCAGACTATAATTATGGTCCGATTCATGCGATGGTAACCGCTTGACCGATGAAAATAAGTCCCTCCAAACAAAGCCTAAATTGCAGGTAAGTTGGGTTTGCAAAAGAAGAGCAAGGGTGATTGAGATGGGTCTCATGTTTTTAATTTTATTGTGTCTAGAAGTGGAGATTGAAGAGCAGTGCCTGTATAAATAAGTTGTCTCCAAGCATTTAGATATTCTTAAGATGGGTCTCATGTTTGAATTAATCATAGCAACTTGCACAACAATAAAAATAGGGAGTTGTTAAACACATTACCTTTTGTTGCATATTTTTGTTTAAAGCACTGCAGAATGCTAAAGACACACGAAAATGTTATAGGCATCGTATGATTTATTAACAACAAACTGACTAGAAAAAGTTTCACATAATTTGGTACAAAATGAGTTCATTAAAATATGGCAGATCGATTTTGACACGAAACATGAATATAAGCTTCATTAAGAAACCATCACCAAAAATTCTTCAAATTAAAAGACAGATTGCTACAAAATCGCGCGAGCTATTTATTAAAACCATCAATTAGGAGAAATTGCGGCGTTGGTGCCTTTAGAAGTTCAACATCATAAATTAAGAGAAATTACGGTGCGAGTTAGTGCAACGCAACTAGTATTTTTTGTTTGGAGTAATTTTAAGATTAAATTAGAAGAATTTGCGATGCACATAGCCGAAATCGTGCAAGCTCTTTAATAAAACACTGCATCCTCAATTAGAAAAAATTGCCGTGTTGGTGTCTTTAGAAGTCCAACATCATAGATTAGGAAAAATTGAGGTGTGAGTAATTTTAGGGTTTAATTGAGAGAGAAATTGCAATGCACAGTCAAAAATGGGATGCTTTTAACCTCTTAAAAATAAAGTAAAATGAATGTTCGCTGTTTATTTTTGTTGTAAAATAATATTTCTTTACAATGATTTGTATTCTCCTATTTAAGAATGAAAATATCATATATTTTTTTCGGCATTAATGTCTACTTTTCCCACATTTCACCCTGCCTCTTTCAATGGTTAGAGCAGCTTTTGATGATCTTTACTAATGCCATAATCTTTTGCAGTTTTCCATCGGCACTATCAAGGATGACTTCTTAGGTGTCATTCATGAGCTTCGCGCTGCTTCCTGAAACCCCCCCTTTCGTATATATACACCGGCGGATCCAGAGGGGGGCCAAAGAAACACCGACACCCCCCATTTTTTGTGATTTGTTATAAGCAGATCAATATTTGACTATTCGCAGATCAAATTTGACTAATGATCAAATTTTGCCATTTGCGTATCAAATTCAGCTATGCGCACTTCCAAAATTAATTTCCACCGCCCGCTTACTCACCTTCGCTCAATGCAAGATTTTATCTTTTGCAGTTTTTCATCGACGCTATCAAGGACGACTTCTTAGGCGTCATGATCCTAGCGTTGCTTCATGAAATCCCCCCTTTTCGTATATATACACGGGCAGTTCCAGAGGGGGTCAAAGTAACATCGACACCCCTATTTTTTGTGATTTGTTATAAGCAAATCAATATTTGGCTAATCACGGTTCAAATTTTGTTATTAATTTCCAACTCATGACCCACTGCCCGCCTACTCACCTTTGCTCAATATAACATTTTATCTATTATTATATTTAATTTTTTTTATATAAATTCGAGCGGAGGAATCTTGCTATTTCAGGGAGCACCAGAAAAAGATGTTTAATTATTTCTTAGCTTCTGTGGAAGCTCTCATCATTTTTGATCATATAAATGACGAGTAAAATAAGTAATTGGAAGTTGTTTAGTTCTTTTGTTCTCGTTCAATTTTTATTTGTAATTTTTGCAAATTTTTTAAATAAATAAAAAAAGAGAATTATTAAAAGCACCGTATTTTTGACTAGTCGTATTGTATTTTTTCCTAATTTTTCGCGCATTTTAGAAATACATCTTGTACATGCATTTTTAAGAAAAGTATTTAACACGATCTACAACTTTCGTGCTGAACACCTTTAAAGTGTTTGTACAATGAGTATTTTGGAAATACACTCAAGTTTTGCGCCTTTTAGAAATACGCCTTGCACATGCATTTATAGGAAAAGTGTTCAACATGAAAGTTGTAGATCTTGTCGAGATATCTTGTCGAGATATCTTGTCGAGATCTACAACTTTCGTGTTGAACATTTTTTTTAAAAATGCATGTACAAAACGTATTTCCAAAAGACAAAAAATTAGGACAAGCTGTGGTGCGACTAGCCAAAAGTGCGATGCTTTAATTCAAATTTCAATGTACAAAATAATATTGGTAGGATAAAAATGGCATAATTATTGATAGAGTTGATAATAAATCGGTATATTAGAGGATTTAAACGGTTAAAAATGAAGTAAAAACAATGTTTTTATAGGCAAGGCCATTTCTTCCCTCTGTACCTCCACATTTGGCAACCATTGTCGTCACCTTCGACCTCTAGTTCTACATCTTCGACTTCCTCAACATCCTCGTGGACAATTTGTCAATCTCGGATTGCTTTCGACCTCTAGGTTTCATATGCAATGGGTCGTCTTCTCGTCTCAAATTTTTAAACATCTATGGGAGATGTTGCAAATTTATCATGTTTTAATGTTTTGGGGAGATTAGTGATTCCCCTGAATTATATTTTCATACTACTGCTTTAATTTGCACGTTAGGATTTTTCGTCGTCGGTTGTTTTCATGTTTTTGTTGTGGTGTAATTGATGAGTTCTTCAACCAACTAGGCTTCAACAATGACTTCGGTCCCCCTTGTGCTTCGATGTAGCTCAGGTGCGCCATCAATAGAAAGATCGAAGATCCCTGTCTCCAACAGCTCCATCTACGACAATGGGTCGGCTAGAAATTTACCGGAAATAGGAGCGAGGAAGATTCACGTATTGGGGGATGGAGTTATGTCGGGAAGAAAGGGGCGAGAGGTATGAGGGCAAGAATGGAGTGTTATTTAGCCGTTGCGTATTAAATTTCAAAATTAATTAATGTAAAAAACAAGGACCAAACAAATGAAACCTTCAACATTTTTTTTAGAATGCCGAGTTGTATGACTCTAAACAACAAACACTCAATATTATATCAAATAAAATGTGGAATTTAAAAGAGCTAGATGGAAATAGCTTCAGGAGCAAAGAACCAATTAATGCTTCTATTTTCTTCAATTCATGTTTCAATAGGTAACTAAGGTAAGACCACTTAGTGGGAATCAAAACCAATTAACACCATGCACATGCCAAGCCCAGTGGAATAACAAATTTTTTACTTTTTTTACAAGCAAAGATGCAAACTCAATATTATGGATTGTAATTAGAAGAGAAGGTTCTTCAAGCATCTTCTATTGCAATTTAATTGTCATCATTCATACTTCAGCTTGAAATCAAGGATCTTCAAGGATATTTGTAGCTACAGACTTCCAGTTGATTGTAAAATTGGAAGCCAAGTTCACTGTTTTCCACTAATTCTCTTGTAATATATATATATATATATATATATATATATATATATATATATATATATATATATATATATATATATATATATTTGTTATAAAATGATTTAATAGTTAGAAATGGATGCAAGGGGTTCTGATTCATCCAGTGTCCAATCAATGATTCATCCAGACTGGAAGTACATGCACCAAATTTTTGCTGCTAATGAAAATGATTTGACTTGATATTTTTGTGATAAAATCACGAAGAGTTGAATTTACCCTGGTAAACAACACATTGTTGGAGGATTTAAAAATATTAAAGCTTATTTAAAATGCCCGCCACATGTACGCACAAAAATTCAAGAATTTGTGGATAAAAAAGCTAGTGCAAGCAACATAGAAAAGTACGCATTTTCTGATTTTGTAGATATAGATACGTTTGGAAGTGATGGAGAAATGAATGACAATGTGGAGAAAATTCATAAAAGACAAGATTTCTCTAAGAGGACTCGACCGGAAGAACCGATAAATGTTTTTTTGTACAAAAAAATTGAAAAGACAACTCCAAAAAAGAAGTTGAACAAAAAATGAAACGAACATCTATTAATGAAGCTTGAATGAAGGAGCTGATAGGGCGAGCTTGTAAACATATAGCTCAGTAGATATATGATGCAGGTATCTCATTTAATGTTGTAATGCATCCTAGTTTTGCGGTGATTGTAGAGTCCATTGGACAGTTTAGAGTTGGATTGAAGCACTAAGTTAGCATGAGATTTGTGTCATATTACTGAATAATGAAGTCACTGAAGTGAAAGACATGATGAAGGCATATGCGGATGAGTGAAAGATATTTGATTATTTTATTATGACTGACGGGTGGATAGATCGGAAACAAATGACTTTAATAAATTTTTTTAGCGAATTCATCTTGATGGATATTTTTCTTAGAATCTGTCGATGCATCCAACTACGCAAAGACCAAAAAAAAGTTTGAATTGCTAGATAGAGTGGTAGAAAGGGTTCGAGAGGAGAATGTGATGCAGATTGTTACTGATAGTGCCAACAATAATATACTCACAGATAAATTATAAAAAAAACAGTAATTATTCATTATTAATCCCATCTTATTCAATTTTTATTTATTGTTTATATGATAATATGATACTTTCATTGCCAACATGCTAATATTCTAACAGGTAAATTATTGGAATCGAAACATCTAAATTTATATTGGACGTCATATGCTTTATGTTGCAGGATATTAGAAAAATGCCATAAAAGTATCTAGTTGTCAGCCTAAATCACCTACAGGGGGTGAATAAGTGAATCATGCGGCTTAAAGCGGAATAAAAATCTAGTAAAAATAATGCACAGAATAAGAGAATAAGCACAACACATACACAAAGATTTATAGTGGTTCCCCAAAATGGGTACGTCCACTGTCCCGCCTTGCCTATCTAGCACTTCGGGCTAGACTCAGCTACTTCACCAAAACTCAGATTAATAATAATCTTACAACTCATAGTCTCTCACTTCTACAAACTCGGAGAACAACTTCCCCTACACTCCACCCTTCAACAAGGATCTACAAAAACTCGGAAGAACAAACTTCCTACAAAGCAATAAGAAAAATATTGTTTGAAAGAAAACTTTTTTTCTCAGATTTGAAAATATAGTCCTTCGTTGCTTGAAAGTTCTGACTGAATTTTTGAAGAAGAAGAAGAAGAATCTGAAATTACTGTACAAATCAGATCTAAGAAACGTCTTATCTCTGAACGAATGTGAATCTGGAATCTTGAGATCGATGTAGTCTTTTCTTTCCAGGAGGAATCGCGGATCAGGAGAGTTGTCGGCGACAAAGTTCTTCGTGAAATCGATTTGAATTCCCGATTGTTTTTGGCAATATAAAATTAGAACACGATTAGATTTGCGATTAGGGTTCTCTAAAATAATCCAAGATTATTTATAGACGATTCCTCACTAACGGCTCGATTTCGAACTTAGTTCTACCATCCACGTGTATTGTACATGACGTAAGCCCTAATTTTGGAAAGCCGTGAAAACGAGAACGACACTAAATAAAAATTCATTTAAGTTCAATTCATCGAGACATCACGTACGAACCAGTTGAAATAACTTGGGAGAGAGCTTGCGTGAGATGATTAGACTACACGAGACCTTTCGACGAAGTAGCTGAAAGCTCTCAAGAGTACTTGATGAGTTTACTTGTCATCTCGATGAATTTTACTTAGAACCGGCTAACACCAACTTTCTCTGGAGTATTAAGGTAGTTCACTTGACTTCTCGAGAGAACTCAACGAATTTCACGAGTATTCACGTAAGTACTCGACGAATTCACTTGAGTACTCGATGAATTTTCTTTAGCCGATCTGATCTGCAGTTGTCAGTGATCTCTCAAGTACTCCTGAGATCACTAAACGAATTCTACGAGTGCTCACGTGAGTTCTCGACGAATTTAACGAGATTTCACGTGATCACTCAACAAATTTACCTTAGCCAAAATCTGCAACTTCTTAACATCAACTTCCTTTGTGATGCTAGATGAAGTACACCCCATTAAAGAGATTACACATAGGTCAACACGATATTCTATACAATGAAGGATTGCACTGCATAGAACTGTGTTTGAAGACCCATTGTAACCTGACAATAGTTTGTACATGGCAATAAAAACCTGCACCACACACAACTGAAACCAATATCAAATACACCCTCAATTCAACTTAGTTCAAGAGATATTTCTTCAAATTATGGCTATTGTTGATACAATACCCAACATGCCCAATATTAGTCACCCACTTAAGAGGACAATGACCATAAATGATTATATTTATGTTCGACCTGGAGTTGTGAACATGCTAAGGAGCTTTATAGGACAAATGAAACATGTAAGGCTAGTTGTGACGAGATTTATAACTTCTTTTTTAATAATTTAGTGCATTCAAAAGCAGAGAAACAATCTAAGGAAGATGTTTACCTCACCTGAGTGGTCTTCAAGCAAGTGGGCAAAGGAAAACGAATTGAAGGTAAACAAATGCATGACATTATATTAATGATCACCTTTTAGAGAACTATTGTCGATATTTTAAGATATTTTGTCATTTAGTTCGTGTAGTAAGATTAGTGGACGGTGAGAAAAGACTGATTATGAGTTACATTTGTGAAGCGATGGATAGGACTAAAGAGACAATCAATCTTTTAATGATAAAGAGGACAAATATATAGATGTTCTAAAAATCGTGGATAGAAGATGAGAAAACTAACTTCATCAACCTCTTCATATCGCTGATCATTATTTAAATCCAAAAAATTTCTACTCAAACCTCACTATTGCAGAAGATGAAGAAGTTATGAAGAGTTTATACACGACAATGCAAAAACAGTTTTTAAGTCATGAAGAGCAAGATAAAATCATTAACCAATTAACTTTATATAGAAATCTTGAAGGACTATTTAGAATGAAATTTACAATTACACATAAAAAATATAATCCCCAAATAAATTAGACAATATTCAAACAAGTTTGATTTGATATTTTAAATTTTAAATATTTATTATCTTAATAGCTGAATAGTGATAAACTTATAGTTTTTCAACTCCTAACCTAAGAAGATTTGCCATAAAAGTGTTTAGCCTTACTTGCAGTGCATCTGTTTGTGAGCGAAATTGAAGTTTTATTGAATAAATAAGCTTTTAAAATTTATTATTAGTGATTTATAGATTGATGATATTTTGTTTATACAGTTATTGATTATTGCAGATTCATAAAAAAAACAGACTAGCTTAACAACGCTTGAATGATTTAGTATTTGTGAAGTATAACTGAGCATTGAGAAGTTGAATTATGCACACAATCCTATATTATCGAAGGCGCAAGGCGCATTAAGACGCACGGGGGTCCTGGATCCTAAACGCAAGGCACATGTATGTGCTTGAGGCACGTGAGGCGCAACAAAAGACTAAATATTATTTATTAAATATCAAATATATATATATATATAAACATATACTATACCGTATTAACACATATAAAAAATGTAATATGAATTTATAATAGACGTTCAATAATACATAAACATAGATATTCATATATACAATCATATAGAAAATTTATAATAGATCATTAATACAATAAAAACATGAATATTCATACAAGAAGTCATAAGAGAAATGTAACATGGATCAACATACATGAATTTACAACTTATTTTATTGTTGTATTCATTTTTCATACGCATAATCTGCACTAAAGTAATTAGAAAAAACATTTATTAATATATACTTTAAATAAAAGAATTAAATTATTTTGTAATTTAAATGATGTATTACTCGCCTAGCTACCCATCCTCTGAAAAGATCACATCGTCATCATCTTCTCTATTGTGGTTATAGTCTTCTTCGTTGTATTCTACTTTCTCTTCATCGACATCATCATCATCTCTAAGAACTAATGGAATAGGAACCTTCATCTTAGCTTTGCTCCCTTTCTCAAATATTTTTGTAGAAATCACATTCTTTTCTTTCAATAAATGTGGGCGATATATTTTCTCTTCAACTCCAGTGACCCTAACAACTGTGCCCCAAGTTAAAAACTCATCATCAAAGAACAAGTCCTCCTGCTCAACCTCATTATCTTCCTCCATATTGTCCATCCACCATTCATTATTTTCATCAATATATGTTGTTGCGGACTAGCTCGATGCCCCGGTCGGACCGGATAATCTTGGACCGTCTCAGCTCACGGAGCGGTCGAGCGCGCACACAGTCGATGAAAATGAAACAGTGAACATGAGTCTTGATGACGTGGAAAAACCCCTTAAATGGGTAAAAAACCACGTGACCGGGTCTATGCCGGTCAAATTCCACTAGCTTCCGGTGATTACAGTATGCTTTGGTGAATCTGGGAGACAAGCCGCTCCCGTTACAACTTACGGGGAGAGAGGATGACTATAGCTTCCGGCAAGCAACAGGCTGCTCCGTGGAAGCGACTTAAACGGTGGAATGGGCAGGATGCTTCTGGCGCGTGCGCTCAGGGCGGCGCGCGCTTGCTGGCCTCGACTGTCTTCTTTGCTCGACTTCCTCCGATCTTGGGCGTCTCCTTGCTAACTGCGCGCTGATGGGGTGCCTATAACCAATGGCGGGCGCTGGTGGCCGCTGGCGGCCACTGGAGGTCGCTGGCGGCCACTGGAGGTCGCTGGTGGTCGCTGGTGGCTGGCGGCGAGCGGAGGCCGACTTGGTAGAGGAGGCGGGAGAGCTCTCACCTGAGGAAGAAGAAGAAGAATCGTAGGAGGAAAAAAGATGATAAATGAAGAGCCCCTGGGGTCCTTTTATAGGCTCCAGGGGGAGATCATGGTGGGCCCCACCAATAACGTAGTGGGTTAGTGGGTTGTTTTCCCTTGATCGGACGGTCGTGGTAGCGCGCAATGATCAGACAGTGGAGGTTCGGGCGGCGAGCCACCGGTTGGCGGTGGATAGGTGGAGGTGGCCGGCGATGGCCGGCGATGGCCGGCGGTGGCCGGGCGGCGGCGGCTGGGCGGCCGGGCGGCGGCCGGCCGGCGGCCGGCGGCCGGGCTGCGGCGGCCGGGTTGCTGCGGTCGGTTGCGGCGGCGGTGTTCTCTCTCTCCCCTCTTTCCCCTTTTTGTGGATCTCATTTTTGGTGGGAGAGAAAGAGGGGGGAATTGGATGGAGGAGATGAGAGATGAGAGAAAGTGAGCCCCCCACTTCTCCCATCATGAAGGGATCATGGGGTTGACTAGTCAACCCCATGATTTCATTTTAGGGATTGCTATGTGCACCCATAAAGCTATAAAATGGAGTCAATCCCTATTAATTGCCCCCCAAATCCTTTGTTGCTGGTGAGCCGTGTGAGAGACAACTTAGGATTTTTAATCATCATCTTCTTTGCTTCCATGTCTTCCTCCGGAGACAAGGCTGAGATGGCGAAGAATGGTGCTTCAAAGGTATGCTTGTACTTATACGATTGGCGATGACAGCATTTCATCAAATTGAAGGAGCGGCGACGGGGGCTTCGGGCAAGGTGTCTGCGAATCCAATCGCGGGGGGGGGGGGGGGGGGGGGGGGGGGGGTCCGCGCGCTTGACGGTGCGAAGGCGCGCCGGCGCAACGGCGGGCGATTGCAAAGGCTCACCCGAAATCACGCAAGCGCGCGCGGGGGTGCGCTTGCGCAAACTCGGCGCGCGGGCGCGACCGTGCGCGTGGGCGCGGGCGACCCTGCGCGCGAGTGCGCGCGCGCGCAACCCTACGTACGGGTGCGCGCGCGCGACCTCGCGCGCGAGTGTGCGCTCGCGCGACCGTGCGTGCGGGTGCGTGCGGGCAACCTGGGTGCGCGTGTTGTGTGTGCGGGCTCTTGCTCGCCTTGCGCTTCTGGAAGCGCCGTTATGGGCATTTTCGCACCTGCTTTAATATGCACAACTGCGCCTTGCGTGCGCAAGGCGCAAGGTATGTGACGTGTGCACAAGGTACGATGTGCACGGTATGTAATGTGCACGATGGGTGAGTGATGCGTGCGCGAGGCACGCTGCATACGCGTGTGCGCAAGGTGTAACATGCATGTCGGACTAAGCGCCCAAGGGAAGAGATTACTTAGATGTGGAGTTTCTGTTGCCCCCCGAGTGTATCACCGAGTACTTCTTGTACAAGGTCGAAATGGGAAACTTACTGCGATAAGGCACATGGGTGTAAACACGACTCCTCCATTTTTATCGAGGCTGAATGATACCTCAGTTTGCGAGGTTTATGCTGTTTTACGTTAGTTTGACGTGCATCGTCCTTTTGCGCGAGACTGACTCGCGATTATTGCTTGCACGAGCTTAACTCGTGACTTTTGCTCGCACGAGCTTGGTTCGTGACTTTTGCTCGCGCGAGCTTGACTCGTGACTTTGGCTCGCACAAGACTTGCTTGTGACTTTGCCTTGCGCGGTTTGTGACCGCGGCTTAGTTTGAACGAGGTCTGCTCGCGGCTTTGCTGGTTTGCTGCCGTGCTTGCTTGAGGCTGGCTCGCGGCTTGATTTGCACAGTTTGTGACCGCGACTTGACTTTCGCGAGGGTTGCTGGTGACTTAGATTGCGCGAGGGCTGCTCGCGGCTTAGATTGTGCGAGGGTTGCGCGCGACTTAGACTGCACGAGGGTTGCTCGCGGCTTAGATTGCACGAGGGTTGCTCGCGTCTTAGATTGCGCGAGGGCTGCCCGCGGCTTAGGTTGCGTGATGGTTGCCTTCGACTTAGGATGTGCGAGGATTTCTCGCAGCTTAGATTGCGCGAGGGTTGCACGCGGTTTAGATTGCACGAGAGTTGCTCGCGACTTAGATTGCGTGGGGGTGCTCGCGGCTTTGCTTGTGTGAGGGTTGCTCGCGGCTTAGGTTGCGCGCAACTTAGGTTGCGCGGGCAGCTGCTCGCGGCTTAGGCTGCACGAGGGTTGCTCGCGGCTTTGCTTGCGCGAGGGTTGCTCGCGGATAAGGTTGCGCGAGGGTTGCGTGCGACTTAGGTTGTGCGGGCAGCTGCTCGCGGCTTAGGCTGCGCGAGGGTTGCTCGCGGCTTTGCTTGCGCGAGGGTTGCTCGCGGCTTAGGTTACGCGAGGGTTGCGCGCGACTTAGGTTGTGCGGGCAGCTGCTCGCGGCTTAGGTTGTGCGAGGGTTGCGCGCGGCTTTGCTTGCGCGAGGGTTGCTCGCGGCTTCGATTGCGCGAGGGTTGCTCGCGGCTTAGTTTGCGCGAGGGATACTCACGGCTTAGTTTACGCGAGGGATGCTCGCGGCTTATTTGTGAGGGGGGCAGGCCCCCACCGTGTCGTCGAAGAGTGTAATTACTCAATCCGACCATCGGAGAACGTAGGTGTTCAATCCGGGCACCAGAGAACGTATGTGCTCAATCCGGGTGCGATGGTGTCAGAGAGTGTAAGTACTCCATCCAACCATCGGAGAACGTAGGTGCTCAATCCGAGCACCGGAGAACGTATGTGCTCGATCCGGGTGCCGGAGAACCTAGGGGCTCAATCCGGGTGCAATCGCGAGGGGGGCAAGCCCTGACGATGGCGTCGGAGAGTGTAAGCACTCAATCCGACCGTCGGATAACATAGGTGCTCAATCCGGGTGCCGGAGAACGTATGTGCTCAATCCGGGTGCAATCATGAGGGGGGCAGACCCTGACGATGGCGTCGGAGAGTGTAAGTACTCAATCGACCGTCGGAGAACGTAGGTGCTCAATCCGGGCACCGGAGAACGTATGTGCTCAATCCGGGTGCGATCGCGTGGGGGGCAGGCCCTTGCGATGACATGACGTTTGAGAGGCAAAGTTGTTGAAGAACCTGCTTGTTCGGTTTGTAAGCACTGTTTTACCTTAAAACAAATATGATATTGTACTTGGAAATAAACTTGGTTTGCGCGAGCCTGAGCTCATGACTTTTACTGTTCTAAAGTGACAAAAACAAGATGATGGAAAAAGCGGACGATTAACACCATTAATAAAAGATAAAAATGCGGAGGGATAGATGCGACGCAAATTCCGGGCTACATGTGTGTTGTAGAGGGTCGTTCTGCATCGGGGAGAGCGTCCGTCCTAGGTATCCATTGCTGGGGATCCAGCGATGGTCTCTATGTTGCCCACCATCTGTCTTCCTCCACCGTTCCCTTATGTTGGGATCTGTGGCTGTCTTTGCAAAAATCTCCCGAGGAGCCCCTGGCGAACAAGATGTTCAATTTCATCTTTGAGACCGGCGCACTCTTCAGTGTTGTGACCCATCGCGCGGTGGAACTCGCAGTATCTTGTCTAGTCTGCCTTAGGGTTTGGTCGCGGTGCTCTTGGTTGTTGGAAGGCCGGATTATTCTGAATGGCGTACATCACATTTGTGCACGTAGTATTCAGAGGGGTGTATTCCTGAAATGGATGTTGCCCCCCATTCCTTGGAAGGTCACATTGACGGCTATTGCGGCGACGCTCACTCTGGTGTCGTTCTTCTTGTCTTGTGAGAGTTGGTTCCTCTTCTTTTTTCCTTTTCTGTCCTCCTCCAAACTGTTTTCGGTGTGCTTCAATAGCTTCGTCGGATGCTATCTGGGCCTCGACCCGATGAACGAGATCTGGATAACTGGGCACGGTCTCCCTCATGAGTGCTGAATAGAAGCCGCTAGGGCGGAGCCCGCGAAGGAAGACGCCTCTGAGAAGCTCGGGGTCGACGCCTGGAATTTGACGTGCCTCAGAGGTGAAGCGGCGAAAGAAGTCCTTGAGGGACTCTCCTTCATTTTGTCGAATACCTGAAAGGTGAGATGGATCGCGAACGATTCTCCGATTTGCGATGAACTGATCAGTAAATTGCCTGGTCAGCTCTGCGAAGTTGGTAATGGTGCCAGCTCTTAGGAAATGGAACCATGTACGAGCCTGCCCTTTGAGTGTTGCTGGGAACACTTGACAGAGCAACTGGTCTAAAGCATTGTAAATCCTCATGATGATGCTGAAGTGGTTGATGTGTTCCAGTGGATCATCAATCCCGTCAAACGTCTCGATGTTTGGAAGCTTGAATCCATGTGGAATGGGATGATCGAGGATTTGCGGCGTTAAGGGGGAGCCTTGGCAGAGCGGTCGGTGAGCCTGAAAGTCTCTTCTTCCAGCCTGGCGGTATTCTTCGGCTATAACTTCCCGAATTTACTCCCGAGTAAATCTTTCGAGAGGAGGGGGGTGAATGTCGTCGGCGAGGTGGTGATGAAGACGATGGCGTCGGAGAGTGTAAGTACTCAATCCGACCGTCGGAGAACGTAGGTGCTCAATCCGGGCACCGGAGAACGTATGTGCTCAATCCGGGTGCGATCGCGTGGGGGGCAGGCCCTTGCGATGACATGACGTTTGAGAGGCAAAGTTGCTGAAGAACCTGCTTGTTTGGTTTGTAAGCACAGTTTTACCTTAAAACAAATATGATATTATACTTGGAAATAAACTTGGTTTGCGCGAGCCTGAGCTCATGACTTTTACTGTTCTAAAGTGACAAAAACAAGATGATGGAAAAAGCGGACGATTAACACCATTAATAAAAGATAAAAATGCGGAGGGATAGATGCGACGCAAATTCCGGGCTACATGTGTGTTGTAGAGTGTCGTTCTGCATCGGGGAGAGCGTCCGTCCTAGGTATCCATTGCTGGGGATCCGGCGATGGTCTCTATGTTGCCCACCATCTGTCTTCCTCCACCGTTCCCTTATGTTGGGATCTGTGGCTGTCTTTGCAAAAATCTCCCGAGGAGCCCCTGGCGAACAAGACGTTCAATTTCATCTTTGAGACCGGCGCACTCTTCAGTGTTGTGACCCATCGCGCGGTGGAACTCGCAGTATCTTGTCTAGTCTGCCTTAGGGTTTGGTCGCGGTGCTCTTGGTCGTTGGAAGGTCGGATCATTCTGAATGGCGTACATCACATTTGTGCACGTAGTATTCAGAGGGGTGTATTCCTGAAATGGATGTTGCCCCCCATTCCTTGGAAGGTCACATTGACGGCTATTGCGGCGACGCTCACTCTGGTGTCGTTCTTCTTGTCTTGTGAGAGTTGGTTCCTCTTCTTTTTTCCTTTTATGTCCTCCTCCAAACTGTTTTCGGTGCGCTTCAATAGCTTCGTCGGATGCTATCTGGGCCTCGACCCGATAAACGAGATCTGGATAACTGGGCACGGTCTCCCTCATGAGTGCTGAATAGAAGCCGCTAGGGCGGAGCCCGCGAAGGAAGACGCCTCTGAGAAGCTCGGGGTCGACGCCTGAAATTTGACGTGCCTCAGAGGTGAAGCGGCGAAAGAAGTCCTTGAGGGACTCTCCTTCATTTTGTCGAATACCTGAAAGGTGAGATGGATCGCGAACGATTCTCCGATTTGCGATGAACTGATCAGTAAATTGCCTGGTCAGCTCTGCGAAGTTGGTAATGGTGCCAGCTCTTAGGGAATGGAACCATGTACGAGCCTGCCCTTTGAGTGTTGCTGGGAACACTTGACAGAGCAACTGGTCTAAAGCATTGTAAATCCTCATGATGATGCTGAAGTGGTTGATGTGTTCCAGTGGATCATCAATCCCGTCAAACGTCTCGATGTTTGGAAGCTTGAATCCATGTGGAATGGGATGATCGAGGATTTGCGGCGTTAAGGGGGAGCCTTGACAGAGCGGTCGGTGAGCCTGAAAGTCTCTTCTTCCAGCCTGGCGGTATTCTTCGGCTATAACTTCCCGAATTTACTCCCGAGTAAATCTTTCGAGAGGAGGGGGGTGAATGTCGTCGGCGAGGTGGTGATGAAGATGATCTGCTCTTACTCCTCTTTGAGCCGGGTGAGTGGAGCCGGCGGCGTCAGAATAATCCTCGGGCTCTTCCTGGACCCTTTCCGGGTTTGGTTGCAGTGGAGGATTTGCTGGGGATGGCGGCATCCGGGGAGCAGGAGGTGCTCCCTTGTTTCAGAGTAATGCAAGCATTTTCGTTTGTTGTTCTTCCATTTGGCGGACGCGCCCCTCCAGGGCAATGACGGGGGAGAAAGCTACTTCGGCAGTCAGTGGCACATACACTAGTGAGTGGGATCGTGCTGGTTCGATGTGTCCGCCAAGTGCGGATCCTTCAGTGGTGCGAGTACTTCTCTTCGCCATGGAATCTGAGCTTTGGAAGCGGTAAAGATGAGTGACTTGTCTTCTGAAGGATGTTGGGAATTTTTCCCACAGACGGCGCCAAACTGTTGCGGACTAGCTCGATGCCCCGGTCGGACCGGATAATCTTGGACCGTCTCAGCTCACGGAGCGGTCGAGCGCGCACACAGTCGATGAAAATGAAACAGTGAACACGAGTCTTGATGATGTGGAAAAACCCTTTAAATGGGTAAAAAACCACGTTACCGGGTCTGTGCCGGTCAAATTCCACTAGCTTCCGGTGATTACAGTATGCTTTGGTGAATCGGGGCGACAAGCCGCTCCCGTTATAACTTGCGGGGAGAGAGGATGACTATAGCTTCCGGCGAGCAACAGGCTGGTCCGTGGAAGTGACTTAAACGGTGGAATGGGCAGGATGTTTCTAGCGCGTGCGCTCAGGGCAGCACGCGCTTGCTGGCCTCGACTGTCTTCTTTGCTCGACTTCCTCTGATCTTGGGCGTCTCCTTGCTAACTGCGCGCTGATGGGGTGCCTATAGCCAATGGCGGGCGCTGGTGGCCGCTGGCAGCCGCTGGAGGTCGCTGGAGGTGGCTGGTGGCTGGCGGCGAGCGAAGGCCGACTTGGTAGAGGAGGCGGGAGAGCTCTCACCTGAGGAATAAGAAGAAGAATCGTAGGAGGAAAAAAGATGATAAATGAAGAGCCTCTGGGGTCCTTTTATAGACTCCAGGGGGAGATCATGGTGGGCCCCACCACTAATGTAGAGGGTTAGTGGGTGGTTTCCCCTTCGTACGGCCGTGGTAGCGCGCCATGATCAGACGGTGGAGGTTCGGGCGGCGAGCCACCGGCTGGCGGTGGATAGGTGGAGGTGGCTGGGAGGCGGCGGCCGGGCGCCGGCGGCCGGGCGGCGGCGGCCGGGCGGCGGCGGCCGGGCGGCGGCGGTCGGTTGCGTCGGCGGTGTTCTCTCTCTCCCTCTTTCCCCTTTTTGTGGATCTAATTTTTGGTAGGAGAGAAAGAGGGGGGAATTGGATGGAGGAGATGAGAGATGAGAGAAAGTGGGTCCTCCACTTCTCCCAACATGAAGGGATCATGGGGTTGACTAGTCAACCCCATGATTTCATTTTGGGATTGCTATGTGCACCCCTAAAGCTATAAAATGGAGCCAATCTGTAACACCCCTACCCGTTACATGCAACATAGTAGAAGGTCCGGCCGGGGCCCCATACCATGTCTTACAAACAGGCGGAGACGTTACTAAGTAATACCAAATACACATCCTATCACAGAGCATGCTAGCGGAAGATTAAAGGGTTGCAAGAATGAACTCAAAACATTAACACAGAAGTCCACAGCTAAACCAAACATGTCATAGTATAAAACCACAAGTACGGCCTTATGGCCTATTACAAGTGTTACTCTTTATACAAGAAGGTATCTTCCATACATCGGCATGCAGGGCGGCCACACATGGGTTCTTACACAAGGTACAAAAATAGCCTTCGAGGGCTAGCACTCAGCAGCAGCAGCTTAGGGTCTTCCACCCTCATCCCTGCTTGGCCCTTCTTGACCTGCACGCAAAAGATCCACCAAGCAGTGGCAAACAAAGCAACGTTCAGCATTTGGCTGACCATTTATAACGACCTTGTCCCTGGCACGGGACAGCGGAATTCCTTCCCTGCATAGCACTTATATACAATCAAAAGGGTATACTTTAGCACATTACACTTGTACGCCCGTACAAGTCATCATCCATCACAAACGTCGGCACGACGGCCCGACGTTCCGTGCTCTCAGGGCACATTATCGGTGTACCGGAAAACCAGGGTCCCACCACCGTTCAGAGGTCCCAGACATGACGGCAATTTGTGAGCATTCCAATCCTCCATGGCTCAAATAGCCAGAGCTATTCTCATTCTGTGATCCTAATAGGGCCTTAAGCACCCCACGGTTAGACAACCAGAACGCGGGTACAGATCAGCCTTTCCCGTAGCTCACATACGTCAGACGTCGATCAGGACTGACACGGGTACAGCTTCACCTTGCCCGTTCGCCACACAGGCTTTTCCACAGTTGCAGCCCCACCGTCTCAACAAGTAGCATTCACAACTACAAGGGTTGAGATCACACAGCATCAACCCCCCAAAAGTAGCACTCACAGCTACATGGGCTGTGATCACACAGCATCAACCCATCCACATACTATCCTGCTGCACCAAGCTGCAGGTGTCCACCAAGAACATCACACGCATCACAATAATATGCATACAATCATCACCAATCCGGACCAACCTGTCCAGATGGCTTCATACAGCATGCCTACCCGTACTTCTCGCTTCCGGGACTACTCCAACAAGGATCAAGGGATGGAGTTCAACATCTCAAGAGAATTCAACTCTACCTTTGTAGAGGATTCATGCATATGCACAAAGGAAGGATTTCACATATCCAAGGAGGAAGTCGTTACCCTTGGAGGACGTTTTGGAGCCATGGCAAGCACTGCTTGGAGCTCTGCCTTCCCGAATATGGCCTCCGATCGCGAATCCGAGCTTGGACTAGCTGGATCTCCCTCTCCTTCCTCCTTCTTCTTCTTCCTTCCTTCTTCCTCTTTCCTTCTCTCACTTAAGAAGATAAAGTGAGGAAAAGTTTGCTGGTTCGGGGTCTTAAAGGGGCTGGGAAAACTGAAGACCACCAGATCTGGAAAGAGGGAAACAAACGGCCGAGATCTGCAGAAAAAGTCAATTTCGGCCCTGACATGCCCGTGTCACAGGCCGTGTCCCTTAAGCGGCCCTTAAGCGGCAAAGAACCACCTCACCACACGGGTTGAACACGCCCGTGACCACCTGACACGGCCTGAGACACGCCCGTGTCTCTGGCCGTGTCGCCTCTCTCGACGAATCTCGTCGATCGCTGAGATTATTCTCGCCGATCGTCGACATGATCTCGCCGATCGTCGAGAAGGACACGCCCTGTGACACGCCCGTGTCACAGGCCGTGTCGCCTCTTCTCGTCGATCGTCGATCACGATGCTCAACGATCATCGAACGCGCGACCTGCAGTAACCCGAGGAGGACACGCCCTGGGACACGCCCGTGTCTCAGGCCGTGTCACTCCAAAAACACCCGAAACCCAACTTTGAAACTTACACGAGACCAGCTCGAGTATTTGCTTGACACGCCCGTGTCCCAGGCTGTGTCACTTGGCCTGAAAACCAAAACTGGGTTTGGGGTATTACAATCCTCCCCTCCTTGCAGAAAATTTCGTCCCGAAATTTGAATGACTGAAAAACTCAATAAAGTCCATATTTATTGATTCTTACTCGGTCACAATTGTCCCACCGGACTTTTACCATCCCGATTGTTTTGTTCCTCAATTGTTTCTCGGCGGCATCTTCAATCCGAATGGGCCTAACCTTTGTAGTTAGCCCACTATCGACTGATACTCGATCTGCAACTATCACTTGCGACGGTTCTTTTATTGCTCTCCGCAGCACCGATACATGAAACACATCATGTAAACTACTTAACTCAGGCGGTAGCAATAACCGATAGGCTGCCTCACCGATGCATTCAATCACCTCAAAAGGTCCTAGATACCTCGGGCTCAACTTTTCAGACGCCGT
The DNA here is from genome assembly GCA_039513925.1 of Platanthera zijinensis. NCBI lineage: Eukaryota > Viridiplantae > Streptophyta > Magnoliopsida > Asparagales > Orchidaceae > Platanthera > Platanthera zijinensis. The sequence goes on along the minus strand of CM077078.1, from coordinate 255,001,533 downwards.
ATCCTGGACACACCTGTAAAAGGTTTGATTTTTAAATATGCCCAATCACCCACCGCAAACTTTACGTCTCGGTGCTTGGCATTATAATATTTGGCCTGCCTATCTTGCGCAATTAACAACCTTTCACGAATTGTACGCATCGTTTCATGCATATCAGTCACATCTTGCCGCTTGTAAAGCTTCGTTTCACCCGTCTCCGCCCAAGATAATGGTGTGCGACACTTCCTGCCGTACAAAGCTTCTAAAGGGGTCATCTGAATACTGGCATGGTAACTGTTGTTATAGGCAAATTCAATCATGAACAAATGATCTTCCCAGCGACTTCAAAAATCTAGCGTACACATTCGGAGCATATCTTCCAACGTCCTGTTGGTTCTTTCAGTTTGCCCGTCCGTCTGGGGATGAAAGGCCGTACTGAAATGCAACTTTGTGCCCAACAGCTGATGAATTAGCCTCCAATCTCCCGATGTGAAGCGTCCATCTCGATCGCTAACAATGCTACGGGGAATTCCGTGCAATCGTATGATCGAATCTACGTACATTTTAGCCAATTTGTCGACTGGATCATCTCTTCGATTTGGAATGAAATGAGCAACTTTTGTTAATCGATCCACAATCACCCAAATCGCATCATTACCCCGCTGAGATCTCGGCAATCCATGCACGAAGTCCATGGAAATATCATCAAATTTCCTCACTGGGACCGGTAGTGACTTCAGGAATCCTCCTGGCCTTTGGCATTCCGCTTTCACAAACGCACATGTATGGCACTTAGCAACATAACGTGCTATATCTTTCTTCATACCCGGCCACCAGAAGTTCTTTTTCAGATCCTTATACATTTTTGAACTTCCAGGATGAATCGAATACCTTGAAAAATGAGCTTTGTACATGATTTCTTCACGAAGATTTCTCTGACAAGGAACACATACTCGATCGTCTTTTCTCCAAAGTCCATTGTCACAAAAAAACCGAGAGCTCTTATCTTCCGCTGCATACCGCTGCAAACTATCATCCAATTCCGTCGCTTGGCGGACCCTAGCCATTAGGTAATACTGTACCTCTGTCTAATTCAAACACATGGTCGCAGCAGTGTTTTTCTCCACACAAGTAATATTCATCCGTTCTAGCTCGTGGATCAACCGTTCATCATGGTAAGACAACCAATTGGCCATTGCCGGAGTCCTACGACTCAGGGCATCTGCGACTACATTCCCTTTACCAGGGGTGTAATGAATTTGGAAGGTATAATCACCAAGAAATTCCATCCACCTTCTCAGTCGCATATTTAAGTCTTTTTGATCTAAGAGATATTTCAGACTCTTGTGGTATGTATAGATATCCACCTTTACACCATATAAATAATGACGCCACAACTTAAGTGCAAAGATGACTGCGGCCAATTCCAAATCATGGACTGGATAGTTCCGCTCATGGGCTTTCAATTGGCGTGAACCATATGCTATCACCTTACCACGCTGAAGGAGAACGCAGCCTAAGCCGCTACCCGATGCATCACTGTACACCTCAAAACCATCTATGCCACAAGGTGTTGTCAAAATTGGGGCCGTAGTGAACCGACTCTTTAACGCTTCAAAAGCTCGTACACACTCGGGCGACCAAACGAACCTTTGTTCTTTCCGCGTTAGGGTAGTGAGAGGTGTTGGGTACAGCACAAATAGTAAGGCCTATAGAGTCTTCAACTTGACTACTCAAGTTGTTGAAGAATCTGTGCATATTGTGTTTGATGAAACAAGATTAATCAACTGTGAGTTGTCTTGTAGATCAAATGACTCAACAGGTATAAGCAAAAGTATGGACAAGCTTTCCATTACTGAAGTATCAAAGGAAGATGGGGCATTGGAAAATGAAGGCTTCAGTCTAGGGGGAGAACAAGACACTATAGAAGCTGATGAAAGTCAAGAGAATCAGTTAAATGAAGGAGCTGGAGATGTTCAACCAGAAGGAAATCTTCCTCCAGCTACAAGACATTTAAGAGATCATCCAGCTGATCAGATAATAGGTGATCCAAGACAAGGGGTGCAAACTAGAAGCAGAAATCAAAACACAGTTCTACATTCAAGTTTCCTGTCACAAATGGAGCCTAAGAAGTTTGAAGAAGCTATCCAAGACCAGCACTGGATTGATGCTATGCAAGAGGAGCTGAATCAATTCAGGAGGTGCAATGTCTGGGAGCTTGTTCCTAAACCAAGAGGCCACAACATAATTGGCACAAAATGGATCTATAGGAACAAGCTAGATGAAAGTGGAATAATAGTAAAGAATAAAGCAAGATTGGTTGCAAAAGGATACAAGCAGGAAGAAGGGATTGACTTTGATCAAACCTTTGCTCCTGTAGCAAGGCTGGAGGCAATCAGAATATTCCTTGCCTATGCAGCCTATCAAGACTTCAAAGTATACCAGATGGATGTGAAGTCAACATTTCTGAATGGTGATCTTAAAGAAGAAGTATATGTAGAGCAACCATCAGGTTTTGTAGATCCTCTTAAACCTGATTTTGTTTATAAGCTTAGGAAAGCTCTGTATGGGTTAAAGCAAGCTCCAAGGGCTTGGTATGAAACCCTGTCTACTTTCCTTATTGAGAATAAATTCTCAAGAGGAAAAATTGACAAAACTCTATTCCTTAGGGAATCCAAAGGCAAGATCATCTTAGTTCAGATCTATGTTGATGACATAATCTTTGGATCTACTGAAAACAACCTTTGTAAAAAGTTTGCCAAACTTATGCAAGGGAAGTTTGAGATGAGCAGTATGGGGGAACTGAAATTCTTCTTGGGATTCCAAGTAAGACAGACTGATGATGGGTTGTCCATATCCCAGTATAAGTTCACCAAAGAATTGATTAAGAAATATGATATGGAGTCATCCTCCACCATGAGAACTCATATGGGAACAAGTATGCCTATATGCAAAGATGATGCAGGTAAACCTGTTGATGAGACTTTGTATAGAGGAATAGTTGGCTCACTACTATATCTCACTGCTAGTAGACCAGATATTATGTATGCTACATGTGTCTGTGCTAGGTACCAAGCCTGCCCTAAAGAATCTCATTATACTGCAGTTAAAAGGATTCTGAGATATCTTAAGGGCACACCTAATCTAGGCCTTTGGTACCCTAGGAATAGAGATTTTCAACTAACAGGCTATTCAGATGCAGATTTTGCAGGATGTAGAGAGGATAGGAAGAGTACTACAGGTACTTGTCAATTCCTGGGAGGAAGACTAATATCATGGAGTAGTAAAAAGCAGACTAGTGTGGCAATTTCCACAGCTGAGTCAGAGTATGTTGCTGCTGGAAGCTGCTGTGCACAGCTATTATGGATGCAGCATCAGCTAAAGGATTATGGTATTCAAGTAAGTAGAACACCTCTTTTATGTGACTCTAAGAGTGCAATTTCTATTGCTAATAATCATGTTTCTCATAGTAGAACTAAGCATATAGAAATAAAATACCATTTTCTTAGAGAACATGTAGAAAAAGAAGACATCTCATTGGAATTTGTGAAAACAGATTATCAAATAGCAGATGTGTTTACTAAGCCCCTAGATGAGACAAAATTCAATAAATTCAAAATTGAATTAGGTATGTTAACCATTGATTAGTGTAATCACTAAATCATCAACAATAAAGTTGAAGTGGTAACAAGACATTCAAGTGATATTAAGACACATTGAAGTAGTATAAAGTACTTTATTGTACTTATAAATTGTGATGATCAAACAGAAATTGGCTAAGTAAGATGGTGTCGACACATTCAGTAATAATGTGTCGACTCAGGGTAGTAATGTCGACAAGTCAGAAATATTGTGTCGACACAGAAAATATGTGTCGACACTTAAGAATCTTATTGTCGACTTATCCAGGAATGTAGTGTCGACTTCACTAGAATAGTGGTGTCGACACTTACAGATTTTGTGTCGACACTTATACTAAGAGTCGACACAGAATTTCTGATGCTCTACTATATATCTCTGGTGTCGACATAACCGCAAATTGGTGTCGACACATAGTAGACGGACTTGATGTCGAGACTATAGAAGCTTGTGTCGACACATTCCATCTGTGTCGACACTTATAGTCTGTTTTTGGCGTCTTTTGATCTTCTTTAAACAGAAGGTATAAATAGGTCAAGAACTCATTCTGTCGACACGCTTACAAGGTTTTCGAAACCCTGTGTCGACAATCTCTCTCTCTCTTTCTCTCATCTTTCAAGCTCTCTCGACTGATCAATGGCGCCGAAGATTAAAGATAATGTTAATGAAGGATATGAGTTGGTGCGCCAGGCCTTTGCATCTGCCCCTCCAGATGTTCTTGGGGTTATCTCTCTCCTCTCCGACTCTGGTTTATAATTTCTGATCTCCGAACCTTCAAAGATATGGAAGAAGGAGGTGCATGAGTTCTTTACCTTTACCTCTGTAAACTCTGAAAGTCATGAAATAAAATCCACAGTTCATGGGTCACCTGTGGAGATTACACCAAGTAAGATAAGAACAATTCTGCAATTACCTACAATTGAGAATGAAGAGGATGTCCCTGCTTCTAAATCTAGGGAGGCTCTTCAATGGTGTGGATTGGAATCCACCATGAAAATTGGAGCTGCGTTCAATCGGAAAGGAATGAATCAATAGGGTAAGTTTCTGTCAAAAGTGGTAGGAAAGGTTATTCTGTGCAAGTCAGGTGGACATGATAGAATTTCTGCCTCTATGTTCAGCCTAATGACCAGGATAGTGTTTACAATACCAACGGATTGGTCATCTGTAATTTTTGAAAAGATTAAGGAAGGGATCAAGAAGCCAAATCTGGCTAGGATAATGAGTATATATCTAAGTAAGGATATTCCTGAGGTGATGCAACAACAACCTGGAACTAAAATTAATCACATGAGAAGGATGAACATGAGATTATTCTCCAGATGGGATAGGGTGCTGACCAAAGAAATGCCTGAAGTAGAAAGGCAGGATTCACCTGAGAAATCCCCAGGTCATGCTACCAGCACTGGGCATCAACAAGAAGAGCAAGTAAGACTAGAGGTTGAAGATCAGCCTGCATCTACACAAGTTCAGGATGCCATAATACCTGCAGTTCAAGAAGTAGAAGTAAATATACCAGCTCAGCAAGTTTATTCACCTACACAAACTGTATCTACTCATGACAAGGTACAGGTGCAGGGGGAGCTGGTGTATTTTCCTATAAAAGAGATTTCTAATATTTCTATTTCTGCACAGGTCCAGGGGGAGCAAGTGCAAGAAGATGCTCCAATTCATCAATCTCCAAATCTAAATACTGCAAATGCTCAAGCCCAGAAGGAATATACTCTGGAGGAGTTATTTCCAAATGATGAAATAATAACTGATAATCTGGAAGTGGAGCAAGAAATTGAGGGGGAGCCAGTGCATGTTGAGACTGTACAACATGGCACTGAAGCAGCTGTTTCTCCTCCTCCCAAAGAAAGAGTTCAAATTGATAGTACTTCTGATTCAGAGACTGAAGAAGCCATGGTGGCTAAAAAGAGAAAACTTATGGTCTTTCAGAGAAGAAGCAAGAGCTATAAGCAGGCTCTACAGTCTACAGCACATCACACTTCTTCTGACTTTGATTATAACAAGTTCTTGGTAGATTTACAAGTAAAATTGGATGAACACAGAGTATCCATTGAAAAATATGTTGATGAGAACAACAAGTCCCTGCAGTTTGACTTAGCTCAAGATATAAAATCTATTAGGTTTGAGGTCAATATGCATAAGAAGGAAATGACAGATTGCTTCCATAAGAGAGGTAATGCTGTGGTATATCTGGCAAAACAACAACAGACTATCATCCCTAAGGTGGATGACATTGCTTTAAAGCAAAGCTATGTCTTGGAAAATCAGTTAAGAATGAATGATAATTTAACTGAATCTCATCATGAGATAATAGAAGAATTGAAAAAGATTGTTCCAGGCCTGCCTACAGATAGAACAAAAGAAATGGAAGAATTTGATAAGAACTTTCAAGCTGCTATTGCTTCTGTTAAGACTGCAATCACTACCTCTCAAAAAGAAATATCTGACAAGCTTCAAAAGTTAAAACCATTTTTTAAAGAGGGTGTGAATTATCTGGATGGCCAAATCAGATTTCAAAAGGAAGATCTCAGAGATCATGTTTCTAGAGAAGCCATAAAGGGGGATAGGATGCTAGTTCATGCAGGCTCAGAGCACACCAAATGGGTGACCAATAGTATTAGAGCCACATTGGGATATCCACCATTGTGTGATGATGCTATGGTAGTTGAGTCAGGAATACAAACAAGTCTACTTGAAGGCAATCAACCTGAGGTTGCCCAAATCATTTATCCCCCTCCAGATTTTAACATGATTGATCAGCAGGTTCAAGGAATGTATAGTCCTCTAAAGGAGACTACTAATATTGTTATTAGGAAGGTTGATAAGCCTGAGGCTACTTTGAAAGACCAGCAAGATGCTCTTCTATCTAAGAAAAGGTTTAGAGAGCAGGCTGAACTTAAGCCAGACTTTGAGCAGTGGAGTCCTACTTCCAGAAATATAATACTCACTGCGTGGAAGGCTGTCAAAGACCAAGTGCATGAAAGAGGCAAGTGGTACAATGAGATGGAATGGCAGAAGTATGAAGCCAGGCAAGAGGCCATTGTACAGTTTAGAAGAAAAGCTAAGCTGGGAAGGCTGCCTCCAGATGCTCAGGAGCCAAGCAAGTACTTCCCAAAGCCCTTTCATTATTTTGAAAGGCAAAGGCTCAAGAAAGAAGCAAAGAAGAAGGCTGATCTAAAAGAAAAGAAGCCAGCTGAAGATTCTGAAGCTCCTGTGAAGGCTCAAGTTCTATCTGGCAAAGGAATTGTCATTAAAGAGCCTGATCAGTCTTAATTCTTAGTTCTTTCAAAGTGTTTTGTAATGTTTTGATTAAATCATTAGATGTAAATATCTGTATTCAAACATTATCAAGTTATAAACAAAATGTTGTGTGAAATCATATAATGTTCATTCTGTGATGTATGGTTTTTATTTTGTTTATATTAAGTATTCCTGTTATGTCATATATCATCAGTTTATACTTTTTATAAATGGTGTATATCATTGGCTATAGGGTTATGACTTCTCCAAATAGGGGGAGATTGTTGGGTACATTGGAAAATGTGTACCTGATTTGAAGAAGCCCAACTTAGCTCAATGATATACATCAAGGTGTATTTGATGTTGTTTTGAGTTGACATGTGCAGGTGAAGAAGTATTAAATAATGCAGAAAAATATTCTAAGTCCACATGTCGACACCTGAAGAAATTGTGTCGACACTTCAGAATATCAGTGTCGATACAGAGAAAGATAGTCGACCACATTTATGTCGACACTGGGAAGCAGTGTCGACACATAAAGAAAATCGTCGACCTCAACACTGGGAAGCAGTGTCGACACCGTGAAAGATAGTCGACCAGAGAAAGTTTGTCGACACCGTGGAAGATAGTCGACCAGAGAAAGTTAGTCGACTAGTGAAAGATAGTCGACCAGAGAAAATAGTCGACCACAACTGTGTCGACACTGGGTGGATGTGTCGACACCAGAAGACTGAGTCGACACATATTGGCATAAGTCGACTATGCTTGTGTCGACACCAGAAGACTGAGTCTACACATTTTGGCAGAATTGAAAATTGCTGTGTCGACACCAGAAGGCTGAGTCGACACATACTAAGTTCTGAATCTACAACAACTGTGTCGACACACAGGACTTGTGTTGACACACTGCAGAGTCTAGACCAAGTTATTTTCTGAAGAAGCTGTGTCGACTTAAATGCAACTTTGTCGACATCGTCAAAGACTGTGTCGACACCAAAGTCACTTGTGTCGACACAGATAGACAGATTGGTCTCGACACTTTCTAACTGACTGTCTCGACATTTTGCTGTCCAAGGCTAAGGTACAAGAATTGTTTGAAGACTTGACAGCTGTGGGTTGCCACCGTTTAACTGAAGCTGTCAGACCTGTCAGAAATCAGTTAGAAACCGGATCAGCCAGTTACCATGAAGAAAGTCTATAAATAGACACATTCAGAAGGAATTAAAAAATAAGCTAAGCTAAGAAAAATAATAGAAGAAGATCTAAGAAGAAGAAACTGAAGGATTACGATCCTGTTGAAGTTTCAATTCAAGAAAGTGAAAAAGAAGATCTTCATCAGAAGGTCTAAGAAGAAGAAGTCTGAAGTGTCAGTAAAGGTGTTGGATAGAGGGAGATCCAGTCATCTTGAAGAAGAAGAAGGAAGCCATCAGTGGTTTCTCAAGAAGCTATTTGGAAATCAACTCAGCTAAGTTCAGATTCAAGAAGCTTTGAAGAAAGCTCAGATTCAGTTGATTTCATCAGCTGATCAAGAAGTGTCTTGTCTTCTTCTCTCTCAACAAAGGCAAGACATCAAAATATCTTTTCTAAATTTCTGTAGGATCTGTTTACACAGATCTGAGTTGTAAGCCTGTGTTATAAAGGCTGAGTGTAGGAGAGGTGATCTCTGAGTGGTAGGGCTATTTGCCTGAGTGTAAGAGAAGATTATTCTCTGAGTGGTAGGCCTTGAGGCAAGGCTGAGGTAGGGCTGTTGAGCCTGAGTTGTAGGAACCTATCCTGGTTCTGAGCTGTAGGATCTGAGGATCTGAGTATAGTGGAAGTTTGGCCGAATCTAGCACATTGCTAGATAGGTGAAGGGGGAAAGTGGATGTACCCAGATCTTGGGGAACCACTATAAAACATTGTGCAATCTGTGATGCTTAGTTTTCTGTGATTGCTGTGCTAGATAAGTTAATCTGCAATTTAATTCTGCCTAGATTTATAAACAAGAAATTAGAACCTATTCACCCCCCCCCTCTAGGTGTTTAGGTTGTCTTGAAAGTAAAACTATCAAGAGGCAATGCTATTCTTGAGAAATTTTCCACAAAACGCCTGTAGTAGCCCGCAAGTCCAAGGAAACTCCTGACTTCGGCTACCGACAAAGGAACAGGCCACTCCTGCACAGCAACAATCTTGGCAGGATCCACGGCAATGCCTTCTCCACTAACTACATGGCCCAGAAAAGCCACGGATGACAACCAGAAATCACACTTAACAAACTTGGCATAGAGTTTCTTTTCCCTCAGTGTTTGCAATACCATCTTCAAATGATTTGCATGCTCTTCTCTGGATCGGGAATACACCAGGATATCGTCAATAAAGACGATCACAGAGAGATCCAAATATTGCTTAAACGTTCAGTGCATTAAATCCATAAACACCGAAGGTGCATTAGACAATCCAAAGGGCATCACCGTGAACTCATACTGCCCGTAGCGTGTGCCAAACGCCGTTTTGGGTATGTCACTTTCCCGAACCCTCAGCTGATAATAACCTGATTTCAAATCCAGCTTAGAATACACCGAAGAGCCCACTAGCTGATCAAACAAATCATCGATCCGTGGGATCGGATACTTGTTCTTCTCTGTCAGCTTGTTCAGTTCTCGATAATCGATGCATAGACGCAAGCTGCCGTCCTTCTTTTTCACAAAGAGAACCGGTGCACACCAAGGTGACTGACTTGGCCTTATAAAATCTTGATCTAGCAATTCTTGCAACTGAACCTTCAGCTCCTCCATTTCTTTTGGCGCTACACGATAGGGGGAATGGGCCACAGGTTTTGCACCCGGTACCAGTTCTATCGTGAAGTCAATTTCTCTTTGGGGTGGTAACCCCGGAAGGTCTTTTGGAAACACATCCAGGAATTCCGACACAACAGGTACCTCATTCACACTATCTTTTGGCTCTACCGCTACTACTAGCGTGAAGAACAACTCGGCACCCTTTCTCACGGCCTTCCAAACTTGCAAAGCGGATATCAACATCTCATTTATCCCCTGCATGCCGCTAAACCTTATTTCTTGTTCGGTGTTCTGCCCCAACACAACTTCCTTAGAATTGCAATCAATGCGAGCATGCTGCTCTGACAACCAATCCATACCGAAGATTATGTCGAATTCCGAAATCGGCAGCACAAGTGCTTCCAATCTGAAGTCCCAACTTCCTATTTTCCCTTCTACACAGCCAGACTGATCCGCGCAAAAAACACATCCGTTAGGTAAGAGTACCTTCAAACTTTCTGTCGTGCCTCGTATCGGCGCGCCAATGCGCAATACGAAATCCTTTGACAGAAACGAATGTGACGCACCAGTATCAAACAGTGCTCGTGTCGGATGCTCCCAAATTAGGACGAAGCCTAACATAACAACAACACAATAAACACCAAAAACATAGCAGCACTACACAAAGGGAAAAGAACTTAGAGATCACACGCACCTATGACGACGTCGGCCTGCTTAATGGCCTCCTGCTGTCGTAGATTGAAAACTCGAGGCTGCACTTGCGAAGCAGAAGACTCCGCCAGCGCCTTCCCTTTATCCACATAGGACGCGCCCGGCTTCTTGTCACCTTTCGGGGTACCAACCCGACAGTCCCGAGCAAGATGTCCCGGCTTGCCACACGTATAGCAAGTGCGGGATTCATAGCCCGACGACGCTTCCGAAGTAACTGATGAAGGAGTTTGCCCAGAACATCTGGACTTCTTACCCCATTTCTTTCGAAATCCACTTCTCTCCGGACGCGACGGTTTGAACTCCGGTTTTGCAACAGCCAAAGGTCCTTTAGATTGTCCTCGCTTCAAATCTGCTTCCAATGCCCTCGCGGTGCAGACCAGAGCTTGAAATCCCTGATTCACGGAACTCGAGAGTAAATGCCACAACTCATCCCGCAGTCCCGCATAAAACTGACTGGTCTTGCGCTCTTCCTCGACAAAGATAGCGCCCGCATAACGCCCCAAATGCGTGAACTCATGCAGATACTCATCCACGCTGCTCTCCTTTTGAGTCAACCGCTGAAACTCCAATTCCAACGCAATCCATTGCTGCAACGGCAAATGCTTGCCCAAGAACAACCGAGAGAACTCGTCCATAGAGACTCCCGTCAACTGTCTGCCTGCCAAGTGGTGCAGTTCGACCTCATCCCACCACAGCCGAGCTTCTCCTTCAAGAAGAAAAGTGGCTAACGTGACTTTCTTTTCCTCCTCAACCCGAAGGGCGGTCAAGATGCACTTGATCCGAGCAAGCCAATCCTCTATTTGAGCTGGGGAACCCGCCCCGGTAAACGTCGGAGGATGAAAGCTCATAAACCGCTTCAGCTGTTGATCTGCGGCACGCTGATCAACCGCTATGCCCACCGGTTCTTGACGCACTGCCACAGGCACGGGAGCCTCAGGCCGAGCTTGCCTTGCCTGCTGAGCATTCATCACCGCAAGTACCGTTTCTGTAATCAAACGTACAGTTTCAACTGATGGAGGAGGGGTGGGCACCTCTGCCGGTGCCGCACTCTCAACAGAATGCTGAGGTTCTGAGTGACCCGCAACACTTCGCGCCACCTATATGTGTCAAACCATATAATTCAGTGACAAGCCACACAACAAACAGTCAAAACAAACACACAAGTGTAACATACCAGTGCATTTCAATCCTATGTGGACATTGTCGAAGTATGAGACCGGGCGGTCTGGCGGTTTGAGCCTGGCAGGTTGTAGACCGGGCGGTCTGGCGGTTTGTGTCCGGCGGGTTGATATCCAGACTGTTGCTGTGGTGTCTCGCGGTCTGACGGGTCATCTCCGGCGGGTTGGAAACCGGGCGGTCTAGCGGTCTCCAACCGCATCTCTCTCCTGCTTCTGGTATTGCCGGGCGGTTAGAATATTGTCTAACCGCGCGGCCTGTTCTGGTCTGTTAATTCTAGCCGCTCGGAACTGTTGTATAGCTTTAGTCCCACATTGTTAGTTTGTATTCTATCTTCTCTCCTCCATTCTATAAAAGGGAGGCCATACCTTTGTAAAGGATATCTTTTTGGATAATAAAATGTCAATTATTCAAAGTTCTGGCTTGTTTTCTAGTCGTTTGTTCGCTACTCTAGTTGTTGGTTCTCTACTTTTAACATGGTATCAGAGGACTCGATCTTCTCCTGCTGATTCTCTGCGCCCTGTCCGCGCGGTTTGTCCCTTCTTCTCGCGACCTGTTCTCGCGGCTTGTCTCTTCAGCCTGCTTGCGCCCTGTCCTGCCTATCGGTCACAGCGACCTGTTACTTTGATCGCTGCGATCTGCTTCCTTTTTCGCCTTGTTTGTTCCTCCCTTCTGTTTGAGCGGACTATCTTCTAGCCGTTCGACTTCTTTCCCTTCTTGGATCTGCGGCTTGGTCGTGGCCTCTCTGGCCGCTGGTGTCTGACATCGTGACCGCCGCAGCCCCTCTTCTTCCTATCCGCGCGGCTTGTCTTTTTTTTTTACCGCGCGACTTCTCGCTGGTTTCTATCCGCACGGCTTGTCTTTTAACCGCGCGGCTTCTCGTTATTTTTCTCCTATGACTCTTTCTGAAACCTCGACTACCACTACTCCTATCGCCACTCCGGCCCTGCATCCCACTTCCTCTGGCAACCTTGGCACGGTTTCTAAACTTGTTGGCTCCAATTATCCGGATTGGAGTGTTTCTTTCACCTTTCTTCTTCGCTCTCAGCGCAAACGTCATCATCTCACCGATGACCCTCCTCCTCCAGACTCTGCTGAATTTGATGACTGGGATGCCAGTGATGCGCTTGTCCGCACGTGGTTGGCTAACAGCCTCTCTGATGAATGTCTTCCTGTCATACGCCATGATGAGACGGTTAAGACCGCGTGGCTTCACCTTGCTGCTCTCTACTCGAAGGGGGGCCAGACATCCCGCATTTATACTCTCTATGCGGATCTCTTCGCTCGCCCTTCCATGTCTCCTGCTGCGGCTTATCAGCAAGTTCAGGCTCTTGGAGCTGAAATCCTCCAGAATCGCCCTTTCTCCGCGGTCTTGGTCGAGCAGCACAAACACTTCCAGGAACTCCTGGTTGTTTGTTATCTTCTACGACTCCCTGAGTCATTTGATATGATCCGCCAGCAGATCTTGGGCGAAGCAGAATCTCCCACCTTGGATGCCACCGCAGCTCGCATCGCCGCTGTCACTTCTCTACTCCAACGTCCTCTGTTATCCTCCCCTCCTCCACAGGACTCCTATGCTCACCAGGCTCAGCGGGGTGGCAATAGTGGCCGCAGCCAGTCTGGCACGCGCGGTCTGTCAAGGTTTCTCTGCTCTCACTGTGGTCGTACCGGCCACTCTGTTGACCGCTGCTGGCAGAAACATCCTCATCTTCGTCCTTCCGGTGATACTTCTTCCTCTACCTCCGCCTCCTCTCGGCCATCTGCTTCTGTGGCCACGACCTCAGGTAGTACTCACGTCGTTACCCAAGGTAAATGGCTGATTGACTCTGGTGCTACAAATCACATGACCGGAAAGCCTCATTGCTTCTCTCTCCTAGAGACGCATGATCGGTTACCCCCGGTTCTTGTTGCGGATGGTTCCCCTTCCCCGGTTCACGGGACGGGCATGGTTCAAGTCACCCCGTCACTTCGCTTAGTGGACACTCTCTATGTCCCTAAGTTCCCTTGCAATTTGCTCTCGGTTACTACTTTATGCAAGCAACTTCAGTGCTCTGTATTATTTACTCCTACTTCTTGTTGTTTTCAGGACCCGAGGACCCAACGGACGATTGCTACTGGGACTGAGAGTGACGGTCTCTACTTCCTCGACAATGCTTCCGCTCTGTCCGCCTTCTCTTCCACGTCTACTGATCTGCTTCAATGGCATCTTCGCCTTGGACATCCTCCTCCTCGGATTCTTCGTCAGCTTCTTCCCCACTTACCTCCGACCAGTCCTCCGCTCAACTGTGATGCGTGTCAGCTTGGCAAACATCACCACTCCTCCTTCCCGCCGAAGCAAGGTCGTGGTTCCTCCCGCCCTTTTGATCTCATTCATTCTGATGTCTGGGGTCCTGCTCCTACTCTCACCGTTGGTCGGGGTAGTTCTTATTTTGTAACTTTTATTGATGATTTCTCTAGATGTACCTGGGTGTATCTTTTAAAGGATCGCTCTGAACTATTATCTGTATGGCAATCTTTTTATTATATGATTCAAACTCAGTTTTCTTTATCTATTAAAGTGCTGCGCTCCGATAATGCAAAAGAATATCTTAGTCATGAGTTTTCCTTGTTTTGTATGCAATATGGTCTTATTCATCAGACCAGCTGTGTTTACACCTCCCAACAAAATGGGGTGGCGGAGCGTAAAAACCGTCACCTCCTTGATATCGCTCGCACTCTAATGACGCAGATGCAGGTGCCTCGCTCCTACTGGGGCTATGTTGTTCTTCTTGCCTGCTATCTCATCAATCGCATTCCCTCTTCGGTTCTCCACGGCAAGACCCCCTTCTCCATTCTCTACCCGGGCAAGGAACCCTTTCCTCTTCCTCTCCGTATCTTTGGGTGTACGGCCTTTGTGCATGCCCCGTCGGCTACCCGTGACAAGCTTTCCCCTCGTTCCACAAAATGTGTCTTTTTGGGATATTCGACCACTCAAAAAGGCTATTGTTGCTTTGACCCCGTTCTGCGCAAACAGTTTGTTTCCGCGGACGTCACCTTCTTCGAAAATGCATCCTACTTTTCTTCTCCATCCCCGCTTCCTCCTGCGGTCTCTCACTCTCCACCATCTCTCAGTAATCCTTCCATGCAGCTCGACGTCTCTCCTCCTATGTCCTCTCCTCCTCCATCTCCTTCCCTCTCTATTATACCCCCACCTTCTTCTCCGCAGCCATCTCTCTCTAGTCCCGGGCCAGCTTTCTCCGCCATGGACGCTCCGGTCCCTGAAGCACGAGACGACCTGGATCTTCCCATTGCTCTTCGCAAAGGGGTGCGGGCGTGTACCCAACACCCGCTTGCGGCTGTTGTTTCCTATGATCGGCTTACTCCCTCTCGCAGGTGTTTTGCTTTGGCTATCTCGGCTACTACAACTCTCCGCACTTACCAAGAGGCTCTTGTTATTCCTTATTGGAAATCTGCCATGGATGAGGAAATCGCCACTTTTAATGAAAGGGGTACCTGGACCCTTGTTCCTCCTCCGATCGGTACTGATGTGGTTGGCTGCTGCTGGGTGTTCGTTGTGAAGTTTTCCCCCGACGGCACTGTGGATCGTTACAAAGCCCGGCTGGTGGCCAAGGGCTTTACTCAGACCTATGGAGTTGACTACTTTGACACTTTCTCCCCGGTTGCTCGCCTCAGCACCATCCGGGTTCTTCTGTCAGTGGCCGTCAACAGGGAGTGGGCTATTTCCCAGCTTGATGTCAAGAATGCTTTTCTCTATGGGGATCTTCAAGAGGATGTCTATATGGAGCAACCTCCTGGGTATGTTGCTCAGGGGGAGACACGAGTATGCCAGTTGAAGAAGGCCATCTACGGCCTAAAACAAAGCCCTCGGGCATGGTTCGACAAGTTTAGTGGCATTGTGGCTGCCATTGGCTTTACGAGAAGTTCAGCCGATCACTCATTGTTTATTCGCAAAACCGCATCGGGCCTTGTGGTTTTGGCGGTGTATGTGGATGATATTCTTCTTACCGGCGATGACCAGGCTGGGGTGGACTTGACAAAGAAACATCTCCGTCAACACTTAGTCACGAAGGATATGGGCTCCCCGAAATATTTTCTGGGGATAGAAATCTCTCGGAAGCCTGACTCGTTGGTTCTCTCCCAACGGAAGTATGCTCTTGATCTTCTACAAGAGGCAGGATTGACCGGTGCCAAACCGGCCAGGTATCCCATGGCCACTGGAGAGGACAAAACGTG
The DNA here is from genome assembly GCA_039513925.1 of Platanthera zijinensis. Taxonomy (NCBI): domain Eukaryota; kingdom Viridiplantae; phylum Streptophyta; class Magnoliopsida; order Asparagales; family Orchidaceae; genus Platanthera; species Platanthera zijinensis. Next base: position 254,985,769 of record CM077078.1, on the reverse strand, counting down.
GACAGATGACTCACCTCTTATATCCGATGCCACCAGGTATAGACGTCTGGTGGGCAAACTCATTTATCTCACGGTGACCAGACCTGACATCGCCTATGCTGTAGGCAAGGTCAGTCAGTTCATGCAAGATCCCAGGGAATGTCACCTTCAGTCTGCCTTGAAGATACTAGAGTATGTCAAAGCAGCACCAGGAAAAGGGCTACTCTTTCAGAAGCGTGGACATCTGAGAATTGAAGCCTACTCAGACTCAAGCTATGCGGATGATAAAGGTGATCGTAAATCTACATCGGGCTTTTGCACATTCGTTGGAGGTAATCTTGTGAGCTGGAAGAGCAAGAAGCAGTCTGTTGTCTCAAGGTCCAGTGCAGAAGCCGAATACCGGAGTATGGCGTCAACCACGTGTGAGTTAAAATGGTTGCGGGCTCTCATGCTTGACCTAGGAGAGGTCTACGACTATCCTCTGCCTATGTTCTGTGACAACAAGGCCGCTATATACATATCCAAAAATCCGGTCTTCCATGAGAGAACGAAACATATAGAGGTCGACTGCCATTTCATCCGAGAAGAGGTCTTGAAGAGACAGATTTGCACTCCGTTCGTCACCTCCGACAAAGAGTTGGCAGATATCTTCACCAAGCCGGTTTCTACTTCCTTCTTCCATATCTGTGACAACCTGGGCATGATTGATATCTATGCTCCAGCTTGAGGGGGAGTGTCGAAGTATGAGACCGGACGGTCTGGCGGTTTGAGCCTGGCAGGTTGTAGACCGAGCGGTCTAGCGGTTTGTGTCCGGCGGGTTGATATCCAGACTGTTGCTGTGGTGTCTCGCGGTCTGACGGGTCATCTCCGGCGGGTTGGAAACCGGGCGGTCTAGCGGTCTCCAACCGCATCTCTCTCCTGCTTCTGGTATTGCCGGGCGGTTAGAATATTGTCTAACCGTGCGACCTGTTCCGGTCTGTTAATTCTAGCCGCTCGGAACTGTTGTATAGCTTTAGTCCCACATTGTTAGTTTGTATTTTATCTTCTCTCCTCCATTCTATAAAAGGGAGGCCATACCTTTGTAAATGATATCTTTTTGGATAATAAAAATTTCAATTATTCAAAGTTCTGGCTTGTTTTCTAGTCGTTTGTTCGCTACTCTAGTTGTTGGTTCTCTACTTTTAACAGACATGTTTGAGTTCAACTTTATACACTCACACACGAGCTCGCCACCCCACAAAAGAATTCGTCCACGAATTCAGAGGAGAGAACCAAGGAATCTGATACCAAATTATAACACCCCTACCTGTTACGTGCAACATAGTAGAAGGTCCGGCCGGGGCCCCATACCATGTCTTACAAACAGGCGGAGACGTTACTAAGTAATACCAAATACGCATCCTATCACAGAGCATGCTAGCGGAAGATTAAAGGGTTGCAAGAATGAACTCAAACATTAACACAGAAGTCCACAGCTAAACCAAACATGCCATAGTATAAAACCACAAGTACGGCCTTATGGCCTATTACAAGTGTTACTCTTTATACAAGAAGGTATCTTCCATACATCGGCATGCAGGCCGGCCACACATGGGTTCTTACACAAGGTACAAAAATAGCCTTCGAGGGCTAGCACTAACAGCAGCAGCTTAGGGTCTTCAGCCCTCATCCCTGCTTGGCCCTTCTTGACCTGCACGCAAAAGATCCACCAAGCAGTGACAAACAAAGCAACGGTCAGCATTTGGCTGACCATTTATAACGACCCTGTCCCTGGCACGGGACAGCGGAATTTCTTCCCTGCATAGCACTTATATACAATCAAAAGGGTATACTTTAGCACATCACACTTGTACGCCCGTACAAGTCATCATCCATCACAAACGTCGGCACGACGGCCTGACGTTCCGTGCTCTCAGGGCACATTATCGGTGTATCGGAAAACTAGGGTCCCACCACCGTTTAGAGGTCCCAGGCATGACGACAATTTGTGAGCATTCCAATCCTCCATAGCTCAAATAGCCGGAGCGATTCTCATTCTGTGATCTTAACATGGCCTTAAGCACCCCACGGTTAGACAACCAGAACGCGGGTACAGATCAGCCTTTCCCGTAGCTCACATACGTCAGACGTCGATCAGGACTGACACGGGTACAGCTTCACCTTGCCCGTTCGCCACACAGGCTTTTCCACAGTTGCAGCCCCACCGACTCAACAAGTAGCATTCACAACTACAAGGGTTGAGATCACACAGCATCAACCCCCCAAAAGTAGCACTCACAGCTACATTGGTTGAGATCACATAGCATCAACCCATCCACATACTATCCTGCTGCACCAAGCTGCAGGTGTCCACCAAGAACATCACACGCATCACAATAATATGCATACAATCATCACCAATCCGGACCAACCTGTCCAGATGGTTTCATACAGCATGCCTACCCGTACTTCTCGCTTCCGGGACTACTCCAACAAGGATCAAGGGATGGAGTTCAACATCCCAAGAGAATTCAACTCTATCTTTGTAGAGGATTCATGCATATACACAAAGGAAGGATTTCACATATCCAAGGAGGAAGTCGTTACCCTTGGAGGACGTTTTGGAGCCATGACAAGCACTGCTTGGAGCTCTACCTTCCCGAATATGGCCTCCGATCGTGAATCCGAGCTTGAACAAGCTGGATCTCCCTCTCCTTCCTCCTTCTTCTTCTTCCTTCCTTCTTCCTCTTTCCTTCTCTCACTTAAGAAGATAAAGTGAGGAAAAGTTTGCTGGTTCGGGGTCTTAAAGGGGCTGGGAAAACTGAAGACCACCAGATCTGGAAAGAGGGAAACAAACGGCTGAGATCTGCAGAAAAAGTCAATTTCGGCCCTAACACACCCTGTGACACGCCCGTGACACAGGCCGTGTCCCTTAAGCGGCCCTTAAGCGGCAAAGAACCGCCTCACCACACGGGTTGAACATGCCCGTGACCGCTTGACACGGCCTGAGACACGCCCGTGTCTCTGGCCGTGTCGCCTCTCTCGACGAATCTCGTCGATCGCCGAGATTATTCTCGCCGATCGTCGACATGATCTCGCTGATCGTCGAGAAGGACACGCCCTGTGACACGCCCGTATCACAGGCCGTGTCGCCTCTTCTCGTCGATCGTCGATCACGATGCTTAACGATCGTCGAACGCACGACCTGCAGTAACCCGAGGAGGACGCACCCTGGGACACGCCCGTGTCTCAGGCCGTGTCACTCCAAAAACACCTGAAACCCAACTTTGAAACTTACTCGAGACCAGCTCGAGTATTTGCTTGACACGCCCTGGGACACGCTCGTGTCCCAGGCCGTGTCACTTGGCCTGAAAACCAAAACTGGGTTTTGGGGTATTACACAATCCCTATCATATGCCAACAAAGGCAGATCTATATGATCGCAAGCATCGTATCTACGTCTCAATGCTCGATTGTATTTCACAAATACTAAATTATTCAATCGTTGTTGAGCTAGTTTTTTTTTTGCAATGAACATGCAATAAACAATAACCGTATAAATAAGTTATCATCAATCTATAAATCATTAATAATAAATTTTAAAAGCTTATATAATCAAAAAAACTCTATTTTCGCTCATAACCATGTGCACTGCATATAAGGTTAAGCACTTTTATGGCAAATCTTCTTAGGTTAGAAGTTGAAGCACTATAAGCTTGCCACCATTCAGCTATTAAGAAATAAGTATTTAAAAATTGAAAAATCAAAATAAACTTATTTGAATATTATCTAATTTACTCGCGAACTTTATTTTTTGATGTTTAATTGCAAATTTTATTCCAAATAACCTTTCAACATTTCTATATAGAATTAATTGGTCAATGATTTTATATTGCTCTCCATGATTTGGAATCAATCTTTGCATTGTCTTGTATAAACCCTCCATAACTTCTCCACCTTCTGCAATAACATGGGCTGTGTAGAAAAATTTTGGATTTAAATAATGACCCACAACATGAAGTGGTCGACAAAGTTGACTTTCCCATCTTCTATCCCTAATTTTTAGGAAATCTATATATTTTTCTTCTTTCTCATTAAAAGACTTAATGATTGTCTCTTTAGCTCTATTTGTCGCTTCATAAATATAACACATGACTGGTCTTTTCTCATCGTCCACCAATCTTAATACGTTAGCTAAAGAGATAAATATCTTCAAAATATTCACAATATTTCTCCAAAAAGAAATCATTAATATAATGTCTTGCACTTGCTTACCTCCGCTTTTCTTTGCCCACTTGCTTGAAGATCACTCAGGTGAGGTGAACATCTTTCTTAGATTGTTTCTCTACTTATGAATGCGCTGAATTGTTAAGAAAGAAGTTGTAAATCTTATCACAGCGGGCCTAATAGGTTTCACTTGCCCTGTAAAACAACTTAATATGTTCACATGTTTAAGCTAAACATAAATATAACCATTTATGGTCATTACCCTCTTAAGTGTGAGACTAATATTAGATATTTTTCCAATATTCTCCAACATTAAATCAATACAATGTGCAACACATGATGTCCAATATAATTTTGAGCATTTTGTTTCTAATAATTTACCTGTTAGAGTGTTAGCCTGTTAGGTATGAAAGTACTATACTATTATGTAAACAATGAATGAAAATTGAATGTGATAAGATTAATAACAAATAATTACTGGTTTATTTATAATTTACCTGTGAGTACATTGTTCTTAGCATTGTCCGTAACTATCTGCACCACATTCTCCTCTCCAACCCTTTTTGGCATTCTATCACGCAATTCAAACATCTTTTCACCTGTCTTTGAGTAGTTGGATGCATTGACAGATTTTAAGAAAAATGCTCCTTTGGGTGAATTCACTAATAAATTTATTAGTCTTTTGTTTCTGATCTGTCTATTCATTAGTCATAATAGTCAATATAACAACCAAATATCTTTCACTCTTCCTCATATGCCTTCATTATGTCTTTCACTTCAGTGACTTCATTATTCAGCAATAAGACATGTATCTTATGGTAACTTAGTGGCTTCAATCCAGCTCAAAATTGTCCAATAGACTCCACCATCACCGCAAAATTAGGATGTGTTATAATATTGAACGAAATAGCTGCATTGTACATCCATTGAGCTATATGTTTACAAGCTCGTCTTCTCAAGTCCCTGCAAACTTCATTAATAGATGTTTGTTTTACTTTTTGTTCAACTCCTTTTTTGGTACTGTCATTCCATTTTTTAGGCAAAAAAACAATTATCGGGACTTTCAGCTGATAACTATCGGAGAAACCTTCTCTTCTGTGAATTTTCTCTACATTGTTATTCATTCCTTCATCACTTCCAAACATATCTATATTCGCAAAATTAGGAAATGCGTGCTTCTATGCGTTTCTTGCACTAGATTTTTTATCCATGAATTCTTGAATTTCTATGTGTACATGTGGTGAACATTTGATATAAGCTTTAGTATTTCAAAATCCTCCAACAATGTATTGTTTAGCATGATAAATTCCACCCATCGTGAATTTATCACAAAAATTATAAGTCAAAACACTTTTATTAGCGATAGAAATCTGACGCACGTAATTCTAGTTGGATCAATCATTGATTGGACACTAAATGAACTAGAACCACTCACATCCATGTTTGACTTTTAAATTAATTTACAACAAAAAGAATGAGTACGTATAACAAAAGAATTGATAGAAAATAGTGAATCAGACTTTCAGTTCTCTGTAAAATAGAGAAACGAGCGCCCGATTCACTGAAAAATAGTGAACTGGGCACCAAATTCACTGCGTTCCAGTAAATCGGAAACCCAATTCACCGTTTATAGTGAACTGGAAGCCCAGTTCACTATTTATAGTGAACTAGAAGTGCAAAACTACAAAATCCCATGAAGGATCCTTGATTCCAAGCTGAAGTATGAATGATGACATTTAAATTGCAACATGAGATGCTTACAAATTTTCTCTTCTAATTACAATTCACAATATTGAGTTTGTATCTTTGCTTGTAAAAAAAATAAAAAAGTTTTTATTCCATCGGGCTTGGCAATGTGCAAGGTGTTAATTGGTTTTGATTATCATCACTGTTTATTTTACCTTAGTTACCTATTGAAACATGAATTGAAAAACAAAGTAGAATGATTACCACCAGCACAAATTTTTGCGCATGATTATTGATCTAAAATATAGTCAATTTTCAATATGAGAGTATTGCACGAATACTGTCACAAGCAAATCACACAGTTGAATCACAAATCATACGACTTATTTTCTCTCGCACGATGATCTACTTTGATTAACGTGTATCACAAACACCTAAATATTTCCCAAGAGATAGGGATTGGAGATAGTACTCTGTTATTATCATTTATAGTATGTTCATTATAGTTGAATAATAAAAAAAATGTTATTTTGTACATTAAATTTGACATTTATTTGAATGTTGTTGGTTCAAAGAATTTCTTTTGGTTCCATTCAGAAATTACAATTAGGAATTCCTGTCAGTCTGCATTGTTGAGGGAGGGAGGAATTAACGAGATGTAAACTAGAAAATCAAAAAAGAATGAATAACCAATTTGATCTTTGTATCTGAGTTCAACATGCGAAGACAAAAAATGGAAGTCTTAAGAGCATCTCTAACCGATCGACATTCTTTAGGAATGAAAAGACAAAAAAAGTGAAGCCCGACATTTTTTTTAATTTTTTTTTAAATTATTTAAGTGTTTTTTATCAAAATTTTATCATAATTTATAACTTTTCTAATTTTTAATATAATTTTTTAATTTTAATATATAATATATCAATACATTTTTCATGTCAAGATCTACAAAATGAAACTAATATTGAATATTTTTAATTATTATTTATTATTATATCATTAAAATATTATTTTATTAGATATATATTTTTACATATTTTAAAATTTTATATTGGGTGTATAATTATTATATATATTTATATATACATATGCATATACAAATATACATTTACATATATATGTGTATATTAATTAAAAAAAATATAATGTTATCTAAATATGGAGAATATGATTAGAGTTATTCTAACCATGTTCTTCATATTTAAATAACATGATACAATAAGAATCTCTAAATATAGAGATTAAAAATTAAAAGGGATAAAATTTACATCTCAAATGTAGAGAAAATTTTCTTCATGTAGAATTTGAATTTACTTTTTTTTGTTAATTTTCGTCAGATACTATGCATTATTAGGGGTGCAAATTTAGTCGGGGCCCGAATACCCGGCCTGGATTTGATCGGGTCTGAGTCTAGTTAGGTCTGGGTCCGGTTAGGCCCGGATCAGGCCCAGACCAGGCCTAGGGGGCCTCATAAGGCCCCCATATTAATCGTTGGCCCCAGTGGCAGAATTAGGAATTTTTGTCCGCCCGGGCTCAATATTTTAATATGCAAACTAAAAGATAAAAAATATACTGATAGTTGCTAGCAAATCAAATTGCCATGATGTTGATCTCATAGAGATAAAAACAGTTTGATAACAAGAGATTTATGGATGATAAATAATAAACACGGCATATGAAAAGATAAAAAATACTTGAATACCGTGTACACATATTGTAGAGCAAAAAACAACATAAAAGAACTTGATCAGCAAATCATTTTCGATGTACACATATTCTAAAAGCGAAGGATAATTTTATCATTTATAATTGTTTCAGCAACATCCTTTTCAATATAAGCAATTAGACAATCATTTATTCAGTCGTCACTCATTCGATTTCGCAAACGACTCTTTATTATCTTCATTGCAGAGAACATCCTCTCAACACAAGCCGTTGCAATTGGTAACAAACATGTCAACTTCAACAATATGAAAACTAGCTGAAAATGTCTCTTTTTTTATTTCACTAGCATTTGAAAAAAAAGACCATTTATTCCTCTAACTTGAGATAATGTGTCAACTGAGATAGTGTGCATGTCACAAATATACGTATCAAGTCGACCCTCAAGTAGCTGTAGTTCTATTGGAGTGAAAACATATGAATAAAATTCAGTTAATTGAAGTAATTTCAGCTTGTCATAAGAAGAAAAATTATCATTGGGGTCAAGACAAGAAACACGTAACAACAACTCAATGTTGACTTCATCAAAACGATCGTTTAGCTCATTAAACATCCAATCCAATACGGTATTAAAAATTTCAACTCTAAAATGATGGTAGGTTGTAATCTTATGAGGTATACAATCCAATCTGAATATTGAAAATTGAAACGGGTACCTGCTCGCTCATGGCAGCTCTTTGCTTGGTTGCTCCCAAGTACCAATGACCCAAAGTACTAACTCCCAAGTCTCAACTCTGAACAAGATGTCAAGATCTGCTAGGGAAATCAAGATTTGGAATGCAAAAGAAATAAGAAATCAAAAATTCGAAACTTGATCTTGCCCTAATTCTCGGCAGACGGAAACAAAAATCAAGATTTGTGTGTGTTGGGAGAAATCAAGATCTGAAATAACAATTTGGAAGCAGAAATCATGATCTGCACAGGAAAATCAAAATCAAATCTTGATCGTGCCCTAGTTCTCGATAGACGGAAACAGTCATAACTACTCTCATATCGTCGCAGGCCAGCAGGAGAGGAAATAGTTACACGGTCATGCACGCCAATACTATCGCAGGCCCTCAAGAGAGGAAACACTGCGTCGGTCGTTGCTCGCCGTCGCCGACGCCGCTGACCGCAGGAGAGGAAACACCGCGCGAGAAGTTGAGAACTAGGGCATGATCACGTGAAATGGGGGAATAGACGGGCTTCGACTTTTTTCACACCAGGGCACGTGCTTGGGTGTGTCCCTTCTTAGGTCCGCCTATGGTTGGCCCGGCCTGCATCCCGGCCCGGGCCAGGCCCAGACATAGGGCTAGGCACCGGGCGGTCTGCAACTTGGCCTGGGCAAGGCCCGACCTTAGGCCCACATTAGGCCTGACCTAAAAATAAATGGGTAGGGCCGGTAGGCGAAAGGCAAACAACACATCTTGACATGTGTTATTGACATTACTGCAACATCACATGTTGGCATGCTGCTGCTGCATTTATTAGCCCAGGCTAATAATTCAATTGAATTGATTCCCGCCTAGCCTAGCTCAGGCTAGGCTAGGCGGGAATATCTAATCTTATGTTATAATATATAGGATAATTCTATACATACCTAAGTCATACATAAGAACCACAAAAAGTGGGCCCCACACCCAATAAAATAATCCAAACTTTACTTTTTTGTGTGTTTTAGGTGTGTGAAACAGGCCAAATAATATATTTTTATTATGTATGGGCCCACTTTTTGTGGTTCTTATGTATGACTTAGGTATGTGTAGTTCCGCCCTAATATATAATATAATAATTAATAAATATTCTTATGATATAATATAATATATATAATTATATATTATAATATAATATATATACATATATATATAATTAATAAAAATGTAATAACATTATAAAGTAGTCGTTTGACGTTGGGGGCAATGGGCCAATGGGGTTTAACCTTTTATAAAAAAAATATTGTTTTTATTTTAATAAGGCCAAACGACTATCATGTCGTTTGACCTTACTTTTAATATAAAAAAAATCATATGATCGTTTCACATTTTTTTAACCTCCTCATTCAATCACTCTATGAGCTATATAAGAATAAGAGTGAGGAGATAATTTTTTTGTTTTAATTCTCTACTCTCTCCTCGTAACATTATTTACTCGCATCAATAACATCTTACAATGAGGCGATTGCTCCTCAAGGCACTGCTCCTAAAGGCACTAATACAGAGATCAAAATTGTAGAGCACAAGCATCGTGCACAAGTATGAGAGCATTTTGACAAGGTTCGCATTAATGATGAGTTGAAAGCTAAATGTAGGCATTGTGCGAAATTACTCACAATAAAAAGCAACACAACATTGATGTTGAAGCCAAAAATGACCTCTGTGGAGTTCGGGGTCCCAAAAGAGGGGTGACCACGCACCTACAACTCTCAAGCGAACGATCTAGCAACAAGACTAGGAACATAAGAGACAGACCCAAGGTCTCAGCGTGGAGGTCCCACCGCATACCCGGAAGACTAACAAACTCTTCCCCTCCCAATCCAAAGACTGAGCTAAGACACCTTCGAAGGGCGCTCTTGGCCGACCGGAACATCTAAGGAGGATCTCAAGACCAACTCTCTCCTATCCAGATGTGTCTCCTTGGGTCAATACAAAATGCTTCTCACCCGCCCTACTAATGGTGCAATCTCGCTGAGCAATTCTTTTTTACGCAGCTCCAACTGGGCTGCAAACAGCGTGACTCCGCTGTCCTAAAAGGCTGTTAACAGGTCATCAAGGGCTTCCCGGCAACTATACCTCAGGGCTCCCATGGGGCGAGTGGTTCACGAGCACACCACTCGCCCAAGATAGAAGAAGTAATTTACACATACATAGAGCATCACAGATATTATAAATAATTACAGGAATATGAATTCCATAGTTCGGCACGCAGACCGACAATATAAGCAAAAATAGGCCTTTGAGGGCCGGCACAAGCTTGGGCTTAAGCCCGCTACTCCCCGCTTGGTACTGCAATACCTATACGCGAACGTCTCGACAAGCGACTGCCGACTGAACAACAGTCGACTAACATAAGCTGGCCAAATATATTGCGCACACCCCTTTTTTGGGCTATGATGCGCATTCCCTGCAAATGGACCCTGCAAATGGATAATATACAACTTCCTCGGAGTCTTCTCCGGGAACCCCAGAACATCACCAATCCGGCTCACACGTCCGGATGGGCTTCACATAACATGCCTAAACCCGTACTCACGCTTCCGGGTGCTAATGCAGTTAATTGATGTGACGTACACGTCAACCCGTCGGAGAGCATCCTTCCCCCACTCGTCGGTGGAGAGGTGCTTCTATGCAAATATGGAAAATAAAGGCTTCATCTGCCCAAAAAGAAACTTCGTTACCCTTGACGCGTGTTTTAACGGAGACGCAACCGCGCACATTACCCGAGGCTCGACGTCTAGCGTCCATAGTGGTTGTCCATGCACGGATCTGACCTCCGCGGGAGAGTTTAAAGCTCCAAATGATTTTTCCCTCCATGGCCGAGCGTGCTCCAAGTAGCACCGAGGAAGTCGATCTCGACCTCCACAACTTAAGGCAGCATCGGGGAAGCTGATCCTGACCGGCCTAGCTCCAAGCGGTACCAGGAGAGGAGCTCCCGACCGAACTAGTGGCAGGCGGCGGCGAGGAAGGAGAGTCAAGCTCGGGCTTCCCCTAGTGGCCGACGATGAGAGAGGGGGATAAGAGCTCGGCCTTGCCTTGCTTAGGCGGCGACAGAGAAATCGGGAGGCGGGCGGCCCGCTCCTTGCATAGGCGGCGACCAGAGAGGGAGAGAGAGGCGGGCGGCCCGCTCCTTGCATCGGCAGCTGCCGGAGAAAGATCGGGAGGCGGGGAGCTCGGGCTGTGCTTGCCGATGCAGAGCAGGTCGGGGGAGAGGGTGGCGAAGTGCGGCTCGGGCTGCTGCTTGCCGACGGCGGCCTGGACAGAGGGAGGAAAGGCAGCTCTTCTTCTTCCCCAAAAACCCGATCCCCCTGCTCTCCATTTCTTCCTTTTTCTTTTCTTTTCTTCCCTGCCCGTACCCCACCTGCCCCCTCTTTTTTCCTTTTGCTTTTTTCTTCTTCCCTGCTTGTACCCGATGCCCCCTTCTTTCTTTTCTTTCTTCTGCCCCTACTCGATTCCCCCTCCTCCTCTGTCTTTTTTTTGTCTTTCTTCTTCTTTAATGCCCCTGCCTATCTCATCCCTCCCCCTTCATCTTTGTCAAATCTGATATATATATATAATATAATATAATATATATATATATATTATAATATTAAACATATATATTTATATATTAAAAGTCTATGCACATAAAACCTCCGCACGCACGCATAAGCATCTGCACGTCTTCGAACGGGGCTGCATCACATTGTCGCTAATAGCATGTCCCAAGCCCGCCACTTGGGGAGGATCCCGCTCGGTCGGATACGGGGTTGTACACAATCCCCGCTCTTTTCGAGGTTGGTACAAGCTCGGAAAGAAATGTCCAACCCCAAGTATCCGACGAGTGGAAGCCGACCAAAAGAAAATTTTTGAGAGAATCCAAAATTTGCATTTAGGACACTAATCTCTCAGTGCCCCTTCAGATCTTTTTGAACCACTCGATATCTGTAATACTCCCTGCTATTGAATTGCCTTTATACTATTACTTACAATAAGTATATAATTTCTCAAGATATTGTGACACAATAAAGCCATATATCTTTGCATTCTCTTGCACACATGGGGCTAATTCTTTCCCCCCAGGTGTGCCTACCGCCCTGCCCAACTAATGAGAGCCTGAGCAGCGAGTCTACCCGGGGCCGAGCAGCACTCGGGGTCCCTTACCCCCACAGGCGAGCCTACGGACCTACCAGCTATATGAGGGTCTGCGCAGCGGGTCTACCTGGGGCCGAGCCAGGCTCGGGGTAGTGCTGGGGTATCTGAACTGAAGCATCTCCAAGAACCAACCCTTTACCCCAGGTGTGCCTACCACCCTGCCCAGCTAATGAGAGCCTGAGCAGCGAGTCTACCCGGGGCCGAGCAGCACTCGGGGTCCCTTACCCCCACAGGCGAGCCTGCAGACCTGCCAGCTAGATGAGAGGTTGTGCAGCGGGTCTACCTGGGGCCGAGCCAGGCTCGGGGTGCTGCTGAAGTCTCCAAGAACAAAACCTCTCCCCCACAGGCGAGCCTTCGGACCTGCCAGCTAGATGGGAGCCTGCGCAGCGGGTCTACCTGGGGCCGAGCCGGGCTTGGGGTGCCGCTGAAGTCTCCAAGAACAAAACCTCTCCCCCACAGGCGAGCCTTCAGACCTGCCAGCTAGATGGGAGCCTGCGCAGCGGGTCTACCTGGGGCCGGGTCGAGCTCGGGGTGCTGCTGAAGTCTCCAAGAACAAAACCTCTCCCCCACAGGCGATCCTTCGGACCTGTCAGATAGATGGGAGCCTGTGCAACGGGTCTACCTTGGGCCGAGTAGAGCTCTGGGTGCCGCTGAAGTCTCCAAGAACAAAACCTCTCCCCCACGGGCGAGCCTTCAGACCTGCCAGCTAGATGGGAGCCTGCGCAACGGGTCTACCTGGGGCCGAGCCGAGCTCGGGATGCCGCTGAAGTCTCCAAGAACAAAACCTCTCCCCCACAGGCGAGCCTTCAGACCTGCCAGCTAGATGGGAGCCTGCGCAGCGGGTCTACCTGGGGCCGAGCCGAGCTCGGGGTGTCGCTGAAGTCTCCAAAAATAAAGCCTCTCCCCCATAGGAGAGCCTTCGGACTTGTTAGCTAGATGGGAGCCTGCGCAACGGGTCTACTTGGGGTCGAGCCGAGATCAGGGTGCCGCTGAAGTCTCCAAGAAAAAAACCTCTCCTCCACAGGCGAGCCTTCGGGCTTGCCAGCTAGATGGGAGCCTGCGTAGCGGGTCTACCTGGGGCTGAGTCGGGCTCGGGGTGCCGCTGAAGTCTCCAAGAACAAAACCTCTCCCCCATAGGCGAGCCTTCGGACCTGCCAACTCGATGGGAGCCTGCGCAGCGGGTCTACCTGGGAGCGAGCCGAGCTCGGGGTGCCGCTGAAGTCTTCAAGAACAAAACCTCTCCCCCACAGGCGTGCCTTCGGACCTGACAGTTAGATGGGAGCCTGCACAGCGGGTATACCTTAAGCCGAGACGAGGTCGGGGTGCCGTCGAAGTCTCTAAGAACAAAACCTCTCCCCACAGGCAAGCCTTCAGACCTACCAGCTAGATGGGAGCCTGCGCAGCGAGTCTACCTGGGGGTCTCCTCTCCAAACCAACTCCAACCCCCGAGTGAGCCTACAGCCCTGCCAGCTAGATGAGAGTCTAGTCAGCGGGTCTTCTCGGGATCTCCTCTCCAACACAAATATAAAGCAAACATAAAGGTAATCAAATAACTCAAAAGAACTATTGATCTGGTCAACCAAGTTAAAGTTCGACACGAGGCACCTCTACCCGCTACGTTCACCCTCTTGGGAACCAGGGTCGATCATATAATATCCTCCCTAAGGCACATTTTGATCTCCAGGATAGAACATCCTATGTGATTTACATATATCTTTCTTGTTTCACTATTTTAAATCAAATCATAATTTAAATTTTTTGTTCTCATATCTTATCACATTTGGTATTTTTTGATAGAATAAAATCTTATAACTTTGATGATGTATTGGGCTCTCTTGGTCATACTTGGAATTAGAGATTTATAAATAATACGCTAACAACCAACCTCAAGTAGGATTTCAACTCAGAGAAATACGGTAAATAATATTTACTTGGTTCATTATACACATCACTTTAATCGCCCTGTGTTACGTGGTAATACAGTAAGTATTCTTCGCTTCATATTCATAAGTATGCTTGTCGTGGGAGGGTGAATGATTGAGCCTTTAGTAGTTAGTTGCCTGCTAATTTTTCCTATATAAATCTAAAAAATCGAAATTATGTTTCTATTTCACCGATAGCAAACATCTCTTTGCTTAACCATGACAAATGTTCAGAGGAGTTATGAGCAGACGTGGTGGTAATTGGTAGTGATATTGGTGGGTTATGCTGTGCTGGACTTTTAGCTAAATACAATCAGGACGTTATTGTGTTGGAAAGTCATGATATAACTGGTGGTGCTGCATATTCATTTGAAATTAAGAGTTACAAGTTTGATTCTTGTTCATCTTCGTTCTTCGGATTTCATTCTACCAGTTCGCAAGCAAACCCCCTAGCACAGGTGAATTAGTTATGGTTCGTGAATGCCATGATCCTCTTTGGTTTTACTGTTCTTTCTATTCCCACCTCTCCCATCCTAAAATACACATTTGAGAATAATTGTTAATATACGTTTTCTGGAACTTAGATGTCTTGCATAAGTCTGAACCCAATATGCTAGTACTAACACTTAACCCTTCGACTGTGCATTTCCTAACCTTAAAATTTTAGCCAGTGGAACATTATTTTAAGTGCTACTTTTGCTGTGAGAGTTTAAACTTTGGCATTTGAGAAACATTTAAGACGAAATGCTAGGATGGTTAGGAGCGACAAGAGGGGAATGGGAGGGGATTTCTTTCATCACATGACCCTGGTCTTCACTTGGTTCCTCTTTTATATCCATGACGTTTGAATGAGTTTTTCTATGCTGGTCACTCTCCACGCTCACCGCATTATAATGTTGAAGCCAAAAATGACTTTTGTGGAGTTCGGGGTCCCAAAAGAGGTGTGACCACGCACCTACTACCCTCAAGCGAACGATCTAGGAACTAGACTAGGAACATAAGGGAAAGACCCAAGGTCTTAGCGTGAAGGTCCCACCACATACCCGGAAGACTAACAAACTCTTCCCCTCCCAAGCCAAAGACTGAGCTAAGACACCTTCGGAGGGCGCTCTTGGCCGACCGGAACATCTAAGGAGGATCTCAAGACAACCTCTCTCATATCCAGATGTATCTTCTTGGGTCAATATAAAATGCTCTTCACCCGCCCTACTAATGGCGCAATCTCGCCGAGCAATTCTTCTTTACGCAGCTCCAACTGGGCTGCAAACAGCGCGACTCCGCTGTCCTAAAAGGCTGTCAACTGGCCATCAGGGGCTTCCCGACAACTATACCTCTGGGCTCCCACGGGGCGAGCGGTTCACGAGCACACCACTCGCCCAAGACAGAAGAAGTAAACTACACATACACAGAGCATCACAGATATTATAAATAATTACAGGAATATGAATTCCATACTTCGGCACGCAGGCCGGCAATATAAGCAAAAATAGGCCTTCGGGGCCGACACAGGCTTGGGCTTAAGCCCGTTACTCCCCGCTTGGTACTGCAACACCTGTATGCCAACGTCTCGACAAGCGACTGCCGGCTGAACAACAGTCGGCTAACATAAGCTGGCCAAATATATTGCACACATCCCTTTTTTGGGGCTATGATGCGCATTCCCTGCAAATGGATAATATACAACTTCCTCAGAGTCTTCTCCGGAAACCCCAGAACATCACCAAATCCGGCTCACACGTCCGGATGGGCTTCACACAGCATGCATAAACTCGTACTCATGCTTCCGGGTGCTAATGCAGTTAATTACAAGGATGTACACGTCAACCCATCGGAGAGCATCCTTGCCTCATTCGTCGGTGGAGAGGTGCTTCCATGCAAATATGGAAAATAAGGGCTTCACCTGCCCAATAAGAAACTTCGTTACCCTTGACGCGTGTTTTGACGGAGCCGCAACCGCGCATATTGCCCGAGGCTCAACGTCTAGCATCTGTAGTGGTTGTCCATGCACAGATCCGACCTCCGCGGGAGAGTTGAAAGCTCCAAATGATTTTTCCCTCCATGGCCGAGCGTGCTCCAAGTAGCACCGAGGAAGTCGATCCCAATCTCCACAACTTAAGGCGGCGTCAGGGAAGCTGATCCCGACCGGCCTAGCTCCAAGCGGAGCCGGGAGAGGAGCTCCCGACAGACCTAGTTGCAGGCGGCGGCGAGGAAGGAGAGCCGAGAGAGAGCCGAGCTCGGGCTTCCCCTAGTGGCCGACGATGAGAGAGGGGGAGAAGAGCCCGGCCTTGCCTTGCTTAGGCGGCGTCCGGAGAAAGATCGGGAGGCAGGCGGCCTGCTCCTTGCATAGGCGGCGGCCGGAGAGAGATCGGGAGGCGGGGAGCTCGGGCTGTGCTTGCCGGCGCAGAGTAGGTCGGGGGGGGGGGGGGGGGTGGCGAAGTGCGGCTCGGGTTGCTGCTTGTCGGCGGCGGCCTGGACAGAGGGAGGAAAGGCAGCTCTTCTTCTTCCCCAAAAACTCAATCCCCCTACTCTCCATTTCTTCCTTTTTCTTTTCTTTTCTTCCCTGCCCGTGCCCCACCTGCCCTTTTTTATTCTTTTGCTTTTTTATTCTTCCCTGCTTGTACTCGATGCCCCCCTTCTTTCTTTTCTTTTCTTCTGCCCTTACCCGATGCCCCCCTCCTCCTCTTTCTTTTTTTTTTGTCTTTCTTCTTCTTTAATGCCCCTGCCTATCTCATCCCTCCCCCTTCAGCTTTGTCAAATCTGATATATATATATATAATATAATATATATAATATATATATATATATAATAATATTAAACGTATATATTTATATATTAAAAGTCCATGCACATAAAACCTCCGCACGCACGCACGAGCACCCGCACGTCTTCGAACGGGGCTGCATACATTGTCACTCATAACATGTCCCGAGCCCGCCACTTGGGGAGGATCCTGCTCGGCCGGATACGGGGTTGTACAATTGATACATCATTTGAAAGCTTGTTTGGACAAAAAAACGTCAGAGTCGAGTCAGACACAATTATCTTTAGCTACACAAATTTAGACCTACAATCAAGCTAGACAACGGGAGGCGCAAACGAAGAATATAATCATACGCGCATTGCCTTTCAACCAATATGACAATGAGGACGAAACATCATACATACGTAGCGAGATTCAACAAAAATATCATCAAGTAAGTAGAACAACTCTTAGGGCAGATGCATACAAAGCTTACATTAAAATAAAAAAAAAGATTTAATAAAATATTGTAATAGTTTTGATGGAATGGTTAGTTTAACGAGTGATATTTAGTCGTCTGGGCAACATGTAGGACTATCGTACATTTCCATAACATTTCATTAGATTGATCCAACCTCGTTGGAGTTATCAAAACGTATAATTTTTTTTTGAAAGTATTGAATCATCACATACTGGAAATGCAATTTATCAAATTATAAGGAAGTGCATTCGAGAATTTAAAATAAAAGATAAGATAATTATTATTTCTTTTGATAATGTGTCAAATAATACTGCGGCGGTCGAATTATTAAAAAGAGATCTAAAACCTTTTCTTAACAACATTTTTTTTTCATATCCGATGTGTTTGACATGTATTTAATTTAATCGTGCAAGATAGTTTAAATTTTATGAAAAATTATGTTAATAAAATTAGGGAGATGAATAGATTTATTTATGTTTCTTATACAAAAACAAGGTTTTAAAAAAATTGTTCAATTTTAATTTTTATAGATTTAATGTCTATTTATAAGTTTAAATTTATAATTTTATCATTCTTTATGAGTAACAAGTTAAAATATTATCATATATAATTACAGTATTATATAATTATAGTTATATAATATATAATATATTATTATATAATATAAATAAAAAAATAAATTAAAACATAATGTTAAATCAAACCGGTCAAACACTTTAACTTTATATTAAAAAAATAAATAAATCTATATAAGGCCAAACGGTCATAACTTATAACTTAGGGCTTGTTTGGCGGAGCGGCAGCACAGCGGCATGCCGCTGATTTTGCTGCCGCCCCGCCAAACAATAACTGGCGTGAGGGCGGTGGCAAGAAGCCACCGCCCACGGCGGCAGCACAGCGCTGCAGCCCTTTTTTAAGGGCTGCAGCGCTGTTTTTTATATAATAAATATATTATATAATTATATATATAATATTATATAATATTAATTATAATATTATATAAAATATTAGTTATAAAATATTTCATAATTAATAAAATATTAAATATTAAATATATAAGAATAAATAATATATATATATTAATTTATAATTTATATGCATTTATATTTATAATTATTTATATTATATAAAATTTATATTAATAAGTATTTAATAAATTATATATCATTAAATTTTTTTTTATAATTAATTAAAATATTAATGTATAAAAATTAATTAATATTTAAATGTTTAATAATTGTTATTGCGGGTCACTCGAGATTAGGGATGCAAGTTGAGTTAAGTCGGTTCGAAAAAAGCTCAAACTCGAGCTCGATTCGTAATCGAGCACGGGCTCATGTAGTCGTGTTCATGAGCTCGCGAGATTTTTATTTATACATTTTAAAAAAATAAAAAAAAGAAAATAAAGTTCAAGAGCTCGATCTAGGATAAATGAGCTTGTCGAGCTCGACTCGTTTGCACCCTTACTCGAGACGCTCGTGAATCGGTCAAAAATGAATCGTCCACACTTGTGAGTGAATCGAGTGCGCATACGTGCATCTTGACGTCCGTTTGAAATTGTAGCGTCGAGCCGGACAAGATCGGAAAAACAATCTATACCTCGTCCGAACATATTTTGGAAAGCTCATCAATATTAATATATTTCCTCCGTACCACCGCGGGCCTTCAAGTCGGGGAGTGGTCTCCCAATAGCACGTTCCACGTGCGTTTTCTTTCTCCGCACACTCCAGGCGTGTCTCCCGATAATTAATTAAACCGTTAATATATTAATTTTTAAAATTGATATTAACATATTATTAATGTATTAACATTTTAATGTTTAATAATTTTTATTACGGGTCTTTCGAGGTACTCGTGAATCGATCAAAAAAGAATCATCCTATCTCATGCGCAAGTCGATCGAGCTCGCATACGTGCGTCCTAATATATTTAGGGTTTATAATATGTGGCACCTGGCTTGAAGGGTTCACAAATGTGGCAAATAGCTGGGAGAGTTCACAAATCTGTATGACAAATATTTATGTCGAGCAAATTGTTAATTCTAAGTTGAACATCATAAATTATGCGAACTTTTTAATTTTATACATGTTTATTTTTCATTACTGTTTTGTTCTGCACCACTGTTTCACAAAGCACTGCAAATACAGTTTTCCAAACAGTTTCATAAATTTTTCCACCACTGCAAAACAGCTGATTCCTGCACCACTGTTTCTCACCACTGCTTCCTGCACAGCCACAGCTTAGCCAAACAGGCCCTTATAAGACCGTTTGGCCTTATTTTAATTAAAGCTTTTATTTTTTTAAAAAGTTAATTTAAAATATTATTATTTTATAAATATATTTTTTTTAATATTGAATAGATTTGGTCTAAGCTCAATATGAGCACGGTCAAAGCCCGGTCAAGGCCAAGTTTTCGGGCCTTGATAGACCTTCATTTTCAGTGGAGGTTTGGGCCCGGCTTGAGCCCAGTTAACTCAAGGCCCGGCCTGAGCTCGATAGCAAAAAAGCTCGGGCTCAGGAGGCCTGGGCCATGCAGGCCTAATTTGCACGCCTAGCATTATCTGTCGAGGTCATGATTGCCTAAATTTATCACTATATATAGAGCAATGTTAAGTGCAAACCTATTTTTGGCTATGTGCAAATCACAGTTAAGTGCAAACCCAAAAAATTTAACGGTCTGTTCGGCCTCCTGAAATTGGAATTGCAGAATTGGAATTCATCTAATTCCAATTCTGAGAATTGGAATTGGTCTGAATTCCAATTCCTGTGAGAATTGGAATTGGTCTGAATTCCAATGCAGTTGTTCGGCTGCAGGATGGATTTCTAGAATTGGAATTGGAATTGGATTAGAATTTCTTTTTTTTCTAATGGCTGCAGGATCGAGCGACATGACAATTTGAAGTTGGAGTCTTGTGTCACTCGGGACGAAGTGATTGCAACAAAACCAAATGATGGAAGGAATTATTCATTTTACAATCTCTAAGAAAATATAGAAATTGGCAAAAAAAGAACACAACACCAGAAAAATCAACTTTAAGTAGTGTACAAACAATTAATTATGATCGGGCAACGACGGCGAGATCGGGCGGTGATGACGAGATCGGGTGACGATGACGAGATCGGTCGACGATGGCGAGATCGGACGACGACGACGAGATCGAGGTCGTGATCAGGCGATGACGACGAGATCGGGCAGTGGCGGAGGTGAGATCGAGCGGCTGTAGCGAGATCGGGCAGTGGTGGCGAGATCGGATGGTGGTTGCGGCGAGATCGGGCGGCGGCGGCGGCGAGATCGGGCGGCGGCGACGGCGAGATCGGGCCGCGGCGGCAGTGAGATCGATCGGCGGCGGCGAGATCGGGCGACGGCGGTGAGATCGGTCGTCGGCGGCGAGATCGGGCGGTGGTGGCGGTATCGGGAGTGAGCGGTGGAGAGATAGGGAGACGGCGGTGAGATCGGGCGGCGACGGCGAGATCGGGCGGCGAAGGCGAGATCGGGCGGCGGCGAGATCGGGCGGCGGCGAGATCGGGCGGCGGCGGCGAGATCGGGCGGCGGCGGGGGCGAGACCGGGCGGCGGCGGCGAGATCGGACGGCGACGACGAGAACGGGCGGCGGCGGCGAGATCGGGTGACGATGATGAGATCGGGCAATGACGAGCATAGTAAAAAACTGAATTCCATGAAATATCTGTCTTTACCCCTAAGAATTGGTCATAGTACAAAATTGAATTCCATGGAATTGGACCAATTCCAATTCCGAGGGAATTCCTAACATCCGAACACTGGAATTGGAATTCTGTTGCCCCAATTCCAATTCCTGGGGGCCGAACGGACCGTAAGTGTAAACCAAAATATTAGATGTAGACCAATTATAAAAACAAAAAAAAATTTAATTCATCCATAAGTCCATATTAATTAGTACAAAGTCCATGAATTTAATACAAAATATGAGTCCTTTTTGACAAAATTTGATATTAAAATTTGAGTTTCAAAACATCATTGTAAGTTTAAGCAATCAACGTACATGAAAATGAAAAATTTATGTTAGTATAGATAAGTCAGAACTATAAAATAAAATATATTAAATATACGCATCATAGCATTCAACACTCATAATATAAGACTTGATTCCAATTGTACTATAAAGACAAAAACTACAATTTACAATACATAAGGGCAATTTCTCTATCAGTCACTATGACTTGTGGCAACGAATATTCGTCAAAGAAAGATTTGAAACAATTAAGTGCTCATAAATAACTAGACTGTGTTTCATTTGAGATGAACGTAAAAGCAGAATAAAATGTTTGGTTGGTTGAGGTTACACCCACAATGCACAACAAGGGCATTCGAAACCTATTTGTCTTATAAGTACAATCCATGATGAATATCGTAGGAAACATTTTGGTAAGTTGTATAGATATGGGGTGTGCAAAGAACAAGCATTTCAAATTATCACTTTCTTTTGTAACTTTATTAAAACTAACATAGCCAGAATCCGTAAAACATTAATACAAAAATTGCATTTGTGTGCCTCCTTGTGGCTCTTTCAATTGCATTTTCACCCTTTCATTGTATATTGTGCGCAATACAGTTTTGTTAGAAAGATCTCTTTGTTTCAATGCTGTGAGTATTTTTCTTGGCTTAACTCCGGCTAAGTATATTTCATGAACAATTGTTTTCTTATTCGAATCTAACCTTTCAGCATATGAATGAGCTTCTAAGTGCACCATCTCATGATTGTGAACTCCGCAATACTTCCAGGCTACACTCATTTAAATTTATGCATTTTTGCCATTTAAGTGAAAACTTGCAACCACACCTCTTCGAACTTGATTTTCTCAAATTTTTCGTAACCCATCCTTTATTACATTGATTCTCCTGATAATATTCAGCTTTGTCGCAACCAAAGATAACTCTGGGTTTGAGTCTGCTTGTAAGTTTGTCTGCACTTTGTATGGTGATGACAGAACCCAAACTCATAGCAATGCTTTGTGCCCAATCCACCAAATCATCTTTACTAGAAAACATATTTGATGTAACAAAATGCTTGCCAACATCAATTTCAAATTTGGGATTTGCCTCTTCATAAGATAATGTAAAATATACCTAGTTTCAACAATACTATCTAAAATAGTACACAAATTTTCAATAATAAGGTTGAGAAAGAGACGATACCTCCATCTAAAGGTTGTTGGGGAGAGACTACATCGACGGATAATTCCCAATCACGTGATTTGTTCTCCATTAAGTTACAAAGATATGAAGTAACAAGTCACTGTTAACCATAAACAATAATGAAGGAATCCACTGTTAACAACCCTAAATTCACTGAAATTATAAATGCAAGAACTGCAAGTGGGTTTCCCACCCTTGCAAAACCGGCGCTGACGTTTTTGCCACCGGATGCCACCGGAATCGGACCTTGTGCTGCCATATGCCACCAGAATAGGACCGTATGCACCGGATGCCATCGGATGCTGCCAGATGTCGCAAGATGCCATCAGATGCCACTGGATGCCCCCCGATGCCACTAGATGCCGCCAGAATAGGACCCGCGTACACGTTTTCACGAACTGGAAAAAGGGGGAGATTTGGGAATGAGAAGGGCTTCACGGGGGAACTCGCAAAAGGGGGTCGGCGTACCTTAGATTCTGGCATGAAGGAGATGAAATGTCTGGCGAAAGGGTGGAGGCTGGTGATGCGCCCTTCGACGCATCTTAGCTTTGTTACTCTTTTGCATTTATCGCTTATTTTTTGCATTTGTTTAATCTAGCCTAGATGTATTTCTCATTTACCATTTGCAGCTCTTCGGGTTGACCGTCCGTTGAGACTTTTAATAAAGAGGTCTGGTAATCTAGTAGTTAGGACGGAGGCGGCAAGCCTAGGCTATTTCAAGAAAACATAAAATTAAATTTTAATTGGAAGCACCTTTTTACATGGAGGAGCCAACCATCTTAATTGGAGCATTGTTTTGAACGAAAGAAATTAAATGGAGATAACCAATTTTTCCTTATAAGAGTTAATTATTCTCACCAAATCAATGCTAAATAATTTTATCTCAAATCAACATCTCTGATATAAATAATCCATGAAACAAGAGTTGTTCTATTCCAGACAAGAGGAGAGAACGAGTTTTTTTCATTTTCTGCATAGTGTCGGCCACCCCCTTCAGTTGCCCGATGCCGATGCTGCGACTTCCAATTCCTGGCAAACCCCCGACGTATTCCTTCCAACGGAGAGTTCCCGCTGGCGCCGTTCGATGTCGTCCTCTCTCTTGAACCTCCTGATAGCGCCGCTCCTTCCTTTTGTGCGTATTGTCGTCGACGCCGACGCCCGACTCCGAATCCTTCAGGGGTTGTGTCGTCGCGACTCAAGAGAAGCCACAATGTTCTCCTCCTCTGCCTAACGGGACTTGGGCGGGCCAACTACCTTTTGGAAAGCTTTTGGGTACCTCCGCTCCGAATTGTTCAGTTAATTTTTATGTGTTCTTGCAAATAAACCTAAGCTTGCCGTCAAACGTTCAACTACTTGTTTATCGTATTTTCATAAATTGTTGCGTGTAATTCGGTTTGAGAACGTATAAGATCTCGTGGTGGGTTTGAATCATAAACGCGTGTGAACTCCACTCGAGCGAGATTAGTGAACCTCTCGAAGTTAAGAGCGACGACGTTGAATTGCGCACGTGAAAATCTTGATTTGACCGATCGGTCTCCGTGTCTTTCAAAACAAAACAAACCCTAAATTTTATTTTCAAAATACATTTTTGCTTTAAAAAATCATCTTTTTCCATTCCCTAGGTTGAACTTACATCAGTTAGGTATCAGAGGATTGTAAATCGCTTCTATCGCGAAACACGCGATCCAGTTTTAAAAATTGTTTTCAAATAATTTTCTTTTTTTAAAAAATTTAAATATTTGAATTTTTTTGAACATCTAGAATATTTTGAATTTTTAACTATGTATATATATAATTTGAAATTTTTTGATGGAAAAGCGGGTCGATCAGTTGGAGAATAGTGTAGGAGATTTGGACCGACGCATGAGCGACTTGATGAAAACGATCAAAATTCTCATCGCCAATATGGGTAGTGCCACACAAGTCATGAATGAGTTGCGTACATCGGTTAATAATATCGAAGCAACCTTACACGTCAACTGAACACCTGCCCAGTGATCGAAAACGACCCTGACCATTGACCTCAGGAACTCGCACACCCCTACCCGGAAGCACATAACGAACTACGCCACCACCCGTTGGGATATGAGAATCAAACTGGAGGTAGGTGACTTCGAAGGGCAAATAGAGCCCAAGAGCTGCTTAGAGTTGTGCGAAATTATGGATCGTTTCCTATCTTGGAAGCAATTTCCCCAAGTTAGGCAAGTTAGTATGTCACGCATAGACTGAAATGGTCCGCCCTAGTTTGGTGGGGACAGCTAGAGCGAACTAGATTTAATTTAGGCGCCCCTGATCACCACATGGGCAGAGTTTAAGGTGCAATTTTAAAAACGGTATGTTCCGCCCGATTATGTTCAGACCCTCTACCGTAGGTTCCACAATCTACGTCAAGATAAATTATCGGTGGACGAATATACAAACGAGTTCCTAGTCCTACAGTCTCGCCTCGACCTCCGAGAGGACGATGACATGACCGTTCCCGTTACCTGAACGGGTTATGCTACTCCATCAGAGAACAATTAGAACTCCTTGATTATAAGGACTTAGGAGAGGTGTCGAGTCGCGCGCGAAGAGTAAATACACTGCAGAAACGAACATTTGGGAATAAGTCTACTGATAAACCCCACCTGACTCACAATTTCACTCCCGCCAGACTCTCTCGTCCAGTAGTGTCTACGAGCACCCCAACACTCCCTGCCCCTTCCGCCAAAGGCAAGGAGGTCATAGGCACTAGACCTCAGCCTGGGACATTTATATGTTTTAAATGCATGAAGCAGGGTCATAAGTCTTATGAGTGCTCGCGACGCCACTTCATCGTCGTTATTGATCCTGATAGTGGATCAGAACCTGAGTATGTAGTATTTCTTAGTGATTCCCAGACTGACCTGACCCCTGCGACTGAGTTAGCGAGCGACTGTAAATTTGAGAGAGAGCAACCTGATCAATCAGTATGTGTTCTCCAACATAGTCTCCTAATTCCTAAGACTCCCGCTGACGATGATTGATTGAGGAACAATATTTTTCATACCACCGCCCGCATATAGGGACAGCTCTGCTCCATTATCATAGCTAGTTGTAGTATGAAAAACTTTATTTCTCAACGCATGGTAGATAAGCTTAAACTGAAGACACAACCCATAGGAAAACTTTATAGTCTATCATGGGTCACTAGTAGTACTACCATACCTATCACACACCAGTGTATCGTCGAGTTTTTTATAGGCACTACGTATCAGGATACAGTCTGGTGTTATGTAGCTACTATCGAGGTCTGTCATATCCTATTAGGTTGACCTTAACAGTATGATAGACACATTATGCACGATGGTGTGAAGAGCTCTCATTCCTT
This sequence comes from Platanthera zijinensis, assembly GCA_039513925.1. Lineage (NCBI taxonomy): Eukaryota > Viridiplantae > Streptophyta > Magnoliopsida > Asparagales > Orchidaceae > Platanthera > Platanthera zijinensis. Next base: position 254,959,685 of record CM077078.1, on the reverse strand, counting down.
CGAGCGCAATGGGCGCAAGATCGTTCTTCTCCCCCAAAAGAATAGTCTTGTCCTAAAGCACCAGATATGACTTCATCCCCTTCCCCCACTATCTCTGCGATATCCTTCCCCTCCGCCACCATGTTACTAACTGGTTCCCAATTTTAGGAGGAAATGAAGTATAGTGATGTCGTTTATATGTTATCCGACCTCGATGCCACTCTCACTACTTTAGACATCCCTAGTACGGTGCATCCACTCATTGATGAGTTCTCAGGGATTATGCCGGAGGAGCTGCCTGATCAGCTACCCCCGATGAGAGATATACAACACTACATCGACCTCATCCTAGGAGTTAACTTACCTCACTTGACCTATTATCGCATGAGTCCGAAAGAGCATGAGGAGATACATAGGCAGGTGACCGATCAAATTTCAAAGGGCCACGTTAGAGAGAGTATGAGTCCGTGCACCGTCCTTGCACTTTTAGTCCCTAAGAAAGATGAGACATGACGTATGTGTGTGGACAGTCGAGCGATGAATAAAATTATGATCAAATATCGCTTTTCGATTCCCCGATTGGATGACATGCTAGATATGCTATGTGGATCCAGTGTATTTTCAAATATTGGCTTAAAAGTGGGTACCACCAGATTAGAATTCGACTTGGGGATGAATGGAAGACTGCATTTAAGACTCAAGAAGGATTATATGAGTGGCTGGTGATGCCTTTTGGGCTCTCCAATGCTCCCATCACATTTATGCGAGTGATGAATCAAGTACTTAGGCCACTCATAGGAGTTTGCATAGTGATGTATTTTGACGATATTTTGATTTATAGCCTTGATCACGATCAGCACATGATTCATCTTAGGCAGATCTTAGAAATTCTACATGATAATAAATTATATATAAATTTGAAGAAGTGCACGTTTTTGACGAATAGTCTGACCTTCTTAGGGTATATCATTTCTTCTGAGGGCATTAGATTTGATAGAGAGAAGGTCAAGACGATAGAATCATGGCCTAGACCTAGGACAATTACTGAGGCTCGATGATTTCATGGGCGAACATCTTTTTATCGACGGTTTATTAGGAATTTTAGTACATTGATCGCACCTGTGAGTGATTGTTTGAATAAAGGATTATTTGTTTGGATTGAAGAGGCCGAACATGCATTTTTATTAGTTAAAGAGAGACTTACGAGTGCACCCGTGTTAGCGCTGCCTGACTTTGATAAAATTTTGAGGTTGATTGTGATGCATCTATCATAGACATTGGCATAGTTTTAAGTCAAGAGGGTCGACCCATATCATTCTTTAGTGAGAAGCTGAATGAGGCAAAGACTAGATATTCCACTTATGATTTAGAATTTTACGTCATTGTTCAGGCTCTCCGTCATTGGAGACACTACCTGATTCAACGCGAGTTTGTGCTGAACACTGATCACGAGGCTTTAAAACATCTGAACTCTCAGGAGATAAGATGTCATGCCAAGTGGGATGCTTACCTGTAGGAGTTCACTTTCCATTTGAAGCACAAACCCGGTAACACGAATCGAGTAGCTAACGCTCTTAGTCGTCGAACCCACTTACTAGTTATACTGCAGCCTTGCATTACTGACTTAGATTCACAGCGCGACCTATGCACTACCGATCCGTTCTTCTGCAATATTTGGATTTCATGTCAGCACAGTGGGACTGAGCCCACCACACAGTACGTCGTGAGTGAGGGTTATTTGTTTAGGGGCAGCCGTCTTTGCATCTGCGAAGGACCTCTTCGGGAGAAGCTACTTAGGGAGCTCCACTCTTCCGGGATAGGTGGACACGTAGGTCAATCCAAATTATTATATCATTCTTTAGTGAGAAGCTGAATGAGGCAAAGACTAGATATTCCACTTATGATTTAGAATTTTACGTCATCGTTCAGGCTCTCCGTCATTGGAGACACTACCTGATTCAACGCGATTTTGTGCTGAACACTGATCACGAGGCTTTAAAACATCTGAACTCTCAGGAGATAAGATGTCATGCCAAGTGGGATGCTTACCTGTAGGAGTTCACTTTCCATTTGAAGCACAAACCCGGTAACACGAATCGATTAGCTAACGCACTTAGTCGTCGAACCCACTTACTAGTTATACTGCAGCCTTGCATTACTGACTTAGATTCACAGCGCGACCTATGCACTACCGATCCGTTCTTCCGCAATATTTGGATTTCATGTCAGCACAGTGGGACTGAGCCCACCACACAGTACGTCGTGAGTGAGGGTTATTTGTTTAGGGGCAGCCGTCTTTGCATCTGCGAAGGACCTCTTCGGGAGAAGCTACTTAGGGAGCTCCACTCTTCCGGGATAGGTGGACACGTAGGTCAATCCAAATTATTAGATCTCGCCGACGCTTGTTACTATTGGCCAAATATGAAGCGTGATTTCACTGAATTCATTAGGCAATGCACCACTTGTCAGCTGTATAAGGGGCGTGCTCAAAACACTGGATTATACACCCCCTTTTTGATACCTGAGTGATCATGAGATGACATCTCAATGGACTTTGTGGTAGGACATCCTCGCACTCAGAGGAAAGTCGATTCTATTTTTGCAGTCGTAGATCAATTTTCGAAGATGACACATTTCATTCCATGTAGAAAAATTTCTAGTGTTATACACGTCACCTAACTTTTTTTAAAGAAGTCATTGGACTGCACGGAATTCCTAGGTTGATCACCTTTGATATGGATACTAGTTTTATGGGGTATTTTTGGAAAACGTTGTGGGCTCGACTAGGTACCAAACTCGAATTTAGCAATGCATATCACCCTCAGACCGATGAGCAGATTGAGGTCTGTTGAAGCCAAAACTTGACCTCAACAAAAGTTCAAAAAATAGGGGCGCAACCAACACCTACTTCTCCCAAGCTCCGACCTTTGACTGGTTGTAAAGGACCAAGAACCGACCCAAAGCCTCAGTAGGGAGGTCCCACCTCTTACCCGGAAGATCTCTGAGAGCTTCCCCTCCAAAGCCAAAAGTTGGGCTTGGAGCTCCTCAGAAAGCACTTGGAGATCTTAGAAAAATATGAAAGCTCGCTTTCTGAGGAGCCCCTGCGGGTCTATTTATAGTCTTTGCTGACCTTAAATTACTAAAATATCCTGGGTCGGGTCTGCCAACAGCCAAACTCCGCTGTTCTGAAGGGTTATATGCAGACCACCAATGACAAAAGTGTAAAATCACCTGGGGCTAAGAAGATAAACCACTTTCCAACTAAACCGTCCCTTAACCAAACACTGAACCGGCACTAGGCCTCTCGCTGAACCGGCGCTCGGCGAGAGCGTCGTCTTGCGGGCGAGAGATCTCCCCTCTGGAGCCCTCTCGCCCAGTGAGTCGGCTCTCGCCTCGCGAGTGGACTCTCTGGGCCAAACTCGCCTAGCGAACGGATCTCGCCTGGGCCCTTCTCACCTAGCGAGCGACTCTTGCCTGGGCCCCTCTCGCCTAGCAAGCAGGTTCTGCCCCACGAGTGGTCCTTTCCCTGGGATCCACTCGCCTAGTGAGTCGGCTCTCTCTAGTCCAATCTCACCTTCTCCCCTCTTTTCCTTGAGCCTTCTACTCCTGCGAGCCAGAGGTTATACACAATCCCCGCTCTTTTCGAGGTTGCCTCAAGCTCGGAAAGAAAGTCCAACCGAGGCTCGTGTCATTAACTTGTATTTATGAGAGAATCTTTCGTGGGGCCCTCCATCGGAGCCTATAAATACATGATTCCCACCCCGCGCAAAGGGTGCCCCCCTTTCACAATTCTTCCTTCCCTAGCTCTACTACCGTCATGTCTCATAGCCAGAGCTTCCGCGAGCGCCTTGGGATGGTGCGCAAGCGAAACAAGGCCAATGTGGTCGCTCTAACCCTGGCTTCGGTTCGCACCTCCCCCTCCTTACCATCATCACCGTCTCGCCCAAAGAAGGTAAAAACAGATGGCCCCTCCTCCTCGGCCGAGGAGCCCACTCGCACTTCTTTGGAAATCCACCTCCCTCCTCCTGCGTCTCCTAGAGAGAGAGAGAGAGAGAGAGGTGAATTTTCGCTTATATCCCTATTTTTCCTTCATCCGCATCTTCTCATTTACTATTTGCTTCATCAGGGAGATCCCGCGCCTCAACACCGACCGGAAAGCCCACGAGATGGCACCGTCGTCCACCGTCAATACTCCGACTCGCCTCAGCCATCCACTCCTCCCTCCACTCCTCCAAACACGAGGAAGGATGACCCTTCTCAGGTCGTCGAGACCTCTCGCTATCATGGTAAAAAACCTTCCCTCTCGCTCCTCTGTCCCGCTCGCTACTTCCACGCCCTCCTACGAGAACCCTCCTCACTCTACCCTTCAGCTCCTCGCGCAGGCACCCAGGTTGAATCGCCTGCTGAGGAATTTTCTAGGCAGCTCGTCGTCTCGCCCCCTCCCCCCATAGACGAGATTGAAGACTACCTGGGTGACCCCATGGACCCGCTAGAGATGAAGCGTAGGACAGCCGAGATGTTCCGGAAGCACGCATGCATTATCCGTGAGTTGGAACAAGATAAGCAAGCGGCCGACAGGAAAATCGACTGGCTAGAAATTGAATGTGCTCGCCTGTCTTTAGAGATCGACGCTGACATCGAGATAGACGAGACTGACCCTCAGGCAATCCTAAATGAGGTCGACCAGCAACTTCGTCTCGCGCGCCGTGGTGTCGACGCTGCTCGCACTTTTCACCTACCTAGCCGACCCTCATGTGCAGGGTCTCGAGGTGGCCGCTGGAAATGACACAAACACTAAAGATCTCCCAGCTCGTCTTGCATATCTTAGCAGTCTCGCTCTTTTATCCATAATGCTGTAATAATTCTGTAACATATGTTATACTACCGTCTCGCCCATATATTAGGACCTACAAACATGTTGCCCGCCTTGTGCGGGATGGGACAATTAAATAATTATTATTTCTGGTTTATTTTTATGCTTAGTTTAATTTCTTTTTATTCATCCTTTATTATTCGTTTTTTGTTCTGCCTTGCTAAGGAAGCCCACGATGAGCCACAGGAATCGAGGTTAAGAGAGAGTGTGAAACATCGGTCGACTCTCCCCTTCCTCCATATATTTTTCCCGCCCATTTTCTCCACTGACCACATCCGCTATAAATACCCCTACCCCCGGATCAGAGAGGTACCTGCGCTCTCACCCCTGTTGCGTCCCAGCTCTTGCCTTCCTGCTTCTTCCATCTCGCCTATTCCTCTCGCATTTTATTCCTCTCGCTTCTTCCTCCCTCAACCGTCTCGCTGACTCTTCTTCTCGCTATACCTCCTTTTCAATCATCTTGCCTCCATCCGTCTAGCCGAGAATGGGGAAGAAGAAAGCTGACGAGGGCGAAGGGCGCAGCCGTTGCGGGAAAAGGTTTACAAACCACGACTTTCCTCTCGGCAAGATTCCTGAAGAAGACTACAACAATTTTGTTCGTGAGTTCTTGAGGGAAGGGTTCGAATCGCGGCCCCCCAAGGTCGGCGAGGCGATCAACACCTACTACCCTGGAGAACTCGCCTTCCCCGTCTCGCACTTCGAGGCGGGGTTGAGACTACCCCTCTGGTCTGAGGTAAAGCATGTCCTGAAATACTTCGGCGCAGTCCCCGCGCAACTTAACCCGAATGCTATTTCTGTGTTAATTTCTTTCGCCAACTATATGCGCCGGGAGCGCATCGAGTTTAGCTTAACGGTCTTCCGCAAGTTATTCATCTGCCATGCCAACGCCGACTTTTTCTCCTACTTCACTGGGTGTGAGAAGTAGCGAACAAATGACAAAAGTAGCGAACAAACGACTAGAAAAAAAGCCGGAACTTTGAATAATTTAAAATTTTATTATCCAAAAAGATATCATTTACAAAAGTATGGCCTCCCTTTTATAGAATGGAGGAGAGAGAAGAGAGTACAAACTAACAATGTGGGACTAAAGCTGTACAACAAATCTGGGCGGCTAGAATAACAGACCAGAACAGGCCGAGCGGTTAGACAATGTTCTAACCGCTCGACAATACCAGAAGCAAGAGAGAGATGCGGTAGGAGACCGCTAGAACGCCCGGTTTCCAAGCCACCGGAGATAAACCGCCAGACCGCCGGACAACACACAGCAACAGCCTGGATATCAAACCACTGGAGAGTAACCGCCAGACCGCGCGGTCTACAACCCGCCAGGCTCAAACTGCCAGATCGCCCGGTCTCATACTCCAACACTTCCCCTCAAGCTGGAGCATAGATATCAATCATGCCCAAGTTGTCACAAATGTGGAAGAAGGAAGTAGAAACCGGCTTGGTGAAGATATCTGCCAACTCTTTGTCGGAGGTGACGAACGGAGTGCAAATCTGTCTCTTCAAGACCTCTTCTCGGATAAAATGGCAGTCGACTTCTATATGTTTCGTTCTCTCATAGAAGACCGGATTTTTGGATATGTATATAGCGGCCTTGTTGTCACAGAACATAGGCAGAGGATAGTTGTAGACCTCTCCTTGGTCCAGCATGAGAGCCCGCAACCATTTTAACTCACACGTGGTTGACGCCATACTCCGGTATTCGGCTTCTACACTGGATCTTGAGACAACAGACTGCTTCTTGCTCTTCCAGCTCACAAGATTACCTCCAACAAATGTGCAAAAACCTGATGTAGATTTACGGTCACCTTTATCATCCGCATAGCTTGAGTTTGAGTAGGCTTCAACTCTCAGATGACCGTGCTTCTAAAAGAGTAGCCCTTTTCCTGGTGCTGCTTTGACATACTCTAGTATCTTCAAGGCAGATTGAAGATGACATTCCCTGGGAGCTTGTATGAACTGACTGACCTTGCCTACAGCATAGGCGATGCCGGGTCTGGTCACCGTGAGATAAATGAGTTTGCCCACTAGACGTCTATACCTCGTGGCATCAGATATAAGAGGTGAGTCATCTATCCATGTTTTGTCCTCTCCAGTGGCCATGGGATACCGGGCCGGTTTGGCACCGGTCAATCCTGCCTCCTGTAGAAGATCAAGAGCATACTTCCGCTGGGAGAGAACCAACGAGTCGGGCTTCCGAGAGATTTCTATCACCAAAAAATATTTTGGGGAGCCCATATCCTTCGTGACTAGGTGTTGATGGAGGTGTTTCTTTGTCAAGTCCACCCCAGCCTGGTCATCGCCGGTAAGAAGAATATCATTCATATACACCGTCAAAACCACAAGACCCGATGCGGTTTTGCGAATAAATAATGAGTGATCGGCCGAACTTCTTGTAAAGCCAATGGCAACCACAATGCCACTAAACTTGTCAAACCATGCCCAAGGGCTCTGTTTTAGGTCATAGATGGCCTTCTTCAACTGGCATACTCGTTTCTCCCCCTGAGCAACATACCCAGGAGGTTGCTCCATGTAGACGTCCTCCTGAAGATTCCCATAAATAAAAGCATTCTTGACATCAAGCTGGGAAATAGCCCACTCCCTGTTGACAGCCACAGAAAGAAGAACCTGGATGGTGCTGAGGCGAGCAACCGGGGAGAAAGTATCAAAATAGTCAACTCCATAAGTCTGAGTAAAGCCTTTGGCCACCAGCCGGGCTTTGTAACGATCCATAGTGCCGTCTAGGCGAAACTTCACAACGAACACTCAGCGGCAGCCAACCACATCAGTACCTACCGGTGGAGGAATAAGGGTCCAGGTACCTCTTTCAGTAAGAGTGGCGATTTCCTCATCCATGACAGATTTCCAATGAGGAATAACAAGAGCCTCTTGGTAAGTGCGGGGAGTGGTAATAGCCGAGATAGCCAAAACAAAGCACCTGCGAGAAGAAGTAAGCCGATCGTAGGAAACAATAGCCGCAAGCGGGTGTTGGGTACACGCTCACACCCCTTTGTGAAGATCAATGTGAAGATCCAGGTCGTCTCGTGCCTCAGGGACCGGAGCGTCCGTGGCGGAGAAAGCTGGCCCGGGACTAGAGAGAGACAGCTGCGGAGTAGAAGGAGGGGGTATAATAGAGAGAGGAGGAGACGGAGGAGGAGATGACATAGGAGGGGAGACGTCGATATGCGTGGAAGGAACACAGAGAGATGGTGGAGAGTCAGAGACAGCAGGAGGAAGCGGGGATTGAGAAGAAAAGTAGGATGCATTTTCGAAGAAGGTGACGTCCGTGGAAACAAACTGTTTGCGCAGAACGGGGTCAAAGCAACAATAGCCTTTTTGAGTGGTCGAGTATCCCAAAAAGACACATTTTGTGGAACGGGGGGGGGGGAAGCTTGTTACGGGTAGCAGACGGAGCATGCACAAAAGCCGTACACCCAAAGATACGGAAAGGAAGAGGAAAGGGTTCCTTGCCCGGGTAGAGAATGGAGAAGGGGGTTTTGCCGTGGAGAACCGAAGAGGGAATGCGATTGATGAGATAGCAGGCAAGAAGAACAACATAGCCCCAATAGGAGCGAGGCACCTGCATCTGCGTCATTAGAGTGCGAGCAATATCGAGGAGATGACGGTTTTTACGCTCCGCCACCCCATTTTGCTGGGAGGTGTAAACACAGTTGGTCTGATGAATAAGACCATGTTGCATACAAAAAGACGAAAACTCATGACTGAGATATTCTTTAGCATTATCAGAGCGTAGTACTTTAATATAAATAACAAACTGAGTTTTAATCATATTATAAAAGGATTGTCATACAGATAAGAGTTCAGAGCGATCTTTTAATAGATACATCTAGGTACATCTAGAGAAATCATCAATAAAAGTTACAAAGTAAGAACTACCCCGACCAACGGTGAGAGTAGGAGCAGGACCCCAGACATCAGAATGAATGAGATCAAAAGGACGGGAGGAACCACGACCTTGCTTAGGCGGGAAGGAGGAGCGATGATGTTTGCCAAGCTGACACACATCACAATTGAGCGAAGGACTGGTCTGAGGTAAGTGGGGAATAAGCTGACGAAGAATCCGAGGAGGAGGATGTCCAAGGCGAAGATGCCATTGAAGCAGATCGGTAGACGAGGAAGAGAAGGTGGACAGAGCGGAAACGTTATCGAGGAAGTAGAGGCTGCCGCTCTCAGTCCCAGTAGCAATCGTCCGTTGGGTCCTCGGGTCCTGAAAACAACAAGAAGTAGGAGTAAATAATACAGAGCACTGAAGTTGCTTGCATAAAGTAGTAACTGATAGCAAATTGCAAGGGAACTTCGGGACATATAGAGTGTCCGCTAAGCGAAGCAACGGAGTGACTTGAACCATGCCTATCCCGTGAACCGGGGAAGACGAACCATCTGCAACAAGAACCGTGGGTAACCGATCATGCGTTTCTAGGAGAGAGAATCAGTGAGGGTTTCCGGTCATGTGATTTGTAGCACCAGAGTCAATCAGCCATTTATCTTGGGTAACGACGTGTACACTACCTGAGGTCGTGGCCACAGAAGCAGATGACCAAGAGGAGGCGGAGGTTGAGGAAGAAGTATCACCGGAGGGACGAAGATGAGGATGTTTCTGCCAGCAGCGGTCAACAGAGTGGCCGGTACGACCACAGTGAGAGCAGAGGAACCTTGACAGACCGCTCGTGCCAGACTGGCCGCGGCCACTATTGCCACCCCGCTGACTTGGTGAGCATACGAGTCCTGTGGAGGAGGGGAGGACAACAGAGGATGCTGGAGCAGCGAAGTAACAGCGGCGATGCGAGCTGCGGTGGCATCCAAGGTGGGAGACTTTGCTTCTCCTAAGATATGCTGGAGGATTATATCAAAAGACTCAGGGAGCCGTAGAAGATAACAAACAACCAGGAGTTTCTGGAAGTGTTTGTGCTGCTCGGCCAAGTCCGCGGAGAAAGGGCGATTCTGGAGGATTTCGGCGTCAAAAGCCTGAACTTGTTGATAAGCCACAGAAGGAGACATGGAAGGGCGAGCGAAGAGATCCGCATAGAGAGTATAAATGCGGGATGTCTGGGCCCCCTTCGAGTAGAGAGCAACAAGGTGAAGCCATGCGGTCTTGACCGTCTCAACATGGCGTATGACAGGAAGGCATTCATCGGAGAGGTTGTTAGCCAACCAAGTGCGGACAAGCGCATCACTGGCATCCCAGTCATCAAATTGAGCAGAGTCTGGAGGAGGAGGGTCATCGGTGAGGTGATGACGTTTACGCTGAGAGCGAAGGAGAAAGGTGAAAGAAACGCTCCAATCCAGATAGTTGGAGCCAACAAGTTTAGAAACCGTGCCAAGGTTTCCAAAGGGAGTAAGATGCGGAGCCGGAGTGGCGATATGAGTGGTGGTAGTTGAGGTTTCAGAAAGGGCCATAGGAGAAATCAACGAGAAGCTGCGCGGTTAGAATACAAGCCGCGCGGATAGGAAGAAGAAGGCTGTAGCGGTCACGATGTCAGACACCAGCGGCCAGAGAAGCCACGACCAAGCCGCAGATCCAAGTAGGGAAAGAAGTCGAATGGCTGGAAGATAGCCCATGCGGACAGAAGTGAGGAACAAACAAGACAAATAAGGCAGCAGGTCGCAGCTAACAAAGGCAGGGAAAAGGAGGCCGCGCGGACAGGGCGCAAGCAGGCGGAAGAGACAAGCCGCGAGAACAGGTCACGAGAGGAAGAGGCAAGCCGCACGGACAGGGCGCAAGCAGGCGAAAGAGACAAGCCGCGAGAACAGGTTGCGAGAAGAAGAGGCAAGTCGCGCGGATAGGGCGCACAGAATCAGGATGAGAAGATCGAGTCCTCTGATACCATGTGAGAAGTAGCGAACAAACGACTAAAGTAGCGAACAAACGACTAGAAAACAAGCTGGAACTTTGAATAATTGAAAATTTTATTATCCAAAAAGATATCATTTACAAAGGTATGACCTCCCTTTTATAGAATGGAGGAGAGAGGAGAGAGTACAAATTAACAATGTGGGACTAAAGCTATACAACAAATCTGGGCGGCTAGAACAACAGACCGGAATAGGCCGAGCGGTTAGAAAATGTTCTAACCGCTCGGCAATACCAGAAGCAAGAGAGAGATGCGGTAGGAGACTGCTAGACCGCCCGGTTTCCAAGCCGCCGGAGATAAACTGCCAGACCGTCGGAAGACACACAGCAACAGCCTGGATATCAAACCGCTGGAGAGTAACCGCCAGACCGTGCGGTCTAAGACCCGCCAGGCTCAAACTGCAAGACCGCCCGGTCTCATGCTCCAACACTGGTCAAGGGCTCAGGGTGTGCGAGATGCCCAATAAGAACCACCACTGGCTCACCAGATTTGTTTTCATCCACGGAAACTTTGGGGGCGTCCCGCTCACGCCTGTGTTGCCTCTTAAAGTATTTTATGCGTCCCCACAGGTGGGCGACACTGATAAGCTGATGTTCGATTTCTTCGTCGGCAAAAACTTCGAGGTCAACTTCCTGCGGCGGAGACTCGACTCGCTACTTCCTGTGCTCCCTGGCAAAGGTACTCTTGCTTTCCTCTTGTCTCGCGTTCATTGTTTTTCGTCTCGCCATCTTATCACCCTGTTTGTTTGTTTTAGGAGAGCGGAACGTCCCCGTCCACCCCCTTACAAGAGCAATGTAAAGCCGACCAAGGGACTCGCTCTCGCTAGTATGGCGGTCGAGGCGGCGAAAGAATCATTGGTCCCTCCCCTCAAGAAGAGGCCCACCGAAGGTGTCGCTCCCTCTCGCTCCAGCCCCGGGAAAAAGATTAAGAAAGTCGTGAGTTGCCCTAAGGGGAAAAAGGATAAGGCACCGAAGGCGAAGAAAGAGATGTCGGGGTCCCTGAGCCCCATCTCTGTAGGGGAATCTCATTCACCTCGCTCTCCTTCTCGACATACCGTCTCGCCTTCCCGCGAGACGGCTCTATTCGACCAGCCTGCCCATACTTCGATTCAACCAACCGCCTCTCCCTATCGCGAGGCCGCCTCTTCCAGCCACCCCGCCCCTTCCTCTCACCAGAATTATAACATGGTCCCACGGTACAAGATGTCATCAGCGAACCAGTCCTCATATTGGAGAAGGACGCGAATAGGGCGTCAGTCTCTACCCTCCTTCCCGTATGGAAGGAGCAGGATGCCCATACTAGCCACGCCTTCTCTCTCGGCTATGGCCTGTATGGAGGTCCAGAAGCTGACTCCGTTGAAAAGGAGTCCTCGCGGGACCTGGTGCTAAAGACCTCCTACGCCCAGCTGCGCGCCTTGGAGCTCTCGCACCGCCTCTCGCGTCGCCTAGTTTTCAATAATAAAAAGTGACAGGACTCTGAGGCGGGGCTAGCGGCAGAGCGCGAGAGGTCGGAGGATATTGAAAAGAGGCTGGCGGTATCTGAGGCCATTCTCGCTAAAAGCCAGGGCGGTGTGGTAAGCCCTAGCCTTTACCTTTGATTAGTTTCTTTTCAGCACGCTCCTTGCTAACTAGAGATCGTCTCGCAGGATGCTGATACGGCGGAGCAGATGCACTTACGCATGGCGGCCATGGAGGAGGAGAATAAGGATTTGAAAGCTCAGATCGCCCGCCTCCGGGACAATGCGCAGCCGTCGTCACGCCGCGAACCTCTCCAGGTCCCTCTGCCACATTATTCTTTTGATGAAGCTGAGGAGCTCTGCCAGGACACCAGAATCAAGACGGCGGAGCTTGTCCTAAAGATGATGAAAGAGCTGGGGGTCGTTAAAGAGGACGCTGATACGGTCACCGCTCGTGACCTAGTGCCCCAGCTCTACGGCGAGGAGAGCGGGGATTCCTCTTTCAGCGAGGAGGAATGACATAATGCCGGCGAGACCTAGGGCCCCTCTCCTCTTTTTGCTTCTCGGTGTAATTTTACGTAGTTTCTTTTTGTGATCATAGTTTGAAAGCTTGTATTCATAACACTCTGTGATGAACAGTTATATTGATCAAATGCATAAACTCTTGTCTTGTTACTTTATTTTATATTATATTTTTGCGAAACGGTTCTTTGGCTTGCCTCTATTTGCGAGATGGTGCTACCCACCCGTCTCACCGCCTCGCTTTTCCTCTTTTCACTTTGCTTTATTTTGTTTACCGTGAGACGACCATTTGATGCGTCCACGCCCGTGAAACGGGGCTACACCCCGTATCGCCGCTTTGCCAGAGAGTCGAATTTTTTCAGAGCGCGAGTCGTTACTTCCCCCCTCATATTTGTGCATAAGACCAACTGATTTAACCCTCTCGTCTCGCCTCCAGACATTTCTGGCGTGAGTGGCTTTCAGTGATTTAACTCGTTCCCTTATTATTAGGTCGAGCCTTCTGTCCCCCGCGAGTGCCCACTCGCCATAAGCGAGACCATCCACGAGGCCACCAGCTGGGAGTGCCTCCACTCAAACTGCTCCAACCCTTGCCTCCCAAGATTTTATTTTTCATGAACTTAAGTAGGGATGCTTCTTAAAGAGGTCTCCCCAACTGCTCCACCACCGAGTGAACCTACAGCCCTGCCAGCTTGATGAGAGCCCAGGGAGCGGGTCTACCTGGGGCCGAGCCAGGCTCGGGGTAGTGCAAAAGTTTCCAAGCCGAAGTATCTCAAAGAACAAATCCAAGACCAAGTCCTTTCCCCCCAAATGTGTCTACTGCCCTGCCCAGCTAATGAGAGCATGAGCAGCGAGTCTACCCGGGGTCGAGCAGTACTCGGGGTCCCTTACCCCCACAAGCGAGCCTTCAGACCTGCCATCTAGTGAGAGCCTACGCAGCGGGTCTACCTGGGGCCGAGCCAGGCTCAGGGTAGTGCTAAAAGTTTCCGAGCTAAAGTATCTCAAATAACAAGTCCAAGTACTTACCCCCAGGTGTGCCTACTGCCCTGCCCAGCTAATGAGAGCCTGAGTAGCGAGTCTACTCGGGGCCGAGCAGCACCCGGGGTCCCTTACCTTCACAGGCGAGCCTTCAGACCTTCCACCTAGTGAGAGCCTGCGCAGCGGGTCTACCTGAGGCCGAGCCAGGCTCGGGGTAGTGCAAAAAGTTTCCGAGCTGAAGTATCTCAAATAACAAGTCCACGTCCTTTCCCCCTAGGTGTGCCTACCGCCCTGCCCAGCTAATGAGAGCCTGAGAAGCGAGTCTACCCGGGGTCGAGCAGCACTCGGGGTCCCTTACCCCCATAGGCGAGCCTTCAGACCTGCCAGCTAGTGAGAGCCTGCGCAGCAGGTCTACCTGGGGATGAGACAGGCTCAGGGTAGTGCAAAATGTTTCCGACATGAAGTATCTCAAATAACAAGTCTAAGTCCTTCCCCCCAGGTGTGCCTACCGCCCTGCCCAACTAATGAGAGCTTGAGCAGCGAGTCTACCCAGGGCCGAGTAGCACTCGGGGTCCCTTACCCCTATAGGCGAGCCTTTGGACCTGCTAGCTAGTGAGAGCCTACACAGCGAGTCTACCTGGGGCCGAGCCAGGCTCGGGGTAGTGCAAAAAGTTTCTGATCTGAAGTATCTCAAATAACAAGTCTAAGTCCTTTCCCCCCAGGTGTGCCTACCGCCCTGCTCAGCTAATGAGAGTCTGAGTAGCGAGTCTACCCGGGGTAGAGCAGCACTCGGGGTCCCTTACCCCCACAAGCGAGCCTTCGGACCTACCAGCTAGTGAGATCCTGCGCAGCAGGTCTACCTGGGGTTGAGCCAGGCTCGGGGTAGTGCAAAAAGTTTCCGAGCTGAAGTATCTCAAATAACAAGTCCAAGTCCTTTCCCCCAGGTGTGCCTATCGCCCTGCCCAGCTAATGAGAGCCTGAGCAGCGAGTCTACCCAGGGCTGAGCAATAATCGGGGTCCTTTCCCCCCCCCCCCCCACAAGCAAGCCTTCAGACCTGCCAGCGAGTGAGAGCCTGCGCAGCGGGTCTACCTAGGGCCGAGCCAGGCTCGGGGTAGTGCAAAAAGTTTCCGAGCTGAAGTATCTCAAATAACAAGTCTAAATACTTTCCCCCAGGTGTGCATACCACCCTGCCTAGCTAATGAGAGCCTGAGTAGCGAGTCTACCTGGGGCCGAGCAGTACTCGGGGTCCCTTACCCCCACAGGCAAGCCTTCGGACCTGCCAGCTAGTGAGAGCCTGCACAGCGGGTCTACCTGGGGCCGAGCCAGGCTCGGGGTAGTGCAAAAAGTTTCCGAGTTGAAGTATCTCAAATAACAAGTCTAAGTCCTTTCCCCCCAGGTGTGCCTACCGCCCTGTCTAGCTAATGAGAGCTTGAGTAGCGAGTCTACCTGGGGCCGAGCAGCACTCGGGGTCCCTTACCCCCACAAGCAAGCCTTCATACCTGCCAGCTAGTGAGAGCCTGCACAACGGGTCTACCTGGGGCCGAACCAGGCTCGGGGTAGTGCAAAAAGTTTTCGAGCTGAAGTATCTCAAATAACAAGTATAAGTCCTTTCCCCCTTGTGTGCCTACCGCCCTGCCCAACTAATGAGAGCCTGAGCATCAAGTCTACCCGGGGCCGAGCAGCACTCGGGGTCCCTTACCCCCACAGGCAAGCCTTCAGACCTGCCAGCTAGTGAGAGCCTGCGCAGCGGGTCTACCTGGGGCCGAGCCAGGCTCGGGGTAGTGCAAACATCTAATCACCTTATCATCAGAATTTCGCAATAGGTAAAGTCAAAGCAACAGCAAGTTAGTGGATATAATATAATAACTTTACTTTGAATATACAATTTCACCTTCCCCCTCATGGGTAGACGCATTTTAAGTCATCACCGCTCCAGGTGTTGCTCATGGATCTCCCCTCCACGTCCTGGAGTTGGTAACCTCCCGTTCTTAAAACCCTTTCAACAATGTAAGGTCATTCCCAATTTGGGTTGAGCTTGCCAACGGGGGCTGATCTTCCCGCAACATTAACTTTCTTTAACACCAGATCTCATTCTGCAAACTTTTTGATTCTGATGTGCTTATCAAAGTATTTTGTCATCCGCCGCTTGATTTTCTCCTGCCTGATAGATGCAACATCGCGTAGCTCTTCCACCATATCCAATGAGAGGCGCAACTCCTCCTCATTCTCCAACCTCCAAGCCTCGTCTCCTTCTCCCGCGGCCGCCACCCGCAGAGATCGGACCTCGAACTCCACTGGCAGGACCGCCTCGCACCCATGAGAAAGTTTGAAGGGGGTCTCGCCAGTGGCCGTCTTCGGGGTTGTCCGCAAGGCCCATAAAACTGAGGGGAGCTGTTCCACCCAATTCCCCCTCAAGTTTTCCACCTTCTTCTTGAGTAAGTTCACAATGATCTTGTTTGCCGCCTCCACCTAACCGTTGTTCCTGAGGTGATGTATGAGAGCAAACCTAAGGTCTATCCCCAGTTGGGTGCAGAAGCTGATGAACTCCTCAATAGCGAACTGGGGGCCATTGTCTGTTACTATCGCCTGAGGCAACCCGTGCCTACATATGATCTCCCCCTAAACGAAGTTCCTGATGACTTGTGAGGTGACCTTGGCCAGCGCCTTGACCTCCAGCCACTTTGAAAAGTAGTCAATCATGACTAAAAGAAACCTTCTCTGTCCACTAGCCGGAGGGAAAGGCCCGACTAGATCCATCCCCCAGATGACGAAAGGTCATGGTGTCGTGATGCTTCAGAGCCTTTAAGCGGGCAAGAGCTGGAGGGGGGGGGCGTACAACTGACGCTTTCGGCACCTCCTCGAAAACTCAGCCGCATCCTTCCTCAGGGTCTGCTAGAAATACCCTTGCCTTACCACCCTTGCTTCCAACGTCCTTCCTCCCGAGTGACTGCCGCATTCGCCTGAATGCACTTCCTCCAGGATCCTCAGGATATCTTCCTCCGTCACGCACCTTGCTAGGATCCCTAACAACATTTTCCGATGCAACCCCCTTCAAGCATTAGGTAATGAGCCGCTTTGTGCCTGAAGCTCTTCGCATCCTTGGTCCCTTCTGGGAACTCACCGGTGGTTAGAAAGGTCATAAATGGATCCACCCACGAGGGTCGTCGATCCACTTCCATCAACTCCCCTTCCTCGATCGCCGGTCGAAATAGCTCAGTCAGGGTTCCTCCTCCCCGAGGTCCAAACTTAGCCAACCGATCGGCCACCACACTCTCTTCCCTGGGAACGTGTTAGATTGAGAACGTCCGGAACCCTCTGACGATCACCATTACCTTGGATAAGTATTTAACCAGTGTGGGATCCCGGGCTTCGAACTTTCCTCGGATTTGTGATGCTACCACCAATGAGTCTGTAAAAACCTCCACATCCTGGATCCCAAGCTCCTCCGCCAAACAAAGGCCGGCTATCATGGCCTCGTACTCCGCTTGGTTATTAGTCACTGGAAAGTGCAAGACCACCGCTTATTCTATAGTGACCCCCTGAGGGCTTATCAACACTACCCCCCCAGGGAATGTTTTCCCGAAGCCCCGTCAACCATCATCTTCCATGCCCCCTGCGGCCGCGGCTCCTCGGCTCCGACCTCAACAACGTAGTCTGCCAAGAAGTTAGCCAGTACTTCTGCCTTAATGGAGAGCCTCGGCACAAACGAGATGTCAAACTCACTCAATTCTATAAACCACTTGGCCAACCGTCCTGAGTGCTCAACTCCTTCAAAGATCTTGCGGAGGGGATGGTCCGTCACCACCTTAATTGAATGTGCTTGGAAGTACGACCGATGCTTCCTGACCGAAATGATCAAAGAATACGCTAGCTTTTCCAAAATGGGGTAGCAGAGCTCCGCCTTTTTCAAGATCCTACTAACATAGAAGATAGGCAATTGCTTCTTCCCCTCTTCCCTGACCAGGACAAAGCTCACGACCTCTGCTCCTACTCCGAGGTATAAGGCTAGATCCTCCCCCTTCTTTGGGCTTTGAAGTAGCGGAGCCTTGGAGAGCTGCCTCTTCAGCATTTGGAAAGCCTCTTCACATTCAACGGTCCATTCGAATTTTTGATTACCCCGCAACACTTTGAAGAACGACGAGCATTTTTCCCCCGACCTGGAGAGGAATCTGCTTAGTCCGGCCAGCTTGTCTGTCAAGCGCTGGACCTCCTTAGCGCTACGTGGTGACTCCAGATCTAGGATGGCCTTCACCTTATTTGGGTTAGGTTCTACCCCTGCCGGGGTCAGAAGATGTCCAAGGAACTTCCCACGGCTCGCCCCGAAGACCCAATTCAAGGGGTTCAGCCTCATCTTGAACTTCCGTAGGATGGCGAATGTTTCCTCTAGGTCCCGCAGGTGTGAGTCCACACACTTTCTCTTGACCATCAGATCGTCAACATAGACCTCTAGGTTCCTCCCCCTTTGATCTTGGAAGACTCGATTCATCATGCGCTGGTATGTAGCCCTTGCGTTCTTCAACCCAAAGGGCATCATATTATAACTGAAACATCCTTCTCTCGTGATGAAGGAGACATCCTTGATATTAGGAGGGTGCATTCGGATCTGGTGATAACCTGAAAAAGCATCTAAAAAACTCATAATTGAAAAAACAACGGCTGAATCAACCATCACGTCGATCCGAGGCAGGGGGTAGCAATCATTGGGGCATGATTTATTTAATAAAGAAAAATCGATACACTTGCGCCATTTCCCTCCCCATTTCTTTACCATTACCACGTTTGACATCCAGCTTGGATACTGGATCTCCGAGATGAAGCCAGCCTCCAGAAGCTTCTTGAACTCCTCGCGGATGGGCTCCTCCAGCTTGGTAGTGATGGTCCTCATCTTCTGGCGAATTGGGCGCGTCCGGGGGTCCAGGTTCTGGCGGTGGTAGGCTACATCCGCATCGATGCCCGACATGTCTGCCGTGCTCCAAACAAAGATGTCGACGTTTCTCTGGATGCAAGCCCGCATCTGCTCCTGGTCCTCGGGACCTAAGCCCCCACTGATCCGTACCCTTTGCACCTGGCTGGCGCTGGTGAAGACTTCCATCTCCACCACTTCCTCTGCCAGCTCTAGTCGCGACTGCTCCCAGCCGGCCCTTGCCTCCTCTTCCTGCCCAAACTCTTCCTCTCCTTCTGCTTCCTCAACTTCGATCGTCTCTCCTCGGCTCTCATGCTGCTCATTCTCCACGCCCCTTAGGGCCTCCAACTCAACTACTTCTCTGAAAGAAAAGGGATAGATACTACTCTAGAGGGGAGGTGAATAGAGTAATCAAAAATTGCACTAGCAAAGTTGACTGTCTATTCAACTCCCTTGGAGTTAATTGTGGAATGAAGGTTATAGATATTTGAGAAGTAACCCTAAAGCCTAACACAAGTGTTGTGCATAAAGGCAGCCAATTGTAATTACAGTTAAGGCTTGGGATCCTAAACAGCAACTAGCAAACCTAGTTAAAACTAATCACAGCCAACAGCACAAGTAATAAATCAAACAACTAGACGACACAAGGGAATTTATAGTGGTTCCCCAAACAACTTGGGTACGTCCACTCTTCTACCAACAAGGTAGGAATCCACTCAGGTTTTTGATCAGGTGCCCTGCTACCAACAAGATCTACTACAGGTAGATCTAGAGACCCTTTAGACTTTTGATCAGGTGTCTAAAAACCAACACAAGTTTTTGATCAGGTGCCCTACCACCAAGGTATACTTTTGAAGGGAGTAATAACCCTTTACAGGAGGGGGAAAGGAGGTTAAAATATCTTCTCTATTTTAGATAGAATTAGAGAAGCTCAAGAACTTGCACTGAGCTAGAAAGCTCTAAAGAGTCAAGGCTCCCCCTGGCTAAAAGAATGTCCAGATGAAGTCTTGCTTCAGTGCAAAAAACACTTCAGAAAATCTGAATGAAAAAGCTACAAGAAGATAATAAATATGAAATAAAAATTCTTCTTCAAGCAGCTATCTTCTTCTTCTTCTTCTTCAAAAAGCTCTGAGTGAAGATCTTCCTGGAGGCAGGAGAACTCAGGTTGAAGAAGAGTGAAGAACTAAAACTTCTTCTCAGTTGGATGTGAACTAGCTGAGAGCAGTTGTAAACTGTAAGTTGTAAGCTTGAATGCTGCTGAGAGTATATGATCTGGGTACTGTGTTCTAAGTTGGTTCTTCTTTCAAAAGAAGCTCTTTTTATATGAGCCTTTGCAACGGATTTAATTTGAGTTTGAATCTTGTCTTCTACTGAAATCTGCAAGCTGGGCTGCAAATAGCATAAAGCAAAAACAAAACACTGCAGACAGATATCCTATAAGAGGATAAAGCTTTCTAAGAAGCTGCAAGTAACTCTGATAAAATAATACTAGAGAAAGTCACATCAGAAGAGACTCTTTACGGCCAAGGAAGACTTTTTGAGTCTAACGGCTATAAAGGACAGCCTGATAGATAAAACAGAAATCATATCTCAGCTAATAAGACAAACAACTTTGTCAGAAAAAGATTGGCTCATGCATAAGGAATGGAGCAGATATTGCATGAAAATAATATCACAACTTTATTCAAATAATCTTTTATAAAATATGCCAAAATAAATATGAAATAAATCACATCATAGAAGATGACAAAATTATTCAAGACATACAGCAAAACGTCGAACGACCCTCGGAGATCGTCGAACGAGGCACAGAGATCGTCGACCTATCAGACAGATAGTCGAACGATACAGATAGTCGAACTATCAAAGAAGATAGTCGAACTACCTCAGCAGATAGTCGAACTATCAGGACAGATAGTCGAGCTATCAGATAGTCGATCTATTAAGACAGATAGTTGAACTACCAAACAAAACAGATAGTCGACCTATCAACAGATAGTCGAACTATCAAAGAAAAACAGATAATCGACCTATCAACAGATAGTCGAACTATCAAAGAAAACAGATAGTCGACCTATCAAACAGATAGTCGAACTATCAGATAGTTGAACTATCCAAACAGATAATCAAACTATCAAGCAACACAGATAGTTGACCTATCTCACAGATAGTCGAACTATCAAAGAAAACAGATTGTCGACCTATCAAACAGATAGTCGAACTATCAAAGCAAACAGATAGTCGACCTATCAAACAGATAGTCGAACTATCAGATAGTTGAACTATCCAAACAGATAGTCGAACTATCAAACAAAGCAGATAGTCGACCTATCAAACAGATAGTCGAACTATCAAACGAAACAGATAGTCGACCTATCAACAGATAGTCGAACTATCAAAGAGAACAGATAGTCGACCTATCAACAGATAGTCGAACTATCAGATAATTGAACTATCCAAGCAGATAGTCGAACTATCAAAGAGAACAGATAGTCGACCTATCAAAAAGATAGTCGAACTATCAAAGCGGACAGATAGTCGACCTATCAAACAGATAGTCGAACTATCAGATAGTTGAACTATCCAAGTAGATAGTCGAACTATCAAACACAACAGATAGTCGACCTATAAAACAGATAGTCGAACTATCAACGCAGACAGAACGTCGACCAACTGATAGACGATCGTCGAACAGTCGATAGACGATAGTCGAGCGGCGTTCGACCATAGTCGAACGAAAAACAACTTAACCAAATTTTCATCTGGAAAAGTGACAAGACTAAACTAGAGCAAACTAACTAAACAACTAACCTTTGACCATAGATAAATCTTGGGTCAAGAGACAGAAAGAGAAGACTGAACTCAAATCAAAACTAGGGTACCAACAATCTCCCCCTATTTGAGTTAAGTTTCTCAACAACTAAAACACAAAACTAATTACTGAAAATAAATAAAATACATGAAGAAAAAATAATTAAGCAGATAACATCAATCAATCAGATAAGCAAATAACTGTCAATTAATGAAATTTTAAGGTGCTTCAGAATTAGGTTTAGGTTCAGAAGAACTAGGAACAAAAGTAATCTTTCTAGAAGGATCTAGAGCTTCTTTCCTTGACAACTTCAGGTCTTGTTCTCCAATGATTTTCGATTCTGACGCTCTTGGGACAACTGCTTCAGGATGCTTTTCCATGTATTTTGAAGGATCAAATACCTCAGGTCTAACCTGGAATTTATCAAGCTCCTTCATTCTGAATTTTGACATAGTGGTTAATCCTGCAGTGTCTTTGCCTTCAGCTTTAGCTTTCTTAATTTGGGCTGAACCAACAAGTTCAAAAAATCGAGCCATCCTGAAATTAGGATCAAGCTCTGGGCTTTCATACACATTTTCAGAGGATGTATCAACAGGTTTCACAGCTTTAAACTTAATAGACATGTCTAATAGACTTTCAGCTGGCTCTTTATCCTGAATAACTAGATAAGATGGAGGAGCAAACTCAGCAAATATCTTGCTAGATTTTTCAGAGAAAATAATTTGCTTACCTTTTGAAACAGCCTTCACAGCATGATCTGGCTTTGGAGAGGTTGAGCTCTTGAGTTCTTTGGAAGGAGGAGGAGAAAAAGTTGGTCTTTGATACACCACCTCCTTTACTTGTTCCTTAACATCAACATCAAGTCTTTGATAGCCAGATTGCGTTTTACCTTGATATCCTTGAGAACTTTTCCTTTGTGATGACTGAGATGGGTTGAACCTGTCAGACTGAGCAGCAGGATTTGCAGATAGGTTTCCAGAGGCTCCTACACCGGGAGGTGGAGGAGGAGGACTTCTAGGAGTCCATCTTGGGACAGGACTGTCATACCTCTTTGACTTCTTCCTTTGCTTCTGCTGATTTTTAGAAAATGCCATCCAGTGTTGGAATTCTTTTGATTTAGGATCAATGCCTTTCAGGATATAATAAGGAGTATCATTATCAAGATTTGGAGGAGGAGGAGCCACAGCTTTCCTTTTCTTTTTAGCAGATCTTTTTCTCTTAGACTCATCAGATTCATCAGAATCAATCTCATCCTCAGAATTTGAAGAAATAGGAAGATCATATGGATCAATCGCTTCTTGCACAGCTCTTTCCTTTTCTTTTAGGGTAGCTTTTTCTAATTCTTCTTCCATGGCATCCTGTGCCAGGAGAGCATCTAAATCCAATCTAGGGGAATCATCCCATACAGTAGACTTTTCAATTTGAGCATCTGAAGCCTTTTCTTGTTGATCAGTGTGAGAACCCGCCAACCCATATCGCATCTCAAAACCCAGGTGTTGAGATGAAGGGTGGCGGGGTACATAAACACGGAGGAGCAGGCGCTGCGGGCGATATGGGACTAATCCCAACCACAGGACCGCGGGGATATTCCGCCACAGGGGGCCCACCGGGGTCAACACCCAGACCAGGAACGCGATGGGGAAAGCCACGGGGTCGGTCCCACACACACGTGTCCTGCTGGCAAATTACTCTCAACACACCCCCGCAGCAGGACAATCGTACAACCTCTGATACCATGTGAGAACCCGCCAACCCATATCGCATCTCAAAACCCAGGTGTTGAGATGAATGGTGGCGGGGTACATAAACACGGAGGAGCAGGCGCTGCGGGCGATGTGGGACTAATCCCAACCACAGAACCGCGGGGATATTCCGCCACACAGGGGGCCCACCGGGGTCAACACCCAGACCAGGAACGCGATGGGGAAAGCCACGGGGGCGGTCCCACACACACGGTCCTGCTGGCAAATTATTCTCAACACACCCCCGCAGCAGGACAACCGTACAACCTCTGATACCATGTGAGAACCCGCCAACCCATATCGCATCTCAAAACCCAGGTGTTGAGATGAAGGGTGGCGGGGTACATAAACACGGAGGAGCAGGCGCTGCGGGCGATGTGGGACTAATCCCAACCACAGGACCGCGGGGATATTTCGCCACAGGGGGCCCACCGGGGTCAACACCCAGACCAGGAACGCGATGGGGAAAGCCACGGGGTCGGTCCCACACACACGTGTCCTGCTGGCAAATTACTCTCAATAATCAGAAACTGTCATGGAGACCAGTTCTACTTGCACTGCTAGCTGAGCTGGCTGAGCAGCCTCAGAAACTTGAGCAACTGATTCTGGTTCAGTTTGAACTTCTGGAGCTGGTTGGAGATCAGGCTCTTGAACATCTAATACTTCTTCCATTTTATCTGTAGTATTATGAATAAAATTTTGCTAAATGACATCGAATCATTCCTTCCAGGTATTCCCAAACTAGCATATCAGTTATCAAGTCTAAAAAGTGAGTAAAAGGGATACCTTCAGAATTTTCCTTTGAGTGTCCTAACTCCCATAATTCATCTAGGAAGGAAGTGATAACTCCTTCTAGGTATAGGGCGATCAGGGGAGTGGAACATTCTTCTAGGCAAACTTTGACAATGAATTCAGACTTCATTATGGCATCAAAAATTTCTTTTTCAGACAATGGAGGAGGAGCTGATTCTTCTATCTCTTTCTCTGCAACTGCAGGAGGATCTGCTGGAGGGGAGGCCAAAGGCAGCTCAGAGGCATCTTCATAAAGCATCTCCCCCTGCCTGATTTCAGTAGATACTGAAACCAGGCCCCTAGATAAAGAGGGCACAACAGATTTTGAGAGTGCTTGGATGGCAGCAGTCAAAGAAGAGATGGAGGATGCAAGGGATACAGCAAAACGTCAAACGACCCTCGGAGATCGTCGAACGAGGCACAGAGATCGTCGACCTATCAGACAGATAGTCGAACGATACAGATAGTCGAACTATCAAAGAAGATAGTCGAACTACCTCAGCAGATAGTCGAACTATCAGGACAGATAGTCGAGCTATCAGATAGTCGATCTATTAAGACAGATAGTCGAACTACCAAACAAAACAGATAGTCGACCTATCAACAGATAGTCGAACTATCAAAGAAAAACAGATAGTCGACCTATCAACAGATAGTCGAACTATCAAAGAAAACAGATAGTCGACCTATCAAACAGATAGTCGAACTATCAGATAGTTGAACTATCCAAACAGATAGTCAAACTATCAAGCAACACAGATAGTTGACCTATCTCACAAATAGTCGAACTATCAAAGAAAACAGATTGTCGACCTATCAAACAGATAGTCGAACTATCAAAGCAAACAGATAGTCGACCTATCAAACAGATAGTCGAACTATCAGATAGTTGAACTATCCAAACAGATAGTCGAACTATCAAACAAAGCAGATAGTCGACCTATCAAACAGATAGTCGAACTATCAAACGAAACAGATAGTCGACCTATCAACAGATAGTCGAACTATCAAAGAGAACAGATAGTCGACCTATCAACAGATAGTCGAACTATCAGATAGTTGAACTATCCAAGCAGATAGTCGAACTATCAAAGAGAACAGATAGTCGACCTATCAAAAAGATAGTCGAACTATCAAAGCGGACAGATAGTCGACCTATCAAACAGATAGTCGAACTATCAGATAGTTGAACTATCCAAGTAGATAGTCGAACTATCAAACACAATAGATAGTCGACCTATCAAACAGATAGTCGAACTATCAACGCAGACAGAACGTCGACCAACTGATAGACGATCGTCGAACAGTCGATAGACGATAGTCGAGCGGCGTTCGACCATAGTCGAACGAAAAACAACTTAACCAAATTTTCATCTGGACAAGTGACAAGACTAAACTAGAGCAAACTAACTAAACAACTAACCTTTGACCATAGATAAATCTTGGGTCAAGAGACAGAAAGAGAAGACTGAACTCAAATCAAAACTAGGGTACCAACAATCTCCCCCTATTTGAGTTAAGTCTCTCAACAACTAAAACACAAAACTAATTACTGAAAATAAATAAAATACATGAAGAAAAAATAATTAAGCAGATAACATCAATCAATCAGATAAGCAAATAACTGTCAATTAATGAAATTTTAAGGTGCTTCAGAATTAGGTTTAGGTTCAGAAGAACTAGGAACAAAAGTAATCTTTCTAGAAGGATCTAGAGCTTCTTTCCTTGACAACTTCAGGTCTTGTTCTCCAATGATTTTCGATTCTGACGCTCTTGGGACAACTGCTTCAGGATGCTTTTCCATGTATTTTGAAGGATCAAATACCTCAGGTATAACCTGGAATTTATCAAGCTCCTTCATTCTGAATTTTGACATAGTGGTTAATCCTGCAGTGTCTTTGCCTTCAGCTTTAGCTTTCTTAATTTGGGCTGAACCAACAAGTTAAAAAAATCGAGCCATCCTGAAATTAGGATCAAGCTCTGGGCTTTCATACACATTTTCAGAGGATGTATCAACAGGTTTCACAGCTTTAAACTTAATAGACATGTCTAACAGACTTTCAGCTGGCTCTTTATCCTGAATAACTAGATAAGGAGGAGCAAACTCAGCAAATATCTTGCTAGATTTTTCAGAGAAAATAATTTGCTTACCTTTTGAAACAGCCTTCACAGCATGATCTGGCTTTGGAGAGGTTGAGCTCTTGAGTTCTTTGGAAGGAGGAGGAGAAAAAGTTGGTCTTTGATACACCACCTCCTTTACTTGTTCCTTAATATCAACATCAAGTCTTTGATAGCCAGATTGCGTTTTACCTTGATATCCTTGAGAACTTTTCCTTTGTGATGACTGAGATGGGTTGAACCTGTCAGACTGAGCAGCAGGATTTGCAGATAGGTTTCTAGAGGCTCCTGCACCGGGAGGTGGAGGAGGAGGACCTCTAGGAGTCCATCTTGGGACAGGACTGTCATACCTCTTTGACTTCTTCCTTTGCTTCTGCTGATTTTTAGAAAATGCCATCCAGTGTTGGAATTCTTTTGATTTAGGATCAATGCCTTTCAGGATATAATAAGGAGTATCATTATCAGGATTTGGAGGAGGAGGAGCCACAGCTTTCTTTTTCTTTTTAGCAGATCTTTTTCTCTTAGACTCATCAGATTCATCAGAATCAATCTCATCCTCAGAATTTGAAGAAATAGGAAGATCATATGGATCAATCGCTTCTTGCACAGCTCTTTCCTTTTCTTTTAGGGTAGCTTTTTCTAATTCTTCTTCCATGGCATCCTGTGCCAGGAGAGCATCTAAATCCAATCTAGGGGAATCATCCCATACAGTAGACTTTTCAATTTGAGCATCTGAAGCCTTTTCTTGTTGATCAGAAACTGTCATGGAGACCAGTTCTACTTGCACTGCTAGCTGAGCTGGCTGAGCAGCCTCAGAAACTTGAGCAACTGGTTCTGGTTCAGTTTGAACTTCTGGAGCTGGTTGGAGATCAGGCTCTTGAACATCTAATACTTCTTCCATTTTATCTGTAGTACTATGAATAAAATTTTGCTAAATGACATCGAATCATTCCTTCCAGGTATTCCCAAACTAGCATATCAGTTATCAAGTCTAAAAAGTGAGTAAAAGGGATACCTTCAGAATTTTCCTTTGAGTGTCCTAACTCCCATAATTCATCTAGAAAGGAAGTGATAACTCCTTCTAGGTATAGGGCGACCAGGGGAGTGGAACATTCTTCTAGGCAAACTTTGACAATGAATTCAGACTTCATTATGGCATCAGAAATTTCTTTTTCAGACAATGGAGGAGGAGCTGATTCTTCTATCTCTTTCTCTGCAACTGCAGGAGGATCTGCTGGAGGGGAGGCCAAAGGCAGCTCAGAGGCATCTTCATAAAGCATCTCCCCCTGCCTGATTTCAGTAGATACTGAAACCAGGCCCCTAGATAAAGAGGGCACAGCAGATTTTGAGAGTGCTTGGATGACAGCAGTCAAAGAAGAGATGGAGGATGCAAGGGGAGTAATTGCCTCTTCAATCATGATTTTGATTGAGGGAGTAATTAACTCCAAGATGCTAGAAATGAATACTAGAGTGATTTCAAATGAAGGTGGGGGAATCTCAGTGGATGGATGATCAGCATGAATGATGTATTCTTGATGAATTGGAGAGTGAACTGAAGATGGAGAGTGAGCTGGAGAATGATGGGTGGATGCAAGATGATCAATGTGATTTGAAGAAGGAATTGGAGACCGAGGAGAAGTAGATATCTCAGAAACCAACAAATCAAAACTGGGATGTGAGATCCCAGTAAGATGAGAAGGGAGAGGAGATGCAGGAGGTGATGCATGGAGAATTGTAGATGAATTAGGAAGATGAGAGGCAGAAGGTCGTACTTCAATTGAAGTTGATGGAACTTCAACTGAAGTAGACGATAATGCAGATGAAAAAGATGGAAGGGAGATATTTGCTGAGCCAGCTTCTTGTAGGAGAGGAGCGACTAAAGCAGTCATGGTGCTCTCAGATGCAGCTGGAGCAACCCCTGCTGGAGCGGGCTTCAGAAAAGTCCTTTTTCACTTGGCGAACAAGGTAGGGTCCATCTTTTTACTGGCATTGATGGAGGTAGCAGCTGAAACTAATAAATGGGGATATTTCTCCTTTAGAAAAATCCCAATCACCCTACCTAGGGTCACTTCCTTCTTGCTGTTCTTTTTCCTTATTAAATAAAACAATATTACTGCCCAGTTAATCTTCTTTTTATTCACAATTGCACACATTAGGGCAAACTGTTGCCTTGTAATGTTGTCATGGGCAGAGTGCTTTCCCAGTAGCACTTTTCCGACGAGTTCAGCAAGGAACTTAATCTTAAACGGAAAATTCACCTTAAGTAGCTTAGAGGGAATGCCTTCGGCATGTCCCAGCTCTGTTAGCATTCTCCCAAACTCTGGGGTATCTTGCTCGTAATCTTCTTCCCCATTTAACAATCCAAAAATTTTAGTTAAAATGACGGGAGTCAAAGTTACCTCTTCTCCGCCAATTGTTCCGGTCATTGATTCATCATTGGAGGTCGAAGTAAATGCCCATTCTTTGATCTCGGGAATGTTTATCTTTATCCTGGAGGACATGAGCTTTTCCAAATCTTGATCTTTGCATAGATTGAGAATTTCCACTATAGCAGATTCGCAGCAACTGAAGGAATCGAAATCCACATTGAAGCCTGCATCGAACTTCACCACTGTCAGGAGCGCTGGAGCTATCGCCATTGAAGGGGCTAGAGAAGACGAGGGAGACAGCAAAGGCGAAACGACAGAAATCGCGAGACAAAGAGCAAACAGGAAGACGGAATGCGAGAAGACGCTCTTCGACGACGATAAAAAGAAAGATCTCTTAACCTAGGTCGACCATCGGCTTTATATTAAAACAACGATCGTCGATCTATTTAAAAGATACAGGAGACGATGGTCGAACGGTCGTTCGACGATCGTTCCTGAAGCAGAGTAGTCAATCCATCGTTCGACTATTTCTGTCTTCACAAACAACAAGCTGTCGTCAACCATAGATCGACGATAGGCTCGACCTGTTCGACGATCTTCGAACGCCGGTCGACGATCTTCAAGCAGATAAACTATCATCAACCATAGGTCGACGATAGGCTTGATCCGATCGACTATCTTCGAACGTCGTTCGACGATCTTCAAACAAGTTTCAACAAGGCAGACGTCACACTTAGTCTCTTCCATTAATCATGCCTAGTTGAACCAAAAAGAACAGATGCTTCTATTCATCTAAGGGCTTGGTGAATATATCACCTCTCTGAAGGTCTGTGGATATGAACTCAAGGTTGATCTTGTTCTTTTCCACACAATCTCTCAGGAAATGGTGCCGGATCTCAATGTGTTTCGTTCTAGAGTGGTGCACAGGATTTTGTGCAATAGAGATAGCACTGGTACTATCACACATGATTTTTGTGTTCTTGTATGTGTACCCATAATCCAAAAGCTGGTTTTGTATCCACAGGATCTATGAACAACAACTAGCAGCTGCTATATATTCAGCCTCTGCAGTTGAAGTTGAGACAGAAGCCTGCTTCTTATAGAACCAAGAGACCAATCTCTCTCCCAGGAACTGGCAAGTTCCTGAGGTACTTTTCCTGTCAACTCGACAACCAGCATAATCAGAATCAGAGAATCCAATTAATTCAAATTCTGACTCAGCTGGGTACCAAAGTCCTAGATTTGGACATCCCTTCAGGTATCTCAAGATTCTCTTGAGAAGAATCAGATGAGATTCCTTGGGGTTGACCTGGAATCTAGTACAAAGGCATGTAGCAAACATTATATCTGGCCTACTTGCAGTTAAATACAATAGGGAACCAACAATGGCCCTATAATTCTTTTGATCAACAGGCTTTCCCTGATCATCAGAATCTATAACTACATTAGTAGCCATAGGTGTATGCATTGCTGAAGCATCAGCCATCCCAAACTTCTTTACCAATTCCTTGGCATATTTGGATTGGGAGATTAAGATACCATCAACATCTTGCTTTACTTGGAGACCAAGAAAGTAAGACAGCTCACCCATACTACTCATCTCAAACTTGGAATGCATCAAGTCAGAGAACTTTTTGCACAGTTTGGGATCAGTGGAACCAAAAATAATGTCATCCACATACACTTGAACTAACAGGATTGTGTCCTTGTGGTGCTTGACGAAGAGGGTTCTATCAACTACTCCCCTAACAAAGTTGTGCTCTAACAGGAAACCAGCTAGAGTCTCATACCAGGCTCTGGGTGCTTGTTTGAGTCCATAAAGAGCTTTTTGCAACTTGAAAGCATGTGAGGGCTGAGTTGAAGAAACAAACCTAGGTGGTTGTTCAACAAATACCTCTTCCTTTAGCTCACCATTTAGAAAGGCACTTTTGACATCCATCTGAAAAACTTTAAACTTCATATAGGCTACATAGGCTAGAAAGATCCTTATTGCCTCTAGCCTTGCAACAGGAGCAAAGGTTTGGTCATAATCTATACCTTCCTCCTGTCTGTAGCCCTGAGCTACAAGCCTAGATTTGTTCCTTACAATGATTCCATTTGCATCCAACTTGTTTCTATACACCCACTTGGTGCCTATGATCAGTTGGCCTTTAGGTCTTGGAACCAAAGTCCATACTTTACATCTTTCAAACTGATTGAGTTCCTCTTGCATAGCAATGATCCAGTGGGGATCTAGCTCAGCATCTTTAATGGTGAGGGGCTCAATCTTTGAAAGGAAATAAGCGTGCATCACATCCTGTCTTAACTGATGTCTTGTTTAAACACCAGCTGATATGTCTCCAATCACTTGAGATGTAGGATGATCTCTAAGTGTGACAACATCAGTAGGTGGGATGTGATATTCAGCAATAGTTAGGATTAATTCCTCAGGAGGAATTTGATCTACTATTGGTGGAACAACAACAGCTTCTGCAATGTCTTCATCACTGTCTGATTCAGTGATATGAAGAGTTGATAGATGGAGAATCTCTTGAGTAACATCTTTACTAGATTCTTGTACCTGCAATGAACTTGAGGAAGGGAAAGTTTCCTTCTCCTTGTAAAACATTTGAGATTCCTCAAAGGACACATGAACAGACTCTTCAATTTTAGAAGATGATTTATTAAATACCCTATAAGCTTTGCTTATTTGGGAATATCCAAGAAAAATTCCCATTGAAGCTTTTGCTTCAAATTTTCTAAGGTATTCTTTATTATTATTATGAATATAAACTACATAGCCAAAAACTCTAAAATAATTTATTTTAGGTTTCTTTCCTTTAAGCAACTCATAAGGAGTTTTACACTTAAGCTTGTGTATCAGACTTTTATTCAAGACATAGTTGGCTGTACTAACAGCTTCTGCCCAATAGGAAAGAGACATGTTAGCATCTGCCAATAATGTTCCTGCAGCTTCAATCAGGATTCTGTTTTTCCTTTCCACTACCCCATTTTGTTGGGGAGTTATAGGAGTTGAGAAGCTATGTTTGATACCTTCTTTCTCACAGAATTCTTGCATGAGAAGAGAGTCAAACTCAGTACCATGATCACTTCTGATCAAGGCCACATGAGTAGAGTACTCAGTCTGCACACATAATAGAAAATCTGTAAGGGCTTTGAAGTTATCAGCCTTAGTTCTCAAAAAGAACACCCAAGTGAATCTAGAGAAGTCATCTACAATGACTAGGGTGTAATACTTCCCTCCTAGACTTTGTACATTTATTGGGCCAAATAGGTCCAAATGTAATAAATACAGGATTCTAGGAGAATCACTTTTATTTACTGATTTAAATGAATTCTTGGTTTGCTTGCCTAATTGACAAGCCTTGCATAGGCTCTCCTTCTTGTAGGGGCAAGAAGGTAAACCTCTAACAAGGTTGTGCTTAGATAACCTAGATATGTTCTTGAGGTTAACATGGCTAAGCGTTTTATGCCATAAGGTATTGTTATTTGTTACTTCATTAAATAAGCAGATTTCAGAGTGAGTTGAGTTAAAATCTACTAAATAAATATTACCTTGTCTAATACCTACTAACACAACATTATTATTTAAAGTAATATTACAAAGAGAGTTAGAAAATGATACCTGGTATCCAGCATCACATAACTGACTTACTGAAATGAGATTATGCTTCAGTCCAGTTACATAAGCAACTCTCTTGAATGTTACAGCTCCAATTGTCATCCTGCCATAGCCTTCAGTTTGACCACAGCTTGAATCTCCAAAGATTACCTTTGGGCCAAGCTTGGCCTTGAACTTTGACAGATGTTCTTTATTTCCTGTCATATGCTTGGAGCAACCACTATCTAAATACCACTTATTCTGAGGGATAGGATAGGTCTTCACCTGCAAATAAATCAATTAAACATTGTGAACTTAGGTAACCTTGGGTCTCTTGTTTTTCACATAAGAAAAACTGGAAATAAATGAATAAGCAGGTTGAGGGTGATAACCTAACGGGTAAGATCTCCTAGGTGGGATTCTCCATGCAGATGATGGGTCAATGAACCTAGGGTTTCTATTTACATTTGGGTTTCTAAAGTTCTGGTTGAAGTTTTGAAATTCATGTTGAAAACGTCGATCGGCGTTCGACGATTGGTGCTCAGATCGTCGATCTCCGTTCGACCACTGAGCCTGCGATCGTCGAGCAGTGTTCGACGCTCTTTGTATTTCCTTAAATTTTTGTTTTCTTTTCTCTCTCTTAGCTTTATTTAAAGCTTTATTAACCTGATTAACTTGCTCAGTGTTTTTTATTCCACTAGCTGAAACAAAATTCACTGGAGTTGAAATATGGTTTTTAAGAATAATTGGGGGTTCACTGGATGAAGCTCCTAAGTCTAATTTGTTATTGCATGTCCTAGTATTAGACATGCTGGTTATTTCAAGCAGCTTAAGGCTTCTACCATTCAGAGATTCTTCTAACCTTT
Organism: Platanthera zijinensis; assembly: GCA_039513925.1. Taxonomy (NCBI): domain Eukaryota; kingdom Viridiplantae; phylum Streptophyta; class Magnoliopsida; order Asparagales; family Orchidaceae; genus Platanthera; species Platanthera zijinensis. The sequence continues at coordinate 254,926,800 of CM077078.1, read as the reverse complement.
TGGACTTAGCTAATTCATTCTTAAGGAATTTTATTTCTTCACTAGAATTAGTGAGTTCTGTTGTTAACCTAATATTTTCAATAGAAATTAATTCAGATTCAGCTAGTTTATTTCTAAGTTCTTTTATTTCCTTTTCAGAACTAATTAAATCTAAACATAAAGATTTAAAATCTGATTTAAATTCATCAGATGTAAAATCGTAAGAAGACAATACCTCATCTTCTGTTGGCATTTCTTCATCAGAATCTGAACTCTCTGCAGCTGAGTGATTGCTGCAGGCATCAATTGCTATCAGACAAACTTCCTTTGCCTTCTTTTCTTCCTCATCCTCACTGGAGCTTGAGGAGGAAGATTCCTCATCAGAATCGCTCCAGGTTTCAGCAACAAAACCTCTCTCCTTCTTTTTGTTCTTGTAGGAGGATGGCTTGGAATGCTTCCTGTGCTGATCCTTGTCTTTCCTTTTCTCTTTATTCTTTTCCTCTAGACAGTCTGGAAGAATATGTCCAGGCTTCCTGCAACCATAGCAAATTATTTCTTTAGTAGGAGTGCGATCATACCTTGGTTTTTCTTCATATCGTGAAGATTTCTTTCTGAATTCTTTCCTTCCCATCTTGAGAAACCTTTTGGAAAATAATGTCATCAGTTCCTCATTGGACTGGCTTCCTTCAGAAGCATCAGCAGCTTTGAGAGCAAGGGTTTGCTCTTTTCTTATGGGAGTTGGAGTCTTTGCTTTAGCCTCAGCTTCCCTAGACTTCAGCACTTGCTCAAAGGACTTGAGCTTACAGAGAAGGGCTTCTGTTAAGATTTATGTTGTGCTTCTGGCCTCCTTGATAGGCCAGATCCTCAGATCCCATGTGCTAGGGAAGCACATAAGAATCTTATCATTGACCTCTGTCAATGAAATATCCTTATCAAGAGTCCTCAGCTCATTGATGATTGAGCTGAGCCGGGTGTACATTGCTTCAACTGATTCAGCATCAGTTTTCTTGAAGTTTTCATACTAGGAGATAAGGTTGGACCTTCTGTCCTTCCTTTCATCAGCTGAACCAGCTACAATCTGGTTCAGTGTATCCCACATTGCTTTTGCTGAGGGACAGTCATCAACTTTCTGGAATACTTCATCAGACATTGTCTGAGCCAGAATGTTCATTGCTTTGACATCTGCTATCTTTGACTTTTTGTATTCATCATTGTAATCTGGAGGAGGCACTGCACTCATATCAGTTGATGATAAAGCAGTAGCTGCAGTAGGTGCTCTTGGTGGTCCTGTCAAAATAGAAGCAAAAATACTCTCATCAATAGAGTTCATATATAATTTAATCCTTGCCTTCCAGTTCGTAAACTTAGCTAAGTTGCATGCTGGAGGTCTGGTGCTAGAGTAATCCTTGGACTGGGCCATGAAGGTGAAAGTGAATATCTATAATCCTTGGTATCTATCAGGATCTTGTGACTTAGGTGTTAGCCTATACAGACAGTCAACCTCCCTCTGATACCAATTGAAAGAAAAGAGATAGATACTACTCTAGAGGGGGGGGTGAATAGAGTAATCAAAAATTGCACTAGCAAAGTTGACTGTCTACTCAACTCCCTTGGAGTTAATTGCGGAATGAAGGTTATAGATATTTGATAAGTAACCCTAAAGCCTAACACAAGTGTTGTGCACAAAGGCAGCCAACTGTAATTACAGTTAAGGCTTGGGATCCTAAACAGCAACTAGCAAACCTAGTTAAAACTAATCACAGCCAACAACACAAGTAATAAATCAAACAACCAAACGACACAAGGGAATTTATAGTGGTTCCCCAAACAACTTGGGTACGTCCACTCTTCTACCAACAAGGTAGGAATCCACTCAGGTTTTTGATCAGGTGCCCTGCCACCAACAAGATCTGCTGTAGGTAGATCTAGAGACCCTTTAGACTTTTGATTAGGTGTCTAAAAACCAACACAGGTTTTTGATCAGGTGCCCTGCCACCAAGGTATACTTTTGAAGGGAGTAATAACCCTTTACAGGAGGGGAAAAGGAGGTTAAAATGTCTTCTCTATTTTAGATAGAATTAGAGAAGCTCAAGAACTTGCACTGAGCTAGAAAGCTCTAAAGAGTCAAGGCTCCCCCTGGCTAAAAGAATGTCCAGGTGAAGTCTTGCTTCAGTGCAGAAAACACTTCAGAAAATCTGAAGGAAAAAGCTACAAGAAGATAATAAATATGAAATGAAAATTCTTCTTCAGGCAGCTATCTTCTTCTTCTTCTTCTTCAAAAAGCTCTGAGTGAAGATCTTCCTGGAGGCAGGAGAACTCAGGTTGAAGAAGAGTGAAGAACTAAAACTTCTTCTCAGTTGGATGTGAACTAGCTGAGAGCAGTTGTAAACTGTAAGTTGTAAGCTTGAATGCTGCTGAGAGTATATGATCTGGGTACTGTGTTCTAAGTTGGTTCTTCTTTCAAAAGAAGCTCTTTTTATATGAGCCTTTGCAACGGCTTTAATTTGAGTTTGAATCTTGTCTTCTACTGAAATCTGCAAGCTGGGCTGCAAATAGCATAAAGCAAAAACAAAACACTGCAGACAGATATCCTATAAGAGGATAAAGCTTTCTAAGAAGCTGCAAGTAACTCTGATAAAATAATACTAGAGAAAGTCACATCAGAAGAGACTCTTTACGGCCAAGGAAGACTTTTTGAGTCTAACGGCTATAATGGACAACCTGGCAGATAAAACAGAAATCATATCTCAGCTAATAAGACAAACAACTTTGTCAGAAAAAGATTGGCTCATGCATAAGGAATGGAGCAGATATTGCATGAAAATAATATCACAACTTTATTCAAATAATCTTTTATAAAATATGCCAAAATAAATATGAAATAAATCACATCATAGAAGATGACAAAATTATTCAAGAAATACAGCAAAACGTCGAACGACCCTCGGAGATCGTCGAATGAGGCACAGAGATCGTCGACCTATCAGACAGATAGTCGAATGATACAGATAGTCGAACTATCAAAGAAGATAGTCGAACTACCTCAGCAGATAGTCGAACTATCAGGACAGATAGTCGAGCTATCAGATAGTCGATCTATCAAGACAGATAGTCGAACTACCAAACAAAACAGATAGTCGACCTATCAACAGATAGTCGAACTATCAAAGAAAAACAGATAGTCGACCTATCAACAGATAGTCGAACTATCAAAGAAAACAGATAGTCGACCTATCAAACAGATAGTCGAACTATCAGATAGTTGAACTATCCAAACAGATAGTCGAACTATAAGCAATACAGATAGTCGACCTATCTCACAGATAGTCGAACTATCAAAGAAAACAGATAGTCGACCTATCAAACAGATAGTCGAACTATCAAAGCAAACAGATAGTCGACCTATCAAACAGATAGTCGAACTATCAGATAGTTGAACTATCCAAACAGATAGTCGAACTATCAAACAAAGCAGATAGTCGACCTATCAAACAGATAGTCGAACTATCAAACGAAACAGATAGTCGACCTATCAACAGATAGTCGAACTATCAAAGAGAACAGATAGTCGACCTATCAACAGATAGTCAAACTATCAGATAGTTGAACTATCCAAGCAGATAGTCGAACTATCAAAGAGAATAGATAGTCGACCTATCAAACAGATAGTCGAACTATCAAAGCAGACAGATAGTCGACCTATCAAATAGATAGTCGAACTATCAGATAGTTGAACTATCCAAGCAGATAGTCGAACTATCAAACACAACAGATAGTCGACCTATCAAACAGATAGTCGAACTATCAACGCAGACAGAACGTCGGCCAACTGATAGACGATCGTCGAACAGTCGATAGACAATAGTCGAGCGGCGTTCGACCATAGTCGAACGAAAAACAACTTAACCAAATTTTCATCTGGAAAAGTGACAAGACTAAACTAGAGCAAACTAACTAAACAACTAACCTTTGACCATAGATAAATCTTGGGTCAAGAGACAGAAAGAGAAGACTGAACTCAAATCAAAACTAGGGTACCAACAATCTCCTCCTCGCCCTTCCTCTACTCCTTCCTCCTGCCGACCCTCTCGCGGCTCAGACTCTCCGTCCTTCTGGACCTCACACACATCTCCTCATCTCTGCTCCTCCGCCATCTCCTCCCTCGCCTCTTCCAAGCTCACCTCCTCCTCTCCGACAACCTCTTCTTGCTCCTCCATCTCCCTCTTCAGATCTTCCGCCTCTGCCATCAAAGATACGGTGTTGGCCGCCGTCACGTAACATTGTCTTGCCACCTTCGGGTCCCCCTGATCCTAACCTGCACCCCTCCGTTGTTGAACTTGAGGCATTGGTGAAACAAGGAGGGGACACAGCGGAATGCGCTAATGATGGGGCGCCCAAAGATGGCGTTATAACTGCTTGGGGCGTCCACTTTCATAAACCTACAGTTCCGTGACCCCCCCCCCAACTTCACATGCAACCCTACTCCCCCTTCTACCTCCTTCCTCTCTCCTAAAAACCCAAACAACGGTCCGTCCAAAGCTAGGGCCCTCTTGGCCTCGACCTTCATCTCGTCGAAGGCCTTCTTGAAGATCACGTTCATGGAGCTCCCGTTGTCGACCAAGATCCTGGAGACTGTGAAGTTTTCCACCGCCGTCTGGATCACCAAGGCGTTACAGAACGGGTCCTCGAAGTCTGGTATATCTGCTGATGAAAAAGTACTTTTTTCCTCTGGAGGGGGAGCCTGGGAGGTCGAGGCGACCCCCATTCAGAACATGGTCTAAAGGCTCTCCTTACGACTTGCCTCAATCCCAACTCCTCCATGGATCATTCCGATCCCTCCCCGAGTTCCTACGTCTGCCTTGTCCTCGTCCCTATTGCACCTCCACGATTCTTATTGGCGAATCCTGCCTCCCCAGCCCCCTAACTTCTCTCATCTCTAGGAACTCTTGGCAGGTGGTCGTCGCGTGACCCACCTTTTGGTGGAAGTCACAGAAAGGCAACGCCACCCTACCCCCTCTTCCTTCTCCACCTCCTCTTCTTCCAGCTCCTCCCCAAACTCCTCTCCTTCCTCCTCTACCTCGGCCGACCTCCATCGCTTCTTGCTGTGGCGGGAAGTGACCCCTCTGCCCCTGCCTCCATGCCGGCTGCTCAAATCTCCTTGGCTCGCGGAAGTTTTCTCTTCCCTGAAAGCCTCCTCCTTGTCCCTGGGGGCGACCCTCTTGAGGCCTCTAACCCAACTGGTTGTTTGGCTCCCGGGACCCCCATCTTTGATGTTGCCCCTGCTGCCCCTTCCCTTGGGGCTCCTCCCTCCTTCTCTCTTCTCTCTGCTCCCTCTACTCCCTCTGTCTTCCTGCTCCTGGTTCCTTCACATCATCCTCCGCCAACCTGGCCAGCTTCCTGACAAAAGCCGGATTGGCCCTTTCGAAGTCTATCTCCTTCGCCGCCCTCTCCATGAGCTCTTCAAAAGAGAGGGGGTCACTCTCTTCAGCTCCATGCTAGAGAATCCCGACCTCAGCCCTAGGGTAAAAGCAAGTATCGGTGCATACCCTGGGACCTCCTGGACCAGGAGGATCTCCTCCTGAAACCGGTCAAAATAATGACTCAACGTCTCATCTTGCTTCTGTCTCACCGCAAACAGACATTCTGTCTCCTTCTTCCGCTTCTTTGATGTCGATAACCTCAACAGGAACCCTCGATGCAGATCCTCAAAACTGTAGATTGAACTTGCCGGCAACTGGTGGAACCAGTCTCGGGCCTTCTCCTTCAACGGGATGGCAAAGAGCCGACACTTGAAGGCATCTATCATTTGTCTTATCGAAAAAAAATCTTCAAACCACTGCACATGCTGCACAGGGTCATCCTTCCCCGAGTAGTAGGACATATCGAGCTCCCGGAATCCCTCCGGAACTGGAGCCGAGATGATGAGCTCACTGAAAGGGCTCTCGCCACCTGCCTGCCGATAGGGCACATCTCGCGGCCTTGGCTGGCTTGCCCGGTCCGCGAGACCTTGCCCGGGGAAGAGCTCTCGCACAGCCGCCTCCCTCTCGCCGACCTCTGCCGGAACCTTTTTCCCGGGACACTGGCCTGGGAAGAGCTCTTACGCGGCAACATCCCTCTCGCCGACCTCCGCTGGCACCTCCTTCTCGGAGCGCTGCCCAGAAGCGTTCTCGCCAAAGAGCGGGACCGCCTCTAATGGAACCTGAGGCGTAGCCCACTCGCTCCTTGCCGAGAAGGCCGGGCTGATGGTCTGCAAGACCTCTCGCATGAAGTCCTCCAGCATCTTCCTTGTCGCCTCCTCTCCCCGGGAGGGGGAAACTCCTGAACTAGATCCTTCACCTTCACCTCCGGCCATGAGACTAAACTCAAGATTTTTTGTATCGGCCACCTTCCACGCTCACCGCACCAGAACTGTTGAAGCCAAAACTTGACATCAACAAAAGTTCAAAAATAGGGGCGCATCCAACACCTACTTCTCCCAAGCTCTGACCTCTGACTGGTTGTAAAGGACCAAGAACCGACCCAAAGCCTCAGCAGGGAGGTCCCACCTCTTACCCGGAAGATCTCTGAGAGCTTCCCCTTCAAAGCCAAAAGCTGGGCTTGGAGCTCCTCAGAAAGCACTAGGAGATCTTAGAAAAATATGAAAGCTTGCTTTCTGAGGAGCTTCTGCGGGTCTATTTATAGTCTTTGCTGACCTGAAATTACTAAAATACCCTGAGTCGGGTCTGCCAACAACCAAACTCCGCTGTTCTGAAGGGTTATATGCAGACCACCAATGGCAAAAGTGTAAAATCACTTGGGGCTAAAAAGATAAACCACTTTCCAACTGAACCGTACCTTGACCAAACACTGAAACGACACTAGGCCTCTCGCCGAACCGGCGCTCGGCGAGAGCGTCGTCTCGCGGGCGAGAGCTCTCCCCTCTGGAGCCCTCTCGCCTAGCGAGTCGGCTCTCGCTTCGCAAGAGACTCTCTGGGCCCAACTCGCCTAGCGAACGGATCTCGCCTGGGCCCTCTCGCCTAGCGAGCGGCTCTCGCCTGGGCCCCTCTCGCCTAGCGAGCAAGTTCTGCCCCACGAGTGGCCCTTTCTCTGGGATCCACTCGCCTAGCGAGTCAGCTCTCTCTGGGCCCATCTCGCCTTATCCCCTCTTTTCCTTGAGCCTTCTGCTCCTGCGAGCCCGATGTTGTACAAGGTCGTTAATAAGAGTTTGGGGGACCTTCTTAGGTGTTTGACTGTGGAGAATCCAAAACATTGGGATCTTATACTGGCTCAAGCTGAATTTGTATTCAATAATTCTACCAATCGCTCTATTAATAAATCTTCTTTTGAGATCGTCTACGAGTTCTCTATTCTCCATATACTTGATCGTCACTCCCTTCTGAATTATGAACGTATTTCCTTTGACGCACAAGCTCATGTTGATTATTTGAAAGAGTTGCATAAAAATATTACTAATACATTGCGAGCGACTTATGAAAAATATAAATCCTTGACTGATCATCATTACCGGGAGTTATACTTTTCAAAAGGAGATTGAATGTTTGCTTATTTCAGGAAGCAGAGATTCACTCCGGATACATATCATAAGCTCCAACAAAGAAAGTTTGGTCCTTTCCAAGTCCGGAAGCGCATTGGAGAGAATGTGTATCTTCTCGAGTTGCCCGTGGAATTCGGTACTTCGCCGATATTCAATGTGGTCGATCTGACACCGTTCCATGGAGACCCACCGAGTTCCAGTCCCAGTCCACCGGCCGTAGCTCCAAAGATACCACCAGACTTAGCACCAGCACCCACACCCACATTGGAGGAGATCGACCAGGTTCTCGATGTACGTGAATTTCGCACTCGTCACGGGACATACCAGCGCTACTTGGTCTCATGGCGGGGACGAGATGTCACAGACAGTTCTTGGATTAGCACTGACGAGTTACGACGACGATAACCAGACCTCTCTGTTGCTAGTCTCTGCGAGTCCTCGACGGGGTCGAGCTCTTTCAACCCCGGGGAAATTGATGCGCTCTGTGACACATCTTAGCTTTATTACTCTTTTGCATTGTCGTTTTTTTTTGCATTTGTTTAATTTAATCTCGATGTATTTCTCATTTACTATTTGCAGCTCTTCGGGTTGACCGTCTATTGAGACTTTTAATAAAGAAGTCCGGTAATCTAGTAGTTAGGACGGAGGCGGCAAGCCTAGGCTATTTCAAGAAAACATAAAATTAAATTTTAATTAAAAGTATATTTTGACATGGAGGAGCCGATCATCTTAATTGGAGCATTATTTTGAATGAAAGAAATTAAATGGAGACAACCAAATTTTCCTTATAAGAGTTAATTATTCTGACTAAATCAATGCTAAATAATTTTATGTCAAATCAGCATCTCTGCTATAAATAATCCATGAAATAAGAGTTGCCCTATTCCGGACAAGAGCAGAGAATGAGTTTTTTCGTTTTCTGCACAGTGCCGGCCGCCCCCTTCAGTTGCCCATCGCCGACGCTGTGACTTCCGATTCCAGGCAAACCCCCGACGTATTCCTTCCAATGGCGAGTTCCCTCCGGCGCCGTTCGTTGTCGTCCTCTCCCCCGAACCTCCTGCCAGCGCTGCTCCTTCCTTGTGTGTAGATTGCCGTTGACACCGACGCCCGACTCCGACATCCTTCAGGGGTCGTGCCGCCGTGACTCAGGAGAAGCCACAGTGTTCTCCTCCTCTGCCTAACAGGACTTGGGCGGGCCGGCTACCTTTTGGAAAGCTTTTGGATACCTTTGCTCCGAATTGTTCAGTCAATTTTTATGTGTTCTTGCAAATAAACCTAAGCTTGTTGTTAAACGTTCAATTACTTGTTTACCGTATTTTCATAAGTTTTTGTGTGTAATTCGGTTTGAGTATAAGATCTCGTGGCGGGTTCGAATTATAAACACGTGAGAACTCCACTCGAGCGAGTTTAGCGAACCTCTCGAAGTTCAAAGCGACGACATTGAATTGCGCACGCAAAAATCTCGATTTGACGAATCGCCCTGTGTCTTTCAAAACAAAACAAGCCCTAAATTTTATTTACAAAATAATTTTTTGTTTTAAAAAAAACATCGTTTTCATTCCCTAGATTGATCAGCCGGGCTCCGTCCGCCTCTTCTTCTCCTTGCGGCTGCAGGAAAAATAACTGCACGAAACCCTAATCTCACGGTAAGCTCGCGAACTGCACCTAAATATTGCGATGAATAAAAATATATATTAAATTAAAGTTTTTTTCAGGTCTACACAAAACCATATTTGATCTGGACAGCGCTCACATATAACTACCGTGCAGCGCTGCGCTTAAACCCTAACCCTAGATAAGGAAGCTCCCTCGGGATTCCCTCGATGCTCGTCTCCGCCGATAGCCATCGAGGTAGATCCCTTCCCATTCTCCCAACTACCGTCACCATATCTCAAATCAACGATCCGACTTGTCTCTTTCACGGAGGCCGGAGAATATCCTCGCGCCGCCGCCGGCGCATTCCATCACCGGTATTAGAATCCGCCGAATCCCTAACCTCGACTCCTTTTATTCTGTTCTATCCCAAAATCTATGCATATGAATCTCCAAATAGTGGTGTAATGTTTGTTCCTTTATACTTGTATGCACTTAATTTTGTTCCTCTTTATTATATCTCATAAATGCCGATCTCCCTTCCCCTTTTCAAAAAAAAAACGAAGAACTTCATCTAGATCTCTATTTTATACACCACTGATGGATGTTCAGCTTGTGATTGTTTTTAAACAGATATATTTCATAGAGTAAGATTTAAAACATGGTGATTACATGTTAATTGGATTTGCATACCTAATGGTTTTCTGGACTAAAAAAATTGATTATTACCTCGTTTTCTTGTGTACTGTTGGTCATTTTCGTAAGATCTCTCCCCTGCAACATATTCATATGATTTCATTCACCGTAAACATTATGTATCAGTTTCTCAAGTTGTTCTTTTTAATTTGCTGTATATAATTTGTAGGCTGTTAGAGCAAAACTTGATACCCGTCCTGAAGCTCTACCCAGTCCAAATCTGATTAGGCTACGTTCGATTGCACCGTTTTCACTTGAAGGTTTTCGTTTTGGTTCAAAAAGAAAACATTGTACGTTTTTGTTTTGGGCCAAAACAAAAACTTATGTTCACTTGCATAATGTTTTTCAGGTCTGTTTTGAATCAAAATGAAAACTTGTGTTCGTTTGAGCATTGCATGCGCAACTGAAATTCTCTAGAGTAAAGTCATCTTCCCTAGACCAAAGTCATCTTCCCTAGAATAAAGTCATCTTCCCTAGAATGAAGTCATCCTTGCGATAGGAGGGGTGAAAGAGACGCTCGATGAAGGCGAGGAAGAACATGTCGAAGAAGCAAGAGCCACGCAGGGAGCCGTGAGAATGAGATCGCTCTGCCTTTGGAGAGTAACGCAGTAAATGATATCACCACACTCCATGCCCGTGCAGGGGAGGCCGATGTCCACACCCAAAGAGAGTTCAATATGATTCGCGAATTCAACAAGGAGGTGCTCCGTCCCCATAGCTGCAGCTGTGGCTTCATTCGCTGCGCTTTTCTGGGAAGAAATGGGCTTTGGTTGAGCATCGTCCCCTTGCAGCGGGGGTGGAAAGGAGAGCCAGGGTGGCCTAATCCAGCTCCGACACTGGTAGCTAAATTTGGCAATTATTTGTGACCACCAATTTCGTAGGAGCTCTCTCTAGCTTCGGCGGAAACATCGCTCACCACTGATTTTGCAGGAGCTCATCTATTCTCAAAACAGCCAAAACAGACCTTGCTTAACGAACGTGGATTAACGAACATGAAAAATTGTTTTTCAAAAACCCAAAACGAAAACGACATTGTCAAAACAATGCAAACGAATGCAGGTCCGTGCAGTTGTTATATAATTTTTGTGAACTTAGACTTGACCTCACCTAAAAAACTTCATCCACTTTTATGTTAAAAACTATTTTTCTTTTTTGATGGAGGTCATAACCGTTGTCACGCCAAACATACATTCTATGGCAGTGGTGTTTTTGTCCAACCAGAACAAAAAAAGCTTTCATCAGAGCTAGCTGCATTTGCCAAGCACTTCATATGTCAAACTCGAACCCTCAATTACCTTCCTACTTCTACCGGATGTCTCTAGATTTCAGTTTGCCTCTGGTGCCCCCATTCTGTTGTAAGAGAAAAAACGTTGTTTTTCTTAGGCTCCGTTTGGCATGGAGGTGGCGGTCGTGAATGCGGTGGTTATCAACTGTCGTTCGCAATGTTGTCAGGATCCGAAATCTTAATTTTGATCCGGAAGGCTTTTGGGATCGAAATCCTGCGTGAACAGTGATGGATCGCATACTGGATCGTAGGATCGCTAGAATCGCGATCCATGCCCGATCCGAGCGATTCTCGCTTAAATAATAAAAAACGGAGCCCCCCGTTTTATTTCTCACGCTCGCCTTGCGTAACCTAACCCTTCCGATTTCAGACGGCGCAGCGCTCATTCTGCTTGTCTTCGTCATCGAAAACAGACACATGCGGCCTCGACTCCTCCAAAAACCCTCGGCGAGTCGTTTCTGTAGAGATCCTCTGCTGATCTTCCATCTATTCCCTGTTTCTGCGCAGGTAAGTGCCGAACCGCTGATTCGATTCTGCTTCCTGACTTAGTAGATGTTGAAGATCCCTCTACTCTCTTCCAGAAACCCTTTTGAGTCCTTCCAGTGCAGTTCTGCCACCGATTGTTTCGGTCACCGACTCACCATGTTATGCGCAGGTCACCGCCGCCGTTAGTCGCGTTTTCCCTGTTGGGTTTGTTAACAGATGATGAAGCTCTTTTCTTCCCTGCCATTTCCTGGATGCTTAAGAGCCGTTCAGTTAACTTTTGTTCTTAATCCAACAGGAACCCTTTGGTGTTCCTAGGAGTTCTTTTGCCAAAAGATATGTTTCCTGTGAAATATGTGGTAGTTATCTCTGGAGTCCCATATATCATACACCCAGGAGCTTCTGTATTGTCCATTGGGAATCAAATGCTTCCAATATTTTGCTTATACCGTGATAAGAAACTTCAGTTCTCTCTTCAAGTGAGTTTTTCTCACTGAAATTGCTTCAATGATTATTATTTTTACTTATTTTTCATCCAATTTTCTTTGGGATGTACCTATCTGTATTACTCATATTTCCTTCATTATCCTCCCTTGATGTTAAAGGTTTTTCTATTTGTGGCTATTTTTACATCACTTCTAGTTATAAGTAATTGGATGATAGATTGATAGTGATACCAAATTCAATTTCATTTTTAAGTCTTACTTTATGAATGCAGTGGGATCTTACTATCCTCGATCCGATCCTATGATCTGATCCGATCCAACCCGCAAAGCGATCCTACCTGGGAATTTAGGGCTGAGCATATTATTCGAAACTCGAAAATCGTTTGAAAATTGAGCCGAATCGGAATCGGTTTAAATTGATTCGACTCAATTTGAGTAGATTCAATTTGACTCGAATCTGATTTCGAGTCGATTTCGAGCCAGCCCTGAATCGCTCGAAATATGATTCGAATCAACTCGAATTAATTAAAAAAATTATGTTGTATTACTATATTCTTATTTTAAGATTAAAAATAACAAAATTTAAACATAAATAAAAAGAATGAAGGCTTTAAGTGTTTCATTTGCTAAATTTATAGGTTGCCCAATTTTATTTTGAGCAAAATAGGAATAAAACGAAAAATTGCTAAATTTCGAGCCGACTCGATTCGATTTCGAGTCGACTCGATTCGATTTCGAGCCGACTCGATTCGATTTCGAGCCGACTCGATTCGATTTCGAGCCGACTCGGAATCGAGCCATTTCGAGCCGACTCGACTCGAAATCAATTTCAATTTCGAGCCGAGTTCGAGTCGAAAATTTCGATTTCGAGCCGAGCCAAAATCGCTCGAACTTGACTCGATATCAGCCCTGCCTGGGATCTCGATCCTGACAACCTCGGTCGTTCGTGAACACCCGATCTCACCTAAGGAACTTCATCCACTTTTTTTTATATTCAAAACTAGTTTTCTTTTCTTGGTGGCGGTCATAACTATTGTGATGGGGGACCATCGGCCCATAACAAGGCGGACCCCACTTTCGTCTATTCTCGCCGGAAGACTTGATCGGAGGGACGATCCGATCCCGCAGATGCGTCCGGATGCGCGCCGCGAATCTTTTTGATATATAACTTTGTTATTTTAATTTCATTTGCTTATGTTTGACACGTGGATTCTTCGGTCAATCATAGCCGTCAAATCTGGGTCGCCCTAATGTTAGAATATTATAAATAGGAGCGTTGAGGCTTGGAAAGACGGATTGCTGGTTTTGGAGAAGATATTCCCGGACCTCCGCGATCACGCCACGTTGCCGACGCCGTGGAGCCCTAGGTGTGGACTTCTAGTGGTGGAACTTCACCCCCAAGGTAAACCCCATCCCCCTCCATCATTTTCCAACCCTTCTCCCCCTTTCCCACCGCCGGAATCCCGCAAAACGTCCCCCCAATCACCGCCGACCTGCAACCCTGCAAGCAGGTCGCCGCCCTACCTCCCTTCCCCTTTCCGTCGCCGCCTGGACACTCAGATCCGATCGCCGGCCCTGCTGCCAACTCCAGCCCCCTCCGCCTCCCTTTTCCCGTCCATACTCGACCACCCCACGACCATCCCAGCCCTAGCCGACCACCCCGCTAACCTCCCCTTCGTGGATCCACTTCACACCCCTCCGAAAATCCTAGATCTTCCTTGATCTAGCACTGCCCTCCCCGATCTACTACCCACTCTCATATCCCCTCTTCCGAAGCCCAGATCCGTCACAATATTACCGGATCTACCCGTTTCCAACCCTCCGCAACCATATTCCACCGTGGACAGTCACCTTCTCGATTCGCCAACCCAGATCTATTCCCAAAACCGCCGGATCTCTCCCGCCTCGAACGTTCCTTTGTTTGTGAGTTGTTTGTTGTATGAATTTCTAGTTTTCAGCATTTGGATATTGTTTGGATATTTGTACTTGCTTAAAATATTTATTGTGGAATTTTGCCCGTAAGAATATTGATTGCAGGAAGGAGCTATTCGCAGCGCGCTTAATTTGGCCCTCCGTTTGGAGGAAAGCTTTGCTTGATCGCCTTAAAAGAATTGTTGTTGTCTGATTTAATTATGCGTGGTTGTGAATCGTCACTTGGAATAATTGCCTAGCGTGTTTTGTGCATCTCATCATAGTTTTCACGTGTCCACTCACTCGAGTCGACCTAGATTGCATAATACATAGCCAACCTACATCAATTGGTATCAGAGGTAAATGTTAGGCCACTTGCATGCTCCGTAGTGGTAGGACATTTAGGATTAGCATGGCTGACCCACAAGTAACCGACGACCGTGCGGGAAGTTCGAACTCGGGCACCGCTTTTGCTGAGTTCCAGCGCCTTATCTTAGATCGTTTTGACACCTTAGGCACCCAGTTTAACGACGTTCGACATGACCTTGCCGAGGTTAACATACGACTAGACCACTTAGAGAACGCTAGGGCCACGCCTACGCATCTTGACGACCCTTTGGAGGACGACCTTGATGTTTCTCCACGTCCCGATCGGCGCCCAAGGGCGGGCTAGCCACCTGAGGAATGCCGTCGCCATGATATTCCCTACCGGGTCCCAGCTCCACCGACAAGGCGAAACCCCGAGCCATCACGCGATAGACACCCGCCACGAGAGGATTATCGTATGCCCCGTCAGCCGCAACCGGACCTTAGGGATCGGGTGCCTCCACCTGGTCGCCGCGACCAGCACCGGGATGAGTATTACCCGCTAGATCGACGAAGGTTTGACTACGACTACGATGACTATCCAGGGGACTACCCCGACCCGCGGAGAGGTGGCCATGCCTTCGACATCACCCGACGGATTCGCCTCGACGCCCCTTCGTTCGACGGCCGCTGGGATCCGAAGGCCTTTAGTGATTGGATCCTAGACATGGATCGCTATTTTGACTGGTACGACATGAGAGATGAGCGTTGTGTCCGTTTCGCGAAGATGAAGTTGGTCGGGCAAGCCAAAGTATTTTGGATTAGCGTGGAGAGAGCTGTCGAGAGAGAAGGATATTATCCCATCTCCCGATGGGATGAGATGAAGGAGAGACTGAAAGATAAATATCTCCCCGCCTCATACCGTGATCAGTTGCTGGATCAACTACAGAACCTACGACAGGGAGCGCTCTCGGTAGCGGAGTACATGGCTCGATTTGATGAGTTGGTCGTTATGAGTGATATTTCGGAAGAGCACATTGCCACCGCATCGCGATTTAAGGCTGGCCTTCGCTCAGAGCTCCGGAGAGAGTTAATTCCCCATCGCCTCGAGACGGTTGATCAGATATTCCAGCTCGCCTTAGAGTACGAGCAGTATCTCCGTACTTCGAGTACGAGGCAGTTCTGCGCACTGATTCCTCGACATTTAAGAAGGCAACATCTTTCCAGACTACCACGACCACCCCCATAGATCACCACTGACATGAAGGGTAAGGCCATCGCCACCGAGGGCCAGAGGCCCGGGGGTATCCGGTGCTTTAGATGCTCTGGCAGAGGACATGTGGTGGCACATTGCCCCACACGAAGTCTGCTAGTCGAGGGAGAGGAAGAGCCGGGCCTAGAGGGAGCCGAGGATGTCACTGAGGAGGTCGAAGCTGCGGTCGAGGAGGGGTGGGAGAGCGAGGCCGAGAGATCCCTAGAGATGGGCGTAGTACGACGCCTCCTACATACCCCCCGTACAGACGAGGATTGGCGCCGCACCACTATCTTCTACACGTATTTTCATAGCGCAGGCTGCAAACTAGCCATTGATAGTGGGAGTTGTGTCAATATCGTGGCCCAGAGAGGTTTAAAGCGTATGCAAGTGAAGGCGGAGCCCCACCCTCCCCCGTATCGAGTTATTTGGGTAGACAAGACCGCCATCCAGGTGACACAGCGGTGCCTCATTCCTATTCGGCTTGCTACATTTGAGGATCACATGTGGTGTGACGTCATTCCTATGGACGTTGCCCATGTGTTATTGGGGCGACCCTGGTTATACGACCGCGATGTCACGAGCTACGGCCGGTCGAACACATATACATTCTTCGATAAAGGTAAGAAGATCACGCTGTCCCCAACCCGGCCCAAGGAGAAATCCAAGGGCCCGATTGAGCCCTCCCCGAGCACCATATCGTCGCGACCACTGCATCTCCTGCGGTGTAGTGAGTTCTTGCGGGAGAGAAGGGATGCCGGGGTATTTTACATCGTTGCCGCCACTATGGCTTCTGAGAGCCCGACAGTGACCCCAGATCTTCCCCCGGAGATCCAGACCTTACTTGAGGAGTTTACCGACTTCATGCCGGAGGAGTTACCTGATGAACTCCCACCTTTGCGAGATATCCAGCACGCGATCGATCTAGTCCCAGGAGCTTCTCTCCCAAACCTGCCGCACTATCGTATGAATCCAGATGAGCACGCCGAGCTCAAGCGGCAGGTTGACGAGCTGCTTCGGAAGCAGTTCATCCGGGAGAGCCTGAGTCCCTGTGCCGTTCCCGCCCTTCTTACCCCCAAGAAGGATGGTAGTTGGCGCATGTGCATCGATAGCCGTGCCATCAATAAGATTACGGTGAAGTACAGGTTTCCCATCTCTCGTCTTGATGATTTATTAGATACCATGTCTGGTGCCCAACTCTTTTCCAAGATCGATCTGCGGAGTGGGTACCACCAGATCCGGGTACGGGAGGGTGATGAATGGAAAACAGCCTTTAAGACTAAAGATGGCCTGTATGAGTGGTTGGTCATGCCGTTTAGGTTGTCCAACGCCCCGAGCATGTTCATGAGGATTATGACACAGATCTTACGACCTTACATGGGCAAATTCCTAGTTGTATATTTTGATGATATTCTGATCTACAGTCAGACCCATGGTGACCACCTAGTGCACTTGAGGCTCCTTTTCGAGACCCTTCGTAAGGAGAAGCTATTCGTGAATCTAAAGAAGTGTTCGTTCTACGCCGAGTCGGTACAGTTCTTGGAGTTTATCGTATCATCCACATGAGTGTCAGTCGACCCTGAGAAAGTTAAGTCCATCCGTGAGTGTCCCTTGCCTACGACAATTCACGAGGCCCGCAACTTCCATGGGCTAGCTACATTCTACAGGCGGTTTGTTCGAGGATTTAGCTCGATTATGGCTCCGTTCACTAGCTGTTTGAAGAAAGGCGAATTTCAGTGGACCCCCGCAGCCACTCGAGCGTTTGAGGAGATTAAGGAGAAGTTGACCACGACACCCGTCTTACGACTCCCTGATTTTGGCAAGGCTTTTGAGGTTGCGTGTGATGCTTCTGGAGTAGGGATCGACGGTGTGCTGAGCCAGGAGGGACACCCGGTCTCCTACTTCAGCGAGAAGTTAAATGAAGCCAAACAAAAATATTCCAATTACGTAGGGAGTTTTATGCGATCGTTCAGTCATTGCGATACTGGAGACACTACCTCCTCCCCCGGGAGTTCGTTCCTTATTCTGACCACCAGGCGCTCCGATACTTAGACTCACAGAAGAAATTGGGACATAAGCATGCGAAGTGGGTTGAGTACCTTCAGGATTTCCACTATGTTCTCAAACATCACGCCGGTGTTGAGAAAAAGCCCGCTGATGCGTTGAGTCGGCGGGTCACCCTTTTGCAGACCCTGAGAGCCCACGTGGACGGACTTGAGCAGATTATTGCTGACTACCCAGGATGTCCGGACTTCGGCGAGATATACGCAGCCTTATCCCGAGACCCACCCGAGCCTGTCGACGGCTTCCAGATTTGGGAAGGTTACCTTTACCGGGGTTCCCACATGTGCATCCCAAGCACATCATACCGTGACTATCTGATTTGGGAACTTCATGCGGGCGGGGCTGCCGGGCATTTTGGCAGGGATAAGTCCATAGCTATCGTATAAGATAGGTTTTATTGGCCAGGCCTAAAGAGGGACGTGGCTAGAGTTGTTCGACATTGTCGTACGTGTCAGACTGCGAAGGGAACTAAAAAAAACACGGGATTGTATACACCCTTGCCGGTCCCACTTAGACCCTGGGAGGATATTAGTATGGACTTCGTACTAGGACTGCCACGCACGGTTCGAAAGCACGACTCCATTTTTGTCGTCGTTGATCGTTTTTCCAAAATGGCGCACTTCATCGCCTGCTCTAAGACTGCTGACGCCTCACCTGTTGCTTCCATTTTCATTCGGGACGTCTTTAGGCTACATGGCCTACCAAAGTCCATAGTCTCCGACAGAGATGTTAGATTCGTGAGCTACTTTTGGAAGACCCTCTGGTACAAAACGGGCACTACCCTGAAGTTTTCATCTGCCTATCACCCCCAGACTGACGGGCAGACTGAGGTTGTGAACCGCAGTCTAGGAAACTTGCTTAGGTGTCTTGTTTGCGAGCATGTGGCGAGTTGGGACTCTGTCCTTCCTGTCGCGGAATTCTCCTACAATAGTTTGGTCAATAGGTCCACCGGGCTGAGCCCATTTCACGTAGTATTAGGGTACGAACCCAAGAAGCCCATTGACCTCATTCCTTACCCATTAGAGGCCCGTCCTAGCGAGTCCGCCGAATCATTTGCACGTCACTTGCATGATTTACATGAGTCAGTCCGTCGGCAAATTATTTCAAGTAATGACAGCTATAAAACCCATGCAGATTTAAGCAGGCGTGAACAGGTTTTCAACGAAGGCGAGCAGGTAATGGTCCGAATCCGGACGGAGAGGCTCCCACCGGGGCCTGCCAAAAAACTAAGCGCTAAACGAATAGGTCCCTACTCGATCATTAAGCGGACCGGGACAAATGCCTACGAACTAAATATCCCCGCAAGTATGGGCATCCATCCGGTATTCAATATTGAGGACCATTCTTATCACGACGTCAAGGCGAACCAAGGCGAGCGACGGGCGCCTTGACGCTTAGGCGATAAGGCGGACGCCTAGGCGACCACAAGGCGCCAATTTCCTTCTATTTAATTTTTTTTTAAAAAAAGTACTATAGACTGCGGTTATTATAATAACTGTAGTCTATAGTTTTCAGTCTAAAGACTGTAGTTACTATAGACTGCGGTTATTATAATAACCGCAGTCGCAGTTTATAGTCTGCAGTATATATAGACTGCGGTTATTATAATAACCACAGTCTATATACTGCCAGCCACACTTTAGACTGCGGTTATTATAAAAATTATGACAGAAGTTACACCAAATTACAAAATACACAGTTACATTACAAACACAACCACACAGTTTTTTTTCTTCATAGCAGTAAGAAGTAGCTTCTGATATATCATATATCATATATGAGCAGTTAGCAGTAATTCAGTAAACTACCAAATACAAACACAAGTTACACAACCACCAAGTAGCAAACTAGAAACTACCAAATACAAACACAGACGACCAAGTAGCAAACTACCAAATACAAACACAGCTACAGATTTTTTTTCATAGCTAAGTACACAGCCACCAAGTACCAAACTACCAAATACAAACAGTAAACACACAGAGAAAGCAGTAACGTTTAATATAATAATGTACCAAACTACCAAATCCAAAATGTCAACTAGAATCATCATCAAATCCACAGAGAAAACATGAATAATGTTTTTTAAAAAATTAAAAATCAGAAAAGATCAACTAGAATCATCATTTAGTAAGTTATCATTGGCATTGCATGTGCTTGGTTGGTTTGAGGTACTTGGGTTTTGCCCATAATTATCCTCAATATCTTCATCATCATTGACAATGAAAAAATGATCTAAGTCCTCTTCCCTTTCAGCCATTATTTGAAGATTAGCTTCAACCCCACTTCGTAAATTTCGAGCCCCAGTTCCAATATCTCTCTCTACATCATTCCATGTGAGATTATCATCATCAAAAACTAGAGCATCCTCTGCCTCTGGTTTGTTCACCATCCACTCATTACTCCAATCTAGCTTGTCAAGCACTAAAGGGTTGTAATTTCTTCTCTTTTCACGTCTTTCTTGGAATCGTGCTTGTAGGCGACGATTATATTGGATGTATACAAGATCGCTAAGCTTTTGATGCAACATATGTAATTGACACATAAGACTTCACAATAAATCCCATATAACTCATTAGTTTATTTGTTTCAGGCCCGGGAATAATGCGGCCATCATCCCCTCTAGCCTAAGCTTATTCAATTCATTCATTTTTGTGAAGCCTCTTGTTGACCTCGATAAAGATCTCTTATCCGACATTTTCCTGTAAACCTAAAAAAAACCTAAACCATACAAAAAACCTAAACAAAATTCATACATTGTGTTGTTTATAAATATGATATTGAGCTACTAGTTAGTAGTTACTACTTACTACCAGTCTACCACACAATCACACGATTCACACATATAAATAATTAAATATATATGTTACTATATTATTCAGGAGGTTTAGACTTGTATTATAGGGGTTAAACTGAAATATTTCGGCACATTGTGTTGTATCATGTATGATAATAAAGTAATAAAGTACTAATACTATACTACTACATTACTTGAACAAAACAGAGAAAGGTATTAATAAATAGTATACCTAAGTGAGAAGATTAGATTTGCCGAAGAAGAATCGTCAAGTCGAAGCAAAGGAGAGCAAAAACTTGAACAAAATCGCCTTTAGGGATTATCGCAAAGAGCAGCGACCGTATCGCCTTTAGGGTTTCTCGCAAAGAGCAGGAAGAGCAGCGACTGTAAAAAGAAGAACCAAAAACTCGGGGTAAAACTAGATTTTTACGGTTCACGGTTAAAAATAGATAGTATAGACTGCGGTTTTTACATAAACCGCAGCATATTCCAAGGTTTAGAGGTAGAATAGACTACAGTTTATGCAAAAATCATTGTCTATTCTAAGGTTCAGGGTAGAATAGACTGCGGTTCTATGACTGCGGTTTATGCAAAAACCGCAGTCTATTCTAAGGTTCAGAGTAGAATAGACTGCGGTTTATAAAACCGCAGTCTATTCTACCCTGAACCTTAGAATAGACTTTGGTTTTTGCATAAACCGCAGTCTATTCTACCTCTGAACCTTGGAATAGACTGCGGTTTATGTAAAAATTGCAGTCTATTCTTGATTAGACAGCGGTTTATATATAAACCGTCTAATATGAACCTTAGAATAGATTGCGGTTTATATATAAACCGCAGTCTATTCTACCATAAACCCTAGCTCGGGTTTATTTTTGAATAAAAAAGGCGCCAAACGCCTTGTTTACAATTGGGCGCCCTGACGCCTAGGCGTCGCCTAGGCGACTCCATGACAAGAATGTTGAGGACTTGACTCCGTATTACGAACCTCGCGAATATTCGGACCCGAGTCGGAATGATCACCGCCCCTCCACCTCACCACCAGCTACAGCTTCGGCCCACTCACCTCTGCCACTGACCTTGCCCCCTACTACCCGCACCCCTGGGAGTCCATCACCTATGGTGACACCGCCTGCACCCCTGATCGTCCCGGGATCCACTGCACGAGAGCAGTCTGCTGAGAGTATTACAAATATCGTCACCCATGAGTACGTCCCTACCACCACTGGACTTTCATGCCGTTACCTGGTTCGTTGGAGAGGCCACTCCGCCTCTGATGACACGTGGATTCTACCTACTGAGCTGGACCGACTCGCCCCTGGGCTTCGACGACAGTATGATTCTCTCCATTCATCGGAGATGAATTCTTTTCAGTCGGGGGGAGTTGATGGGGGACCATCGGCCCATAACAAGGCGGGGCCCACTTTCGTCTATTCTCGCCGGAAGACTTGATCGGAGGGACGATCCGCTCCCGCGGATGCGTCCGAATGCGCGCCGCGAATCTTTTTGATATATAACTTTGTTATTTTAATTTCATTTGCTTATGTTTGGCACGTGGATTCTTCGGCCAATCATAGCCGTCGAATCCGGGTCGCCCTAATGTTAGAATATTATAAATAGGAGCGTTGAGGCTTGGAAAGACGGATTGCTGGTTTTGGAGAAGATATTTCCGGACCTCCGCGATCACGCCACGGTGCCGATGCCGTGGAGCCCTAGGTGTTGACTCCTAGTGGTGGAACTTCATCCCCAAGGTAAACCCTATCCCCCTCCATCATTTTCCAACCCTTCTCCCCCTTTCCCACCGCCGGAATCCCGCAAAACGTCCCCCCAATCACTTCCGACCTGCAGCCCTGCAAGCAGGCCGCCGCCCTGCCTCCCTTCCCCTTTCCGTCGCCGCCTGGCCACCCAGATCCGGCCGCCGGCCCTGCTGCCAGCCCCAACCCCCTCCGCCTCCCTTTTCCCGTCCATACCCGACCACCCCACGGCCATCCCAGCCCTAGCCGACCACCCCGCTAACCTCCCCTTCGTGGATCCACTTCACACCCCTCCGAAAATCCTAGATCTACCTTGATCTAGCACTACCCTCCCCGATCTACCACCCACTCTCATATCCCCTCTTCCGAAGCCCGGATCCGTCACAATATTACCGGATCTACCCGTTTCCAACCCTCCGCAACCATCTTCCACCGTGGACAGCCACCTTCTCGATTCGCCAACCCGGATCTACTCCCAAAACCGCCGGATGTCTCCCGCCTCGAACGTTCCTTTGTTTGTGAGTTGTTTGTTGTATGAATTTCTAGTTTTCAGCATTTGGATATTGTTTGGGATATTTGTACTTGTTTAAAATATTTATTGTGAAATTTTGCCCGTAAGAATATTGATTGCAGGAAGGAGCTATTCGCAGCGCGCTTAATTTGGCCCTCCGTGTGGAGGAAAGCCTTGCTTGATCGCCTTAAAAGAATTGTTGTTGTCTAATTTAATTATGCGTGGTTGTGAATCGTCACTTGGAATAATTGCCTAGCTGGTTTTGTGCATCTCATCATAGCTTTCACGTGTCCACTCACTCGAGTCGACCTAGATTGCATAATACATAGCCTACCCTACATCACATTGTCTTGCCAAACATGCATTCTATGATTGTGGTGTTTTTGTCCAAACTCACCGGAAAAAAAGCCGTGCCAAACGGAGCCTTAATTTCCTATACAAAATTTGTAGCATTTTTGAATCATTTATCTTTTCGCACTGTCTCCTGATCTATTGCCTTCTTTGGTTTGTTCTTTTCGCACTGTCTCCTGATCTATTGCCTTCTTTGGTTTGTTCATTATATTGTTTTTCAGATCTAATTTCTGTTGATGTGATAAGATTTTTGGAATAATTTTCGTGTCGATTATTTGCATCAGACCACAATTATCTGATCAACGGATTCATCAATTGATTTCTACCTTTGACTAGCTTTTGGGGAATATATTATTTGTACAATTATGCACTGATATGTTTAGAGAAAGAACATTTAGAAATTATTAGTGTTTTGAGAGAAGATGGTGAACTGTGCACTAATAAGCGGATGAGCCGGACCTCAGGGGAAGAAGGATGCATGGCACGGTGCACGGAGATAAATGGTGGTCTGCATGTCTGCTCGCTCCGATGCCTATTGGTTATTCTGTGTCGGGCCTGGATTTGACCCACATTTGTTGAAAATTGAATATTTTTTTGTAGTCTATTATAATTGTTATTCATCTTTTTTGGTTCTCGTACTTTTTAAGAAAACAACTTAGGTTGTTTTTCCGATTTAGACTCTTGAAAATTTGATTGATTATATCATTTTATTCATATTCGATTAGAAAGATTAGAAACATAGGGCATGTTTGAAAAGGTTTCTAGGTATGGATGAAAAAAGAAGAGTCTGGTTATGAGCTGTCATTTGTGAACTGTCCATTCATTTTTATGTTCAAAATATGTTTAATACGGCATTATTTATATCTATTTATAAATATTTGTTTGGCCTATCTATGTGATTCCTTTCTTGGTTGCTTCATGAAAACTAATGGGAAAGTACTTATTCAAGCTCTAAAAGCAGGGCAATTCGTGCGATGAAAAAATTTCTTCATTCAATCTCAAATGTCCCTTTGATAATTTTTTTAATCTATGTGATTCCTTTTATTGGCTCGTGTTTTGATCCTATCTATGTGATTCCTTTTTTTAATATTCTATGTTATTGGCTCGTGTTTTGATCACTATTTGAACTTTATAAAGAACTCCAGTTTTTGAGAAATTTCTGGATACATGCTTCATTTTCAAATCTGTTTCTGGGTTCCCTCAGATCTTGTAGTTAATCTGAATGTCAAAATCTTTAAATAGCACCGATATAACTTCACCTCTGTTTTCAACCTTTTTTTACCTCTCTGGTGATCACTTGAGACCAAAGGTGATATCCCTGTGCTGAACTCTTTGGAAAGATCACTGTTGATATCACTGGAGATCACTTTTGATTTTACTGGAGATCACTTTTGATCTCTTTGGAGTGATACCGTTAGGATGATCATGTATATTTTACTGCTCAATAAGCAAAACCCGATATAATCTAATTATGGCAGTGCTCCAATCAAATGTTTGTCTCGCCAAAGCACTTGTTTTGGCTGATGGATCATTGTTTTCCCGCTTTGTAAGCATCACCAGACAAAAGAGGATGAAAAATAGTATGTCATAAACTTCATGTTTTTATTATTTGGTTGTTTAGGGTTACCTTTGCAGGCAATTTTTTTCCCTGATGAAGGTTAATTATTTATTATTTTCTAAATCTTCCTTTATTACCTCCTCATGTGCTAATTTCTTCTTTTGTTCATTGTATTGTTTTTCGCAACTAATTTTCGTTGATGTGATGATAAGATTGTCGGAATTATTATTTCTTGTCGACTAATTACATCAGACTACAATTATCTGATCAACGGATTCATCATTTGAGTTCTACTTTTGATTTGTTTTAGTGAAATGTATTATTTTTGTAGCTTTGCATTGATTTGTTTAGAGAAAAAACATTGAGGAATTATTTAGGGTTTTGAGAAGTTAGTGAGCAGTGTACCAATAAGCTGATGAGCTCGAGCACGGTCCACGCAGATAAATGGTGGTCTGCATGCCTGCTTGCTCTGATGCCTTCGGGCTGTTCTTTTTCTGGCCTGGATTTGACCTGCATTTCTTCATAGTTGAAGTTTTTTTTCTCATTTTATCATAATTTGTCAATTATCTTTTCTGAAATTTCTCATATTTTTAGAAAGCTAATTGGTCAGTTTTTATATTCATACTCATGACTAGGGGTGTGCATAAAAACCGGGCCCGGCCCGGTAAAAGCCCGGCTAGGCCCGCCCCGGGCCCAGGCCGGGCTATGGGGTCTAACAAGGCCCCATATATGAGCATTTGCCCGGCCCGGTGCCCGGCCCGAGCCAGGCCGGGCCAAGCCCGGTTTCTAGGCCCGGGCTAAGCCCGGGCCCGACTCCTACACGCCTTTTAAAACTGCGTCTTTTAGGAGCATTTTCAGGAGAAGTGTTCAACATGAAAGTTGTAGATCTCGACGACATCTACAACTTTCATGTTGAACATTTTCTGATTTGAAGCCGTTTAGGCCCCCGATTTGGCCCCCGAAAAAAATCACAAATGTTCCGCGTGATTTTTTTCGGGGGCCAAATCGGTGGCCTAAACGGCTTCAAATCAAAAAGTGTTCAACATGAAAGTTGTAGATATCGTCGAGATCTACAACTTTCATGTTGAACACTTCTCCCGAAAATGCGCCTAGAAGACGCAGGTCAAAAAGGCGCGTATTTTTTAAAAAAAATTATTTTTTTTTATAAAAACAGGGCCCGGGCTAAGCCTGGGCCCGGCCCGGCCCTGGGGGCCTTAGCAGGCCCCCGCCCGGAGCCAAAAGCCAGGCCCGGCCCGGCTGCAATCAGGGGCCCGGGCCCGGTTTGGGAAAGCCCGGGCCTGGGAGGCCCGGGCCCGGGGGACTTTTTGAACACGACTGTTCATGACAAAATTTGATTGATTTTATTATTTTAACTTTTGTTTAGTTATTTTTTAAGATTTATGAAATTAGATGGAAAAATTAGTCAAATGTTGTTCAAAAAACAATTTGCTGATTATATCTTTTTGTGCTTCTTTGTTTTTCTTAAAACAGATTGGATATTGTTGAGATTCAGGCCTATTAGAATTTGTTTGATTATCTTGGAAGCAGTCTCTTGCAGAAATGCAGGTTAAGATTTGCGTACATTTCACTCTTAGTGGAATCCCTCCCCGGGCCCCTGCTGTGTGGGGATGCTTTATGCACTGAGCTGATCTTTGTTCATATTATCCAACACACTTAATGATGGGGATTGGCGAGACTTTTGATGCACGTGTTTCTAGGCACGCTTGGGCAGATTTGTCACACACTGGATGGACAATCCGAGATCACAATTACGTTGATAAAGGCTTGAGCATTGTTTGATTTTTTTTAGCATTTTTATTAAGTGAGTTTCGACCATCTTGACAGCGTGGTCTGTGCTGTTCACGATAGTTGCACTCTAGATTTTTGTCCATTTAAGCAAGTGTAGCGGCTGGTTTGGAGGCTATTACAAATTTTGGACTTCTTTTCGGAATCCGACAATCTTCTTGTGGTACCAACTCCGTGAAACCCCTAGGTACCGGCTCCTAAGTATTATCCTTGTTTTTTATTTTTACATTGTGCCGCCCATTCCCTATCCTGTTTCTTACGACCTCGGCTCCTAGGGTCCGTTTGGTGCGCAATTTTTGCTCCAATGAGTTGTTTGGACAGAAATGCAACCATCACAAAACATGTGTTTGACGTGACAATGGTTTGACCGCACAGTAAAAAAGAACTAATTTTAAACATAAACGTGAATGGTTCCTTAGTTGAGGTTATGGATTCATGTGCCAAATGGACCCCTAACCCCCTTCAGCTGCCCCCCTAAACATCCGTCATCTATCCCCATTTCCGCCTACCACACCCTTTCCCCTCCAAGAACCGGCAATCATCCACAATTCTCCCCAGCCACCAAGTCATTCCTAACCCTAAATCCCCAACATCTGGACTCAACCCTCCAAGCAGCCTTTTCCATCTCGGCCATCTCCTCCTAGCCCAGCGCAGAGCACTTCCCAGCCCCCTATGCTAGCCAATATGTTTGTTTTGTGATTGATTGTGACTCGCATGGCTCATTCTTATTGCACATTTTGATCACCGCACTCCAATTGGAAAAGGACCAAACTTGCTTTCTCTTACAATTGTCTGCGAATTGCTTGTGCTAATTGCTAATGTTTTATGCCTTCATTATTAATTTCAAAAACATTGTCGGAGCTAATTTTGCTTACATGCATCATCTAAGATTTCCCCCTACCATGAACCCAGGGTTTGCAATATTTAGAGGTTCACTCACACATCCCTTCCCATGTCACTCATTCTACGAGATTATCCATAAACATCAGATATCCATTTCCCTAGATATTTTTTAAATCATTTTATATTGTTTATCAGGGGAGGGGTAGCCAATAAAGACTTGGAATGAGACTATAAGAAAAGTCATGATGTACTCAGGCATTAATGAGATTATGACTAAAGATTGGGCACAATGTCGACGAAGGATTCATATAGCCGACCCCACTATAGTAGGATAAAGGCTTGAGTGTTGTTGTTGAGTGTTGTATGTAAATTGGGTGAAGGGTAGACAAACAAAAACTACAAGGAAAGACATGATGTACTTAGGCATTAGTGATATTATGACCAAAGATAGGGCACAATGGCGACACAAGATCCATATAGCCGATCCCACTATAGTTGGATAAAAGGCTTGAGTGTTGTTGTTGAGTGTTGTATGTAAAACGGGGGAAGACATGATAAAAACTTGGAATGAAACTACAAGGAAAGACATGATGTACATAGGCAATAGTAAGATTGACTAAAGGTAGGGCACAATGACGACAAAGGATCCATATAGCTGATCAGTGGGATAAAGGTTGAAGTGTTATTTTTGTTTTATATTGTGGATCTTTTTTACTGTAATTTTTCAGGGTTGTTGAGTCAAAACTTAATGCCAGCCCAGAAGTTCTTCAGGATCCAAATTCAACTATTCTTCATCAAATGTAGCTGTAATTTTCAAGTACTTGCTGGTAATTACATATTGCAAATCCTAACCCTCAAATAGTCTCCACCTATTTTTTTAATTAAGATTTCATATGGCAAATCCTAACCTGTGAGTAGACTGCACCTCTTTTCTCTTGATTATGATTAATTGATTTTTTTTTTCCGTTAGCTTTTGCTGAATACATTGTTTTGATCGGGTCGTATGGATTTGTTTAGAGAAAAAACATTGAAAATTATTAGGGTTTTGAGAAGCTAGTGAGCCGTGCATCAATAAGCCGATGAGCTGGACCTCTGGGAAGAAGGATTCATGGCACGGTGCACACAGATAAATGTTGATCTGCATGTCTGCCTGCTCTGATGCATTCCTGTGGTTCTTTGTTGGGCCTGGATTTGATCCACATTTCTCGATAATCGGAGTTTTTTTGGGCAGCTTATTATAATTTGTTAATTATTTCCTCTTGGGCTTCTCAGATTTTCTTAGAACTGGGATGTTTTGTGCTTCTCTTATTCTTCTCAGGTTTTATCATCCCTTGCTTTCTGAATTTTTTGAAATTTTGATTGAGCATGTATTTCTGAATAATTTCTGAATGGCTTAAAATTTATGAATACTTTCACTTATAAGTCATGCAATTAAATTGTATTTTCAACTAATTTTAAAAATGTTATCAGAAAAACACTTGGGTGTGTAAGCGAGAAAACTACAACTTCTGTCTTCTTGGCTACCGTTCGCCCATAACCTTCATCGCCTAGCTTATCACCCTCTGTGCTTCGCTATTCTATCTTCTTCACTCTTTGCCTCTCTTTCTATAAGCTCACCTCTTCGCTTGTCTTATCACCTTTTTTGTCTCTATTGCCACTCTTTACATACCCTAAACCCTATGTAGCCTATTGCCTCTCTTTCTATAAGCTCCGCTTGGTTGAAATGAATATTTTTGTGAAAACTAGTTTTGAGAATTAAAATTTTAATTCCCCACAGTAAATATCTACAAATGTAGTCCTTTTTTTGTAGAAGCATGATGTAAATAATATTGAGTTAAATCTGAATGAATATTAAGAACATCTCAATTCTTAATTACCTACACAGTAAAATTTTCAGAACATTTTGTTGCCCTAGGTTTACTGCTTTGGCCCTTCTTTTCTTATGCAATTGGTATATTTATTTTCGGGGGTGCCTCTCGAAAGAAAGAACAAATTGGATATTATTCTGATTGTTTTGCGTGCACAGGGCCCACGTCGGTCATGAACGCTGTGGTTATAAACTGTTGTTTGTGAATGCACGGCCTCACTCAAGGAACTCCCATCTACAATTATATTCAAACATTTTTTGGGGTGGCGGTCATAACTGTTGCCCATCTTAAACACATTTTACCAAACGAACCGAAGATTTAAAACATGTTCATTGCATATTAATTTAAAATTAGATCGTCCATGCATTGTATTAATACTATTTCATTCTTTTGTTTTATTTGTCTTAGTGTTTTCCCCGCATCTATGTTCCGTCGATATGATAATAAGAATTTCGTAATGATTTTTCATATCGACTTAGGTTGCGTTTGGTGCGGCTTATCACAACTTATTTGCTCCGGTGAGGTTGGATAAAAATGTCATTGTCATAAAATGTTTGTTTGGTATCACAAATGTTATAAAAAGAAACTAGTTTGAGGCATAAGTTTTTTGTATGACAATGATATTTTTGTCCAACCTCACCGAGGCAAATAAGTCGCGATAAGCCACAGTAAACGCAGCCTTAATTACATCAGATAACAATTATCTGATCAACTGATTCATTGATTCGGTTTTACCTTTGATTAATTTTAGCGGAATGAATGTGTTGTTTTCGTAGTTATAAAGCCCCGCATATCGAAGAAGATAGCCAGCCTGGTCCCACACGCAAGTGCTTATCTAGGTTGTAAGTGCATCAGTACTCTCCCTAAGATGCGTGCTGCGCGAGTGCTGTTGCACTGTCAGCCGTGGGATGTTGCACTGCACGGTGCTGTACACCCCCCCTCCCCCCAGCCCATGCCCGGACGCTGAGCGCCGCCAAAAAAGCACTGCCGCCGCAGTGACATGTTGCGCTGCGAGGAATCCACCCGGCCTTTTGATTAATCTCTGCTCCTGATTTGTGAAGAGATTTTTCCCTCTCAGCTGTCGTCTCCCTTGATGTTTGCCAGCATTTTGATCTCTTGGAGTGATCAGTGATTCAGCAAGACTGACCATAAGTATAAATATTAAATTGAACTTTTTAGTTCTGCAAAATGTGGACCTTGATTTTTAGCACGTGCTAAATTATATTCCAGGGTAAAGTACATAAAACATTTGACTCTTGTTTACATTTCATAATTTTGGAATAAATTTTTAGGGTTTTTTTTTATCGCATGAATGTGTTATGAAATGTAAACATTGAAGAGGGTAATTGTAATTTTAAAAGTTAAAGATGTGCAAGCTATAATTATACAAACTTTTTGAGGGGGAGGCCCCGGTAAATAACCACATATATTAGTATTAATATTAGATTTATCATTACTCCATCCATCATTAAAATTAGGCTCTGTTTTGCGGGGTGGTGGCGGTCATAAGTGCATAGGTGTAAATGCCATTCGTTAAGGATCACCTAGCAAACATCATTTGTTTGAACATAAAAGTAGATGTTCTTTAGATGTGTGATAACAAATGATAATTTAACCCGTGTGTTCATGACTGTCACCACCGTGCCAAACGGAGTCTTGATTCCAAGATAAATATTTTTAAATAGAAATTAAAATAATCATTTAAATAATGTTATTAAATAGACTAGATTGATATTTAAAGACGGCTAGAAATGACTTTGACACAATGTTTCAACACTATCAACTACACTAATTTATTTTTATTGAGCAATATAGTAAATATATATATGTATTTAAGATATTGTCTTCCGCATAAGAATTGACAAGTTTCCATTGCACAGTGCAAAATCTTCTTGCTATATGTAGTCATTGGGGTGTTAAGCTAATGACCACAATTCGTGGGGGCTCAAGCAGGGCTTGGCGATATCTCCTTAGTTTAATGGTCCTTGTCCACAAGTTGCGAGAGAACTAAGATGTCAAATAAGGAAAAGTGTCAATATAGTGATCTCAGTTGAAAGAATCATTGTATTGATGCACATGTAAAGGTCACAAAAGATGACATCGTTAAGGAATAGAACCGTTTTAAATCATCACCACTCTAGATGTGAAAGATGTCTTCTCTGTCATAAGTTTGAAGTCAGTTTGTACTTGAAAGTATCTAGTTTTTTACCTAAATCACTTAGATGAGGTGAATTGGTGAGTTCTGCGTCTTTTAGCGGAATAAAAAATTTGATAACAAACAAACACACAAAAGCACAACACAGACACAAAAATTTATAGTGGTTTCTCAAGATGGGTACGTCTACTGTCCCGCCTCACCTATCTAGCACTTCAGGCTAGACTCGACTATACCAAAATTCAGATTATCACAATCTTATACCCCGGAGCCTTAACTCTTACAACTCGGAGAAAATTCTCCTACAACTCGGAGAACAATCTCTCCTACAACTCGGAGAACAATCTCTCATGCAACTCAGAGAACAACCTCTCCTACAACTCGATTCAATAAATAATGATCTACAAACTCGGAACTAGAAACTTCCTACAAAAATGAAAATAATTTGTACAAGTTTCTAGATTGAAAACAATATTCTTCTTCAGATCTGAATGGATTCAATCTTCTTCTTTCTTGGATAATAGATCTTGAAATAAAGTTGAAGGAGAAGACTTGAAAACTTGAAAACCTTGATCTGAAAGCTTTGGAATCCGACAAGATCAAGAACACCCTTTGTAGAATCTGAAATCAGTGACCTGTCGAATTTCTTCTTGTTTTGAATTGCTGATCGTGAACTTTAAAGTCATCGGGTTGATCGATTCCGAGCACAGTAAATCGGGAAAGAGAAAGTTCTCGGTTGTTCACGATTTCTGAGAATTAGGTAGAGAAATTAGCTATTCTTGTAGTTTTTAGAGATCCGTAAATCTGAAATATAATCTTTGGTATTTATATAGGATTCCATCTGCAATATCTAGAAATAATCTTCCAAAACGAGCTTTCACGTGCACTGTTCATGACCTTCATTTTGAAAAAGAACCCGTCGGAAAAATCGAACAAGAAAAATCATTAAGTCCATTCGTCGAAATGACTCGTGCCATACTTAGAACACTCGACGAATTTGACGAGAGCATTCGACGAATTACACGAGATCATTCGACGAATTACATGAGATCATTTGACAAATTTTACTTAGTCGAAAATGGGACCAAAAGAAAATTTTCTGTTAACTCACTACACCACTTGACAACATTCGGCGAATTCCACGAGTGTTCACGTAATGTCTCGACGAATGACATGAGATTCCACGTGTATACTTGACGAATTTAACTTAGCCGTTTCTGAAGATGTTTTAAGAAACCACCAGATATTTCCCGAGTAAATTAAACTTCAAGTGATGTCTCTACGAATTACACAAAATTTGAACATCATATCTTGATTCTGACATTCTAAGTTCAAGCATTCTTGCTTAAATATTTACATTTGCTCCAAAGAACTCTCAGTGCAGCCACGTAAAATTCTCAAAGTAGTAAGTGTTGACACCACAGATCTCTTGATGCATTGCAGCTTCTAGTGCATTCACCTTGCTCTGAAGTTTATCCTTCCCCTTTCTGACTTTTACAGTGAGGGCATTGACAATTGTATCTATGAAGTAGACCATTTGGTCATCAAAATGGTGCACCCTGGAGTTTTGTGCATCAATAATAGTCTTTGATGTTTCATGTACATGACTTGTCTCATCAAGGTTGCTACTAAGTCCTTTCATTGTATGCAGAATTGTTTTACCACCTTGAATTAGCCATTTATCCAAGTTGGATTCCAGCTTCTCATTGTTGACTTTGACTTCGACGAGTCCATTGTTCATGTCTTTCTCCACCTCTTCTACTTTAGTAAGTACTTTTTTTTAAGAAAAGATCAAAGTGAGCTCTCTGCTTAGCAAGCATTCCTTCAATAGATTTCAACAGAGTATTATTAGAACTAGAACTGAGAATATCCTCACCCTGAGGTCTTGGAGGTGAAGGAAGTTCTGCATGAATCTCATGGTCACTAAAGAGATGCGCCACTGGGGAGACATGGGCCTTGAGCAGAAGATGACCTTCAACTTCTAGGATAGGAGGAACCACCTTTGTTTCTCCTTCCTCATCAGAAAGCTCAATGAGATACTCCCCGTCAACTGGAGCACCCAAATCCCTCTAGGTTTGGACTCTAGGGCCACCGAGAATGTTGACAATCCTTTCCTCAAGGTCATGTATAAATTTATCAATTTGGTCTTGAAGTAGATTAGATGGCCGGTTCAGCTCCCCCTCAGCCATAGCTGGAAGATATTTTGGGAAACTGACTACCAAATCAACAGTAGCAACAACTTCATCATTATCAATATCATTATCTTCCTCAGCATTACCATCAAGATCAGCATCATCATCATCATCATCATCATCATCAACCTTAACATCAACATCATTGTCATCAGCATCAACAACATCCTCAGCAGTATCCTCATCAACAATAAGAACAACTGTATCTGAAACCACTGTCTCTGTAATCAGTCTCTATAATCTCTGGTTGGAAAAGACTCTTCGGATCCAATAAGTGTGACGTAGAAACAAAAATTCAGACCTTCAGCAGATTCGTCGAAATGACTCGAGAAATCCTGATAAATTTATTGAAATGACTTGTAAAAACTAGGGCAATTCGTCGAAATGACTCATGCAGAAGTTCCGATTTCACGAGAAGTCTCGACGAATTCGTCGAAATTATACGAGTATACTCGACGAATTTTCCTTAGATTTCATGAGATGAAGAATTTCTGTTCTTTGGCTGATTTCTGGACTGTCAAGTTTCCTTGTTGAGCATATCAAGTTTCATTTTGAAGAAGGAAAACTTGGCCTCATCCAGTGGCTTCGTGAATATGTCTGCAACGTGTTTATCCGTTGGGACATAACTGAGATTGATGTTCCCGTTCTCCACATGCTTCCGGATGAAATGATTCCTTATCTCGACGTGCTTTGTCCGGCTGTGAGAGACTGAATTGTGAGCAATTGCGATGACACTGCATGAGTCGCAAAACATCAGAATCTCCTTCAACTTCAGGTTGTAGTCTTTAAGTTGATTCCTTATCCATAGAAGTTGTGCGCAACTATTGCCTGTAGAGATATACTATGACTAAGCGGTTGAGATTGCAACATAATTTTGCCATTTTACTTCTCCATGAGATAAGCCTTCTTCCTAGGAACTGACACGTCTCGTAAGTGCTTTTCCTATCATCCCTACTTCCTGTAAAGTCAGCATCTGTAAAAACAATTAGTTCACAGTCATTACTTCTTGGGTACCATAAGACAAGATTTGGTGTACCTTAACGTATCTCAAAATCCTCTTTGCAGCGGTATAATGAGTTTCCTTAAAGTTCAACTAGAATCTAGCACATACACATGCTAAAAATATTATGTCCGGTCTACTAGTAGTAAGGTAGAGCAAAAATTCAATTATGCTTATGTATTTGGTTTTATCAAAATGTTTCTCTTTCTCATCATTGTCTAGAGTCATAGTTGAATCCATTGGAGTCCTTATTGAGGTTGCGTTCTTCATTTTGAATTTCTTAATTAACTCCTTAGTGAACTTCGTCTGAGAGATGAAAATTTCATCTTCAGATTGTTTTACCTAAAGTCCTAAGAAATATTTCAGCTCTCCCATGCTGCTCATTTCAAACTTCCCTTACATCAAGTTAGAAAACTTTTGCAAAGGTCGTTGTCCGTAGATCCAAAAATATTGTCGTCGACATAGATTTGCACTAACAAAATTTTGCTTTTTACTTCCCTAAAAAATAATGTCTTATCTATCTTTCTCCTTGTAAACTTGTTCTCAAGAAGAAAGGTAGATAGTGTCTCATACCAAGCGCAAGGAGCTTGTTTAAGACCATATAAAGTTTTATGAAGAAAATAAACATAATCAGGTAATGAAGAATCTATAAAACTCAGGGGTTGTTCCACGTATACTTCTTCCTTTAAATTACCATTAAGGAAGACTGTCTTCACGTCCATTTAATAAACTTTGAACCCTTTGTGAGCAGCGTATGCGAGGATCAACCTGATCGCTTCGAGTCTGGCCACTAGAGCAAAAGTTTGATCGAAGTTGATCCCTTCTTCTTATCTATACCCTTGGGCTACACGTTTGGCTTTGTTCTTTATAATTACGCTATCTTCATCCAGCTTATTTATGAAGATCCATTTCGTCCCGATCACATTGTGTCCTTTGGGTATTAGTACTAGCTCCCAAACTTTGCACCTTTAGAATTGATTGAGCTATTCTTCCATTGCAATGATACATGAAGCGTCTTTATTTGCTTCCTCAAATTTCTTTGGCTCAATTTGTGAGAGAAAACTTAAGTGAAAAATTTCGTTAGCTGTATCTCTTCTTGTTTTTATTCCATCACAAGGATCTATAATGATTTGATCAGCTGGATGATCTCTTGAGTGTCTAATCACTAGATTCCTCGCATCCTTTATGCCACCAGGTGGTTCTGCTACTTCTGTTGCATCTTCTTCAATTTGATGGAGCTCTTCATCTTGAAGTTCTTTTTCCACCAAGCTTGGAGTGTTGACTTCGATTGTGCTTGGAGCATCTTCATTTCCTTTTTCTTCCAATCTTAGCTCTTTTAACATTGTACCTACATCTTCAACAAGTACACTAGAGGATCTATTATGTAGCATGCTCGTCTCATCAAATACAACATTGAAAGTTTCTTTTACTACTAGAGTTTTTTTGTTGAAAATTCTATAAGCTTTACTATGGCTACTATAGCCTACGAAAATACCTTCAAAATATTTTTCACTAAACTTAATTTTGTAATATTTCTCATTATTAAGTACAAAATATTTGCTACCAAAAATTCTAAAATAAGACAGTTGATTTCTTTCCCTTTAATAGTTCATAAGGTGTCTTATAGTGGTTCTTATTTATGAGCGCTCTATTTTGCACGTGACAAGCAGTGTTGATGGCCTCTGTCTAGAAATACTCTGGTAAGCAAGAATCATTCAACATGGTTCTAGATGCCTCTATGAGAGTTCTATTATTTCTCCCAGTGATTCCATTTTTATGTGGTGTGCGAGGAGAGGAAAACTCATGAAAGATATCTATACTTTCACAGAATTTTATCATAGCACCTGATTCAAATTTTGTTCCATGATCACTTCTGATTTTGATCACAGAGTAGTTCAATTTGTTCTGAGTTTGCCTAACAAAATTAGTGAAGGAGTCATGTATTTGACTTGTATTTCAGAAAAAACACTCATGTAAATTGTGAGTAGTCATCAACAATAATCAACGTGTAAGCTTTACCTCCTAAACTACGAATCTGCAAGGGACCAAATAAGTCCATATGGAGCAGATATAAACATCTGGTTGAATTTTTGCCAATGATGCTCTTAAAGGTAGCCCTTGTCTATTTGCCCATTTGGCATGAGTGATAATGTTCCCCTTTAACACACTTAATAGTGAAGGCATCACACACTAAGTTGTGAGAAAATAATAAATTAATAGTTTTGGAATTAATATATGCTAATCTCTTGTGTCATTGGTCACAAAGAGACGCACTATCTTTTACTAAAAAACACACTAATGCAGAAGAGTCTAAACAAAGAAAATCCAAACAGAAAATATTTATACTCTGAGTGTCTGTTAAAATAGTTTCTGAGCTATCAAACGACTTTATCAGACAGTTATCCTTGTAGAATTCTACCATATAGCCTTTGTCACATGATTGCCTTATGCTAATGAGAATATGTTGTAATCCCTTAATATACGCCACGTCTGTGAAAGAGAAGATACCGTTAGTAATCATACCGTAGCCTTTAGTGATTCCCATATTTGAACCACCAAGAATAACTTTTAGGCCGTCCTCAACTGGGGTATACTCTTGAAGTAGGCTTCTTGTCCCGGTTATATGTTGAGAGCATCTACTGTCCAAATACCAAATTGGCATTTTGTTGGCCTTTGGACATACCTGTATTTGTAAACTAATTCCCCTTAGGAACCCAAAAAGATTTGGGTCCTTGGTTCTGGGTTAGCTTGACACCACTAGGGGTGTTAACATTGCGAGTGGTCGTCCTTGTAGTGTTAACTTATGGAGTCGTATAATTCATAGGGTTAAACCAACAATCAACGGCAAAGTGTCCAATCTTGCTACAATACCAACAGTCAAACTTGTTGTATCTTCTCTTGTTCTCCTGCTTTACCTTTTGAACGGGTGGTCTTGCAGGAGCAGCTGAATTGGAGGTAGAAGCCTCGCGATTACAACACACACAAGACTTCTTCCTCTCAAGTGGCTTGACTACAACAGGATTTACCTTTGGTGTCTTCTTTGCACTCAGTACATGAACGAATGGACCATAATCCTTAAGGATAATTTCTTCATGAGGCGCTTTTAGAGCACCCGTTCCAAAATTTTTAGGGCGGCTCCATCCTTGGTAGTTTTCGTTAGGATCAACATATGTTGGTCTAGCAAAGTGACTATAGGATGCTTCAGTCATACTTGTTTGTAGGGAAGATAACTTTCTTGAACGTAGTGTGACTTTAAGCAGCCTTCCCTTTACCCTTAGTGGATTTGTGTCCTACTCCACTACCCTTCTTTGGAGCAGAAAATCCATTTATGAGAGGAAGGAAAGTGTTTGGCTTCGAGAAACTTGCTACGAGCTTCTTCTCAGCCAACAGCTTTTCTTCCAGTTCATCGACGGCCTTCTCTTTCAGACGTACTTGTTTAGTAAAGGTCAGGAGTTCCCACTTCAAGGATTGGATTTCATCTCTGAGAGGAGTTAATTTTTCAATTTCTTCTCTCAGATCAGATTCCACTGCCTTGAGATACTTAATCTCCTTGGCCTGGGATTTGACTACCTTACAACATTTGTCAAATCCTACCAGCAGTACCTTATACTGAGCCAATAAATCTAACTCCTCTTTAGAAGAATAGTCTTCATGACCATCCAAGGCAATATCTGACTCAGAGAGCGGTGTGTGAGAGTTTACCTTCCCATTGTACCGGGAGTTGCATTCTTCCTCGTCAGTATGTGCCATGAGCCCAAAGTAGGCCTCTTAGTCTAAGCTTGACTCATTTGAGTCGCTGTCGCTCAGGGTATTTGGCTTCTTCACTATGAAGCTCTTTTCTTCCTCATTCTTCCCGCGTAAGGATTTCTTTTCTTCTCTTCTAGTTCCTTCCTTCTTTTTGTGCGGACAATCAGCAATCATGTGCTCTGGATTATTGCAACAGTAGCACACAACATTAGATGAAATATGTTTGTTCAGTTTTGATTTATACCTGTTGTTGTTGTTGTAGCTTTTCTTGTAGTGATCACCATCACCACATGATCTCCTGTAGTTAGATGATGAGGGATGATTTCTCATTTTCCTTCTCTTGCTAAGAATTCTCTTGAATTGTTTGGAAAGTAAAGAGAACTCTCCATCTGACATTTCAGAGCATGAGGTGCTTGGATCTGAGTCTTCTTGATCACATGAGGTTTGTGTTCTGGCAGGAGACACAGCTCTAGCCTTCTTTGGCCCTTCAGCCTTCAGTTCCACTAACCTTTTTCTAGTTGAGGATCTGCTTTCCTCTTCTTTAGCTTTCCTCATGTTGATCTGAAGTTCATATGAGAGCATCTTATCGAACAATTTTGAGGGTCAGTTTCGGCGAGTTAACCAAACTCCCTTATCGCACAGTCCTTTTTATCCCATTTTTTCGTTAGTGATCTCAAGAATTTGTCATTAAGTTCACTGTTGGTGAACACCCGACCATAGTTCCTCAGACCGTTAACGATCTTGGAAAAACTCTCGTAGCAGTCAGCTATCGAGTCCTTTTTGCCTTGTTTGAATGCCTCGTATTCCTGGTTGAGGAGAGATTTTCAATCATCCCTAACCTCCTTCGTTCCTTCCATAAGGACAATTAAAGAAGTCCATATTTCTTTGCCCGACTTGCAATGGATTAAGTTCTGCAACATGGAGTCATTCACCGCACTTACAATAATGTTCTTTGCTTTCTTGTCCAGAGATACAAGAGCAATTTCATCTTTATTTAGATCTAGCATCTTCTTAGGAACCATCAGACTTGGATTGATGGTTGAAGCAGTCATAGGCACATGATGACCTTCTTCAACAATCTGAAAAATTCTGGGATCGATAGCTTCCATGAAGAACCCGAATCTTTCCTTCCACATGAAGAAGTTTTCCTTAGAACACACAGACAGCTTCATGGGGGACATATCCTTGCTTCTGTCCATATCTGAAAATCTTGTGCTTTGACAACTAGATGGAGATCTTGTTCAAGATGTTAACCTTTTAACGAACAACCTTCCTCTAATACAAATTGAAAGTATCTAGTTGTCTACCTAAATCACCTAGAGGGGGGGTGAATATGTGAGCTCTGCGTCTTTTAGAAGAATAAAAAATTAATACTAAACAAATACACAGAAGCACAACACATAAACACGGATTTATAGTGGTTCCCCAAGATGGGTACGCCCACTGTCCCACCTCTCCTATCTAGCACTTCGGGCTAGACTCGACTACTTCACCAAAACTCAGATTATCACAATCTTACACCTCGGAGACTCAACTCGTACAACTCGGAGACAACTCTCCTACAACTCGGAGAATAACCTATCCTATAACTCGAAGAACAACCTCTCCTACAAATCGATCCAATAAACAATGATGTACAAACTCGGAAGTAGAAACTTCATACAAAAATGGAAATATTTTTTACAAGTTTCTAGATTGAAAACAATCTTCTTATTCAGATCTGAATGGATTCAATCTTCTTCCTTCTTTGAGAATAGATCTTGAAATAAAGTTAAAGGAGAAGATTTGAAAACTTGAAAACCCTTATCTAAAAGCTTTGGAATCTGATAAGATCAAGAACACCCTTTGTAGAATCTGAAATCTGTGATCTGTCGAATTTCTTCTTCTTAGGAATCGCTGAACGTGAACTTTGAAGTCGTCGGGTTGATCGATTCAGAGCATATTAAATCAGGAAAGAGAAAGTTCTCGGTTGAAAGTCTTTAGTTTCAAGAGTAGCTAATCACCTAGAGGGGGGGGGGGGAGGGTGAACAGGTTTGTGGTCTTTTTAAAGTTTTTCTGCTCTTTGGTGTTTTGTAGTTTATTTAAACTTAGCTTTCAAGAATGCACAATCAACACACATGAATTTTATAATGGTTCCCCAGATTATGGGTACATCCACTGTTCCTCTCATCTTTCTAACAGAGTGTTAGATAAGGCAAATCCTCCAAACTCAGCTCAATGAGCTTACAACACAGATCCCTCAGGATCTCTCATACTTCTCCAAGTCCTACCTCAGGTCCAAAGCCCTACCACTCAGAGCATGCAATGCTCCTACAGCTCAGAGATATACAAATCACATACCTCAGACTTTTCTCAAAGTCCTACACATCAGGCTAGGAGGATAGCCCTACAACTCAGAGAGAATGACTCTCCTACCTCAAATCTGAACTAGATCCTACCTCAGGCCAAGAGCCCTACCACTCAGATTCACTACTGAATCCTACAACTCAAGCACAAAAGCCCTACAACTCAGATACACACTAAAATCTTACCTCAGGCACACAGACCCTACCACTCAACCTTTATGATTTAGGCTTACAACTCAGATGTGTTAAGATCCTACAAAATGAAATGGTTGTTGTTGATGTAATACCCCAGAGAAATAAATTATGTGTCTTTCTCTTCCTGAACTGAGACGGCTCAATCCTTCTTTCTTCACAGCTCCAGGAATGTATCTTCAAGAGTAGTTCTGCTTGGGCTGTGAAGACACTACAACTAGCATTAGCTTGTGCTGCAATTTCTAACTCAGAGAGAAGACTATTTGAATTTGTTGTTGAAGATGAGTAGATCAAACAAATATCTTTCTTGAACTTTTAGATCAGAAGAATGAAAATGTTTCTTCAAGCTCTGCAACTCAGTTGAGAGGAAGAAGATGAAGTTCAGCACTTTCTAAAAGTTAATTTCTTCTTCTTTGATCTCGTCTTTTATATCCCACCGTCCAATGGCTCTTTGAGCATTGGGCCTACTAGTAGTTAGTAGCTGTAGCTCTACTTTTTCATTAAATGTTGTACAACAGGCAAGCGATGCCATTTGTCGTGTACTGTTCACTTCATGCAACATTTAAATTTTTGCTAACGTCAGCACCTATGGACTTAGTCAAATTCAGACAATTCAGCATAGATGTTGAGTGAAGGCTTATCACTCAACGTCAAAACACTTAGTCAGTTTTTTGCAAACACCAGGCGTTGAGTGATTTGACATTACTCAACGAATATAGAATTTTGTGGTCTAACTGATTAGGCGTTGAGTGAACCTTCATCACTCAACGCATTTGGATTTAGCTGATTTTCTCTATATGGAGACGTTGAGTGAAGCTTCTGCACTCAACGATTTCTGCCTTTGCCCGTCGTCTTGCTGAGGCGTTGAGTGAACAACCTTTACTCAACGCTTCTGTACTTAGTTGAATTTTTGTTGAGATGATGTTGAGTGAACTGCCTTCACTCAACGCTTCTGGACTTAGACAGGTTTTCTGTCTACATCTTCTGAGGCTTTGACAGCATGAGCTCCACTCAACGCTTCTGCTCTACTAACGTTGAGTGAGCTGTCCTTACTTGACGCTTTTATACTTAACCAGATTTCTGCCTTGGCAATGCCGAGGCTTTGACTGCTTGAGCTTTACTCAATGTTTAAGGCCATCTTGCGTTGAGTGAACTATCTTCACTCAACACCTGTGAATTTAGACAAATTTCTGCCTTTTCAGCATTCTTCCATGTGTCCACCTGTCATTGTTACTTAGAAAACCTGTTTAATTAGTGTAACAAGTAACCACCTGCATACATAGAACTTAGCGTATGCATCAAATATAAACATGCATGTGTATGCCATTATCATGTAGGCCTTCTTCAAATCTTGGACATGTTGATCAATGAATCAAACAATCTTCCCATATTTGAATAAGTCAAAACCTTAGACAGTGACATACACCAACACATAAGCAGTAAATATAACATTTCAGAAGAAAGCACAAAAAATGTATACACAACCAAAAATATGATTTTCATTAATAGAATTCATGTTTTAGTAGTGTGCACAAGACAATACATTTCCTACAGCCCTTTAAGAAAAATAAGAAACTTTTCTAAGTTTCAGGTTCCCTTATCATTATGCCCCTGCTTGGCTTCTTGACTGCTTTCTCTGCTTTCTCTTCTGGTTTCTTTTCTTTCTGCCTCTGGAAGTAGCTATAAGGCTTTGGGAAATACTTGACAGGCTCCACAGCATCTGGTGGTAAAGTGACTAGCCATTTATTCTTTTTGAACTTTTTTCTGTCCCTTTTATTTTTCTCAAGCTTGGCCCGCTCAAGGGAGCTATAGAGCTTTCCCCTTTCAGTGTTCTTTTTTTACAAGATCCCTGGCAGACAGAATTATGGTCCTTGATTGAGGACTCCACGTTCAAAATCAGGCCTTGTTTCCATCTCTTCCCTATATCTCTTCTTGCTCATCCTAACCTCTTCCTCATCCTCAGCAACAGATTTTCCTCTGACTCTTATCACTTGATCAACAATGGGGCTGAATGTTGGAATTGTAGGAATGTCAGCTCCTGTAGAAGAATCAACCCACTGTATACCATCTTGGATGTCATACTGAGCATCATCTTGAGTAACATTCTGTTCTGCATTTTGATCATAGTATTGGCCATCATACTGATTAAAATACTTACCACCATACAGATTTTCAGGGATAGGAGCAATTTCAATGTTTTCATAAGATAATAGCTCAAGACCCATTGAGCCTCTAATAACATTTGTGGTCTAAACTGCATTTTCTATATTGCCCTTTATCACACCCTTCTCCCCCTTTATGACTTCTTCACAGATGTTCTGAGTAAGGGAGGTGCTGGCCTTTGTCAACTGTCCATCCAGATTGTCAATACCAAAGGTGACATGGTTCTTGACTTTGAGTAGATGATCATCTAGAACTTGAGCACATGTATCCATTCTTCTTTCAAGAATTGTCTTGTGCTTTTCCAATAGTGTCTTCTCTGCATTGTGGACTGTCAGCATGTTTCTAGAAAGAATATTCTGATTTTCCATAATTGTATTGTGAAGAGTGCCGATCTCTTCCAACTTGCTCTGAGTAAAGTCAACTGCAAGAGCTGCTCTTAAGAAGAATTTGATAGTCTGGGCCTTTAGCAGATTAACCTCAAATCTGATTGGAATGGTTATCATCAGCAGCATTCCCTTCCTTAGACTCAGAGGAGTCAATGTTATAGGCTGTACCTTGAGCAGAGAGTTCAGGTTGAATCTCCCCCTCAATCTTTCCATGTCCACAGGGACATCCAGATCTACTGCTGTGTGGAATGCAGTGTCTTTCTCCATAGACTCACCAGGTTTATCAATATCAGGAGGATTCTGAATATTATTTTGCACAATCTATAGATGCTCCCCCTCGGCAAGAGCATCTTCCATGACTTGCTCTAAAGTTTCTCCCCCTCACTTAGAGGACAGTATCTATCTTATTGATCTTGGTCTATGAGAGCAGTTTCCTCTTCAATACGAGCTAGAGTTTTTACAGTCTCCTTCTCAATCTATGCAGAAATCTTGTTCATTATTTCTTCAGCAACCTATTCAGCAACCTCAACTGGAGGTATATCCATTCCCTCCTCAACAATAAGTTCTTCAGACTGATTT
The DNA here is from genome assembly GCA_039513925.1 of Platanthera zijinensis. Taxonomy (NCBI): domain Eukaryota; kingdom Viridiplantae; phylum Streptophyta; class Magnoliopsida; order Asparagales; family Orchidaceae; genus Platanthera; species Platanthera zijinensis. The sequence goes on along the minus strand of CM077078.1, from coordinate 254,883,004 downwards.
CTGCTGACTTGAATTATTGTTGCAGGTTTAGAGGAAAATGATACCTGAGCACTTGTGTCTCTCCTTGTCTCTTCAATAGACTAGGAAAGTTGAGGATCATGAGGCTCTTCCTCAGCCTGTTCTGACGAGATGTTGTCGTCAGTGCTTTCCTCTGGAACTAGAGCTGCTTTCTTCTTCTTCTTGGCAACAGTCTGAGCATGAGGCAACAAAACTCTGTCCCATCTGTCAAGCATTTTCAAGTCCTTTCTCCTCATGTGATGGATCTTTGTTCCTAGCCTTATATTAAGGATCCCTGGAACACTCTTTAATAGAAATAGGGAAAGAATCCTTCCCATGTTTGGTTCTACTATACAGTCAACTATCATTTGAAATAGTATCTTATCCCAATCAGTCTTCTTGGATAAGAATATCCTTGCCATCAACTCTAACATTCTCTTGGAGATCTTGTCATGTAAGCCAGTCTTGCACAATAGGACTTTTCCAATGACATCAGCTAGGAATTTGCCCTTTAGATTCAACTCCTTCCTCAAAATTGATCCAGTGGCGTGTTTAGAGAGTCAACACTACTTCAGTGCAGATTTGATATCAGTCTGATCCAGTTCATCTTCTTCATCTGACTCTATGAACTTGGGCAGTTTCAGTGCCTTACTCAGTCTCCTTGGGCTTATCTTAATCTTGTTACCACTGATGTAGGTCTTGAGTTTAGTGGAAGAAGAGTCAACCTTAGCATTTGAGTATAACTAAAGTACCTCTCACTTCCACAGCAAACTGGGCTCCGACAGAACAAATTCTAGGTCAGCGACCTCAAGCAGGTGGAGAAAAAACTGTATTTATTCAGGTGCATCCTTGAATCCATTTTGCACCAGCTCCGAACCCTCGAACAAGAAATCTGTTGAAGTGGTGACCGGGCGGTCTGGCTTTGCGGGTTGATGACCGGGCGGTCTGGCGGTTTCCCTTCAGCAGGTTGATTGTTATGTGCTGCTGTCTGAGGTCCAAGCGGTCTAGCGGCTTGTCACTGACGTCTTGGAGACCGGGCGGTCTGGCGGTCTCACATGGCGTTCTCTCTCTGGCAGTTGCCGAGCGGTTAGCCCCTCTGTCTAACCGCGCGGCTTGTGCGGTTTGTGTCTGTACAGTCCGCGTGTGTCATGTAAATTTTTAGTCCCACATCTCTTATTTGTATTCTCTCTTCTCTCCTCCATTCTATATAAGGGAGGTCATACCTTTGTAATAAATACCTTTTACTGATAATAAAGTTTCAGTTTAAACCGTTTCCGGCTTGTTTTAGTTCGATTCTAACATGGTATCAGAGGACTCTGTTTTCTCTGCCTGATTCTGTGCCTCTCTGACCGCGCGACCTGTCCGCGCGGCTTGCTTCTTCTCACGGCCTGTTCTCGCGGCTTGTTTCTTCCGGTCTGTGCCCTGTTCGCACGGCTTCTTTTCTCCTTGTCGTTGCCATTTGTGTGCGCGACCTCCTTGTTTCTCCTTATTCTTGCCGCGACCTGTGCTTAGTCGCCGCGCCCTCCGTTCTAGCTGCTCCTCTTCTCTAGTCGCCCCGGTCTGTTGTCGCGGCCTGTTTGCCTTGTTCGCCATCTTTTGCCTCCCAGCGGGCTTCTTCTGTTCGCGCGGTCTGTTATCTAGCCGCTCGACTTCTTTCCCTCTGCTTGTTTCTACGGCTTGGTCGTAGCTTTTCTGTCCGCTGTTGTCCCCCCTCGTGACCGCTGCAGATCTTTTTTCTTCTCGCCGCTGCATTTCCCTCTGTTCGCACGGGTTCTTCCTTGTTTTGGCGGCCTCTCTGCCCTGCTTCCTTAGCCGCTCTCTCTCTTAGTTCCCGCGACCTGTCTCTAAATCGCAGCGGCCTGATCTCCTCTGTGCGGTTCTTCCTTTTGCCGCTCCTGCTTGTTAGTCGCCGCGACCTCTGCTTTAGTTGCGCGGCTTGTGCTTCCCTCTTCTTCCGCTTTGCCTTGCTCTGCACCTTGGTCGTGGCCCTTCTTGCCGCTGGTGTGCTGTCACCGAGATCACTGCAGTTTTTTGGTTCCTCCCTTCATGGCTTGCATATACTCCTCAAAGCCATTCTCCTCGGTGGTCACGTCTTCTGGTAGTGCCCACGTTGTTACTCAAAGAAAATGGCTGATCGACACCGGTGCTACTAATCATATGACCGGCAATCTCTAGTGTTTTTCTCTCCTAGAAACACATGGTCGGTCGCCCCCGGTTATTCTCGCTGACGGCTCTTCATCATCGGTCCATGGGACGGGGATTGTTCATGTCACTCCGTCTCTTCGCTTGGCGGATACTCTCTATGTGCCCAAGTTCCTGTGCAACTTATTATCTGTTACCTCTCTGTGCAAGCAATTACAATGTTCCGTCACATTTACTTCTACTTCTTGCTCTTTTCAGGATCCGGACTCCCAACGGACGATTGCTACTGGGACTGAGAGTGGCGGCCTATACTTCTTGGACAACATTTCCGCTTTCTCCACCTTCTCCACCACCTCCACAGATCTTCTCCAATGGCATCTCCGCCTTGGTTATGCTCCTCCACGCCTTCTTCGTCAACTTCTGCCCCACCTTCCTCCACAAAGTCCTCCGCTCAACTGTGAGGCATGTCAACTTGGCAAGCATCACCGCTCCTCCTTTCCTCCAAAACACGTTCGTGGCTCTACCCGTCCGTTTGATCTCATCCACTCCGATGTTTGGGGTCCTTCTCCTACTCTTACCGTTGGTCGGGGTAGTTCATATTTTGTCACGTTCATTGATGATTTCTCTCGCTGTACGTGGGTGTATCTGTTAAAAGATCGCTCTGAAATATTCTCTGTATGGACGTCCTTCTATCTCATGATCAAAACTTGGTTTAATATTTCTATTAAAGTTTTTCGATCTGATAATGCCTAAAAATATGCCAGTCATGATTTTTCTGCCTTTTGCATGCAAAATGGGATTATTCATCAAACTAGTTGTGTCTATACTTCACAACAAAATGGTGTGACAGAACGCAAAAATCGTCACCTCCTCGATGTCGCTCGCACCTTGATGACCCAGATGCATGTTCCTCGCTCCTATTGGGGCTATGCTGTTCTCCTTGCCTGCTACCTTATCAATCGCATTCCCTCCATGGTTCTCCACGGAAAAACCCCATTCTCCATTCTGTATCTGGGCAAGGAACCGTTTCCTCTCCCTCTCCAAATCTTTGGATGCACTGCATTTGTGCATGCCCCTTATGCCACCCGTGATAAGCTCTCCCCTCGCTCCATCAAATGTGTCTTTCTGGAGTACTCCACCACTCAGAAAGGCTATTGTTGCTTTGATCCCATCCTTCGTAAGCAGTTCGTCTCTGCTGACGTCACCTTCTTCGAGAATACCTCCTACTTCTCGGCTGACTCCTCTCCTCGTCTCCCAGCTTCTGATTCTCCTATTGTTCCCTTCATTCCCTCATCTCCTACTGCGATCTCCACCCCTACACCATCTTCGTCCACTCCTCTCACTCCGACTCTTTCTCTGCCACCACCCTCATCTCCGCCGTCGTCACTCTCTACTCCCGGGCCAGCTCTCTCTGCCACGGATGCGCCGGATGCCGAGAGACCCGCTGACTTGGATCTTCCTATAACTCTTCGCAAAGGGGTGGGGACGTGTACCCTACACCCCATTACTGCTGTTGTTTCATATGATCGTCTTACCCCTTCTCGCAGGGCCTTTGCACTGGCTATTTCTGCCACTACCACTCCCCGATCCTACCAGGAGGCCCATGCTATTCCTCATTGGAAGATGGCCATGGATGAGGAAATGGAAACCCTAACTGAGCGGGGTACCTGGACTCTTGTTCCTCCTCCCTTTGGCACTGATGTTGTTGGCTGTCGCTGGGTCTTTGTGGTCAAATTTGGCCCAGACGGCACTGTAGATCGTTATAAGGCTCGCCTTGTTGCTAAGGGCTTTACTCAGACCTATGGGGTTGATTACTTTGACACCTTCTCCCCCGTGGCTCGTCTCAGTACTATCCGGGTCCTTCTCTCTGTGGCGGTAAATAGGGATTGGCCGATTTCCCAGCTGGATGTCAAGAATGCCTTCCTTTATGGTGATCTTCAGGAGGCCATCTACATGGAGCAACCTCCTGGGTATGTTGCTCAGGGGGAGACTCGAGTATATCGGCTGAAGAAGGAAATCTATGTCCTCAAGCAGAGCCCTCGAGCTTGGTTTGATAAGTTCAACGGCATCGTGGCGGTCGTTGGTTTTATGCGAAGCTCCGCCGATCACTCTCTCTTTATTCGCAAAACCCCCTCTGGGCTGGTTGTTCTTGCTGTGTACGTCGATGATATTCTTCTCACTGGCGATGACCAGGAAGGGGTAACCCTGACAAAGTGACATCTTCATCAACATCTGGTCACAAAAGATATGGGCTCTCCAAAGTACTTTCTGGGGATCAAAATCTCTCGGAAGCCCGACTCATTAGTTTCTCCCAGCGTAAGTATGCCCTTGATCTTTTAAAAGAGGCAGGATTGTGTGGAGCAAAACATGCCAGATGCCCCATGGCAACTGGAGAAGACAAAACCTGGACAGATGATTCGCCTCCTCTTTCAGATAGTTCGCGGTACAGGCGTCTAGTTGGTAAGCTCATATATCTCACAGTGACCAGACCCGACATTTCCTATGCTGTAGGCAAGGTAAGTCAATTCATGCAAGCACCCAGGGAGTGCCATCTACAGTCCGCATTGCGGATCTTGGAGTATGTCAAAGCAGCCCCTGGGAAAGGATTACTATTTCAGAAGAATGGACATCTGAAGGTTGAAGCATACTCAGATGCGAGTTACGCTGATGACAAAGGGGATCGCAAGTCTACCTCTGGTTTCTGCACCTTTGTTGGGGGAAATCTGGTAAGCTGGAAAAGCGAGAAGCAGTCTGTTGTTTCCAGGTCTAGTGCTGAAGCAGAGTATCGAAGTATGGCATCGACTACTTGTGAGTTAAAATGGCTACGGGCTCTTATGCTGGATTTGGGAGAGGTCTACAACCATCCTCTACCTATGTTTTGTGACAACAAGGCTGCGATACACATCTCCAAAAATCCAGTCTTCCATGAAAGAACCAAGCACATTGAGGTTAACCGTCATTTCATTCGTGAAGAGATCTTAAAAGAACAAATTTGCACTCCCTTTGTCACTTCTGAAAAAGAGCTGGCTGACATCTTCACCAAGCCAGTATCCGCCTCGTTTTCTCATATTTGTGACAAGCTGGGCATGATCTATATATATGCTCCAGCTTGAGGGGGAGTGTTGAAGTGGTGACCGGGCGGTCTGGCGGTCTGGCTTGGCGGGTTGATGACCGGGCGGTCTGGCGGTTTCCCTTCAGTGGGTTGATTGTTATGTGCTGCTGTCTGAGGTCCAAGCGGTCTAGCGGCTTGTCACTGGCATCTTGGAGACCGGGCGGTCTGGCAGTCTCACATGGCATTCTCTCTCTCTCTCTCTGGCAGTTGCCGAGCGGTTAGCCCCTCTGTCTAACCGCGCGGCTTGTGCGGTTTGTGTCTGTACAGTCCGCGTGTGTCATGTAAATTTTTAGTCCCACATCTTTTATTTGTATTCTCTCTTCTCTCCTCTATTCTATATAAAGGAGGTCATACCTTTATAATAGATACCTTTTACTGATAATAAAGTTTCAGTTTAAACCATTTCCGGCTTGTTTTAGTTCGATTCTAACAAAATCCAACCCTTTTGGTGCCATTTCTGTTGCGAATTACTGAAGATATTCCAAGCTTTCGTCGATTCGTCGTAAGGGGCAGAGAAGGGCGAGAAACAAAGTATTTTGTTTTACACACACAACCTTCTATTTATAGTGATTTCTATTTTTAGAAGGTGGAGAGGCGCGTACCTATTTATAATCAAGAAATGATCAACGACTGGGATTGATTCTGAGACTTAGCCACAAAATAGACTCACTGGGAGCTTGCGTTGAGTGAACTCGACGCTCTCGACGCTTGTAGTTCATTCAACGCACTCAATGACTGAGCACTTAGATTCAGTACATATGACGCCAGATCTTGTCTCAGCGCACTCGACGTCTGGACACTTAGTCCATTTCTCTTTTGTTTATCCTGTAGGGAGTAAAGCCACTTGCAATAAGTAATAACTATATGGAGAGCTACTATAGCTGGGATAAATTCAACCTACCCAATTCAAATTTGAAGGTGTTGAATTTTGCTTCATCTAGTGGCTTAGTGAAGATTTCAGCCACATGCTTATCTGTGGGGACAAATTCAAGACTGATGTCTTCACTTTCCACATGCTGTCTAATGAAGTGATACATAATTTCTATATGCTTAGTCCTACTGTGAGAGACAGGATTCCTAGCAATAGAGATTGCACTAGTTGAATCACAATACAATGGAGTGTAACTTATCTTTAGGTTATAATCCTGGAGCTGGTGTTGGATCCGCAACAACTGAGCACAACAACTTCCTACTGATATATATTCTGACTCTGCTGTTGATATTGCAATACAAGTTTGCTTCTTGCTACTACAAGATACAAGTATTCCACCCAAGAACTAACAGGAGCCAGGTGTGCTTTTCCTATCTTCTCTATAGCCTGCAAAATTTGCATCTGAATACCATGTTGGCTCAAAATCACTATTCCTAGGGTACCATAGGCCAAAATCTGGTGTGCCCTTAAGATATCTCAGAATTCCTTTAGCTGCAGAATAGTGAGACTCCTTAGGGCAAGCCTGATATCTAGCACAAACACATGTAGCATACATGATGTCTGACCTACTTGCAGTAAGATAGAGGAGGGAGCCAATTATGCCTCTATATTTGATTTCATTAAAAGGTTTTTCTATTTCATCCTTGTCTATTGACATATTTGACCCCATGAGAGTTTTCATTGTGGAGGCACTCTCAACTCCAAATTTCTTAATTAACTCGCTAGTAAACCTAGACTGAGAGATGGATAATCCATTCTCAAACTGTCTTACTTAGAGGCCCAAGAAGTACTTGAGCTCACCCATACTGCTCATCTCAAATTTCCCTTGCATAAGTTTGACAAACTTCTTGTAAAGATTATCATCAGTAGACCCAAAGATTATGTCATCTACATAAATTTGGACTAGTATGATCTTACCCTTGGATTCTCTGAGGAATAAAGTCTTGTCTATCTTTCCCTTTGAGAATTTATTCTCAATAAGAAAGCTATACAGGGTCTCATACCACTAGGTACTTGTTTCAACCCATACAAAGCTTTCCTAAGTCTATAAACATGATCAGGAGAGTTAGGAATAACAAAACTTGATGGCTTCTCAACGTAGAATTCTTCTCTTCATTCACTATTTAGAAAGGCTGACTTCACATCCATATGGTAGACTTTGAATCCCTTGTGGGCAACATATGCAAGGAACAATCTGATGACTTCTAGTCTAGCTACATGGGCTAAGGTTTGATCAAAATCAATACCTTCTTATTGTTTATAACCCTTGGCCACCAGTCTAGCTTTATTCTTAATTATAACATCATTTTCATCCAACTTGTTCCTATTGATCCACTTGGTTCCAATGATGTTATATCCTTGTGGTCTGGGAACCAGCTTCCGGGCCTTACATCTCTTGAACTAGTTCAGTTCCTCTTGCATTGCCATAATCCAATATTGGTCTATATTGACATCTTCAAATCTCTTGGGATCAACCTGAGACAAAAAGCTGAAATACATAACTATGTTCATGCTTTTACTCCTTGTTGTAACCCCTTGGCTTACATCTCCAATTATCTGATGTTTGGGATAATACTTTAGATGTCTAACTGGTGGAGGCAATCTCTCTTCAGCATCATTGACTTCAATGGTTTGATCCTGCAGATCTTCATCCTCATCATGTGTGCCTTGTCTGTCCATTACCTGTTTTATACCTGTAGATCTAGATGAGGAGCTAGACAACTCACTGTTAATCATAAAGGATTCATCAAGGACTACATTTATAGACTCTTATACAACTTGATTTTTTAAGTTGTAGACTCTATATGCTTTGCTCTGGTTGTTGTACCCAACAGATATTACTTCATAGGATTTGACAGCAAACTTAGTCAGATATAACTTCCCATTATTGAGCACATAATATTTGTTACCAAAGATCCTAAAATAGGCAATGTTTCGTTTTCTACCTTTCATGATCTCATAGGGAGTTTTCTTGTGATATTTGTTGACAGAATCCCTATTCAGGTCATGACATGAAGTATTTACTGCCTCAGCCCATAAATATTCTGGGAGAGATGTGTCACTTAGAAGTGTCCTTCCAGATTCTATGAGAGTTCTATTTTTCCTCTCAGCTATCCCATTTTGTTGGGGTGTTTTTGGAGAAGATAATTCTTGGTGAATCCCTTGTTCTTCACAGAACTTAGTCATGCCATCAGATTGAAATTCAGTGCCATGGTCACTTCTGATTTTGACCACGAAACTGTCCAATTCATTCTGAATTTGCTTGACAAAGGTCCTGAAGATGTCAGGGGTTTCATTCTTTTTCTTCAAGAAGAAGACCCAAACAAACCTGGAGAAGTCATCAACTATAATAAGTGTGTAGAATTTCCTACCTAGACTATGAACTGACATAGGACCAAACAAGTCCATATGCAGGAGATATAAACACCTCACAAAGTTCTTGGCCCCAATGCTCTTAAAAGAAGTTTTGGTTTGCTTGTCATTTGGGCATGCAGAGCAAATGCCATCCTTGGTGTATTTCATTTTGGGACCATTCATGACTAGCTCTTCACTGAAGAGCTTACTTATAGTCTTAGAATTCAAGTGAGCTAATCTCTTATGCTATTGCACACAATATGCGACTTTCTCATTAGCAACTAGACATATAAGAGAGTCTTTACTTAAACATATAAAGTTTAAACAATAAACATTTCCACTCCTAGTGCCTGTCAAGATGACTTCTTGAACACTTGACCTTTTAATTTGACACTCATCTTTGTAGAATACAATAACATAGCCAAGATCACACAGTTAGCTTATGCTAATCAGGTTGTGTTTCAACCCTTCCACATAAGCCACTTTTGAGATTGAGACTATACCATCAGTAATCATACCATATCCCTTAGTAACTCCTCTGTCTGAACCTCCAAAGATAACTTTAGGTCCATTCTTCACAGGAGTGTAGTCCTTCAAGTGACATCTTGTTTCAGTTATGTGCCTGGAATATCCACTATCCAAGTACCATATAGGAGTATGAGTACTTGGACTATCCTGCAAAACATAATTTAGGTGACCTTAGGACCCCATTAGGGTTTAGGTCCTTGGTGCATGTTAGTTTGAAATTGAACATGTCTACCTGCAGCTTTTCTGATAGGAAGACTAACTCTTGCCTTAGGAACATTTGGATTGTGCCAGCAATCTATGAAAAAGTGTCACACTTTACCACAACACCAACACTCATGGATATTATATCTCATCTTCTGAACTGCACTTGTGGACATGCCAATAACAATCTATTCAGAAGGGAGAGCACCAGTCCTTTTCAAGTTTCTCTCAGCAAGGATCTGACTGAAAGAAAGTCTGTCAACAGATTTACTTGACTTACTTTGAGTACTACTAACATCAGTTTTCTTTGCAGTAGACAAGCTATTGATGGCATTAGAGATAGCTAAGTAAGGCTTTCTGACTGACTTACCTATGGTCTGAGAGTTTACTAGAAGAGCTTGATCACATGCCACTGCTTTATTTCTGAGTGAGGGGGCTGGAGTACCAAAAGCAAATGGTCAATGATGGGCCATCTGAATTTCCTCACGTGGGGCCTTAAAAGCACTCATCCCCTTGCCATACCTTCCACCATAGTTGTGAACATTTTTGTTCACACTTGTGGATCTTTCATTCAACCAGTGACCATAGATGTTTTCTTGGTCATACCTATTTGATGGTAACACCATTTTCTTAAAAGAGATGGGAGGCTGAATTGGAGTTTTGCCTTTCCCTTTGGAATGACCAACTCTAGGGTTCCCCTTGAATCCCATACCCCTCTTATCCTTTTGAGAGGTGAAGGAATCTATCAGGGGCAACACAGTATTGGGATTTGAATATTTAGCCACAATCCTTTTCTCCCTTTCGATCTTCTCTTCAAGATCCATAATGATTGTGTTCTTGTGGATGATGGTCCCAATCTGGATGATTGTGATAGCCTTCAGTTGACAGACTTCCCTCATCTTCTGATCTAGCAAAGATGCTGAGTCAGACTGCAGGGAAGCAGCTAGCTATAGGGAGATAATCTCCTCAGCTTATTTCTTGGCCAACCTTTTGCTTCTCTTCAAAGCATCCAGAAGGGCACCATACTTGTCAATCAATTGATTGACATCTTCCTCAGATTCTGACTCATCTTCATCACAGGATGAAGATGCATCATAATTTGGACTAGTCTCATAGTCCGAACCAGAAGAGGAGCTGGACAGTGAATATACCTTATCTAGACCAGGCTGATCCTGGTTGGATTCTTCATCTATCATGGCCATGAGACCATAGAAGCCACTGTCATCTTCATCCACCTCAACATCAATTTTTGAGTGTGATAGAGGGGCCCTGATACATATCCTTGCAGTAGGATAGTATTCATCTTTATTAGCAATAACAACAAACAACCCTATGTAGGCTTCTTCTTCTTCAGAATCTGAAGAAGTTGAGTCACTCTGACTCCAACTCTTCTCCTTTTTGGCAATGAAGGACCTTTAATTCTTGCCCTTGTATTGGTGGTGGTGCTTCTTCTCCTCAGATTTCTTCAGCTCTTTCCTCTTGATTGAGCAATCAACAATGACATGCCCAGTCTAGCTACTGCAGTAACAAACAACATTAGAAGAAAACTATTTACTGGGTTTAGTGTCATACCTGTTTCCCTTGGAGAACGTCTTCTCAGCCTTGTTGTGGTCCTTCTTGTGATGAGAAGAGGAGGAAGTCATGTTCCTCCACTGCTTCCTCTTCATCATCTTCTGGAACTGCCTTGAGAAGGCAGCAAACTCCCTATCTGACATGTTGCTGTCAGATGAACTTGGCTCAGAACTATCTGAATCAGCAGGCCTCCTAAGGGGAGAGACAATCCTCTCCTTGCTCTTTTTGGATCCCTCAGCCTTGAAGGCCACAGTATTTTCCTTGGCTTGAGCTCTGATGGATGTCTCCTCCTCCTTTTTGGCAGATAGCTGTATCGTATAGGAGAGCAGCTTTCCAAACAATATGTGTGGAGGAGTTTCAGTAAGCTTGGCCACCTCTTTGATGACACATATCTTGGTGTCCCGGTCTCTAGTTAGAGATCTGATGAACTTGTCATTCAATTTATAGTTGTTGAAGACCCTCCTATAGGTCCTCAGCTCATTCACCATTCTAAAGAATTTTTCATAACATTCAGCTATGTTGTCTTTCTTGGCCTGCCTGAAGGCTTCATACTCCTGATTAAGCAGGGATTTCCTATCATCCCTGACTTCTTCTTTTCCTTCCATATAGACTACCAGAGTGTCCCACATTTCTTTGAAAGTCTTGTAGTGTATAAGATTCTAGAATGTAAAATTATCAATGACACTAACAATTATATTCTATACCCTTTTGTCCATGGTAGCCAGAATGATCTCATCCTTGGACATCTTAGAATATTTTTAAGGTATCTGGACAGTAGCATCCAAAACTGAGACCTTTATGGGGATGAAAGGCCCCTCATGTACTGTGATGAAAATCCTAGGGTCTGGTGCCTCCATAAATAATCTGACCATTTCCTCCCAGATACCAAAGTGTTCTCCTTCATGCAGATTGGAAGCTTCATGGTGCCCAACTCCTTATGGTTCTCTCCTGAACCCATAAGGATATTCTTAGCTACTCTTGGGGATCAACTCAGACTATTAAGTTCTTTTTGAGCAACCTGCCTCTGATATCACATGAAAGTCTTTAGTTTTAAGAGTAGCTAATCACCTAGAGGGGGGGGGGGTGAATAGATTTTTGGTCTTTTTAAAGTTTTTCTGTTCTTTGGTGTGTTGTGGTTTATTTTAACTTAGCTTTCAAGATTGCACAACCAACACACAAGAATTTTATAGTGGTTCCCCAGATTATGGATACATCATCTCTCCCTCCCACCTTTATAACTGAGTGTTAGATAAGGCAACTCCTCCAAACTCAGCTTAATGAGATTACAACACAGATTCCTCAAGATCTCTCAGACTCCTCCAAATCCTACCTCAGGCCCAAAGCCCTACCACTCAGAGCATGCAATGCTCCTACAACTTAGTGATACACAGATCACCTACCTCAGAATTTTCTCAAAGTCCTACACCTCAGGCTAGGAGGATAGCCCTACAACTCAGAGAGAATGAATCTCCTACCTCAGATCTGAACCAGATCCTATCTCAGGCCAAGAGCCCTACCACTCAGATTCACTACTAAATCCTATAACTCAGGCACAAAGGCCTTGCACAGCTCAGATCCACACTAGGATCCTACCTCAAGCACATAGGCTCTACCACTCAGCCTTTTTGATTTAGGCTTACAACTCAGATCTGTTATGATCCTACAAAATGAAATGGTTATTGTTGATGTAAGACCCCAGAGAAATAAACTCCGTGTCTTTCTCTTCCTGAACTGAGACGGCTCAGTCCTTCTTTCTTCACAGATCCAGGAATGTATCTTCAGGAGTAGTTCTGCTTGGGATGTAAAGACACTACAGCTAGGGTTAGCTTGTGGTGCAACTTCTAACTCAAAGAGAAGACTCTCTAAACTTGTTGTTGAAGATGAGTAAATCAAACAACTATCTTTCTTGAACTTTTAGATCAGAAGAATGAAAATATTTCTTCAAGCTATACAACTCAGTTGAGAGGAAGAAGATGAAGTTCAGCACTTTCCAAAAGTTAATTTCTTCTTCTTTAATCTCGTATTTTCTATTCCGCCATCCAACGACTCTTTGAGTATTAGGCCCACCAGTAGTTGGTAGCTGCAGCTCTACTATTGCATTAAATGTTGTACAACAGGCAAGCGATGCCATTAGTTGTGTATTGTTCACTTCCCGCGACATTTGAATTTCTGCTGACGTCAGCACCTGTAGACTTAGTCAAATTCAGACAATTCAGCATAGGCGTTGAGTGAAGGCTTGTCACTCAACGCCAAAACACTTAGTCAGTTTTATACAAACGCCAGGCATTGAGTGATTTGACATTACTCAACGAATATAGACTTTTTTGGTCTAATTGATTACGTTGAGTGAACCTTAATCACTCAACAAATTTTGAATTAACTGATTTTCTCTGTGTGGAGGCATTGAGTGAAGCTTCTGCACTCAATACTTTCTGTCTTTGCCCGTCATCTTATTGAGGCGTTGAGTGAACAACCTTCACTCAACGCTTCTGTACTTAGTTGAATTTCTATTGAGATGGCGTTGAGTGAACTGCCTTCACTCAATGCTTCTGGACTTAGACAGATTTTCTGTCTACATCTTCTGAGGCTTTGATAGCATGAGTTCCACTTAACGCTTCTGCTCTTCTAGCGTCGAGTGAGCTGTCCTTACTCGACTCTTCTGGACTTAACCATATTTCTGCCTTGGCAATACTGAGGCTTTGACTGCTTGAGCTTTACTCAATGCTTAAGGCCATCCGACGTTGAGTGAAATGTCTTCACTCAACGCCTATGGACTTAGACAGATTTCTGCCTTTTCAGCATTCTTCCATGTGTCCACCTGTCATTGTTACTTAGACAACCTGTCTAATCAGTGTAACAAGTAACCACCTGCATACATAGAACTTAGGGTATGTATCAAATACAAACATGTGTATGCCATTATCATGTAGGCCTTCCTCAAATCTGGGACATTGTGATCAATGGACCCAACATCAGCCGTTCACGATTTCTGAGAATTAGGTTTAGAGAAATTAACGATTCTTTTAATTCATAGCAATCCGTAAATCTGAAATGTAATCCTTGGTATTTATACAAGATTCCATCTGCAACAACTATAAATAACCTTCCAAAACGAGCTTCCACGTCCACTATAAATGACCGTCATTTTGAAACAAAACCCGTCGGAAAAATCGAACCATTAAGTCCATTCGTCGAAATAACTCGTGTCATACTTAGAACACTCGCCGAATTGGTTAACCACTCGATTAATTCGACGAATTACACAAGATCATTTGACGAATTACACGAGATCATTCGACGAATTTTACTTAGTCGAAAATGGGACCGAAAGAAATTTTTTGTTAACTCACTGGACCACTCGAGAACATTCGATAAATTCCACGAGTGTTCATGTGATGTCTCGACGAATGACACGAGACTTCACGTGTATATTCGATGAATTTAACTTAGCCATTGCTGAAGAAGTTTTTAGAAACCATCAGAAATTTCCCGAGTAAACTCGATGAATTCCACGAGTATTCACGTGATATCTCGGCGAATGATACGAGACTTCACGTGAATACTCGACGAATTTGACTTAGGAAATTTTCTGGTTTTCCCTGAACTCAACAACCACTCTTTTTCCTTGATTCTTATGCACTTGAAAATAAAGTACACCCCAATAGAGAGATTATACATGAGTTAACACTATGTCCTACACTATGATTGATTACATTGCATATTCTTGTGTTACATGACTCATTGTAATATGACATTGGTGTGTACTTGATAATTAAGTCCCGCAATCACTTAACTTGAAAGCATTGTCAAATACAACTCAATACATCTTAGTTCAAGGGAGACTTTTTCAAATCAGGGTTATTGTGGAAGCAATACCCAACAATACCATTTTTGAGATCTTCTTTGATAATGTAGGGGGCTGCCCAATTTGGGTTGAGCTTCCCAACTGAACCAGCCCTTGCTACGACATCAACTTTCTTCAAGACTAGATCTCCAACAAAGAATTCATTGATCCTGACATTCTTGTCAAAATATTTAGCCACTCTCCTCTTAAATTCTTCCTGCATAATGGTGGTCTCATACTGAAGCTCTTCGATCAAATTCAAACTGCTTTTATTTCTTCATAATTGGTATCCATCCAATCCTCGCCCCCTATTTGGCAAGCATGACTCTTGGACAAAGCACCTCAAACTCCACCAGAATAAGATCTTCTGAGACATGAGAGAGCTTGAAGGGCGCCTCCCGGCAGCTGAAGAAGGTGTGGTCCTGAGAGCCTAAAGAACTGAAGGAAGCCGCTCTGCCCAATTTCCCTCGTGATTCTCAACTTTCTTCTTGATGAGGTTAAAGATTAATTTATTAGCAGCTTTTACCCGACCATTGCCAAAGAACTGAGAACCATTATTGGTGATGATATCCATTAGAATACCATGCAGTCAAACGATCTCGCCCCAAATAAAGTTCCTAATGATCTGAGTGGTTCTCTTGGCTAATGCCTTAGCCTCAATCCACTTGCTGAAGTAGTCAACCATTACAATGATAAAGAGACAATGTCCACTAGCAATTGGGAAAGGACTGAGGAGGTCTATCTCCCAGACTATGAATGGACACGACATTACTATGGACCTGAGATGCTGAGCTGGTTGAAGGTGAAGAGGGGCAAACATTTGACACTAAACACACTTCTTTGCAAATGCTTTTGCATCTTTTCTCATCTGAGGCCAGAAGTAGCCATGCCTTGGAATCCTCTATTCCAAAGTTCTAGCTCCTAAGTAACTGTCACACTCACCAGAGTGCAATTACTGGAGCAGAACATGAATCTCCTCTTTTGAAACATACCTAGCCAAAGGTGACAAAAATGTTTTCTATAGAGAAATCCTGATAAGGGGTAGTAGTGAGTTGCCTTCAACCTTAACAATTTCTTGTCCTTTACTGAGGGATGATAAGCTCATGTAAAAATAAAAAGGACGAATGGATCCATCCAAAATAGATGTCAATCGATCTGCAACAACTCCCCTTCCTCCACTACAGAACGGAAGAGTTCTGAAGTTGTTCCACTCGATAGAACACCAAACTTTGCCAACTCATCTACCTCTAAATTCTCTGACCTCAAGATATGCTACTAAATAGTGAAGCTGTTGAACCTTTCGATCTCAGCTTTGGCAAGAGCAAGATAATTATGAAGAATATGAATTCTAGTCTCGAAGTTGCCAAGTACTTAGGATGCCATCACCAAAGAGTCAGTTTTAATTTGAACATCTTCAATCCCCAACTCCTTCGAAAACCTTAAATCTGCTAAGAGGGCCTCATATTCCACCTGATTATTGGTATTTAAGAAGTAAAACTGCACTGCCTTCTATAACCTCACACCATTTGGATTGATGAGAACAATCCTAATACTTGAAGAGTCTTTTTCAGAAGCTCCATCCACAAAGATCGTCTAAGCTAAAGGAGACTTTTCTTCTTGATTTGAGCAAGCTTCCACTATATCTAATGGGAAATATTCTATCACCTAAGTCTTGATTGCCATCCTTGGAATATAGGAAATATCAAACTCGCTGTGTTTGATTTCCCACTTAGCAAACCTGCTTGGTTGCTTGAGCTTCTTTAACATACTTTTTAGGGGAAGATCAGTCACCACTTGAATAAAGTGAGATTAGAAATACAGCATGAGCCTTTTGGCCGAGATGATCATGGCTAGAGCTAATTTCTCCGAGATTGGATATCTTGACTCAGCAACCTTCAAAATCCTGCTGATATAGTAAACTGCAAACTACTTCTTTTTATCTTCTTTGACAAGAACAAAGCTGTCTGCTTCTGAATCTACCCCTAGATAAACATAAAGGGTTTCTCATGCACGAGGACTTTGGAGCAAGGGAGTCAACATTACCTACTTTTTGATATGCACAAAAGCTAAGTCACACTTCTTGGTCCACTCAAACTTCGAAGCTCATCGAAGGGTCCTAAAGAAAGGAGCACTCTTATCTCCCAACCTGGAGATGAACCTGCTCAAACCTATCAACCTCCCGCCTAGCTGCTGAACTTACTTTGGATAATAGGGAGATGTCATGTCAAGGATGAATTTCACCTTGTCTGGATTTGGGCAAGACCTTCTGGAGTAAAAAGATGACCAATGAACTTCCCCTTATTAGTCCCAAAGACAAACTATAAGGGATTCAACCTCATCTTGAACTCTCATAGAGTTGCAAGTGTCTCTACGTGGTCACTTAGGTGTTATGAGAATGATTTAGTTTTGATGAGAAGGTCATCAACGTAGACTTCAAGGTTCCTTCCTTTTTTATGCTTAAAAACAAAGCCCATCGTACACTAATATGTTGCACCCGTATTCTGAAGCCCAAAATGCATTACAAGGTAACAAAAGTAACGTCATTCATAATGAATGAAGTATGAGGAATGTAAGGCTTATGCATCCTAATCTGGTGATACCCAGAGAATGAATCTAAAAAACTCATGCATGAATACCCAACCGCAGAATCAGCAAAATAATCTATTTGAGGTAAGGGGTAATAATATTTAGGACATGCTTTATTGAGTTTTGTAAATTTTACACGCATCCTCCACTTCCCCCCAGGTTTATCCACCTTTAAAACATTTGAAACCCACTCGGGGTACTAAATCTCACGAATAAATTTTGCCTTGAGGAGCTTGGCCACCTCCTCCATGATTGACTAGGCAAAAGTTACTACCACAGCCTGCTTGATCGGTTTGAAGCTTGGGTCGATGTTGAGGTGGTGGCAGGCCACATCCGAATCCACTCCTAGCATGTCGTCCGCTGACCAAGCGAACAAATCCAAGTTCTTTAGAAGGCAGGAGATCAGCTGGGACTTCTTATCCTCTAGCATCTCTGCATTGATGGAGAAGTTCTTCTCTCCAACTTCAGTGGTTGGAACTTCTTGAGTCATCTGTGCAGGTTTCAGGTCAGCTCCTTCTCTAACATCTTCCTTTGCTGGTTACTTAGCAACTTCCGAATGAATTGAAACTTCAAGGACTGAATGAACCGGAGCAACCTACAGGGGAGGAACTTCACATAGCATTCCCGAGCCAGCTTGGATCAATCCTGACCCGGTATTGCTTCCCCTGGAGGGTGAACTTTATGTCAAGATGGAAGGTAGATACCACTGCCTAATATTCGTTGTATAGGCCTTCTAAAGATTGCGCAGTAACTACTTGGAGCATATACTACCACGAACTGCACCAGCTTAGTGATGTCACCTGTTGTCACAAAGAGAGTGATACTCCCTTCCACTTCCTTCCTCTCACCTGAAAAACCATAAAGTGGACCTTTGGTGGAAAGTAGAGACTTCCTAGTCTTCAGGGACTCAAATGTTGGCTTAAAAAGGAGGTTGACATAACTACCAGTATATATCAAAATTTTGTTCAACGTGTAGTTCTCAATAACCGCCTTAACGACAACATCTTCATTAAAGGGATTGGCGGTTGGGGTGAGGTCGTCTTGGCTAAAGGTGACGACCGCCTGATAGGAGCTGAGGAGGAGGTGACAACTATCTCCTGCCAGAATACTCTTGAGAGGTTGGCCTTCCGGGATGACTCGAGCCGGTCCCTCCATGGATGTGGAAGAGGCAGCCGAGGGAACCCTCATCATCGTCGTTAATGCATTTACCTTTATAATTTTCATTACTGAGGAGGCCAACATCGTTGACTTTCTCACACTCCCAATAAACTTCAGCCACCTCCTTGCCCATGGAGGTGTACGACTTAAAAACATCACTCTTCAGGACTAGGGTCTTGTAGCTTTTTTCCTTCCTCTAGCAATTTCACCACTAGAAAGTGATGAGCGCACCAGTTCTCTATTATATGTCCCCTCTTCCTATGATGTTCACATAACATGGAGAGGTTACGAGACTTCAACTCCATCTTCAGAGGGGAATTCCTCTTATAATCGGGCCACTTCTAGAGAATTTAAAAAACCTCGCTCTTAGGAATACCGAGCTATGTGAATGACTCCTGCGAGTCATCAAACAGATGTAGAGGTTGAACGGGTGGAGGATGAGGTAGATAGTACTGCAGTCGATAGATCAACATAAGTGGCATGATTGGAGCTAGAGGAGCGAATGGGGTGGCCAACGACAATTTCATCTGTTGAAACTATTGATGCCGACATGAGGGCAGTGATGGCGGAATTTATTCCCACTTGGAGCAGGAGGTCAAAATTTTTGGCGAGAAGGCCTCGCTAGTTGCTGGGCAGCAAAAGAAGAGATGGCTTAATCCCTCTAGTTGATTCTCACAGTCAAGGAAGAGATGTACGAGGGATTGACTATCTCTCCCTCAATAAATTGATTTGCCCAAGTAATCAGTTCCTGATAGGAGTCTGACTCCTTAGCACTAACTTCAAATTTGAGAGGTCCCTCCCTGAGGCCATTAATCAGGGAGACCTTTTAGAGATTGGGGTCAACATATCTTACCCCTTAGATCTCTTTCTAGATTCTCTTAACAAAATGAGCTAGAGACTTATTCTCCCTTTGCCTGATCTGGAAGAGGGCAGTAGAGCCACTCTTCCTCTTCTTGGAGGTAGCAAACCTCAAAAGAAGCTCTCTTCGGAGCTCGGCGCAATAGGTGATGGACTGAAGATGGATCTTGTAGAACTATTCCCTTGCTTGCCCATCAAAGGAGGTAACAAGAAGCTTGTATCTCATCGTGTCTGAGAGAGACCTCAGAGCCACTACTGATTCAAAAGGCTGATGGTGGGAGACTGGATCAATCTCTCCGATGAACACCAGAAGATGAGCCTCCCTAAAGTTATTGGGGGCAGGCCGCCATTGAACTCTGCCAGAGAAAGGAGATGACTCCTCCACTTCAAAATGATCAGGAAGA
This sequence comes from Platanthera zijinensis, assembly GCA_039513925.1. Taxonomy (NCBI): domain Eukaryota; kingdom Viridiplantae; phylum Streptophyta; class Magnoliopsida; order Asparagales; family Orchidaceae; genus Platanthera; species Platanthera zijinensis. The sequence continues at coordinate 254,863,316 of CM077078.1, read as the reverse complement.
GCTCGGGGATAGAAGGCAACAAGAGGAGAATAATATCCCTCCTAGAAGTTTAGCACCCAGGCTAGACTTCCTTGGGTTGCCTCCCGTAAAAAGTCCCGACGGGCAGCTAACTATGGATTCTGGGGACGCATAGGAGCTGCGGGCTGAAATAGAGGAAAAGGTGGTTGAGGAGGAGCTCCCACCACTGGATCTGGAGTGAACTCGCAACAAGGTTGCTCGGCCTCACGAAGAGTTTGCTCAAGAGCCTCCCAGATCGTTGCATCACTAGGACTAGGGGAATTTGGCATTGCGCGAACTCGCGGTTTGTCATGGCTAACCGTAGACTTCACCTACAACACGCAATCTGAAGGCCGCGTTCGTTCTGTTGGTGCAGAAAATACATCTCCACAACAACACGCTAAAGGGGTGCTAGAGGGAAGGAGAAGACTATGAGTTGTCGATTACTAGTGATTGAGTGAGCATAGAAAGAGAAAAGTCCTCATAAGTGGAAACACCATACTAACCCTACGCGGTGAATGCCTCTCTTATAGAGAGCTATTTTAGATGAAAAAGTGATTACAACAGCTAAAAGGAAGAAGTTGCGCGAGCTGGAGACCCATAAATGCACAAAATTCGAGACCGCTGCTCACAACATGCGAGCTTGATTGTTTGAATCAGCGTTCCTTTTGAGTGTAAATCCCTTTATTTTTAAACTCCGGGGCCTGCCCAAACTGGCTGGGTTAAAATTACCGCTTTCCTAGATTACAGTAGAACCGGCCAGGGGTGACGAGATACACAGTGTGCAAATAATGAGAAAACAATCTGACTATGCGGATTGGCGATCAACCTTTAGTCTAGACCAGCTCTCCCTAGATAACTGTAGCTTAGTGAGTTGTGTGGTCAGGCAGTCAGGATGAAGTTAACCACATCGACTGTCCTTGAAGAAAAATTTGAGACCACTGCTAACAACATGCGAGCTTGAGGATTCGAATTAGCGTGTCTTTTGAGTACTACTCCACCGATTTATAGGCTCGAGGGCTTGCCCAAACGAGAATTGTTAAAATTGCTCGCTACCTAGGGTATAGGAGAACCGGGCAGGGGTGACAAGATACACGGTGCGCAAATAATGAGAAAACAATCTGACTATCCTTGAAGATAAACTGATCACGGGATTCCGGGTAAACAACTTGATTGGCGTATTCTCCAGAGAAGCTTTCGCTGGGTCGTGAGTAGTTGTATTTTCCATTGATGTTAGTCACGATTAACGCAATAAAACAAGTAGCGCCTTCAAGAGGTTTTCAGAGTTTTGGGAACACCTTTCCCATATGCGGCACCAAACTATTGTGGCTCACTCAAGCCCTTATGAATCTGTCGAAAATGAACCGTCCAAGCTCATGAGGGAGTTGAGCGCACAAACATTCACAAAAAGTACCGATGGATGGCAAGCGTGTTTTGTAGGTGGAAAAACCACGGAAAGGGGAAATATCATGGGCTCGGGTCTTTGCTGGCCAAATTTCACTATTTTTGTAGAGTTACAAAAGTTATCTTATCAAGGGCGACAGACATGCCACTACTCATTAGCTCTTTCGAACCATAAAGGTCGACAGGAATGTGGTGGCAGAGGATGCATTCAGGAGCAATCTAGATTGGTGGAAGAGCAATAAGTTCTCCGAACTTGAGCAACGGAGTCAGGAGAAGTATTCGAGTTGTCCAATGGAAGACTTATATGGAGTGAGCAAGATCTTTGTGTCTCGAAAGCAAGCATCGTGAGTTGAAGGAGATCTCAGGTTCTCAGAAGCGAGCATCAGAAACTGAATGAGATCTCTGACTCTCAGAAACGAGTGTCGGGAGTTGAAGGAGATCTTCGGTTTTCGGAAGGGAGCGTCAGGAGATGAAGGGGATATCCGAGTCTTAAAATCAAGTGTCGGAAGCTGAAGGGGATCTTCGTTCCTCGGAAGGAAATCTTCGAGCAATTTTTAAAGCCTATGAAAATCTTCGAGGAAATATTTGAGCTTGTAGGGAGATCTTCAAGGGAATCCTATGGAGCTCACTTGGCATAGAAGACAATGTGAGTTCAAATGAGGGCATGTGGGGCCTTTTATAGATTTTGAGGATGACATTTCCATAATTAAGTGGCTAGGGTGTCCGACAATTCACACACCCGCAACCATATAATTTACTATGAGCACACTCAATGATGGGGTATTTTACCATGCACATACCATAACAATATGTTTGGTTATGAGCACAACTATGATAGGGTATTTTGTTATACACGCACCCTTTATGGGGATTATCACTATTTGCACATCACGATTGTATAATTTACTACATGCATACCCCAATCAAATATTTTATTATCAACACACAAATTATGAGAATTTACTATACACACATCCCATTATTGGTAGTTCTGAAGACAGTGGGGTGCAGTGGTGGCGACGCAAAAGTTACCCAGTTGAGGTGGTGGAGGAAAGGCATCGGTGATCGGGGGATGGTCGAGTGGCCGAATGGGGAGCGACGACCGGGAGATGACCGAGCAGCCGGCCGTGCGGCTGATTCATGGCGGCAGCCAAGTGTCCGACCGGATGGTCGGCCACATGTGACTAAAGAGCCGCGCGGTAGTGGTCGGCTAGCCGGTAGCATGACAAGTCATACGGTCGCACACATATATACGTTTGTGCAACCTACGACCGTGTTGCCTGATTGTAATTTATTGGGATCACCTAGCTCTCACCTAAGGGGGTGAATAAGTGACATCTTAAAATTTGTTGCAGCGGAATAATTTAGACGTAAACACAGAGAGGAAAAGCATAACACAAACACAAGGATTTGTAGTGATTCCCCTATTTAGGTATGTCCACTTCCCCTTCACCGTTCTAATAGTGCACTAGCCTCGACACCTCCAAATCCACTCGGATCAACATATGATCTTACACTCGGAGAATAGATCTCCTACCTCAGAAACACTAACTCGTTCCCTATCTCAAATCCCCCAACTCAGGATCCTACCTCAAATTTTACAGTGGAATCCTACAGAAAACTCAGATTCAATAAATGAATCCTATAAAGAAGATTTATAATAGTTTTACAATTAACTCTCTTTACTCAATAAAATAGAACTTGAACATGTTGAGTTTTCTTGAAGCTTGAAATGATTGGATTGAAAATCTCCTTCTTGACCAAAGACTTCAGACCTTGTTGAAATCTATCTCCTCTGATAGACCAGCTTTTGGTGAGTGAGAGGACAACCTTGAAGTGTAGGATCTTGTCTGATTTTGGATCGGCTATTCTGAGAGCTTACTATGCTCGATTGAAGATCTGAATGAATGGATCAAGGAAGTCTTGAGCAACGTTGAGATTTTTGATTGCATCAACGGTTTTCTCAGTCTCAGGTTCTTAGAAATCGCTAAGCATAAAATTAGGATTAGTCGCCGGCGTCTCCTCCTTATTTATATGATATCTGCGGCTAACAACTATTTTGACTTTGTCTAGATGCTTCCACGTGTCTTTGACAGTTGTACAAAGTGATAAGAATGATCAGGATTGTCTAAATTTGAGTTTTAGAAACAACGCAAATCTTCTCGTCAAAATGAATGGTCTCGTCGATATGCAATGTGTTGGGAAAAATCTATTGATCAAATTACCCTCTCTATCCAGTGATTCGAGGATGTAGTTTCGATACGCCAGATGTCAGATGCGTTTAAGTGCAGGCTCTTCGCCATCACCCTCAAGACGAAGACGAGAGATTGGTTCCACTAGCTGCCGGCTAGCTCCATCTACTATTTCGAGGACCTGTGCCGAGGGTTCATGCTGAGATTCACCACTTCCAAGAAGAGAAAGAAGGAGTCTGAGTCCCTATTCCTCATCAAGCAGGGAGTGAATGAGATCCTAAGAAGTTATGTGGACCGGTTCCAAGAGGAGGTCCTCCAGGTGCAGGAGATGCTGAGTCATACCCTCATGGTGGCCTTCACCCTGGGGCTGCAGCAAGGATTCTTCAGGATGGAGCTGAAGAGGGTGCTGCCTCTCTCCTTCGAGGAGCCGATGGAGAGGGCGACAAGGAAAGTCGATGGGGAGGCGTCAAATCCTGAGTTCGCATGGAAGTTGGACAGGTGGGCCACGGAGGATCCGAAAGGTGGCAAGGGCCAGGAGGTGTGGAAAGCATAACCCCGGTATAGGGAATAGCAGCAACAGCTGTAGGAGCAACAACTGAGGTGGAGGCGCCAGGAGCCGAACAATTGCCTTGGTTGGAGGCAGGAGTGGCAGGACTAGGGCCAGCAGAGAGGTTTTCATGGAGGAGATAATTGCCAGGGGGGCCAGGGCCATCCCTCTAGGCTGGAGGCAGGGCCAGAGGCCTCCTCTCTCCGATCAACATCAGGCTATGTCAATAGCCCCGGAGAGGAGGAGAAGAGCCCAACAAAGGAGAAGGCAAGGAGGAAGGGCGGAGCTGCCCTATTGTGACATCCATAAAGAGGAGGGCCATGCCACGACCACGTGCCCGGAGTTACTCGAGATAAGGAGAAATAGGGAGCAACAATAACAACCCCACCAGGAGGTGCAGATTGAGGAGGTCCTGCCTAGGGAAGAGGAGGACAAGTGTGAGGATAAGGCTGATATAGGAGTCCGAGGAGAGATCAGAATGATCCATGGGGGGGGGGGGAGTCGAGGTCGCCCGCAAGGCGAGCCTCCACACTATGTATCGCCGGAGCATCGGCTCCACGTCCCAAACCCCACCCCCGGATGAGAAGATCACCTTCACAAGGAAGGATATGTCGGATCTTGAGGATCCATTCTGCGACGCGTTGGTGATCCATGCCGCGATCAAAAATTTTACTGTCTCTTGGATCCTTATTGATAACGGGAGCTCTGTCAACGTCATCTTCAAAAAAGCATTCGATACGATGAAGGTGGAGGCCAGGACGATGTTGGCCTCGAATGGTCCTCTCTTCAGATTCTCCGGGGAGAGGAAGGAAGTGGAAGGAGGAGTGGGACTCCATGTCACCTTAGGAGGGCAATCCCAAAATTACAGGTTCGTCATCGTGGACGCTCCTAGCAGCTACAACGCCATATTCGGACGGCCCCACATCAGCGCCTTCCGCCGCGTGCCATCCTCCTTCCATCAGTGTTTGAAGTTCAGCGTCGAGAGAATCCAGGTCAGCATTCGGGGAGACCCCAAAGTGGCAAGGGAGTGTTATGTCACTACGATGAACTCCATCTCTTGGCAGGGAGGAGTCAAGGAGATGGAGAGGAGGATGGAGGAAGTGTCTAGGTAGGAGGCTGCAGACGGAGCTGAGGAGATGGAGGTGGAGGAAGATGAGGTCCGCACCCATATGGAGGTGGCGGAGGGAGTGCAGGAGCAGGACAAGGTAATGGCCGTAGAGGAGGCTGAGGAGGAAGTTCTCGCCCCAGGCAAGGGGGTTGTTGGTGAGTGGGAGGAGCATTCCTGGTTGGAAGCGTGAGAGGAGGTGGTGAAGATGGAGGTTCTCATCCGAGAAGGCAGGGTGGAGAAGGTGCGGATCAGCGGAGGGCTGAGCTAGGAGGACTAGGGGAGGATGCTGGAGTGCATCCAAAAGAACGTGGATGTCTTCGCATGGAGCGTGGCCAACATGCCGTGGAATGATGCAGACGTTGCATGCCACTGTCTCAACCTGGATCCCGAGGCTCGCCCCATCCGGCAGAAGAAGAGGTCTACTGCGGACAAGCTAGCCGAGCCGATCCGGGAGGAGGTGGGTAAGCTCCTCAAGGCCGGATTTGTGTCCGAGATCCAGTACCCTGGTTGGGTATCCAATACTGTAATGATTAAAAAAGGAGACGGCCGCTAGAGGATGTGCATAGATTTTTATCTTCTTAATAAATCATGTTCTAAAGATTGTTAACCCTGCCTGAGATTGACGCGCTTGTTGACTCAGCCGTCGGTTTTTCTATAATGAGTTTTCTAGATGCTTTTCAGGTTATCATCAGATCAGGATGCACCCACATGATATAAAAGATGTCTCCTTCATCACCGAGGAAGGGTGCTACTGCTACAAGATGATGCCTTTTGTGCTAAAAAATGCAGGGACAATATATTAAAGGATGATGGACCGGGTCTTCCGAGAGCAGAAGGGGAGGAACCTGGAGGTGTACATGGATGATCTCATGATCAAGAGTAGGGACCTGGACTCTCACCTTCGGGACCTGAAGGAGACCTTAAGTACCCTGTGGAAATATAAAATGAGGTAGAACCCCTTGAAGTGTGTCTTCGGGGCGAGCAGGGCAAGTTCCTAGACCATCTCCTTACTCCCACAAGAGTGGAGCCCAACCCTGACAAGGTAAGGGCGATCATGGAGTTGGGGTCGCCTCGGAACACCAAAGAAGTCCAACGGCTGACAGGAAAGTTGGCAGGGTTGAGCAGGTTCCTCTCTCGGACAGGAGAGAAGTGCTCCCCCTTCTTCAAAGCACTGAGGGGAAATTAAAAATTCGAGTGGTCTAAGGAATGAGAGGAAGCATTCCATGCCTTGAAGTGGTAACTGACCCAGGCTCCTCTACTCCAGGGACCAAAAGAGGGAGAAGATTTGTCCCTGTACCTTGGGGTAGGGGCCAAGGCCTTGAGCTCTATCCTAGTCTGGGAAGTGGGAAAGAAATAACTACCTATCTATTACGTGAGCCGGGTCTTGAGGAAGGTAGAGCTCCGGTACCCGATTCTAGAGAAGCTGGCCTTTGCTATGGTCATCTCATCCCAGAGGCTCTGTCCGTATTTCCAGGCACACTCCATCCGGGTGGTGACTGATCACCCCCTCCGCAACATCTTTTAGGGGGTGGAGCACTCGGCGAGGTTAGCAAAGTGGTCGGTGAAGCTGAGCGAATTTGATATATCCTTTATTCCCCTCCTCTCAATCAAGGCCCAGATAATGACCGAATTTCTAACTGATTATGTGGTTGAGGTGGTAGAGGCAAAACTCACTCGTTAGGTCCCTTGGAGGGTGAAGGTGGATGGTGTGTCGGGGAGGCATTCCTTAGGGGTAGGGGTGCTTTTGGAGAGCCCACAAGGTATAAATATTGAGCAAAGAGTTGTCATCCATTTTCCTATCACCAACAATCAAGCAGAGTACGAAGCAGTGATAGCAGAGTTGCGTCTAGCCAGAGAGTTGGCGGTACATGATGTGGAGGTGCTCACAGACTCCATGGTGGTGTCCTATCAGATCAGCGGGGAGTTTGAGGCAAGGGAGCCTACTCCCCAATTGTACTTAGCCGAGGTGAAGGGAGTTATCGGCATGTTCCAAACATTCTCGATTTGACACGTGCTACGGGAGGAGAACGAGCAGGTAGATCAATTGGCCAAGCATGGGCCCCAGGCAGGGGGAACCATCACCGACCTTTTACGGCCCTCTATCGAAGAAGGAGAGTTGATGGAAGTGGATCAGCGTCCCTCCTGGATGGATCCCTTCACAACCTTCCTATCCACATAGGAGTTCCCGAAAGGTATGGATAGAAAGCGATTCAAGCACAAGTCATCATACTACCTCATGCGCAATGGGCAATTATATAGAAAGACTCTCTTAGGGTTGCTGGCACGTTGGGTAGTGGAGGGAGAAATCTAGAGGATCTTGGAAGAAGTCTATTCCGTAGAATGCGGGAGCCACTCAGGGAGCAAAATCTGGAGGGGAGGATAGTCAGGCAAGGGTACTTATGGCCGACCCTGGGCCAGGAGGCCACTGAGTTCACAAAGAAATGCCGCAAGTGCCAATTGTTCGCCCCTCTCCAACTACTACCAGCTCAGCGGCTTAGGAGCATCACATCGCCCCGACCCTTCGCCATCTGGGGAATGGATCTGGTAGGACCCTTCCCTCAGGCCAGTGGGCATAGAAGATTCTTGCTAGTCATGATTAACTATTTTTCTAAGTGGTTGGAGGTGAAGGCGCTGGACAAGGTGACCTCCCAGGTAATCAAAAATTTTATATGGGGGGAGATCATCTGCCAGAATGGATTGCCTCAGGCCATTATCACGAACAATGGACCGCAGTTTTCCAGCACCGAGTTTATTAGTTTTTGTGGACAACTGGTGATTGATCTCAGGTTCGCGTTGGTCCATCATCCTAGGAGCAACGGGCAGGTGGAGGCAGCGAATAAGATCATCATGAATCTCTTAAAGAAGAAGGTGGAAAACTTGAAGGGGATCTGAGTGGAACAGCTCCCTTTAGTCCTCTGGGCCCTGAGGATCACCCCCAACACAGCTACGGGGGAGACCCATTTCAAGCTCTCCTATGGTTGCGAAGCAGTGCTCCCCATAGAGTTCGAGGTCCAGACACCTCGAGTAGTTGAGGCAGAGGAAGGCAGAGAAGGGTGGCAGGCCAAGAACGAGAATGAGTTGCGGCTCTCCCTGGATATGGTGGAGGAGCTACGTGATCTGTCTGCCATCCGACAGGAAGAGGTTAAAGGGAGAATGACTAAGTACTTTGACAAGCACATCTGGATCAAACAGTTCGCGAAAGGGGACTTGTTCTTGAAAAAGGTGGATGCAGCAGAAAGATCAGCTACCGTGAGGAAGCTCAACCCCAACTAAGAGGGTCTATACATTGTAAAAGAAGCATTGAGATCAGGAGGGCATCGCCTCCAGAATGCGGAGGGCGAGACCCTAAGTTACACCTGGAGTGGTGATGACTTGAAGCGTCTCTACCCATGAATCATATACGTACATCCCTTTGGTAAATATGAATCTTTCAGCTCTTTTTGCAATAGAATTTGTGAAAAGTCATATTTATAAAGTAGACCCCAAGCAAATACCGCTGCCAGGCTCTCACTAGCTGGCATGGCTGGATGTCACTCGAGAGAGTCTACCCAGATCCCGAGCAGATCCTGCTGTCAGGCTTCCATCTAGCTGGAAGGGCTGGATGTCACTTGAGAGAGTCTACCCAGACCCCAAGCAGATCCCGCTGCCAGGCTTCTATTTAGCTGGCAGGATTGGATGTCACTCGAGAGAGACTACCTAGACCCCGAGCAGATCCCACTGTCAGGCTCCCACTAGCTGGCAGGACTGGATATCACTCGAGAGCGTCTCCCAGACCCCGAGCAGATCCCGCTGCCAGGCTCCCACTAGCTGGCAGGGCTGGATGTCACTCGACAGCGTCTCCCAGACCCCGAGCAGATCCCGCTGCTAGTCTCCCACTAGCTGGCAGGGATGGATATCACTCAAGAGAATCTCCCAGACCCCGAGCAGATCCCACTGCCAGGCTCCCACTAGATAGCAGGGCTGGATGTCACTTGAGAGCGCCTCCCAGACCCCGAGAAGAGCCCGCTTCCAGGCTCCCACTAGTTGGTAGGGCTGGATGTCACTTGAGAGCGTCTCCCAGACCCTGAGAAAATCCCGATGCCAGGCTCCCTCTAGCTGATAGGACTGAATATCACTCGAGAGAATCTCCCAGACCCCGAGCAGATCCTGTTGCCAGGCTCCCACTATCTGGCAGGGCTGGATATCACTCGAGAGCGTCTCCCAGACCCCGAGCAGATCCTGCTACCAGGCTCCCACTAGCTGGCAGAGCTGGAAGTCACTCGGTGATGTTTGCCATGTTAGCCCCAAGATGGTTCCGCTGACCGGTCTCTCACTAGTCTGTAGGGCAGGTGGACCTCTTGGAGGAAGCTTCGATATGTCCCGTAGAAGCCCAACACCCGCCGTCAGGCTCTTATCTAGCTGAATAGGCCGGTGGGGGCACCCGATGTTTGGCCAAAGTGAAGGACTGGTTGACACTCATCTCACACCGTCAGGATCCTGCCAGCTGACAGAAAGAAGGGAAGTATAGGTTCCTAACAGATCGCTAGAAAAAGAATTGGAAGAAGCAAGTATCGCCAAAAGGCAAAGATCGCGGGCGAGTTGGATTCCGCACCTCAGGCTCTCGCGACCTCATGAGGCTTGGCTCGCGCGAATCCAAACATCCTGGACGCGATTCGAGACGGGCCGGCCCCTAGATCTCGTGGGCGCCATAGGAGAAGCTATGGATAAGGGGGAGGATCGCCACTCGCGGGTAGGCTATCTAAGGTCCTGACATTCCCTAAGCTAAGTCCTTAAGGGACCTGCGATATCACTAGCGAGACACGGGTTCGGAGGCAGCGACTGGGAAGGCCGAGCCAGGTCGCGAGTACAACAAAGGGAGAGAGGAACAAAGGCAATATCATTTCAGAAAAGAACATATATTATTAATCGCAAAAAGTTACAAGTATGGGATTCAACCCGCATTTACATTACAGTAGTAATAAAAGTACATAGATCACAAGAAGAAAGATTTGGCATGGGGTTTCAGCGAGGCGAGCTCTCGAGAGGTGAGCTCTCCTAAAGGGGTTGGAAGGACTCATCACCCGGCTCCGGTACCGGAAGGAACAACTCTGGTACCACATCGCTCGCTGAGAACCCCTCTCCCTAGCGCGTCACTAAGCTGGCTCGCTGCATGGTCTGGAGAGTGTAAGTCGCGGCCTTAGAGATTTTCTTTTGCATCATCTCCTCCAGCTCAAGCACCGAGTAGTGGTTGAGCCGGCCGCTGCTGTTGGAGGGAGGCGGAGGAGCCGCGACGTCTAGCTCTCGCACCCGCGCCCCCAATGCCTCGTTCTCCTTCTCGAGGGTGGCGATTTGAATGCCGAGGCGCTGGGCCGTCGCCGCATCTTGCGAAAAGAAAAAATAACATAAGAGAAGTGGAAGCAATCTTAAGGCATCTTGTTCAAGTTCTGGGACTTACCACCCCCCAGGTATCCGACGAGAACGGCGTCGGCCGCATCTGCCCGCTTCTTCTGGTGCTCCGCTTCCTCCAGCACGAGGCGACGAGCCTCCTCCTAGTCATTAGCGAGCTTCTGGAGCGAGGCGGAGTTCCGCTCCATATGCATGCACCGGCGGCCCGCCATATGGGACAACTCCAGGCCACGCAGCTGGGCCCGCGCACTCTCTTGAACGAGTGCCCGCGTGGACTCTTGGTCATAGACTGTGGTGTCCTCCCATGCATATAGGCCGAAAGAAAAGGCGTAGGCCTCCCCGCTGGTGGTGACCTGCTTCAGCCAGCTCGACAGCAGGGTGGAGATCAACGCATGGTTCTCCCCTTGGTCCCATTGAAGGAGGGGTTTGCCGAGCTCGTCCAAGTGCCGCTCTCCATAGCCAAAGTTGTGGTGCGCCCTCAGCACAGGCTTGTTGGCAGACGCCTGCTCTCGCGCCCTGGAGGTGTCAGCCGTCTCGCTGACAAGACCGCCGGTCGAGGCACCCGGGGTGGGGACTCTTCGGTTTGTTGGCCCGCCGGAGCCTTGCCTTTCTCCCAGGTTGCGGGGGTAGCGCCGCCCACGGTCTTTGGCTTCTTGTGTGGCGGCGACGACAGAGGTTGTTCTTGGGTGGCCCGCTTCTGGGTAGTGAGGGTCGGGGCCTCGCAATGCGCGACAGCCGCCGCATCAGCATGGGAGAGCTCGCCGGAGGCGACTCACGTGCTCTCATAAGGAGGGTGTAGGGAAATTTCTCGCTCACCTACAGTTAGAGGGTTAGATCAAAGAAGAAAAAAGAGAGGCTAAGTAAAAGGGGTAAAGTCTGAGTAGCTTACCTCCCCCGGGCGGGATGAGGGCGAGGCAATCCACGTTCTTGCGAAGGAATGAGACTTTGAAGTTTATCCCTTGGAAGAGCCTGCACAGCTCGGCATCATGACCCCCCAGGCTAGGGGGTGGTAGCTCGCCTCATTGAGTTGTACCGGCGAGAAAGGAACGTTGTCGAAGTCGCCTTTGACGAAGACAAACTTCTGGAGCCAATTATGGCTCTTGTTCACCGTCTCCTGCACCTTAACGTGGGTGCTAAAGAAATAGGCGGTGCTATCCTTGTTTGCCTGGAAGGAGAATAGCTTGCGGAAGACCGCAAGGCTGAACTCGATCCGCTCATCCCTCAGGAAGCAGGAGAACCCGACCACGGCGGCCACCGAGTTGGGAGTCATCTGGTCGAGGACAACCCCAAAGTACTTCAGTACCTGCCTGACCTCTGGCCATATAGGAAGTCGGAGGCCCGTGTCAAAATGAGCGATGGGGATGGCAAGCTCCCCGTCGAAAAAGTCATTGATCTTCTCCTCCTCTCCATGCCGCCTCGCCTCAAAGCCGGGCGGGATGAAGTCACCGACCACTTCAACAATTTAGTTTTGGTAGTGGTGGCGAAGGAGTGGTGGGAAAAGGTCAAGGCACTTGCTTCACCCCTCAGCATCTACACCGCTGTCGCCCATCTCGGAGACAGATTGCCAAGCAGGACGCTGGAGTTCTCGCAAAGAGAAGGCAAGTCGAGAGTCGCAGGAAGTGGAGAAGGAACAGAAGGTTTTAAATGTGGTAGGAAGAAAGGAGCGTCAGAGCCTATTTATAGTAAAGAAAAGGATAGGAAAACGTCCCATCGGCGGGAAATGTGCGGATAAGAAAAATAGACCCTGACGCTTCGAATTCCGAGCCCGCCGCTAACTCCCGCCTACTTGCCACAGCCATGTTAGAGTGATGCTGTGGCGAGCCGCGCTGACTCGCATCCATCCAAGTGGCAGGTGAGCCGCGCTGACTCACGTCTGCCAAAGTGGCGGGCGAGACGCACTAGCTCGCGTCCGGTAGAGAGGCAAGCAGGCCCAACGGACTCGCGCCCACCTAAGGAGGGGGTAGGCGAGCAAGGGTAGCTCGCCTGCATCCGCGTAGAGAAAGCTAAGCAGTTACCAGCTATGAAAATAATATACAACAAGCATAGGCCTGTCAGCGGGCGAGAAGTCTCAAATATTTACAAATAAAAAAGTTCGGTGCTCCAGAGGAAAAATAAATCAAGTTCGTGGTTCTAACACGCGGGCTGATCCAAGAAGCAGATGTGACCCGGGACTATTGGCCGACAGCAAGGAAGGGTTGGGTGGCCCAGTATTGAATCCACTTCCACCTACCCCGCCCCCACAACCCGGAACAGGGCGGCATGTGAGGATAAAAGTACTCACGAACTGCCAGCAGTTCCCGTTAGGCCAGGTTGACCTGCCCCGTGGCGTGCCTAAGCCGCTCCTCCGCTCGCGTAATATGCAATCCCAAAGAAGTCATTCCGTCGCCATCGACTGGACACCTCATGCCCTCTAGAACCGCAAACTGCTCCTCCGCCTTAGCCTTGTGCTCGTCCACCTTGTCGCAAACCTCCTGCAGCATCAGGGAGTGCTTCTGGAATAACCGGGTCACCCGCCTCTTCATCTCCTCAGTATCATGTGGGTCGCCCAAGTATTCTGAGATACAGTCCACGGAGGGGGAGGCGAGTACCCCCCTCTGATGTCGACGTCGGAGGATGAGATCACATTGAAGCCTACAGAGACAGGGAAGGTCAGTAAAAGCGGGCAGACGATCATAAGCAAGCGAGCACACAAACTCACCTAGGGTCGGCACATCCCCCACGTCGACGCACGGGCGGGAGGTACTTGGCTGGCCCTGGAAGAGTCTGCACCCGAGACCCACAAAGGGTTTTCTCAACCAATGAGAGGTTGACGACGAGAGAATCTGCAAAGGCAGGTCGGCGGCCCCTGGGGCTAAAAGCAGCAACAAGGGATCAAGTAAAGAACGAACAAGAAGGAAGCAAGAATGGAGTCAGAGACTCATTAGGAGTCGTGAGAGGAACAGTCGGGACTACAGGAAGGGAAGGTCCTGTAGCCGAGGGGCTGGAGACCCGCTCGGATATGCGCAGGGAGGAATGCCTCGGTTCCACTCTCCTGCCTCCATCTTCGCGGGGTGCCTCTTTCGGAAAAGGAAAGATTAGAATCAGAGTGACACAGATCAGACAAGAGTCCCGTATACCTCATGGGTTGCCTCGGCACCGGCCACTAAGCTAGACACAGGGGCATCATTCTGAGGAGATCGCCGGATCATCTTTGCCTTCTTCAGCTTGAAGACGGGACCGGGTGATCCATGCACCAGCCAAGCAGCAGCATCGAGGACCTGCTCCCGCGTACCCTCCCTCGTTGTCGCTAGGTGCGCTTGCATCTCTTCTGATATAGGCATCACTCAACTACAATAGTTCGCAAGAGAAGAAAAGCAGAAGGATAGGGGTTTTTTACTCTTGGGACTGGTGGTACATTTATAGCACGTTGGCAGGACCCACAAAAGATTCCCTCCAACTCAACAGGAACTCACCGAACACGTGGAGTTGGATGATTCTTTCCGAGCTTTTCAAAGCTCAGAAAGAGTGGGGATTGTGTACAACCCAGTGTTCGCCGAGTGGGTCCGCCAGGCAGGTGAGCGAGCTAGGGAAATGGGCCCGCTCCTGCCAAGCGGGGCGGGCGAGCCACGCGAGCCAGCGCGGCCAGCCCACACTCGCCTAAGAGGCCATCCTGCTCTCGTGCGAGCTAGCTCGCCTATAAGCGCCAGACCACCTCTATGCGAGGGGAAGGAGAGCCGCAAGAGCCCAGCTCGTGCTCACCTAAAGAAAGAGGCGAGCTTCAAGAGCCAAGCCGCGTTTGCTCGGGCTAGTGGCGAGCTGGTCCCGATTTCCCCCAATGAGTGGGGTGCAGGTACCATGTGATTAACCTAATTTGTTACGCTAAAAGGTAATTAGGTCTGCCTTTAGCTCTTCAGAACAGCGGAGTTGCGCTATTGACAGACCAATTTTGGTTGCATATAACAATTTAGAATAGTGGAGCCTCGCTATTTGCAGGCCAGACTCAAAAACTATAAATAGACCCAAGGGGGTACCTCAGAAGGCAAGCTTTCAAGCATTCCAATCTTTTTACTCTCTGATCTTCTAGTGCTTTTTGATGTGCCCTTAGCTCAGCACAGGCTAAGGAGGGGAAGCGCTCTAAGATCTTCTGAGTGTGTGACGGGACCTCCGTGTTGGAGCCTTGGATCGGTTCTGGTTTTAAGTCTTTGTTCGTTCAAGCTCGCTAGGGAGAAGTAAGTGCGCGGTCACCCCTTCCCCAAGGGTTCAAACTCCACAGAAGCCGAATTTTTGTTTCAACAGACGCAACCTTTGAATTAAATTTGATGCCTCTCTAGTGCAAAAAATGACACACACATCGATAAGATAACGACACAACATTGAATATTCAGTCAAAGTCGAACAACTCTCATTTTGAAGTAGAATTTGATGCTCCCTCTTATAGAAGTTGAAGCAACGTCGATATCTATCCAATAAGGAAATTTCAGAGGCTTCCATTCAGAATTATTTGAAGACTATATCTATGAAAGTTATTCAACATTAAAGAGCTGTTAGAAGAAGATTTATGGAAGGAATTATTCACAAAATTTCTAAAAAGAATATATGCAAGATATTTGAAGAGATTGATGCAATTCCTGAAAACAAGTACAAAAAGATTATATTCTATTCCTTCAGAAGACAATCTCCTAAGGGACATAATTTAAAATTCTCCAAAGATTGATATACCAAGATTTCCAAATAGACGAATTGAAAGGGTGAATAATTATGAATAAACCTCAGAGAATTCTCGAGAGGGTGGGAGTGAATAGAGTTTTAAAATATTTTTACTTAAACTATCTAAACACTTTCAGATTAGCATTAACAATCTTAGTTTCAATAAAATAAATAAACACAGTAATGAAAATGCAGAAAATAAAATATGAATAACACAAAAAATTACAGCACACAAGACACAAAGCTATAGTGGTCCACTATTCTTTCACCTTGGTAGGAATATACTATCCCAGTGCCTGAGTCTTTTGATAAGGAGACTCTCAAAATCACTAACTGAGTGCTTTGATAAGGAGACTCTTAGAACCAAACTAGATCTTTTGGTAAGGAGATCTTGAACCAAAGACTGAGTATTTTGATAAGGAGACTCTTAGAATCAATATTGAATCCTTTGAAGAAGTATTCTTAAAACTCTTTACTCAAATACAAAGCGAGAGTATAGAGGAGGAGAAGAAGAAGAGTGTACAACCCCGTGTTGATCGAGTGTATCCAACAAGGCAGAGCGAAGTGAGGCCCCCGGGATAGGCCATGGGATCATGAGTCCTAGGCAAGCCAAAGCAGCCAGCCCGCATCATCTTGATAGGTTGGAGAGCCAGGGGCAGCCGACCTGCATCAGCTCGGTAGGCGGAGCCAGGGGCAGCCCACCCGCATCAGCTCGGCAGGCGGGCGAGCTAGGGATAGCTGACCCGCATCCACCAAAGTAGGCGAGCGAGCCAGGTCAGCCGGCCCGCATTCGCCAAGAAGGCGGGGGAGCCATGGGGGTTGTCCCGTACCCACCTAGGAAGCGGCCGAGACACGGGTAGCCGACCCGCCTCCATCTAGGAGGCGGTCGAGCCGCAGGAACCTGGATCGCACTCGCCTAAGAGGTAGGCGGGTCACGGGAGCATGGTTGCACCTGTCCAGAGATTGGCGAGCTGGCTCGCGCTCGCCCCCTTATGTGGGGTGATAATAGCATGTACTTAATGTAATTTGGTCTGCCAGTAGGCTCTTCAAACAGCGAAGTTTCGCTGTTGACAGACCTATCTTTGGTTGCGTATAGTAAAACAAAAAGGCGGAGTTACGCTATTTGCAAGCCAAACTCAGAAATCTATAAATAGACCCACAGAGGTACCACAGAAGGGAAGGCTTCTCATTTTTGGTCTTGTAACGCTTTCTGAGGTGCCCTTAGCTCAACATTGACTAAGGAGGGAAAACACCCTAGGATCTTCCGGGTGTGTTGTGGGACCTCCGAGTTGCAGTCGTGGGTCATTCTTTAATCCTAAGTTTCCGGTTGAGTGAGCTCATTTGGAGAAGTAAGTGTGCGGTCACCCCTTCTTAGGGTCCGAACTCCACAGAAGCCGGTTTCCAGTTTCAACATTTTGGTGCAGTGAGCGTGGAATGTGACCAACATAAAAAATCCTTAGTGAGTTCAATGACTGGAGGCGAAGGACAAGGAGCTGATCCAGTTGACTCGTTGCGTCCCCTCCCCTGGCCACACTTAGAATGCTTGAGGACTTCAAGAAGGAAGCCAGAGATCTATCACTTTTCACACTCGTGATGAGTGCTTGATGCCCTCTATCCCAGTAGTCATTGCCCTGTCTCTGGGAGAGAACGCCCCCGTCAAGCAACCTGGGAAGGAGGTCGAAGGGGAAGGCAGCAAATGAGACCTCTCAGGGCAAACATTGTTCACCGATTCGGCGAGTGTGGGTAGGGTTGGCGAGGTGGAGGCGCGAGACCGCCCTGCTCGCCCTGTAGAGGAAGGAAGTCTTTTTAGCGAGATGGTCGCATCTGCCCCAATCCTAGAGGGGTTCTGCGAGCCGAAGATGTCCTATTACACTAGAAGTGATGATCTAGTCCAGCATGTCAAGTGGTTCGAGGATGTGGACTCAATCCGACAGATGTCAGATGCTTTCAAGTGTCGGCTCTTCTCCGTAACCTTCAAGGAGAAGGCAAGGGATTGGTTCCATCAACTTTTCGCCAGCTCCATAAACTGCTTTGAAGACTTGCGTTGGGCTGCTGAGGTTTTCAACTTCGAAGAAGATGAAGAAAGAGTCGGAGTCCCTATTTTTCATCAAGCAGGGGGTGGAGGAGACACTGAAAAGTTATGTCGTCAGGTTCCGAAAGGAGGTTCTCCAAGTTTAGGAGATTCCTGGGCATACCCTCATGATAGATTTCACTCTGGAGCTGCAACAGGGGTTCTTTAGAATGGAGTTAAAGAGGGTACCTCCACTATCCTTCAAAGAGTTAATGGAGAGAGAGACAAAGGAGATCGAGGGAGAAGCAGCGAATCCAGCATTTGTCAGGAGATTAGCCAAGTTGGCATTAGAGGAGGTGAGAGAGATAGGATGTAACACCCCCATCCGTCACATGGAATGCAACAGAAGGTCCGGCCGGGGCCCCACGCCATATACCACAGACAGTTAGTGGAGTTACGTATTAATACCAAATTATTGCCAAAGGAACACGTATCCTAACTCAGAGCATTCTAGCGGAAGCTTTTAACACAGTTATAAGAACCCATAAAATTAAAAACATAAATGTCCACTACTGCCACGTTAGGAATGAAATAACATACACCCAAGATTTGGCCTTATGGCCTTACAATAGTTTGCTTAACAAAAGTGTTTACATACTTTGGCTCGCAGGCCGGCCATACATGACAGTATTAAAAGAAAACACTTAGCTTTGGCCTTCAAGGGCAAGCACAGCAACATGGGCTCCAGCCTGCTACTTGCCACTAGGCTCACCTGTTCCTGCATCAGAACAATCTACCGCATGGTGGTAAAACAAGGCAACGGTTAGCATTAGCTGACAAAATTATAATTACCCCACCCCTCACTCTGGGTGGCGGTGCTCCTTCCCTGCATTTCATTAGTATAACCAAACATGATAGTGAAAGTATAGTCTAAGCACACTTTACCACAGGCGTAGACACGCATGACCACACACCCTGTGCTCTCAGGGCACATTCACGATGAACCCGGTCCACCACTGCCCCCAGGACGACAAACATCGTGAGCACAAGTCTTTACAACCGAAGCCTAAGACCCGCCATCGGTAGGCCTCTTAAACCGAAACACATAGAGCGGGTACGGTTCCACTCAATCCGTTGCTCACATCACCATGTCAACTTAAGTCATCGGCGCGGGTAAAGCTTCCCCGAATCCCGAAGTATCGATCATACAATAGTACATAACCTTGTTATGCACAAGGTTGGATCCCAGACCAAACAAACTGGGCTCCCAGAGCACACAGCCTCACAAACTGGCCTCCGGGTCTCAATGATACAGGCCTCACAATAACAGAGCTACCGCCGGTGGTATTACTAACGCCGCGCGGTACCTGGAAGAAATACGCTTCTGCCCAGTTTTTCGGGTGCTCCTTGGGGTTAGTCCCCAAGACTCCCTGTTACAATCTACCGCGTAGAAATCTGAAAAACAAACGACACTGAGTCTTTTCCGGAATACATGCATAATGAAAACATCACCGATCCATACCAACATGTCCGGATAAACTTCACACACAATGCCTGCGTACGTACTTCGATTCCGGACTCTATATGCAAAACTATGGGGATAAACCATATCTACCCAAAGGAATACCTCACACTCACCGCCCACTCGCGGGAGAGAGTTTCCTATGCAAAAAGGAAGAGGACTTCACATGTCCAAGTAGAGAATCGTTACCCTAGAGGTTCACTTCGGCGCCATGGAAAACTAGCCGGATGAAAAGCACCGCAATGGACTCGCCTCTGTGGATCTGGACTCGGCTCACGATTCGGAGCTCCGAAGCTCCAACAATGGCGGGATTCCTCTTTATTCTTCTCCCTTTGCTCTCCCCTCTCTACGTTTTATAAATAGATTGGGTCAAAAGAAATGAGGCCTAAACCCTCATTTCCCGGCCTTATACCAACATGAGGGATGTTGGGCTGTCAGATCCCTTTGAAATAAAACGAACGGCCTTGATTCCCTCTTAAAATCGTCTTCCTGGTTCCGCACACGGCTTGTGACACACCCGTGTCATAGGCCATATCTCACTATCGTACGAGAAATCGTCGATCCCAGACAGGACACGACCTCTGACATGCCTGTGTCAACCATGGATATGCCCGTGTCAACTGGACACGCCCATGTAAGAGGCTGTGTGCCTCAATCGACGCTGAAACCGTCAAACCCGAACAGGACACGGCCATGTGACACGCCCGTGTACCAGGCCGTGTGCCCGACACGGCTTTAGACACGCCCGTGTCCCAGGCCGTATTGTTCAGGAGACACAGCCCAGCAAACACAAAGCAGGACACGGCTTTGGACACGCCCGTGTCCTAGGCTGTGTAACTTCAAGGGCTCCAAAAGTCCTTAAAAACACCACCCATACATATTCGAGTTTTGGTGCATTACAATTTTCCTCCCCTTAAAAGAATTTCGTCCCAAAATTAGAGAATGGAAGGGTATAAAAAATTAAATGGTACCTGTGTAGAAAAGCTCGGGCTACTCCTCAAGCATGGTATGCTCTCAATCCCACGAAAGCTCTTCACGACCGCAATTGTTTGACCTCTGTAACCACGATCCGAATGGGTCTAACTTTCGTGGTTAGCCCACTATCGACCGATATTCGATCCACAACAACCACTTGCGCTGGTTCTTTCACGGCTTTGCGTAGGACCGAGATGTAAAATACATAATGCAATCCACTCAGCTCTACTAAAAGAGCCAAATGATAGGCGGCTTCACCAACCCGCTCCAAGATCTCAAAAGGCCCAACATATGTCGGACTAAGCTTATTTAAGCGTCGAATCCTTGATATGCCTTTAAACAGCTTTATCTTGAGGTATACCCAGACGCCCATCGCAAACTCCACGTTCCGATGATTGGTGTTGTATTACTTGCCCTGTCTATCTTGAAAAATCAGTAGCCGTTCTCGAATCAATCGTATCGTTGACGTAGCATCGTCAACGTCCCTTCGCTTGTACAGCTTCGATTCTCCCGTTTCTACCCAAGAAGATGGCGTACGACACCTCCTTCCGAACAGAGCCTCAAAGGGCGCCAGCTTAATGCTAGCTTGATAGTTGTTATTATATGCGAACTCAATCATGTATAGATGGTCCTCCCACCTTTTACCAAAATCCAATGCACACATACGAAGCATGTCTTCCATCTTCCTGTTCACCCTTTCAGTTTGCCCATCTGTCTGCGGGTGAAAAGCTGTGTTGAAGTTCAGCTTGGTACCCAACAACTGATGAATGAGCCTCCAATCGTTGGATGTGAACCGGCCATCATGGTCACTAACGATTCCCCAGGATACACCAAGCAAACGGACTGCATTATCCATGTAAAGCTTCGCCAGCTTCTCCATTAAATCATCCTTCCTATTGGGTATAAAATATGACACCTTCGTTAAACGATCAACGACCACCCAGATGACGTCGTTCCCCTTGTGCGATCTCGACAAACCGTGCACGAAATCCTTAGAGATGTCATCAAACTACCACTCCGGTATAGGCAGGGACTTTAGAAATCCACCTGGCTTCTGGCATTTGCCTTCACCAAGGTTCACGCTTGACACTTTGACTCATAAAGTGTTATGTCCTTTTTGAGTCCTGTCCACCAGAATAACTTTTCATGTCTTTGAATATATTTGTGCTTCTAAGATGAATTGAGCACTTGGTTAAATGCGCCTCATACATCAATTCTTCTCGTAATTTCCCAACATTAGGGACGCACAACCGACCACCCTTCCATACAAGGCCATCATCAACAATGAACTGGTCATTCGACCCATCCACGGACTCTGCCACGCGACGTTTCAAGCTTATGTCCAACTCCAAGGCCTGCCAAATCCTGTCCGTGAGGTCGTATTGAACCTCTGTCCAACTCAAACATGCATTAGCACTAGATCCCTTGTCAACACAGGAGATCTCCAAAGACTCCAAATCACGAATGAGTCGCTCGTCATGCATCTACAACCAGTTGGCCTGTGCAGGAGTTCTACGACTTAGAGCATCTGCCACAACATTCCCCTTCCCGGGAATATAATGAATCTTGTAGGTGTAGTCCCCAAGGAACTCCATCCACATTCATTGACGCATGTTCAGGTCCTTCTGATCAATCAGATACTTCAGACTCTTGTGATCTGAATATATATCGACCTTTACTCCATAAAGGTAATGCCTCCAAAGCTTGAGAGCGAATACTATGGCCGCAAACTCCAAATCATGGACTGGGTAGTTCCTCTCATGCACCTTTAACTGACGTGATCCATAGGCTATCACCGACCCGTGCTGAAGCAGAACATAGCCTAAACCACTCCCAAATGCGTAACTATAAACCTCAAAGCCTTCAAAACCACAAGGTGTACTTAAGATAGGTGTTGTGGTCAAACGACACTTTAGTTCTTCGAAAGCTTCTGTGCACTTAAGCGTACAAACAAACTTTTAATCCTTCTGTTGAAGTCTGAGACCGGGCGGTCTGGCGGTCTGTCCTGGCGGGTTTGAGACCGCGCGGTCTGGCGGTTTACCTTCAGCGGTTTGATGGCTGTGTTGTTGCTGTCTGGTTGCCGAGCTCTCAGGCGGTCTCTCTCTCTCTCTGGTGGTAGCCGTGCGGTTAGCCCTTCTGTCTAACTGCGCGGCTTGTGCGATTTGTTCTGTATAGTCCGCTTAGTCCTGTAATTTTTTAGTCCCACATCTCTTATTTGTATTCTCTCATCTCTCCTCCATTCTATATAAGGGAGGGCATACCTTTGTAATAGATACCTTTTTCTGATAATAAAGTTTCAGTTATACTACTTCCGGTTTGTTTCTGTTCGTTTCTCACATGGTATCAGAGGACTCGACCTTCTCCTCCTGATTCTGTGCGCCCTGTCCGCGCGGCTTTCCTTTCTTGTCACGACCTGTTCTCGCGGCTTGCGTCCTGTCCGCGCAGCTTGCCCCTTCCTCTCGCGGCCTGTTTCCCGCGGCTTGTTTCTTCCGCCTGTTTGCTTGCGCCCTGTTCGCGCGGCCTGTTTCTGTTGCTTGCTTCTTTCTTGCGACCTGTTCTAGTCGCCGCTTCCTCCTTCTCTTCTCTAGTCGCCGCGACCTGTCTCCGCGGCCTTTTTTGCCTTGTTCGCCTTTTGCCTCCCGATATCCTCCACTTCTGTTCGCGCGGTCTGTCTGCTAGCCGCCCGACTTCTCTCCCTCTATTTGCTTCTGCGGCTTGGTCGTGTTTTTTCTGGCCGCTGGTGTCTGACATCGTGACCGCTGCAGAACTTCTTCTTCCTATCCGCGCGGATAGTTTCCTAACCGCGTGGCTTCCTGTTGTTTGTGCGGTAGATCTCTTTCTCCTTACCGCTGCGTTTTCTCTCTGTTCGCGCAAGTTCTTCCTTGTTTAGGCGGCCTCTTTGCCCTTCTTTCTTCGCCGCTCTCTCTCTTGTCCCCGCGACCTCTCTCTAAGTCGCGCGGCTTGTTCTCCTCTGTGCGGCTCTTCCTTTAGCCGCTCCTGCTTGTTAGTCGCTGCGACCTCCTGCTGAGTCGCGCGGCTTGTGCTTTCCTAACCGCGCGGCTTGTTTAGGCGGCCTAAGGCGAGTTCTTTTGTTCCTCCCTTCATGGCTTCCATATACTCCTCAAAGCCGTTCGCCTCGGTGGTCACGTCTTCTGGTAGTGCCCACGTTGTTACTCAAGGAAAATGGTTAATCGACACCGGTGCTACTAATCATATGACCGGCAATCCCCAGTGTTTTTCTCTCCTAGAAACACATGGTCGGTTTCCCCCTGTTACTCTCGCTGACGGCTCTTCCTCATCGGTTCATGGGACGGGGATAGTTCATGTCACTCCGTCTCTTCGCTTGGAGGATACTCTCTACGTGCCCAAGTTCCCGTGCAACTTATTATCTGTTACCTCTCTATGCAAGCAATTACAATGTTCTGTTACTTTTACTTCTACTACTTGCTCTTTTCAGGATCCGGACTCCCAACGGACGATTGCTACTGGGACTGAGAGTGGCGGCCTATACTTTCTGGACAACATTTCCGCTTTCTCCACCTTCTCCTCCACCTCCACAGATCTTCTCCAATGGCATCTCCGCCTTGGTCATGCTCCTCCTCATCTTCTTTGTCAACTTCTGCCCCACCTTCCTCCACAAAGTCCACCGCTCAACTGTGAAGCCTGTCAGCTTGGCAAGCATCACCGCTCCTCCTTCCATCCAAAGCACGTTCGTGGATCCACCCGTCCGTTCGATCTCATCCACTCCGATATTTGGGGTCCTTCTCCTACCCTTACCGTTGGTCGGGGTAGTTCATATTTTGTCACATTCATTGATGATTTCTCTCGTTGTACGTGGGTGTATCTGTTAAAAGATCGCTCCGAATTATTCTCTGTATGGACGTCATTCTATCTCATGATCAAAACTCAGTTTGATGTTTCCATTAAATTTCTTCGATCTGATAATGCCAAAGAATATATCAGTCATGACCTTTCTGCCTTCTGCATGCAAAATGGGATTATTCATCAAACGAGTTGTGTCTATACTTCACAACAAAATGGTGTGGCAGAACGCAAAAACCGTCACCTTCTTGATGTCGCTCGCTCCTTGATGACTCAGATGCATGTTCCTCGCTCCTATTGGGGCTATGCTGTTCTCCTTGCCTGTTACCTCATCAATCGCATTCCCTCCACCGTTCTCCACGAAAAAACCCCTTTCTCCATTTTGTATCCGGGCAAGGAGCCGTTTCATCTCCCTCTCCAAATATTTGGATGCACTGCCTTTGTGCATGCCCCTTCTGCCACTCGTGATAAGCTATCTCCTCGCTCCACCAAATGTATCTTTCTGGGGTACTCCACCACTTAGAAAGGTTATTGTTGCTTTGATCCCATCCTTCGTAAGCAGTTCGTTTCTGCTGACGTCACCTTCTTCGAGAATACCTCGTACTTCTCGGATGACTCCCCTCCTCATCTCCCAGCCTCTGATTCTCCTGCTGTTCCCTTTATTTCCTCGTCTCCCACTACGATATTCACCCCTACTCCGCCCTCGTCCACTCCTCTTGTTCCACCTCTCTCTCCCTCTTCTCCACCTCCATCTCCCGCATCTCCGCCGCCGTCGCTCTCTACTCCCGGGCCAGCTCTCTCTGCCACGGATGCTCCGTATGTCGAGGAACCTGCTGACCTGGATCTTCCTATAGCTCTTCGCAAAGGGGTGCGGACGTGTACCCAACACCCTCTTACTGCTATTGTTTCATATGATCGTCTTACCCCTTCTCGCAGGCCTTTGCTCTAGCTATCTCCGCCACTGCCACGCCCCGCTCCTACCAGGAGGCCCTTGCTATTCCTCACTGGAAGATGGCCATGGATGAGGAAATGGCCACCCTAACAGAGCGGGGTACCTGGACTCTTGTTCCTCCTCCCTTCAGTACTGATGTTGTTGGCTGTCGCTGGGTCTTTGTGGTGAAATTTGCCCCGGATGGCACGGTGGACCGTTATAAAGCTCGCCTTGTTGCTAAGGGCTTTACTCAGACCTATGGGGTTGATTACTTTGACACCTTCTCTCCCGTGGCTCGTCTCAGCACTATACGGGTTCTTCTCTCTGTGGCGGTCAATAAAGATTGGCCGATTTTCCAGCTGGATGTAAAGAATGCCTTCCTTTATGGTGATCTTCAGGAGGCCGTCTACATGGAGCAACCTCCTAGGTATGTTGCTCAGGGGGAGACACGAGTATGCCGGCTGAAGAAGGCAATTTATGGCCTCAAGCAGAGCCCTCGAGCTTGGTTTGACAAGTTCAGCGGCATCGTGGCGGCCGTTGGTTTTGTGCGCAGCTCTGCCGATCACTCTCTATTTACTCGCAAAACCTCCTCGGGACTGGTGGTTCTTGCAGTGTATGTTGATGATATTCTTCTCACTGGCGATGACCAGGAAGGGGTAGCCTTGACAAAGCGGCATCTTCGTCAACATCTGGTCACGAAAGATATGGGCTCTCCAAAGTACTTTTTGGGGATCGAAATCTCTCGGAAGCACAATTCCTTAGTCCTCTCCCAGCGTAAGTATGCCCTTGATCTTTTAAAAGATGCAGGATTGATTGGGGCCAAACCTGCTCGATGTCCCATGGCTGTTGGAGAAGACAAAACCTGGACAGATGATTCGCCTCTTCTTTCAGATACTACGAGGTACAGACGTCTTGTTGGTAAGCTCATATATCTCACAGTGACCAGACCCGACATTTCCTATGCTGTTGGCAAGATGAGTCAATTCATGCAAGCTCCCAGGGAGTGCCATCTGCAGTCAGCCTTACGGATCTTGGAGTACGTCAAAGCCGCACCTGGGAAAGGATTGCTTTTCCAGAAGAATGGTCATCTGAGGGTTGAATCTTACTCAGATGCTAGTTACGCTGATGACAAAGGGGATCGCAAGTCTACCTCCGGTTTCTGCACCTTTGTTGGGGGTAATCTGGTAAGCTGGAAGAGCAAGAAGCAGTCTGTTGTTTCCAGGTCCAGTGCTGAAGCAGAGTATCGGAGTATGGCGTCGACCACTTGTGAGCTAAAATGGCTACGGGCTCTAATGCTGGATTTAGGAGAGGTCTACAACCATCCGCTACCTATGTTCTGTGATAATAAGGCTGCCATATACATCTCCAAAAATCCGGTCTTCCATGAAAGAACCAAGCACATTGAGGTCGACTGTCATTTCATTCGTGAAGAGATCTTAAAGGAACAAATTTGCACTCCCTTTGTCACTTCTGATAAAGAGCTGGCTGACATCTTCACCAAGCCAGTTTCCGCCTCGTTTCATCATATTTGTGACAAGCTGGGCATGATCGATATATATGCTCCAGCTTGAGGGGGAGTGTTGAAGTCTGAGACCGGGCGGTCTGGCAGTCTGTCCTGGCGGGTTTGAGACCGCGCGGTCTGGCGGTTTACCTTCAGCGGTTTGATGGCTGTGCTGTTGCTGTCTGGTTGCCGAGCTCTCAGGCGGTCTCTCTCTCTCTCTGGTAGTAGCCGTGCGGTTAGCCCTTCTATCTAACCGCGCGGCTTGTGCGGTTTGTTCTGTATAGTCGGCTTAGTCCTGTAATTTTTTAGTCCCACATCTCTTATTTGTACTCTCTCATCTCTCCTCCATTCTATATAAGGGAGAGCATACCTTTGTAATAGATACCTTTTTCTGATAATAAAGTTTCAGTTATACTACTTCCGGTTTGTTTCTGTTCGTTTCTCACACCTTCCTTGTCAGAGTAGTGAGGGGCAATACTATCCGTGAGAAGTTCTCCATGAAGCGCCTGTAATAGCCGGCAAGCCCCAAAAAACTCTGGACTTCCGCCACCGTAGACAACACAGACCACTCCTGTATAACAACTATCTTTTCCGGATCTATCTCAATCCCTTCTCCACTAACTATATGACCAAGGAACGCTACCGAGGACAACCAAAACTCGCATTTGGAGAACTTGGCGTACAGTTGGTTCCTCCTCAACGTCTCCAACACCATATGCAGATGCTTGAAATGATCATCCTCGCACTATGAGTACACCAATATATCATCGATAAAGACTATCACGAACTGGTCCAGGTATTCTCTGAACATTCTGCTCATCAACTCCATAAATACAGAGGGCGCATTCGTCAGCCCAAACGACATGACGGTGAATTCATAATGCCCATACCGTGTGCTGAAAGACGTCTTGGGGATGCCACTTTCCCTTATCCATAGTTGATAGTATCCGAATTTTAGATCTAGCTTCGAGTACACAGTTGACCCGTCCAGCTGGTCGAACAGATCATCAATCCTTGGGATCAGATACTTACTCTTCTTCGTTAGCTTATTCAACTCCTGGTAATCAATACAGAGTCGTAAGCTTCAGTCCTTCTTCTTAACAAAGAGGACTGACGCTCTTCAAGGCGACGAACTTGGACGCACATAACCTTGCTCCAATAGCTCTTGAAGCTGTACTTTCAATTCCACCATCTCCTTAGGCGCTAACCGATACGGAGAGCGTGACACAGGTTTGGCAACTGACACTAGCTCAATGGTGAAGTCGATATCTCGCTGAGGTGGAGCTCCAGGGAGATCTTCAGGGAATATGTCAGGAAACTCAGATACAACTGGGATGTTGTCCTGACCAGGCTTGGGCTTCGAACCCTCCACTAAAGTGAGAAACAGCTCTGCACCACTACGAAATGCCTTAACCACCTAGAGAGCAGACACCAACTTCTTGCTCGACCCCTTCATGCCTGAGAATGTCGTATCACGATCTGTATATAGTCCCAAACTAAACACCTTACGGTTGCAATCAGTGTACGCACGTTGCTCTGTGAGCCTGTCCATACCAAAGATCACGTCGAACTCCACTATCGGCAGTAACGATGCTTTCAAGTCAAACTCTTGACTCCCGATCCGCGTTTACACATAACAAACTCTATCTGCGCGCATAGAACACCCGTTAGGCAGCAACACATCCAATTTATCCCTTGACATAGAAGAAGGTACTCTAATGCGCGATATAAATTCGGACAAAAGGAATACGAAGCTCCCGTATCGAACAGTGCTCTCGCCGGAAAATCAAATATTGATACAAAGCCTAGCACAACCAGTCACAAGCTAACACGCATAAGATAACAGGTATATAAAGTTAAACTGCTATTAATTTAAGCCATACCTGTCACCACGCCAGCCTGCTTCATGGCCTCCTGCTGGCCAAGGTTGTACCCTCTAAGCTTCCTCTCAGACTTCTAACATCCGCTCCAACAATCTCGGACAAAGTGTCCCGACTTCCCATAGTTATAACATATAATTGGGTCTCGCCCAATTGCTGCTCCAGGTCCAGTCTTCTTTGCTAATGGAATACCACTATGTTCTTTGGCACTCTGTCCTATAACTGCTCCTGTCATAGCTTTCTTTGCCTTCTGTGCACCATCATGACAATCTCGGGCAAGGTTCCCTTCTTTGCCACAAGCATGACAAGCATAAGTAGCTTTGCTAGTAGATGTTCTAGACCTCTTTTTCCGCGTTCCGCGGTATGCAGCCCTTGTAGGACCTGCAGAGTTTGGTACCCTACACACTATCATCTGGTGGGCCTTCCCCAAATATACTTCCAAAGATCTAGCCGACTCCACCAAGGCTCGAAATCCCAATAATTATGGTCCTAGCAGTAGAACTCGTAACTCGCCGCGCAGACCATTATAAAATCTATCGACTATAGATTGCTCGTTCTCCAACTCAAAGCCTGGGTAGCGCCTTATCATAAGAAACGCCTGCAAATATTCATCAACTGAGTGCGCTCCCTGCACTACAAGGATGTTCAACTGCTGACCCGATGGTCTTCTAAATGTCATTTGCTCCATCACACCACCCGATGTTGAAGCCACCTCAGGGACAAAGGGTTGCACATTCCTTCCATGTTGTGCATTAGTCACAGCGAACACCACTTCAACTACCCTTCTTATTGTTTCAATAGAAGGAGGCGTCTCAAGCACGCCGCTGGGTGCACTACTTTCCTCAGAAAGCAGACATTCTGACTGCCCTGCGCCACTCCTGGTCACCTATAGTCGTACAACACACCATTAAGCGACCAAATAAAATTGCAAAATACTATTATAGGAACACGCAGGTTCCTCAAACATGTGTATTTTCATTCCTACATGGATATTCATGGGTTCTTTTCATGTTATAATGATGACGCACATACATGTTCTCACCACCCCTTAAAAGAATTCGTCCACGAATTCAAATAAGCAAGGTTGATGCCTTAGTTTGATACCAAATTATAACACCCTCATCCGTCACATGGAATATAACAGAAGGTCCGATCGGAGCCCCACGCCATATACCACAGATAGTTAGTGGAGTTACGTATTAATACTAAATTACTGCTAAAGGAACACATATCCTAACTCAGAGCATTCTAGCGGAAGCTTTTAACACAGTTATAAGAACCCATAAAATTAAAAATATGAATGTCCACTATAGCCACGTTAGGAATGAAATAATATACACCCAAGATTTGTCCAAATAAAGCATGGATTGCACGAGCTGAACACCCAAGATGCAGGGCAGAATGTGCCTAGACCTAGATCTCGTGGGCACCGCGAAAAAAGCTCTCTGAATGGAGGCGGCTGATCACCGCTCACGGGCCAATGGTCGAGGGTCTTGTCACTCTCTACGCTAAGTCCTTAAGAATCGTGCGATCTCACCATCGAAGCATCGGTTCAGATGCGGCGAGCGAGAAGAACAAGCCAGGTCGTGAAGAAAGAAGAAGAAAATTATCAAAAGTAAGAAAGACAGCGAGGTCAACCATCATCCATTCAATAAAAGTACATATGCATTGATAATCAGTAATTACAAAATATGGGCTTAGCCCGCATGTACAATATTACAAAATAATGGCAAAAAATAAATTACATGTTCGACAATAGAAATCAAAGAAGTTTACACTCTTCAGGCCGAGCCCTCGGGCGACGCGCTATCCCGCATGGGGAGATACGAGTCATTGCCTGGCTTAGGGACCGGGATAAACAGTTCTGGGACCACATCTTTTGTCATAAGCCTCACGCCCTTGCTCGTCACCAGGCCCGCTCGCTACATTGTCTGGAGGGTGTACTTTGCCACCTTGGTCGAGTTCAGCTGCAGCAGCTCGTTGATCTTGTGCTCGGTGTAACGAGCGAGCTTGTCGCTGCTGCTGGAGGGTGGCGGGAGAGATGCAGATTCCAACTCCCGAACTCGAGCCTTCAGCTCCTCATTCTCCTTCTCCAGGTCGGCGATTCAAGAGTTGACGCGCTTGGCCGTCGCTGCGTCCTACGGAGGGCAGTGAAAAGACGATTTAGCGCGAGAAGATACTCTTAAAATGGTGTTAATTTTGGGAATCACCACCCCTCCTAGGTACTCGGCGAGGAGGGCGTCAGAGGAGTCAGCCCTCTACTTGTGGTGCTCCACCTCCTCGAGCGCGAGACGGTGGGCTTGATCTTTTTCAGTGGCATTATTCAAGTGCTCGGCGGAGTTCCTTTCCACCTACATGCAATGGTGACCCACCATGTGAGCCAGCTCCAGAGCGAGGAGCTGGGCCCGAGCACTCTTGTGCGCCAGTACTCGCGTAGACTACTCATCAAAGATCGAGGCATCCTCTCGCGAGTAGAGACCAAATGAGAAGGAGAATCCCTCCCCGCCGGATGTTTCCTGCTCCACCAAGATTGATAGGAGCGTCGAGATGGAGGCCCTGTTCGCCCCCTTGTCCTACAGCAGGAGGGCTTGCTGAGCTCGTCGAGGTGCTTCTCACCATAGCTGAAGTTTCGGTGCCCCCTCGGCATGGGCTTATCGGTGAGCTCCTGTTCTCACACCTTGGAGGCGTCGGCTGCCTCTCTAGGGGATCTGCTGGCGGGAGCTCTGTAAATCACTGCCTTCTCAGGGTGAGGACCCACTGGTGCTTTCCCCTTTTCCTAGGGTGCAAGAGGTTCGCCGCCCCAAGTCTTTGATTTCTTTGACGCAGGTTGTGGGGGAGACTACTTGCGAACGAATCGATTTTGAGGCACGAGGGGGGCTGGGACCTCGTGATGTGCGACAACGGCTGATTCCATGAGGGCGAGCTCAGCAGGAGCGAGCCGAGCGCTCTCGTATGGTAGGTGTAGGGGAGGTCACGCTCGCCTGCAGCAGCCTAGGGTCATAAAAGTGAAATGAAAGGGAAAGGGGGGTGAGTGCGAGTAGCCTTACCTTCCCCGGGAGGAATGAGGGCCAGGGTGTCGATGTTCCTTCGAAGGAAAGCGACCTCGAAGTTCTTACCCATGAAGAACCCAAAGAGGTCGGCTTCGTGGCCCCCAGGCTAGGAGGACAGTAGGTGGGCTCACTGAGCTGCACTGGCGAGAAGGTGACGATGTCAAAGTCCCCCTTCACGAAGACGAACTTCCTTAGCCAAATATGGCTATTATTCACCGTCTCCCACACCTTCACGTGGTTGCTAGAAAAGTAGGCGGTGTCATCCCTGTTCGCCCGAAAGGAGAATAGCTTGCGAAAAATCGTGAGACTAAACTCGATCCGCTTCTCTCACAAGAAGCGGGAGTACGCGACTGCCACAGCGACGGAGTTCGGGGTTAGCTAGCCTGGGACAACCCCAAAGTACTTCAACACCTTTCACACCTCTGTCCATAGGGGAAGTCACAGACCCACGTCAAATTGGGCGACAGGGATCGTGAGCTCGACATCGTAGAGGTCGTAGATCTTCTCGATCTCTCCCGGGCATCTTGCATCGAAACCGGGCAGGATGAAGTTGGTGACCACCGAGACGTGCTCATTTTCAGTGAGGTTGGCAGAGTGGAAGGCATAGTCGGAGAAGGTCCATGCGCACTTGCCTCGCCCCTCTGCCTCACCACCGTCTCCTCCCATCTCGCGACCTAGTATACAGGCTAAATATTAGAGTCCTCGTGAGTAGTGGCTTGCCGCACAAGTCGAGCACTCGAGAACGAAGAGAGCACAAAGGGAAGAGTTAATGCAGTAGGTAGAGAAGGGGGAGGGCTATTTATAGAAGTAAAAAAGGCGAGAAAACTCCTTTTTGTCGAGAGGTGTACGGATAGCAAAAATGTGGTTCGACGCTTCGATACCCGAGCCCGCCCCCTAATTCCTTCTACCTACTCGCCACGGTCCTAGTACAATAAAAGGTAAGCAACAACGAGCTAAGAGGCGAGCGAGAGAGGCTCTTATATGCATATAAACATAAAGGCCCATCAGCGGGTGAATATAATCTTAAAGGTCACAAGGGGAGGGGACGAACACCCCGAAAAAGGAAAGAAAAGAACAAACAATAGTTTTTATGGCCGTACGACGTGAGCTGAGACCCAGGAGGCGAGCACGGCCCAGGTCCGCGGGCTGGCAGCAAGAGTGTGGTGGGCTCAGTATTGGATCCATTTCAACCTACCCCGGCCTTGCGCCTCAGAACGAGGCGGTAGGCGAGGGTAGTAGTACTCACGAACCGCCATGAGCTCTTGCTGGGCTAGGCCGACCTATTCTGTAGCCCGGTGCAGTTGTTACTCAGCCGCGCAAGGTGCACTCCTAGAGAGGTCATCCCGTCGACGTCCTCTTGGCACATCCCGTCCTTCAAGCCCCCAAAGTGCACCTCCGCGTCCACCTTGTCCTCGTCCACCCTGCCACAG
Source organism: Platanthera zijinensis (assembly GCA_039513925.1). Lineage (NCBI taxonomy): Eukaryota > Viridiplantae > Streptophyta > Magnoliopsida > Asparagales > Orchidaceae > Platanthera > Platanthera zijinensis. The sequence goes on along the minus strand of CM077078.1, from coordinate 254,830,875 downwards.
ATCTTTCATAGCATTAGGGAGTGCTTCCAGAATAGTTCGGTCACTCATTTCTTCATCCCCTCACCATCCTGAGGGTCGCCCAGGTAGTCCGCGATCTTGCCCGGGGAGGGGGAGGTGAATACTCCTCGCTTAGATCCATGTAGGATGAAGAGACCCCTTGAAAACCTGAAAAGAAGAAAGGTTAACGGGGCGGGCGGACAATGACGAGCGAGCAAGAATATGAACTTACCCGGGGTCGGCAAATCTCCCGCGCTGACATGCGGGCGGGAGGTACTCAGTTGGCCTTGGAAGGCCTCGCTGCCAAGAGCCGCAAATTTCTTTCCCAACCCGGGGCAGGCCGACAATTGTGGAGCCCGCGGAGCAGGGTCGGTGGCCCCTGTGGTGGAAGCTGCAAAAATGAGGGTAATCAGAAATGAAGAATGACAAGGCGAAAGGCGAAGGTGAGAAGTCGACGAATCACCGGTCAGGAGGGGAGGAATGCTCGGGACCGCAAGAAGGGTAGATCCCACAACCGATTGGCTGACGGCCCGCTCGGACAAGTGCGGGGAAAGGTGTCCTGGGTCTGCTTCCCCACCCCTATCAGTGTGAGGTGTCTCCTGCGGAAGGTAAGTTGCATCATAATCAGAGCAGTATCGAGTAAAATAACTGGCTCGCGTACCTGGTGGGCGGCTTCAGAACCAGCCATCGAGTTCGAAGGGGTGCCTCCATCATTAGAAGGCCACTTGATCATCTTGGCCTTCTTTGGCCTGAAGGAAGAGCTGGGCGATCTCCGAGCCATCCAGGGGCGACGTTGGCGACCTGCGGCCTTGTTCCCTCCCTCGCGGCCTCCAGGAGAGCTCACATCTCCTCTGAGATAGGCATCACTCACACCACTACAGTAACGTGGAAAATAAAGGAGGAAGAGGTTGGTGAATTCCTTTGAGGCCAGCAATATATATAGAGCGCAAAGGTGGGGCCCACCAAAAGATTCCCTCCAGCTCAGCAAGCACTCACCGAACACTGGGGGTTGGATGATTCTTTTCGAGTTTTGCAAAAGCTCATAAAGAGCGGGGATTGTGTACAACCCCATGTTCGCCGAGTGGATCCAACAAGGCAGAGCGAAGTGAGGCCCTCAGGATAGGCCATAGGATAACGAGCCCCAGGCGAGCCGAAGCAGCCGGCCCGCATCAACTAGGAAGGAGGGCGAGCCAAGGGCAGACGGCCCACATCAGCTCAGCAGGTGGGCAAGTCAGGGGCAGTAGGCCCGCATCAGCTCGGCAGGCGGGCGAGCCAGGGGCAGCCGACCCGCATCCGCCAAAGCAGTTGGGCAAGCCTGGGGAGCCGGCCCGCATCCGCCAAAGTAGGCGGATAAGCTGGGGCAGCCGACCCGCATCCTCCAAGTAGGCAGGCTTGCCACGAGGGTCGTCCCGCACCCACCTAGGAGGTGGCCGAGCCGCAGGTAGCCGACTCGCCTTCGTCTCAGAGGCGGGCGAGCCGCAGGAACCCGTCTCGCACTCGCCTAAGAGGCAAGCGGGTCGCGAGAGCATGGTCGCACCTGTCTAGGGGATTGGCAAGCTGGCTCGCGCTCGCCCCCGTATGTCGGGGCTAATATCATGTACTTAATGTAATTTGGTCTGCCAGTAGCCTCTTCAAACAGCAGAGTTTCACTATTAGCAGACCCATCTTGGGTTGCGTATAGTAAAACAAAAAGGCAGAGTTACGCTATTTATAGGCCAGACTCAGAAATCTATGAATAGACCAACATGGGTACCACAGAAGGCAAGACTTCTCATTTCTGGTCTTATAGCACTTTCTGAGGTGCCCTTAGCTCAGCATTGGCTAAGGAGGGGAACACTTTATGATCTTCCTGGTGTGTGATGGGACCTCCAAGCTGCAGCCATGGGTCATTCTCTAATCCTAATTTTCCGGTTGAGTGAGCTCATTTGGAAAAGTAAGTGTGCGGTCACCCCTTCTTAGGGCCCGAACTCCACAGAAGCCAGTTTCCGATTTAAACAAAGAGAAGATGATATCTTCTAAAATGAGTCCTTTCTCAGCATGTTTTTGAGGACTATTGACACTAAGTGTATTAGATCCCTTGTATTTGATCAATTCGTGAGAGAAGAAGTTGCAAGGATTATAAACCTTTTGATCCAAAGTATTTCTGATTATCCCTCTCAAAACAGAGAAGAAGAAGAGGAAGAAGATGTCAGCTGCCATCTATTAAATAATTGAATTTTGTCTCTTCAACGTTCTCCCTCTCAAAACCCCGAGTATATTATTCCATGGACAAATTTGAAATCTTATCGAATCTGGAGAATTTTCTTTTGAAGGAATAATATAATATTCTTCCATAATTACCTTCATAAATTTTCATAGCCACTTCAAATATCTTCCTTACTTCTAAGATTTGATGGAAAATTCTTTCCTTTAACTTAGGCACAAGGGCCCTACAACTCAGGCACAAAGGCCCTACAAAAAATATATTGAAAGAGCTAACAACAGAAGTCCAATTTTATATTTAGACCTTGAAGATTGAGACCTTATGTTGTTCTTTCTTTGATGGCAATATCTAGAGCCGGTCCCTAACAAAATGATCTTCATGTTTTGCACAGATTAGGGCAAGCTCAACCTTAATCTTCTTCTTCTTGCAGATGGAAGAAGATCAATCTTGAGTCACAAAATCGACTCCACTTGTTCTTCTGAACGCCTTCAGCAAGAACTATCTTCTTTCTATTTGAGCGTCATCAAGCTCTTTCTTGAGACTAGGTTTTGTGTAACAGTATTATTCTATTGACCTAGAAGTCCCTCTTTATACTCTTTGACAATCTGCAATGACTTTAGAAAATGTCTTGTCAAAGCATGGATAGGAATAAAATAGTTTATTCCTGCGCTTGGCGCCAGCGCCAATTTTGACTTCCGCCAATCAGTACTGGCTTAATGACATAATTTGAATCTTGCCAATTGTACCGCTGAGTATTTACTGTTGGAACTGATGTTTCACATTCTCTGTGTTTGAGTATATCAAATCCTCGGTTGTATTTGATCATGTTATATGTTGATAGAGTGTGCAGGTTGTTAGGTGCAAGCAATAGAGAAGGCTTATATGGATGCTACCGCCAGGCGCTAGCACTAACGTGCCGCGCTAGCCCGTCGACGAACGTCGAGAGAAGAAGTGTAACACCCTAAATTGTTGTAGGAGCGACGGGGATCGTTTTTGGCCAAATCAGATTTTTGGTACTGGTGACACGGGCCCCGACACGGGCGTGTCGGAGGCCGTGTCGGGCGTGTCGAGCTCGGGCCGTGTCGTCGACCAGTTCAGGTCGACGATGGTCGTGTGGTGGAACACGGCCTAGGACACGGGCGTGTCCCAGGCCGTGTCACACCTGTGCTGTGCGGTTGTGTACACGGGCAGTGACACGGGCACGAACACAGGCGTGTCTAGCTTGACACGGGCGTGCCCGATGCCGTATCACCAAGTCGTGTACCCCTCTGACTGCAAAGTGTTGATTTATTGCACACGGGGGGCGTGACACGGGTCTCGACACGGGCGTGTCGGAGGCCGTGTCACATGCAGTGTGCTGGTTTTCAATTTGGGTCGAGACGGCGAATGAGCTACACGGCCGTGTGCCAACCCGTGTTCGGCCCAGATTTTATGATTTTTGGATTTAATCAGGGCCGTTCGTTTCCTTGGCTTTGGATCCGACGGTGGGGGGCTGCTCCTGGGTGGTTTTAGCCGGGAATAGGGTTTTGAAACCCTTATTTCTCTTGGATAATCTCTCTCTAAGTTTTAGAGAGAGGGGAGAGCAAGTTTGGTGGAGGAGTCCAAGATCCGGCCGCCGGAAGAGCTTCGGAGCTCCGAATCGCGATTCGAGTCCAGATCCGCGGAGGCGACGCCGTTGCGGTGCTTTCCAACCGTATAGTTTTCGATGGCGCCGCGGAAGAATGCAAGGGTAACGATTTCTCATCCTTGGGCATGTGAAGCCCTCTTTTCCTTTGCATAGGAAGCCCGCTCTCGCGAGTGAGCGAAGAGTTGGAGCGTTCCTTGGGGTAGATATGTGAAGTCCCCCTTGTGTAGAGTCCGTATGCGAAAACGGACATAGGCATTGTGTGTGAAGTCTATCCGGACAAGTAGAGCCGGATCGGTGATGTTGCATTGCATTTGAACCGGGGAAGACTCCGGGTGTTTAGGCGTTTTTCGGGTTTTCTACGTGGTAGATTGCATCAGGGAGCCTTGGAGATTAACTCCAAGGTGCACCCGGAAAATTGGGCAAAAGCGGGTTTTGCCAGCACGGTGGCCGGGGAGCCAACGTGAACATAACCGGGTTATGTGATTGTTTTGGCGGAAACGGGACTCGGTGAGTCTTGACCTGCGCATATGGCTTAAATTGTCGTTGCGATATGAGTACGGGTCAGGCGGAACCGTACTCGGTCTGTGTCGTTCGGTAGGACCGTTGGCATGGATGAGGGTCTTCGGCGGTCTATGGCTTAAATTGCCGTGACCAAGGCCAGGAAGGCATAATGCTCATATGGATGACCGTCCAAAAGGCGGTGGTGGATTGGGAACGTCTATGGCTTGAATTGACGTGACGTTGGCCGGTTCGCCGAGAATGTGCCCTGAGTGCACGGGGTGTGTGGCCGTACGAGCCTACGCCAGTGTTGATGTGTATTCACATTAATATATTGCCTATACTAATAAAGTGCAGGGAAAGAGCATCGCCGCCCCGATTTTGGAGGCGGGATCGTTATAATTTGGTCAGCATTGCTGACCGTTGCTTTTGTTGGCCACCGGGCGGTGGTTTGTGCTTGCAGGTGCTGCGGAGCCGAGCGGAAAATAGCAGGCTAAAGCCCATGTTGCAGTGCTGGCCCTCGAAGGCCTAACCTTTTTTATGCTTTCCGTTTATTTCATGTATGGCCGGCATGCGAGCCGAAGTATGTAAGACATGTTTTGTTAAGCAAACCTTGTAAGGCCTTAAGGCTAGTACTTTTGTAGTTTCATTCCTATTGTTACTTCTGTAGTGGACATTCCTGCTTGGCAGGGTTCTTAAATTTGTGCAACTTAATAATTTGCTTCTGCTAGAATGACTCTGTGTAGGTCGTTGGTGATTGGTTGTATGGTTTCAACGCGTAACCAACCGGTCTGTCCGTAGTATATGGCGTCGGGCCCCGGCCGGACCTACTGCTATATGCTATGCGACGGATAGGGGTGTTACAAATTGGTATCAGACTACTGGTTTCGGTCAAGCTTAAATGAATTCGTGGACGAATTCACTTTACGGGGTGGTGAGCACATGTGTGCATCACCGTTATAACATGAAAAGAACCCATGAATGTCCACTTAGGAATGAAAATATACATGTTTGAGGAACCTGCGTGTTCCTATAATTACTGTTTGCAGTAATTTTTGGGTCGCTTATCGGTGTTTTGCACGATTATAGGTGACCAGAAGTGGCGCTGGGCCGTCTGAACGGCCAGGTTCTAAGGCGAGCAGTGCGCCAAGCGATGCGCCTGCAACACCTCCGTCTGCCGAGACCATTAGGTTGGTGGCAGAAGCGGTCATGACAATGATCAATGCGCAGCCTGCAAGGCAGGTGCAGCAGCCTGCCCCTGCTATGGAGCAAGTACCGCTTCAGACGGCAGAGCAAAGGAGGGTTGAGCAAGTAGTTTTGGAGTCAGAGTTGCCTCGGAGAGCAACGGAAAGACAACTGAAGCACGTAATGGGCTTTCATCCACCGGTATTCACGGGGGCAGAAACCCCGACCCAAGCAGAGGATTGGCTCTCAAGGGTCAACAGGGTGATGACTGCGACGGAAACGGAAGAGTGGCAGAAGACCACTATAGCGACGTTCCTTTTGGATGGGGACGCCAGACTGTGGTGGGAAGGCCTAGAGCTACATCAGTTGCGGGGAAGGCCGTTGGCCGAAGTTCCGATGGAGGAGTTTGCGAGACTATTCATGGCTCGATACCTCCCCTCGGCGCAGAGAATTGCGCTAGAAAGCGAATTTCAGAAGTTGGTGCAAGGGGATTGCACCGTTGATGAGTACCTCCACGAGTTTACTCGGTTGGGGAGATATGCCGGCGCTACCTTCGCAGACGAGGAGCGCAAGACGAGCCGCTTCTACGAAGGGCTAAGAGATGATCTAAGATTGCTACTGTCGGGGCCCAAGGCGCAGGGTTTCATGACCCTGGTCAGTTCGGCCCGGTCCTTGGAGAAGGACATGAAGAATGTCCAAGCAAAGAAGGAATCCGGTAGCAAGAAAGCGGAGTTCAAGGCACCGACTACGTCGAAGTCGGGCTATCGCAGATTCTATAAGAAAGCTAAGACGTCGGGTCCAGCTGCTTCAGGTGCCTCGGGAGCAACTACCAATCGAACCCCGGGCGCTTGTTTCACGTGTGGAAAACCGGGGCACTTTGCCCGTGACTGCTGGAGTGGACGCTCAAAGTCCGAAAGGAAACAAGGAGCTACCTACGAGGAGAAGGGCAAAGCGGTGGAGTCGACCGCGTCCCACTATGCTCCGACTCAGCCTAGAGTCTATAACTTGGGCCAGCAAGAGGCCATCAAGCAAGCGGATGTGGTGACAGGTATGAGTTAATTTATAGCAAGTTAGCTTTAATACCGTTATCTATTGCTTGTTAGCCTAATATTGTTTGTATAGGCTTTGTTGTGATTAGTGATAGTCCGGCACGGGCACTGTTCGACACGGGAGCTTCACATTCCTTCTTGTCCGAAAGTTTCATATCGCGCATCGGAGTCCCTTCTTCGATGGCGAAGGACAAGTTGGATGTGCTGCTACCGAATGGGTGCTCAATGCGTGCGGACAGGGTGTGCGCCGTAAAGGTTCACATTGGGAGCCAAGAGTTCGACTTGCTAGCGTCATTGCTACCGCTAGTAGAGTTCGACGTGATCTTTGGAATGGATTGGCTGTCAGAGCAGAAAGCTCGGATTGACTGTGACCAGAAGGAGGTCAAGCTGGGTGTAGGGCGGAAGACTACATTCGAGGGGTTAAAGGGGTCGAGCAGGACACTGATGTCTGCTCTTCAGGTGGTGAAGGCAGTTCGTGCTGGTGTAGAGCTGTTCTTCGCAATAGTGGGGGCTGTGGAGCCAAAGTCTACGTTGGATAGCATCCCCGTGGTTTGCGAATACCCCGATGTGTTCCCGGATAGTCTTCCCGGAGCCCCACCGCAGCGGGAGATTGATTTCACCATCGAGCTCGTACCGGGGGCCAAACCGGTGTCACGTGCTCCGTATAGGTTGGCGCCTAAGGAGATGGCAGAGTTGAAAGTTCAGCTAGAGGAGCTGATGGAGCAAGGGTATATGCGTCCAAGCTCGTCGCCTTGGAGCGCACCGGTCCTCTTCGTTAAGAAGAAGGATGGTAGTATGCGGCTGTGTATCGACTACAGAGAGCTGAATAAGCTAACGGAGAAGAATAAGTACCCGATCCCGAGGATTGATGATCTCTTTGATCAGTTGGTCGGATTGTCGGTATACTCCAAGTTGGACTTGAAGTCGGGGTACTATCAGCTGAGGATCAGGGAGTGTGATATCCCGAAGACGGCGTTCAGTACGAGGTATGGGCATTTCGAGTTCACGGTCATGCCGTTTGGACTGACGAATGCGCCATCGGTGTTTATGGATCTGATGGACAGGACGTTCCAAGATTTCCTGGATCGCTTTGTGATCGTCTTCATTGACAATATTTTGGTGTACTCGCAGTGCGAAGAAGACCACTTCAAGCATTTGTATTTGGTGTTGGAGACTTTGAGGAGGAATGAGCTTTACGCAAAGTTCTCCAAGTGCGAGTTCTGGCTACCCTCGGTAGGGTTCCTTGGTCACATAGTGAGTGGGGAAGGTATAGCGGTGGATCCGGCGAAGATTGTTGCGATACGGGAGTGGCCTGCGTTATCTTCTGTCGCGGAAGTCCGTAGTTTTCTCGGGCTTGCCGGATATTACAGGCGCTTCGTAGAGAACTTCTCGCGGTTAGCATTACCTCTCACGAAGTTGACAAGGAAGGATCAGAAATTCTTGTGGACGCAAGAGTGCGTGCAAGCTTTCGAGGAGCTGAAGAGACGGTTGACCACGGCGCCAGTGCTTAGTTCGCCGAGTGGGATCGAGGGCTTCGAGGTGTATAGCGACGCTTCGGGTAGTGGTTTGGGCTACGTGTTGTTGCAGCATGAGAGCGTGATAGCGTATGGATCGCGTCAGTTGAAGGTGCATGAAAGAAATTACCCGGTGCACGACTTGGAGTTGGCGGCCGTGATATTTGCACTCAAGTTGTGGAGGCACTACCTATACGGCGTAAGGGTCGATATATACACCGATCACAAGAGCCTAAAATACTTGTTGGATCAAAAGGACCTTAATATGAGGCAGAGGAGGTGGATGGAGTTCCTAGGGGACTACACCTTCAAAATACATTATGTGCCCGGGAAGGGCAACGCAGTTGCGGATGCGGTGAGCCGCAGGGCTCCCGCCCAAGCCAACTAGTTGTCGGTGCATGATGAGCGGCTAGTACGAGAGTTGGAGGAGCTTGAGATCTATTGCGTTGACAGGCAGACGAGCGCCAAAGCAATGTTAAACTGGACAGAAGTGCAATATGACCTGGCTGACCGGGTTCGGCAGGCATTGGAGTTAGATGACTCCATGAAGGAGCTTTTGGAGGCCGCTCTGGATGGGTCAAATTCCCAGTTCTCGGTGGATGATGGTTTGTTAAGGAAGGATCATCGGTTGTGCGTCCCGAGTGGGGGTAACCTCCGGGCGGAGTTGATGTACGAGGCTCATCATACCAAGTACTCAATCCACCCAGGGAGCACGAAGATGTATCGTGATCTCAAGAAGCTGTTTTGGTGGCCGGGGCTCAAGAAAGATGTGGCGTTGTACGTGGCTAAGTGCCAAACGTGCGCCTTGGTAAAGGCGGAGTGCCAAAAGCCGGGAGGATTTCTGAAGTCTTTGCCTATACCGGAGTGGAAATTCGACGATATATCTATGGACTTTGTGCACGGGTTGCCAAGGTCGCAGAAGGGGAATGACGCCATCTGGGTGATCGTAGATCGGCTAACCAAGGTGTCGCATTTCATTCCGCATAGGAAGGATGATCCGGTGGAGAAGTTGGCAAAGTTGTATGTTGATAATATTGTTAGGCTGCATGGGGTGCCCCGTAGCATTGTGAGTGATCGCGATGGGCGGTTCACGTCAAATGATTGGAGGTTGGTGCAGCAGATGCTGGGAACAAAGTTAAAGTTCAGCACAGCTTTCCATCCGCAGACGGATGGGCAGACCGAGAGGGTCAATAGAACAATGGAGGACATGCTACGCATGTGCGTTCTGGATTTCGGTAAGCATTGGGAAGACCACCTTTATTTGGTGGAGTTCGCGTACAACAACAGCTACTAAGCGAGTATACAAATGGCGCCCTTCGAGGCCCTGTATGGTAGGAAGTGTCGCACGCCGTTATCGTGGCTTGAAACGGGTGAGGCAAGGTTGTACAAGAAGCAAGAGGTGGAGAGTGCTACCTCGTTAGTGCGGATCATTCGGGAGCGCTTGTTGATCGCTCAGGACCGGCAGGCGAAGTACAACAATGCCAAGCACCGGAACGTGGAGTTCGCGGTAGGCGATTGGGTATATCTGAAAGTGAAGCCGTTCAAGGGGGTTTCGCGGGTGAGACACTTGAAAAAGTTGAGCCCAAGATACCTTGGACCTTTTGAGGTTCTGGAGCGAGTCGGCGAAGCGGCATACCGTTTGAGGCTATCGGAGGAATTAAGTAGATTACATGATGTGTTCCACATTTCTGTGTTGTGGAAGGCGGTGCAAGAGCCTTCGCAGGTGATCGCGGTTGACCAAGTGCCGGTGGACGAAGGGTTGACGACTAGGGTCAAGCCCATTCGCATCGAAGATGTTGAGGTCAAGAGGCTTTGTAGCAAAGAGATCCGGATGGTTAAGGTCCGGTGGGATAACTGCGGGCGTGAGGAGCTCTCTTGGGAATGAGAGCAGACTATGCTCGAGGAGTACCCAGAATTATTCCGCTCAGGTACTGTTTTACGTTAAGTCCTGTTTTTCCTTTATTAATTTCATGGACGAAATTTCTTTAAGGGGGATAGAATTGTAACACCCCAAATTGTTGTAGGAGCGACGGGGATCGTTTTTGGCCAAATCAGATTTTTGGTACTGGTGACACGGGCCCCGACACGGGCGTGTCGGAGGCCGTGTCGGGCGTGTCGAGCTCGGGCCGTGTCGTCGACCAGTTCAGGTCGACGATGGTCGTATGGTGGAACACGGCCTAGGACACGGGGGTGTCCCAGGCCGTGTCACACCTGTGCTGTGCGGTTGTGTACACGGGCAGTGATACGGGCACGAACACGGGCGTGTCTAGCTTGACACGGGCGTGTCCAATGCCGTGTCACCAAGCCGTGTACCCCTCTGACTGCAAAGTGTTGATTTATTGCACACGGGGGGGGGGGGGGGGGGGGGGGGGCGTGACACGGGTCTCGACACGGGCGTGTCGGAGGCCGTGTCACATGCCGTGTGCTGGTTTTCAATTTGGGTCGAGACAGCGAATGAGCTACACGGCCAGGCACACGGCCGTGTGCCAACCCGTGTTCGGCCCAGATTTTATTATTTTTGGATTTAATCCGGGCCGTTCGTTTCCTTGGCTTTGGATCCGACGGTGGGGGGCTGCTCCTGGGTGGTTTTAGCCAGGAATAGGGTTTTGAAACCCTTATTTCTCTTGGATAATCTCTCTCTAAGTTTTAGAGAGAGGGGAGAGCAAGTTTGGTGGAGGAGTCCAAGATCCAGCCGCCGGAAGATCTTCGGAGCTCCGAATCGCGATCCGAGTCCAGATCCGCGGAGGCGACGCCGTTGCGGTGCTTTCCAACCGTATAGTTTTCGATGGCACCGCGGAAGAATGCAAGGGTAACGATTTCTCATCCTTGGGCATGTGAAGCCCTCTTTTCCTTTGCATAGGAAGCCCGCTCTCGCGAGTGAGCAAAGAGTTGGAGCGTTCCTTGGGGTAGATATGTGAAGTCCCCCTTGTGTAGAGTCCGTATGCGAAAACGGACAAAGGCATTGTGTGTGAAGCCTATCCGGACAAGTAGAGCCGGATCGGTGATGTTGCATTGCATTTGAACCGGGGAAGACTCCGGGTGTTTGGGCATTTTTCGGGTTTTCTACGTGGTAGATTGCATCAGGGAGCCTTGGAGATTAACTCCAAGGTGCACCCGGAAAACTGGGCAAAAGCGGGTTTTGCCAACACGGTGGCCGGGGAGCCAACGTGAACATAACCGGGTTATGTGATTGTTTTGGCGGAAACGGGACTCGGTAAGTCTTGACCTGCGCATATGGCTTAAATTGCCGTTGCGATATGAGCACGGGTCAGGCGGAACCGTACCCGGTCTGTGTCGTTCGGTAGGACCGTTGGCATGGATGAGGGTCTTCGGCGGTCTATGACTTAAATTGCCGTGACCAAGGCCAGGAAGGTATAATGCTCATATAGATGACCGTCCAAGAGGCGGTGGTGGATTGGGAATGTCTATGGCTTGAATTGACGTGATGTTGGCCGGTTCGCCGAGAATGTGCCCTGAGTGCACGGGGTGTGTGGCCGTACGAGCCTACGCCTGTGTTGATGTGTATTCACATTAATATATTGCCTATACTAATAAAGTGCAGGGAAAGAGCATCGCCGCCCCGATTTTGGGGGCGGGATCATTATAATTTGGTCAGCATTGCTGACCGTTGCTTTTGTTGGCCACCGGGCGGTGGTTTGTGCTTGCAGGTGCTGCGGAGCCGAGCGGAAAATAGCGGGCTAAAGCCCATGTTGCGGTGCTGGCCCTCGAAGGCCTAACCCTTTTTATGCTTTCCGTTTATTTCATGTATGGCCGGCCTGCGAGCCGAAGTATGTAAGACATGTTTTGTTAAGCAAACCTTGTAAGGCCTTAAGGCCGGTACTTTTGTAGTTTCATTCCTATTGTTACTTCTGTAGTGGACATTCCTGCTTGGCAGGGTTCTTAAATTTGTGCAACTTAATAATTTGCTTCCACTAGAATGACTCTGTGTAGGTCGTTGGTGATTGGTTGTATGGTTTCAACGCGTAACCAACCGGTCTGTCCGTAGTATATGACGTCGGGCCCCGGCCGGACCTACTGCTATATGCTATGCGACGGATAGGGGTGTTACAAGAAGTGTCGAGACTCTGGGCTACCGCCAGGCGCTAGCATTAACGCGCCGCGCTAGCCAGTCGACAAACGTCGAGAGAAGAAGTGTCAAGACTCTGGGCTATCGCCAGGCGTTAGTACTACCGTAGGCGCTAACGCGATGATTTATTTGGACCTAGCACTCTGGATGGTTTCAGAGCTAGCTCTACCACATCGCGCTAGGTCTTCGACGAGTTTCGAAGGCAGAAATGTCGAGCTCAGCGCTACCGCCAGGCAACTGGATTACTGCAAGCGGTAAATTAACGATTTATTCGAGCCTAGCGCTCTGGAAGATTTTTACGGTAGCGCCTACCGCGCGGCGCTAGTCTTGTCAAACGGATGTTGCCTTTTCAGGAACGTCGCATCCTATGTTACCGCGGGGCACTAGCTCAAATGAAAAGACAAAAGATCGTTTCGAAGACTACTTTCCAGTTTTGGAGGACAAGTGGAACAACAAGCGCGCGAAACTACCGTATGCGCTAGTCTTACCGTCGGCGGTAGTCTGTTTTAATGAAGATGTATAAAAGCCGCTGCGTTTCTTGTTGTCATAACGGCTCCAAGACGAATTTTGACGAAGGGTTTCTAAAATCCAGATTTCGACCGCCTCCTTGCGCCTGTCTCCACTTGTCTTCGTCAAAGTTGAAGGAAGCCTTCTCCCTCCAGTTCGTGAATGAAGAACTCCAGCGATCCAGAATCTTCATTGACCACTGAGAATCGACCAGTTGCTAGCCAACGAAGATCTCAAGCACCAGCTGTAGATCGCACACCAGAGAAGTTGTCAAGAGGGAGAACTTCATTTTCTTATCATCTTTACTTTTAATCTCTGTACTCTTTTTCTATTTTCTATCTAGTTTTTTGTAAGGAAATTCGACCGGAGAGGTTCGCCGGAATCTGGGAAGGATTCCGCGGTAAATCATCCCGGGATTTGGGACATCTAGATCGGAGGATCTAGCGGGGCTTTAAGACCCTCCCTTGTGTGGAGGTGAAGAGTGGGCTCTAAGACCCTTCCTTGTGTGAAGGTGAAGAGTGGGCTCTAAGACACTTCCTTGTGTGGAGGTGAAGAGTGGGATCTAAGACCCTTCCTTGTGTGGAGGTGAAGAGTGGGCTTGAATGCCTTTCCTGGAGGGAAAGGGTGAGAGCCAACCGGTCATAGTTTGGTTGGTATATAAACCAAAAGAATCTGTATTCTTATCGTCTCTGATCTTTGACGCCATGAAGATCAAGTTTTGATGTATACTCATCTTGTACTGTTTTTCATTATTGATTTAATGCAATGAAATTCTTTTCTCTGTGATTGTTTTGGTGTGTGAAATTTTTAAATTCATCAAACATTCGCAAACTTTATTCACCCCCCCCCCTCTAAGGTTGGCCACTAGATCCAACATTGACTTCATTCTCAGCGGTATTAGACTTGGTGCTGAGAAATGCGGCTTTCAGCGGCTATTTCTGAATCTTCTCAATGGTATCGCTGAGAAGATCATTCAATCTCAGCAGTATTTGCCTTAGCGCTGAGATCAATGACTCTCAGTGGTTTTTGCATTCTTCTCATTTTCTTACAGATATAGCCGAGAACTATAAGCTATCTCAGCTGTATAGTTTAGCTTTACTTTGACCAATATCTTGGAGTAATAACCAAGTACCCTACATGCTCATAAAGTAGATATGCATTAAATATAATATATTCTTAGCATTGGTAGTGATGCCACTTTAAATCTTGGAAGATTGAGGGCAATCTTCACAATAATCTCCCTCTATTTGAAGAAGGAAGAACACCTTATATTGCTAAGTAACATTAACCAAACTTTTGATAAGAAAATATCAATAGAATTATGTTACCACATACAACATGTAAGTGATCAACAAATTAAAATATTTTATAATGCACCAAAACTTTTTATCATAAATAACTATCAAGCATATCAACAAAGTGAACAATAAATCATGAAGGCATTACAGATTTAAACATGTAATCATAAGAGTTAAACCAAGATACATAATTCTTTTTCAGTTTTAATTTAGATTATAATCAAATGAAATTTCAGAATTCATAGAATGATAGTCCATTGGCTAGCTAGATGTATCAGTTTTCCTCTTCTTGGAAGCAGAGCCTGAGCCTTCACCTTGTGCATCAGCTAATCTTTCAACATGTTTAGCTTTGTTGTCCTGCCTTTTGAAGAACAAGAAAGGCTTGGGAAGGTACTTGGAGGGTATTCTTCTTGGATTGTTCTTGTGTACCAAGTTTTCTTTGTTTACCCTTTCCCTTAGAGAGTTCCTCTCCAAGTGTTTGATCCACTCTTCACAAGGATAAACATTGTCAATGTTCTTTAAGAGTTTCCTATGATTGATCCAAGAATTTATGATGATTTTTTCAGAGCCTTCACTCCACTATTCATAATCAGGATCTTCAGCAATTTCTACCCTTCTTTTGGCCATGAACTCCACGTGAAGCATCAGGCCAACTCTCATTCTTCTCTTAGCCAGCTGAGCATCCTGAGCCACTCTGGCTTGCGCCTGGAAATCAAAGTCTTCAGACCTTTTAGGATCCAATAGGGGTAAATGTAAGACAACCCTCGTTCCCTGAAGAACCTTAAGAGCTTGTAATGTATTGTCCTTCTCCCCCTTTCTGGCTTTTTCATCAATTTTATTTTCCAAATGGAGAGTGTTGGCTTCAAGCCTACTGGACACAGTTTGGAAAACATTTTCCAAATCTTCTATAATAGTGTCCATGTTCTCAATGGCTAGTTCAACTGCCCATATCTGAGTGGAGAAAATATACTCTTCTACATGATCCACTCTCTGTCGCATGACTTCATCTGTTTGACTGATATAGTTTTTCACACTATGATGGTCAAGGACAGACTCCTTCAGGCTATCATCCATTGACCTGAGAATGGTAACATTCAACTTGATAATGCTTACTTCCAGGTCAAACGATCTTGTGATCTGTTGGTTGATGTGTGCAATGTCATCTCTCAGAATCTTAATATCACTTTTTAGTTCAGTTTTAACCTTCTGTACCTTTGACATAAGGTCATTCATTAGTCCTTGAACATATTCATCAATGTAGCTCTTCAGTGATGTTGCTTTCTCATCCAGGAGAGCTTTGAGTGAAGCAATGATTGAGTTTTCTGCATTGATAATAGAAGATAGATGTGGGGGCATCTGTATTAGTCAAAGATTAGCAGGTGCAACACTTTTCCCTTGGTCCTCTTGGCCATCCAACTCAACTGGAGTGGATGTCTTAGTTACTTGAGAGAAAGGTACTTCTTCTTCCTGAGAAGGGACTTTAGTGTGAAGCACCCCCTCAACATGATCATCTGAATTTAGAAATTATTCAAGAGGATTTACGAAGTTTTCCTCTGAGTCATCTGGGATTTGACTAATTCTTTCTTGGAGATTATCAATTATTCTGTCAATTTCTCCTTGCAGATTCTTAGGTAATTGGTGCATCTCCCCCTCAGTTGGGGCATCATCCATGGCTTGATCTCTTGGAATTTCTCCTCTATCTTCTGCATTTCTCTCTGACTCCTCTTGAGTAGAGATATTATCGCTCACCTGAATTCCTTGATCTTTAACAACAAAATCTTCTTCTTCATATGAAGATAGATCATTTTCAAAAATAGGTGTGCGGTTAGCATCATTATGACTTTCAGAGTCAGAACCAGAAGAATTTTCTTTAGTTGTTGTATCTCCCTTTGTTGTTATCTTGTCCTTTGTATGGGCAACTTGGCTCTTTGGTAGAACTCTGGTGAACCATTCCAGAGTCTTTACATACATTTTCTTCATATAGTGGATCTTGACTCCTTAAGTCTTGTTGAAATGCTCAATATAAGCATTTATCAAAAATAGGGATAGGATTTTGTCTAGGTTTGGAACCTTTAGGCAAACAATCACCTTTTGAAAGACCATCATATCCCAATCAGTTCTTTTTTGTATAAGTACTCTTATAATAATTTCAAACATAGGCTTTGAAATATTATCATGGGAACATGTCTTACACAGCATGGCTTTCTCAATGATATCAGCTAGGAGTTTGCCTCTTTGGTTGAAGCATTTTCTCTTTAATGACCCAGATCTTTCTCCATTATATCCACACCATACAAAGGCTTGCTCAATATCCTGGGCAGATACCTCATCTTCTCCTTCATTGCCAATAGAAGGCAGGTGAAGGGCCTTGTCCAACCTTTTGGGTTTTATCTTTATTCTCACTCCTCCTACTTTGCTCTTGATTTTGTACTTTGATGTGGAGAGGTGTGCATTGGAATACAGCTTCAACACATCATCTTTCAGAATTGTTGTTAGTTCTGAAAATAAGAATTCTAGGCCGGCGACCTCTAACATGTTAATTACTTCTTTAATCTTTAGAGGAGCATGTTGAAATCCATTTCTCACTACTTCATAACCTTCTTGAAGTATCTTAGCTAATTTTGGAGCCATTTGATCTGAGAGCTTAGACGCTAAGAAGCTGAGAAAGATAGAGTATTGTCAACGGCTTTCTAGGGAATAGTGTTTAAGTTCTCAGTTCTTTAACAACAAAATTTTCTTCTTCATATGAAGATAGATCATTTTCAAAAATAGGTGTGCGGTTAGCATCATTATGATTTTCAGAGTCAAAACCGAAAGAATTTTCTTCAGTTGTTGTATTTCCCTTTGTTGTTATCTTGTTCTTTGTATGGGCAACTTGGCTCTTTGGTAGAACTCTGGTGAACCTTTCCAGAGTCTTTACATCCATTTTCTTCATATAGTGGATCTTGACTCCTTGAGTCTTGTTGAAATGCTCAAGATAAGCATTTATCAAAAATAGGGACAGGATTTTGTGTAGGTTTGGAACCTTTAGGCAAACAATCACCTTTTAAAAGACCATCATAGCCCAATCAGTTCTTTTTTGTATAAGTACTCTTATAATAATTTCAAACATAGGCTTTGAAATATTATCATGGGAACATGTCTTACACAGCATGGCTTTCCCAATGATATCAGCTAGGAGTTTGCCTCTTTGGTTGAAGCATTTTCTCTTTAATGACCCAGATCTTTCTCCATTATATCCACACCATACAAAGGCTTGCTCAATATCCTGGGCAGATACCTCATTTTCTCCTTCACTGCCAATAGAAGGCAGGTGAAGGGCCTTGCCCAACCTTTTGGGTTTTATCTTTATTCTCACTCCTACTTTGCTCTTGATTTTGGACTTTGATGTGGAGAGGTGTGCATTGGAATACAGCTTCAACACATCATCTTTCAGAATTATTGTTAGTTCTGAAAATAAGAATTCTAGGCCAACGACCTCTAACATGTTAATTACTTCTTTAATCTTTAGAGGAGCATGTTGAAATCCATTTCTCACTACTTCATAACCTTCTTGAAGAATCTTAGCTAATTTTGGATCCATTTGATCTGAGAGCTTAGACGCTAAGAAGCTAAGAAAGACAGAGTATTGTCAACGGCTTTCTAGGGAATAGTGTTTAAGTTCTCAGTTCTTTAACAACAAAATCTTCTTCTTCATATGAAGATAGATCATTTTCAAAAATAGGTGTACGGTTAGCATCATTATGACTTTCAGAGTCAGAACCAGAAGCATTTTCTTCAGTTGTTGTATTTCCCTTTGTTGTTATCTTGTTCTTTGTATGGGCAACTTGGCTCTTTGGTAGAACTCTGGTGAACCTTTCTAGAGTCTTTACTTCCATTTTCTTCATATAGTGGATATTGACTCCTTGAGTCTTGTTGAAATGCTCAAGATAAGCATTTATCAAAAATAGGGACAAGATTTTGTGTAGGTTTGGAACCTTTAGGCAAACAATCACCTTTTGAAAGACCATCATAGCCCAATCAGTTCTTTTTTGCATAAGTACTCTTATAATAATTTCAAACATAGGCTTTGAAATATTATCATGGGAACATATCTTACACATCATGGCTTTCCCAATGATATCAGCTTGGAGTTTGCCTCTTTGGTTGAAGCATTTTATCTTTAATGACCCAGATCTTTCTCCATTATATCCACACCATACAAAGGCTTGCTCAATATCCTGGGCAGATACCTCGTCTTCTCCTTCACTGCCAATAGAAGGCAGGTGAAGGGCCTTGTCCAACCTTTTGGGTTTTATCTTTATTCTCACTCCTCCTACTTTGCTCTTGATTTTGGACTTTGATGTGGAGAGGTGTGCATTGGAATACAGCTTCAACACATAATCTTTCAGAATTGTTGTTAGTTCTGAAAATAAGAATTGTAGGTCGACGACCTCTAACATGTTAATTACTTCTTTAATCTTTAGAGGAGCATGTTGAAATCCATTTCTCACTACTTCATAACCTTCTTGAAGTATCTTAGCTAATTTTGGAGCCATTTGATCTGAGAGCTTAGACGCTAAGAAGCTGAGAAAGACAGAGGATTGTCAACGGCTTTCTAGGGAATAGTGTTTAAGTTCTCAGTTTACTTAGCTTTATACATTTTTTAAATTTCACCTTTATTTAATTGCTTTATTTTGGAATTGAAGCACCAACAACTTGACCGATCAAAAAGAGTTGATTTAACCGTTGAGATTTATCATCTTTTAACATAGCATCTCGTCTCAGCAATATCGTTGATACGAGGAGATATACCGATGAGTATTTTCTCAACGACAACCAAGAAGTAGCTTGTCTCAGCTAGCCATCTTAGTCAGGCTTCTAATCTGGATTACTCAATTAGATTTCTTAGCCAGTGTTCTCAGCTAGTCATTGTCACCTAATGAGATTTATCAGTTAAGGTTGACTATCTATTTTGATATTGAACCTGAGTTTTCTAGCAGCTAACCGAGATTGAAATTATTGAACAGAATAAATTTCTACTAGACAATCATACATTTATGTATATGAATCAATCAATGGTAACTAATAAGAATATATTCAGACAATAAAAGTTTAAAATTTGATAACTGAAATGATATGTGAGGGATAAATTACTCCATTTTAACATACCTAACTCAATTTTAAATGAATTAAACTTAACCTCATCCAGTGGCTTTGTAAAGATATCTGCTACTTGTTTGTCAGTGGGGACAAATTCAAGGCAGATACCTTCACTCTCAACATGTTCTCCAATAAAATGATACCTTATTTCTATGTGCTTAGTCCTGCTATGTGAGACATGATTCTTAGCAATGGAAATAGTACTGGATGAGTCACAAAACAAGGGGATTTTACTCACCTTGAGGTTATAGTCCTCCAATTGATGTTGAATCTACAGTAATTGTGCACAATAACTCCTTGCAGATATGTAAACGGACTTAGTAGTGAATATGGTCACACTGGTCTGCTTCTTACTGCTCTAGGAAATCAAACTCCTTCCTAGGAATTGACAAGTACCACTTGTACTTTTCTTGTCCTCTTTACAACCTGCAAAATCTGTATCTGGAAATCCAGTTAGTTCAAAATCATTATTCCTAGGGTACCACAGGCTAAGATGTTAACTTCCCTTGAGGTATCTCAAAATCCTCTTTGCAGTTGAGTAATGAGATTCCTTAGGGCATGTCTGGTACCTAGCACAAACACATGTTGCATACATATTGTCTAGTCTACTAGTAGTTAAATATAATTGAGATCCAATGATACACCTATACATGGATTTATTAAAAGATTTCCCTTTCTTATCCTTGTCCAGGGATATATTTGACCCCATGAGAGTTTTCATGGTGGAGACTGATTCCATTCCAAACTTCATAATAAATTCCCAAGTGTAATTAGTTTGAGAGATGAATATCCCCTCATCAGACTATTTCACTTGGAGACCTAGAAAGTACTTGAGCTCCCCATGCTGCTCATTTCAAACTCCCCTTGCATAAGGTTGGAAAACTTTTTGCAAAGGTTGTCATCAATAGACCAAAAAATTTGGACTAAGAGACACTTGTTATTTGTTTCCCTTATGAACAATATGATATCTATCTTCCCCCTTAAGAACTTGTTCTTAATGAGGAAGCTAGACATGGTTTCATACCAAGTCCTAAGGACTTGTTTTAACCCATATAAGGCTTTCTTAAGAAAATAGACATGAGATTTAAGAGTTGGATAAACAAAATCTGAGGGTTGTTCTACATACATCTCTTCCTTAAGATTAGCATTCAGGAATGCTGACTTGACATCCATCTGGTAGACTTTGAATCCATTGAATGTTGCATATGCCATGAACATACTAATAGCTTCCAACCTTATAATTGGGGCAAAGGTTTGATCAAAGTCAATCCTTTCCTCTTGCCTATAAACCTTAGCTACTAGTCTAGCCTTATTCTTCACAATGACACTGCTCTCATCCATCATATTTATGTATATCCATTTTGTTTCAATGATGTTGTGTCCTTATGGCCTTGGCACCAACTTCCAAACCTTATATCTCTTGAACTGTTGAAGTTCTCCTTATATTGCATTAATCCAGAATGCATCTTGATTGACATCTTCAAATCTTTTTGTCTCTACTTGAGATAGGAAGCTCAAGATAGAGCTTCATTCTGAAATTTGCTTCTAGTGGTGACACCTTGAGTTGCATCTCCAATTATGAGGGTGTTGGGATGGTCCCTCATATGCTTGGTTGTTGTAGGCATCCTTATATCACCATGCTGAGCAACTAGAACTATTTCAGCTGTCTGTTTCTCTTCAATAATTTCTTGTGTGCTGTCAGCTGGCTGAATGTCTTCACAGAGCACTTCAACTTGAGATGAACTCCTGCTTGAGCTTAAATTGTCATGGATGGATAGATCTTCTATGTTGAGCTTAGAATCAGCGTCATTAGGAAAACTAGTCCAGCCTCTGTATAAAAGGCATATCCTTTGGTGACTCCTCTGTCTAAGCCTTCAAAGATAACTTTTGGACCATTCTTCACAGAAGTATAGTTCTTCAATAAGCTCAATGTCACTGTCATATGCCTTGAGCACCCACTGTCCAAGTATCATATTTATTTGAGATTAGTACTTGAACTATCCTGCAAAATGTGATTCGTTTTACCTTAGGAGCCCAGTTGAACTTGGGCCCTAGGATCTTATTAGCATAATAAAAAAACATTTTTTACCAATAACAGCTCTAGCTGGAAAACTCTTCTTTGCACTAGGCACATTAGGGTTGTGCCAATAATCTATGGCAAAGTGTCCCACCTTGCCACAATATCAACACTCATGGATGTTGCATCTTCTCTTCTAAATATTATTTGAGAGACGGAGCATCAAATTTTTGTTGTTCAGTAGAGAAGATAACAACATACTTCCTATTTCTCTCAGGTATAATTTGGCAGGAGGCTCAACGGTAAACAGGCTTACTCGACGGTATCTGTTTGTCAGCAACTGATGCCTGCTTTGCAGCTGACATGGTGTTGATGGCATTAGATATGGCCTTTTGAGAGTTGTTTACTATCTTGCCATCAACCATCTTCTTTGCTGGAGGTTATTAGGAGGATGCGACTTCCTTATCCTTGAGTGTAGGGGCTGGAGAACCAAACACAAATGGTCCATGATGGGCCATTTGGATTTCTTCATAAGGAGCTTTCAAAGCACACAACTCCATGCTCTTTCTTCCTTCATTGTTAGTGGCACTTTTGCCCTTACTATGGGTACTCCCATTCTTCTAGTGATCATAAATACTATCTTGGTCATACATATTAGAAGGGAGCAATACCTTTTGAAAAGTAATCTGAGGCTTCACTGGAGCTTTCCCCTTACTTCTATTCCAAGATCATGATGCCCTTTTATTGAATCCCATGCCCCTCCTATTTTTTGGGAGGTGAAATAGTCAATGATGGGAAGCACAGATTTTGCTTAGAGAATTGAGCTACTAGCTTCCTCTCTTTGATGATCTTCTCTTCAAGATCCTTAATGATCTTTCCCTTCTAGACTATGGTGCTGACTTGAATGATGGTGATTGCTTTCAGCTGACTTATTTCTCTACTCATCTGAGCTAGTTTGGTAGCTGACTCAGATTGCATAGATGTAGTTTGCTGCAGAGAAGCAATCTCCTTAGCTTGCCTCTTGATAAGCATCTTGCTCTTCTTTAGAGCATTCAAGATAACACCACATCTGTCAATCAATTGATTGACATCATATTCAGATTCTGATTCATCCTTATCATTAGATGTGTAGGATGCTTCAGAATCTGAGCCAATCATATACTCAGAATCAGAAGAGGAGATGGCTAGAATAAGAACCTCATCAGGATCTGATTCAACCTGAGTTTTATCTTTAGTTGTGGCCATCAAGCCACAACATCCTTCTTCTGCTTCACAGTCACTTTCAGGACTTGATAATGGAGCCCTATTCCCTAACCTGACAGCATGATATGTATCTTTTTCAACAGTAGCAAACAACCCAATATAGACTTCTTCTTCCTCAGAATCTGAAGAATCTGAGTCACTTTGACTCCAGCTCTTCTTCTCCTTCTTGGCAATGAGAGTCTTCTCAGACTTCTTGCCCTTGTGGTGATGTTTTTTGTCACCAACATGCTTCTTTTCTTTACCGACATCATTTTCTTTTCTTTTTACTAGGCAGTAAGCAATGACATGTCTAGGCTTGCTACAATAATAACAAACAATATTAGCAGAAACATGTTTACTAGAGTTAGAGCCATGCCTTTCCCCCTTATGGTTTTTCTTGTGATAGGATGAGGAAGAAGGCTTGCTTGTCCAGTGCTTTTTCTTGGACATCATTTTCTTGAACTGCTTAGAGAAGGCAGCAAACTCCCCATCTAACATCTCAGCATCAGATGTGTTGGTTTCAGAGAACTATGAGTCAGCAGGTCTTCTAGGAAGAGAGAAAGCTCTCCCCTTGTTCTTCTCCTTGGCCTTGAGGACCACTGCCTTCTCTTTCACATGGGACTTGGCAGCATTGTCCTCCTCATTTTCTGAAATTAAGATGAATCTCATAAGAGAGCAGCTTTCCATATAGGGTGTGAGGAGGAATGTTGGAAATGCTCCCCATTTCCATGATGTCACATATCTTGTTGTCCCATTCTCTAGTTAGAGACCTAAGGAACTTGTCATTCAGCTCATAATCTGTGAAGACCCTCTCATAGGTCCTTAGTTCATTCAATATCTTGAAAAAAATTTCATAGCAATCAGTTATGCTATCCTTGCCTCTCTGCTTGAAGGCCTCATATTCCTAGTTGAGGAGGGATTTTCTGTCATCCCTTACCTCTTATATCCTCCATGTATACAATGAGGGTGTCCCACATTTCTTTTACAATTTGGCAGTGGACCAAGTTCCTAAAGGTAGAGTCATCAATGATATCAACAATTATATTTGTTGCTCTCTTGTCCATTGTGACCAGTATAATCTCATCCTTTGTCATGTCTGCATACTTCTTGGGAACTTGCATATTTGGATCAATGGTGGAGACCTTCATGGGAATTAAAGGCTCCTCTTCTACTATGATGTAGATTCTTGGGTCAGATGTTTCCATGAACAGCCTAACCCTCTGCTTCCATATGTCAAAGGTTTCCTTTTTACATATGGGCAATTTCATAGAGCTCATCTCCTTATGATGCTCACTGAAAGACATGGTGTAAGGTTATACTACCCTCTTAAGATCCGGTTAGACTATTAAGTCCCTTTTTGACCAACCTAACTTTGATACCACTTGATAGATTATGCGTACACTTGAATAGGTCTTTAGTTTCAAACAAATGCTCTTGTTTGAAGTTATGTAATATTTCAGTAATTTTTGCGGGCAAAAATCCTTTGAAGGTGGGTGATTTGTAACGATCCAAAGCAAAAATTGAACCTATATATATATATATATATATTATCGATATAATAATGAAAATAAATTCCTGATAATGAAAATAAACTAAAATCAGTGTCGATATAATGTCGCACTTTTATTTTTCAAGTTCGAAATTTTCGTGTTTTTGTAACGCTCGTTCCGTGTTGTTTTTATTTTATTTCTCTTTGATATGATCAGATTCATTGCTAACATTTGTTTGATGGGACTGACTGGTTCATATTGTTGCATTATGACTGAAATATAAAGTTGAGTGTAAGTTGGCTATATGTTGGCTGGATTTTAAGTAAGCTAGCTCTTTTCTAGTTGGTTGACTTGGGCTGGTCGGTGTCATATGCTAGATTTAAGCGGTGGGTTGAGTGGTGGAGTATATTTGAGGAGGTGAGCAGTGGACTCCTTTCTTTATTTAGCTGCTTAAGACGTTCCCCTTTCATCATTTTCGTCTCTTGGAGAACTCGACATCGTTGGTTGACGCTAGGGCATGCTCGATTTCTCTTCTCTTTGCTCAACAACCTTTCATTCTCGTATCATCGGGGTTGGAAAGGTTCGGTAAGGGCTGGAGCTTGGCTTTTGTGGTGTTTTTATGTTCATGGGATTCTCAACTTCAACACTCCACTATGAGCCATTTTCCCTTTCCCCATTCTTCTTCTCCATTAAAACTGTTGGAATGGATTTAAAACTGCTTGACTTTTTTGTTTGTTGAAAGGATTTAAAGAGTATGGTAACTTTGAGAGTAGGGTTTTATGATTAATTTGGGGGTTTTAATGTTACTTTCTTTCCCCCTGTCATTTAATTGCTACCAACGGTTGGCCAGCTAATTGGATTGAAGATTCTTTTGGTTTCTTTGCTTTCTCTGATGGTCAGCCATCTGCATTGGTAGTCTAACTCATCTAGAGAGGGGGGATGAAGATGTGTCTTGCAGCTTTAGTGGGTTCTTTTTATTTCAGTAGTCAAGTAAGAAAGAAAGCAAGCACACAGAAAACACAGAGATTTATAGTAGTTCCCCAAGGTCTAGGTACATTCACTTTCCCTCTACACCTATCCAACTATGTGCTAGACTAGGCAACCTTCTCCAAACTTGGCTCAACTGAGCTTACAACACAAATCCCTCATGATTTCTCAGGTCTCCTCCAAGACCCTATCTCAGGCACACATGTCCTACACTCAGGTTTATCAAGAACCCCTACCTTAGAGTTCTCCAACTCCTACAGCTCAGAAACCTTACAGGTTTCCTACCTCAGACTTGACTCAAGTCCTACCTCAGATTTCCACTGAAATCCTACCACCTAGGCTGGGAGTACAACCGTACAACTCAAGCACAAGATCTCTACAACTCAGGCACAAAGGCCCTACATAAAATATATTGAAAGAGATTACAACAAAAGTCTAATTTATATTTTGACCTTGAAGATTGAGACCTTCTGTTTTTCTTGCTTTGATGGTAAGATATGGAGTTGGTCCCTGACTGAATGATCTTCAGGTTTTGCGCAGATTAGGGCAAGCACGACCTTGATCTTCTTCTTCTTGCAGATGGAAGAAGATCAATCTTGAGTCACAAAATCGACTCTATTTGTTCTTCTGAACGCCTTCAACCAAAACTATCTTCTTCTTCTTTGAGCGTCGTCAAACTCTTTCTTGAGATTAGGTTTTGTGTAATGGCACTGTTCCATTGATCTAAAAGTCTCTCTTTATACTCTTTGACAATCTGCAACATGTTCAGAAAACGTCTTGTCAAAGCATGGACATGAATAGAATAGTTTATTCCTGCTTTCGGTGCTAGCACCAATTTTGACTTCCACCAATTCAGTACTGGCTCAATGACATTATTTGAATCTTGTCAGCTGTACCGCTGAGTATTGACTTCATTCTCAGCGGTATTAGACTTGGTACTGAGACATGTGGCTTTTAGTGGTTATTTCTGAATCTACTCAACGGTATCGCCGCGAAGATCATTCATTCTCAACGATATTTGTCTTGACACTGAGATCATTAACTCACAACAGTTTCTGCATTTTTCTCATTGTCTTATAGATATAGCTTAGAACTATAAGCTATCTCAGCTGTATAGTTCAGCTTTGCTTTGACCAATATCTTGGAGTAATAACCAAGTATCTTGCATGCTCATAAAGTGGATATGCATCAAATACAATATGTTCTTAGCATTGGTAGTGATGTCATTTCAAATCTTGAAAGATTGAGGGCAATCTTTCCGACAAGCTATATGGTGGAAATTGCTTTGGAATATAACTACCTTTTTGGCTGCTGTTGTAAGCTGTCACGGACTACTAAGAGAGGCTCTTATTGCCTCCACTTAATGTCTCTTGTGGTTGTCATTAAAGGCTCTTATTGGCTGTCCTTGGTAACTCTTAGTGGTTGCCTTTATGTCATTTATTGACATACTCTTCCATGATGGAACTTGACATTTGTGAGCGAGTCTTCATTATAATTCTACAGGATGAATATATATATATATATATATATATATATATATATATATATATATATATATATATATATATATATATATATATATATATATATATATATATGTGTGTGTGTGTGTGTGTGTGTGTGTGGTTAAAGTTTATCATTTTGCGTTTGTACATTCATTTAAGTTGTTCCCCGCCTTTGACAACTCCTATTGAGTGAAAATTATTTCACTGATACTTCAGTGGATGACGTTCAGTGATAGGTGTGATGAAAATCCTGGTGCTGATAAAGGCAAAGGAAAAGCAGCGAATATTTTTTCTTTAATTATGCTTAGCTTTAGCTTATTTTCATAATACAAGTTGTATAACTTTTTCTCATACTATAGAAAGTATTTTTTTAATTGTATATTGACATGAAATTGAAATAATTCAAAATTTTGAATCACTAGTAAGAATATGAGAATCGCTAAATGTTACAAAATTTGAAAGAGCAAGAATAATCGATGATTTCTGAGGAGAATTATAAATAAATACACACATGTGTAATTTGACATCAGTACAAATATGAACAATGAATACATGTACATAACTAAGAATAAAAAACGAAATAAATTTAATTATACATCGATGTGTAGGAAATGTTAAGGGTTAACCCAGTAGTTGTAGGGGTTGAATAGTCCATGGCAAAATACTCATGAGATTTATATGCCCAGAGATCATTGAAGGCCCAAAGGTCGTTGAAGACCAAGAAATGATACATCCTAAATATACCCTTATGATTTTCTAATTTTATAAAAGTAAGATATGCAAGAAATGTGACGTGGAATTGCATATAAATGAAAAAATTGATACTGAACGTCAAGGGAATCAGTTTTGAATGAAAAGAATTATAATGAACACGAAGTGAATAAGTTATGAAAAGAAATGCATAGAAAGATACAGAAATGCAAAGACAATGAAGAACCATGAAGAACTAATAAAGAGAATACAAGCATTTGAAATATAACTTAATGTTGCATACACACTGCATTTTTCTTATTGATTTTTACGGAAATATTTACTGCATTTGTCTATACCAAAATTTAAATGTATATGCATATTGCAACTAATATTTATTGTCTGCATGCACAATAGTTAAAGAGCTAAGTTCTTCACTTAGTCATATTTTTTATGACTAAACTCATCGTGATTTCTATTTTTAGGTAGTTGAGGCGACCTTGAGTGCGCCAAGAAAAGCTAAGTCGACCGAGGAAGAACAAAAAAGAATCGTTGCAGAACGATCCAAGGTATGTGTTAAGCATTTTATATGTTTATTTTGTACTCTTGCATTATATATGTTGCGGCAAATGTTTGATAAATTTACTCAGATACAGAATTTCAGTGAGGTCTGAAATGGGGCCTCACATAGGATGATGCTCAATTTGTTGACGTAGGTTTTGTCATAAATATTGGTTGACCTCGATCACATTAACACTCATATAGGCCTGCTCAAAATGCCAGATCAGGGCCGGGCCGGTCGGGACCGAGCTTTTTGCCACTCGGGCTCGAGCCGGCCCGGATTGAGCCGGGCTCGGGCCCACTCTAAAAAAAGGGCCTGCTAAGGCCCCCAAGACCGGGTTGGTCCCGGGCCGGCCCGGTTTTCCTATAGGCGGAAAATCCCGCCAAAATTTTCCCGCCTATAATGAAAATCAAGCCTGGGGCGGGATTTCCGTGGCCCGGGTGTCGAGCCTAGGCTAGGCCCAGCTCCCAGACTTATTCGGGCCCAGCCCGGGCACCAAACTAATATGGGAGCCATGTAAGGCCCCCCATGCCCGGCCTAGGCCCGGGCCGGGAACCGGACCGATATGGGAGCCCTGTAAGGCCCCCAAGCTCGGCCTAGGCCCGGGCCAAGCCTAGCTGGGCTTTTTCTGGGTCGGGCCCGATGTTTTTGAATACCACTACACTCGTATGTAATTTAGTTTCCACTTGCCCCACATACCACATATTGCTATTAGCACTCGTTGTTAACGCTTCGATTATTGTAGTCAAAATTTTCAATTATGCACTCAAATTTACATCACTGTCACTTATGCGGTTTTCCATTTACAAAAAAAATTACTTAGGGCTCATTCGTTTGGACAGAATTGGAATTCGTTATTGAAAATAAATATTGGTGAATATTGTGGAATTCAATATTAGTGACTAATTCTAATTCTAGTGTTCCCCTAATAAATAATATTTGTGAATATTGTGTAATTAATTAAATCTTTTGTTCATTTATTAAATAAAATTCAATCTAAGAATAGGAAATTATTATGAAAAAATTATTTTTTTCGCATTTATTATAAAAAATGTGCGTCCTGGCAAAAAAATGCATGCCTGAGCACAAAAGCGTGCCCGAAAAAATACATGTAAGGGCGCAAAAAACGCGTCCGGGCAACAAAACGTGAGCCTAGACGAAAAAACGTGAGTCCGGGCGAAAAAACGTTAGTCCGAGTGAAAAAACGTTTGCCAGTGCAAATAATCGGGCGCCCGGGCCAAAAATCGGGCGCCCAGGCCAAAAATTCGGCGCCCGGACGAAAAATTGGGCGCCCTTGCTTAAAATCGGGCGCCCGTGCGAAAAATCGGGCGCCCGGGCAAAAAATGCCCGCCTGGGCGGAAAACAAGTTTACCCAGAGCATACACAAGTCATTAAGTAGTCGACCTCTTCAGGCAGTCATGATAGATGAGTTCTTGGACCAGTGTCGGAAGTTGTGTCGGACTCGAGGACACTCATCAACTTGCCCAGCTCTGTCGAACAAGATGTCGGAAGGATAGTCGAAGTCGACAACACCTGTAAGAGGAAATATGATCTCTTCTAGGTTGAAGGGAGGCGGATGAAGGGCGGGTTCGCTCCTGACGGAGCTGACGACGTCAATGCGTGATTGTCAGATCCCGATCGCTGGGAGTAGCCAACTCTGAAGCAGTTTGCGGCAGCCAACAAGAAGGGTTGGATCGAGGGTAGGGCAAGGGCTTCTCGCAATAACAGAGAGAATGACGAGTTGTTTCTTTGTTTTCTTCAGAGTGTCTTTTATTGCTTCAAAAGTTGTTGTGATGCAGAATGACGCATAGGATTTGTGCATCTGTCAGCTTTTCTAAGAAACTCTAATGCATGTGATAAATAGTGAAGTTTGCAAAAAAAAAATCGAGCAGATTTCACACAAATTTTAAGAAAGAAACAACTTTTATTTTTTTTGTAAAAGCATACAATAAACTATTATCTTTCAAAATGAATTTCTTGAAAAAAAAATTCAATTCAAAATTCAGGAAAAGAATATTTGGAACCTTTGTTCCTTTTCCTTGTCGTAGTAAAGCGAAAACCGTGAACTTAAAATTATGCTTCTGATTGGAGTTTTCGACGCAGCGTTCGTTGACAAAATCCAATTGAAAATCCAGCAATGAGTCTATTATTTTAAAGAGAAAATGTAGACACGCGCAAAAGAAGGGGAGAAACAAATTACCCATGAAAAGAGTCGTCTTTCCGCAATCGAAGTCGACGGTGATACCACGAGAAATTCCGCGTCAGCTTCGACCGCCCACTCCATGATCAACCGCTATCGCACACGGGCATCACGTAGTTAATTCGCTCTCTCTATCTCAAACTAGTGGCTCCACGAAATCTCACCAAGCAAATTTGATTTCTATTTCATTTACTGTCACAGAATCAGTAAACCATAGCATCACATTCTCATTTCAATTCTCAATAGAAGAAAACAGCAACTTAAACTCTCCATTCGACTCAACAGAAGCCAAGAAAATCAAAGCAGCAATCATCAATCACTCCAACCAGAGCTCTCTAACGAGAAGCAAAATAAAGCAGCAATCATCAATTTCACTATTCACTCTGAACTTCATCCAAAAACCAACGAACTTCTAACAGATTAGGGTTTCGTTTGGGGGACTTATTTTCACTGGACAAACGGTTATGACTGCATGAACCGGACTTAGGCTCCGTTTGGGACTTTGGGGGACTTATTTTCACCGGTCAAGCGGTTACAACCGCATGAATCGGACCATAATTTATGGTCCGATTCATGCGGTTGTAACCGCTTGACCGGTGAAAATAAGTCCCCCCAAACAGAGCCTTTATTTTCATGCGATTGTAACTACTTGACTGGTGAAAATAAGTCCCTCCAAACGGAGCCTACATCTCCTTTTATAGGGCATCACTGAATCAAATAACAAAACTAACTAAGGCAGAGTTTGGCACGGTTTATCGCAACTTATTTGCTCCGATGAGATTGGACAAAATAATCATTATATGTTTGGTATGACAAATGTTACTACTGTTACCAAAAAAGAAACTAATTTAGGGCAAAAGATTTTCGTATGACAATGACATTTTTGTCCAACCTCATCGGAGCAAATAAGCCGCGCCAAACACAACCTAAAAATAAATCCCTAACCCGTTGGCAAAGTGGAAGGAGCGGACATGGCCGGAAGCTGGGTACGAAAACTATCGGGAAGGAGTTTGTGCCAATGGTTTCGCAGGGGCGTGTCTGAATATGTTGTCGAAACAGTCGGGGAAGGGGTCGTGGCAGACGTGTGGAAGCTCCAGTAGTTGAGGCGTCGTCATGGGCACACGTCCGAAGGAGGCGGAGTCTCCTGCTGGCGGTGGAAGCTTTGGCAGTTGCGGCGGAGGATGCGCAACATGCACGGATCATGCAGCGACGAAGGTGGCTGGAAAAGTTCTTTTCCAGCCGTCAGAGCTGTTAAATGCCTGTTTGTTTGTCCGCTGCACTTTTCTTAAACTGGCGTTTAAGGGGAATTTTTGGAGAGCTGTCTACCGCCCGCTTTTGCGCTCCAAAAATCGCGCTCCGTTAGGTCTCGGAAAATCCCGATCCTGCCTCCGCGCCAGAAATCCTGACGCTACGTCCTCTCCCGCCGTCCTCCGGCGATTTGCCGCCATCCCAAAAGTTTGACGTGGACCACACGTCGTCTCCATTATTCGTTGGTATGTACACCCTCAACTCTGCGGACGCGTCGTCGGAGACACTGAAGAAGGCCTACAATTTTTCAAGCTCTGGTCATGACATGTGAGAGGTCCAAACAGCCTACAGTTTTTCAAAAAAACTTCTAAGAGCTCTCTAAAGTCGGCACTATTCGATGAGCAGATTTTCAATCCGCTGGAGCCCTCCCAAACAGAGCCGAAACCGAAGACGAGGCATGCGGCTGGGAGCCCTAACTCGCGCATCCACCGAACCGGGAGACATCAGCGGCCTGGGCAAAGTTGAAAAGATGGTGACTGGTTCACTTGTGCAGATTTAAGCTCCGTTCGCGAGTCCAGCCACTACCCCGGCGATTCCCTCTTCCGTTTCGCAATTTTCTCCCTTCCGCCACCATGGGTTCAGCGAGCTTCTTGGCTGCATGCCCTAATTTCTGGAGGATGTTTGATGGAGGGCTCTACAAGCAATGTTCCAAGCAATGATCCAGGAAATATGGCGCGGTGGGGACCCTTGCGAGCATCAGCTACAAGTCCAAGAAAGTCGGGAAGACAGAGAAGGTGGTTCAGGAAAGCAGAGGCAGTCATCCGCGAACCGGGGCATGCAGAAGAGGCCTTAGTGGCCCCTAGAAGAAACTATTAGGGTCCGTTCGTTTGCACGGAATTGGAATTCGATATTGGAATTGAATATTGATGAATATTGTGGAATTAAATATTGGTGACGAATTCCAATTCCAATGTTCGTCTAATAAAACATATTGGTAAATATTGTGGAATTGGAATTCGATTTTTTTGCCCGGGCACGATTTTTGCCCGGACGCGATTTTTTTGTCCGGGCAAGATTTTTTCCACCTAATCATGATTTTTTCTCACGGGTGAGATTTTTTCACGTGCCCGCAATTTTTTTCACTCGGGCCCATTTTTGTCGCCCGGATGTGATTTTTTGGCTGGGGGCAAAAAACGCGCCCGGGCGAAAAAAATAACTGCCCGGGCGAAAAAATCGCGCTCGCTCCCGGGCAAAAAAATCGCGCCCGGGCGATAAATGCGCGCCCCGTAGAAAAAATCGTGCCCCGACAAAAATATCGCGCCAGGCAAAAAATAGTGCAAGAGCCAAAAAAATCGCGCCCGGGCGAAAAAAGCGCGCCCGGGCGAAAAAAAATGTCCCGGGCGAAAAAATCGCGTCCGGGCGAAAAAAACGAGCCCGGGCGAAAAATACGCGCCCGGGCGAAAAAATACGCGCCCGAGGGAAAAAAACGCGCCCGGGCGAAAAAATGCGCCCGGCGAAAAAAAATGTGCCCGGGCGAAAAAATCGCGCCCGTCAAAAAAAAATGTGCCCGTGCGCAAAAAATGCGTCCGACGAAAAAAAATGTGCCCGTGCGAAAAAATCGTTCCCGGCGAAAAAAAATATGCCCGTGCGCATAAAACGCGTCTGGGCGAAAAAAAACGCCAGTGGTGAAAAAATCGCGCCCGGAAGAAAAAAACGCGCCCGGGCTAAAAAAACGCGCCCGGGCGCAAAAAATCGCGCCCGGACTAAAAAATCGCGGCTGGCGAAAAAATCGCTCCAGGGAGAAAAAATTCGCGCCCGGGCGAAAAGATCGCGCCCGGGCGAAAAGATCGAGCCCGGGCGAAAAGATCGCGCCCGGGAGAAAAGATCGCGCCCGGGCAAAAAGAACGCGCCCGGGCGAAAAAATTGGGCCCTGGCAAAAAAAAATCACGGCCGGGCGAAGAAAATGCCCCAGGAGATTTTTTTCACGCCCAGGCGAAGAAAACGCCCCAGGAGATTTTTTTCGCGCCTGGACGAAAAAAACGCCCCGGGAGATTTTTTTCGCGCTCGGGCAAGAAAATCGCGCCCGGGCGAATAAAATCGCGCCCGGGCGAAAAAAATGCGCTCGGACGAAAAGCGCTCCCGGGCGAAAAAAAATCGCGCCCGGGCGAAAAAATATCGCGCCCGACCGAAAAAAAATCCCGCCCGGGCGAAAAAAACGCGCCCGGGCGAAAACTTCGCGCCCGTGCGAAAAATTCGCGCCCGGGCGAAAAAAAACGCGTTCGGGCAAAAAAAACGCGTCCGGGCGAAAAAAATGCGCCCGGACGAAAAAATCACGTCGGGGCGAAAAAAATGCGCCCGGGTGAAAAAATCGCACCCGAGAGAAAAAATTCGCCCCCGGGCGAAAAACGCTCCCGGGTGAAAAAATCGCGCCCGGGCGAAAAAAATCCCGCCCGGGCGAAAAATTTGCGTCCGGGCGAAAAATTCGCGCTCGGGCGAAAAAAACGCGCCCGGGCGAAAAAACGCGTCCGGGCGAAAAAAATGCGCCAGGGCGAAAAAATCACGCTTGGGCGAAAAAAATGCGCCCGGGTGAAAAAAATGCGCCCGGGAGAAAAAATTCACGCCCAGGCAAAAAATTCATGTCCGGGCTTAAAAATGTGTCTCGGTCGAAATTGTCTAATTCTTATATAGATTGGAAGGAATTGTCTTTAGTTCAAAATGAATTCCACGGAATTCATTAAAATTTAAATTTCAACGTCAAGCGTGCAGACGAACGATGGAATTGGAATTAGACCTTCAATTCCAATTCCAGAGGCTCAATTCCGTACAAACGAACGGACCCTTAGGGAATTGTTATTGATATCCTATAAATGAATATTTGTAACTCATTGATATTTGTACTCGAAATGAATATGTGTATCCATAATTGATATTTGTACTCATACATAATAATATTAAGAAAAACTATGAGGTCTCCTGAGAGGCGTTAGTCGCACCCGCACACCATGCATAAGGTGCGGATATCTGAACCTTCCCCGACGTAACCAAAATCGTCGTCGCCACAAACCGCTTTGGTCGCCGCCGCGCCAACAGCCAACATTGCCACCCCGCCACGCCAACCGCCATCGCCATTCCCGCAAACCGTCATCGCCATCGCCGCAAACCGCCATCGCCGACGCTGCACCGAAACTGCCGCCGCCGCAAACCGCCATCGCTATCGCCGAAAAGTGTCATCGCCGTCGCCGCAAACTTTCATCGCCGACGTTGCACCGAAACCGCCGCCGCCGCAAACCGCCATCGCCGCAAACCGCCATCGCCGCAAACTGCTATCACCGTCGCCGCAAACCGCCAGCGCCGACGCTGCACCGTCACCGCCGTCACCCAAACCGCCATAGCCGTCGTCGCAAACCGTCATCGTCGTCGCTGCACCGAAATCGCCGTCGCCGCAAACCGCAATCGCCGTCGCCACAAACTGCCACCGTTGTCGCCGCAAACCGTCATCGCCGACGCCGCACCGAAATCGTCATCGCCGCCGCCGCGTCACTACCATCGCCGCCGCCGCGCCAACCGGTATCATGTGTCTTCGGCTTCTAACTCGTGAACTTGAGAGTGGGTTATTACTGGACTTACCCTACTCTGTTGTTATGCTAGAACATATACATACGATCTAAAACGAACTATTTATAGGTTGACCGATGACGAGTAGATAGGGGGAAGGCGCGACGGAATAGCGGGCGCCACGAGCGGCGAGTTATTATCGGACCGCCGATAAGAGACTGCGAGCGGAGAGGTGAAGGTTTGACTGCGGGAGTTTAGGGCTTGAGAGAAACAGAAACGAATTTTGTGTTGGGTACAAATATTAGGTAGGTTTAGGGAAAAAATGCTAAAATTTGTTTTATTTTGGGTATGAATATTCAATTGTGAGGTGTGAATAACAATTCCCAAGGATTATCATCGTTATTTATGCTCGTTAAATTTTTCCATTGATTGGCTTTTATGTTTAGCTTTCTTGTTTTTTTAATAGTGGTGTTAAGTGCAGTCTTATTTTCACTATGTGCAAACCAGCAAATAAAAGACATCCTCAAATCAAACTAAAAGCCCTAAATCTTAAGATAACTTAAGTGCAGCCCTGTTTTTTTCAGCAGATGTCTCCTTGCCGACCCCAATTCGTCGTTCTTCCGTTGTTTCCTCCCGACGGAAGCCCGACGCCGCCGCTCCCTACTCGCCTTTCCAGTATTGCCGGCGGTGAAGCTCCTCCAAGTCGTCGACGACCCCTCCTGCAACCTTCTTCGGCAGTTTCGACGTGATCCAACCCCGCCTGCAACTGTGGACGAAACCCCCGACGACGCTTCGGCATCTTCGACGAAACCGCCGACGAGAAGGCTTCAACCTTCTTCGGCAGCTTTGTGCTTCCAGCTTGTCAATTCGTGCACCGTCGATTCGGCAGCTTCGGCGAAACCCCCGACGAGAAGGCTTCAAACCCCGACGAGGTATCCTGCGCGCATCCAGCAAACCAGCAGCATTCCAGTCAGCTTTCTCCTCCCTCCATCCACTGTTTGGTGAAACCGTGAGATCACTCTCCTCTGTGCGGCAGTTCGTCCAACCTTCTTGCCGATGAATGTCTCCCCCACCTCCAGTTCTTGCCTCCCCTGCGGAGGGTGAACTTGCACCTTCCCTAATCGATTCTCCTTCAAGGTAAAACTTCCCCGGATCTAGCTTTGTTTCCCTCACCGATATATATATAGAGAGAATGACATGATTTCCATTACTTTGTTGTAGGGTCCTCGAGACGTCTTTATTTGGATCTTCGATCGCTGGGGACTCAGTCACGCAACCTTCAGATGATGGTATTGAATACTTGATCTCTTGTCCGTCGTTGTTTTAATCCAATTCACTTTTTAAATAAAATGAGTAGTAGCAGTAATATTTTTCATTTGTAGATATCAAATAGTTATGTTATGAGGATCCAAATTCATCTACTCGTGTTGATGTTGGCATTCATTTTATCACCTCACATGTTTTTCCAAGTAAGAATGAGATGTTGTGTTGGGCTAGAGAAATTGTGAAAAGTTTGGGTTTTGTCATTACTGTGAAGAGTGCGAACAAATTAACTAGTAGGCCTAAACCTAAAGTTCTACTTGGATGTGACAGAGCAAGGTATTATCGTGAAAACCAACGGAACAAAGGATGAGTGAGACAAAATAAAAGAAAATCCATATCAAAAAGGTGTGCTTGCTGTGGGAAAAATTTCTGAATGAATGACATATTATTGTTGACTCGCGTACTGAAGATGAGTTCAGTGAGCGGGTTGCTTCTATGTTGCAAGAGTACAATGAAAATTATCATGATGTCTGTTCGTTGTGGTTTCTACTTGACTTGAACTGTACAAAGAATTTTTTGTTTCTGCATGGGTAGACAGGTTCTTGCACTTGGATAATTCTATCACGAATCGTGTCGAAAGTGGACACAGTCATCTAAAAAAATTTCTTGAAGTCTCCGTTGGAAATCTAACAACTATATGGAAGACCTTCAATCAGATGCTTATATTTCAACACTCAGAGATAAGGAGAGCCTTTGGGCAGAGTATAATTCAACTAAATAAAGAGTTTAGTGGTCCTTTATACTTTGAACTTGTTGGTCGTGTCTCTTCCACCGCTTTGGACTTGATAAAAAAGGAAGAACTCTTAGCGAAGAATGTGTGTGTAGATGTTTGCAATTGCGCGCATAGATGTCGACATGCATTGGGTCTACCATGTGCACATGATTTAGTGGCCTATATGTCGAATGATAACTCGTTTCCACTATGGATGATCCACAACCATAGGAAACAATTGACATTGGATAACAATGTCACTAATGAGAACATAAAAGTTGAAGTTGTGAATGAAAGTGAAATAGATATTGAAATGGAGGGTATTTTGAAGCGATACAAGAACACAAGTTCTTTACAAAAGCAAGAAATAAAAAAAATTATGTGATATAATGAATCCGACATAACCTCAAACATTGGAGCCTAAGTTACCAAAAACATTGAAAGGTCGGCCACGGGGTAGCTACAAAAATTTAAGGATGATGCAAAATCTACAAAGCGCAATCCTTCTCTATTTGAGTGTATTGATGGATGAACAACTATCACAGACCACAAGTACATTACATCCTACACAAAAGGTGGTATTAAAATAGAGCAGAATGTTACGTATTGTTCAAAGGGAAATGTCACCGTGCGTTTCTGAGTGCGTTACAAATGTGATTGATGTATTAACAGATGGTCATTATGGGTACAGAGTGGTAAGTAATGCAATGAGCATGGGTACTGATTGGATGAAGATACGGATAGAACTATCATTGTAGCTACAAAGTAGGGAAAACATGTATGATAATATATTTGGCAAGGAAAGAAGATTGGTGTTGCTTAATTCACTAGATTGTACTGTTTCTCCAGCTCCGTATGACAAGTGGATGTCAATGTCGGATATTGGATTAGTGGTTGCTTCTTGCTATAACATAGCATTTGTCCACTTATCTAGATACCAGTCATTCACGCTTCTACCTTTGCATTCACCTCCTCCGGCGTCTCCGAAGATAGTTTACATCGGATTTGTAAATGCTAATCATTTTATTCAACTGCAAATGCGCGACGATTTTCCATTGTCACCTACAATATTTCTTTGGAGAACACATCGGGAAGAAAATGTGAAGCACTGGGAGAAGTTCAAAGAAAAGAATTTAAAGAAAAATTGATTTCAAGGTACAATGATTTTTGTGTTAATACAAATTATTTAAGTCATTGACTAACATTAAGATTTTAATATGCAGCATTCCGCAACATTATTTAAGTCATTT
Source organism: Platanthera zijinensis (assembly GCA_039513925.1). Classification (NCBI taxonomy): domain Eukaryota; kingdom Viridiplantae; phylum Streptophyta; class Magnoliopsida; order Asparagales; family Orchidaceae; genus Platanthera; species Platanthera zijinensis. The sequence continues at coordinate 254,792,987 of CM077078.1, read as the reverse complement.
ATTTTGGTGGCAAGTTTACTCCCATCATATTGGTAAGTTAATGATTAACTAGAAGTATATTTTATATTAATAAGATTTTTTATTGAGCTCACAAAATTTTATAATTTAATGCAGGCGGCAACTAATTTTGGACTAACAATTGGACATGGAAAAGAAGGTTTTTGGTGTATGAAAAAGAAGGTTTTTGGTGTATGGAAAAGAAGGTTTTTGGTGTATGGAAAAGAAGGGTTTTGGTGTATTAAAACAGATTTTATATAGTAATTAGTATGATATTAAATAGTGGATTGGTATTTTTTTTTAAAAAAAAATTGGTTTGCACATAACAAATTGGTTTTCATGTAAAGTTTTCTGGTTTGCACATAACCGCGGTTTGCACGTAGACAAAATGGGTTTGCACATATAATTACTCAAGAAAGGCCTCAAAGAGATTCATACGGTTACTCTCACCTATTTCTAGGTACAAAAGTAAATTCTGACCGTTGATCTGATCTCCGACGGCCCATACGGTATTCAATACTGACCGCTGATCAGTATTTGGATTAATCATACTATTTTTGCAGAAAATTAACGACAGAATTTACTCCTGCACCTATTTCTAGATGAGAGTAACGGGGTAATTGGCAATGTGCATCCTGGAAATATCGGCTTTTGGCAAAATGCACCCCAAAAATTTAAAATTTGCAAAATGCACCCCGCAAAGTGGGTTTTCTTTGCAATGTGCACCCTAGAGTGTACATTTTGGTCATTTCATTCTTTGCATAGTGAGGGTGCACATTGCCAAGAAAACCCACTTTGAGGAGTGCATTTTGGCAATTTTAAACTTTCGTGGTACATTTTGTCAAAAGTCGATATTTCCAGGATACACTTTGCCAATTATCCAGTAAATAACTGTCGAAGTATGAGACCGGGCGGTCTGCCGGTTTGAGCATGGCGGGTTGTTAACCGGGCGGTCTGGCGGATTGAGGTTGGCGGGTTGATTTCCAGACTGTTGCTGTGTGGTATCCGGCGGTCTGACGGATTATCTCCGGCGGCTTGGAAATCGGCCGGTCTAGCGGTCTCCTACCGCATCTCTCTCTTGATTCTGGTATTGCCGAGCGGTTAGAACATTGTCTAACCGCGCGGCCTGTTCCGGTCTCTTATTCTAGCCGCGCAGATCTGTTGTATAGCTTTAGTCCCACATTGTTAGTTTGTATTCTTCTCTCTCTCCTCCATTCTATAAAAGGGAGGCCATACCTTTGTAAATGATATCTTTTTGGATAATAAAATTTCAATTATTCAAAGTTCCGGCTTGTTTTCTAGTCGTTTGTTCTCTGCTCTAGTCGTTTGTTCGCTACTTTTAACATGGTATCAGAGGACTCGATCTTCTCCTCCTGATTCTGTGCGCCCTGTCCGCGCGGCTTGCCCCTTCTTCTCGCGACCTGTTCTCGCTGTTTGCGCCCTGTCCGCGCGTCCTCTTTCTCCTGCCTTTCAGTCGCAGCGACCTATCTCCTTGTTCGTCGCGTCCTGCTGCTTTATTCGCCTTGTCTGTTCGCGCGGTCTATCTTCTAGCCGTTCGACCTCTTCCCCTTCTTGGACCTGCGGCTTGGTCGTGGCTTCTCTGGCCGCTGGTGTCTAACATCGTGACCGCCGCAGTTCTTCTTCTTTCTATCCGCACGGCTTATCTTCTAACCGCGCGGCTTCTCGCAGTTTTCTCCTATGGCCCTTTCTGAAACCTCCACCACCACCACTCCTATCGCCACTCCGGCGCCGCTTCCTACTCCCTCTGGCAACCTTGGCACGGTTTCTAAACTTGTTGGCTCCAACTATCCGGATTGGAGTGTCTCTTTCACATTTCTTCTTCGCTCTCAGCGCAAACGTCATCACCTCACCGATGACCCTCCTCCCTCAGACTCTGCTGAATTTGATGACTGGGATGCCAGTGATGCGCTTGTCCGCACGTGGTTGGCTAACAGCCTCTCTGATGAATGTCTTCCTGTCATACGCCATGATGAGACGGTCAAGACCGCGTGGCTTCACCTTGCTGCTCTCTACTCAAAGGGGGCCCAGACATCCCGCATTTATACTCTCTACGCGGATCTCTTCGCTCGCCCTTCATTGTCTCCTGCTGCGGCTTATCAGCAAGTTCAGGCTCTTGGTGCCGAAATCCTCCAGAATCGCCCCTTCTCCGCGGACTTGGCTGAACAGCACAAACACTTCCAGGAACTCCTGGTTGTTTGTTATCTTCTACGGCTTCCTGAATCCTTTGATATGATCCGCCAGCAGATCTTGGGCGAAGCCGAGTCTCCCACCTTGGATGCCACCGCGGCTCGCATCGCCGCTGTTACTTCACTGCTCCAACGTCCTCTATTGTCCTCCCCTCCTCCACCGGACTCCTATGCTCACCAAGTCCAGCGGGGTGGCAATAGTGGTCGCAGCCAATCTGGCACGCGCGGTCCGTCAAGATTCCTCTGCTCTCACTGCGGTCGTACCGGCCACTCTGTTGACCGCTGCTGGCAGAAACATCCTCATCTTCGTCCCTCTGGTGATACTTCTTCCTCAACCTCCGCCTCCTCTCGGCCATCTGCTTCTGTGGCCACCACCTCAGGTAGTGCACACGTCGTTACCCAAGGTAAATGGCTGATTGACTCTGGTGCTACAAATCACATGACCGGAAACCCTCACTGCTTCTCTCTCCTAGAGACGCATGATCGGTTACCCCCAGTCCTAGTTGCGGATGGTTCGCCTTCCCCGGTTCATGGGACGGGCATGGTTCAAGTCACTCCCTCGCTTCGCTTAGCGGACACTCTCTATGTCCCGAAGTTCCCTTGCAATTTACTCTCCGTTACTACTTTATGCAAGCAACTTCAGTGCTCTGTATTATTTACTCCTACTTCTTGTTGCTTTCAGGACCCGAGGACCCAACGGACGATTGCTACTGGGACTGAGAGCGGCGGCCTCTACTTCCTCGATAATGTTTCCGCTCTGTCCGCCTTCTCTTCCTCGTCTACTGATCTGCTTCAATGGCATCTTCGCCTTGGCCATCCTCCTCCTCGGATTCTTCGTCAGCTTCTTCCCCACTTACCTCAAACCAGTTCTCCGCTCAACTGTGATGCGTGTCAGCTTGGCAAGCATCACCGCTCCTCCTTCCCGCCGAAGTAAGGCTGTGGTTCCTCCCGCCCTTTTGATCTCATTCATTCTGATATCTGGGGTCCTGCTCCTACTCCCACCGTTGGTCGGGGTAGTTTTTACTTTGTAACTTTTATTGATGATTTCTCCAGATGTACCTGGGTGTATCTTTTAAAAGACCGCTCTGAACTCTTATCTGTATGGCAATCTTTTTATAATATGATTAAAACTCAGTTTGCTATTTCTATTAAAGTTTTGCGCTCTGATAATGCTAAAGAATATCTCAGTCATGAGTTTTCATCTTTTTGTATGCAACATGGTCTTATTCATCAGACCAGCTGTGTTTACACCTCCCAACAAAATGGGGTGGCGGAACGTAAAAATCGTCATCTCCTCGATATCGCTCGCACTCTGATGACACAGATGCAGGTGCCTCGCTCCTACTGGGGCTATGCTGTTCTTCTTGCCTGCTATCTCATCAATCGCATTCCCTCTTCTGTTCTTCACGGCAAGACCCCCTTCTCCATTCTCTACCCGAGCAAGGAACCCTTTCCTCTTCCTCTCCGTATCTTTGGGTGCACGGCCTTTGTGCATGCTCCGTCTGCTACCCGCGACAAGCTTTCCCCCCGCTCCACCAAATGTGTCTTTTTGGGTTACTCGACAACTCAAAAAGGCTACTGTTGCTTTGATCCCGTTCTGCGCAAACAGTTTGTTTCCGCAGACGTCACCTTCTTTGAAAATGCATCCTACTTTTCTTTCCCATCTTCACCTCCTCCTGCTGTCTCTGACTCTCCTCCATCTCTCTGTGAGCCTTCCACACATGTCGACGTCTCCCCTCCTATGCCGTCTCCTCCTCTCCCTATTATCTCCCCTCCTTCCTCTCCGCAGCCGTCTCTCTCTAGTCCCGGGCCAGCCTTCTCTGCCACGGATGCTTCGATCCCTGAGGCACAAGACGACCTGGATCTTCCCATTGCCCTTCGCAAAGGGGTGCGGGCGTGTACCCAACACCCGCTTGCGGCTGTTGTTTCCTATGATCGGCTTACTCCCTCTCGCAGGTGCTTTGCTTTGGCCATCTCGGCTACTACCACTCCCCGCACTTACCAGGAGGCTCTTGTTATTCCTCATTGGAAATCTGCCATGGATGAGGAAATTGCCACTCTTACTGAAAGAGGTACATGGACCCTTGTTCCTCCACCAATCGGTACTGATGTGGTTGGCTGCCGCTGGGTGTTCGTTGTGAAGTTTCGCCCGGACGGCACTGTGGATCATTACAAGGCCCGACTGGTGGCCAAAGGCTTTACTCAGACTTATGGAGTTGACTATTTTGACACTTTCTCTCCGGTTGCTCGCCTCAGCACCATCCGGGTTCTTCTTTCTGTGGCCATCAACAGGGAGTGGGAAATTTCTCAACTTGATGTCAAGAATGCTTTTCTGTATGGGGATCTTCAGGAGGACGTCTATATGGAGCAACCTCCAGGGTATGTTGCTCAGGGGGAGACACGAGTATGCCAGTTGAAGAAGGTCATCTACGGCCTAAAGCAGAGCCCTCGGGCGTGGTTTGACAAGTTTAGTGGCATTGTAGCTGCAATTGGCTTTGCAAGAAGTTCCGCCGATCACTCATTGTTTATTCGCAAAACCGCATCTGGCCTTGTGGTTTTGGCGGTGTATGTGGATGATATCCTTCTTACCGGTGATGACCAGGCTGGGGTGGACATGACAAAGAAACACCTCCGTCAACACCTTGTCACGAAGGATATGGGCTCCCCGAAATATTTTTTGGGAATAGAAATCTCTCGGAAGCCCGACTCGTTGGTTCTCTCCCAACGGAAGTATGCGCTTGATCTTCTACAAGAGGCAGGATTGACCGGGGCCAAACCGGCCCGGTATCCCATGGCCACTGGAGAAGACAAAACATGGACAGATGACTCACCTCTTATATCCGATGCCACGAGGTATAGACGTCTGGTAGGCAAACTCATTTATCTCACGGTGACCAGACCCGATATCGCCTATGCTGTAGGCAAGGTCAGTCAGTTCATGCAAGCTCCCAGGGAATGTCATCTTCAGTCTGCCTTGAAGATACTAGAGTATGTCAAAGCAGCACCAGGGAAAGGGCTACTCTTTCAGAAGCATGGTCATCTGAGAGTTGAAGCCTACTCAGACTCAAGCTATGCGGATGATAAAGGTGACCGTAAATCTACATCGGGGTTCTGCACATTTGTTGGAGGTAATCTTGTGAGCTGGAAGAGCAAGAAGCAGTCTGTTGTCTCAAGGTCCAGTGCAGAAGCCGAATACCGGAGTATGGCGTCAACCACGTGTGAGTTAAAATGGTTGCGGGCTCTCATGCTTGACCTAGGAGAGGTCTACAATTATCCTCTGCCTATGTTCTGTGACAACAAAGCCGCTATATACATATCCAAAAATCCGGTCTTCCATGAGAGAACGAAACATATAGAGGTCGACTGCCATTTCATCCGAGAAGAGGTCTTGAAGAAACAGATTTGCACTCCGTTCGTCACCTCCGACAAAGAGTTGGCTGATATCTTCACCAAGCCGGTTTCTACTTCCTTCTTTCACATTTGTGACAACCTGGGCATGATTGATATTTATGCTCCAGCTTGAGGGGGAGTGTCGAAGTATGAGACCGGGCGGTCTGCCGGTTTGAGCATGGCGGGTTGTTAACCGGGCGGTCTGGCGGATTGAGGTTGGCGGGTTGATTTCCAGACTGTTGCTGTGTGGTATCCGGCGGTCTGACGGATTATCTCCGGCGGCTTGGAAACCGGCCGGTCTAGCGGTCTCCTACCGCATCTCTCTCTTGATTCTGGTATTGCCGAGCGGTTAGAACATTGTCTAACCGCGCGGCCTGTTCCGGTCTCTTATTCTAGCCGCGCAGATCTGTTGTATAGCTTTAGTCCCACATTGTTAGTTTGTATTCTTCTCTCTCTCCTCCATTCTATAAAAGGGAGGTCATACCTTTGTAAATGATATCTTTTTGGATAATAAAATTTCAATTATTCAAAGTTCCGGCTTGTTTTCTAGTCGTTTGTTCTCTGCTCTAGTCGTTTGTTCGCTACTTTTAATAATAACGCACGCAGTATTTTTTCCGGGGTGAGCCCCTTGAGGGGAGAGGGTTGAAGATACCAGGGGATTGAAGGACCAAATAATATGGGAGAACCCACAGGTTTAGTTTTCTTGTTTGCATAAACATATTTCAGGTCTTTTAACCCTGTTCTTTTCCTGTTATTTTCCTTCCTGTGGATTCAACCAGCAAACTATGAAGTCTTTGATTTTGAGGTTGTTTGATTTTTAGGTTTAACTTCGCAAAAAGTGTTAGAATTGATCAATAGTTTGCAAATATTAGAATATATAGTTAAATAAAATTAATATATGTAATTAAATATTATATATAGTTATATTTAAACATTATATATAATTAAATATTATAAATTAAAATTTGAATTCATGTTCAAATCTGAATTTGAATCTGAGTTCGAACTCAAATTTGAACCCAATATTTCATGACTAATTTGAATCCTACACCGAATATTCAAACGAATCCAAATCCTAATCCGAATATCTGCATTCTGTCACATTTGAATTCGATTGAAGAGCTATTCAATTCGATTCGATTCGTGAGTACCCCTAACTCCACGCTTTACTTCAATACAGAACACCATTTTCATGTCATTTCAAACAGCGCCCAGTCCGCTACTTCGACTGCCCAGGTCCATAACAGTATTCTACCAATAAATAGAGCCTAGGAAAACATAAAATATTAAGGCATCGTTTGACACAGTGATGGCAGTCGTAAACGCGGTGATCATGGAACGCCCAACCTCGCCTAAAAAAATTAATGCATTTTATGCTTAAAATTAGTTTTTTTTTTGTAGCGGTCATAACCTTTGTCTTGTCAAACACACATTATATGATAAGAACGTTTTTAATCAAACTCACCAGAGCAAATAAGCCGTGTCAAAGGAAGCCCGAGGCTCCGTTTGGCACAGTGGTTGTGGTCATAAACACATGGGTCAAAACGTCATTCGTTAAGGATCATCTTACAAACATCATCCGTTTGAACATAAAAGTGGATGAAGTTCTTTAGATGGGCATTAACGAATGACAATTTAACCCCAATGTTCATGACCGCCGCCACTGTGCCAAACTGAGCCTAAATCTTGAAGCAATGCAAACAGCAGAAAACTCTCATGCCATTCCATCAAGTTTCAGAAATGATGATTCTCTTCGAGAACAAATGAAATATACAAACAAGGAAAAAAACAGTAACTTTTTTGACAGAAAACAACCTCGGACTGAGAAATCATAGAAGAAAAATGTGCTCAAGCCCTCAAAAAACATGGAAAGTAAGAAATGGGATGGAGCTGAGATTATTTGAGGAGTTCCAAATGGCCGAATGATTTTCTCGTGACTGACAAATTAGAAATAGTTGGTCTCGTAGAAACGCTTGAGAAAATGAGAAGAGCCCTGGTCTTGCATGCCCAAATCTTTGTCAAGCCCTTCCGGGCCTAAAACATACTGCCCGATGACATGGTGACGCTGCTTTGCATGATCCACAATGTTAGTCAGCTCTTCTATTCCTTTAAAAACAAGCATGTCAATTACCTGTTCAAGTTAATTAGAACAAAAAAAAGGGTATCAGTAACTCACAAAACTCCATAATATGTGTGCTTCATTCATTCTAAGGATTTGTTTGCCATGCGGTTAGCCACATGCATGCCCCAAGGGTCCGTCACCAAGAGACGATAGTACTCTAGCCCAAAAGAATAGATGAGTGTTGCACAGTATCCGGCCAGAGGCGGCGGTACAACTGTGGCAAATGTTGTGTGTACCACGTTATAGGCACAAATGTTCTTGCAGAACAGGCGCGATTCCCCGTGCAGGGTATTTAGCTGATGATTATGGTACTCCGGTCACAATCACGCAGAGTGTCTAGCGGAGATAGTCCCTTCCATCTCTGAAAGGTTTCTTTTCTATTATTCGAAGGGGAGCCTTGGCGCACCGGTTGAGATGTTGTCGTGTGACCTTGAGGTCACGGGTTTGAGTCTTGAAAGCAGCCTTTTGCAAAAATGCAGGGTAAGGTTTGCCTACATTTCACCCATGTGGTGGGACCCTTCCCCGGACCCTCGCTGCGCAGGGATGCTTTGTGGGGGGCTCCCTTTTTTTTATTCACTTGATTATTCATTCTACATTTACTTCACATGTTTTACTATATTTCAATCCTTCGTTTTTCCAACATCTTCAATAGTAATTAGAAAAAATGAAAGACATACAATGGGAAAAAAAATTTGAGATTGATAAACCAAAACACCTACCCATGCATATACATGGGATGGGAGAGACAGGAATTACAAAAACTGTCATTATTACTATCTACCTCATTACATTGTCGTTAATATTACGTCTAATAATTCATGACTTCATATTCACTTCAACTCTCCTCAAGTCAAATGAAAAATTTCTATCATCCTCAACTTGAGTATATCATTAGTAAATGCATTATTATTATCTAAGCCTTGGTAAAGATGTCGACCAACTGATCTTTGGAATGACCAAAGAGAATAGCAACATTCCTTTGTCCATGTGAGTTTTGATGAAATAGTAGAAATCGGGATTAAATTTCTTCATACGCCCTAAACCGGACACCACATACATATATATAGGTAGAATAACACGTGACATATCATGTGGAATACATAATCAATACGAACTAAAAATAGAATATTCAACTCTCCCCCTCAAGTTGGGAATATATATTGATCATTCTTAACTTGTCAGTATTGTTCTTGAAGTTGTCGTTGCATAGCCCCTTGGTGAAAACATCGGCAAGCTGATCAAATGAGCTCACAAACGGAGTGCAGACATTCCCCTTGTCGATGTGGTCTTTGATGAAGTGTCTATCAACTTCCACATGTTTGGTCCTGTCATGTTGAACTGGATTGTGTGTAATGCTGATGGCCGCCTTGTTGTCACGGTAGATAGTAATAGGCTTGTTTACCTGAAGGCCCAAATCCTGGAGAATGGTTCTCAACCACAGTCTCTCACAAACGCCTTGAGCCATAGCTCTGAATTCTGCTTCAGCACTTGAGCAAACTACCACGTTCTGCCTCCCACAAATGTGCAGTACCCCGTGGTTGACTTTCTATCATCTTGACTACCAGCCCAATCAACATCAGTAAATACCTCAACCTCTAACGACTGATTAGCCTTGAACAGAATCCCACGCCCTGGTGTCTTTTTGAGATATCGCAACACCCTAAAGGCAGCCTGTTGATGAAATAACGTAGGAGAGTGCATATACCGGCTTAGGACACCCACCGCATACGTGATATCTGGGCGAGTATGGGACAGATATATGAGCCTCCCAACCAGTCGTTGATATTTTGAGGCGTCCGCTTTCTTCCCACTAATATTTGCATTTATGATTAGCCTCAATTGGAGTGTCAACAGGAGCACACCCAAGCATCCCAGTCTCCTCCAGAAGATCAAGAGTATACTTCCTTTGGGAAATGAAGAACCCCTGTCGGGACCTCGCAACTTCAATTCCCAAAAAATATTTCAGCTTTCCCAGATCCTTGACTTCAAATTCTTCGCCCAGTTATTTTTTCAAGTATTTGATCTCATTCAGGTCATCTCCGGTAATGATGATGTCGTCCACGTACACAATAAGGATAGAAACCAGAGCACCTTTCCTCTTGATGAAAAGGGTATGATCAGCTTGACTTTGAGTATATCCAAGTCGTAGCATAGTCTTGTTAAAAAGCCCAAACCACGCTCTCGGAGATTGTTTCAGGCCATATAAGGATTTTAGCAAGCGACTGACCCTCCGGTTGGACTCTTTGACATCAAGGCCAGGGGGAATATCCATATAAACCTCCTCTTCCAAATCACCATGCAGGAATGCATTCTTGACATCAAGTTGCACTAGCTCCCATCCGCGAATCACAGCACAAGAAAGAAGCACACGGAATGAGTTTATCTTGGCAACAAGAGCAAAGGTCTCCTGGTAGTTAATGCCTTGAGCTTGGGTATATCCTCGAGCCACTAAACGAGCTTTGTATCGCTCCACCACCCCATCTTGGTTCTATTTAACAGTGAATACCCAACAGATCTGACCGTTCGCTTCCCAGAGGGAAGGCTGGCGAGCCGCCATGTTTTATTTTTATCCAAGGCACTCAGTTCCTCCTCCATAGCCTGTTTTCATTAAGGTATCTGAACAGCCTCCTGTCATGTCTTAGGAATCACAATAGATGAAAGAGAGGAGATAAAAGCTTTATGAGCCTAAGATAGATGAGTATAACAAATGTAATTGGCAATGGGGTATTTGGTGTCACCCCTTTTACCTATAAGACATGCAAGAGGAACATGTAGGTCATCATCTGAATCTAGAGCTGAAACGGTCACTGGTACTGGCGGAACATTCACAGTCTGCACTTGCTCAATAGTCCTGGGACGACGTGAGTACCTGTATAATATAGGTGGAGCGGAGGTGGAAGGAGGGGAAGCGGCAACAATTGGAAGAGGAGATTCGATGTTAACAATTGGAAGAGGAGATTCGATGTTCTCGTCACCGTCACATATTGTCTCCCCCTGACGAGGACGAAAGTACGACTCCCCCTCACAAAATGTGACATCCACAGTGCAATAGTAGCGGCGAGTCAGAGAATGACAACAACGATACCCTTTGGTGGTAGGGAAGTACCCAACGAAAATACACCAAAGGGAACGCGCATCAAGTTTATCACGATGCGGGGTATGAACATGAACAAAACATTCAGAGCCAAAGATACGAGGAGCAAGATGAGAGGTGTGGACGATGTGTTGTTTGGTAAGACGCGATAGTGGCGTATCAAATGAGAGGGCACGAGACGGAAGACGGTTAATGAGATGAGCAGCTGTGAGAACTGCATCACCCCAGTAGGATTTGGGAAGGTGCATAGCAAGGAGTAAACACCGAGCCACCTCCAGCAAATGTCTATTCTTCCGTTCGGCCACCCCATTTTGAGTGGAAGTGTGGACGCACGTGGTTTGATGTATGATGCCATTATCAGATAGATAGACCCCAAAAACACCCTAATCATCATATTCTCCACCATTATCACTACGCAACACACGAATTTTGTCACCAAATTGTTGGTTCACCATCTTATGAAACGTCTGGAAATAGGAAAGGACATCACTTTTCTTTTTAAGCAGATAAACCCACGTAATGCGGGAGTGACAATCAATAAAAGTAACAAATCATTTATAACCAGATAAAGATAACACTGGAGACGGGCCCCAAACATCAAAGTGAATAACATCAAATGGACAAAAACTAGGGGCAGACAAATGACAGTACTCTGACATACATGTTTAGAACGTTCACATGCATCACAAGAGAAAGACTGAATTAAAGAGATAAAAATAGGAAACAATTTAGTAAGATAAAGAGGCGAAGGGTGGCCAAGGCGCTGGTGCCAGCGTTGAATGTCATGTAGAGTCGGAGATCTGGTGGATGAAAAAGCACTGGAAGAAGACTGGTCTAGCAAGTACAGTCCACCAATGTTTTTACCACTGCCAAGCGTCCGTCTCGTATCCAGATCCTGAAATACACAAACATCAGGAAAGAAGGTCACAGAACAGTTTAAAGAAGTAGTTAAGTGACTAATGTAAAACAAATTGTGAGGAAAAGACGGGACATGCAAAACAGAGGACAGTGATAGGTCGGGGGAACAGGTGGCAGTCCCTTTTACCAGTGATGGCGAAGAGGGAGCCATTAGCAGGAATAACCTTATCACGACCAGAAAGAGGAGTATAAGAGGTCAAACCTAAGGCAGAACCAGTCATGTGATCGGTCGCACCCGAGTCAATAATCCACGCGGAAGGTGAGGAGGACACAACATGAGCACTGGAGAGACCCGAAGTAGCAACAGCAGCATGAGAACCAGCAGTAGGAGAGTAAGTGTGGGAGCGCAGCATGCGACGGAGAGCATCTAACTCAACAGCAGACAGGTTGCCAGAGGTGTCCTCCTGAACCTCAGTAGAGTGCGCAGAAAACTGAGTACGATCGCCAGAATGACGGCCACCACCACGGTGCCCACCGCGACCCCGAGCACTAGAACCCCGACCAGCAGGGGCAAGGTGAGGGTGTAAACGAAAACAAGAGTCTCTGGTATGGCCCTTCTTCACACAGTAGCTACAAAGAGGAGGTCTGTGTGAAGCCGCAACAAGCGCAGAATGATCAGTAGCAGGAGCGGCACCAAGAGTACGACGACGATTCTCATCATTGAGGAGCATGCTGAAGGCCTCTCGAAGAGAGGGAAGCGGCTCACGATGGAGAACATGCAAGAGAACAGCATCAAACTCCATATTGAGCCCCATAAGGAAGACGCGGACACGGAAACGATCTTTGTCTTTCTGAAGTGTCAGCGCATCAGCAGTACAAGCAGTCGTAAAAGTATTGAAGAAGTCCAGTTCCTGATAGAGGCGCTCAAACTCGGAATAGTGCCTTGCTTCAGCTCCAGAACACGGCGAGTGAGCTCATACACTTGCATGAAACTTCCTGCCTAAGAGAAGGTATCACGAGCCCGAATCCAAATATCATATACGGAGTCCAACAACATATAACTGTGATACACCTGAGGGGACATCGAGTGAAGTAACCACAAGACAACCATCGAATTTTCCGCATCCCATTTTTTCCATGTGGGATCGGTACGTGGTGGCTCAACGGTGGTACCATCAACAAGTCCATAAAACTGGTGGCTGCGAATAGCATGTTGGGACGCCCTGGACCATTCCAGATAATTCGTGTCATCCAAGGCAACAGTAGTGATCTTCAACGAGCCAGATGGGCCATGGCTCCGAGGAGGGTCGGTAGACGAACCGGTTGGAACACCGGAATGAGGAGCCGTGGAGATAGTGGACTGATCATCCATGGCTACGAAGAGATGGAAGAGCTCCAAATCTAAGAAGACGGCCTCCAACGGGTCCCCCGTAGATCATGACGCCGGAAGGAACACCGGAGGAGGTGAGCAAGGTGTCTCCGGCTGCCCCATGGAGGACAAAACGGCCGGAGATGCGGGGGGCCGCCCGGAAGGCCGGGTGGAGAAGGTCGCCGAAGTCGGAGAGCTGCTGAAGAGAGACGGAGAGCCGCGGAAGAGAGACGGAGAGCCGCGGAAGAGCGAGCGGGCGAGCGGGCGAGCGGAAGAAGATGAGCGACGGACGGGTGACGGACTGGCGAGCGGGATCGCGCGGAAGGGGGCGAATAGGATCGAGGCGTGCGGGATCGAGGCAAGCGGGATCGACGGACTGGCGACGGCTCGAGCGGAAGGGGGCGAGCGGGATCGAGGCGTGCGGGATCGACGAAAGCGGAAGCGGCGGAATCCCTAGCGCTCTGATACCAAGTAGAAATCGGGATTAAATTTCTTCATACCCCCTAAACCGGACACCACATACATATATATAAGTAGAATAGCACGTGACATATCACGTGGAATACATAATCAATACGAACTAAAAAGCGAATATTCAACTGAAATGTCTATCAACATCAGCATACTTGGTCCAATCATGTTGAACCAGATAGTAAGCTATGTTGATGGCAACCTTATTATCACAGTATAATGAGAAATGTTTGAGTTCAGGATCCCAAGATCATGTATAATAGATATCAATCAAAATCCTTCACAAAGAATTTGGGACATAGCGTGTAATTCTGCCTCTGCATTAGATCTGTCCATAACATTTTGCTTCTTATTCTTCCAAAACACCAAGTTGCCTCTAACTAAGGTACAATAGGAAATTGTTGATTTTCTATCATCCTGACTCTCTGCTCAATCAACATCAGTAAAGACTTCAGTTTAAAAATGATTGTTCTTGCAAAATAATAGTCCTCGGCCCTGATACTTCTTAAGGAATATAAGAACACGATGGGCCGTCTTTTGGTGACAGAACCTTGGAGCATGCATATGTCTGCTCAAAATGCTCAAAGCATATTCAATATCAGGACGTGTTTGTGACAAGTATAAAATCTTCCAACTAGTGTCTGATAGCTTGACACATCAATCATATGACCATCTTTATAATCACTGATCTTGTGGTTTTCCTTAATGAAAGTGCTCACTGATCCCAACCAACCATCCATGTTTCCCTCAAAAGATCTAGAATATATTTCTGCTAAGAAATAAAAACACGCTTAGTGGATCTAGTAATCTCAGTCCCAAGAAAATACCTTAGCTTCCCTAGATTTTGGACCTCAAATTTCATGGACAATTGCGACTTAAGAGAGGCAGTCTCCTATTCTGATGACTGTATTTTATATAATTATTTTGGTATATCTTTGCTCAAGTTTGCTCAGGTTTCTCCCTCAATTTACGTTATAATCTGATGATATTACAACTATTCTTCAATGTATGATACATGTGTACCTTCAAAGCAAAAGACGTGAATTGCTATGCATTTGGGACCATTCGGGACATGTTATGAAATTCTGCTCAAGGTGCACTGTCGTGCTCTTTAAAGAGCATTGCTGTGTTACCTTACAGCCTGCATACTCCCAGTTTTATGCAGTGTTCGTATTTTGGCCGCAACTTTTGCTACAGAACTCGGATTTGAAAAATCAAGAGAATGTGGAAACTGACTTCAAGGGCCACAACTTTGGTCAAGGACACATTTGTCGATTCAGCTTCTATAGTGGGTCAAAATACCCTGAAACAAAATAAATCATATTTTTCCTGCATGCTGCTCATTTTTTGTTCAAGAATGACCATGTGTGCTATGGAACTTCGGCACCGTGGTTACAAAAAATTGCATTGAAATTTCTAGGTCAATCTTCTTCAACCTCATGTTGTAAGAGAAATTGAAGCATATACTCATGCATTCACTCATTGAGAAGAAAGAAAATTCAACCAAAACGAGCTGATTATTTGGTGTATATGCATAGTAATCCACGCCTATTATCGAGGCGAAATAAAATTTACAATGAAAGAGTAGAATGTGAGATATTAGAGGAGATACATGAGAAAATCTTTTTGATGGAGTTGTCATACTTACTATTGCTAACTTGTCTCTAGATGAACAAAAAATTGAAGATGCGTCAATCTCTAATAATGAGGAAGAAGAAGAAGAAAATGACTGATGACCATACCAAAATTTGAAATGATTATGATTTTTTTTTTGTATAAGAACTTCATATTATATTGCATTAACTATGAATTTGTACTTCAATTGATGATTTATGCAATTATCTTTGATCTTTTGTTTTTAAGGACTTTTAATTGCATTTGTGATATACATATATATATATATATATATATATATATATATATATATATATATATATATATATATATATATATATTATATTTTAAAAAAACGTTTCTCGCCGTACCCGCATCCTTATTTTTTATATTTTATCGTGCCACCGTTTCGGATACGCATACCCGTAACAATGCTTCCTAGTTGTCTACTCTTTCCTTCCACCAAGTCTAGTACTCCGCCTAAAGGATTGGCTTGAGGGAGGAAAAATATTTTCCTCCAAGAAAGAATATTTGAAGAAAGGAGAGAAGATAGCTTATTTATTAAAAGCGCAAAGGGGTCTTGAAGCCTAGGCGCAAAGATCAAGGCGCAGGCGCGCGCCTGACGAAGGCAAGAAACAAATACATTCATTTTAAATAATCAGCATCAAACATCATTTCATCATATCGATCAGATTTTTCATTTATTATATTAATTAATCATTCATTACTATCGTTTAAATCTCTTAAAAATAGAATTAGATTAATGTGATCACTTGCATCATATCTAAGTCCTAACGCATAATTATCATTCACAAACACTACAAACAAAAACAACACTCAAGCCCTTATCCCGCTATAATGGAGTCGGCTATATAATCCTTTGTCATCATTGTGTTCGGTCTTTAGTCATAATCTCACTAATGCCTAAGTGCATCACGTCATTCCTTATAATTTCATTCCAACTCTTTATTAATCTACCCCTCCCTCATTTAATATGCCTAGTGACTAGACTCTCACAATGTCTAAGAGGTGCCTCTAATGGTCTCTTTTATACATGTCCAAACCATCTTTTGAGCTTTGTTTTAAGTTTAATACATTTGACACTTACATACATAAATATATATATATATATATATATATATATATTAAAAAAATATAGTGGTCTGCCAATAAAATGAGTTCAAAATGCTTTAATTAATAATAGGTGTTGGATATGTCTCAGAAATACCATGGCCATCAGATCATGAAGAGGAGTGGCCTGCAAATAGCCTTTTCTCCAAAAAACCCTCCCTCAGATCCTGCTGAAAACAGGTCCCCTTCTACAAAAAACTCCATCCTGTCACATTCTCTTGCACCCTCATTCCCGATCCCAGGCCTCATTCTCTCGCGATGAAGCTCAGGTCCAAGAGTTCTCCCGTCATCTCCGTCAACTCCAAACCGTTGCCACCTCCCTCCCGCCGCCATCTGCACTCACGCCCAAATCGCTTAGGCAAGAACTGCTTCTGCCCAAACTGCTTCTTCACTTCTACCTCGCTCTTGACGACCAGGCATCGTAGCGATTCCTCCTTCCTCGACCGATTTTGACACAACTGACCTCCTTCCACCTTGCTATAGACTGCGACGCAGAGTATCTACTCTATGTTGTTATATACTCTTTTCAAAAGCTAACTTCGGCGTCCCTGCCGGCTAGCATGCGAGCAACCCCCATCGATGTTTTAACATCAAGCCTTTTCAATCGATGCGTTTCATTTCTTTCCCATTCAGATAATCTCCATCGGTTGCTCCCTAGGGCATTGTCTAACAATGCCTCCAAACGCTTATTTTGTCTTTCCCTTTTAGCCACTGCACTCAATTTCTTCCTCCCATCCCGATGTGGCTCCTTCTCCTCCAACTTCACAATCAATTTATGTACTGGGTGTGGCGCATTTCTTCCTCCCATCCTGATGTGGCTCCTTATCCTCCAACTTCACAATCAATTTATGTACTGGGTGTGGCGCCTTCTCCCCCAGATTCTCATCCAAGTTCTCCCTAATCTAAGTGCTCAGCTCCACCTCCGTCTTCTCCTTCCACTTTTTTGTAAGTGCTTCTTTTTACCAACTTTTTTTCTAACATTTCATTGCTTTGTTTCTCAGATTTCTAATGCATCTTGATTTGCGCACAAGATGTTTGACTCATGGCATGATAGAACATATAATATTCATATATGGTAATTGTAGAAAGAGATATGTAAGAGAGAGAAAATCACTCATGTTGTATTATCAATGTCAAAGTATAGGAATACATACACTTATATAAAGGTAGATAGAGAGAGATAAATCTACTTTTACAATGTGGGACTAAAGGAGCTATACATGGGCCAATACACATGGGCCTCCCAAATGGGCTAATTCTAGTTTATCTTTAACACTCCCCCGCAAGCTGGAGCGTACAAGTCATAAGCGTCAAGCTTGGATAAAAACTGATAGTACAAAGTGATGGGGAACGGGCCCCGCCCGTTGATCGTATCCCCGATCTGACCCCGCGGTTGCGTCCGGAGGGTCGCCGCGAGTCGAAATGATATATTAATTTATATATTTTGTGTATATTTTCAGCTTTTGATGCAGCCCCCATCCGGACAATCTAGACCGTTGGATTTGATGAGGTTTATTATAAATGAGTGCTTTAGGGCAGCAGCCAGGAGCATCGAGAATTTGGGGAAAGAAAAGGCCGCCGCCAGTTTCTCCCGATCCTTCGGTCACGCCGCCGGTGCCGACGCCTGCAGCCTGCCCTCCTTGGTGCCGACTCCAAGAGAGGTTTGTATCTTCATTTCCTCACCCGCCATCTTCTCCATCTCCACACCCGCCGGCTCCTCCCTGCGCCCCTGCTCCCGCAGCCACCGCCGCTCCCTTCTCCAGCTGCAGCAGCCGCCCACAGGAAGCCCTCATCCGCCGGCTCCTCCCTGCGCCCCTGCTCCCGCAGCCACCGCCGCTCCCTTCTCCAGCCGCAGCAGCCGCCCGCAGGAAGCCCTCATCCGCCGGCTTCTCCCTGCGTCCCTGCTCCCGCAGCCACCGCCGCTCCCTTCTCCAGCCGCGGCAGCTGCCCGCAGGAAGCCCTCATCCGCCGGCTCCTCCCTGCGTCCCTGCTCCCGCAGCCACCGCCGCTCCCTTCTCCAGCCGCGGCAGCCGCCCGCAGGAAGCCCTCATCCGCCGGCTCCTCCATGCGTCCCTGCTCCCGCAGCCACCGCCGCTCCCTTCTCCAGCCGCAGCAACCTCCAACCAGTGATCGGTATGCAGTCTTGGTATCCTGCCGATGCAACTATACTGAATCAAAACTATTCTTCAAGCAGCGAACAAGTTGGCGTCCCTACATTGCCAAGGATCTCCTGATCTCTGTAGTGCCAGATGTCACTACGGTCAAAAAATATATACACCGTTAAAATCACAATTCTACAATTGTATTTATGGTCACACAAAAAATAGGTACGTTTACGTACCAAAAAATTTCTCCCGTCTGACACGATATTTTGTTCCGCTGAGTTTGGATAAAAATGTCACCGTCATAAAATATGTTTGGCATGACAACGGTGATGACCATCACCAAGAAAATAAATTTTGACTATAGAAGTCGACGAAGTTCCTTAGGTGAGGTCAGATGTTCACGAGCGATGATTCATAATCACCGCGGTCACAACCGCCACCACATGCCAAACGGAGCCATAGGCAAACGCAACCTTCATGAATGTGGTAGCGTTTTAGTCCGAAGCGTTTTTTTGGGGGAAAGTAGTGCTAATTGCACGGTTGCGATTGCATTTGGGCGCATTTGAACTTGATTCCTTGAGCCAATCTCTACGCGCCAATTCAATGATCCGGGGCATAAAACTTGGAGCGTAAACGGGCAATACATTTGCGTGTATGCAGGGCCCATTCAACCAACTATTGTGTCGGGGAGGGATGCATTTGTCACCACTAAAACGCCGCCGTCATATAATGTATGTTAGACATGACGCGGTTATGACCATCACCAAGAAAATCAAACTAGTTGTAAACATAAAAGTGGATGAAATTTCTTGGATGAGATCGAGCTTTCATGATCAACAACGGTTCATAATCACCGTGTTAGTCCATTTTTAAGGCTCGGTTTGTTTGGCACGGAGTTTTTTACTCCGATAAGTTTGGACAAAAACAATACCATTAGCCTTGATCTGCCCTTAGCTGGAATTGGTCAGCCCATAACAATGGCAAATATAAGGTTGATTTGAGATGCAGGAGTGTCGTCACTCCGTGGCATTGTCACTGTAATGGTGTAATAGTGAGGCATATCCGGTTAATCGCAACCAATAATTCGAAATAAAATAATCTCATAAAAACTTCCCAACCCGCAAACCTACTCTCGATCCCTCTTCAACCCCGGCCTCTTCTTTAACTGTGAGTTGTCAGCTCATTCGCAATCCACTCTTCTCCCAATTTGCCGCACGTCACGCTCAGTGTTATTGCTGCCCTCAGGGGGGGTGCGAGTGGCAGGAGTATATCACGGTCGGAATATTATTGTTGGCTGCACGGAGAGGCCTCATGCACTTTCTCCCATGTGCTTCTATATACATATATATAATTTTTGAGAAATATTAATCTTTCAAATTTATTAATTATTATAGTTTTATAATTTTTATAATTCAATTTATATTTTCTGTTTTAGTTGAAAGGAAATCGTCACCCATAAAAAAAGTATGCATCTATCCTAAGTAGTAATAAAGACTTGCTTTAATTAATCCTAAACAATTTAATTAATGCCATTTGGAAAGATCGAAATAATTATCTATTTTAATGTTTTTTATACTGCAGTAAATAGTTATATTTAAATATGTGATCATCTTTACTATTATAATGAGAATTGTGGTATGAATAGTTGTTGTGGATCGTCTCATTTTTCTTCGGTTTGGAGAATATCCTCATTTAAGGAGTGATTTGTTTTCTTATTCTTATTTTCTCCGCCGTTATTTATATATATATATATATACAAGCGGGTCTGAATATCACACAGCAGATATCACAGATTCACAGCTCAAAACTCCATTCAGATTTTGGCTAAGTTTGAGGGGCTTAATTAAGATCCGATCGTAATCTCTTGACCGGTGAAAATAAGTCCCCGAACGGAGCCTTCGTTTGGGGAACTTATTTTCACCAGTCAAGCGATTAAGACCGCATGAATCGGGATCATGATTAAGGTCCGATTCATGCGGCCGCAACCGCTTGACCGGTGAAAATACTTGCAGTACCTTCTTCTCCATCATACGACCGCAAGACACATCCGCCATGTTGACTCAATAATACACTCTCGCTTGACCAACAGTCCCCCGTGTTAGTGTATATTTGGACAATTAACGGGTTCGGAGGCTTAACGGGTCGTGTAGGGTACACGGTTAACCCATACCCGTAGTAACTCCTAAGGGTTTGCCTATTTATACCCACCTAGGGGCAACGGGTAGGAGATTCCACTTTGATCCTCATCCGGATGAGGATCTAGGTTAACCCATACCCGTAGTAACCCTTAGGAGATTCCACCTAGATCCCCATCCGGATGCTTCGAGCAACACTCACACCCCGCTCCCAGCATAAGCTGTCCAACCAAACCCCGCCACATGGTTATGGGGGGGGGGGGGGGGGGGGGGGGGGGGCATTCCAGTAATATTCTCCCAGCTAAAAAGGGCAGATATAACATGTGCGCCATGTGAGATGTGAAGACTGCAACATGGCAGGTTCCCACATTGCTTATTTGTCACGTGAGGGTTTAACCATAAGACCAGCACCAACTCTTGTCATGAAATTTCCTCTCTGGTTAGCCAGCAATTTTTGGGCGGGCGCGGCTCACGGTGAGCGTGAGATTAGGGCCCTAGACTCGCACATCAAAAATCGTGCATCTGATTTGATGTGCGAGTCTAGAGCCCTGATCTCGCTGCTCACCGTGAGGCACGCCCACCCAAAATTTATACCTAGTTAGCGTAATTATAGGTTGCAAAAATAGTGTTTTAATTAGTGCTTGCAAAAATTCAAATAGTGTTTTTTAGATTTTTTTTCTCTGCATTTTGTGAAAAATCTGATGGTAATACCCCTTTGTTTTGACAGAAAGTGGAAAGCTTCACAGAGAAGTTCTCTGGCAGATTGCGTTACTTGAAGAATCAAATCTTGATCTGGAGTTTGAAAGCATGCGTATTTGGTTATTTTGATTGCATGCTTGTCTATTTTTTTTAAAAAAAATTTATAGTAGTTTGTTAATAATAAAAAGTTTTTAAAAAATCATTTTCAAATACGAAGATTTGCTAATAATAGTGATTTGATAGAAGTGATGACGGGCTAATAACAACATCCTTTGCTAATAACACTAACTCCAACATAAACAGCAAATAAATACATAAAAATAAATGCAATAACTCGGGCCCGGTAGGGTTTCAGACGAGTGCGGCGTCAGGTACTCCTGCGTCGTCCTGATCTGAACTGGTCTCTACCGCGCTGATTTTATTTGAAGCCCAATAACAACAAATAAGAATTCTTTCCTAATCAAATGCTTTCATTTTAATTTAGTATCGTTAATATATAGTTGTTTCCTAATTAAGGATTAATCTTTAATTTAATTTAATCCATTTCTAAACAAACAAATATTTGTTTCCTCAATATACCTCCAAGGGATTATTATTCATTGAGAATTGATGAGGTCCTCCTGAACTGGTTTGGCCAAACCCCAAGTACTTATTCTCTCTCACTCTCAACAATTGTCGGTGAGCGCAGCCTCGACAGCCGGTTGCACTCACGCACATTCCTGCGCGCGCATCCTTAATTATTTAGAGATTGCTTCCCACGATCATCACCGCATGGCCGCAGATTACTTTAATAAAATCTTATAAAAAAAACAAGGCCACATGTGCGCACCCCCCTCCTGCACGGGGCGTGGGCCGCACACGAGCGTGCATGCGGCCGCACCTGACCGCGCGCAATGCTACGCGCGGTCAGGTCCAGCAAGTGCGCACGCGCAGGACTCGTGTAAACGCCAAGAAAAGCATGCTTGCGCGCACGCAGGACCCGCGAGAGGTGGCCTAAATATTATATCTATATATATAATATCTAGTGAAACGGGTTCAACTTTAAGAGGAAACACCCTAAATAAAGCTAAATCGGGTTCTGGGTTTAATCAGGAGAATAAACTGTCTATACAGCTTTTAGACGATCGACCAGACTATCTGGTCGATCAGCTTGAAGTCTAGACGAATTCTTCTAGTTGAACGGCCAAACCATCTGGTCGATCGGCTAGACGTCCAGTCGAATTTGTCCAGTCAATACTGAAATTTATCTAGACCGATTCTTCTAGTTAAACGGCCAGACTATCTGGTCGATTGACTAGACGTTCAATCGAATCTATCTAGCCAACACTGAACTTTGTCTAGACAAATTCTTCTAGTCAAACGGCCATACCATCTGGTAGTCGTGTTCAAAAAGCCCCCCGGGCCCGGGCTTAAACCGGGCCTCCCAGGCCCGGGCTTTCCCCAACCGGGCCCGGGCCCGGGCCCAGGCCTTGATTGCAGCCGGGCCGGGCCGGGCTTCTGGCTCCGGGAGGGGGCCTGCTAAGGCCCCCAGGGCCGGGCCCTGGTTTGATTAAAAAAAAAATACGCGCCTTTTTGAACTGCGTCTTCTAGGTGCATTTTCGGGAGAAGTGTTCAGCATGAAAGTTGTAGATCTCGACGATATCTACAACTTTCATGTAGAACACTTTTTGATTTGAAGCCGTTTAGGCCCCCGAAAAAAAATCACGCGGAACATTTGAAATGTTCCGCGTGATTTTTTTCGGGGGACAAATCGGGAGCCTAAACGGCTTCAATTAAAAAAGTGTTCAACATGAAAGTTGTAGATATCGTCGTGATCTACAACTTTCATGTTGAACACTTCTCCCGAAAATGCCCCTAAAAGACGCAGTTTTAAAAGGCGCGTAGGAGCCGGGCCCGGGCTTTGCCCGGCCCGGACCCGTTCTTAGCCCGGGCCGGGCACCGGACCGGGCAAATGCTCATATATGAGGCCTTGTTAGGCCACATAGCCCGGCCTGGGCCCGGGGCGGGCCAAGCCCGGGCCTAGCCGGGCTTTTACCGGGCCCGGGCCCGGTTTTTATGCACACCCCTACCATCTGGCCACATCCAGTCCATGCTGAACTTCTAGACAAACTCTTGTAGTCAAAATATACTTTCTCCACTCATTCAAGTTTGACACTCCCTCATATAGGATATGAGTCGAGTCATCACAATCAAATATCCTATTTCTCGTACATTATTAATTGTGATCTCATAAACTCATTATACTGACAGCAAATCTAACCCATTAACTACTTATACATCACAAAAACTTCAACATGAACTCCCTCTGCAACTGAAATGAAGCCAAATCAGTGCTCCAAATAGAGCCTCAGAAAGCTTTCACATCCCACTACTAATGCTACAAATTAAGACTCAATTTAGTACAATTGTCACATTTAGGCAGCCTAAATTTTACTTTCTCGGTTAAGCTTACCCACGTTTGCATGACTATAAGAACGATTCAACTAAAACATCATTTTTTATTATCCTACCCAAATACTACCTGTCTTTTTCCTAACTACATTCATAAATAGTGCAGATCATGAATAATTAGGATTCAATTCATCAATATTTGATTACGAAAAATAGTTTTAAACCCGAATCCGAATATTTTATTCATGTTATAAGAATTGATCAATAGTTCGTAAATATTAGAATATGTTGTTAAATAAATTTAATCTATGTAATTAAATATTATATATAATTATATTTGAGCATTATATATAATTAAATATTATAAATTTGAATTTGAATCCATGTTCAAATCTGAATTCGAATTAGAGTTCGAACACAAATTTGAATCCAACATTTCATGACGAATTTGAATCCTACACCGAATATTCAAACGAATCCAAATCCTAATCTGAATCTCTACATTCTATGTCACATTTGAATTTGATTGAAGAGGTATTTGATTCAATTCAGTTCGTGAGCACCGCTAACTCCACGCTTTACTTCAATACAGAACATTGTTTTGATGTCATTTCAAAGAGCGCCCAGAGTCCTCGACTGCCCAGGTCCATAACAGTATTCTACCAATAAATAGAGCCTAGGAAAACATAAACTATTAAGGCATCATTTGACACAGTGGTGGCAGTCGTAAACGCGGTGATCATGGAACGCCCAACCTCGCCTAAAAAAATTAATGCATTTTATGCTTAAAATTAGTTTTCTTTTTTGTAGCGGTCATAACCTGTCTTGTCAAACACACATTATATGATAAGAACGTTTTTAACCAAACTCACCAGAGCAAATAAGCCGTGTCAAAGGAAGCCCGAGGCTCCGTTTGGCACAGTGGTGGTGGTCGTAAACACATGGGCCAAAACGTCATTCGTTAAGGATCATCTAAAAAACATCATCCGTTTGAACATAAAAGTGGATTAAGTTCTTTAGGTGAGCATTAACGAATGACAATTTAATCCCAATGTTCATGACCGCCGCCACCGTGCCAAACTGAGCCTAAGCCTTGAAGCAATGCAAACAGCAGAAAACTCTCATGCCATTCCATCAAGTTTCAGAAATGATGATTCTCTTCCAGAACAAATGGAATATACAAACAAGGAAAAAAACAGTAATTTTTTTGACAGAAAACAAGCGCGGACTGAGAAATCATAGAAGAAAAATGTGCTCAAGCCCTCAAAAAACATGTAAAGTAAGAAATGGGATAGAGCTGAAATTATTTGAGGAGTTCCAAATGGCCGAATGATTTTCTCGTGACTGACAAATTAGAAATAGTTGGTCTCGTAGAAACGCTTGAGAAAATGAGAAGAGCCCTGGTCTTGCATGCCCAAATCTTTGTCAAGCCCTTCCGGGCCTAAAACATACTGCCCGATGACATGGTGACGCTGCTTTGCATGATCCACAATGTTAGTCAGCTCTTCTATTCCTTTAAAAACAAGCATGTCAATTACCTGTTCAAGTTAATAATTAGAACAAAAAAAGGTATCAGTAACCCACAAAACTCCATAATATTGTGCTTCATTCATTCTAAGGATTTGTTTGTCATGCGGTTAGCCACCGCCATGAGCAGACATGCATGCTCCAAGGGTCCGTCACCAAGAGACGATAGTACTCTAGCCCAAAGGAATAGATGAGTGTTGCACAGTATCCGGCCAGAGGCGGCAGTACAACCGTGGCAAATGTTGTGTACCACGTTATAGGCACAGATGTTCTTGCGGGAACAGGGGCGGTTCCCCGTGCAGGTATTTAGCCGGTGATTATGGTACTCTGATCACAATCACGCAGAGTGTCTAGCGGAGATAGTCCCTTCCATCTCCGAAAGGTTTCTTTTCTATTATTTGAAGGGGAGCCTTGGCGTACCGGTTGAGGTGTTGTCGTGTGACATTGAGGTCATGAGTTTGAGTCCTGAAAGCAGCCTCTTGCAAAAATGCAGGGCAAGGTTTGCCTACATTTCACCCATGTGGTGGGACCCTTCCCGGGACCCTAGCTGCGCAGGGATGCTTTGTGGGGGCTCCCTTTTTTTTATTCACTTGATTATTCATTCTACATTTACTTCACATGTTTTACTATATTTCATTCCTTCATTTTTCCAACATCTTCAATAGTAATTAGAAAAAAATGAAAGAAAATACAGTGGAAAAAAAATGAGATTGATAAACCAAAACACCTACCCATGCATATACATGGGATGGGAGAGACAGGAATTACAAAAACTGTCATTATTACTATCTACTTCATTACATTGTCATTAATATTACGTCTAATAATTCATGACTTCATATTCACTTCAACTCTCCTCAAGTCAAATGAAAAATGTCTATCATCCTCAACTTGAGTATATCATTAGTAAATGCTTATTATCTAAGCCTTGGTAAAGATGTCGACCAACTGATCTTTGGAATGACCGAAGAGAATGACAGCATTCCTTTGTCCATGTGAGTTTTGATGAAATGTCTATCAACGTCAGCATACTTGGTCCAATCATGTTGAACCAGATAGTAAGCTATGTTGATGACAACCTTATTATCACAGTATAATGAGAAATGTTCGAGTTCAGGATGCCAAGATCATGTATAATAGATATCAATCAAAATCCTTCACAGAGACTTCGGGACATAGCCTGTTATTTTGTCTCTGCATTAGATATGTCCATAACATTTTGCTTCTTATTCTTCCAAAACACCAAGTTGCCTCTAACTAAGGTACAATAGACAATTGTTGATTTTCTATCATCCTGACTTTTTGCTCAATCAACATCAGTAAAGACTTCAATTTTAAAATGGTTGTTCTTGGAGAATAATAGTCCTCGGCCCTGATACTTCTTAAGGAATCTAATAACACGATGGGCCGTCTCTTGGTGACGGACCCTTGGAGCATGCATATGTCTGCTCAAAATGCTCAAAGCATATTCAATATCAAGATGTGTGTGACTGGTATAAAGTCTTCCAACTAGTCTCTGATAGCATGGCACATCAATCATATCACCATCTTTGTAATCACTGATCTTGTGGTTTTCCTTAATGAAAGTGTTCACTGATCCCAACCAACCATCCATGTTTCCCTCAAAAGATCTAGAATATATTTCTTCTAAGAAATAAAGGCACGCTTAGTGGATCTAGTAATCTCAGTCCCAAGAAAATACCTTAGCTTCCCTAGATCTTTGACACCAAATTTCATCGACAATGGCGACTTAAAAGTGGCAATCTCCGGTGTCTAATGAGTACTTTATATTATTATTTTGGTATATCTTTTGCTCAAGTTTGGTCAGGTTTCTCCCTCAATTTACGTAATAATCCCATGATATTACAATTTACAACTATTCTTCAATGTATGATACATGGGTACCTTCAAAGCAAAAGACGTGAATTGCTATGCATTTGGGACCATTCGGGACATGTTATGAAATTCTGCTCAAGGTGGACTGTCGTGCTCTTTAAAGAGCATTGTTTTGTTACCTTACAGCCTGCATACTCCCAGTTTTATGCAGTGTTCGTATTTTGGCCGTAACTTTTGCTACAGAACTCGGGTTTGAAAAATAAAGAGAATGTGGAAACTGACTTACGGGCCACAACTTTGGTCAAGGACACATTTGTCAATTCAGCTTCTATAGTGGGCCAAAATACCCTGAAACAAAATAAATCATATTTTTCCTGCATGCTGCTCATTTTTTTGTTCAAGAACAACCATGTGTACTATGGAACTTCGGCACCAAGGTTACAAAAAATTGCATTGAAGGTTCTATGTCAATCTTCTTCATCCTCATGTTGTGAGAGAAATTGAAGCACATATTCATTCACTCATTGAGAAGAAACAAAATTCAACCACAACGAGCTGATTATTTGGTGTATATGCATAGTAATCTACACCTATTATCGAGGAGAAATAAAATTTACAATTAAAGAGTAGAATGTGAGATATTAGAGGAGATACATGAGCAAATCCTTTCGATGGAAAGCTTATTATTGATAACTTGTCCCTAGATGAACAAAAAATTGAAGATGTGTTAATCTCTAATAATGGGGAAGAGGAGGAAGAAAATGATTGATGAACATCCTTAAATTTGAAATGATTATGAATATTTTTTATATAAGGACTTATATTATATTGCATTAACTATGAATTTGTGCTTCAATTGATGATTTATGGAATTATCCTTGATCTTTTGTTTTTAAGGACTTTTAATTACATTTGTGAGATATACATATATATATATATATATATATTATATTTAAAACAATGTATCTCTCCGTACCCACATCCTTATTTTTTATATTTTATCGTGCCACCATATCGGATGCGCATACCCGTACCGATGCTTCCTAGTTGTCTACTCTTTCCTTCCACCAAGTCTAGTACTCCGCCTTAAGGATTAGCTTGGGGGAGGAAAAAGATTTTCCTCCAAGAAAGAATATTTGAAGAAAGGAGAGAAGATAACTTATTTATTAAAAGCGCAAAGGGATCTTGAAGCCTAGGCGCAAAGATCAAGGCGCAGGCGCGCGCCTGACAAAGACAAGACACAACCACATTCATTTTAAATAAACAGCATCATTTCATCATATCGATCAGATTCTTCATCTATTCTACTAATTAATCATTCATTACTATTGTTTATATCTCTTAACAAATAGAATTAATGTGATCACTTGCATCATATATAAGTCTCAACGCACAATTATCATTCACAAACACTACAAACAAAAACAACATTCAAGCCTTTATCCCACTATAGTGGGGTCGGCTATATGAATCCTTTGTTGCCATTGTGTCCGGTCTTTAATCATAATCTCACTAATGCCTAAGTGCATCTAGGCCTGTGCAGGAAACCGCAAACCGCACCAAACCGCAAACCGCACCAAACCGCAATCTATTTCAAACCGAACCGATCGGGTGCAGTGCGGTTCGGTTTAGGGGGTCTGGAAACCGGCACATGTGCGGTGCGGTTCGGTTTAGGGGGTCTGGAAACCGATCACACCGCACCGCACCGTGAATCAAATTGAAAATCTTAAGAAATATCAAATAAGAACCTAATTCCTAAACCGTGACAAACTGGCAAAGTGGGCCAAGTGGCAATTTGTAACATTTGTTGTTTGCATTCCAGCAAACCGCAAGGGGAAATAGCCAAACCGCACTCCACGGATCGCACCCAGAAGGCCAAAAATAATTTTGGCAAAATTGCAATTTGCAATTTGCAAACCCTTAAGGCCTATCCGGCTATCCCGATCCCGAATCCCGACTCACTGCGTCTGCACTCCGCAGAAAAGGAAGAGCCAAAGCGAATCGCGAAACCCTAGCACCGGGCCGCACCGCTGCGAAGAGGCGATCCTGAGTCCCGCAGACTGCACAGTCGTCGGTCGATTTCGCTGATTCCGGCGATTTCTACACCCCGCAGGCGCGATTTCTTCTCTTATTCCGGCAGACCGGCAGTCGGGATTTCGCTGATTCCGGCAGACCGACAGTCGCGATTTCTTCTCCTATTCTGGCGATCTTCCTTGCTGACGACCACTCCAACTCCATTACTCCAGTCCCCTACAGTCTACAGGCTACAACTACAGCGGTTTTATCTCCACTCTCATCATCTTCATTGCTAGGGCAGCCATCTGGTAATTCTTCTTCCACCTTCCCTGTTTTTTATTTAATTTCAGTCTTTGGTATTGGGGGCTGTGGTGATTGGTGAGTCTTTTGCTGGTTTGGGAATTGGGGCTTAGATGCTATGGCATATTGATTTATTTGCATATTCTGATTGTTTTTGAATTTTATAGTGGCATTGTGTGTACGTGGACATCCATGTGTAGGTGTGTTTGTGTGTGTGTTTTGTGTATGAGTGAGTGTATGTATATATGTGTTTGTGTGTTTATATGTATGTGTGTATATGTATCCGTTTGGGTTTCTAATGTTGTATGTTTGAGTGTTTATGTTTGTGTTTGTGGGTGTGTTTGTGTATGAGTGAGTGAAGTGTATATATGTGTTTGTGAGTTTGTATGTATATTTGATTGTGTGTATATGTATGTGTTTGTGTTTCTAATGGTGTATGTTTGAGTTTTTATGTTTGTGTTTGTTATTTTTATGTGTTTGAATGAGTGTGTATGTGTGTTTGTTATTTTGTGTTTGAATGAGTGTGTATGTGTGTTTGTAATTTTGTGTTTGAATGAGTGTGTGTGTATATATTTGTGATTTTTTTTTTACAATTTGAAGCAGTTCACTTTCAAGAATGTTATAATTTTTTTTATTTTCACCCTTTTTAATAACCTAAACTCATCGTGCTATTGTGCATAGTCGTTGATGGCATCCACAAAGAACAAAGGAAAAGAACCGCTTGTAATGAAGGGAGATAGCAGTACTAAAAATAAAGTAAGTGAACTTATTGTGAATGACAATGATGATACAAAGCACATAGAGAAGAAAATTAAAAAGGATGATTCTGAAAATAATAAAGCTAAGTCTGCTGTGTGGGATTGGTTCATGAAGTTTAAAGATACTGAAGGAAGGGATAAAGTGAAGTGTAAGCATTGCTCCAAGATATACGTTGCTGATCCTCGTAAGAACGGAACAAGTGCTTTAAGAGTGCATATGCTAACTTTGTCGCTTTAGGTTGAAAAATAATAATCAACAAATGTTGTCTCTTAGTGAGAAAAAAGAAGATGGAGTAGTTGTTGGTTCATTAAAAGCTAGTAAATTTGATGAGGAACAATGTCGTGTTGCTTTAGCCAAAATGGTTGTAGTTGATGAGCTATCCTTCAAGTTTGTAGAAAATGAAGGTTTTAGAAGTTTTTCTAACCAACTAGAACCAAGGTTCAAAGTGCCATCTCGGACAACTATTTCCAAATACTATATTAATCTTTTCACCTCCGAGCGAAAGATATTAAAGAAACTGTTTCTGATCATACTGGAGAAGGACTTGGAAATGAAATATTAAACTGTGTCACTGAATAGGGGATTAAGAAAATTTTCACTATCACTATGGATAATGCATCAGTCAATGACGTAGTTGCTAGATATTTGATAAGGAAGACTAAAGAATGGAAATCTACCATACTAGAGAATGAGTTCTTACAAGTTAGATGCTCAGCACACATATTAAATTTAATTGTGAAGGAATGATTATCTGAATATAATGAGTCCATTGAAAAGATTCGGTTGGCCATTAAGTATGTAAAAGGATCTTCTCAACGACTAGAAAAGTTCAAAAAATGTGTAGCAAATGTCGAGATATCATGCAAATCACTTTTGTGTTTGGAAGTGGAAACGCGATGGAATTCAACGTACTTGATGCTAGAGACAGTGATAAAGTTTGAGAAAGCTTTCAATGAATTAGAGGATGAAAGCTCATACAGAAACTATTTTAATAATGACGATAAAATTAATGGTCCACCCAAGTCAGAAGATTGGAATAATGCAAGTTTATTTCTTAAGCTTTTAAAGTTATTGCAAAAAAGGATTCTTAACTTTGTTAGAATCATTGATCATACAGGAGAAGGACTTGGAAATGAAATATTAAACTGTGTCACTGAATAGGGGATTAAGAAAATTTTCACTATCACTATGGATAATGCATCAGTCAATGACGTAGTTGCTAGATATTTGATAAGGAAGACTAAAGAATGAAAATCTACCATACTAGAGAATGAGTTCTTACAAGTTAGATGCTCAGCACACATATTAAATTTAATTGTGAAGGAATGATTATCCGAATATAATGAGTCCATTGAAAAGATTCGGTTGGCCATTAAGTATGTAAAAGGATCTTCTCAACGACTAGAAAAGTTCAAAAAATGTGTAGCAAATGTCGAGATATCATGCAAATCACTTTTGTGTTTGGAAGTGGAAACGCGATGGAATTCAACGTACTTGATGCTAGAGACAGTGATAAAGTTTGAGAAAGCTTTCAATGAATTAGGGGATGAAAGCTCATACAGAAACTATTTTAATAATGACGATAAAATTAATGGTCCACCCAAGTCAGAAGATTGGAATAATGCAAGTTTATTTCTTAAGCTTTTAAAGTTATTTTACACCGTTACTTTGGAGGTTTCCGACACCAAATATTCAACTTCACATTTAATTTTTCAAAACATTTCAATGATGGAGCATGCCATTAATTCTATGTGTGACAGTCAAGATCCGGCAATGAGCGTGGTGGCACAACGGATGAAGACAAAATTCAATAAATATTGGGGTAGTTTGGATAAAAGTAATGTTCTACTATATGTTGCTTTTGTGTTGGACCCACAATGTAAGTTAAAAAGACTTACAAAGTGTTTCAAAGCAGTATATGAAATGGCAAGAGCAAGGACAATGATTGAGTTGACTGAAAGCACATTATATCGTTTATACAGTCATTATGACAAATCTATAAACACAACATCAACTCAAAGTAATTTAAGCCAAGCTTCAAGCTCCGAGACTGCTATGAATCAAGTCGATGTGGAATTTAGCTTCATGGCGTATCAAAAGAAAATGTTTATGGATGATTCAGATGAGGATGAAGCAACTATTTGTGCATCTGAGATTGCCCTTTACTTGAAGGAAGATACACTCAAGCTGCAAACAAATTTTGATATTTTGAATTGGTGGAGATTGAACTCTTACAGATTGCCAATATTATCCCAAGTGGCAAGAGATGTTCTAGCTATTCCAGTGTCTACTGTAGCCTCTGAGTCAGCTTTTAGTACTGGAGGACGTATTCTTGATCCTTTCAGGAGTTCATTAGCACCTAAGACGGTAGAAGCTCTGATTTGTGCTCGTGATTGGTTGCGTTGCAAGTCAAACCTCAATGGGATTGAGGAGATGCTTATTGATGTTGACAAGTACGAAGAGCTCGATAAAGATAGTGTATTTGCATTAAATTTGTAGTATTATAGTTGTTTAACAATTTTGTAAACGTTACTTAAATTTTTAATAGAGCTGGACAAACAAATGCAAGCTAATGTGGATGACGAGCCTGAAATCAATGAAGATGGAAATTGAATTATGGTAAATATAGCAACATGCGTCATACATTTAAATTTTGATTTGCAAGTTATTGTACATTATAATGAAAATATATTTTTTTGATATGCAGGTTTTGCGGATTCAAGCTTATTTGTAGTTCACGCCTGCTCGGATTTTTTGCTACTTGCTTTTTTCTTAGGATGCACGTTGCTGCATATTCAGTAGAATAGGAAGAAAACTTTATTAATTTCCATGTCAGTTATTTTCTCTTGCCAATCAGTAGGGGTGGCAACACTCAATCTTAAAGCAGTTTTAATTCCTTTATAAAGTCGTCAATGTTGGGAAGCATAACAGTATTTATGGTTGAAAAATAACAATGATTGAAAAACCTAGATCGAAATTTCAAATTTTCAATACGAATATTTTTTTTTGGAAATAAGAAGATATGAAACAAATATTTGGATCATATAGTTTGCGAATTCAACTACACAGCAGTTTGTTGCTACAATATCCACAGTTAATGTCAAGAACTACAACTTATTTACACCTATACCAACATAGGACAATTTGCTTTAGGTTACCTTAATTAAATCAAAAAATTGAATATGTTTGATGAAAAAATTGTCAAAAAACCGAAACCGCACCGCACAAACCGACACCAAATCGCACCGAAACCAAACCGCACCGCACGGTTTTGGTGCGGTGCGGTTTTGGCCGGCCGAAAACCGCACCCCTGCGGTGCAGTTTCGGTTTGCTCAAACCGCACCGCTCGCAGGCCTAAGTGCATCATGTCATTCCTTATAGTTTCATTCCAACTCTTTATTGGTCTAGCCCTCCCTTGTTTAACATGTTTGGTGACTAGATTCTCACAACGTCTAACAGGTGTCTCTAATGGCCACTTTTATACGCGTCCAAGCCATCTGTTGAGCTTTGTTTTAAGTTTAATACATTTGACACATATGTATATATAAATATACTATATTAAAAAGAAATATAGTGGTCTGCCAATAAAATGAGTTCAAAATGCATTAATTAATACTAGATGATGGATATGTCTCAGAAATACCATAGCCGTCAGATCATGAAGAGGAGTGGCCTGCAAATAGCCTTTTCTCCAAAAACCCCTCCCTCGGATCCTGCTGAAAACCAGATCCCCTTCTCCTGTAAAAAACACCATCTCGTCTCATTCTCTCACACCCTCATTCCTGATCCCAGGCCTCATTCTCCCGCGATGATGCTCAGGTCCAAGAGTTCTCCCGTCATCTTCGTCAACTCCAAACCGTTGCCGCCTCCCTCCCGTCACCATCTGCACTCACGCCCAAATCGCTCAGGTAAGAACATAACTACTTATGCCCAAACTACTTCTTCACTTCTACCTTGCTCTTGACGGCCAGGCACCGTAGCGATACCTCCTTCCTCGACCGATTTTGACACCACTGACCTCCTTCCACCTTGCTATAGACTGCGACGCAGAGTATCTGCTCTATGTATGTTATATACTCTTTTCAAAAGCCAACTCTGGCGTCCCTACTGGCTAGCATGCGAGCAACCCCCATCGATGTTTTAACATCAAGCCTTTTCAGTCGATGCGCTTCATTTCTTTCCCATTCAGATAATCTCCATCGGCTACTCCCTAGGGCATCGTCCAACAATGCCTCCAGACGCTTCTTTTGTCTTCCCCTGTCAGCCACTGCACTCAAGTTCTTCCTCCCATCCCCATGTAGCTCCTTCTCCCCCAACTTCTCAATCAATTTATGCACTGGGTGTGGCGCCTTCTCCCCCAGATTCTCATCCAAGTTCGATGATCATCCAAGTTCTCCCTAATCTAAGTGCTCTGTGAAGCTCCTCCACCTCCGTCTTCTCTTCCACTTTTCTGTAAGTGCTTTTTTCCAACTTTTTTCTAACATTTCATTGCTTTGTTTCTCAGATTTCTAATGCATCTTGATTTGCACAAAAGATGTTTGACTCATGGTCTGATAGAACACATAATATTCATATATGGTAATTAACTATCATTGTATGATGTACTCCAGGATGATCATTTGATTTCTCACTTCCTAGGCGATCATTTAACTTCTTCTCCCTATGAATTATCTGTGTTTTCATTTACCTATATTTTATAATTCTTTCAGATGGCAATGCTTCCCACATCTGCTGATAATATAAGTCTCAGTTTATATTAATTGTCAATTTTGTCTATTATTTAACATAAATGATATGGTTTTATGTTCTTATTTTAGATGAAGAAGTTTCATATAGTTGACGTCACTTCCCAGATGATCATTTAGTTATTCTTTTAAATACAAATGTTGAAGTGCTTTCCCAGATGTTCATAAAAAAATGAAATTGTGATGTTTTTCAACTGATAGGAGTTATCAGCTTTGGTATGATTAATGACGAGCAAAAGAGGGAGATAGATAAACATGGAGTAAATTCATTTTTCTTGGAAGTATTTTATCTCCTCAATAAGCTCCAAAGCTCTGATGAACTTATTATTTTTCAGAATTTATTATTACTGCACTTATAAAAGTAAACACTTTTGTGAATGATGTAATCTTTGTGACGATGATTAGCAGATACATGAACCATTCAGGTGCAATCCCTCAAACTTTTTCTTCAAGATATTTTGTAGAGAGGTGAGAATTTGTGATTTATCCTTTTCATTCAATCTTGCAAGTTTGTTGTGCATTTATGTTATAATCACTTTAGTATTGAGCTTTGGTAATTATATTTAGTTTAAAAATCTCTCAATTTGGCAAAATTGTGATTACTTATAGTTTTAAGTAAAGTTTAGATTGTGGCGATTGAAGCAACTACATTATGCTTGAAATGTGTTATTTTTGAGTATCCATACAAAATTTCACTATGATTTCTCAGTGCATGACCTTTAGCCACCACGCCACATTCTTCAGAATCCGGCCACCTTAAACTAGAGCTGCATCCCGTAAAAGCCCCCTTTGATTTCTCAGTCAACAATACATAATGCTGTGTTTCATTGCCAGCATCTCATGATGCAGGCATCAATGGCAACTACTCTGCTCTCTCAGCTTCGCCGACATCAGAATCTGACAAATGATGCCTCCGCCGACAAATGACGCCTTCACCAACAAATGGCGCCGCCCCCGAACGAATGATGACGCCCCTGACGAATGTCGCCTCCCCCGACGAATATCGCTACCCGCGACGAATGTCACCGCCCTCGATGAATGTCCAAGCCCTACGAATATCGCCGCCCCGACAAATGTTGCCCCCCACGATAAATGTTGCCCCCCACGACAAATGTCGTCGCCCCCGACAAATGTCATCGCCCCCGACAAATATCGACCCCCCCCCCCCCCCGTCAGGCCAAATGTCGCTCCCCACGACAAATGTCATCTTGGATAGGGGCGGAGCACCGTACCTGTCACTCGTGTGTGTGTGTCTACCATATATATCACTATACATATCTTCAAGCACACCAAACACTTTCCCTCAACCGTTTGATCAAAGAGCATATTAAATCTCGTCCTTTAGACGGAGAGAGAGAAAGAAAGATTGAAGAGAGAGGGGGAGAGAGGGAAAAAGAAGATTAATAGGCCTCTTAAAGCTATATGAGAGAGAGGGAGAGAGGGAGTGGGAAAGAAATTAAAATTTTTACGCCAAAGCGTACATTTTAAAAAAAAATGTAATCTTGAGTTGTATTTTTTTACAGTCATTTTGAGTACTTATATGTATATGTTGCGGGTGTAGGCCGTTTTGATGAGGGCGCAGCTAAAGCTGTCACTTAAAACCAAAAACCGCAAACCGAACCGGAACCAAACCGGAACCGCAAAGAACCAGACCGAACCGTTCACAAATTATTCGGGTTTCGATTTGAATTTTGGAACCGTGAACAACGTTGGTCCGGGTGTGGTTCTTACATTATCCGGACCGGAAACGAAACCGGAACCGCAACATACAAGTCTCAAGCGGTTTCAAGATTTTTAGAACCGATCTGAACAGGACCGAAGTAGAACCGAACCGCAACCTGTTTATTATTATTATTATATTGTTATTATTTTATAATTTATCTATAATATTTATACTTACTATCACGAGTGAAGCTGGTGCAGTTTGAAGTTTGAACTCAAACCGCAATCGCACTAAAGTGGGTCGATTTTAGACCGAACAAAACTTCACCGCATAAAAACCGTGTGGTATGGTTTGACATTGGTGCGGTTTGAAGTCAATTTTTGCAGTACACTTTTGATTTTTATACAATTATATAATATATTTTCAATTTTACTTACATATTTTTTTGAAATATTTTATTTAAAAAATATAGAAGATATTCAACTACTATTTATTAGTAATCATGAAAGTCAACTAATTGTAGCCGATTGTTACGGTTGAGCATGCCAACGAGACGTGCACAAGCCAACTAGAAGTCGTGGCAAGTCTACATGCGTAGGAAGGCAATTGATACTATCTCACCGATCGTTGAAAAGACCGTAGAGAAGTGCGCAACATAATTATTTCTATTTCGATGTTGTTTTGAGTTTTACTATTTGCAACACGCTTTTATTTCATTTTGTCAAGTTTGATTTTGGTTTTAGTTGGAACCGATTGCAACCGGACCGAACCGCATGGAATCGGACCGAACTGTTAGTGGATGGTTTGGTTTTGGTTCTTGTTAAACCATAACCGGAACCATTGACACGACGGTTCCAAAAATTAAACTGGAACCGAAACCGGTCAAGCCAAATAAGGTTTTGGTTCTAATTTGAAGAACTGTTACCTTAGTGGTTCGGTTCATGGTTTTAGTAGAACCGGAACCGAACCAGAACCGTGACAGCTTTAAGCGCAGCCCGCTGCGACACATCGAGCACGGGCGAAGCCCGTGCGAAGGCGGGGGAAGCCCGTGTGAAGGCAGGCGAAGCCCGCCTGGATAAGGCCGAAGGCCGCCCAAGAGCATCGAGCACGGGCGTAGCCCGTGCGAAGATGCTCATATATATATATATATATATATATATATATATATATATATATATATATATATATATATAATTTTGGAAGGTGAATAAGCGCGTACCTGGAGGTGTAATCAATTTCAGATCCAAGTGCTGAGATAAATTGATTCAATATACTTGATTTGACAGCCAGTCAAAAAATTATCAATGTGTTATTACGATGGTATCGTTTGGTGAACAAAACGATATTACTTTTGACTGCTTCACGGTATCGTCGATATCACCTTTGACTGCTCTAATGAATAAAATTTGCAGCTTTCTAAGTTGCAACCTCCATAGTCCTAGCACCTACTTATTGGCATAAAATGAAAATGTATGATGATAATGTTTATTAGTTTGCTACAATTTATAATTTTATTCAGGATTAACTGATGAGAATTAGCATGTCATTATATTTATTTTAAATTTAACATGTATGTTAAATTTGGCTTCATTTAGAGACTTGGTGAAGATGTTTGTCACTTATTTGTCAGTGGGGACAAACTCAAGGCAGATGTCTTCCTTCTCAACATCCTCTCTAATGAAGTGATATATAATCTCAATGTGCTTAATCCTATTGTATGACACAGGATTCTTAACAATTAAGATTGCACTAGATGAATCACAAAATATGGGAGTTTTATTTAGCTGAATGTTGTAATCTTGTAGTTGATGTTGGATAAATAAAAACTGAACACAACAACTTCCTGCTGAAATATATTTTGATTCAGCTGTTGAAATGACAACACTTGTTTGTTTCTTGTTGCTCCAAGAAATTAATCTTCTCCCAAGAAATTGGTATTCCCTGAGGTATTTTTCCTATCTTCCTTGCATCCTGCAAAATCAGCATCTGAAAACCTGGTTAGTTCAAAATCATTACTCCTCTCTTAACAGAGGCATAGTGAGAGTCTTTAGGATTCACTTGTTATCTGCCACATACACCTGTAGCA
This sequence comes from Platanthera zijinensis, assembly GCA_039513925.1. Classification (NCBI taxonomy): domain Eukaryota; kingdom Viridiplantae; phylum Streptophyta; class Magnoliopsida; order Asparagales; family Orchidaceae; genus Platanthera; species Platanthera zijinensis. Next base: position 254,754,472 of record CM077078.1, on the reverse strand, counting down.
AATATCCAATGATGCATCTACTGAAGCCGGGAAAATTCCCTGGTTCAAAATTTGGATCAATGCAGTCTAAGGTTATCGGTCCAACGGTCGGGCTTGACGGCTTGACAGACTAGAACACAGAAATATGAAGGAAACTAAAAGGACCCCAGGTGCTGCGACAGGGAGGTCCCACCACGCACCCGGATGCTTAAAAGAAGCTTCTCTTCCACAACCAAAGATGGTTGAGCAGGGTATAAGGTGGACACTAGCTGGCGACTATCGCAAGATGGCGACCAAGGGGATGATCACTGTCTTACAGCTCAAATCCTTGATAGCAAATCCTAAAGCCCAGCCAAAAGTCCAGAAAAAAGTTAAGTTAAGATCCTTTGCGAGATTCAGAGATCCATATCCTTGTACCCTGGGTCCTATTTATAAGAAAACCAAAGGGTGGGGGTCTTATTTATAGCACAACCCCTACCTGGCGACTAGGCGACTTCTAGGGGAACTCGCGCGGCTTGGGAGACTATCGGTCCTAGTCGCCTACCCAACAAGTATGCGAGGAGAGCTCGTCATACTCGCTCAGGCTTTCTACTGCCTTGGTTGCTGACTCTGACTTTTGTCTTGATCCGTTGACTTTGACCCTTTGATGACATGACTTCAAGTAGGCTCACCCTCGACGAATATGGGTTGTACAACATTTGTACATGGTCTCATCAAAAGATTTCCTTTTCTCATCCTTGTATAGAAACACACTGAAGCTCATTTGAGTCCTCGTTGATGTTGCACTCTCCATTCCAAACTTCTTTATGAGCTCTTTTGTGAACTTGGTATAAGAGATGAATATTTTATTTTCAGATTGCTTTACTTGGAGAGCTAAAAAGTATTTTAACTCTCTCATGTTGCTCATTTCAAACTTCTCTTGCATAAGATTGGCAACTTTTTTACAAAGGTGATGATTTGTAGATCCAAATATTATATAATCTACAAATACCTGGACCAACAAAGTCTTGCCTTTTACTTCCCTTAGTAATGTCTTATTTATCTTTCCCCTTGAAATTTCGTTTTCAATGACAAAGGTAGATAGAGTCTCATACCAAACTCTAAGTGTTTGCTTAAGACCATATAGAGCTTTCTTGAGATAATAAACATGATTAGGATACGTTGAATTTAAAAAACCCGAGGGTTATTCGACATATACTTCCTCTTTCAAGTCTTCATTGAGAAAGACAGACTTCACATCTATTTGATATACCTTAATGCATTTGTGAGCTGCATATGCTAGAAATAACCCGATGGCCTCCAATCTTGCTACTGGGGAAAAAGTTTGGTCAAAATTTATGTCTTCTTATTGTCTCTAACCCTTTGCAACCAGCCTTGCTTTATTCTTAACAATTACTCCTTGTTCATCCATCTTGTTTTTGAATACTCACTTAGTTTCAATGATATTGTGATTTTGGGGTCTGCGGACTTCCAGACCTTGCATCTTTTGAACTGTTTCAATTCATCTTGCATAGTCATGATCCAGGATGGGTCTGAATTGGCTTTTCAAACTTCTTTGGCTCTACTTGAGAGAGAAAACTCAAGTGGAGTATCTCATTTAGTGTACTTCTCCTTGTCTGGATTCTTTGATTTATATCCCCAATGATTCAGGAGGTCGAACCGGGGGAGAGAAAGGTTCAAGGTTGAACCGGTCCAACCGGTTTAACCGGGGTCGAACCGTTGCAAATATATAAGAAAATATTAGAAAAAAATAATTAACATTATAAAATTTATTTGCATATATATTTATTATTAATTATCATTATATTTTGGTATAAATAAAAATAATATATTCACTATCAACTCATACAGAAAATATAATTTTATTAAGATAAGTTAGTGTAATTAAATAATATAATACATCATAATATTTTTTACAAATAAATATAATATATAATACTATATTTATAAAAGTTAATAAAATTAAATATGGGTATTATATTAATTAATATTTAATATGAATATTATATATAAATAATATTTTGTATGTATTCATAAAAGCAAGCTGGCCAAATTGGTTGGTCCTATGCAGTCTATATTGAAGGTTCAGGATTCGAATCCCAGGATCACCTTTGATTTTATAAAAATTTTGAAGCCCGGCGGGAATTATTTGACCCGCCAGGTTACAGGAAATCGGGTACGGTTCCCGGTTTGTCAGTCAACCCGCCAGGTTTCCCGATTTTCGGGCAATCTTAGGTGAAAGTGGTTTTCATATCCGAATCAGACCGGTTTTGGATCTGGTTTGCGGACCAACAGGTCGGACCGGCCGGTCCGATCCGGTTTTCAAAAGGTTGATTAAAGCCTTATTTTGCATAAGACAAGTTGTGTTGACTGTCTCAGCCCAGAGATATTCGGGTAGTGAGAAGTTACTCAGCATAGTTCTACTAACTTCAATAAGGGTTTTATTCTTTCTCTCTGCAACTCCATTTTGCTGTGAAGTTTTTGAAGAAGAAAACTCTTGAAAGATACCTAGACTTGCACAGAACTTGATCATTGCACCTGACTGAAATTCAGCCCTATGGTCACTTCTGGTTTTGATCACAGAGCAATTTATTTCATTCTGGAATTGTTTGACAAATGTAGCAAATGTGGCTAGGGTATCTGACTTTTGTTTAAGAAAGAACACTCATGTGAATCTAGAAAAATTATCAACAATTACAAAAATATAAGCTTTCCCTCCTAAGCTATGAATTAACATAAGACCAAACAAGTCCATGTGCAATAAGTGTACACACCTAGTGGAATCTTTGACACCAACTGATTTAAAAAAAGTCTTTGTTTGTTTGCCCATTTGGCATGCATGACAAGGGCTTTCTTGGGGACAATTTCACGTGGGACATGCCCAAACTAAGTTTTCTAACAAAAACTTATTGATGATTTTATAATTGATATGAGCTAATCTCTTGTGTCATTACACATAAAGAGATGCTCTATTTTAGCTAACTAGAATTTAAGCATAAAAAGTTAAGATAGTAAATATTCTCACACCTAGTCTCAGTCGGTGTAATCTCTGAATCTTCAGATTTCTTAATTAGGCACTCATTTTTGTGCAATTCAATCACATAGTTGACTTATATTTATTAGATTGTGTTGCAAACCTTCTACATAAGCTACCCTTGTGATAGTGACTATGTCATTGGAGATCTTACCATAACATTTAGTTTTTCTTTTGTCAGATCCTCCAAAAATCAATTTTGAATCATCTTCCACTTAGTATTCCTTTAATAGGCTTCTTGTTACAGTCATGTGCTTGAAATATCCATTGTCCAAATACCAAATGGTAGTGTGGTTAGTCTTTGGACATACCTGCAAAAATAAATCATTTCATCTTAGACACTCAAAACTTGTTGGGCCGTAGATTTTTGTTAGCATAAATAACCTGATTTAATTTATGACCATTTTGATGTGCTTGATAGACCCTAACAAGGTTGCATGCTAGCTTGACATTTGTTGCTCTAGAGATTGTTGGGTTGAACAACTAGTCAATGGCAAAGTAGTCAATTCTATCACAGCACCAGCATTCAAACTTGCTGTACCTTTTCTTTTTGCTCACAACAGGAGTTGGATGTGCCTGCCTGTAAACAGAATGATATATGAATGAGACTGTACGAGATTTCTTGCATGGCATGTGGTTGCGTGTTTGATTTAACTTAGAGTACACAACTACTGCCTTGCATTGGCTTGCAGTCCTCTTAACAGGCTTTCTCTTTGCTTTTGGTGTTTGTGTTAGCACCAAACACAAAAGAACCATGATTTTTCATCACAATTTCTTCATGAGCTATCTTAAATGCACTGTTTCCATAATGCACATCTTTAGTTCCACTTATGGAACATTTATTTGAGAAATGTCCATAAATGGATTCTTGATTATACTTTTTGGAGGGTAGAATTACCTTCCTAAAGTTGATCATCTTGGTCATAGGTTTATCATTATTGTTCCTCTTATGATATCCTAAGCCTTCTTAATGGACTGGGGAGAACTCATCAATTAGTGGAAAAATTATCTTGGACTTGGAGAAACTTGCAACTAGCTTCATTTCAATAAAAGGCTTATTTTCCAACTCCATGATTTTTTTGTCCCTTAATATCAGGGCACTAGATTGATCTCCAACCTTTTTCAAAGATTCAATCTCTCTTGTTTGTGTCTTGCACGGCTCTTTGTTGTCAACTAAGGCCATTAGTAAGTTCCCAAATTGATTTATTAGCTCATCATTAGAGCTTGCTTTGAATTCCTTTTTGAGTTGTCTAAAGTCAGAGTTTTCTTGAATCAGTCTTCTCAAGTAAATCTGACTCCTTGGCTTTAAGATTGGTTATCTCATCATCCTGTGATTTGCAAAGTTTCTTGTACCTCTTAAGGGCTTCAAGCAATTCTTCATATTGTTCCAATAGATCACTTTCAGATTCATCTCCTGAGGTTAATTCTACCTCAGAGTCAGTATCTGAGACAGATTGAGGAGCTTTAATAGTTACATGTGCAGAGGGAGAATCCTCCTACATGTCATTCTCTTCACTCATGGCCATTGCAGCCAAAAATTCTTCCTCTTCAGAACTGGAGGAGCACCCACTATCACTGAGAGTCCTAGTCTTCTTTGCCAAGAAGCTTCTTTCTTTCTTCTTTTCTTTCTGAGACCTCTTCTCCTCAAATTTGTTGTTGTTCTTTCTTTTTGAGGGACAATCAGCTATCATGTGTCCAGATTTTTTGCACCCAAAACAGATTGGGTAATTAGAAATATGTTTGTTCAGTTTTGACTCCTACCTGTCCCCTTTGAGATCTCTCCTTGATCTGTCAGAGTTGTTGTAGTGTTTCTTTGAGCTGGAGGAGGACGAGGGTTTGTTCTGTCATTGTCTTCTCCTGCTCAGCATCTTCCTTAGTTTCCTTGTGAATAAGGCAAGTTCTCCATTAGAGAGTTCAGTATCAGTGTGTTGAGTTCAGACTCCTCTGACTCAGCTGGTCTTCTTAGAGGAGAGGGAGCTTTCTCTCTGCTTCTCCTGAAGCTTTCAGCTTTCAAGTCCACAGACTTATCTTTGTTGTTTTCCTCTTCAGCTTTCTGGTGTTTAGATGCAACTCATGGGACAGCAGCTTCCCAAACAAATTTTGGGGTTGGATATTGCCCAAATTTTTCATCTCTCTGATAGCACATATCTTAATATCTCACTCCTTTTTGAGGAAACTCAAAAACTTATCATTTAAATCATAATCAGTGAATGTTCTCTCATAATCCTTTAACCCATTCACAATCTTGAAAATTTTCTCATAGCAGTTAACTATAGAGTCCTTTCATTGCTTAAAGGCTTCATATTCTTGATTCAATAGAAATTTTCTATCATCTCTTACTTCCTCTGTGCCTTTTATGTATACAATCAGAGTATCCCATATTTTCTTAGTTGTTTAGCAGTGAATTAGGTTCTGAAATGTCGAATCATCAATGACACTAACTATAATGTTTTTGACTCTCTTATCCATTGTAGTCAGAACAGCCTCATCTTTAGTCATTTCTGAGAGTTTCTTTGGAACTCTCAGATTTGCATCAATGTCTGAGATCTTCATGGGGATGAAGGGTCCCTCCTCAATAGTTATAAAACTTCTAGGGTCAGAGACCTTCATGAATAGCTTAACCCTCTGCTTCCAGATTCCAAAATTCTCTTTTCTACAGATTGGTGATTTCATTGAACTTAGCTCTTTGTAGCTTTCACAAGAAGACACGTTGTACAGACTTTTAATACACTTGAGGATCTTGTTCAGTTGTGAAGCCTTTTTGAACAACCTCGCTTTGATATCACTTGAAGGATTAAGGGTAGTCTAACCACCTAGAGGGGGGTGAATAAGTGTTAAATGTTTTTCCCTTTTTGAAATTTGTTAACTAATCTAACTTGAAAGAGAAAAATAAAACACATCACAGAGAACACAATTATTTATAGTGATTCCCCAGTTATGGGTACATACATTTTCCACCTTCACCTATAAGGCAGTGTGGTAGACTATGCCAACTTCTTCTCTATCTCAGATCAAATAGATCTTACAACTCAGATCCGCACCTTGAATCCTACAGCTCAGAGTGTGACCACTCCTACAACTCAGATTCAAATGAATCCTATCTCAGGTTCACTCTTGAACTCTATCTCAGGATTTTAGCACAAGCCCTGCACTCAAATCCAATAAATAGATCCTACCTCAGGTCCACAACAGAATCCTACCTCAGGCCTGAACAAGCCCTACACTCAGATCCTAGTGGGACCTTAGAACAACAGTAGTATGAGTTGTTTGTTACAGAAGAAATAGACTCAATGCAAATATCTCTTTGGAGCTTGGAGTCTTCTTAAGCTTTATGAAGAGAAAGCCTTTTTCAAGTTCAATAACAGATCTCCAAAAGGTCTTCCTTTGTAGATTGGATCTTTTTTGAATATTGAGAAAGAGAGGCTTCTTCTTTTCTCTTGTGAGATTTGAATCAGAGACCTTGAGCACTTGATGATTAGTCTTCTTCTCAATGAACTTTGTAGAATGATCTATTCTGAGATTACTGTTGTATTGGTTTTTGACGGCAGGCTTGCACAGTTTGTGAAGTTGGCAAAGTTAGGGTTTGAAACCCTTCTCTTATCCTTTTATAAGCTCGACAACTTTAACGATCAAAACAATAGAAAAATCATGTCTGCACACTTTCCAATTAGGATTGATTTGATATTTATTTTTTGCGTTGTCGCCAATTTGAAATCCCACCTTTTGAAGTTGATGCAACGATGTTCTTAGTCAACACAGCGATAACTTCTCATAATTCAACGATATCGTTGTGTGGTGGTTGTTCGCACAACGATAAATGATTCGGAAACTTCTTCCTTCTTTGTTGGAGAGCTCACACCAATATCGTTGTGAACTGTCTATCTACACAACGATAAATACTGTCTCTAATTCTTTAGGAGAGCTCACTCAATGATATCGTTGTGTGCAGTCTGTTAGCCCAACAATTCTAAACTTAGACCAATTTGAAATCATGATTATATATAGTCTTGGTTTAAACAGATCTCCTGACTTATTAAAATTGACTGATATGAAAATATATTAATCCTACACGTCACATCAGATAAACATCATATACAACATGTACTTATCATTGATTGAGGGACTTCTTTAAATCTTTGAACATTGTGGGCAAAGTTCCCAACACCTTTCCTGGTCCTGATCCATTACCTTGACGCTCAAAAGTCATCGACTCTTTGACTATGTCACTGGCCAAATGAAGGAATCAGCCAAGACCTCTTCTGAGTGGCTACAGTGGGAGTCGGAGAACTCCTTAGTCATGACTTGGCTTACTAATTTGATGCAGGAGAACATCGCTCGTAATTATTTATTTCTCGACACTGCCACGAACATTTGGCGACGGGCGGAATTTACATACTCTCGTCGAGGCAATGTCGGTCAGATTTTCCAGTAGCGCCGCAAGATATCCCCTACTCTGACAGGGTGATCGCTCTCCTTCTGCGTAATACTTGGAGTCCATACAGTTGTATCAAGAATATGATCATTTTAATCCTCTTACTTTTATTAGTCTTGTCGATGAGCTGATGGTTCGTGCCAGAGAAGACCGCAATCAAATCTTTGAATTTCTTCATAGTCTGCATCAGGACTTTGATCAAATCAGTGTTCAGATTTTGATGCGTCCACAATTACCGCCCCTTCCTAAGGTCTACAACATTGTGCAACAGGAATTCGATTGCCGTCAGACCTTACTTCTTGATCCTGCGCCTGAGAGTTCTGCCCTTGCTGTTGCTTCCCCTTCTCTTCCTGGCGGTCATCCATCCCGTGACTCCAAGGTGAAGGGCTCCAATAAAGACCATCTCCTCTGTGATTGTTGCGGAAAGAATCGTCACACCTGTGATACTTGCTTCAGACTCCATAGGTTCCCTTCGCCGAAAGGGGGTGCTCCACCTCGTGGCAATCATGGTTTTGGGAGATCTTCTAGTCGTCATGCTTCTCCTCGTGTTGCGCATCTCACTGATGCTACTGCAGACATTCCTCCTAGCTATTCCAGCTCTGATGGCTCTGCCCTTCCTAGTGCATTCATGGCGGATAAAGTGTTTGCCCTTCGTTGCTTTATGCAGGGCCTTTCTACGGAGTCCTCTGTCTCTTCCTCGTATGCTCACACAGGACTTCCAGGTGCTCACTCTGTTGCTTCTCACTTATGCTCACACAGGACTTCCAAGTGCTCACTTTGTTGCTTCTCACCCTTCCACCCAATGGATCATTGACTCTGTGGCCACTGATCATATAATTGGGTCCGCTTCAGGTTTCATCTCATATAGCCCTCTCTCTGGTCGCGATAAGGTGAGCATTGCAGATGGCTCTCCTTCCTCTATTGTCGGAAAGGGTTCCATCTCTTGCTCCTCTCTCACCTTATCCTTTGTCTTTCATGTTCTCAATTTCACTCGTAATTTACTTTCAATTAGTCATGTCACTAACTTCATGCACTACTCTGTGACGATTTTTCCTTCCTCTTGTGTTTTTCAGGACCTGACGACGGGGAAGGTGATTGGCTCTGGTAGCATGGTCAATGGACTCTATGTGCTCGACTCCAGCCCAGCTCAACCACCTCAGGCTCTTCATTCCACCACTACCAATCAATTGTATTCCTAGCATTGTCGTCTGGGCCACCCGTCTACTCCTATTATGAAATTGTTGTTTCCTTCTTTATATGTTGTTGTTTTTGATTCCATTGTGTGTGATATCTGTATTATTAACAAACATCATCGTACTACATTTAATCATGTTTCGTTACCTAGTACAACCCCTTTGCAGTTATTCATACTACTATCAGGGGGCCTTGCCCAATACCATTTATCACTGGTTGTGCGTGGTTTATTATTTTATCGATTGTTTTTCTCGTACTACTTGGTTATATTTGTTGTGAAACAAAAGTGATGCATTTCTCATTTTTCGTAAATTTCATAACATGATCTTCGGTCAATTATATGCCACCATCAAAGTTCTGCGCAGTGATACTGGCTGTGAATACATGAATTCGCAGTTTGAGCAATATCTTGTTGATCATGGCATCTTGCGCCAGACTACTTGCGCTTATTCCCCATCTCAGAATGGCGTCGCTAAGCGGAAAAATCGTCATCTGATGGAGGTCGCTCGTTACCTTTTGTCCACCATACATCTTCCAAAATTCTATTGGGGAGATGCGGTCCCTACTGTGGCATATTTTATTAATTGTATGCCCTCATGCATCCTTGGAAATGTCACTCCTCTTAGCACTATCCATGTGCCTCTTAGCACTATCCATGTGCCTCCTACTCAGTTATCCCCTAAAGTGTTTGGATGTGTCTGCTTCGTTCACATCCACCACCCTCGTCGAACCAAACTCGATCCTCGTGCATTCAAGTGTGTCTTTATTAGCTACTCTCCCACTCAAAAGGGATACAAGTGTTTTCACCCACCTACGGAGAAGGTTTTGGTCACTATGGATATCACGTTCCGTGAATATGAGGCATACTACCCTGCCTCGGGTGACTCTGCCTCGGATGACCCTGCTCCTTTACCCTTTCCTTTCGTACCTCTGCCAATACCTCCACTGTATCCCTCACTTCAAGGGGAGTCTCTACCAGTGGAAGTGAGTCCCCCTCCTGTTTCTCTACCTCTTCCATCTACTACTTCGAGCTTGTAGACATATACTCGACGCACAAAGAAGACAAGCACACATAATCCGACTATGCCACAAGAGTCGTCAGTGGATCCTGATTCAGGGCCTTCTGATTCATCAATTGCCCTTGGGAAAGGTATCTGGTCTTGTACTCAAAATCCTCTCTCACATTATGTATCTTATAACTCTCTTTTTATTGTCTTCTTTTACCATACATGCATATTGACAGCAGGTTTCGGAGGTCCCTATGTGGAGGGAGGCGATGGTTGAGAAAATAACTGCTCTTGAGAAGAACCATACATGGAATATGGTGTATCTTACCTATGAAAAGAAGACTGTTTGGTGTAAATGGGTGTTCTCTGTTAAACAGAACTCTCAAAAGATTGTCGAGAGATGCAACGCAAGACTGGTGGCAAGAGGTTATACACAAACCCTTGGTATTGACTATCAAGAAACATTTGCCCCGGTGGCAAAGATGAACACTATTAGGGTTTTGTTATCATGTGCTTTCTGCAAAGGATTGAATCTTTGGCAACTAGATGTGAAAAACGCGTTCCTTCATGGGGATCTGGATGAGGTCTATATGTTTATCCCACCAGGTTTCACTCCTAATGGTGCAGAAGGGAAAGTTTGCAGATTAAAGAAAACTCTATATGGATTGAAACAATCCCCAAGAACCTGGTTTGGGAGATTCAGAAAGTCATGGTGTCATTTGGATATCACTAGAGCAATGTTGATCATACGTTGTTCATCAAACATAGGACCGGGAAACTCAGTGTCCTCACTATTTATGTTGATGATATAATTTTAACAGGTGATGATGTGGAAGAAATCCAGAATCTAAAACAGATATTAGCCAGGGAGTTTGAGGTCAAGGACCTGAGAAAACCCAAGTATTTCTTGGGTATTGAGGTCGCAGAGTTCAAGCAGGAAATCTTCATCTCTCGGAGAAAATATACTTTGGACCTCCTTAAAAAGGTGGGGATGAATGGATGTAGACCAGCTAACACCCTGATTAAAGCAAACCACTGATTGGGGAGTAATGATGGAGAGGTAATCGAAGACATTTCTGAGTTTCAGAGATTAGTGGGGAGGCTAATCTACCTGTCCCTCACTCGCCCGGATATTTCTTATACAGTAAGCATTATCAGCCAGTTCATGCATGCTCCGAAGATGCGTCATGTGGATGCAATGCAGCTCACAGAATTCTTAGGTACCTCAAATCCTCACCAGGAAGGGGTATCTTGTTTGCTCTAAATTCATATCTAAATATTGAAGTTTACACTGATGTTGATTGGGTCGGGTCTGTTGAGAATCGACGATCAACTTCAGGATATTGTTTTCTTGTTGGGGGTAACCTTGTTACTTGGAGGAGCAAAAAGCAACAAATTGTGGCAAGATCAAGCACAGAAGCCGAGTTCAGAGCTATGACTCATGAAGTTTGTGAAGGCTTATGACTACGCTCATTGATGAGTGACATAGGCCTTACTGAAGCAGGACCCATCCAGATGTATTGTGACAATAAATCAGCCATCAGTATCGCCCACAACCATGTTCAACATGACCACACTAAACACATTGAAGTGGATCGACACTTCATCAATGAGAATATTGAGAAGGGAATTGTGTGTACCCTTTTGTTTCCTCTGATAGACATCTAGCTGACATTCTCACCTAAGGGTTGAGTGGGAATACATATAGAAGGATTGTCGACAAGTTGGACATGGTTAACTGTTAACATCACATGTCCAACTTGAGGGGGAGTGTTACATTATGTAGCGATTATGTTATGTATTATTTTTTTCCTTATTTGTTGTTATATCCGCCTCCATATATAGAGGGGATTTCTCTTTCTAATTCAATAATTTCATTTTTTTCCACCGTCAGCAGATACTATATTTATACTTCTTAATTTATATGTATGCTCATTTTCTAAGTGTTTGCATTTCCCTGGACGAAAATCCATACGATGGTACATATAAGCTTCCCTCAGACGAAAAATATATATATACGCTTTTGAACAACCCTCCTAGCAATGAGAGAAGCTTTTATAGTGTCACTCTAAGCTCATCTTCCATTATATTTTTAATTAGTATTCATCTTTTTATGTACTCCTTGGTGGTATTTTAATAATTGTATTTTTAGGTATGGGAATTTTCTTTCCCTTATATGAAGGCATGTAGTTTGATTTTTAGGTTATTTTTTGGAGTCGTGTTGTATCATCCATTTTGAAGGAGAGCCTTGGCACACCGATTGATGTATTGTCAATGTGACCTTGAGGTTATGGGTTCGAGTCCTGGAAGCAGCATCTTGAAAAAATGCAGGGTAAGGTTTGTCTGCATTTCACCCTTGTGGTGGGACCCTTCAACAGACCCTCGCTGCACGGGGATGCTTTGTGCACCAGGCTGCCCTTTTCACTTTTTTGTTGTATCATCCATTTTGGAGAGGAACTCAAAAAGAGAACCAACCCTCAAGGGTGAAAGTGTGAACTCATCTCGCAAGCTTGAATCATGTCTTCATATTCTAATGCATCACTTATTTCATTTCGTTTTAGTTGGTCTGACATGCTTTCCTCCTGTCTTCAATGATGGCAATAGGAATTTAGCTCCTTCCACTTCCTCTATAGCAAACAACCAAATTATAGCTTACTCCTCTCTAAGTCAGTGCCTTGAATGAGGATATCCGCGCATTATGTTGAGATAAGCGCATTATGTTGAGATATTCAGGTCGCGATTGCAGCCACAACATTATTCGTACTAACCCCCTACCCAATTATTAGATATATTGTACATTCTATATGGAAGAAACTTAGGCTCATCTTGGGTGTTGTGATCACCCACTTATGTACATGTATATATATACTATTGTTGATGTGAATACAAGCAGTTTTGGTCTTTCTATCATGGTATCAGAGGCAGTTTAGGGTTTATCTGCTGCTTCTGTCGATCCTGCTCAAGACGCAATACCGCTGAGACTCTCGGTTCGCATCTCTGCTCACGACGCTCTGCTTCCGCACATCATCTTCCGCTCACGATGCCTCTCGTCTTTTGCTCTGCTCCGATGTTCTGTTTCTGCGGGTCGATGCTCTTCTTTCGCGCGTTGTCTTCCCGCTGTGATCGTCCCACCTTCCGCGCATCTCCCGCCGAGACCTCCCGTTTTTTGCGCCTAGCGCTCACGACGATCTGCTTCTGGCGTCCTGTGACTTGTCCTTCGTTGCCTCCCGTAGCCCTCCTAACACCGTCGGCCTCCTCCGTTGCCTCCTGAAGCTTTTGTTGGTCTCCTCCGTCCTCTCTCGAGTGCACTCTTAAACTAGGCGGCCACCTTCGTTCTCCATTGGTTTCATGGCATCGTCTCACTCCTAATCTGCTTTCCTTCAAAAGGTTGATGTCATCCTCGAAGGGCGGAACTACAAGGCATGCTCCGCCACCGTCGGCGTGATTCTCCGTGGTCTCGATCTATGGGGCCACATTGACGACATCGAGCCTGCTCCGCCCCCACCGGTTGTCAGTCCTGCGGACACTCCATCAGCTGCCGGTCCTGCGGACTCTCCTCCTTCCAATGTCAGCACGGCCACTTCCTCCCAGCGTTCCGACTGGGCGAAGTGGCGCTCAGACGAATCTTGCGCGATAGTCATCATCTGTCAGTCATGCGAGCTCCACATTCCCGTGACCGTCTACGAATTACCTACGGCCAAGGTGATGTGGGATCACTTGTGTAGCCTCTACATGTCATCTAGCCAGACCCTGCGCTACTTCCTATTTCATAATCTTGGTGTGTGCTACCAACGTGATCGGTTTGTACAAGCTTTCTTTGCTGAGCTCCTGAACCTCAGGCATCAGTGTGATGAGATGGCACCTTCCCTCTACGTTACTTGCACTTAGTGTGTTACTACATCCTAGGATCACTACTTCCAACATATGTATGAGTTTCTTATGCGCCTATGCTCCGAGTTCAAGCTTGTTCGAGCACAGCTTCTGCACCGGGATCCTCCGTCATTTCTCAGTGATACCTTGGCCTTGGTGATTGCTGAGGAGACTCATCTTTACTTCTTGGACATTGATATTCCTCCTGGTGTGATGCCTTATATTGTTCTGGCTGCTCCCCAGCTTCTATCACTGTCTTCTATTGTGAGTGCTCCATTGATACCCTCATTTGGTTATAGTGCTCTGGTGCGCCCTGTTTCTCGTCCTCCACTGATTCCCTTTGCTGCTCAGTCTGGTGCTCCTCGTCGTCAGCTTGTTTGCTGCCACTATTGTCAGTGACTTGCTCATGTCAAATCTGAGTATCGCAAGCTTCAGAGGGCTCAGCAGTCTGGTCAGGAGTGTACCCCTGATGCACCTTCAACTCACTTTTCTTCTCTGGCGCAATCACTCTCTATTTTTGAGCTTCTCCAGCAGATTACCCAACAGCTCTCTCACGATTTATTGCCTTGGTCATGATTTTGTTGATCGGTCCCACTCTTGCACAAGTTGTAAGCTTGGTAAACAGCTACAACTCTCATATCAGTCTAGGTCTCAACATCCTTTTGATTTAGTTCATTATGATGTATGAGGTCCTGCACCTTTTGTATCAAAGGGCAGACACTGGTACTATGCTCTCTTTGTTGATGACTATTCTCGTTATTATTGGGTCTACTTTATGCATTCTCGTTTTGAATTTTTTTAGATTTATGTTAATTTTTCTATTATGGAGCGCACTCAGTTTTATGCTTCCATGCGTATTTTCCGTTCTGACTCCGGAGGGGAGTACCTTTCTCATGCTTTTCGCGATCCGCTAGCTACCCACGACACTCTCTCTCAACTTGTCTGTCCTAGTGCTCATGCTCATAATGACACCACTAAAGGAAGCATCGTCATATTATTGAGACAACCCGCACCCTTCTCATCTCCTACCACATTCCTCCTCTTTTTTGGACTGAGGTTGTTTCCATTGTTGTCTATCTTATTAACCTGCAACCGTCCACTTTCATTCAGGGATAGAGTCCTGATGAGTGCTTGCACTCTTGACCCCCCCCCCCCCCCCCCACATTATACTTATCTTCGTGTTTTTTGGCTCTCGGTGATATGTTTCACTCCCTCCACGTGAGTGTACCAAACTCTTTGTTCAGTCTGTTGCTTGTGTTTTTCTTGGATACAATACTGAGCATAAAGGCGATCGATGTTATGACACTGTTGCACGTCGACCTCGCATCTTATGTGATGTCACATTTGACGAGCCTCGCCCTTTCTTTGTGTAACCTATCCCCTCGACCTCACACTCATCTATTATTCACTCTGATGTGCAGTTTCTCACCTTTCCCATCTCCCTGCCTTATGTACCTCTCCTCTGGTATGTTTACCTCATCTTCCCTTGTCGCAGTCTCCACTGTCACCTCCTCACTCTTTGTCACCCACTTCTCCCTCTGATGAGATGTCCATTTCGAACCGTGTCCCTCATTTTTCATATCACTACACTTGTCGTCCTCTTTCTATTCCTTTGCCTTAAGTGCCCCCAAACTCAGTGCATGTCTCCTCCAACGAGTGTCGTGTGGATGATCCTCATGTGCGTCGTTACACACTTCGTGAGAGACATCCTCAACCGTCTTAGCCTTGCTACACTACCACTGGATCTGTCTCGCCTTCCTGCTACTGTCTGTCGTACTCCAAAGCGGACTTTCTATTG
This sequence comes from Platanthera zijinensis, assembly GCA_039513925.1. Taxonomy (NCBI): domain Eukaryota; kingdom Viridiplantae; phylum Streptophyta; class Magnoliopsida; order Asparagales; family Orchidaceae; genus Platanthera; species Platanthera zijinensis. The sequence goes on along the minus strand of CM077078.1, from coordinate 254,739,158 downwards.
TGATGTTGTCCAGATAACATTATGGCAGGCTGTCATGTCTGCTGAGTTGGAGGCACTTGAGCACACTCATACCTGGGAGTTTGTCCATCCCCCCGGTGTCGTTCCTATTACTTGCTAGTGAGTCTTCAAAGTTAAGACTCGCTCAGATGGTTTTGTGGAGAGGTACAAGGCTCGACTTGTGGCTCGTGGTTTTGAGCAGGAGCAGGGATGAGACTACGATGGGAACTTTGCTATGATCACTCACATGACTACAGTTCGTACTCTTATTGCAATTGCAGTTATTTGCCACTAGTCTCTGTCTCAGCTCGACGTGAAAAATGTCTTTCTTTACAGCGATGTTCAGCAGGAGGTGTACATGTTTCCTCCTCCTGGTCTCTTTTCTCCTCCAGGCCTTGGCTGTTGCTTGCAACGAACTCTTTATAGGCTCAAGCAGGCGCCCCACGCGTGGTTTGCACATTTCAGCTCAGTTGTTACAGCTGACGATTTTTAGCTAAGTCCACATAATCCAACACTGTTTGTGCACTCCTCACGTGGTCAGACTCTTAAGTTACTTCATGTTGATGATATGATTATTACTGGTGATGATCCTTCTCATGTGGTCTTCACCAAACATCACCTTTAAGAATAGTTTCAGATGACTAACCTTGGATAGCTGAGTTTCTTCTTAGGCATTGAGGTCATCTCTACAGACCACAATTTTCAGCTCTCTCAGCAGTATAACACATCAGATCTCTTAGCTCAGGCTGCTCTCACTGATTCTCGCACAGTGGACACCCCTATGGAGCTTCACCTTCAGCTACGTCTGAATGATGGGGTTCCACTCTCTGATCTTACATGTTGTCTTCACCTTGTTGGGAGTCTCGTCTATCTCACTATTACTCGGCCCGACATTGCTCATGTTGTTCATGTGTTGAGCCAGTTTGTTAATGCACCTATCTATGTGCATTATGGTCACCTGCAGCGGCTCTTGCGCTATCTTCGGGCAACGACTTCTCGTGGCCTCTTCTTCTCAAACTGTAGTTCTCTACAACTTCGTGCTTACTCGGATGCTACCTGGGCTAGTGATCATGTTGGCCGTCGATCTGTCACTGGTTTTTGTCTGTTCTTGGATTCTTCACTTGTTGCATGGAAGCCCAAGAAACAGCCCGGTGTTTCTCATTCCAACATTGAGGCTAAGCTTCGGTCCATGGCTACCACCGCTGAGGATATTATTTGGCTTTGTTGGCTTCTTGAGAACATTGGCGTCTTCTTCAGATCTCACTCCACTCCACTATGATAACACCAGTGTCATTCAAATTACTCTAAACTCGGTGAAGCACTCGCTCTCCAAGCAAATCGGAGTGGATGTTTTCTTCCTACGTGAGCAGTACGATCGTGGCACTCTTGCTCCTTACTTTGTTCCTTCCGAACAGCAGCTTGCAGATTTGATGACTAAGTCGTAGACGTGGATCCAGCATGCTTATCTATTGTCCAAACTTTTCGTGTATGATCCCTCGTGAGTTTGAGGAGTGTTAGATATACTGTGTATTCTATATGGTAGACATGGCTTAAGCTCACCTTGGGTGTTGTGATCACCCTCTTATATACAGTATATATATACTATTGTTGATGTGAATACTAGCAATTTTGGTCTTTTTATCACCAATAACCCTCTAAAATTCTCCACATAATCATCGACCCTACTTCCAAAAACTCAGCAACAACCCTCTGTAAATGTTTTTCACCGCCTCCTCCCAACTCAACTTATGGTCTACATCAACATACTTCAAGCCACAACATCCACCCATGTAGCACCAAAGCCCTCAGCCGTAACTGTGTCCATTACCACAACTCTGCATGGCTTGCGGTTTTCTTTGTCAACTCATGCATCCACATTCCTGCTTGCCACCGCCACTGACCAATCCTAAATATGCCCAGCAGACCCCAAATCCAAACCCATCTCTACTTACTCTACTATTGTCAACGTCTACAAAAACCCCTTGTGCTGCCACATTCATTCTGCTCAACCCCCACCCAACCTTCCGAGTAATCACATCCATCACATGACTTCCCTGCCATCTCACATCCTCCAATGTCATTCTTGCTAGTGTCAGTTGTCGGACAATCCATCATCTCCTTTAGTATCATTTCTGACCATAGCTTTATCGTCGGCCTCGACCATGGTTGTAGTACTGCAACACATTCAACCTTTTTCCCCACCGTCTCCCATCATTATCACCCTTTGCGAAACCCCAACCTCTGAAGTGACAAGACACATCAGTTATTATGACTCGAGTTTTCAGCATGACTAGCCCACGCGATTTTCCTACCTTATGCAAACTTAGGTCGGTTCAATGCTCTTAGCACAAAACCATCTTTAATAATTTTCACACTTATCCACCATAAACAAAAATCTGTCAGCTTCACACAAAACAATACCCAACTTGTCCCTAAGCCCCGACTAGAACCCCAACAGTGTTGGGGACAAAAGTGTCCACAACCTCCACACTCAGCTAAGATCTGCTAAAAGACGGGAGAAGACAAGAACTGCAAGTGACCAAATACTAGTCGTAAAGAGTTGAAGAGGGGAGAAGGTTGGAGAGAGGAGAAGATTGTCGTGAACGGCTACACAAGGCTTCCCGCAACTGCAAACCTTAACTGTGGGTGATTTTATTGCTCAACAAGTAAAATCCATTACAGAATGATTATAATCAAATAGCGAAAAACCTAGTCACCAGAGAGATTGGAAATTGAGTATACACCAACAGGGAGGCCTGGGCTCAATTTCAGCGCGTCTTTCTGGGTACTCTGGCCCCCTATTTATACTAATCAGGGTCTGACCGAACAGGCAGATTCCTAAATTACCAGCTGTCCAGGATACAGGAGAACCGGCTAGGATAAGAGGGTGCGGCTACAAAAGGTTGTAACCTCCTAAACTGAATGGCCGGAAAAACTGGCGGGGCAGTCTTTGATCCGTAACTGCTCATGTTGCATGAAGCTAATTGGTTACTTGCTATAGTTGGGGTTGATTGGCCCTTGTTGAGGTCGCAGGATCCTAGACCAACATAATCCCCGCACTTTTTTAAGTGCGTGCAGACTTCGAAAAAGTAGACGGGTGACCGTAAAGACTGCGATTTGACTATAACACTTCCAAAAATCTATAAATAGTCGGGAAATGTGCCGTTTGGGAGGCTACTTTTCTGATGGTTTCCTTTAGACTCGTTGTGGGTGCAATCCTCGACAGACAGATGGCTGCTCACAAAGCTGCACTGATGGAGGAGCAAAGAGGGCTGCAAAACTCTCCTCCCCCCATAAGAGACAGGAAGGAAAAGTCATTGCGGGCGCATCCATAGCGTTGGCTGCAGCAACCACTTCGAAGTAGGGCTGATTTCGAGTCGAGTTTGAGTAATTTGGGCTCGACTTGAAATCAAAATTTTTGAGTTGAGACGGATCTGACACAAAATGGCTTGATTCCAAACCGGCTCAAAATTGAGCATTTTTTCTCTTTATTCCTAGTTAGCTCAAAATTAAATTGGGCAACCTCTAAATTTAGTAAATGAAATACTTAAAGACTTTATTCTTTTTTATATATTTAAATTTTAGTATTTTTAATTTTAAAATAATAATATATTAATAAATACATAATATTTTTAATCAATTCGAGCTGATTCGAATTGTCTTTCGAGCAATTCAAGATTGACTCAAAATGTGATTCGAGTCAAATTGAGTCGAAACAATTGTAATTGATTCTGATTCGAGAAATTTTCGAGCGAGTTTCGAATAATATGTTCAGCCCTACTTCGAAGGGGAAGAAGAGAATGAGTGGTCTTCCAAAAGCGATCACCATTCATGAGACTCCTGGGCTTCAATAAAGGTAGACATAATAGGCACACCAACTTCTGTTAAACCAAGGCCGACGATTGCGGACACTCCTAACATTACTGCCAAGTTGTTGGAAGAGTATCTAAAGAAAGAGGTCGACGACTCCGTGAAGGGTGCTTCTTGCAAGCCTACGACTAAGGAGTCGACCGAACAGAAGATGCCCCGGGAGGTTGAGGTGGTCTCGAAAGAGGCTCCTAGCAAGAAGGAGAAGAAACGGAAAATGAAAGGCCCCAAGAACGAGATCAACAAGAAGAGGCACAAGCCATTTGACACTTAAGGCAGAGAGGAGCAACTTTCTTCTGAGGCCGCTGACTTGGACGTGGATGTAACAAAGCAGACTCCTCTAGTTCAGGACTTGCCCGACACTCAAGCCGACAAAACCCTAGCGCTTGACCCAATCACTTTTGGAAAAGATGTAGACGATGCGATCAAAAAGGCAGACTTGCAGGACGAGGAGCAGCGGGACGAGGCTGCTGAGGCGCTGGGGTTAGCAAAGGAGGCTAAAAAAAAGTGAACGCTAAGAGGATTTGAAAGGCTTATGAGGAGATGCGGTTGAAGAAGGTGGTTAGAAAACGAGCGGCCGTTGAGAAGGCGTTGCAGACTGCTGCGAAGGTGCAAGAGAACGCTGTTGCAGATTCCGCGTGATTTAGGGCCGACTTAAAAGTTAAATTCATTTTAGGCCTTGGGTCGGCGCTCACTTTGGCTCAGTTTAGGAGAACGCATCATGGAGATTCTAGGGGAAAGCAGAGCGACTAGTGCAGGAGAGGTTGCAGATGTTGGCGAGAGTTCGCAACAACTTTTGGGAGGTCTTTCGGCTCCCCCTCCTCCACTGTTGAGACTCAAATCAATAGTCATCCCTACCATAGTGGGAGCGGCTCCAGGTGAGTGCCCATTGAGTCCTAACCAGATGAAAGAACGGCGAAGGGACGGCGAATTGTCGCGGAAACAATTCGTCCAACGAACAGACCCCGAACAGTACAGACACCATGTGGTGGCTCCTGAAGTAGTATCCACTGCTAATGCTGATGACTTTGGCCTCGATCAAGTCCCAGAACAAGTATAAGTGACGGATACAGGGGGTATGTCCTCCCTTTCATGCTTTTGGATCAGTAATAAAGAGAAAATAAATTTCTTACCCATAAATGTTGTGATTACCATTGTAGGGCCCGCACCTACTATGCGGGCTGGGTTGGGCGAAGTGTTGGCATCACTTTGAAGGGATCTGTGGAACACAAAAGATAGAGTGACAACCTGAAGAGAAGCGACAGGCATAAGGATGAAAAAATAGATGCACTTACCTCTGCTCCGAGGTCTCTCGGCTGAAGCAGAAGATCTTGTTGGATGGTGCGGCTTTAGAATCGAGGTCACGGTCACTTCCCAACGAGGTGAACGTCCCTTACGAAGTGCGGGTGTGGAAGGATGTGCAGGCTTTTCACAGCATTGGCGCGCAACTGAACAGGGGCCTGGTGGTTGCTCATAAAGCTTATAGCAACCTCGCTAACGGCTTAGTGCACAGAGGTGTGGAGCACGCACCTCCGCCGGATTAATGTTGGCTTGGGCGGTTGAAAACACTTTATTGATTCATGCTTATAAACTTGTTGATTTGTGTGTGATTCTATAGTGTGTGCGGTTAAGCACGCATCTTTCTTTTGTTGGCTTGTTGTCTTGCTTGCGTTTTACTCTGTGCTTGGAATATTCTAAGAATGTTGTGTTGTGGCGATTGCGTGAGATTGATGTGAATGCTTGCCTTGTTATCTTCTGCTTTGTTTTGCAAGAAGACGCACTAGAAGGGCAGTCACAATGTGCGTAATTGCACAAACTTGAATTGTCGGCATTTCGGGTTTTGAGGCCGAGGACAGGGAGGAGCCTGTAAATAGGAGGTGCGCCATGCTTATTACGCGTCTTACTTACGATAACAACGAATCGGTTGGTGTGGTTGCTAGTGATGGTGTCTAAGCGAGTAGACTGCGTGGTTTCCTTCCTGTCCGCTAGGCCTAAGAGTCCTCTATATCGGAGCTAGAGTTCAATAACTTTCTATCACGGCACCCCCCTGACCCTTGCTACACAGTGCAATTACAAGGGGGAGAGGAGAGGCTGACCACCGTCTATGACGAAGAGTTAGACGTTCCATTCGATCATTTTGACTCCGAGTGGCGGTTTCCCATCTTCCCTGAGGTTGTCGAGATTTTAAACTTCTTCGGGGTAGTTCTCGCCCAGCTGTCACCGAACTCTGTGGAGGCCATCTTCTAGTTTGTCGCTTACTGCAAGACGGATCGGATACAATTTAGCTTGGATATATTTGGCAACCTCTTCTATTTGATGGCTCGAAATGGAGGGCAGATATATTTCGGTTCTGAGAAGATGCGAATGCTAAATCTGTCGAACAAAATCCGTAACTGGTATGACTGATTCTCCTTCTTCAAGGGTGATTTTGGCGGTCTCTCCACTCTTCCAGATGCGGGGAGTGAGGATGCCTTCAAGTTGCCAAGACCAAGAGGAGTGGCGAGACGGATAGTGGACTTTCTTGATCGCGCATCTTTGGATGTGGATTATTAAGTCCCGTTGGGACGGGATGTTATGAATGTTCATACAAAAGATTGTGAGTAGGGGCAGTTGGCTAAAAAAGTAACCGCACTTACCTCTGATTCTGACTTAGCTTTTCCCTTGCAGCCGTCATGATGGTTCTGATCGAAAATCGCGTCCGCATCTCTGGAACATCTTCACGAAAAGCGAGTGGGGACGTCTTCTTAAGCAACGAAGAGAAGATGCATTGGAGGCAGGTGGCGCGAGCATTTCCTCTTTGAGGAAGCGGAAGTCCGCACAAGCTTCAGGGGATGAGATGGAGGAATTTGCGTTCTCCGGGTTTGGAGAAGACCTAAAAGATGTTGCGGACAATCTTTTGAAGCAGTGGCATCCGGAAGGCAGGTCGGTCACCCTCAGCACCGCCCTTCCCTCTTGGAGAGCGGGTGACAGTGATACTGCATGCTTACGCGATCACCGTTGCCCTGTTCGACGGAGAAAATCTTCGTGAGTTGGAGAATATTCCAATGGAGGTCCATCCCAAGATGGCAGCAACCGCAACATTACGGGCGGTCACTATTAACCATCAGGTCAGATGTGAACTTGAAGAGACGTTGGCAGAGAATGCGGAGAATGCCTATCTACAAAAAGAGTTGAAGGTACAACGACAATGATTAAGTTAGAGCGATCACATTATACTCGTCCACACTCACGAATTTTCCGATTTTCTTTTTTGCAGGCCGCCCACGCTTTTGAGAATCAGAAATTTTGGCATATGATGCTGCGGAATAATAAGGCAACTGTGACCCTTACCATTCTTTTGAGGGAGCAGGACGTCTTGAAGGACGAGTTCATCAACATTGATTATTTGACTCTCTACATGAGTTCAGAGATGTTGAACTCTCAGTGTCAGAGGGTGCGGCCTCTAAAGCTGGTGCAGATGTTGATTCCTAGGAATTGAGCACTGGAGAGGGTGTTGTTGATCCTGAGCAAGAAAAGGCTGGTGAGGAGGGCAACTTATCTCCAAAACGGGCACTAGCTCGAGCGGATATAGCTTATCGAGCCCTTCCAAGACTCGCTCTTCTGAATACCATCTCAAGAAAAAGGCCAAAGGGAAGGAAGTGGCGGTCTCTTCGAAGGAAAAATGATTCCTTGTATGTTATTTTTTTATTGGAGAGTGGCCACGCGACTTCTTTTTGTACGTGTGATCGCTATGACTTTTGTATGAAACACTTTACAAAATGAAAGATCACTTTGACTACAGTTCTATCTCGTGCGGCTTCTATGTTTGTACATGTGAATGTATTTTTTATTTGCTTATGAAATTACAATGTATCTTTGTCATACGGAGTGTGCAAACATGTGATATATAACCTCCCTATGTATGGCCATTATGCACTACTATTTTTGCATATATAGAGCGCGCGGTTACGGAGACGTAACTGCAATCACCCAAGAATCTAAGAGATCCAATAATCCAAGTAATGTTGTGTGACTTCATAGGACTAAAACCTTGTCCCTTGATATTATAGAATCAGAGGGCATGTATATCCTATGTTATAAGAGTAACTGTGTGATCTTTATATAGTAGAGATTGAATCGATTCAATGTTCCAAGGTTGCCCTAACCGGGCTTACATATATATAGGCTCAGAAAAAACTAAAATAAACATAAATAGATATATTTAACTCTCCCCCTCAAGTTGGGAATATATATTGATCATTCCCAACTTGTTTGTGCTGTCTTTGAAGTTATCGCTGGATAAACCCTTGGTGAAGACGTCCGCAAGTTGGTCGAATGAGTTCACAAAAGGAGTGCAAATATTTCCTTTGTCTAGGTGATCCTTGATGAAGTGTCTATCAACCTCCACATGTTTGGTTCTATCATGTTGCACTGGATTGTGCGCAATACTAATGGCAGCTTTGTTGTCACAATAGACCATGATAGGGTTGTTCTCCTGAAGACCAATATCCGGAAGAAGAGTCCTCAACCACAATCCTTCACAAACACCCTGTGCCATAGCTCTATACTCTGCCTCTGCACTTGACCGAGCTACCACATTCTGTTTTTTGCTCCACTATGAGACGAGGTTGCCTCCCACAAAGGTGCAGTACCCCGTGGTTGATTTTCTATCGTCTTGGCTCCCGGCCCAGTCAGCATCTGTAAACACTTCAACTTCTAATGATTGGCCGTTTTTGAAAAGGATCTCACGACCTGGTGCCTTTTTGAGATACCGCAACACTCTAAAGACAGTCTGTTGATGACGAATGGAAGGAGAGTGCATATACCTACTTAGGACTCCCACAGCATACGAAATATCAGGGCGAGTATGGGACAAGTATATGAGGCGTCCAACCAAACGTTGGTATTTTGAGACATCCACCTTTTCTCCACTAGTATCTGCATCAATTTTATGATTAGCCTCAATAGGTGTGTCCACGAGAGCACACTCAAGCATCCCAGTCTCTTCAAGAAGATCCAGAGTATACTTTCTTTGGGAGATGAAAATCCCTTGTTGAGACCTCACCACTTCAATTCCCAAGAAATATTTCAGCTTTCCCAGGTCTTTAACTTAAAATTCTTTGCTCAGTTGCTCCTTCAGATAAATGATCCCCTCCAAGTGGTCCCCGGTAATGATAATGTCGTCCGCATACACAATAAGAATAAAGACATGGGCACCCTTTCTCTTAATAAAGAGTGTGTGGTCAGCATGACTTTGAGTGTATCCAAGTTGAAGCATGAATTTGTAAAAGCGTCCAAACCACGCTCTCGGAGACTGTTTCAAGCCATACAGGGATTTTAGAACCCGGCACACCTTTCCCTTGGACCCTTTGATAACAAAGCCCGAAGGAATATCCATGTAAACTTCCTCCTCCAAATCGTCATTCAAAAAAGCATTCTTGATATCGAGCTGAAGTAGATCCCATCTTCGGCTTGCAGCAACCGAAAAAAACACACGAATAGAGTTCATCTTTGCAACAAGAGCAAAGGTCTCCTGGTAGTCGATACCCTGAGCCTGGGTATATCCCTGAGCCACCAAACGAGCTTTGTACCGCCCCACTACACCATCTTGGTTTTGTTTGACAGTGTAAACCCAACGGGATCCGACCGTTCGCTTCCCTGGAGGAAGGCTCGCCGCTGCCACGTTTTGTTCTTGTCCAAGGCACGCAGTTCCTCCTCCATTGTCGTTTTCCATTTAGGTATCTGAACAGCCTCCTACCATGTCTTAGGGATAACAATAGATGAAAGGAAAGAAATAAAGGCTTGATGTGCCTGAGAAAGGTGATCATAACGAATGTAGTTGGCAATGGGGTGACTAGTGCTACCCTTCTTACCTATAAGACAGGCAAGAGGAATATGGAGGTCATCATCCGAATCTGGGCTGGAGACAGCCACCGGTACTGGCGAAACATCCGCAGTCTGCACTTGCTCAACAGTCGTAGGACGACGAGAGTATGTGTATATTATCGGAGGAGCGGAGGTGGAAGGAACGGGAGCAGGTGGAGGAATAGGATGAGCGGCAACAATAGAGACGGGAGCAGGAAGAGGAGGAATAGGATGAGTGGCAACAATAGGGAGCGGGGAGTCGATCAGCTCGTCACCAGTGCTAGTCATCTCCCCCTGACGAGGACCAAAGTACGACTCCCCCTCACGAAAGGTGACATCGACAGAACAATAGTACCGACGTGTCGGAGGGTGATAACACCGATACCCTTTGGTGGTAGGAGAATAACCAACAAAAACACACCGAAGAGACCGCGCATCGAGTTTATCACGATGCGGGCTATGGACATGAACAAAACATACGGAGCCGAAGATACGAGGGGGAAGATGAGAAGTGTGGACAATGTGTGTTTTTTCGAGACGAGATAGGGGCGTAGCAAACGAGAGAGCACGTAACGGAAGACGGTTAATGAGATGCGCGGCGGTAAGAACAGCATCCCCCCAGTAGGATTTAGGGAGGTGCATAGAAAGAAGTAAGCACCGAGCCATCTCCAACAACTGCCTATTTTTTCATTCGGCTACCCCATTTTGAGTGGAGGTGTGTACACACGTAGTTTGATGGATGATGCCATGTTCCACCAAATAGGCCCCAAAGACACCGCGATCATCATATTCGCCACCATTATCACTACGTAACACACGTATTTTGCCTCCAAATTGTTGAACCGTCATCTTATGAAATTTTTGAAAGCAAAAAAAGACGTCACGGGAGAGAGTGGCCCGATCGAGAAGAGCGAGCGAGCGGGAGAGGCGGGAGAGGCGGGAGAGGAGATCGAGCGACCGAGAGAGGAGAGAGAGCGAGCGGGAGAGGAGATCGAGCGAACGGGAGAGGCGATCTGCGATTCGGCGGCGAGAGGCGTTCGGCGATCGGCAGCGAGTCCGTCCGGCTCTGATACCAAGTAGAGATTGAATCGATTCAATGTTCCAAGGTTGCCCTAACCGGGCTTACATATATATAGGCTCAGAAAAAACTAAAATAAACATAAATAGATATATTTAACTTATATTACGTGCGCATATATTGAACACCATAAGTGAAACTCCCAGATAGATGGATATTGGCGGGCTCTATTTGAGCTTTTGTGCATTGATATTATAGAAGTGACATTGTCAATGAGACTTGCGCAGACTCAATACAAGTAACCGCAGGTTATAATAATGAAAACTCAGAAAACCTGTATAGCTTTATCAATTGAAAACTGGGTGGTTGATGCATGCACAATTACCTATCAGTTGATTATTTTTATAACTAAAAATCCAGGCCTTAGTCATAGAAAGGGCGCAGAGCGTGCGCGTCCTGTAAATGAGAAACCGCACAATATAATCATTCATATTTCGAAAAAAAAGCCAGAGATATTACAGGCTTGCATAATTGAGACATCGTGCGGTTGTTATATAAATTGCCGCCCATTATAATTATCACCGACATACATATTTTGATGCCGCAAAATTGAAGAGAAAACGAAGTGCGTTCAAACACTCTAATGAGTAATTGCATGATATCTAGCCTTGCATCCGATGTTTTAATTTCTCTCGTGTAGGGATGATTTCCCAATAAGTGCGGTTAGACGCGTAGTAACTGCCCTAAGCACGGGAGACAATCCACTGAGAAAAGAGAGGGACATGAATACTCCTAAATGTGGAAAATACCTTGTCAAAACCCACCAACTCGACCTAAGGAGTCTATCGCCAAAGGCTAAGATGAATACTCCTATTAAGGATAGAAATCACTCTAATAAGCATAATGATGTATGAGTAGGCTATGGGTGCACAAAACCTACGACGCTAGGTGATAGTGCAAGGGTGACACGCTAATCTGAACCTAAATGCAATGTAATCGTCGATATCTCGACAAGTAAATTTGAGCAATGATAATTCTAACTCCACGCAAATATTTGAAATTGAAAACAGTTAATTAATTTTGACAATTTATAATGGCTTCCTCCGCTCGGAGGGCCAAAGCAAAGAGCGCGGCGAATGTCTCCTCCTACAAATTATTAGCGTACCGAAGCAATTTCTACGAGCAAGAATCACAGCACATACATTTATTCACCAATGAAAATGTCAAATCAAATAATCCAATACCACAAAATAAACTCACAAAGTGGCGGGCTGAACCGAGGCACTGAATAATTAGGGTCCAGATATGTAGATCGGCGATCGGAGGTGGAACCGGCGACGTGAAAATGAAGGTGGTGGCTGTCCTCGGCGGGAAATGATGAGATCGGGTGAGAAAAGGGTAGATTCGGCCACGTACGAGTAGATCCGGGACGGGGAGGGGTGGATCCGCTATTTAGGGTTGGATCCGGGCAAAAATGGAAAGTACGAGTGGTGGAAATAACTGATCGAGGCTGAAATTCTCAGATCTGAATGGATCTAGAGAACTAGGGTGATTTGGAGGTGGTTCCACGAAGAGGAGGGGATTGGGTGGCCGACCGGTGGTAGGGAGGGGGCTGCCGGCTATGGAGGGGGCGTGGGAAGGAGGCGGCGGCTGAGGATGGGTCGTCGGATTGGGGGAAGGAGGCTGGGGGGTCGGTAGAGGAGGGGGCAGCAGGGTGGCGGCCGGTTTGGCCGGCGGTTACAGGAAAACTTGCACTGCAGGCCGTCGGGTTTGGGGGAGGGTTAGGGGCTGCCGGCGGCTGGATGAGGGGTGTGAGGGGTGGAAAATGAGGGCTAGGGTTAGGGGTTACCTTGGGGGGAAGAACGAGCACCTAGGAGTCGTCACCTAGGGTTCCACGGCGTCGGCACCGAGAGGGGTGATCGCTGGAATCCGGAAATGAAGTTCTCCAAATTCTGCAATAGCCTCTTTTCAGCCCCTACACATCTATTTATAAGAAAAGAGCAATTAGGGCATCCCCATCAACGGCTATAATTGGTCGGTGGGGTCGGCCACAAAATAAATGAAAATAAAACCAAAAATAATAAACTAATATATGTTTTGACTCGCAGTGACGTGCCGGATGCAACCGCGGAGTCGGATCGGCGATCCGATCAAGCCCTCCTGAGCGAATAAATGAACGTGGGTCCCGCCTTGCGGCGAACCCCTCTAGGTGCATGATTTGATGGATCCCCATCACATAAGTTCTCGCCTATGTCCGTCGTTATAGTCTCCAACGATTGTAGTGTCCTCACAACGGTGATTTAGAAGACGAGCTTATGCCGGCAAAGAGGGTCAAAGACTTAAAGACCTCTGCGAGAAGTTGGATCTTGGGATCGCAAATCAAGGGGGTTTCAGTAAGTTTCGGGGACTGTCTAAAGGGAATGACTACTTGCTTAGAGTCCTTCGCATGATTGGATCTAGAGATCGCACATCAATAGGGAAACAGGCAAGCAACATTAAGATAGATAGGGTCTCTTGTTATCCATCATTCAGATGTGATCCAAAGACCTCACACCAAGGGAAAACGGTTAGTAACTGGCAAAGCAACTATTCATGCATTAACTGTTTGAGAACAACTAAAATGGAGAAATACATGAATGATAAAATACTGGTAGAAGTGTCTCCTTCATGATGCAATTGAAGATATGAGCTGTGAATGGACCTGTTGTTTTGGTATCTGCAACTATGCTGCGATCTCGTGGTGCTCTTCTTCAATCAGAAAGTAATCCTCCTCTGTTGCCTCATCAACTTGAGGGGGAATAAACGCGCCAATCATGTTGACCAAGCTGATATAGCATTCTTCGAGCAATTATGGGATCGATGAAGATCCTAAATTGCTCCCCCCAGAGGGAACGTCGTGATTTGGTGAAAAGTAGAGACCACAGTCTGGTACTCATTCAGAAGAGGTCTTCCGAAAATAGCGTTGTAGCTGCTGGGAGCATCGATTACTAAAAAAGTCTCTTGCCTTGTGATCCCGCACATTGTAACTGAGAGATCAACACTCCCTTCGACTTCCTTTCTTTCACCCGAAAAACTATATAGAGGACCGTCGCACGGCTTTAGCGGCTTGCTGGTATTCATTGCGTCGAAAGCCGGCTTGAAGAGAACGTTAACCGAACTATCGTTGCCAATCAGAATTCATGACACTGAGTAGTTGTCCAATACTGTATTAATATTGACCGCGTCGTGGAAAGGATTCATCGTCTTAGGGAGGTCTTCTTCCCGGAAGGAGACCTCTCCCCTTGTGGGCGCTCTAAGAGAGGTGGAAGTAACCTCTCGTTGGTGAAGATGCTTGATGTTAGCCTTTTTAGATGATTTGAGGTCAAACCCTCCATAAATGCAGTTTATTTGGCCAAGCAGGCTGAAGACGTCAACTTCCGCACATCCTGAGCCTCTTATGCTCCCAAGGATGTCGGTGTCTTCCTGTTCTACAATTCACAGTGGAGGGTTTGAGTTTCCACCACCTACTTCCCCTTCCCAGAGGTGGAGACACCACTTGCCTTACCGGCTAGAAACTCTTTCAGCCTTACCATCCTTGAGCAGCTTCTCAATCAAATCACAGAGAGCTTTACAGTTCTCTACGTCGTGCCCCACATCACGGAGGTACTTACAGTAGAGCTCTTGGTTCCTATTCCCGAACCTCACCTTAAGAGGTTGCGGCCACTTGAATCCAAGTTTCCTTTGGAGGATCTCAACCACCTCGTTCATAAGGAAGCTGATGTCAGTATACTCCTCTTGGGCGCCATCCCATTCTTTGGAGGTGAGTTGGTGTCGTTAGAACTGAGGGAGATGGCAAGTTTCTATCCTGCTGAGGGCAGAGAAACAACACAGGGCTCATCCGCTAGAAATGCTAATGAGGACGATGCGGAAGAGTGTCAGAAGTTCCTTCTGCGATGTGTTGTGGGCGGTTGGAACTCCTGACGTGGTTGAAATGATCATTGAGGAGCAGTGGGCGATCAAGCAGAGGAACTTCCATCTCGCTGCTGGACGAGATCAAGGAGAGAGGAGACAAACCACTAGTTCGTTGTCTCTCCCTCAATGTAAAGATTGGATGCATCTATCAGCTCCTCGTAAGATTTTGGCCTCCTTCGACTGACTTCAAACTTGAAGAGGCCCTCTTGCAGGCCAAAAACGAAAGCGACATGGTAGAGAGAAGAATTCAAATCGTGGATCTCCAGAATCTACTCTTGAAACCTATCCATGTAGTGGCTCGAGGTCTCAGTGGCCCCTGCCTAATTTGGAAGAGTGCGTCCGGACCACTCTTCCTCTTTTTTGAGGTTGCAAACCTCAACATGACCTACCTCCTTAGCTCCTTGAAGAAGTTGATGAAGCGAGGAGGCAACTTATAGAACCACTCCAGCGCTTTCTCATCGAAGGTTGTGGCAAGCAATTTGCAGTGGATCCCATCAGAGAGGGTCTGAAGGGAGGTCACGAAGTCAAAAGCCTGGAGATGACAGGACGGGTCTTCATTTTTGGAAAATCTAGAGATTCGGGGCTCTCTGAATCTGGCTGGAACGGGCTCATGCCAGACATTATCAGCAAAGGGGGATGTGGTTTCACATTCCTCTGAGGAGTCAGGATCTTCCGCAAAATTCAAATTCTACCAGGGTTAATAGTTGTGGCTACCCTGTAAAAATTCCTTTGATGGGCTATGAAACCCTCTCTGTGTAACCGCTCATCAAGGGCATTCTTAGAAGGGGGTGGCCTCTGTAATAACCGCCTCAGCTCCTCCATGGAGAGAGCTCTTGGGCAAACTCTATTGTTGCTGACCTTTTTCAACCATTGCGACGACTTCTTTAGTCACTTGAATCTGAAGGTCGTGTGTTCATTCTGTTTGGGGCAAAAGTGTCCCCAACCTCCACGCACAACTATGATCTGCTAAAAGACAGGGGAAGACAGGAACTGCAAGTGACCGACTACAAGTCGTAAAGAGTTGGAGAGGGAAGAAGGGGGAGAGAGGAGAAGATTGTCATGAATGGCTACACCAAGCTTCCCACAACTGCAAGCCTTAACTGCGGGTGATTTTATTGCTCAACAAGTGAAATCCGTTATAGAATGAATACAATCGAATAGCAAAAAACTTAATTGTCGGAGAGAGATGGGAGATTGAGTCCACACCAACAAGGAGGCTAGGACTCAATTTCAGCATGTCTTTCTGGGTACTCTGGCCCCCTATTTATACTAATCGGGGTCTGCCCGAACGGGCAGATTCCTAAATTATAGGTTGCTCGTGGTACAGGAGAACAGAGAAAGGATGAGAGGGTGTGGTTACAAAAAACTATAACCACAAGGGCTAACTGGCCGAAAAAAACTGTTGGGGCGGTCTCTAATCTGTAATCGCCCATGTTGCTTGAAGACGATTGGTCCCTTGCTCTAGCTAGGGTTGATTGGCCCTTGCTGAGGTCGCAGGATCCCAGGCCAACAAGCAACATCCAAATTCCACACCTAAACTCAACCATCTCCATTCCAAGAAATCAATTCTACAACTAAACTCAGCCATCTCCATTCCAAGAAAACAATTTCAACCCACACAATGCCATCCACCCTTCAACCCACACCCAAATTTGCACGCCAAATATCAAGTCACTCTAACCTAGACCAGTATCGCATGTACAACGATTGAATTCTTAATAAATTTATTGGCGCTCGGTTATTTTCCTATGACATTTTTCATTTAATTTATATAGTTTAATTGCGTATAATTTAAAACATCTCAAAAATCGATTTTCCAAATAAGTTTTTTGCATATTTCAGTACTTGTTTAACCTAATCCTCGTGGGACAATATTTTTACCATCGTTTTATTACTTAATCAATAGGTGCACTTGCATTTAAATTAGTGTTATATTTGCACGCATCACAACGCTCAAAGAATTCATCGATAAATGCTCAGAGAATTCGTTTATACACGCTTAGAGAATTCATCAATGCACAGAGAATTCATCTAGCAACACTCAGAGAATTCGTCGAGCTATGCTCAGAGAATTCGCCGTGCAACAATCAGAGTTTGCCGAGCTATTTATTCCTTGAACAAGCTTAAAAACAAAGGTTTTATTCTGACTATTTTTAAAGGTACTTATTGCAAAAAAAAATTATAAAACTGAGGTCACTTATTCAATAGATTCTTAAGCAAACCAGAATGAAAATAATCAACATGAATTTGATTTGTCAAATTCATTTTTTATCAAAATATTAAAGAACATTCTCTCTTCAAATTGTAAATAATGAGAGAGAAGAGTTTCACATACAAACTGTGATCCAAAGAAAAAATTTCAATCAACAAGTTTTATAGGAGTTGCACGACTCTAAATTTTGGGGCTAAAATAGACATCTAAAAGTATAGAGAGGATTCCCACAATTTTGAGAGAGTAGAGGTATCGGTAGCTTTGCTAGAACCACTATAAAAATTGTCTCTCTACTTTATAGGTAGATTTATCATTCCGCATAATTTATTATATTTTAGATCTGTGTTATTAATAATGTGTGGTGCATACATATTTCTTAATACTTTATTCCCCCCCTCTCCCTCTAGAGTAAATCCTTATAAACAGACCTCTTTCATAATCATCATGTAACTACAGATTATAAAGAACCAAATTTTTTAACAAACTAAACATTTATCCCACTTCTTTGGCCTAACTGTATTCTCACTAATAATTTTCAAAATAATCTCCATCTGTTACAAATACAATATCTACTTTCTTGAAGACCTACTTGAATCAACCCTATCATAAAGTTATCTTAAATTTGGATTCTTTGGAACTCATTTTGTTCATATGATGTGAAGAGATTGTATTTTTTTTATATAATTCATAATTGCAACATCTACAAAAAACATTCCCTTGAAACACTTAAAGTACTAATCCAACCTTATTGCATGAATTCATTATTAGTGTAGAAGCACATACATGAAATTTTCAAACAATCTCATCGGCTAGCTGTGAGGGTATAGATTTCATTTCCACTATCAATGGATAACTAGAAGATTTACTAAAACGTGAATGTGGAGAACATTGTTTTTACAGTAACCTCAACATCATTTCATATTTGTGATTATCTAGGAACCGCTTTAAGATCACAGATTCAAAATAGGAAATATGGTCAGATAATAAAGAGCAGCCCGGTGAACAAAGCATCCCGTGCAGTAAGGGTCCGAAAAAGGGTCCCTGACTCCCTGCATTTTTGCAAGAGCCTGCTTCCAGGACTCAAACCCGTGACCTCAAGGTCACACGACAACACCTATATATGGTCAAATAATATGCAAGAAAAAAACCAAGCACTATAGTGGGATAAAGGCTTGAGTGTTGTTGTTGTTGTATATGTTTAGATGCTCTATGAATGTAACGGTATACTTATTTATCCAAATAACTAATCATAGAGACTTGGAGAATTCAAGAGTTTGGTAATTATTTTGCATTCCTCCACAGCAAGACATATGTTTCCCCATTCGTACTACACCACCTTCCCACCTCAAGTGAAGAGATTGTTAGAACATAAGAATCCGATCAAATCATTTTGTTGAAAGTGAAGGGGGCAAGGATCCAAGTGCAAAAGAGTGAAATTAGCTTTACAATGAGGAGCTTTAATCTCAACACCCCTCGCACGTCGGCTTCTGCTGTGATTGCGTGAGGTTGGAATGACTCATTTAGCCTAGCATACTACATCATCTTAGAACCTAAGAATAAAACTCAAAATCAATTGATTGTATGTGGAGGATCTTGGGATCTATATTCAATGCATAAGGTTACATGACTTTTCAGAATATACTATCCAAATAACTATCTTGTTTTCTCATTGAAATTGAAAGAAGTGATACACCTTGCCAAAAAAAATTTGCTTTGTTTTTTGTGGCCCACTTCAACTTAAGCTATTTTGATTTGTATCACATAATCAAAGGTAGTTTATGTTAATCTTCCCAATCCAAGGATTACATCCCTCACAAGAACTATTTATCATCTGACAATATCTATCACAGAATCATACTAAAAAAATGGAACTTTTTCGCTTATTCGAGGAGGGAGATGATAACAAGATGGTTAACTTTCGAGAGGAGAGCTTGTTCACCTTAGGGTTTGTGACGTTGATGTTCTTTCGGATCTGGGCGGCGATTGAGGAGCGAAGCTGGGAGACCGTGACGACGTCGTGGAGATTGTAGATGTCCATCACCGTAGGAAGTGAGCGACACGCCTTCTTGAAGAAGTCGAAAGTCCTGCTCCTCGCCTCCTCCAACGTCTTCGAGTTAGGCTGAACCCTAGCTACACCCCTCAGCGACGACGCCATTGATGAATCTCTCGGCCACTCTTGATTGCTGCTGCACTAGATTTGGTGCTGAAAGCGCACAATATTTAGGAATTAGAGGCTCTTGATTGAATGTAATTTAGAAAATTATTATTCAGAAGAAATCAGAAGGGAGAAGAAGATGTGAGTAATTGCCGTTAGATTGTTTTTATTTATTTATTTTACCTGATCTAAAATTTTGGAGGAATTGTGACTTTTAATATGTATTGATTATGGGCGTTTATATTTGTACAACCCCGTATCCCGCGAGTGGTCGACAGGGGTTGAACCGGCCGGCTCAGATCAATTTGGACCCAGCTTGCCGAGCCCGAGCTCGGCAATAGTCGAGCTAAGCTCGGCGATGGCCGAACGAAGTCCGGCATGCCGAGACCGAGCTCGGGTGCGGAAACAGGGCTCGATGATAGTCGAGCCAAGCCCGACGATC
The DNA here is from genome assembly GCA_039513925.1 of Platanthera zijinensis. Taxonomy (NCBI): domain Eukaryota; kingdom Viridiplantae; phylum Streptophyta; class Magnoliopsida; order Asparagales; family Orchidaceae; genus Platanthera; species Platanthera zijinensis. Next base: position 254,719,672 of record CM077078.1, on the reverse strand, counting down.
TCCGTGTCGAGTCCGAGCTCGGCGATCGTCGTGCCGAGCCCGAGCTCGGCAATAGTCTAGCCGAGCCCAGCGCTAGCCGAGCACAGTCCGCCGAGTCCGTGCCCGCCTAGGCCCAGGGCGAGGCGAGTCGGACCCCTTGCCGAGCGAGTGCCCCCTCAGGTCCAGCTCGCATCTTGGCCATGGCACACTTTTACTGTGTGGCCCCTTTTGGTCTGCCTGCAGTCCTCGAAAACAGTGAAGGTTGTATATTGGCAGGCCATCTTTTCCTATAAATAGGACCCAAGGGGTACCTCAGAAGGCACGTTTTTCTGATTCCCCGGCCTACTAGCGCTTTCTGAGGTACCTTAGCCCGGCATTTGGCTAAGGAGGGGAAGCGCTCTGAGATCTTCCGGGTGTGTGGTGGGACCTCCACGCCGGGCCCTTGGTCTAGTCCTTGTCTCTTCTTTTCTTTGTCGTTCTCTTACAGGAGTGAAGTAGGTGCGCGGCCACCCCTTCCCCAAGGGTCGAACTCCACAAGAGACCGGTTTTCCGGTTTCAACATTTTGGTGCGGTGAGCGTGGAGAGTGGTCAGCAGAGAAAACCTCCTACAGGCCCGATGACTGGAGATGAGGGACAAGGATCAGGCAGGGGCAACTCGCCACCCCCTCCCCCACCCCCAGCGGCGAGCATGCCGGCGGAGCTCAGAGAGGAGATCCTCGGGCTCGTCAGGACCGCCCTCGGCATGCGAGCTGAGAGTGCGACACCGGCTGTCCCGGTGGTCGCCGTTCCCGCACTCGGCGACGACGCCCCGCTCAGGCGACCAGGGAAGGAGCCCGCCGAGAGGGGCGAGCGCGAGTTCCAGGGGCGAGTTCTGTTCCCCGGCTCGGCCGCCGAGTACCACTTCGGCGAGACGGCAGGGAGGGAGTTCCCGACTCGCCCGGCTGAGGGGGGGAGCCCCTTCAGCGAGTTCGTTTCTTCAGCCCCCGTTCCCGAGGGGTTTCGCGAGCCGGAGATGACTTACTACTCCGGGAGAGGAGACCCGGTCCACCACATCCAGTGGTTCGAGGACATGGTCTCCATTCGACAGATGTCAGACGGCTTCAAGTGCCGACTCTTCGCCATCACCCTCAGGGAAAAGGCGAGAGAGTGGTTCCACCAGCTCCCGACCGGGTCCATCTACTGCTTCGAGGATCTGCGACGGGGTTTCATGCTGAGATTCACCACTTCTAAGAAGAGGAAGAGGGAGGCGGAGTCTTTGTTCCGCATCAAGCAGAGGGTGGGAGAGACCCTGGGGAGCTACCTGGACAGGTTCCAAGAGGAACTGTCCCAAGTTCAGGAGATGCCAGGACACACCATGATGGTGGCCTTCACCCTGGGTCTCCAGTCCGGGTTCTTCGCAATGGAACTGAAGAGGTCACCTCCAGTGTCTTTTGAGGCGCTTCTAGAGAGGGCGGCCAGGGAGGCCGAAATGGAGGCAGCACATCCAGAGTTCACGCGAAGGTTGGCCAAGTGGGCCGTGGAAGAGGAAAGGCCAAGGGGTGGCCGAATTCAGGAGGAGAGGAGGGCTGAACCTCGACAGAGGGAGCAGCCGCAGCAGCAGCCGCAACCCAGGTGGGTGCGTCCGGAGCAGACCCACCGTCTGGGATGGAGGCCCGAGTGGCAAGACCAGGCACCACGAAGGGGTTATCAGGGAGGAGATAACCGCCAGGGTGGCCGAGGGCAGTATAACCCCCAGGGGGGTAGGCAGGGTCAGAGACCCCCTCTCCCCGACCAGGAGGAGGCAATGGCAATTGCCATGAGGGGGAGGAGGAGAGGACAGCCGAGGAGAAGGAGGGAGGTCAGGGTGGACCTGCCCTATTGTGACTTTCATCAGGAAGAGGGGCACCTCACATCCACGTGCCCGGAGTTCCTCGAGATGAGGGGGAGAAGGGAACAGCAACAACAAGACCATCAGGAAGTTCGGATAGAGGAGATCCGGCCTCGGGAGGAGGGGGATCGGTGTGAAGACCGGGCTGATGTGGGCACCCGGGGAAGGATCGGAGCGATCCACGGGGGGGCCGGGATCGAGGCCTCCCGTAAGTCAAGCCTCCACACTATGTACCGGAGGAGCGTTGGCTCCACATCCCAATCCCCTCCCCCGGAGGAGAAAATCACCTTCTCCAGAGAGGACTTGCCGGGTCACGAGGACCCCTTCTGCGATGCGCTGGTTATCCAGACAGCCATCGAGGATTTCACTGTCTCCCGGATCCTCGTGGACAATGGGAGTTCGGTCAACGTCATCTTCAAGAAGGCGTTTGATGCGATGAAGGTAGAGGCCAGGAGGGTGTTGGCCTCGGACGGGCCTCTGTTCGGCTTTTCAGGGGAGAGGAAAGAAGTCGAGGGAGGAGTGGGACTCCATGTCACTCTAGGGGGGCAGTCGCGCAACTGCAAGTTTGTTATCGTGGACGCCCCTAGCAGTTACAGCGCCATCTTCGGGAGACCCCTCATCAGCGCCTTCCGCTGCGTCCCCTCGTCCTTCCACCAGTGTCTAAAGCTCAACGTCGAGGGGGTCCAGATCCGAGTTCGAGGAGACCCTAAGGAGGCAAGGGAGTGCTACGTCTCGGCGGTAAACTCCATCTCTTGGTTGGAGGGGGCCGAGGAGATGGGGCGGAGGCTGGAGGAGGAGCAGGAAGCTGACAAAGAAATGGAGGCGGAGTGCCGCGCTCGGGGGGAGGTCGCGGAAGAGACTCGGGGGTCGGCCGAAGCCATGGCCGTCGAGGAGGCTGAGGAAGAAGTCCTCGCCCCCGGAAGGGGAGGTATCGAGGAATGGGAGGAGCAGTCCCGTCTGGAGGCAGCGGAAGAGGTGGAGGAGATGGAGGTCCTCACCATTGGAGGCAGGGTGGAGAAGGTCCGCGTCAGCGGAGGCCTGACCCCGGAAGCTCAAGGCAGGATGCTGGAGTGCATCCAGAGGAACGTGGACATCTTCGCCTGGAGTGCTGTGGAGATGCCAGGGATCGACCCCGACGTGGCCTGCCACCGCCTCAACCTGGACCCGGAGGCTCCCCCCATCCAGCAGAAAAAGAGATCCATCACGGACAAGCTCGCCGAGCCAATCAGAGAGGAAGTCGCCAAGCTCCTCGAGGCTGGCTTCATATCAGAAATCCAATACCCCGGCTGGGTCTCCAACGTTGTAATGGTTAAAAAAGGAGACGGCCGGTGGAGGATGTGTATCGACTTTTCTCTTCTTAATAAATCATGCCCGAAAGATTGTTATCCCTTGCCTCGGATCGACGCGCTGGTTGACTCGGCCGTCGGTTTCCCTGTAATGAGTTTTCTGGATGCTTTTTCAGGTTATCACCAAATCAGGATGCACCCCCCTGACGTCAAAGACGTCTCGTTCATCACGGGGGACGGATGTTATAGTTACAAAATGATGCCCTTCGGGCTAAAGAATGCAGGGGCTACCTATCAAAAAATGATGGATAGGGTCTTTCGAGAGCAGAAGGGGAGGAATCTCGAAGTGTACGTGGATGACCTCATGGTCAAGAGCTTGGATGTCGACTCCCACATCCAGGACTTGGAAGAAACTTTCGCCACTCTCCGCAAGTTTAAGATGAGGCTGAACCCCTTGAAGTGTGTCTTCGGGGCAAGCCGGGGAAAGTTCCTAGGGCATCTTCTCACCCCCGCTGGGGTAGAACCTAATCCAGATAAGGTAAGGGCAATCTTGGAGCTAAGGTCGCCACAAAACACCAAGGAAGTACAGCAACTGACAGGGAAGTTGGCAGGGCTGAGTAGATTCCTCTCCCGAGCCGGAGAGAGGTGCTCCTCGTTTTTCAAAACTTTGAGAGGGGGTCGCAGGTTTGAATGGACCTCGGAGTGCGAGGAGGCATTCCAGGCTTTAAAGAAACAGCTGACTCAGGCCCCCCTGCTCCAAGGGCCCAAGGAGGGGGAAGACTTATTCCTATATCTGGGGGTCGGGGCTGAAGCCTTGAGTTCGGTTTTGGTTCGGGAAGAAGGAAAGAGGCAACTCCCCGTCTATTATGTGAGTCGGATATTGAAGAGGGCCGAGCTCCGTTACCCCATCCTGGAAAAACTGGCCTTCGCCTTAATCATCTCAGCCCGAAGGCTTCGGCCCTATTTCCAGGCACACTCAATTCGAGTAGTGACCGACCACCCCCTGCGCAACATCTTCAAGGGGGTAGAGCATTCAGGTAGGTTGGCCAAATGGTCGGTGGAACTGAGCGAGTTCGACATCTCCTTCGTCCCTCGACTCTCAATCAAGGCCCAAGCTATGGCTGACTTCCTGGCAGAGTATGTGGTCGAGGTGGCGGAGGAGAGACTCACTCGCCCCCTCCCCTGGAAAGTCAGGGTGGACGGTGCCTCGGGGAAGCATTCTTTAGGGATTGGGGTCATCTTAGAAAGCCCCCAAGGGATAAAGATCGAGCAGACCGTGGTAGTGCACTTTCCTATCACCAACAACCAAGCCGAATACGAAGCTGTAATCGCAGGTCTGCGCCTGGCAAGAGACTTGGGGGTGCATGACGTGGAGGTCCTCACTGACTCCATGGTGGTGGCTTCCCAGATCAAGGGGGAGTTTGAGGCAAGGGAGCCCACCCTGCAGCTCTATTTGATGAAGGTAAGGGGAGTCATTGGGACCTTCCAGACCTTCTCAATCAAGCACGTGCCAAGAGGGGAAAACGAGCCAGTCGACCAGCTAGCAAAGCACGGTCCCCGGATGGGAGGCACCATTACGGATCTCTTCCGACCTTCCATCGAGGAGGGGGAGCTAATGGAAGTAGAACAGCACCCCTCATGGATGGATCCCTTCGTCATCTTCTTGTCCGCCGGAGAATACCCGGAGGGGATGGACCGAAGAGGGCTCAAGCACAAGGCGGCATACTACCTCCTACGTGAGGGACAGTTGTACCGCAAAACCCTCTCAAGGATGTTGGCCCGTTGCGTGGCCGAAAGAGAGGTGCACAAAATTTTGGAGGAAGTCCATTCCGGTGAATGTGGGAGTCATTCGGGGAGTCGGACCCTGGAAGGGAGGATCGTCAGGCAAGGGTACTTCTGGCCCACCCTCGGTCAGGATGCAGCCGAATTCGCGAAAAAATGTCATAAGTGTCAACTATATGCCCCGCTCCAGCTCCAGCCGGCTCAGAGGTTAAGAAGCATCATGGCACCGTGGCCCTTCGCCATATGGGGGCTGGACCTCGTAGGACCTTTCCCCCAGGCCAGCGGGCAGAGGAGGTTTTTGTTGGTCATGATTGATTATTTTTCTAAGTGGATGGAGGTGAAGGTTCTAGCCAAGGTGACCTCTCAGGTAGTCAGGAACTTCATCTGGGGAGAGATCATCTGCAGGCATGGGCTGCCACAAGCTATCGTCACGGACAACGGACCTCAGTTCGCCAGCGCGGAGTTCATTCGTTTCTGCGAGCAACTAGGGATTGACCTTCGGTTTGCTTCTGTCCATCACCCCAGGAGCAACGGGCAGGTGGAAGCGGCCAACAAAATCATAGTGAACCTCTTAAAAAAGAAAGTGGAGAATTTGAGGGGAAGTTGGGTGGAACAGCTTCCATCAGTCCTCTGGGCCTTGAGGACCACCCCCAATACGGCCACAGGGGAGACACCTTTCAAACTCTCTCACGGTTGCGAGGCCGTTCTACCTATCGAATTCGAGGTCCAGACGCCTCGGGTCGTCGAGGCAGGGACCGGAAGGGAAGAATGGAGGTCAGAGAATGAGGAGGAGCTTCGACTCTCCCTTGATATGGTGGAAGAACTACGCGACTTGTCCGTCATCAGGCAGGAAGAGGCCAAGCGAAGGATGGCCAAGTATTTCGACAAGCACGTCCGTGTCAAGCAGTTCGCGGAAGGGGACCTTGCCTTGAAAAAGGTGGACGCAGCAGGAAGATCAGCCGCTGTGGGAAAACTCCACCCCAATTGGGAGGGCCCCTACATTGTGCAGGAGGTCTTGAAATCGGGGGGATATCGCCTCCAAGATATAAGAGGGGACACCCTCAGCCACACTTGGAGTGGCGACGATCTGAAACGTTTCTACCCTTGAAAATATTGTAAATATCTCGGCTTTAAGAATGAAAACAAATCTCATTGTCGTATTTTATGCTCTGTCAAAATAGTGGGGGTAAAGGGGCTCTCAGCTTAAACCCCCAAGGGGCAAAAGTTTCTAAGTCTTCTCGCTCTGGGGTTAGGTCTCGTCACTCCCCTGCCAGGCTCCCACCTAGCTGGCACGGCCGAGTCTCGATGGACATCGCTATGACCCTGGGGCTGAGCCCGGAGGATGTTCAACACCCGCCCTCAGGCTCCCACCTAGCTGACTGGCCCGGTGGTAGCACCCGGGAAAGGCAAAAGTTTCTAAGTCTTCTCGCTCTGGGGTTAGGTCTCGTCACTCCCCTGCCAGGCTCCCACCTAGCTGGCACGGCCGAGTCTCGATGGACATCGCTATGACCCTGGGGCTGAGCCCGGAGGATGTTCAACACCCGCCCTCAGGCTCCCACCTAGCTGACTGGCCCGGTGGTAGCACCCGGGAAAGGCAAAAGTTTCTAAGTCTTCTCGCTCTGGGGTTAGGTCTCGTCACTTCCCTGCCAGGCTCCCACCTAGCTGGCACGGCCGAGTCTCGATGGACATCGCTATGACCCTGGGGCTGAGCCCGGAGGATGTTCAACACCCGCCCTCAGGCTCCCACCTAGCTGACTGGCCCGGTGGTAGCACCCGGGAAAGGCAAAAGTTTCTAAGTCTTCTCGCTCTGGGGTTAGGTCTCGTCACTCCCCTGCCAGGCTCCCACCTAGCTGGCACGGCCGAGTCTCGATGGACATCGCTATGACCCTGGGGCTGAGCCCGGAGGATGTTCAACACCCGCCCTCAGGCTCCCACCTAGCTGACTGGCCCGGTGGTAGCACCCGGGAAAGGCAAAAGTTTCTAAGTCTTCTCGCTCTGGGGTTAGGTCTCGTCACTCCCCTGCCAGGCTCCCACCTAGCCGGCACGGCCGAGTCTCGATGGACATCGCTATGACCCTGGGGCTGAGCCCGGAGGATGTTCAACACCTGCCCTCAGGCTCCCACCTAGCTGACTGGCCCGGTGGTAGCACCCGGGAAAGGCAAAAGTTTCTAAGTCTTCTCGCTCTGGGGTTAGGTCTCGTCACTCCCTTGCCAGGCTCCCACCTAGCTGGCACGGCCGAGTCTCGATGGACATCGCTATGACCCTGGGGCTGAGCCCGGAGGATGTTCAACACCCGCCCTCAGGCTCCCACCTAGCTGACTGGCCCGGTGGTAGCACCCGGGAAAGGCAAAAGTTTCTAAGTCTTCTCGCTCTGGGGTTAGGTCTCGTCACTCCCCTGCCAGGCTCCCACCTAGCTGGCACGGCCGAGTCTCGATGGACATCGCTATGACCCTGGGGCTGAGCCCGGAGGATGTTCAACACCCGCCCTCAGGCTCCCACCTAGCTGACTGGCCTGGTGGTAGCACCCGGGAAAGGCAAAAGTTTCTAAGTCTTCTCGCTCTGGGGTTAGGTCTCGTCACTCCCCTGCCAGGCTCCCACCTAGCTGGCACGGCCGAGTCTCGATGGACATCGCTATGACCCTGGGGCTGAGCCCGGAGGATGTTCAACACCCGCCCTCAGGCTCCCACCTAGCTGACTGGCCCGGTGGTAGCACCCGGGAGAGGCAAAAGTTTCTAAGTCTTCTCGCTCTGGGGTTAGGTCTCGTCACCCCCCTGCCAGGCTCCCACCTAGCTGGCACGGCCGAGTCTCGATGGACATCGCTATGACCCTGGGGCTGAGCCCGGAGGATGTTCAACACCCGCCCTCAGGCTCCCACCTAGCTGACTGGCCCGGTGGTAGCACCCGGGAAAGGCAAAAGTTTCTAAGTCTTCTCGCTCTGGGGTTAGGTCTCGTCACTCCCCTGCCGGGCTCCCACCTAGCTGGCACGGCTGAGTCTCGATGGACATCGCTACGACCCTGGAGTTGAGACTGGGAGTTGGCCCGAGGAAAATACCAGGGCGCGAGCTCGCCAGTTAAGACGGCGAGCTCGGAATATCCTACCCCCCCCCCCCTCCTCTCACTCTCCAGCTCGCTACTAAGGAAGCCCTGGTCCTGTCCCAGACTCAGGGGAAGGTGAGGCGCGAGTAGGACATGGCGCGAGCACGTATCCTAGGGATTCGCCGCGAGCACCGCGGGGGCTGGTCCTAACTCAAGACATTCTACAGGCGAGGTCGCTCTACCTAGCGCGCGGGTATAACATCGCAAGTGAGCTCAAAAAGAAGATAGCAAAATTGTGCAAAAATATCTTTGATTTATCATTACAGGTTTACAAGGCCCGCCTCGGCAGGGTACAAAAAAAAACAGAGAAAAGAAAACAAAGTTAACTCTCGCCCTCCCCCCTCGAATGGCGGTCCTCCTCGTCACCGAGCCGAGCGTCCTTCTCCCTCACCCCAGCAAAGAGCGAGTCAAAGCTATCTTCCTTCTCGCTGAGCGGGCTGGGTGGGAACAGGGTTGGCAGGAGCTCCCGGACGGTGACCTCCTCGCAGCCTTCCGCCAAGATCCCCGTCCCCCTCATGGCCTGTAGAAGACACTCGGCAGCCTCGACGGAGTTGACTCGCAGCCGCTCCGCGACGTCAGCCTCGCCAAACACCCGAGGCCTCTTGAAGGGGAAGGCCGGCTCGCTGGCGTCCGGGGGAAGGAGAGCGTCGGCTTGGAGAAGGACCTCTCCCAGGAGCCCCTTATTCTTCTCTTTCAATTCCTCCACCTCCGCCCCCAGCCGGGCGGCAACAGCCTCCTGCTCCTGGGAATATGTCTTCTGATCGGCGAGCTGGGTTTCCCGCTCAGTGAGCTGAGCCCGCAACTGAGCTATCTCGTCTCGCATCGCGTTAGCGGCTTCGGCGTCCTGTAAGATTAAAAGTTCAGAACACGCGCAGGAATAATCTTAAGCAAGGTAAATAGAGGTATCCAGTGATTACCAGGCCGCCGACAGACTTCGCGAGTAGAGCGTCCGCGAGGCCGAACCGCCTTTCCGCGTCGACCGCGCTCTCCTTCGCCAGGTCGCGCTCCTGCTCGGCAGTCAGCAGGGCGTTGCTGAGCTGGAAGCCGCGGCGGACCATCATGTGATGGAGCTCGAAGGCCCGCAGGTGGGCCTGCATCCCCTCGTAGCCGAGCTGACTGGGGGTAAGCTTCTTGTACGACTCGGCGCTATCGCGGCTGTAGAGGCCGAAGCCGAAAGCGAAGGCATGGGCGGTGGGCGGCCGGCGAGCTCCCCAGGAGGGGGCGCGAGTGGAGACGGAAACTCGGTGAGCCCCCTCGTCCCACTTCAAGATGGGCTCGCCAGCCGCATCTTTGCTCTTGCACCCCTTGCCGAAGTTGGGGTGATCCTTCGGCAGACTGGGCTCGCGGACGGTGTCCTCCCCGGCAGAATCGGAGGACGGCCCGCTCTTCTTCTTCCCCTTTCGGGGGGAGGAGGCTTCTTTCAGCAGACTCAAGGGCGGCTCGTCGGACAGAGCCTCCGGCGAGCTCATGAACTTGGCGGGAGACGAGGGAAGGTGCAGCCGTCCGCGCGAGACCACCTTCGCCCTCTTCTTCTTGGGGAGCGAAGAATCGGGGCGCGAGCTCGACCCCCCGGACTCCGAGCGCTTCTTGCCGGGGGGTTGGACTCGCGGTTGCTCCTCGCGACAAGCCAGTGCCGCCGCCCGGGCCAGCTCCAGAGGGTCTGAGAATATCCCCGGGTCGGCGAACGGCGGATGCTCCGGCAGAACCCGTTCCCCTGCAGAGAAAGACTTAGTCAAAAAAAAGTGGGAGGGAAAAAATTACATGAGATCCACCTCGATAAAGTCCGCGAGAGGGCTGAGCGAGATATACCTTCGCCGGGGAGAACGGGCTGAAGCAAGTCAAGGCCGCGGCGGAGGAAGGCGACCTCGAAGTCCTTGTGGAGAAAGAACTTGTGGAGGTCGGCGTCGCTACCGGACAGGGAAGGAGGACGGTATATGTCCTCGCTCTTCTGCAGGGGGCGAAAGGGGATGTTGCCGAGCTCGCCCTTGATGAAGACGAGCCGGGTCATCCAGTTGTGATTCTTGTTCGCCAGCTCGCGAACCTTGATGAAGGACCCGCCGAAGTAGGCGACCCCGTCGGGGGTAGCCTTGTAAGAGAACAACTTGCGGAACACCGCGAGGTTGAACTCAATTCGTTCCCGGCGGAGGAAGCAGGCGAACGCCACCATCATAGCAATGGCGTTGGAGTTCAGCTGCGCAGGCACCGCACCGTAGTACTTCAGGATCTGGCGGATTTCTGGCCAGAGGGGGAGGCGCAGTCCCACCTCGAAGTGCGAGATGGGAAAGGCGAGCTCGCCCTCCGGGAAGGAGTTGATGGCTTCATGCTCGGCGGGCCTGCGAGCCTGGAAGCCGGGGGGGACGAACGCCGCCGTGAACTCGACGAGCTCCTCCTCTGTGATGTGCCCCTCGAAAAAGCAATGATCCACGAAGTGCTGGGCGCACTTAGACCGACCGTCCGCATCAGGGTTGGTCTTGACCATGGTCGCAGGGGAAAAGAAAAGCGCGAGCTCGGGAAGACAGAAGCGAGGCAAGGATTCGAAAGCAATAAAAGCGTGCCTCGGGGGTAGGTGAGAAGGTCTATTTATAGAAGAAGGTAAAGAAGGGCGAGAGAGAGGGCGAGTCGGCCGATCGGTCCGATCTCGCCGCGCCACCTCGCCATCCTCTCCTCGCAAGTCCTGCGAGCCAACCAGGCCCCCGAAGGGGGAATTCGAAAAGACCCGCCAAAATATTGAAAAAGCGTCTACATATACAAAGTAGTTAAAAAATTGTTCCAAGATTATTACATGCAGACCATTCAGGGTAAATAAAAGGAAAAATACAAATAGGGGCACGAGGACCATGCGAGGGCGGGGGCGAGTACCGGCCGACTGACAGAAGAGCCGTTTCATTCTCCCCGGTCTCGCCGGCCCGCCGTCGCAGGCCGCCGCGCATGAAGTTCGCGAAGCCGCCCCATGTTCCTATTTATCACCCGCAGGTTCTCGTCGATTTCGTCCATCAGCACCAGGGAAGACGCCTCCTCGAACGCCAGGCTGACTCCAGCACCGTCCGCGAGATGCGAGCACTCCCACTGCAGCCTGTTGTTGTCCTTCCGCGGGTCGTGGAGCTCGCGCACCAGCTTCTTGAGAACCTTCCGCTCCCGTCTTGCGCGTTCCGGGCTGCCCACCTCGGAGTCCAGGAAGGCGTCCAGGGCGCTTGGAGAAGGGAGGGGCGAGTAAGGAGGTCGATCCACGGACTCGCCGTCCTCCGTCCGCCCGGGAAATTCTGGGTGAAGAATTGAAAGACGGTCAGAAAAGCAAAAATCCACGGAACAGAAGAGCAATGTCGGAAACTTACCGCGCGAGCCTGGCTCCTCCGGGTGGGCGCGAGGAGAGAAGTGGCGCAGGTCCTTGCCACGCCCCAGCAGTTCTTGAGGAGCGAGTTGGTAGCCGGGAACGGGGATAATCCCGGCGCCCCTCCCCACGACCAGGGATCCAGGGGAGGGTTGCCGGGAAGGGAGACGACTCGGCGACGCCAGTTCTCGCGAGCCCGGCTCCTTAACCTCGGGATCCTGCCGTGGCGAGTTGACAGGAGCACTTTTGGTCCGAGGGGTGGACGCTTCGCCGCTGTTCTCCCGGTCGGAAGACAATTCCACGAGGTTTTTAGTGGAGGAGCCAAGAACTGGCTGGTTGGAGGAACCGGACCCGTTCCCCAAGGCGGCAGTAAAAACGGCCAGGATGGGTTCGGCCCCCGGGGGAAGGGGCTTCGCCCGCTTGGCCGAGCTGAAATCGGCAAAACGGCGAGCAGGGGCTTCAAGGTTGGTCAGCCCCGCGGCCTGGGCAGCGATCTCCTCGCGGGAGCGTGCGAGTCGCTCTAAGACTTCCTTGGGGAGCGGCATCTTGTCAGAATTTGGGAAGGGCAAAGGTCAGCCAGATGCGCAGGGGTACATATATATAGCTACCTGTGGGGCCTACCAGAAGATTCCTTTTTGCCCCTGTCGCACTCGCCGGATCCCATGGGGTTGGATGTTTCTTTCCGAGCTTGTCCCAACCTCGCAAAGAGCGGGGATTATGTACAACCCCGTATCCCGCGAGTGGTCGACAGGGGTTGAACCGGCCGGCTCAGATCAACTTGGACCCAGCTTGCCGAGCCCGAGCTCGGCAATAGTCGAGCTAAGCTCGGCGATGGCCGAACGAAGTCCGGCATGCCGAGACCGAGCTCGGGTGCGGAAACAGGGCTCGATGATAGTCGAGCCAAGCCCGACGATCTCCGTGCCGAGTCCGAGCTCGGCGATCGTCGTGCCGAGCCCGAGCTCGGCAATAGTCTAGCCGAGCCCAGCGCTAGCCGAGCACAGTCCGCCGAGTCCGTGCCCGCCTAGGCCCAGGGCGAGGCGAGTCGGACCCCTTGCCGAGCGAGTGCCCCCTCAGGTCCAGCTCGCATCTTGGCCATGGCACACTTTTACTGTGTGGCCCCTTTTGGTCTGCCTGCAGTCCTCGAAAACAGTGAAGGTTGTATATTGGCAGGCCATCTTTTCCTATAAATAGGACCCAAGGGGTACCTCAGAAGGCACGTTTTTCTGATTCCCCGGCCTACTAGCGCTTTCTGAGGTACCTTAGCCCGACATTTGGCTAAGGAGGGGAAGCGCTCTGAGATCTTCCGGGTGTGTGGTGGGACCTCCACGCCGGGCCCTTGGTCTAGTCCTTGTCTCTTCTTTTCTTTGTCGTTCTCTTACAGGAGTGAAGTAGGTGCGCGGCCACCCCTTCCCCAAGGGTCGAACTCCACAAGAGACCGATTTTCCGGTTTCAACAATATTGACAGCCTGTATATCGATATTGACAGCTCAATTATAATGGCAGTCAAGTAAAACGATATTAGCAGCCCAATGGCTAATGGCAGCTCAAAAATTAGATTTTTAAAAGTCATTTTTAGAAAAAGTGTTGAACATGAAAGTTGTAGATCTCGTCGAGATCTACAACTTTCATGTTCAACACTTTTTCTAAAAATGTCATATAGTAGACATATTTTCAAAAGGCACGAAACCAGCATTTTGGGCTGCTATTAGCGGCCATATTACATGTGTTTTTCATTATTTCACTGGGCTGTCAATATCCAAAGCTGGGCTGCCAATATAAACGCCCTTGATTATTAAGGTCCTATTTATTTAGGTGTTTTTCTCTAATGTAAATAATTTGTAATGGTGGAAAAGTATTTTATTTGTAGTAATCATTATTAATTTGTAAGTGGTGTTCAAAAGCCCGGCTAGGCATAGTCACTGGCTAGCTCTCCCCGGGCTCATGTCGGGCGGCCCCCGTATAGACCATTTGCATGGCCCAGTACCTTGGCATGGTCGGGCAAAGCCCAGTTTTCCAGTCTGGGTCGAGCCCGACCCTTGCAGAAAATCCTGCCTTAAGTAGGATTTCATTAAATCTAATTTAATCCCTATAGGCTATTTGGAAAGAATAATTCTATGCATACCTAAATTATACCTAAAAATCACAAAAAGTGGGCCCCACACACAATAAAATAATTGGATCCCTACTTTTTGCTGTGTTTTAGGTGTGTAAAAAGGTCAAATAATATATTTTATTGTGTATTGGGCCCACTTTTTGTGGTTTTTAGGTATGAATTAGGTATGTGTAGTTCTGTCCATTTGAAAAATCCGAGCTATATGCTGGATTTCATTTGGAAATCTTGTCTTAGGCGGGATTTCCAATAGGAATTCCCTATAGATGGGATTTTTCTTTTTTTAAAAAAATTGGGCTTGGTCTTGGCAGGCCCCCTATAGGAGGTGGTGACCGAGCCCAGCTAAAGTCAGGCCCGACCCCGAGCCCAGATGGCAAAAGCTCGAGGACCGGGCAAGCTGTGCTTTTTGGATAGGCCTATTTGTAATCAGATCTCCAAATATATTTCTACAGGTTTTATTGGAGCTGTAGGAAGAGGGTCATGTTTAGAGTATTATTTCATTTATATCTGCAACTATTTCATCTTTAATTGACACATCTATCTTAAAGGCACTCTATATATTAAAAGATGCACTTTTGAGGGATGTGCATGCATGCAAGCACTATACTGTTGTCCTCGGATCATTTGAATGCAAACTAAAATTCTAGCTAATTTTTTTATAAAAAAATGATCTTTGAGTTATCCTAAATGCCCTAGAGACCAAATTGATCTAGCATGAACTAAGTATGATTGGGACTTTGACCATTCCTCATTGGCTTCATACTAATCCCAACTTTTTTCATCTCTGCTCTTTACCTAGTTTGTCAAATAAATAAATAATCCTTTCACAACAACCCTCTTGCCGCCATTCTCTGTCGTAGAAGCATTTTACTTCTTTCGCAGAGCACTAGTGCATGGGGTCCATTGTCTGAGCTACGTGCATGAAATAATGATGTGTCATTTAAAGTAAAGCTATGAGTGGCTTGCATGTTGAGGTCCAGCCCCTAAGGAGAGACAAGCTGACGGTGATCATAGCGCCGCGCAGTAGGTCCTACCGCGGGCGGTAGTGCCCACCGCGGCGCTGCAGATCAAGCATGGCGACGAGATGTTGTAGCATGTCGAAGAGACACAGTAGCATGTCCACGAGACATGTTCATGTCAATGAGACTATACCGCCCCACGGTAGTGCCTACCGCGGAGCGGTAGCTCGCGGGCAACTGTGTTGTTCAATCTCGTGATTTCTGCAGTTGGATCTCCATATAATCACATCGGGTGTCTAATAGGATGGGCATGCGTGCATTTAATGAGGAGGTCAGACCCTGTTTTTAAAGGGTGGATTAAGTGAGAGCTGTTATCTCAATCGTTAGTTGAAAAAAGGAGTCTCGTTGAGAGGTTCTTCTTCAGGAGAGAAGAACGATGGTTCACCGCCCTATGCAATCGTCTTGGCTATGAAGAAGTCCAATCTCGTCTTTGCCGCCAGGTAGTACTTGAAGAGAGGTTGAAGGGGGATTTCTTACGTGAAGAGTTTTGTATATTATAAAGGGTGTGTGAGAAGATTTGATCTGTCGGATCTTCTGGGTTGTATTGGCTGCCACTTGTACTGTTGTTGTGGACTGCTTGGTATATCACTTTTTGGCTTTTGTTAGTTCCCTTTTTGTGGCTCATAATGGGGATTATTGGTTACCCTTTCTTGGCACTTGTTGATCAGACAAGTAACATACTTTGAGTCACAATAAAGCTAAAATCTGATTTGAGTTACATGTTAAGTGGTCGAAATTTGCCTCCTTATATTGAGCCACCTAAGTCATTCCTTCCCTAAGCAACTTCTATAGAACATAGTTGTGGTTTTCTTAGGAATCTGCTCGTAGTTATTTAACGACGCAACCCTAAAGTAAATGATTTCTTTGATGTTGTAGAGGATGACGTTCGGAGATAGACGCAACGAGAACCCTTTGAAGGGCAAGAGCTAATGAAAAGTTGTGATGAGTCATTACCACTTTGATTACTTATATTTAAAGTATTTTGAATCATGAATATGTAGAAATACTTAACTCTGAGCTACTTCCTTGCATGTATACTTAATATGAATCTAATTGAATTGAAGAAATTTGAAAATTTGAAATCACTGAAAATATGAAATCACTAAAAGACAAACATTGATTAGCAAGCGATAAAAATTGGGGGGGGGGATTTACATAATTATTTCATACATTTTAAAAATGAATGGAAATTGAATATTAAAAGAATAAGAAAATGAGAGTTTGTCAATGCATAGAAATACAAAGGGACGGCAACGTATATGGGGTAGGACTGTTGCACCTTTTTGGGGGATGGGTAGAACTCCTATATAGATTGATAATTCCAAGGGAAAGTGTGTGTATGATCACCATGAATTGGAATATAATTGTCTAATCTAAGAGTAGTGGAATCCTGGAGGGTGTTTGATCGCCCTAAATATGGCATGGATTTGATGGGCCTAGATTACTAATAAATTTAAAAATGATTGTCAATATTTCAAAAAAATGCATTATGATAAGAAAATTTTGAATAGAATAAGAAATAATGAATTTGATACCCGAAATAATTTATTTTTGTTGTACTAGCTCATTATATAGTATTTTACCCACTTTGTTTACGTACTGTTTTACTACATATGTTCATATATATAGAGAGAGAGAGAGTAAATATAGGGGGGAACTGGTTCCCTCCCCCTTAGGGAGGGAGCCAGATCCAACCGCCCATCTAAATCACGATGATGAACCGTCTGATGCTTGCTGAACCGGCCAGATGATTTCCCTGCCTGCGGAAATGATGACGTGAACCAGGCCGGTTCGTCCTCCCTGCCCCAGCGGCCGAAACTCTCTTCTCCTCGGCGATGGAAATGGCGTCTCCCAGACGCATGGTACTGCCTCCCTGCCTGCCGACGACGACGGAAGCGCGGTAGGTCCTCCCTTCCTGCCGACGACGAGGGAAACTCTCTTCTCCTCGGCGACGGAAATGGCCGGGACGCAGACGCGTGGTAGGTCTTCCCCGCCTGCCGACGACGACGGAAACATCAAACTCTCCTCGACGACGGAAACAATCTCGCCTCCTCCACCAATACCCTGTCCTGTGAACTACTTTTATTTTATTTTTGTAACGTGTGTAAAAAAAACAAACAACTCAGGTGTGTGGGGAGATCTCTGAGAATCTCTATTCTATTCGTTGATCTCACTTTTTTGTAGAAGAATTCAGAGTCCTTTATCTGAAAACTGTAAGAATTAACTTGATTTCACAAAAGCTAGTAATAAGCAAGTAACATCTGTCATATTAAACCATATAAATACATATGCAATATAAATAAGCTCAAATGACAACACCAGTCATTAACAAGTAACACATGCTATAATAGAGGGCAGTTTCTTTTATCATGGTTGACTCCACGTTGTTTGCATGAAGTGCAAAGCCTAGCCTTTGCGGATTGCTTCTACAACGGTGACTTTAAACGCTTCCCACTACCCTTTGGTCTTGCTATATCAGGTTCTTTGATGCACAGCTTCACATTAGAGGAAAGTTGTGAAATTCTCTCGTCTTCTTTAGTTGTTTCTTTAACCCTATCTTCATTCTCTCATTTCTTTGATTTCATTCTTTGTATTTCCTCCAAAGCGTCACGTAAAGTGATCATTGCAAATGTGAATGTCTCATTTCCACCAAGTGCTTCCTCAATGAGTTGGTTGGCTACGTAGCTTAACTCGGACCTTTTCGTCCTGCCGACACATCCATCATCTAGTTTCTTCAACCTCACCGTGGCACTCCTTGTCCAGCGGTGGACAATATACTCCATTGGTAGCATCGTGTGATTTAAATACTTCAGCATAGCTATCAAATGCCTGCAGGGGATGCCTAGGAACTCCAAAAGCCTACACTGACACTTAAACATATTTGTTTCCCTGCAAATAACAACCTTTTTTATTTCTTTTCCTAATTCTTGGATAAAATATACCATCCCAGATTCGTCCTCACCACCGACGAACACATTATGCATCAAGCTAGAGACAACCTCATCCTGGAACTTATAAAATATCTTTTTTGTGTAAATTTGAGACATTTGCTTCTCCAAAGACCATGTTGTTTTCAGTTTCGGATAAGTACTAATAGTCCGATGCTCGTCCTCCAATGCATCCTGACGCTGCTCCTCGATTCCATTAGTGAATCTTGCATAAAAGTCCATCAACGTGTTTCTTTCGGTTGAGTATCTTTTTATAAAACTGTTCAAACTCTCACTCCTTTGACTACTATGCATCCCCGCAAAGAAACGACTCTTTAAATAGAGAGGAATCCAATGATGCTTTATTTCGAACATGCTGGCCAACCAATCGTTATCGTGGAGGTGGTGCTCTATTATAATACTTGCCCAAATGGCGCAAAACTCTGAATTTGTCTCCGAATCCCAAATGCACTTTGTTATTTTCTCAATCACTTCAATTTTGTTTTCTATTCCTCCCAATTTCTCTGTCAATTTTTTCGTTATGTGCCATATACAAAACCTATGACGAGCAAATGGAAATACCTGCATAAATAAAGATATAGGAATTAGAACATAGTACTTTAACGGAAATAAGAGGAATCTAAACAAACAGAGAGAGATATTGCACCTGTTCGATTGCAGCTCTCATAGCAGGGTCTTGATCAGTTATAATTGTATTTTGTGCTCTGCCACTTCCTTCAACCCAAGTTTCAAACAACCACAAGAACGAGTCAATAATTTCATCCTTAATAAAATCACAACCAAGAAATACTGTATTGAAGTGGTTGTCTACTCCTGAAAAAGAAGCAAAAACCATAGAGTACTTATTAGTTTTATAAGTGGTATCAAAAGCTAAAACATCTCCAAAAACACTACACTGTAATCTTGAATGCACATCCATCCAGAAACAGTGTGTCAACTTGCCCTCTTGATCACATCGAATTTTGTAGAAAAAGTGTGGACTCTTCTTTTGATTTCCTTGAAAAATTTCAATCAATAAGTCTGCATCGTGGCCTTTTAACTCTTCCCTCATTTTGCCTCTTAAATTCCAAGCATCTCTCTTTGTGAAGCCAATGTTGTCATGTCCTCCACTCTCATTCCTCAAGATTCCCATTGTTTGTGACATAAGAATGTTCACTGACTGATGATCCTTAAAGAGGCTTTGTCTAGCTTCGCATATTTTCCGGCGATTTCTAAGAAAATGTCTCCTACTAGGAGTGCACAGCTCATGATTATTTTCTTCTACAAATGTTCCCACAACATACTGTTTGGTAGCCATCTCCAACTTAAAGCGCACCATTGCTTTACAGTTGGTCTTCGTTGTTCCACAATTTCTAACTGTCGACCTATCTTTCAAGTAGCCGTTCTTGGAGCAAACAAAGATCCTTTGTTTTACCACGCTTACGTTAGTGGCCCTCAAATTTTGAGTTTTTCGAGTCTTCCGGGAAACATCAAATCCAGCGACACATGCATAATTTCTGTAAAAGGTCTCACATTCATCTAATGACTTAAAGGTCATACCAACGGTCGGTAGTATTTTTGAGTCAACCTTTGGCATACCCTTATAAACAGTATCATCGCTCTGGCAGACATGGTCTTTCTGGCTGCTATCACCAACAAAATCAGTAGAACTAGGTCTTGGGGAAGACAACATATTAGCAACGCTGAATACATGTAAACACACATTTTGTTAGAACATTGAATATACACAGAGCTATGCATGAAACATCAACAACAGTCTAACAAATATAAAGCCAATCTTTCTGCATAAGAATAACAGGGAACAAGAATCCAAAGCAGTCAAAATTACTCATTTGCTCCAATCTTTCTGCATAATACTTGAGGTAAAATACATTTAGATATTTATGTACACACACACAACCACATATAAACACACACACAACCACATATAAACACACACACACAACCACGTACAACAACACATAAACACACACACACTACCACATATAAACACACACACACACTACAACATATAAACACATATAAACACACACACACAACCACATATAAACACACACACACAACCACATATAAACACACACACAACCACATATAAACACACACATACAACCACACATAAACACACACACTACCACATATAAACTTGAAGTCTTAAGTGGACTTGTTCATTTCTGCATATGCTATAATCCCTATATTAATTGAAAAATGCATTCATAAATGGATCTCAAGACACCGAATAAAAGCATACAAAAACAGAGAAAATAAATTGTTTAAGAGAAATTACTTCGATGATTGAGAACCATTAGAACCATTAGATCTTAAAGCTCCAGCTAAGTAATAAATTGCTATGAAACAGACAGCAGCGACAGTCAAGTAACAACGAACCTTTTGCGGTGTGTAGATGTGGATGTCAGGCCGATGCTGCTTAGGAATGAAGAAATATGATGGGAAGACTTGCCAGGGACTGCAATGTTGTGAAAAAGTGAAGATAGGAACCAACGGCGGCGTGGTACTCTGCCTTCCCGATCTTAGGGAGGAAACCAGCGGAAATGGCTGGGACGCAGTTACTACCAGAGGAAACCAGCGGCAATGGGCTTCGCGATCGACGGGACGCAGTTGCCCCAGCGGAAATGGCGTCTCCCGGTTCACGTGAGGGAAATCATCTGGCCGGTTCAGCAAGCATCAGGCGGTTCATCATCGTGATTTAGATGGCGGTCATCGTGATTTAGATGGACGGTTGGATCTGGTTCCCTCCCTAAGGGGAGGGAACCAGTTCCCCCCTATATTTACTCTCTCTCTCTCTCTCTCTCTCTCTCTCTCTCTATATATATATATATATATATATATATATATATATATATATATACATATATTTATAAAGGATATATAACAAATGCGGAATCCCTTATATGTGGGCGTACGGACAAATGTTTTTGGGGGTAAAGATGACTCCAAAACAAAAAGTGATCAACATGAAAGTTGTATATCTCGGCGAGATCTACAACTTTCATGTTGATCACTTTTCGTTTTAGAGCCATCTTGACCCTCATATTGGGCCCCAAAAAACCGGATTTCCGTGCCTTTACGGTAGCACTCTCGCCGCCCGATTTTCGGGTCCCAAATCAAAGGTCAAGAAGGCTCCAAATCAAAAAGTGATCAACATGAAAGTTGTTCAGATCGCCGAGATCTACAACTTTTATGTAGACCATTTTTTGATTTGAAACCATCTTGACCCTTGCCCGTACGCCCGCACTTGATATCTTCCCATATATATATATATATATATATATATATATATATATATATATATATATATATATATATATAACTGTATGTGATGCTGATTCTTTATGTATACATGTAGTTAGAGCTGTCACTTAAAACCGCAAACCGAACCGGAACCGAACTGGAACCGCAAAGAACTGGACCGACCCGTTCGCAAATTATTCGGGTTCCGGTTTGAATTTTGGAACCGTGAACAACATTGGTCCGGGTGTGGTTCTTACATTTTATTATCCGAAACGGAACCGGAACCGGAACCGGAACCGTAACATACAAGTCTCAAGCGGTTTCAAGATTTTTAGACCCGATCCGAACCGGACCGAATTAGAACCGAACCGCAACCCGTTTATTATTATTATATTATTATTATTTTATAATTTATTTATAATATTTATACTTATTATCACGAGTGAAGCTAGTTCAGTTTGAACCCAAACCACAATCACACTAAAGAGGGTCGATTTTGGACCGAACAAAACTTCACCGCATAAAAACTGTATGGTATGATTTAACATTGCTGCGGTTTGGAGTCAATTTTTACAGTGCACTTTGATTTTTATATAGTTATATAATATATTTTCAATTTTACTTACATATTTTATTTAAAAAATATAAAAAATATACAATAACTATTTATTAGTAATCTTGAAAGACAACGAGACGCGCAGAAGTCAACTAAAAGTCGTGGCAAGTCTGCACGCGTATGAAGGCGATTGATACTATCCCACCGATCGTTGAAAAGACCGTCGAGAAGTGCGCAACATAATTATTTCTATTTCGATATTGTTTTGAGTTTTACTATTTGTAGACCGCTTTTATTTCATTTCGGCAAGTTTGAATTTTGTTTTAGTTGGAACTGATTGGAACCGGACCGAACCGCATGGAACTGGACCGAACCGTTAGTGGATGGTTTGGTTTTGGTTCTTGTTGAACCGGAACTTGAACCGTTGACACGGCGGTTCAAAAAATTAAGTTGGAACCAGAACAAGAACCGGAACCGGTCAAACCAAATAAGATTTTGATTCTAATTTGAAGAACTGTTATTTTAATTGTTCGGTTCATGATTTTAGTAGAACCAGAACCGAACCGAAACCGTGACAGCTCTAGATGTAGTGTGGTTGAAGAGGTAAGAAATTCACTTAATTTTCTAAATTAACTTGCTGTCGATCTCACTTTTTAGGATTAAATCGTCAGCATTCAAGACCCTCCTCAAAAGATACATGTAAATGACGATAAAAAGCGAAGGGAAGACGTGGTTTTAACACAAATTAGAGTTAATTTAATTTTTTTGGAGTTTGCTTCAATCTGTACATTATATATATGTCTAGTC
Organism: Platanthera zijinensis; assembly: GCA_039513925.1. Taxonomy (NCBI): domain Eukaryota; kingdom Viridiplantae; phylum Streptophyta; class Magnoliopsida; order Asparagales; family Orchidaceae; genus Platanthera; species Platanthera zijinensis. The sequence goes on along the minus strand of CM077078.1, from coordinate 254,697,645 downwards.
GTTTCTTCCTTGTGCTCTGGATAGACATGATATAAATAATTCTTAATAAATAAAAAATTATTTTATGTTTTCTCCTGGCACTACTCATGTGTTATATATATTAGAATTACTGTGTTATTTAACTATGAAAAACCTCTTAGAAGAAAGAAATTAAATTGTGGCAGAATTCGAGTCATTATAATTAAGTGTTATCAGAACTAGATTTTTCATGATGTATGTGCCACAGAGAGTACCAGAATGATGAATATAACGTAAATGTTCATAAAATTGAATCTGATCATGTTTTGTTCCTTGGGATTCCCTTCAAGTGTACTCAAATCGAGGGCTTTGAGAGACTCGAGACGAACCCTATGTACGAATAAAATGACAATGACTATAAATTCGTCCCATTTAAGATTTCAGACATAGCTCAAGTCATCACTGAAGCTATCAGGTTGGTCCGAGACTCGCCTTTTGTAGTTTCATCGATTATGCTAGCTATGCCTCCTTCAGCACCTTGTAATACCGCAACCTCGTTTGATTTATGCTAAGCTCAGACAATTCCTAGATTTTATGTCGCCAACCTTCTGTGGTGGCCTTTCCCTGATTGAGGCCGATGATTGGATTTTATGGATCGAGATAATTTTTGAGGTGATGGGTGTCTAATAGAGTGTAAAGTGAAGCTGGCTTTCTTTCTGCTGGAAGGAGAAGCTAAGCATTGGTAGATAAATTTGATGAAAGGAAAAAAATGCAACTAAAGGAGTGGTAATAATAGCTTGGCCTGAGTTCATCTGTGAATTTACAGAATGGTTCGCGTTGAAGACAGAGAAGAGACAGCTTCATGGCAGATTCTTGTGCTTGGTACAAGAAAATTGTCAAATAATTCAATACGAGACAGAATTCTCTAGCTTAGCATATTATTTAGAGTCTGTAGTGACAATAAAAGAAGCTTGGTGCTTACACTTTCAGGAGGGCTTCCAAGATGATATCCACACATATATAGTTCTTTTTGATATTGTAAAGTATGCAGATTCAGTGGAGAAGTATCAGATAGTTGAGTAGGATTATGAGAAGAGCAAATAAGCTATGACAAAAATATTCAAGAAGATGTTAAAAGAAGGTTCCAGCTAGGAAAGGCCGGGCAGACAAGATCGAGACCCATGGAAGAAAAATAAGCAGCATCAATCCACATCTACAGTTAGCACTAAGGTATCCCAGTCGACAGTGACCGGCCAAGTCCTCAAGATGTGGCAAAATGCATAGAGGGGAATGTCTCACCATTGTCTGCTTTTATTCTCGCTAATCAGGACATCAGAGAAAAGATTGCCCAAGGCTACAGAGGGATGAAAATCTGAGGGGAGCTCCAACAATGTCTACTCAGAAGATCTATCACATTAGGACTTCCATGGAAGGGGAGTCAATTGCATCTGCACCCACTAAAGAAGTTAGAGAGGAAAGGTTGATTCAGCCCCGAGCTTTCAACCCGAGGCAGCAAGAAGTGAAGACAGATGATATTGTGGTTACAAGTATGCTAAATGTACATGATCAATTACTACAAGTATTATTTTATATTGGTGTCAGTCGTTCATTCATTTCGTCATATATACTTGATTTTGTAAATACACAACAATATCAAGTTACAAAACCTCTGAATGTGCTTATGCTTAATAAAATGGTACTCAAAAACGAGTTGTCGTACCATTGTTCTTTAATGATAAGAGGATTAAAGTGGATATGACAGTCATGCTGCTGGTTGAATACGATGTTATCCTCAGTATGGGATGACTTTTGAATCGAGAAGCAATAATTAACTGCAAAACAAAAGTGATCATGTTCAAGTACCCAGATAAAAGTTTAATTTTGTTTAAAAGTCTAGGAGAAGTATATAAAATATGATTTTTTTACTATAAAGGCATGGAAGAAATATCAGTAAGACTGCGATCCCATTTTCGTAATGATCAAAGAATCAAAATAAGAGAAGAAAGAAATTACGACGTTGTTTTTAGTGGGGGAATACTTGGTTGTGTTTCTAGAAGATTTGTTAAGTGTGTCTCCAGCTAGAAAAGTCGAGTTTGAAATCAAACTTACTGAAAGAGAAGCTCTAGTGTCCAAGGTACCTTATCAGATGATGTCTAAAAATTTGGCAAAATAAAAGGTGCAGTTGTAAGAACTTTTAAATAGGAATTTCATCCAACTGAGCACTTATCCATGGGGAGCTCCAATTTTGTTTGTGAAAAGTTAGACGAATATCTCCATTTGTGCATTGATTATCGTGAATTGAACAAACTAACAATTACCCCACATTGATGATTTATTCGACTAGCTTGCGGGTGCGCAAGTGTTCTCCAAAATTAATCTTTGATCAAGATACTACTAACTGTTAATCAAAGAAGAGGATATTTTTCAAGGCAGCATTTAGTATTAAGTATGAGTATTTTGGATTTGTTTTCATGAATCTTGGTCTAACAAATTCTCCTACAACTTTTATGTACTTGATAAATCAAGTATTTAAAGCTTTTCTTAATCAGTTCATGATTGCATTCATCAATGCTTTTATTTTTTTCCTAAAGTGGAGGAAGAGCATTCTCAGCACTTGCGTCTAGCATTGCAGACGTTGAGAGAGCAATTGTTGTATGCCAAATTTTTGAAGTGTGAATCTTGGGTGAAAGAAATGGCTTTTCTAGGTAACATCATTAATGAGAAAGGCTAATCAGTTGATCCAGTAACTGAAGTGCGTAGTTTTTTGGGATTGGCTAATTATTACAGGAAATTTACGAAAAAGTTTTCCAAGATAGCACTACCTTTGACACAATTGACGATAAAGAATGTGTTGTTTAAATGGAATGTATAATGTTAACAAGCATTTGAGGCACTGAAAGATTAATAATGACTCCAATATTAGTGATGCTTGAAGAATCATATATATTTTAAATTTATAGTGATGCATCAAACAAAAATAAGGTTACGTGTTAATGCAATGTAAAAAGGAAATTATATTTGCTACAAGGCAATTAAAGGATGTTGAAAAGAATTGCCCATGTATAATTTGGAGCTAGCAGTTTGCATTAAATATTTGACGACATTACTTGTTTGGCATGCAGTGTGAAATCTTTACAGATCATAAAAGTTTGAAGTATATTTTTGATTAAAAGGAAATTAACCCGCGACAGAGAAGATGTTTAGAATTCATTAACAATTATAATATAGATATTCAGTATCATCCTGGTAAAGTGAATGCAATTGTGTACGCTTTAAGTTGATTTACAGCATAGTCATAAGCTTCTGCGAGAATCATAAGAGATGAAAATCTTCTTTATTACCAAAAAAAGAAGAAAATCAAGTGCAATTATTTCATATATAGGTTCAATATTCACTTAAATATATAATTCAGAAGGCAATGTCATAAGATTCATTTCTGATAGGTGTGTTAGAGAAGGTGAAAAGGGAAGAAGCAAATACATTTTGTTGAAAAGGATGCGTTACTTTTCCTAAATGAAAGAATTTGCGTGTCTGATGTGGATAATTTGAGGAAGAATATCTTGTATGAAGCACACAACTCACCTTATTCGATCCATCCTGGCCAAACAAAGATGTATCACGACATAAGTAAGATTTTTGGTGGCCCAAATAAAGCAAGAGGTAACATATTATATTAATCGATGTCATACCTATCAAGTAGTTAAAACATAGCATTTAAAACTCATTAGATATCTTCGGTCACTCTCATTCTTGAATGAAAATGAATGTACCAAGGATTTTGTATTTTTCTTGCCTCACGTTAAGCCAGGTAATGATCGAATCTGGCAATTATCGACCGCTTGACCAAGAGCTCGTTTTATTAAAATGAAGCAAGGCAGACCTTTCGAGAGGTTAGGTGAATTATATATTAATGTGATGTTAAACTGCACGAAATCACATGTACTATAGTTACAAATCGAGATGAGATATTTACTTCTGATATGTGAAAACAAGTATATAACAGGTTAGGAACAAGGCTATTGTAAAATACAACCTTTCATTCACAGACAGATGGTCAATAAGAAAGCACTATTTAGATACTTGAAATTTTATTGCGAATGGTGGTTCTTGATTTAAAAGGTGAGTGAGAGAAATATCTTGCATTGATAGTATTTGTGTATAATAATGACATCGAATTGACGATCCAAATAGCTCCGTTCGAATCTCTATGTTGGAGGCGATGTAAAACTTCTCTGAGCTAAGCAGAAGATGGAGAGAAGAAATTGTTTAAGAAAAAGTAAACAAATAAAATAGAAGGGGAAATTTGAATTATTCAGTATAGAATGAAGATATCGTAAAATCGTTAACAAAAATATTATATTATCCAACATCATCTGGTAGAATTTAGTGATGTCGATCATGTGTGCCCGAAGATCAAATCTCATAAAGGAGTATCTCAATTCTAACTTATCGGGAAGCTGAGTCCCAGATATGTGTTCCCTTTTCCAATCGTTGAGCGTATTGGTGAAGTGACTATTATTTAGTACTGCTAGATGAATTACAGAATTTACATGATGTATTTCACGTGCCCTCTCTAAGTCGATATATTCGTGATCTAGATATGATGATATCTGCCAGTGACGTGCATATAGAAGCTGATTTGTCTAGCCCGACTGAACCCCATCAAATTATTGATCGTCAAAGCAAGAACCTCCTAAATTGCGATGTGAATTTTTTCAAAGTATGGTGTAAAGGTCACCCTGGATACTACTTGAGAGCGAGAAGATATGATGATGAACTTGTTTTCTGCCTTCGTTTTAGGCCGCGTTTGGAGCGGCTTATCGCAGCTTATTTGCTCCGTTGTGGTTGGACAAAAACGTCATTGTCATAGAATGTATGTTTGATATCACAAATGTCACACAAAAAAAACTAATTTGAGGCATAAGATTTTGTTATGATAATTACATTTTTGTCCAATCTCACCGGAGCAAATAAGTCGCGATAAGCCGTGTAACACCTCAAAATTTAGAGTTGAAACGGGCGGTGTTTATACCAAGTTTGGATCTTGGTAGGGTGAACACGGCCTGTGACACGGGCGTGTCACACGGCCGTGTCATGCTTGGGTCGTCCAGTGAAGGACACGACCTGGGACACGGGTGTGTCCCAGGGTGTGTCAGTGCACATGGCATGGGACACAGGCGTGTCACCTGGCCGTGTACTTCTCTGAAATTTTCTGAGTTTTGTATCGACTATCAAACACGGCCGTGGACTGGTTGACACGGACGTGTCAAATCCGACACGGGCGTATCGTCACCCGTGTCCACCAAGCGACGTGGCGGTTGGCATGGCGGTTATCCGTGACACGGCCCCTGGTCATAGGCGTGTCGAGGACCCGACACGGGCGTGTCAGGTTGGGACACGGGCGTGTCCCAACCCGTGTCCTTTTTTGTGCTCGATTTGATTAGCTGGATCGAGGCACACGGCCTGGAACACGGCCATGTGCAAAGCCGTGTTCGGCCCAGGAATAAAGTTTTCAGGCTAATCTGAGCCGTTTGTTTTCTTTAAATAGGATCCAACGGCCCAGATGAGTTCCTGCTTGTGTTTAATCCGGGATTAGAGGTTTTATTCCTCATTTTCATCTTTAACTCCCTCTTTCTAAGAAGTTAGAGAGAGAAGAGATCAAAGAAGAAGGAATGGAGGAATCCGGCCGCCGGCGGAGCATCGGAGCACCAATTTGAGAATCGAGACCGGATTCGTGGAGAGAATTCCTTTGCGAAGCTTTCTATCCGACTAGTTTTTCATGGCGCCGAAGCGGACTTCAAGGGTAACGATTTTCAACTCGAGCACTTGAAGCTTTTCTTCCTTTGCATGGGAAAACCCGCTCCCGCGAGTGTGCGGTGAGTGCGCGGTATTCCTTGGGGTAGATATGTGAAGTCCCGCTTGTTTAGAGTCCGGAATCGAAGTACGGGCATAGGCATTGTGTGTGAAGCCTACCCGGACATATTTGTCTGGATCAGTGATGTTGCATTGCATGAATAGCCGGAGAAGACTCCGTGTGCTGTTTTCGGGTTTCTACGCGGTAGATTGTGGCAAGGATCCTTGGAGATTAACTCCAAGGCGCGCCCGAAAAACTGGGCGGAAACGTAATTCTGCTAACTTGGTGGCTAGGGAGTCAGCCTTTGTAATGGTCCGACCCATTTAGACCAAGCGCCACCGGCCTACCAGTAGCCCGGGTTTAGAGCTCAGAGGCCCGCAGGCTTGTCTCGCCACACGACACCACTGGTAGTAAGCCTAAACATCAAGGCCTGCAGGCCCATTGCACCCCAACCAAATCTCCGCGCCTGTTTATCAGCAGCGGTAGGTTGTTGCCACGGGGTCTCGAACCCGCAACCTTGATAAGAGAGTCTTAATACCACTCCTCATCACAAACTGAGCTCAGCTGATAAACAACCTACCGCTGCTGATAAACAGGCGCGAAGATTTGGTTGGGGTGCAATGGGCCTGCAGGCCTTGATGTTTAGGCTTACTACCAGTGGTGTCGTGGGGCGAGACAAGCATGCGGGCCTCTGAGCTCTAAACCTGGGCTGCTGGTAGGCCGGCGACGCTTGGTCTAAATGGGTCGGGCCGTTACAACCTTGAACATAACTGGGTTATGTGTTGTTTGGAAATGATTTAGGATCCGGATGAAGCTTGGCCCGCGTGTACGTCTTAAAGTGACTAGGCGGCGTGAGAAACGGGTAGGTGGATACGGACCTGGGCTATGTGGTTCGGTGCTAAAGGCCCTAAAGTGGAACTGGTCGTTGGCATAGTCGGGAGCCTTGGACTACGGTCGGAAGGACTCAAAAATGCTCACATTGCTTGCCATCCTAAGGATGGTGGTGAAGCCACGGAATTGACCAGATTCACCGTGAATGTGCCATGAGTGCACGGGTTGTTTGGCCGAGCGAGCCTACACCTGTGGCGAAAGTCTTTATATGCACTTTATTATTTAGCTGGGCTAACGATATGCAGGGAAGGAGCACCGCCGTCCCTATTAAGGGGCTGAGGTCGTTATAATTTGGTCAGCTTTAGCTGACCGCTGCTCTGTTTGCCACCATGCGGTGGAATAATTGTTTGTAGGTGCTGCGGAACCAAGCGCCAAGTAGCGGGTTGAAGCCTAAGCTGCTGTGCAGGCCCTCGAAGGTCATAGTGAACTACTATCTTTACTTTCTTTCATGTATGGCCGGCCTGCGAGCCGATGTTTGTAAGACATTACTTTGTTAAGAGAAACTTTGTAAGACCATAAGGCCATGTACTCTTCTGTGTTTTTGTTTTATTTCATTCCTATTTTGGTTAGTGGACATTCATGTCATGCTTGTGCAAATTTAGGGTTCTATTAACTGTTTAAAAGCTTCCGCTAGAATGCTCTGTGTTAGGACGAGTAGTTGAGTCTTTGGTATTATTCTGTAACCCCTCTGACTGTCCGTGGTATATGGCGTCGGGTTCCAGCTGGACCTTCTGTTATATGGCATACGATGGATGGGGGTGTTACAAGCAGTGCCAAACACAGCCTTAAACCAATAAGATTGAATTTTTTAGGACAAAAATGTTGATAAGGTGGTGAGAAATTGTAAGACTCGCACTCGAGCTTTAATGATAATAATTTTATATGTTTTAATATATAAGAAAAAAATAAATTAATTCACATATGATGAAAATTTGAAATTGTGTGCCAATTCAATGTTGCACATATATTTTTTGAAGTTCGACCTTTTACAAAGATTTTGCGACATTTGTTTAATTTTCACTTAAAATTCTTTAATTAATTTTATGGCGGCTACTGAATTTGATTCATGTGGATGGCTGAATTAATTTGGCGCGCAAGGCTTGACTTCCGATGGTAAATTTGGGCACTAGTGAGCTGACCAGTTATTTTACTAGCTAAGTAATATTATTTCATATTAATATGATGCTAAGAGAGGCAGTGTATTAAGGAGAGACGACGAACTGTTAGCTTATTATTTATCTATCGACTCTCTTTCCCGATACCTATTCTCTCTCCTACTTTTCTCGACTCTAAAGTTCTTGTTGAGAAGGAAAGCCTTAGGTCTCGTTTGTTTGCACCGTTTTCATTTATGATTTTTGTTATGCTTCAAAAGGAAAAAATCAAGTATTTTTGTTTAGGGGAAAAACGAAAAACTTATTTTCGTTTGCAACAAGGTTTTCAAGTTCGTTTTGAGGCAAAACGAAAACTTAAGTCCGTTTGCACCATGCTTTTCAGTTTGAGTTGAGAATTTCAAATTAACTTATTTTGTGGATCTTTCCAATTAGATATAGTAAGCTTGAAATTATGCATTTGCTACCCTCTTGCAGGAAAACAACAATCAAACGTCGGGTGCGTCGTGACCACTTGTCATTAAATATGATATAAAATAACCAGCAACAAAGAGCTGACTGATGCATCATTTAGCAGTATTTCATAATGCAAATTTAACAGTTTATAGGGGTTCTCATCACATCAAACATGAGGTAATTTAGGTATAATCATTATCGTGAAACATATCAAAATGTTCGACTCTATTCAAGTACTGCTTGGTCATACCTCTGCCCTAGGGCTCATTGGCCTGTACAAAGAGAAATGACAGCTTGTAGAAGCCCCTCGAAAACAAAAACAAAAGACAGGCAAAGTAGAGAAACAGTATTCGATCGGGTCCACAAACAACGCACATATTTAAAAAATGATATCGCCCAGGAGAAACGGGAGCCTCGCGGCCGAGAAACGAGACCTTACCTGAGGGAAGACGAAGATCCGGGTCCAGAGTCACAGTCGGGATGCTCGTTCGCCAGTAGAAGCACAGTGCAGGTGCTAGTCGGGGAGGATTTGTCGCGCGAAAGGGAGAAAACTCCTGTTCCGCGTGTTTTGTCGGGAAGAAACAGAAAAGTCTATTCCAAAACAAGCAAAAATGAAGCGGGATGGGTCTATTTTGAGGGCGGGGTTTTTCCATCCGGGTTCCGAGGCGAGGAGTGTTGTGCAATTGACACCGGATCCGTGACTACTGTGGTTCGCCGCGGATATGCAACGGAAGATAATTATTTGAGCAATAAGGCAAAATTAAATCAAAAAGTACAAACACAGACGACAAAATATTTACAAGGTTCGGAGCGGGGGCTCCTACGTCCTCGGGGAGAGCGCGCTGGTAAATCCACTATAATCACGAGAGGTTACAGATTACACCAAGACCAAACGGTCGTACAAGAGAAAAAAAACCAGAAAACTAGAAATAAACAGAAGTAGGAGTTGTCGCAGTCGTCTTCCTTGTTTGCCGTTGCCGCTTCTGCACTCCAAAGGTCGATCCTGTCTTGGATCAGCCACCTGCTGTTGCTGCCGCCGCTACAGAACCACCAACTATTATCGGTTGTCGGGACGAAGCCCGGCCGTTGTCGCTCCGCCTTCTCTGCCGCTGCAGAACTCGGCCAGAAAAAATACTTGATCCCGTCTGGATCGAGGCTGAGCGCCGCTTCTGCTGCACGCCAGCTGCCGCTGTCACCGCCGGAAGGGAAACTCCCACTGGTGCATTGCCGCCACTGCCGCCGGAAGGGAGTTCCTCAAAGTATGTCGCTGCTGCCGCCGTTGCCGGAAGGAGAACAAAACTTCACTGCTTCTCTCTATGTTTCTCTCTCTATTTCTCTCTCTAGATCTCTCTCTATTTCTGATGTGTCGGTAGTACGATTAGGTGGTAATAATGGGCTGTAGCAGCCCCCTAAATATAGGTGGATATCACCCTCCTCCAAACAAGAAAGAAGGGCGCTATTAATGGGGAGACATTGATGGCGCCAACCATATCCAGAAAATTACAGTTGGCCATGGTTGTGCAAGCCATAAGGAGGCCAGCTGGTCTCCCCTTAATGCTTCCAAAAAAATTAGGTGTGTCATGGATCGCTGACGTGACGCGATCTGAACGGCCCGTCCTTGCGTGAGGTGTCACGATCCTAAGAATCTCCACCTTGACGCCTTATGTAACGAACTCCACCTCGAACTTAGATCTCCCCTACCAGCAACTATGAACCCCCTCTCCCTGGGGTCTACAAAATCAACATGCGCAGATATTAGCCAAGTCCAAGCAGTGCTTGAACTTGACTCTTATCAGTGTCTTGGTTAGCATATCTGCGATGTTGTCCTCCGTGGGAACCTTTAATAACTGAATGTCCCCGTCCGCAACGAACTCTCTCAACTTTTGGTTGCGCACATCAATGTGCTTTGTCCTGGCATGATAGACCGGGTCTCTGGCCAGACAAATCGCACTTTGACTATCACAATGCAGCTTCATCGCCTCTTGAAAAATCCTGAGCTCCTTGGCGAGGCTTTTAAGCCAGATGGCTTCCTTGACCGCTTCCACTACAGCGATGTACTCTGCCTCCGTCGTGAATAAGGCCGCGATGTCTTGGAGGGTAGCTTTCCAACTGATGGGACCTCCACCTAGAAGGAAGATGTACTCGGAAGTAGATCTTCTCCTATCGAGGTCACAGGCGTAGTCGGAGTCAACATAGCCCTCAAACATTCCAGCACCTTCGCTCTTCTTAAATACTAGACCGACGTCTGGCATTCCATTCAGGTACCGCATAATCCATTTGACAGCTTCCCAATGCTGTCGTCCTGGATTTCCCATATATCTACTGACCACACTCACAGCTTGAGTGATATCGGGTCTGGTCCGCAACGAACTCTCTCAACTTTTGGTTGCGCACATCAATGTGCTTTGTCCTGGCATGATAGACCGGGTCTCTGGCCAGACAAATCGCACTTTGACTATCACAATGCAGCTTCATCGCCTCTTGAAAAATCCTGAGCTCCTTGGCGAGGCTTTTAAGCCAGATGGCTTCCTTGACCGCTTCCACTACAGCGATGTACTCTGCCTCCGTCGTGAATAAGGCCGCGATGTCTTGGAGGGTAGCTTTCCAACTGATGGGACCTCCACCTAGAAGGAAGATGTACTCGGAAGTAGATCTTCTCCTATCGAGGTCACAGGCGTAGTCGGAGTCAACATAGCCCTCAAACATTCCAGCACCTTCGCTCTTCTTAAATACTAGACCGACGTCTGGCATTCCATTCAGGTACCGCATAATCCATTTGACAGCTTCCCAATGCTGTCGTCCTGGATTTCCCATATATCTACTGACCACACTCACAGCTTGAGTGATATCGGGTCTGGTGTAGATCATCGCATACATCAAGCATCCGACTACACTCGCGTACGGCACGCTAAACATCTTCTGGTGTTCTTCCTCGGTCTTAGGACACAGTTGAGATGATAATCTGAACTGTTATCCAAGAGGAGTGGTGACGGACTTAGATTCCGTCATACTGAATTTTTCCAGAACTTTCTTGATGTAGCCGGTCTGAGAAAGCTAGAGTGTGCCACGCTTTCTATCCCGCTTGATCTTCATACCGAGAATCTTTTGAGCATGATCGAGATTTGTCATCTCGAATTCAGCATGCAAGTGCTGCTTTAGCAGTTGAACTTCTCGGGATGACTTACACGTAATCAGCATGTCATCGACATATAACATCAGAATCAGAATGTCCCCTTTTGCTAGGAACTTAAAATAGATGCAGCTGTCGTACTGGCTTCTGGTGAAACCAAGTGAAGCCATAAATACGTCGAACCTCCTGTTCCACATACGTGGAGACTGCTTCAGACCATAGAGGGATCTGTTCAGCTTGCACACATTTTTCTTGTTGGTGGGTTTGATGAACCCCTCAGGCTGCAAGATATAAATTACCTCCTCTAACTGACCGTGAAGAAATGCTGTCTTCACGTCCAACTACTCCAGCTCCATGTCATGCAGTACTACTAGGGCTAATAGCAAGCGTATGGAGCAATGCTTAACCACAGGTGAGAAGATTTCGTCGAAATCGACTCCTTTCCTCTGTGAGAATCCCTTCGCAACGAATCTCACCTTATATCTCCATGGGTCCTTTCCGAAAGTGGACTCTTTCTTCCTGAATATCCACTTGAAGCTAATAGCCTTGGCTCCTTTGGGTAAATCGACCAGCTCCCAAGTCTGGTTCTTCTGAAGAGAGTCCATCTCTTCCTGCATCACAACCATCCATTGAGAGCTGTCACTGCTCTCTATAGCTTCACGATAAGACCTAGGGTCGGAGGATATCACCTGAAAAGCGTATGCTACGGTATCCTGTAGCCTTAGAGGTAGTCTGACCTCACTCCTCGCCCTCTCTCTGCAATGGAGTACGGCTCCACTCCAGTGGGTTGCTCTGGATCAGCATCCTCTAGGTCGGAGGGATCACTCTGATCGTCAGCCTGGTCACTCACTTCAAGCTCCACCTCAAGTAAAGTTGTCACTAAAAACCAAAAACCGCAAACCGAACCAGAACTGAACCGGAACCACAAAGAACCAGACCGAACCGTTCGCAAATAATTTAGGTTCCGGTTTGAATTTTGGAACCGTGAACAACATTGGTCTGGGTGCGGTTCTTACATTTTATTATCCGAACCGGAACCGGAATATACAAGTCTCAAGCGGTTTTAAAATTTTTAGACCCGATCCGAACCGGACCGAAGTAGAACCAAACCGCATGTTGTTGTTGTTACTATTTTATAATTTATTTATAATATTTATACTTACTATTGCGAGTGAAACTGGTGCAGTTTGAACTCAAACCGCAATCGCATTAAAGGGGGTCAATTTAGACCGAACAAAACTTCATTGCATAAAAATCATGTGATATGGTTTGACATTGGTTCACTTATGAGTCAATTTTTGCAGTTCACTTTTGATTTTTATACAGTTATATAATATATTTTCAATATTACATACATATTTTTTTTGAAATATTTTATTTTAAAAATATAGAAGATATACAACTACTATTTATTAGTAATCATGAAAGACAACTAATTGTAGCCGGTTGTTACGGTTGAACATGTCGACGAGACGTGCGCAAGCCAACTAGAAGTTGTGGCAAGTCTACACACGTAGGAAGACGATTGATACGATCTCACTGATCGTGGAAAAGACCGTCGAGAAGTGTGCAACATAATTATATTTATTTCGATGTTGTTTTGAGTTTTACTATTTGCAACCCGCTTTTATTTCATTCAGCCAAGTTTGATTTTAGTTTTAGTTGGAATCGATTGGAACCAGACCGAACCGCATGGAACCGGACCGAACTGTTAGTGACCGATTTGGTTTTGGTTCTTGTTGAACCGTAACCGGAACTGTTGACACGACGGTTTAAAAATTAAGCTGGAACCGGAACCAGAACCGGTCAAACCAAATAAAATTATGGTTCTAATTTGAAGAACCGTTACCTTAGTGGTTCGGTTCATGGTTTTAGTAGAACCGGAACCGAACCGTAATCGTGACAGCTCTAATCTCTAGTGGTGCAACTGGAGTCTTCTCCACCTCTTTGGACTGAGGTTGAGACTTCTTTAGCATAGAGGTCTCATCGAAGATCACGTCGTGTCTCACCTCCACCTTCTTCGTGTCAGGGTTCCAAAGCTTGAATCACTTGGTGCCAACCTTTTGGCCCAGATAGATGCACCTCCTGAACTTAGCATCGAGCTTCGTCCTCTCTGAGTCTTGTACGAGGGTATACACAAGACAACCGAAGATGTGGATATCAGAATAATCAGCCGATTTGCCTAGCCAAACCTCCTGTGGTGATTTTAGAATTAGTGACATCGATGGAGATCGATTCACTAGAAAACATGGCGTATTAATGACTTCGGCCCAAATAGATTTATGTAGGTCAGCGAACAATCGCATGCACCGAGCTCTCTCTAACGTCCTATTCATTCGTTCAGCAACGTCGTTCTGCTGCGATGTACCGGGGATGGTGTAGCACCCCCCCAACCTTTGCCCGGGTCGGGCCGGAGGGGTGCTACTGGCCCAAGACGCCCACCCAGTGCTTATAAGGGAAACGATCCACCCTGTCCAAGCACTAGATGGCCGCCTCGGTTGGCTCGAATCATAACATTCACAATCCATCAGAATATAGCGGAAGCATTAACAAGAAACCATTGCAGATTTATATATATGACATATCAGAATCACAGCGGTTCTAGGGCCGAAGCCTAAGTACTTATATAAGCCCGTAGGCTATACATGTGCTACATATAATCCTCATATACTCTCTCTCTACACTGCTCGGCGGAACTCACGTCTCTAAACTCTGGGGACGGCGGGGGTACATCTGCTCGAGTCGACCTAGCTGCTGGCGTAATCTCCTGCGGCAGCGGGTCACTACGGTGCTCCACCTCCTGTGAATGGTTAATCAAATAACCGTTAGTCACAGAGCTAAGTAGAAACAAATCTCCTCCCCGGATCCATATCCTGGGGACGAGCACGCACCCACCCAACAGAAGTAAATAGCCGAAGCAATAGAGGGTTAGCATAACATTTCATATATGAATAGCTAGGAGCAAATATAAAAGAGTGTAGTATAACCGTAAAAAGCAGCAATAGTATAAAACGGTTATAACCATGCTCTACTAGCTCATCAGCACAACAAGTCTTCATACCCTGATTTCTATCGCAGGCATTCACAGCCGCGCACACACCGCAGGCATTCACAGCCTGCGCACACAGACCCTATGTCGACATAGTTTGGACCGCTTCTGTTCCAGCAGGGTAGCAAGCCCCGCGGGCCTCACCGATGTGGTCGTCGGTGACAGTGGCCAGTCCTGCCACTTCTGGGGGTGATCGTACCGCACAACCCCAGACCCTAATGTACAACCTTGTGTACTCCTGGATGTGAGCGACATCCAACGAATCATTTTGGCCGACCAGCGGAGGAAAACCCGACGGGGAATAAAACAGCCGGTCACCCGTGGTACCCATCTCCCTGTCGCCTTGAGTCGTCAACCTTCCTGCACCGGTACGAACGGTCTGCGGAAGGGACTGACCCGCCACTATTCCACCGCAAGCAATTTACAAACAATCAATTAACGGCAAACATAACACACACTGGGTCTACGTCGGCCTGCCCTACTAGGCTTAAACTTCGGGCGGCAACGCTTAGCTCTACTTTCGTCAAGGAGCGTGGGAGCGCATTATTTGGGGCTAGACCTGGAGGAATACCTCAACTCCGGTTATCCCCAACTAAGGCTCAACCTTAATAATGACTGCTCGTCAGAGCAGGACCCGGGGTTATAATAGTAAATTGCAATGAAGACAAGTGCGGTGATTATGCTGCTTATTTAAAGTGCTGGAAAGAAACGTGACCAGTACGAAACTGGAGTAGTACTGAATAAAAAGTACTTGACCAGTACGAGACTGGAGTAGAGTTAATTAAAAGTACTTGACCAGTACGAGACTGGAGTAGAGCTGAATTAAAAGTACTTGACCAGTACGAGACTGGAGTATAACTGAATTGAAAGTACTTGACCAGTACGAGACTGAAGTATAACTAGATTAAAAGTACTTGACCAGTATGAGACTGGAGTATAACTGAATTGAAAGTACTTGACCAGTACGAGACTGGAGTATAACTGAATTGAAAGTACTTGACCAGTACGAGACTGGAGTATAACTGAATTGAAAGTACTGAACTGAAAAGAATAAAAGGACAGGACCAATGCAAGACTGGAATAATCATAAAGAAAATGGTTAGTAGTCCAATCACTCCATCCAGGAGGCTTCAGTTCCATCTCCGTTCTCAGGAGAGATTTTCAGTTCCATCCCCGTTCTCAGGAGGCACATTCAGTTCTATTTCAGTTTTTAATAAGGCTTCATTGGGTTGCACCCATTATTATGATCCGATTAGAATCTGGTTGCGCTTTATTAATCACGGGTTAATCAGATCAGGGGCTTATCAGGAGTTGCACCCTCATTAGTTATCGAGAATAATTCACATAGCACTACTCGTACTCTCGCTTCCGAGCGTACCCAAATCACCCGAGAGGCGAGGCGCTCAACGGTTTCACGGAATCTCGGAGCACACGGGGTTCGGTCACTTGCCTCGGGCACTCTCGTTGATACGACAATTTTTATTATTCTTTTTAGTGAGGATAGTCGCGCGCTCCAATTTTCATTTTCGAGAAAAACAAGCGTAATAATTGCTAAGCACGACCCTAGGCTCCTAATTTTAGGAAAAATATCAAAACTTATTACCATGACCCCAAATTTTGATACAACCCTTAATATAGCCTAAAAGGAGCGTAGTAATTTTTTTGTAATTTTTCAAAATGTTTTGGGCCTTTAATTTAGCCAAATAAATTTTATTTAGGCTTTTAAAAATACCAAATTAACTCCAAAAATTCTCAAAAATTTTGTAGAGACTACCCTCATCAAGTAAGACAATTTTCATGTTGAAAAGTTTTTCATGAAGGCTCTCATTTGATCTCTTAAAAATCAAATCCTATTATAATAATATAATATTATAATATATATATTATTATAATATAACTTATATATATATAAAATAACATTACTGTTTATCTCCCCCCCCCCCCCCGCTGTACGTGACCCGCCGCCCTTACGGGTGCTTCCCGCCGCCGGCAGGCCACCGGCCGGCCGTGGCTCCACCACCGGCCGACTGCCGCCGTTCCGGCCGCCGATGGCGCCATGCAAAATGTTCAAAATGAAGAAGGGGGAGGGAGAAGGCTTCTACCTGAAGTTGGGAGGTTTGGCGGGCTTGGGAGGGGCCGGCTTGGTCGGCCATGGCTCAAGGTGGTGGAGGAGGGGGAGGAGCTCCTTGGCTTGCCTTTTTCCGGCCACCAGAGCTCCGGTAGAGGGGGAGGAGCAGGGGGGGATGGCTGCTTTGAAGCTTGTGGGAAGGAGAGGGGGGAGGGGTAGCTTTTATAGGGAGGGGGAGGGGGAGCTCCTTCCCTTTGGGCAATGTGGGATTAATCCCTCCTTAGGGAGGGATTAATCACCACCCTCCAGCTGTCCAAGGACAGCTGGAGGTGCCACATATTTCCCCATGTGGGAAACAAGGGGAATCCCCAAGGGCTTGGGCCTTGGTGGGCTTGGGCTTAAGAAAGAGGGGGAGAAAGGGAGAGAGAGAGGGAAGAAGTGAGTGGGCCTCCACTTGTAGTGGGATGGGGGCTTGCTGGTTGGGGGCCCAAGGAGAGTGAGGGGGGGCAAGGGTTATTCATCCATGGAGAGGAGGTGGGCTCCTCATTTGGAGAAAAATCCAAAAAGTGGATTTTTAGGAGGGTTTGACCAAGTCAATCCTAGGATGGGTCCCCCTTGTTGGTCAAAGTCAATGTGGGTCCAAGTCATCGGGGTCGGGTCAAGGTTCGGGTGTCGTGTCACAATTGGTGTGTGCACGCTTTTCGGTGCACGATTATGCTTGATTTGACCACTAGTTGACCAATTGTCGTCGAAATTAACCGGAATGACTTCTGTTGACTTCGTATTGACTATACGAGTCCAACGCCACTGACCGGGGTCGAATCAGAGTTCGTTTGGCGAAAGTCCGATATTTGCGCGTCGCAGCGTGCTAAAATGGTCAAAATGCTCATAATCATCGTTAGGCTTCGAATCGCGACGCAACGAGTTCCGATGCGTTCGTATTAACTATACGAAGTCATAGGAATTGACAGAACTCAAATCGGAGTTCTCTATGTCAATACCCAAAAATCTCATTTTCACGACGTTTTGCGAGGAATGGCCAAATCCACTATATAACCTCTGGTTCAATTGAACGAGTTCTGATGCGCTCGTATGGACTATACGAGACCACAAGAACTGACGGAACTCAATTCGGAGTCCTCTAGCTCTATTTCCTACCTTGGGTTACCCCTTACCGGGTCATGGGTAGGGTCCGAGCCACTTTTATTGGGCCCACTAGGGTTCTGGTGGCCCAATAAAAGTCGGGATGTTACAATCCAATAAAAATAAAAGGATTTTCGTCCTCGAAAATTTGCTTGAAGTAGGGGGGAAAGTAACATACCAGGGGAAAGAGCTCTGGATGCTTTTCTCGGAGGAGTGCTTCAGGTTCCCACGTGAACTCTTCTCGTCCGCAGTTTGACCATAACACCTTAACCATCGGAATGGTTTTATTACGTAGTGTCTTGACCTTATAATCCACTACTCTGACGGGTTCGAGCCGGACGGATCTATCTGACTGTAGCTGCACCGGTGGAGTAGGAAGGTACTGCTCTGGTTGCCGGAGGACTCGTCTCAAGGAAGAGACATGAAACACATCATGAAGGTTCCCCAACTCTGGGGGCAAGGCCAAACGATAGGCGACGGGGCCAACACGCTCTACCACCGGATAGGGGCCCAAGAAGCGGGGGTCTAACTTTTTCTGCTTCCTCAACCGGGAGATACCATGCATGGGCTTTATTTTCAAGAACACCATTTCCCCCACGCTAAACTCCACCGGTCGGTGCCGCGCATCATAGTACTTAGCCTGCCGGCTCTGCGCTTCCCGCATCCGCTCCTGTATCAGCCGTATCGCTGCCGTAGTATCATCGATGTAAGCCACTCCCAAGGCTTCCGGGTCCTCTTCCTGAGCCTAAGTCAACGGGGTTCGGCAACGTCTTCCATACAATGCCTCGTATGGAGCCATCTTAATACTAGCCTGATAGCTGTTATTGTAAGAAAATTCGACCAACGGCAACAGCTGCTCCCATGGCTCATTGTGCTCTACTATGCACAATCGAAGTAGATCCTCCATTGTCCGGTTCGTCCTCTCCGTCTGTCCGTCTGTCTGCGGGTGGAAGGCGGTGCTGAAGGCCAACTTGGTTCCCAAATACGCCTGCACCCGCCTCCACTCCTTAGATGTGAAACGCCCGTCACGATCTGACACGATGGACTTTGGTACTCCGTGGAATCGTACCACTTGCTCTAGGAACATCCTGGCCAGGATATCTACTCCGTCGCCCTGTCGGTTTGGAATGAACCGTGCTACCTTGGTGAGTCGATCTACGACCACCCATATTGAGTCATTCCCAGCGCGGGATCGAGGTAGGCTGTGGACGAAGTCCATAGAGATGTCTTCGAACTTCCACTCTGGTATCGGCAGGGGCTGTAATAGGCCTCCTGGACTGCGGCATTCGGCCTTAACCTTCTGACAGGTCTGACACCGGGCTACGAAGTCGGTGATATCTCTTTTCATTCCAGGCCAGTAAATGGTCCTGCGCAAGTCTACGTACATCTTAACTACGCCAGGGTGAATCGAGTACCTGGACTGATGGGCCTCTTGCAAAATTTCTTCACGAATCCCTCCGGTAGCGGGAACAAATATGTGATGCTTGAATTGCAGAATCCCGTCATGCAGTTTATAGTCCTCCTGTGCCCCTCCTTGCAGAGATCGGACGATCGACATCACTTCTGGATCGATCTTCTGGGCTTCTCGTATCCGGTCCCGGATGTCGCATTGGATTTCCATCCAATACAGCTGCGAGTAGTACTCTTCCGGATCTCTTCGGGACACCAGGGTAATCTCCATGTCTATCAAAGACTGGAAAAGTTCTTTAGGTATCTGCTCCATCCAACTCCCGGCTATTGCAAGTTGGCGGCTCAAGGCGTTAGCGACTCTGTTAGCCTTCCCGGGGTGATATTGGAGAGCGAAGTCGTAATCGCATAAGAATTCCAGCCATCGGCGCTGCCGGAGGTTCAGCTCTTTCTGCGTGAAGATATACTTGAGGCTCTTGTGGTCGGTGAAGATCTCACATCTTACCCCGTACAAGTAATGCCTCCAAATTTTGAGGGCGAAGACGACGGCGCCCAACTCTAAATCGTGTGCTGCGTAATTCAATTCGTGCGGCTTTAGTTGCCGAGATGCATAGGCCACTACCTTACCATATTGCATTAGAACAGCTCCCAATCCCTTCAGGGAGGCATCAGTGTAGATCTGGAATCCCTCGGTCCCTGTGGGGATCGTAAGGATTGGCGCGGAAGTCAGCCGCTTCTTCAGCTCGACAAACGCAGCCTCGCACTCCGGCGTCCATCGAAATATGACGTCCTTTTTGGTGAGAGCAGTTAGGGGTGGGGCAATCTTGGAAAAACCCTCGACAAACTTCCTGTAGTATCCGGCAAGACCGAGGAAACTCCGGATATCTGCAGCCGTCCTAAGTGGCGGCAAATTTTGTACCGCCTGGACCTTGGCTTGGTCTACTGCCACTCCTTCCCTGTTTATCATGTGGCCTAAGAATCCAACTTCTTCTAGCCAAAATTCGCATTTACTAAATTTGGCGAAGAGAGAGTGCTCCCGGAGTTTTAGTAGCACCATCTGCAAGTGTCGAGTATGGTCCATCTTGGTCTTCGAGTAGATTAGGATGTCGTCTATGAAGACGATGACAAAGTGATCCAAGAAAGGTTCGAAGACTCTATTCATCAGGGCCATGAAGGCGGAAGGCGCGTTAGTGAGCCCAAAGGGCATCACTAGAAACTCATAAAGACCATAACGAGAGCTGAAGGCAGTCTTGGGAATGTCTTCCTCTCGGACTCGAAGCTGGTAATAGCCGGATCTCAGGTCCATCTTGGAAAACACAGACGCACCTTGCAACTGATCGAACAGTTCGTCGATCCTAGGGAGGGGGTAGGTATTGCGTACAGTCAGCTTATTCAGCTCCCTGTAGTCGATGCACAGTCGCAAAGTCCCATCTTTATTTTTGACGAAAAGTTCCGGGGCTCCCCAAGGCAAGGAACTAGGGCGGACAAATCCAGCATCTATTAGTTCCTGTAGCTGGATCTTTAGTTCAGTCAGCTCCCTTGGGGCCATCCGGTAGGGGGCTCGTGATACTGGCCGTGCTCCGGACACGAGCTCGATCTGAAAGTCGACCTCTCGCTGGGGTGGCAATCCCGGGAGGGACTCAGGGAAAATATCCGGAAAGTCGCGGACTACCGGTACCTTGGCGAGCACCTGGAATTTGTCTTCCATCTCGAAGTAGATAAGGTATACTTCATCCTTCTGTCGGACGGATTTCACCATCTGCGTAGAAGTCAGGATAATACGCGAGACAGAGGGCACACCTGTCAACGTGACGGTCTGGCCATTCGGGTTCCGTAGCCGGACTTCTCGCGCAGAACAGTTTATCTGAGCTTGGTACTCGGCTAGCCAGTCCATTCCCAAGATTATGTCGAATCCAGTTATGGCTAGGATGGTCGCGTAGATTTCGAACTCCACTTCTCTCAGCACAGCCTGGAACGAGCACTTTTCGGTAGAAGTCATATCCGACCCGTCTGGTAAACGGATTCGTATAGACAGTCCGGTCGAACGAACAACATTTCCTTTTGTTGCGATGAATTCGTGGGAGACGAAAGAATGAGTTGCTCCCGTGTCGAAGAGGGTTTTGGCAGGAAGTCCTTCTACCAACAAGATTCCTGACGACAAGGGAAAATATATATATATATATATATCAACTATCTAATACAGAGGATATAAGTACACATAAGTAATATACAACATCAGTAGTCAGATCTGATATCTCTATATCGCCTAAGATATATACCTATGACTACGTCAGGGGCTGGTCCGTGCTGCAGGTCTAGTGCATAGGCCTCCTGGGGCGCTGCTCGGCCCTGCTGGCCTCTCCTGCCAGCTCTGCCTCTGCGACCTCTCTGACCATGCCCTCGTGCCGGCTGTCCACCCTGAACAGCTCCCAATCCGGGTCTCCCCGTCGCCTGAGGGCAAAAGGCCCTCATATGTCCTGACTGATGACATAAGAAGCAGTTCCCTGCGAAGGGAACATCTCGTCGGGACACTAGTGGGGGCTGCGGTGCTGGAGCTGGTCTGAAGTCTGGCTGTGCAGCTGGGGGTGCTGGGGGTGCTGGTGGGTGCCTATAAGGCTGCCTGCGGCGCCGCTGCCTGCGCTCTCTATCCTGTCTATGGGGGGCGACTCCTCCATATCGTCTCTGGTCTCGAGGGAGCTCTTCCTGACCTCTGCGCCGCTGAGCCACTGTCTGCTGGTCCAACTCTAAGGCTGCCGCATGGGTAGCTATGGTGTGGAAGGTGGCCTGAGAGAGCATAATCAGGGCCTACCTCAGGTCGTCTCGTAGTCCTCTATAGAACCGAGAAGCTCTATCCCTGTCGGAGGCGGCCAGGTTCCCGGCGAAGCGTGCCAGGTGTATGAACTCTCTCTCATACTCTGCCACAGTGCGGTTGCCCTGTCGGATGAGCAGGAACCTCTCTTGTAGCGCGGCTCGGTCTGTATCTGTGATAAAGAACTCTAGTAGAGCTATGGAGAACTCTCCCCAAAGGATCGTGCTCATCGGCCGACCTCGAAAGGTAGAGCGACTAGCCGCTCTCCACCAATCCCTCGCATATCCCTCCAAGAGGGTCACCACCAAAGAAACTGCTGCCACAGCTGGGCACATCATCCCTACTAACAGCTCCTCCACTCGCTCCACCAACTCCTCAACCTGAATGGCCGTCTCTGTACCCCTGAATGGGGGAGGCCTGAGTCCTCGAAAAGTCGTCAGCAGATCGGTGGGTGCGGTCATCTCTCGCGGTGGCTGTGCTAGGGCATCCCGGAACGTCGCTAGTATAGCCGTCAGCGTCTGCCCCATATCCGTCTCGGCAAACGGTATAGCCGCGGGGGCGACCGGGTCTGGTGGTGGGGTAGCTGGAACATATCCCCTAGACGAGGATCCCCCGTTACTGTCCTCCGGTATCTGGAGAAGTAACAGGAAAGAGTGTCAGTATTTTGCAAAAGTAGTGGCAATTTGCAAAAACGACAGACAAAGCGGAAACAACGGTGTATGAGCATACTATCGTACAGTCTAGAATCCCTAAGCCTCTACACTAGGGTCCACCAGGCTTCCGCTGCAAGGTTCGTCCCGAACCTAAAACGAAGTGAGGGACGAAGGGATCCTGAGACTGCTCCACAAGGAAGAATCGTGATCGCTCTGATCCATTTGTAGCACCCCCCAACCTTTGCCCGGGTCGGGCCGGAGGGGTGCTACTGGCCCAAGACGCCCACCCAGTGCTTATAAGGGAAACGATCCACCCTGTCCAAGCACTAGATGGCCGCCTCGGTTGGCTCGAATCATAACATTCACAATCCATCAGAATATAGCGGAAGCATTAACAGGAAACCATTGCAGATTTATATATATGACATATCAGAATCACAGCGGTTCTAGGGCCGAAGCCTAAGTACTTATATAAGCCCGTAGGCTATACATGTGCTACATATAATCCTCATATACTCTCTCTCTACGCTGCTCGGCGGAACTCACGTCTCTAAACTCTGGGGACGGCGGGGGTACATCTGCTCGAGTCGACCTAGCTGCTGGCGTAATCTCCTGCGGCAGCGGGTCACTACGGTGCTCCACCTCCTGTGAATGGTTAATCAAATAACCGTTAGTCACAGAGCTAAGTAGAAACAAATCTCCTCCCCGGATCCACATCCTGGGGACGAGCACGCACCCACCCAACAGAAGTAAATAGCCGAAGCAAGAGAGGGTTAGCACAACATTTCATATATGAATAGCTAGGAGCAAATATAAAAGAGTGCAGTATAACCGTAAAAAGCAGCAATAGTATAAAACAGTTATAACCATGCTCTACTAGCTCATCAGCACAACAAGTCTTCATACCCTGATTTCTATCACAGGCATTCACAGCCGCGCACACACCGCAGGCATTCACAGCCTGCGCACACAGACCCTATGTCGACATAGTTTGGACCGCTTCTATTCCAGCAGGGTAGCAAGCCCCGCGGGCCTCACCGATGTGGCCGTCGGTGACAGTGGCCAGTCCTGCCACTTCTGGGGGTGATCGTACCGCACAACCCCAGGCCCTAACGTACAACCTTGTGTACTCCTGGATGTGAGCGACATCCAACGAATCATTTTGGCCGACCAGCGGAGGAAAACCCGACGGGGAATAAAACAGCCGGTCACCCGTGGTACCCATCTCCCTGTCGCCTTGAGTCGTCAACCTTCCTGCACCGGTACGAACGGTCTGCGGAAGGGACTGACCCGCCACTATTCCACCGCAAGCAATTTACAAACAATCAATTAACGGCAAACATAACACACACTGGGTCTACGTCGGCCTGCCCTACTAGGCTTAAACTTCGGGCGGCGACGCTTAGCTCTACTTTCGTCAAGGAGCGTGTGAGCGCATTATTTGGGGCTAGACCTGGAGGAATACCTCAACTCCGGTTATCCCCAACTAAGGCTCAACCTTAATAACGACTGCTCGTCAGAGCAGGACCCGGGGTTATAATAGTAAATTGCTATGAAGACAAGTGCGGTGATTATGCTGCTTATTTAAAGTGCTGGAAAGAAACGTGACCAGTACGAAACTGGAGTAGTACTGAATAAAAAGTACTTGATCAGTACGAGACTGGAGTAGAGTTAATTAAAAGTACTTGACCAGTACGAGACTGGAGTAGAGCTGAATTAAAAGTACTTGACCAGTACGAGACTGGAGTATAACTGAATTGAAAGTACTTGACCAGTACGAGACTGGAGTATAACTGGATTAAAAGTACTTGACCAGTACGAGACTGGAGTATAACTGAATTGAAAGTACTTGACCAGTACGAGACTGGAGTATAACTGAATTGAAAGTACTTGACCAGTACGAGACTGGAGTATAACTGAATTGAAAGTACTGAACTGAAAAGAATAAAAGGACAGGACCAGTGCAAGACTGGAATAATCATAAAGAAAATGGTTAGTAGTCCAATCACTCCATCCAGGAGGCTTCAGTTCCATCTCCGTTCTCAGGAGAGATTTTCAGTTCCATCCCCGTTCTCAGGAGGCACATTCAGTTCTATTTCAGTTTTTAATAAGGCTTCATTGGGTTGCACCCATTATTATGATCCGATTAGAATCTGGTTGCGCTTTATTAATCACGGGTTAATCAGATTAGGGGCTTATCAGGAGTTGCACCCTCATTAGTTATCGAGAATAATTCGCATAGCACTACTCGTACTCTCGCTTCCGAGCGTACCCAAATCACCCGAGAGGCGAGGCGCTCAACGGTTTCACGGAATCTCGGAGCACACGGGGTTCGGTCACTTGCCTCGGCCACTCTCGTTGATACGCCAATTTTTATTATTCTTTTTAGTGAGGATAGTCGCGCGCTCCAATTTTCATTTTCGAGAAAAACGAGCGTAATAATTGCTAAGCACGACCCTAGGCTCCTAATTTTAGGAAAAATATCAAAACTTATTACCATGACCCCAAATTTTGATACAACCCTTAATATAGCCTAAAAGGAGCCTAGTAATTTTTTTGTAATTTTTCAAAATGTTTTGGGCCTTTAATTTAGCCAAACAAATTTTATTTAGGCTTTTAAAAATACCAAATTAACTCCAAAAATTCTCAAAATTTTTGTAGAGACTACCCTCATCAAGTAAGACAATTTTCATGTTGAAAAGTTTTTCATGAAAGCTCTCATTTGATCTCTTAAAAATCAAATCCTATTATAATAATATAATATTATAATATATATATATTATTATAATATAACTTATATATATATATAATAACATTACTGTTTATCCCCCCCCCCCGCTGTACGTGACCCGCCGCCCTTACGGGTGCTTCCCGCCGCCGGCAGGCCACCGGCCGGCCGTGGCTCCACCACCGGCCGACTGCCCGGTGGTGGGCGCTCCCTCCGGCGGTGGTCCGGCGGCCCGCCGCCGCCGGCCATCGCCGGAGCTCCTTTTTTTTTTAGACGGGAGGGAAGGGGAGAATGGCGGTGGCGCTCCGGCCGCCGATGGTGCCATGCAAAACGTTCAAAATGAAGAAGGGGGAGGGAGAAGGCTTCTACCTGAAGTTGGGAGGTTTGGCGGGCTTGGGAGGGGCCGGCTTGGTCGGCCATGGCTCAAGGTGGTGGAGGAGGGGGAGGAGCTCCTTGGCTTGCCTTTTTCCGGCCACCAGAGCTCCGGCAGAGGGGGAGGAGCAGGGGGGATGGCTGCTCTGAAGCTTGTGGGAAGGAGAGGGGGGAGGGGTAGCTTTTATAGGGAGGGGGAGGGGGAGCTCCTTCCCTTTGGGCAATGTGGGATTAATCCCTCCTTAGGGAGGGATTAATCACCACCCTCCAGCTGTCCAAGGACAGCTGTAGGTGCCACATATTTCCCCATGTGGGAAACAAGGGGAATCCCGAAGGGCTTGGGCCTTGGTGGGCTTGGGCTTAAGAAAGAGGGGGAGAAAGGGAGAGAGAGAGAGAGAGGGAAGAAGTGGGTGGGCCTCCACTTGTAGTGGGATGGGGGCTTGCTGGTTGGGGGCCCAAGGAGAGTGAGGGGGGGGGGCAAGGGTTATTCATCCATGGAGAGGAGGTGAGCTCCTCATTTGGAGAAAAATCCAAAAAGTGGATTTTTAGGAGGGTTTGACCAAGTCAACCCTAGGATGGGTCCCCCTTGCTGGTCAAAGTCAATGTGGGTCCAAGTCATCGGGGTCGGTTCAAGGTTCGGGTGTCGTGTCACAATTGGTGTGTGCACGCTTTTCGGTGCACGATTATGCTTGATTTGACCACGAGTTGACCAATTGTTGTCGAAATTAACCGGAATGACTTCTGTTGACTTCGTATTGACTATACGAGTCTAACGCCACTGACCGGGGTCGAATCGGAGTTCGTTTGGCGAAAGTCCGATATTTGCGCGTCGCAGCGTGCTAAAATGGTCAAAATGCTCATAATCATCGTTAGGCTTCGAATTGCGACGCAACGAGTTCCGATGCGTTTGTATTAACTATACGAAGTCATAGGAATTGACAGAACTCAAATCGGAGTTCTCTATGTCAATACCCAAAAATCTCATTTTCACGACGTTTTGCGAGGAATGGCCAAATCCACTATATAACCTCTGGTTCAATTGAACGAGTTCCGATGCGCTCGTATGGACTATACGAGACCACAGGAACTGACGGAACTCAATTCGGAGTCCTCTAGCTCTATTTCCTACCTTGGGTTACCCCTTACCGGGTCATGGGTAGGGTCCGAGCCACTTTTATTGGGCCCACTAGGGTTCTGGTGGCCCAATAAAAGTCAGGATGTTACAGATGGTAAGGTGGCGTGTGATGCCTTCCTGATCGCAGTATGCCTAGAACTCTGTCGAGGTATACTCGCCGCTGTTGTCAGATCTCAGATACTTCACCTTCTTGCCAGTTTGCTTCTCCATCTTGGTCTTCCAGACCTTGAATTTCTCGATCACCTCTGACTTGTTCTTTAGAAAATAGATCCAGACCTTCCTCGAGAAGTCATCAATGAAGGTTACAAAGTATTTAGCACCTCCGAGTGAGGTATCTAGGGCTTGTCCCCACACATCTGAGAATGTATTCCAGCACCTGCTTACTGCGCTTGCTCGAAGTTACAAACTTCACCCTATGCTGCTTCCCGAGAACGCAGGTCTCGCAGAAGTCTAACTTGCACGTCTTGACTCCTTTTAGTAGGCCTTTCTTGTGTAGCTCAAGAAGGCCCCTCTCGCTCATGTGGCCAAGCCTGACATGCCACAGTAGATATGAGTCCTCGTCAGATATAGCAGCAACTGCTGCATCACCGGCAATAGTGGCGCCGATTAATCTGTAGAGAGTACCAGATCGCTCTCCTTTCATAACTACTAGAACACCTCTCTTCACTTTCAGATATCTGCCTTCACCGGTGTAGGAGCATCCGGTCGCCTCCAGAGTGCCTAAGGATATCAGACTCTTCCTTAAATCAGGTATGTATTTAACGTCGGTTAGAGTCCTGATCATGTCGTCGACACATCTTAATTCTAACGCTCCCAATCCCTTGTGTTCTACACACCGAGTTATTTCCCATCAATACTCGACTGTCGTCACATTGCCTGAATGTAGTGAACCATTCCTTGTGAGGGCACATGTGATATGAGCATCCGGTGTCCATGATTCATGCGTCAGTAGCGTTGAGACTGGGTGAGACATGAAGTACGTCAGCATCGTTCTCTGAATCTGAAGCCACAGCCGCCTGATGTGGTTCTTTGTCTTCCCCTTCAGTTTCCTCTTCGGGCAGTTGATCTTCCAATGTCCCTCCTTGCAGTAGTGGCATTTGTTGTCCTTGCCCCTGGACTTGGATCTAGATCGGTTCTCTTTCTTGCCTCTATCCTTCGATCTGCCTCGAGTTGGTTTACTACTCTTGACGAATAAGCCTTCACCAGAATTTGATCCAGATTTGTTTCTCGTTTCGTTTGAGAGCAACGTGATCATCACCTCTTCCATCATGAGGGTATCCTTCACATAAAAGATTGTGGTGACCAGGTGATCAAATGGCTTCGCGAGTGAGGATAGTAAGAGGAGAGCCTGGTCTTCCTCTTCAACCTTCACGTCCATATTACGAAGTTGAGAAATCAACTTGTTGAAGGCGTTCATGTGGTCAAGCAACTGCGTGCCTTCCATCATCCTCAAACCATAGAACTATTTCTTGACGTACAGCTTATTAGTGAGGGACTTGGACATGTAAAGCTCCTCGAGCTTTGTCCACGGATCCTGTGTAGTCTCCACCTCGACTACATTGTACATTACCTCGTCTGTCAAGCATAACTGAATTGTGCTTATAGCCTTCAGATCTAGCTCCTCCCATTCGTCGTCCGTCTTCCCAGAACTCGCCTTGCCAAGGAGAGCCTTATGAAGACCTTGCTGGACGAGAACAGCTTTGGCCCGTTTCTGCCACAGGCCAAAGTCAATCTTGCCGTCGTACTTAGGAATTTCAAATTTTGCAGTCATTATTGCTCACCGGGGTCCGAAGGGTCGAACCTCCCTCTGATACCAATTGTTGTGCAATCGGCACCGGATCCGCGACTACGGTGGTTCGCCGCGGATATGCAACGAAAGATAATTATTTGAGCAATAAGGCAAAAATCCAAAAGTACAAACATAGACGGCATAATATTTATGAGGTTCGGAGCGGGGGCTCCTACGTCCTCGGAGAGAGCGCGCTGGTAAATCCACTATAATCACGAGAGGCTACAGATTACACTAAAACCAAACGGTCGTACAAGAGAAAAAAATAGAAAACTAGAAATAAACAGAAGTAGGAGCTGTCACAGTCGTCTTCCGTGTCTGCCGTTGCCGCTTCTGCACTCCAAAGGCCGATCCTGTCTTGGATCAGCCACCTGCTGTTGCTGCTGCCACCACAGACCACCAACTGTTATCGGCTGCTAGGACGAAGCCCAGTCGTTGTCGCTCTGCCTTCTCCGCCGTTGTAGAACTCGGCCAGAAAAAATACTCGATCCCTTCTGGATCGAGGCTGAGCGCCGCTGATGTAGGGGGTATTCAGAATCGGAGTTCTCCACGAAGCTAACACTCTATCTACGCAATACACGTCGTAGATCTACCGCACCTACACAACACCTATCGCCCACAATAATTTCTCGTCGCAAGAACGCAGAACAAATAATAAAGGAAGAATGGTCGACTCAAAAACAACGATCGGAAATTTGAGTCGGAATATTCCCCAAGAAAAACACAAAGGTTGTCACTCCTTTTGAGAGCAAGACCAAGGCTATAGGTCAAGATCCGCTCAGGCAAATAGGATCCACCCGATCCGGAATTAAAAAGCCTAGCAACGGTGATTTCGATTCAAAACTTGCAGCGATTAAATTAATTTTCCAGAGAAAACGAGTGTGAAACCACCACAACTAAAGAAGAGAATCACACAAGGGAGAGATTACCCAACCGGAAAGCTTTTCACACAAGATAACTGTGGGAGAATCACTCTCTCCACGGATCCACCGGCGTCACACCGAAGGGTTTGCAACCTTCTTTCAAGGAGTCGCACCGAAGGAAGCCGCACCGGAGTCGCACCGAACGGATGAAGGGAGCAAGGGGGCGGCGACTTCACACCACAAGCAAGGAGAGGTCTCCTCTTGGCCGAAATTCTCAAGGAGAAATTAGGTTTAACTCTTGTCTAATTATCTCATAAGGAAGCCTCCTTATATAGGAGTTACAAACAAGCCTTAACCATTCATGATGGAGATGTAATCTCATCCATCCGAATGGCTAAATGCACATCAATATTAAAATTGTTCAAAATTAAAATAATAAAACATGCAATGAATATAAAATTATCACTTAAACATAGGATAATTTTATATTCTAAATATAAAATAGAGTTCAAGAAAATGAAATAAATAAGGCTAATTCTTTGCAGGGGATGTAGCACGCCGCGAGCGTAAGTTGTAGCGTAGCCTTCCGTTAGCGTCATCGTGCCGCCTCACGTCCTTGAGTTGTATTGCCTTATCAACCGGACCATCATCAGCATCGTCAGCATCGTCTTCAAATGGTGGAGGAGGGGGCACGCCATCAGCCGCTTCTGCTGCACGCCTGCTATCGCTGCCGTCGCCGGAAGGGAAACTCCCACTGGTGCGTTGCCGCCGCTGTCGCCGGAAGGGAGTTCCTCAAAGTATGCCGCTGCTGCCGCCGTTGCCGGAAGGAGAACAAAACTTCACTGCTTCTCTCTATGTTTCTCTCCCTATTTCTGATGTGTTGGTAGTACAATTAGGTGGTAATAATGGGCTGTAGCAGCCCCCTAAATATAGGTGGATATCCCCCCTTCAAATAAGAAAGAAGAGCGTCATTAATGGGGAGACATTGATGGTGCCAGCCATATTCAAAAAATTACAGTTGGTCATGACTGTGCAAGCCATAAAGAGGCTAGCTGGTCTCCCCTTAATGCTTCCAAAAAAAATAGGTGTGCCATGGATCGCTGACGTGGCACGATCTGAACAGTCCGTCCTTGCGTGAGGTGTCACAATCCTAACAGAGGAGAATTTCTCGCGTGCACTCGCGGTGCTTAGTTTTTTTTTGTTTTTTTAAGTCATGTGGTTTGTTTCTTATCTCGCCCATTCATCTGTACACGCGACAACTCCTTTCACCCAGATGACGATTTTCAAACAACGTCCGGTCCTAAATAACTTCCCGTGTTGAGGGAAAAAAATTTCGGTACGTTACTCGCACCTGCGTGAAACGGCCCTAGCCACGCGATGGAAATTTCATCGGCCAGATCATTGCAAGATCCCCACTCGCACCATATCTAACGGCAATCCAGCTGTTGAAATTTCCATCCCTGCAAGATCTGACTGTAACGCACCCAAAAATAGAGGCAAACATGCCAAAACTGCTTGGTTTTGGGTCAAAACCAAAACATGCCAAAACAAAGGCAAACAGACAACTGAATTGGGACTGTGAAAACTGAAAACAAAAACAGGCTGCGAAAACGGTGCAAACGAACGGGCCCTTAGGGCTTGGTCGCACCTCCTCTCTTGCTCCTCCTTCCCTCGATTTTGATAAAGACTGGGAAGGCGTCAATCTTCGTCTACCGTTGCTGCTATTCTCTTGCAATTTTGATGTGATTGGCCGACAATGGGAGATTTTTCTCTACGTTTAGTTCCTCCTTCCACTTTATTTACCCCCTCTTTTAATCAGAGTTGTTGAAGTAGCCTTTTATTGTTGAAATTTTTTGCTGAAAGTGAGTATACCAGGAGTTAATGTTTTCAAATTTAGGGGATTTTGATGATCTTCCCTCGAATCCTTATTTGGGCATCGCTTGTGGTCAACTGCTGTGTTGTTTTTGTGACTACTAGCTGATCGTATTGTAGGCTGTCATTGATGGCTTTTTATTAGATCTTATTTATAGTCATTTCTAGCCAATTATGACTTTGGTTATTGACTGCTTCATGTGGCTGTTGAAAATTATAATGTTGGCTTTGTTAGGAGTGCTCGAAGTATCTGCGTGACCGTCAAGTTTGGAACGTCTTGCTCGTTGCACCTAGCATGAGTATTTATAGGCAAACCCTAAATACCCGATTACGGGTTGTTGGACTCCTATCGGATCCTAACCACAACCCATTAAACACCTGTCAACCCTATTTCAATATACCTCAACAGGCTCTTGATGATTGTGGTTGGCTGCCCCTTATTGACTGCTATTGTTTATGTTGTCCGGCTATTCTGTTGGCTGTCTATTAGTTGTTTCATTACTTGATTATTCGCTACCATTTGATGATGTTGAGGGTCGTATTTGTAACGCTGATTTTTCGGCAATTATTTTAATCTCCTTGATGACGTCATATTGAGGTAAGGACGTTACGTTGACGTGTAGTTAATAGTGCGCCGTCGTTCGTGCGTTTTTGTTGTTCGTTCGGTCAAGTCGATCGTATTTTGAATCTTACCGAAATTGAAAAATTTTATGTTAAGAAATTAAGTTAATCAATTTTAAAAATGCCCGTCAATTTTCATTGCGATTCGAGCAACATTTGAGCCTCGGTGAATTTTCAAAAATTCTTAGAATTTTCGTTCGTCGTAAAACTTTGGAAATTATACCTCGAGAACAGCTCGTCGGATTTTGGTTTAGACTTCGCTGTTGAATTCGTAGCATCGACTTTCACCTAGAGTGCGAATTTCGTTCGAATCGATGTGCGTTTAGCGCTTCGTAATAATATATTACTATTAATATAATTAATAATATTATTATTATAAAAAATAATAATAAATTTATTAAAAAAAATCGTTGAATGACTCTCCTTGTACCCGACGAAACCGACCTTCCCCCCTTCATTGAAATCTTAGTATTATTATTATTAATACTATTATTATTACATATATAATACCTTACCTTCTCGGCTTCTCAGTTCTCCCCCTCAAAAGAGGAAAAAAAAAACGGAGCCCCCTCCCCCCTTTTTCTTGAGTAAAAATTCGGTCCGGGCAGCGGATCTTTCTTTAGGTCCCTATCAATGAGAAGGAGGAGGACCTTGTAATTTTGTGGGGTCCGCAATGCACAGTAAAACTGTGCACAGTGGCCCCACCTGCTCAAAGCTTTTTATTGGCCCAGCTTAGGTCCGCTGGGCGGACCAAAATTTTTTTCCTTTTTCTTCCGCCAAGCCAGAGAAAGGTGCAATTTTTTCGGGAGCTTTTGTCCGCCGTCTTGCGAGCTCCGGTGCTCGAAATCTTCGCCGGAGCATAGATCTGGAAAGCTCTCGCCAAGAGCTACGCGTGCATGGTAAGTATTGTCCGTTTCGTGGACTTTTTAACGTTAGAGTTTGCAGCCTTAATCGGTGTTTTGACCCAATTTTTTGTAGATTCCTTCTTGCCGCGCCTTCGTTTGGGTCGATCCTCGGCGTGGAGTGTTTCAGAGGTTGGAAATCCGGTAAAATCGAGGCAAGTGATGGTTTGCTCTCTTGCCCCTTTTGTTTACCCTCTTGCTTTGCTACTATTGTTCATCTTTATCTCGTTTTTTTCTCTTCATGAGACTTAGAAATGTTGTAGGATCTTGTGATTTATTGTTTTAGTTGAACTAGGGCAGTGTAGAAAATTCGTCTAGGTATATTCGTTGAGTCACTTCGTGAACCAAAAAAATTTCCGTCGAGATAAATTCACAGAGACAAATCAACTGATGCCCTTTCATCGAGACAACCTTGAATTCGTCGAGTCTTTTCCAAATTCGTCGAGACCAGGTAAATTTGTGAAGCCAAGTCTAGTTCGTCGAGTATCAATTTGAGGTTAAGCCGAGTTCGTCGAGTAAGTTCGTTGAGTCTGACTTCAATACGTCGAGTGTCCTCAAATTCGCTAAGTGTAATTCATCGAGTGTCTTTGAATTCGTCGGGTCAGTTCCTTGAGTCTAACTTCAATTCGTCGAGTATCTTTGAATTTGTCGAGTCAATTCGTCGAGTTTCGATTTGAGGTCAAGTGGCATTCGCTGAGTATTCTCGACTAATCTGTGTGGACTTAGAACTTTTCCTCAAGTACTAACGCCGAATTTGTCGAGTAAGGGTGTTTACACTTAAAAATTTCTGGATTATTCTTCCCTTGCTAATTCATGGGTACTTTAGGGTTATCCCTATATTATTGTTATTATTTTTATTTTGGCCTTTGGTTGGCAGTGGATAAAGGACCTCCACCTCAGTGCCGGTTTGCGAATCATTATCCTTGATGGGTTTCTTTTTTTATTTTTTGTGGGCTGTTGGGTTGTGTTGGACAACGTGGCCACCACCGCAGTGCCCTGTTGAGATGTTTGGTCTGATGATTTGGGTTGGACAATGTAACACCTCTACCCGTCAAGAAGAAAATAATAGAGGGTCCGGCCGGGGCCCCACACCATATTCCACAAACAGGCGGAGACGCTACGAAATAATATCAAAACCAACGCATCCAAACACAGAGCATTCTAGCGGAAGCTTCACGGTTGAAATCTTGAACTCAAGCAAAACAAGAACTGTCCACTAAAACATAGGAATGTATACAACCAAAGTATCTGGCCTTAAGGCCTTACAAATTTCTCTTAACAAGTTGTGGTTTACAGACATCGGCACGCAGGCCGGCTACACATGAACAAGAAGAAACAAAACAAAGCCTTTGAGGGCAGCAATGCAGCTTGGGCTTCAGCCCGCTAAGTCCCGCTCGGACCAGCACCTCCAGCACCTGCAAGAACCAATCCACCAAGCGGTGACAAACAGGGCAACAGTCAGCATTCAGCTGACCAATTATAACGACCCTGCCCCTGGCACGGGGCAGCGGAATTCCATCCCTGCATAGCATTTTCCAATATGATATATATATATAGCAAACCACGCAAGACGTGCACGACCGCACAATCAATACATATCACAAACGTCGGCACGACGGCACGACGCTCCGTGCACTCAGGGCACATTCGGGTGTACCGGAAACACCGGATCCCACCAATGAGCATTCTAGTCTTAATCGGCACGCAAGCCGTAGACTCTCGCTATGTGATCCTAATAGGGCCTTAAGCACCCAAGGTTAGACAACCATAACGCAGGTACAGATCCGCCTATCCCGTTGCTCACATCGTCAGACGCAAGGCTGGCCTGACGCGGGTACAGCTTCACCTTTCCCGACCGCCACAAGAGTTGAACCCAACTCTCACAATTTTCTGTACTTCCTCTAGTACATGTATACGCCACAGATTGCACACAAACAATCAAATACTCTGAGGCTTCTCCGAAATGCAAACAAAGCATCACCAATCCAGACCAACACGTCCAGATGGGCTTCACATAGCATGCCTAGATCCGTACTCCAATTCCAGATTCTAACAAGGGGGACTTCACATATCTACCCCAAGGGACACCACAACCCGCACACTCGCGGGGACGGATTTTCCCTATGCAAATGCAGGAAAGTAGGACTTCACATGTCCAAGACGGAAATCGTTACCCTTGGAATTCGCCTAGGAGCCATGGAGAGAATTGAGACGGATGAAAGCCTTCGTAGCAGCCTTGTCTTCGTAAATGTGAACTCGGCTCGTGATTTGGACCACCGCAGCACCACCGGCGGCCGGATTCCTCTTCTTCTTCCTTGCCTTGCTCTCCTCTCTCTCTTAACTTTAGAAAGAGAAAGATGAAACTCAAATGAGCTTTCTCTTCTTCAATCCCGGCCTTATCAACCCAGGGAAGAGCCCAGACCATTGGATCTTGGTCAAAAGAAAATGAACGGCTCTGATCAGCCCTGAATTTGATTTCCTGGGCCGAACACGGGTTGTGACACGCCCGTGTCACAGGCCGTGTTCCTGAAGCGGTGCACAACCGACTGAAAATAAACCAGAACACGGGCATTGACACGCTCGTGTCAAGCCTGACACGCCCGTGTCACACAGTACACAGCCGTGTACCCGGCCGTGTCACCCCTGTAACACGATCTCCAAAATTACCCGAGTAGGACACGGCTAAGACACACGCCCGTGTCCTTAGCCGTGTGCCAAACACGCCCCTGTGACACGCCCGTGTCACAGGCCGTGTTCCACACTCGACGATCAGGGCTCGAGTACCGTCGAGACTAGGGACACGCCCTGGGACACGCCCGTGTCCTAGGACGTGTACACCTGACACGCCCTGAGACACGCCCGTGTCTCAGGCCGTGTCAGCTAACTTAAATCCCACTTTGGCTTTTTGAGATTTCTGGGGTATTACAATCCTCCCATCCTTAATAAAATTTCGTCCCGAAATTTGAAGACAGCAGGGAGATAACAACATAACACAATCAGAGACATATATGTTTCTATCACACATACAAACGAGCGAACAGGTTACGAAAATAACTCGGGAAACTCGGCTCGCATGGTCTGCTCTCGCTCCCATGTTAGCTCTTCTCGGCCACAATTGTCCCACCGGACTTTGACCATCTCGATCGTTTTGTTCCGCAACTGTTTCTCGGCTCGATCCTCGATCCAAATGGGCCTCACCTTTGTCGTTAGCCCATACTCAACCGGCACTCGATCATTCTCAATCACTTGAGCTGGATCCTTGACTACTTTTCATAGTACCGAGATGTGGAACACATCATGCAGTCTACCCAATTTCGATGAAAGAGCTAGCCGATAGGCAGCTTCCCCAACTCGCTCCACCACTTCAAACGGACCAAGGTATCGCGTACTTAGCTTTTTCAACCGCCGAATCCGAGATACGCCTTTGAAGGGTTTAATCTTTAAATAGACCCAGTCACCCACCACGAACTCCACGTTCCGGTGCTTAGCATTGTAATACTTGGCTTGCCGATCCTGGGCTATTAGTAGTCTCTCTCGAATAGAGCGTATTGTTGAGTTAGCATTCTCGACTGCCTTTTGCCCCAAAAATTTGGATTCGCCAGTTTCTGCCCAAGCTAACGGTGTACGACACTTGCGACCATACAGAGCTTCAAACGGTGCCATGCCGATGCTCGCTTGGTAGCTATTATTGTAGGCAAATTCCACCATAACAAGATGATCTTCCCATTTCTTACCGAAGTCCAGGGCGCACATACGGAGCATATCCTCCATTGTTCTGTTGGTTCGTTCAGTTTGGCCATCCGTTTGCGGATGAAAGGCCGTACTGAATGCTAACTTCGTGCCCAACAGCTGATGTATTAGCCTCCAATCCTTTGAAGTAAATCGCCCATCACGGTCACTGACGATGCTTCGGGGAATACCGCGCAATCGAACAATCTGCTCCACATAGAGCTTTGCCAACATTTCCACAGAATCGTCCCGCTTGTTCGGTAGAAAGTGAGCCACCTTGGTCAACCGGTCTACAATCATCCAGATTGAGTCATTCCCACGTTGATATCTCGGCAATCCGTGCACGAAATCCATAGAAATATCCTCAAACTTTCACTGCAGAACTGGCAATGATTTAAGGAAACCACTAGGCCGTTGACACTCTGCCTTTACCAAATCACAAGTACGACACTTAGCCACATACTCGGCTATGTCCTTCTTTAAACCGGGCCACCAGAACAATTTCTTCATGTCCTTGTACATCTTTGTGCTCCCAGGGTGAATTGAGTACTTTGTAAAGTGTGCTTCATATAACAATTCTTCTCGCAATTTACCCACACAAGGGACACACAATCGGCCATCCTTCCGTAATAGATCGTCATCCCAGGAGAATTGGTCACCAGACCCTTCCTTTGCATAGTGTTGGAGACTTTCATCCAACTCTGTTGCCCGCCGAACTCTGATTGCAAGGTCATATTGAACCTCCATCCAGTTCAAGCGTGCATCGGCCGAAGAATCCCTCTCAACACAAGATATCTCCAACGCTTCCAACTCTCGGATTAGACGCTCGTCATGTATCCGCAACCAACTTGCCCGCACCAGAGTCTGACGACTCAAGGCATCGACGACCACATTTCCCTTTCCGGGAACATAGTGAATGTCAAAGGTATAATCCCCTAGGAATTCCATCCACCTCCTTTGTCGCATATTCAAATCCTTTTGATCGAGCAGATACTTCAGGCTTTTATGATCTGTATAAATATCTACCTTCACGCCATAAAGATAGTGCCGCCACAACTTTAGTGAAAAGATCACCGCCGCCAACTCCAAGTCGTGGACGGGGTAATTACGCTCATGCACCTTTAATTGACGTGAGCCAGAACTCATACTTAGAGAACTTGGCATACAGCTTATTTCTCCGCAAGGTATGCAATACCAACCGCAAATGGTTTGCATGATCTTCCTCCGACTGAGAGTACACGAGGATATCATCAATGAACACAATCACAAACAGATCCAAGTATTCGCGGAACGTTCGATGCATGAGATCCATGAATACCGAATGCGCATTACATA
The DNA here is from genome assembly GCA_039513925.1 of Platanthera zijinensis. NCBI lineage: Eukaryota > Viridiplantae > Streptophyta > Magnoliopsida > Asparagales > Orchidaceae > Platanthera > Platanthera zijinensis. The sequence goes on along the minus strand of CM077078.1, from coordinate 254,659,772 downwards.
AGCCGAACGACATCACTGTGAACTCATAATGACCGTAGCGTGTGCCAAACGCTGTCTTGGGAATGTCACCTTCCCTAATCCGCAGTTGGTAATACCCGGATTTCAAATCTAACTTGGAATAAACGGTTGAGCCCGCTAGCTGATCGAACAAGTCATCGATCCGAGGAATCGGATACTTATTTTTCTCCGTCAGCTTATTCAGTTCGCGATAATCAATACATAGCCGCAAACTACCGTTTTTCTTTATCACAAAAAGAACAGGCGCGCTCCAAGGTGACATACTTGGGCGTATGTATCCCTGCTCCAACAGTTCTTACAACTGAACTTTTAGTTCGGCCATCTCTTTTGGTGCTACTCGATACGGCGAACGGGCCACAGGTTTCGCACCCGGCACCAGCTCGATAGCGAAGTCGATTTCCCTTTGGGGAGGTAACCCCAGAAGGTCCTTTGGAAACACATCAGCATACTCCGACACAATCGACACTTCACTCAGACTGGCCTTCGGCGCCACCGCCTCTACGAGTGTGAAGAACAACCCCGCACACTTCCAAACTGCCTTAACGACTTGGAGAGCAGATAACAACATCCCACTCATCCCTTGTATACCAATGAACTTGGTCTCTTGTTCGGTATTCTGCCCGAGTGTGACCTCCTTTGAAGTGCAATCTATATAGGCACGCTGCTCTGACAGCCAGTCCATACCAAAGATTATATCAAAATCCTTGATCAGCAATACTAATGTTTCCACCTTGAACTCCCGACTCCCTATCTTGACCTCAAGACCATAAGATTTATCCGCGCACATCAAACTTCGGTTAGGTAACAACAACTTTACACTGTCTGTCGTGGTCCGTATAGGTACCCCGACACGAAAGACGAACTCTTCAGACAGAAACGAATGTGAAGCACCTGTGTCAAACAGTGCTCGCGCCGGATACTCTCATATAAGGACAAACCCTAAAACATCACAATCAAAACAAGTACAGCACACAGTATAAAATAACATTAAAAACTGCGCGCACCTGTGACGACATCCGCCTGCTTAATGGCCTCCTGTTGTCCAGATTCATATATAGGGTGGAACAAGCTATACACCACCGTTTTGCTTATTCATCAACAAAACATAAATATATAGATACAAAACAAGTTTGAAAGCAAGCATAACATACGCGGATATGTACAGTACATAGTGACATTTATTTATGTACAGTCCATCCTTTCTCTTCTTCTTTTTACTCGTCTAAGGGTCAACTCTACAGTCTCGAGCTTTATGTCCTTCTATACCACACGAGTAGCAAATGGGTGGAACTTGTCATGCAACCGCTCCAGCCTTAGCTTTCTTTATCCTTGGTGCATTACCATGGCAGTCCCGGGCAAAATGCCCTACTTTTCCGCACACAAAACAAACACGCCTTTCTTTTGCCCCCTGGTGGTAGCAGAGGTCGACTCCCATATAGGTCTGTTCTTCTTTCGCCTACGAGAACTTGATGTTGGCATCTTTGTCATGGTGGGCACACTGGCACCGTACCTTGCCCTGAACTGATTTAAGTCCATTTCCAAAGATCGAGCTGTCGTGACCAAGGCACAAAAGCCAAGTAACTTTGGACCCACCAATAGACTTCGCAGTTCTTCGCGCAGACCATTATAAAATCTATTAATCTTCATCTCCTCACTTTCAACCACACACGCTGCATGTTGTCTCAGCGCCACAAATGCATGAAAGTACACCTCGACCATATATGGTCCTTGGCTTAAATGCATATTCACCGGCGGGGCCGATGCTCGTTTCCTTGCTAGTTGCTCAGGTACACCAACCGGCATGAGAGGCACTATTGGCACAGAGGGTTGTACATGTCCCTCGTGGCGGGCGTTGATCACTGCAAAAATAACATCAGTGATCAACTGGATCGTCGCTACTGAAAGAGGGAGTGTTGGCTCATTAATCCCCATTGCATGCTGGGGTTCTTGCTGTCCCTCATTACTACTAGTCGCCTACAAGCGTAAAACACACAAGTAAGCAACTAAAAATGTTGCACAAAGTAGAAGCAGGAACACCCAAGGACCCCAAACAGAGCACACATTCGCGCCCTCGCGCAAGCAAGAACAAAATTTCGGAACGCGCAGGTTCCTCAAACAAGTGTATTTACATTCCTTAGTGGACATTCTTGAGTTCAAGTTAAGTGTTATAACGACAGCACAGACACGTGCTCGCCACCCCTCAAAAGAATTCGTCCGCGAATTCGGAAGAGATCGACCAACAAGCTGATACCAAATTGTAACACCTCTACCCGTCAAGAAGAATATAATAGAGGGTCCGGCCGGGGCCCCACGCCATATTCCACAAACAGGCGGAGATGCTACGAAATAATATCAAAACCAACACATCCTAACACAGAGCATTCTAGCGGAAGCTTCACGGTTGAAATCTTGAACTCAAGCAAAACAAGAACTGTCCACTAAAACATAGGAATGTATACAACCAAAGTATCTGGCCTTAAGGCCTTACAAATTTCTCTTAACAAGGTGTGGTTTACAGACATCGGCACGCAGGCCGGTCACACATGAACAAGAAGAAACAAAACAATGCCTTCGAGGGCAGCAACGCAGCTTGGGCTTTAGCCCGCTAAGTCCCGCTCGGACCAGCACCTGCAAGAACCAATCCACCAAGCGGTGGCAAACAGGTCAACGGTCAGCATTCAACTGACCAATTATAACGACCCTGCCCCTGGCACGGGGCAGCGGAATTCCATCCCTGCATAGCATTTTCCAATATGATATATATATAGCAAACCACGCAAGACGTGCACGACCACACAGTCAAGACATATCACAAACGTCGGCACGACGGCCCGACGCTCCGTGCACTCAGGGCACATTCGGGTGTACCGGAAACACCGGATCCCACCAATGAGCATTCTAGTCTTGATCGGCACACAAGCCGTAGACTCTCGCTATGTGATCCTAACAGGGCCTTAAGCACCCAAGGTTAGACAACCATAACGCGGGTACAAATCCGCCTATCCCGTTGCTCACATCGTCAGACGCAAGGCTGGCCTGACGCGAGTACAACTTCACCTTTCCCGACAGCCACAAGAGTTGAACCCAACTCTCACAATTTCCTGTACTTCCTCTAGTACAGGTATACACCACAGATTGCACACAAACAATCAAATACTCTGAGGCTTCTCCGAAATGCAAACAAAGCATCACCAATCCCGACCAACACGTCCAGATGGGCTTCACACAGCATGCCTAGATCCGTACTCCAATTCCGGATTCTGACAAGGGGGACTTCACATATCTACCCCAAGGGACACCACAACCCACCGCACACTCGCGGGGACGGATTTTCCCTATGCAAATGCAGGAAAGTAGGACTTCACATGTCCAAGACGGAAATCGTTACCCTTGGAATTCGCCTCGAAGCCATGGAGAGAATTGAGACGGATGAAAGCCTTCGTAGCAGCCTTGCCTTCGTAAATGTGAACTCGGCTCGCGATTTGGACCACCGCAGTACCAACGGCGGCCGGATTCCTCTTCTTCTTCCTTGTCTTGCTCTCCTCTCTCTTAACTTTAGAAAGAGAAAGATGAAACTCAAATGAGCTTTCTCTTCTTCAATCTCGGCCTTATCAACCCAGGGAAGAGCCCAAACCATTGGATCTTGGTCAAAGAAAATAAACGGCTCATATAAGCCCTGAATTTGATTTCCTGGGCCGAACACGGGTTGTGACACGCCCGTGTCACATGCCGTGTTCCTGAAGCGGTGCACAACCGACTGAAAATAAACCAGAACACGGGCATTGACACGCCCGTGTCAAGCCTGACACGCCCGTGTCACACAATACACGGCCATGTACCCGGCCATGTCACCCCTGTAACACGATCTCCAAAATTACCCGAGCTGGACACGGCTAAGGCACACGCCCGTGTCCCTAGCCGTGTGCCAAACACGCCCCTGTGACACGCCCGTGTCACAGGCCGTGTTCCACACTCGACGATCAGGGCTCGAGTACCGTCGAGACTAGGGACACGCCCTGGGACACGCCCGTGTCCCAGGCCGTGTACACCTGACACGCCCCGAGACACGCCCGTGTCTCAGGCCGTGTCAGCCAACCTGAATCCCACTTTGGCTTTTTGAGATTTCTGGGGTGTTATAGACAATGTGCTCACCACCTCAGTATCGTTTTACCGGTGATAATGATTCACGTGTTTGAGCTGATTAGTCTTTTTTTCATTTAAGTAAACTTGTATATCTATACTCTTTTATGATTATTGAAGTTAGAAGTTACTTGCACTTTGTGTGAGTTTTAGTTATATCTAACCCCTGTGATGTAACACCCCAAACACTGGAACACAGAACAAAGGTGTCTATTGCCGGGAGACAGTGGATATCGTTGGCGATAACACTCAATGCACTCGACGCTTTTAACAAAGATTTGAGTAGACTCGACGAATCGTTGAGTCGATTGTCGCATGGCGATAGTGAGCATTGCGTGGCGATACCACTAAACACACTCGACGCACTCAACGCACTCAACGCACTCGATGCTCTCGACGCATTCAACGAATCGTCTAGTGAGCTATCGGAGTAGCGGCTGTGGGTATCGCTGGGCGATACTTCCATGTATGGCAAGACATGTGTCGGATGGCCGGATGGCGGTCGAAGAGCGGTATTTGATTGGGGTCAAGCGGCGACCGACAATATCGCTCAGGTGATAGCAGATATCGCCCGGCGATAGCGATAAATTTGACTTGTCTGCCGAAATCATAGCCATTCATTCCCATTGAAGAGAGGATTTTGTGGCTGGGGTAAATCCCGAGGTCACATAAGCAGAGGAGTGAGAAAAGAGAAGTCAGTTTTTCTTCTCTCACTCTCTCTCCTCCTTTTCATAATTCTTGAAAGAAAGAGCTAAGGAAGAAGAAGGCTGAGGGCTGAAGTTTTGCAAGCTTAGAGGAGGAGATCCCGTGGTCGGAATCAAGAACCAAAGAAAGATCCGTGAAGAGGAAAGCGAAGTGCTCCTTTCTAGTTGGATAGAAAGCTTACTTATGGCTCCAAAATGAGCTACGAGGGTAACGATCTTCCTTCTTGGACAAGTGAAGTCCTCCTTTTGCATAGACAAGGAATCCCCCACCAAAAGGTAGAAGAATTAAGGAAATTTTGATGCGTTGATACGTGATATCCCCGGTTAGTTTTGCACATAGATCCGGAAATCGCAGTAGGAAATATACATGTTGTGTGAAGCCCATCCAGACAGGTTTGTCTGGATTGGTGATGTTTTATTTTGCGTGTGGGAGAAGACTCCGAGTATAAACTGGTCGTTTATGAGGTTTGATGGGTTATGCTTGTGAAGTGGGAGTAGCAGGAAGTACTAGAGATGCTCTCCAGGAAAATACCCAAAAAATACCACAATTTACATAACTGTTGGATATCGCTGGCGATAGCTCTTGATGAGCTCTGATTGATGTGAAAGACCAATTTTTTGGCACTGCAGGATGCTGCAGGGTTTTCTGGACAAATGTTCCAGTTGTGGCTGAGTTTGGGTACATAAAGAGGAATTCTATTGTTAACACCAGATAATAATGACTATCGTTGGGGATAGCTCTCAGATAGGATTTTATTTACGAAGCCAGTTTATCGGAGACCGTGTGGCTAGTATGAGTTGTAAGCTCTTAAAGGCCAGTGAGCCGAACGGGAAAGGGGAAGCTGACCCGCGTTAGTCTAGTATTGAACTGACGAATTGAGCAACGGGCAATAGCTGAACCGTACCTGCATTATGTCTGTCTGATTCGAATGCTTAAGTTATTGGCATCGTTGGAGCGCATAATGAGAGTCTTAGTCCTAGAGATTGAAAGACTAGGTATGCTCAAAGTTGACTGTCATGTCTCGGACCTTTGAATGGTGGTGGGACCCTGACAATCCGGTACATTAAGAATGTGCCCTGAGTGCACAAAACGTTTGGCCGCTGAGGCACTTGTTTGTGATATATTTAATGGTGCTTGAGTGGGTCTTCTTATGATATATCTATGTGTTAATACTATGCCTGTAGGGAAGGAATACCGCTTCCCGGGGAATGGTGTAAGGTCGTTATAAATTGTTCAGCTGAAAGCTGACCGTTGCCTTGTTTGCCGCCCTTGTGGTGGATTGTTCCCATGCAGGTGCTGGAGAGCCGAGCGGGAAATAGCGGGCTGAAACCCTTGATGCAATGATGACCCTTGAAGGTCAAGCGAAGAACTTTGTTGTTTTCATGTGTGGCCGGCCTTTGCGCTTATGTCTGTAAATTACAATTTTGAAGCATAACTGTAAGGCCTTAAGGCCATGACTTTTGTGTATTTTGTAAACATTCCTGATATATCTTTATATCTTACAAAGAAGTAGTTTTGAATTTAGGTTATTGTTTAGGTTGCATCTAAACCATTCAATAGTGCCCACTCTTTTAATATCCACCATCCAAGATATTTGAATTATCCTAAATTCTGAATCTATTGGTCTATCAACCCATCCCGTCACAGCTTTCTCATCCCATCAGCTTTTTGGACCCTCCCCCTAATGTTGTCTTCTCCCGTACGGTAAGCCATTCAAAAGAGACGTTTGTTTAATTTGAATGGCTTACTTTTGAGCCATAAAATATTCGGCGGCAAAACTCTCGCACAAACACCTGAAAGAAATCGCCCATCTCCCGCACAGCTTTCATCAAAATCGTGTCGCTTGTTGCCTCTCCTCTCCTTTAAAATGCACTCCAGTTCAGCAACTCTCCTCATTTTCAACATCCACATGTGATTTTTGAGGCGTCATCCTGGCCTGCGCAAGGGGGGATTCGCCCTGCTGGGAAATACATCGCCGCTAGCTTCCTTCTCATGAATGTGAGCCTTCATTCCATTGTCCAATCTCCAGCTCCAAGTTAAGGCATAGTCATTTCTGCGATCTCTAGCTCCAAGCAACGCCAACCTGCTTTTCCTTGCGATCTCCAGTTCGCAGGTAAGGATCTCCATCTTCCTTTTTTGGCTTGCAAGCTCCACAAACGGTACTTTCCTTTGTTTCACAGCTACCTCCTCTCTCTCTCTATGCAATACCCTGCATTCTCTTTCCCATGCAAGATCCATGCTCATCTATTCAGCATGTCCTACTCTGAATTGATTTTAGGTTTCAGCAAAGGAAAATGAGGTTTCCTTTGATTTCATGTCCTCTTTTGCTTCCATATACGACAACCTACTAGACACCTCTACGACACCACCGACGATCTATAAAATGGATTTTTAATCCTCTCTCTCTCTCTGTTAGTTCTGGAATGAGTGATAGCTTTGCAATTTCCCTACTCCTTTATTTTTCATGTCCTTTAGTTAAAAATTTCAGGTTTTAGAAAGAGATCTTAGAATTGATTTAGCAAGGACTATTTTGTTTAGTAATAGGGTTCTCTTAATTTTTAATCTTGATAAAAGAGAACGTCAGCTCTCCCATTTATGATTGTTTTAAGTTTTGTCTTTGGAAATTTATCTGTAAATCTATGAAACCAATTATTATGGTTTGGATTAGTCAAACAACAACACTCATGTTGAAGCTAAAATTTGACTTCAACGAAAGTTTGGAATTAGGGGTGTAGTCAACACCTACTTCTCCCAAGCTTTGACCTCTGACTGACAGTAAAGGACCAGAAACCGACCCAAATCCTCAGCTGAGAGGTGTCACCTCTAACTCGGAAGATCTCTGAGCACTTCCCCTCCAAAGCCAAATGCTGGGTTAAGAGCTCCTCAGAAAGCACTAGAAGATCTTAGGAAAATATGAAAGCTTGCCTTCTGAGGAGCCCCCGTGGGTCTATTTATAGCCTTTGCTGACCTGAAATTAATAAATTACCCTTGGCTGGTCTGCCAACAGCCAAACTCCGCTGTTCTAAGGAGCTAAATGTAGACCCTGAGGGTATACAGGTAATTTTACCTAAGGGCATCCAGGTAATTTCACCTTGGGTACTACCCGACGGAAGCCTTCCTGCTGAGAACTGAAGGCTCTCGCGCTTACGCCTTGTCGAGAGCTCTCCCGCCCTCACCAGGCGGGAGCTAAAAGGATATTGAAGAATGCGACAAGCTGTGCCTGCTCCCGCCCTCACAAGGCGCGAGCCTTCTCGCCCGCCCCTGGGCGGGAGTATGTCTCGGCCGAAACCCGTCCTGTCTTGGCGGGCATCGAGCTCTGCTCAACGAACTGTTTTCCCGAGCATGAGCACTCTCGCCTGCTCTATGCGAGAGCTCTTCCGTTCTAAACCTGCTCAACGAACGTCGAGCCCAGCTCGACGAGATCTGAGCTGAGCTCGACGAAAGTCGAGCTCAACCCTGATTGGGCGAGATCAGTTTTTCTTCACCTGATGCTAGCCCGAAGCTATCCCAAACCTGGCCGTGGGTGTTTCTGGGTCCCACTCAGTGAATATGGGGTTGTACACAATCCCCGCTCTTTTCGAGCTAGCCATGCGCTTGAAAAGACACGTCCAACCCTTTATATTTGTTGAGCATATGCTATTCTGAAAAGGAATCTTTTGGTGGGCCATCCCACGGCTATATATATATGAATCTGCTGATAGTTACAAATCCATCCATATCGTCGTCGCCCCCCTGTTGAGTCCTCCCACAATCTCGCAATGCGCCCTGAACGCACCGAGAAGCCGCTCTCGCAAGGCCTGCAAGACCGTATTGACGCGTCATAGGCGCGAGCCCGTGCCAAAAGCTCCCTGGTGGCCCCCTGGATGGCGAGAAAGGTGCCGGCTACAGAGCCCCCTAACTTAAGAAAAAGAAGAAGAAGAAGGCGAAGTCGGTCAGGCGAGACCTTTTGAGCGAGAACCGGAGCTCGCCTACCCCGACTCCAAGCCGCCCGGATAATCCTTCTCCTTTCCAGAAGGTATGTCTCCCCGATTCGCTGGCTATCGAGAACTGTGAACTGTTGTAGAAAAAGAAAGATCGATGACTAATACGGCGTACGTCTCGCAGGAGGCGATTCGAGATGCCGGCACCGAGTCCCCGCTGGTGCACCTAGAGTCGGCGCCTCTCCTCCCTAGGGATCCACCACGGGTCCCAGAGGCCACTCCTCCGGCTGACCCTCCGAGAACCCCAAGTAACCCTTTACCGCCATTTGGTCCAACTTTTCATTCCAATCCATTTGTTCTACTACTTCTAAATTAACTTCCCGCAGCGCGCGCTCCCGCAAGCCCGGGTCTCGCCACCCGGGGAAATGAAATCGTGCTTGTCAACCCTATCATCCTGGCGACTGATCTCGCCCTCCTGATGGGAGGAGTGGCAGTCGAACCCTTCGCTCCTTCACAGGGGCCTTGCCCTCCCGCGAGGGAGAGCGTCTCCCCCTTCCTCCTGGCCAGGCCGATACTATCACGCGCAAGACATTCCGCCCGGGGAGAGGCAATCCGCTCTACCTCCTCTTTGGAAAGGAACCCGAGGGGGAGCCAGGACCTTCTCGGCCGCCATCGGTCGATGGCTCTCGCCATGTTGCAGGTATGTGAGAAATCACCACTTCCTCTACTTTCTCCCTTGTTTATGTTGACTGGAACCATCTTTCTTTTACCAGAGGTTACGGAGCCCCGGGCGGGAGCCGAAGAGGAGGAAGATGAGGACGAAGATGAATATGAAGAAAGGGAAGATGCTGAGAGCTCCCCCTTCCCTTCTTCTGATGAGATGGAAGAGTTTCTGGATGCTGTCGGGAATGGTAGGAAACGACGAAAGAGGGTGGCGGCGCTTTTGTCGAAGCTCGCGTGACGGGAGCGAGCCAACGCCTCTGTAGTGAAGGAAATCTACGAGATGGTGTAGCGGCGAATGGCAGTCATGGAGCAGGACTATTCCCACCTCACCGGCGAGACGGAGTGGCAGGATACACTTTCCGCTGAGACGTCCCCGGGTCGACATGTCACGCAAATTTGTGATCAAGCGCTCCTGATCACCCTCGAGTGCACCGCCATGACGACTTACTTCAACCCGGGAGTGCCCCAAGGACGGGAAGACGAGGCTAAGGGCGATGGCGCTGGGAGCAGTATTGAACCATCGTGTATCTCCTCTTCTTCTCCCCACCCCTCGACCTACCCTTCTCGCTATGTACCCTTTCTTGAATTGCTTGTTGGACAATAACTAATGCTGGACTATTTTTATCATGTGGCTCTTGTCCGCGAGAACCCCCCCTTTATTTTATTTCTTTTTCGTCTTCTACTTTTTTGTTTTATGCTTTATTCTGTGGTGCATTGTGAGATCCTGTTGATCACCATCTTATCTATGGGTCGGGATCTTGCCTAGGGGTTCCCCCCTGCTAGCTTAGGCAACTAAAGGGTGTCAGAGCGGAAAGTGAGGCGCCGACTCCTCGAGACTTGACGATCGTACCCCCACCGTCTTTTGGGAAAAAATATCATTTCCACGCTTTTCTATAAATAGGCTGATCCACCTACCACATTTATTTCTCTGATCCGAAACCCTTGCCTCCTTCCTTGCCACTCTCACGCCTTTCTGCAACTTCACTTGCTTTTGCCACTTTCTCTCGTTCTCTCCCTCTTCCTAATAGTTCTCGCCTTGAACCCCTTAATCACGATGTCGGGCGAGAGTGAAGGCTGTTCCAACTGCGCGCAAGCATTCCTAAAGCACAAGTTTCCTCACTGCCGCCTGACCCTATACGAATATCAACTGATAACCACCAACTTCATCCCCGCCGGGTTCACTGCGAGAAACCCAGGCAACAATGACATGGTCAATCTTGCGCGAGAGGGGGAGCTCGCCATCCCCCTCAAACACTTTGAGGTGGGCTTCCGCCTCCCCCTCTGGACAGAGATATGCCAAGCCCTCCGATACTACGGGGTGGTTCCCGCACAAATCAACCCCAACTCGGTCTCCATCCTAGTAGCGTTCATCTGCTACATGCGAGCCGAACAGATAGAGTTCAGCCTGCCCATCTTTCGGAAGATATTCATCTTTCAGGCCAAGAGCGGTGGGGTGGTCTTCTTCTCAGGGTAGCTGCTCAAGACCCGTGACCTTGCCAACAAGAACCATCATTGGAGCGAGAAGTTCGTATACGTCTCAGGCGACTTCGACAACATTCCTCTCGCGCCCGTCCAGTATGACGACGCCGCCTACAATCCACCCACACTTGGGTCGCGCAAGAGCGCCATCCTTGAGTTCTTTGGGACCAAGGACTTCGACGTCCAGTTCCTCAAGAGGGACATCAACTCCCTTCATCCCGTACCTCCCGGCAAAGCTATGATCTCATCTTTACCATGCGATTCTATACTTTAAGATGTAAAGAGTTAATTATTGTTGATCTCGCAGGTGATCGAGAAATCCCTCTGCACTAGCCATTCGATGTGACCAGGGTTGCGACCGACCCCTTGGCCCTCGCGAAATCCGCAGCTCTCGCCTGCCGAGATGAGCCGGCTCCTCCCTCCAAATCCGGTGTCGGGAAGCGAAAGCCTAGCGCCTTATCCTCCGCCCCTTTTAAAAGATCCAAGCTAGCCGCTGCGAATAAGGGTAAGTCCTTGATGACATCTCCCACTCGAGCTGTTGCCGAGAGCGGGGCGACTACTATTGTTGAGGCTATCGCCAGGGCTCCTGCTGAGAACCTGTCAGCCGTAGGTGGAGCTGATGCCGAGAGGGCGGCCGCCGAGACTTCTGCCCAAGTCCCCCCAAGCCGATGTTGAGAGGGTATTAGAACTTTAGCTACTGTGACAAGTTCTTGGACGCGGAGGGGAAGCCCTTGATTCAGTGGGATCCCGAAGCCAACTGGGCCTCGATCTCTACCCTCCTTCCCAGCTGGACAGAGCAAGACGAAGTCACCGATGATGCCTTCGCGCTGGCCTATGGTATGCACAGTCGCGAGGACGCCGACCACTTCAACCCATCGCCCACCCTGCTCTTGGCCTTTGACTTGTTGAAGTTGGTGACCGGGCGGTCTGGCGGTCTGTTTTGGCGGGTTGAAGACCGGGCGGTCTGGCGGTTTCCCTTCAGCAGGTTGGTTGATGTGCTGTTGCTGTCTAGTAGCCGAGCGGTCTAGCTGTTTGTCTCAGCCGGCTTGGAGACCGGGTGGTCTAGCGGTCTCCCCTTGCGATCTCTCTTTCTCTCTGGTAGTAGCCGTACGGTTAGCCCTTCTGTCTAACCGCGCGGCTTGTGCGGTTTGTTCTGTATAGCCCGCCTAGTCCTGTAAATTTTTAGTCCCACATCTCTTATTTGTATTCTCTCATCTCTCCTCCATTCTATATAAGGGAGGGCATACCTTTGTAATAGATATCTTTTTGGATAATAAAACTTTCAATTATTCAAAGTTCCGGCTTGTTTTTTGTCGTTTGTTCGCTATTTTAACATGGTATCAGAGGACTCGATTTTCTCCGCTTGATTCTGTGCGCCCTCTCTGACTGCGCGACCTGTCCGCGCGGCTTGCTTCTTCTTCTCGCGACCTGTTCTCGCAGCTTGTTTCTTCCAGTCTGTGCCCTGTTCGCACGGCTTCTATCTCCGCCTGATTCTGGCTTGTTTCTCTCCTTGTCGTTGCCATTTGTGTGCGCGACCTCTTTGTTTCTCCTTCCTCTTAGTTCCCGCGACCTTTCTCTAAGTCGTAGCGGCCTGATCTCCTCTGTGTGGCTCTTCCTTTAGTCGCTCCTACTTATTAGTCGCCGCGACCTCCGATTTAGTCGCACGGCTTGTGCTTCCCTCTTATTCCCCTTTGCCTTGCTCTGCACCTTGGTCGTGGCCCTTCTTGCCGCTGGTGTGCTGTCACCGTGACCACTGAAATTTTTGGTTCCTCCCTTCATGGCTTTCATATACTCCTCAAATCCGTTCGCCTCGGTGGTCACGTCTTCTGGTAGTGCCCACGTTGTTACTCAAGAAAAATGGCTGATCGATACCGGTGCTACTAATCATATGACCGGCAATCTCCAGTGTTTTTCTCTCCTAGAAACACATGATCGGTTGCCCCCGGTTATTCTCGCTGAAGGCTCTTCATCATCGGTCCATGGGACGGGGATAGTTCATGTCACTCCGTCTCTTCGCTTGGCGGATACTCTCTACGTGCCCAAGTTTCCGTGCAACTTATTATCTGTTACCTCTCTGTGCAAGCAATTACAATGTCCCATCACATTTACTTCTACTTTTTGCTCTTTTCAGGATCCAGACTCCCAACGGACGATTTCTACTGGGACTGAGAGTGGCGGCCTATACTTCTTGGACAACATTTCCGCTTTCTCCACCTTCTCCTCCACCTCCACAGATCTTCTCCAATGGCATCTCCGCCTTTGTCATGCTCCTCCACGTCTTCTTCGTCAACTTCTACCCCAACCTCCTCCACAAAGTCCTCCGCTCAACTGTGAGGCCTGTCAGCTTGGCAAGCATCACCGCTCCTCCTTCCCTCCAAAATACGTTCGTGGATCTACCCGTCCGTTTGATCTCATCCACTCCGATGTTTGGGGTTCTTCTCCTACTCTTACCGTTGGTCGCGGTAGTTCATATTTTGTCACGTTCATTGATGATTTCTCTCGCTGTACGTGGGTGTATCTGTTAAAAGATCGCTCCGAATTATTCTCTATATGGATGTCCTTCTATCTCATGATCAAAACTCAGTTTAATGTTTCTATTAAAGTTTTTCGATCTGATAATGCCAAAGAATATATCAGTCATGACTTTTCTATCTTCTGCATGCAAAATGGGATTATTCATCAAACTAGTTGTGTCTATACTTCATAACAAAATGGTGTGGCAGAACGCAAAAATCGTCACCTTCTCGATGTCGCTCGCACCTTGATGACCCAGATGCATGTTCCTCGCTCCTATTGGGGCTATGCTGTTCTCCTTGCCTGCTACCTTATCAATCGCATTCCCTCCACGGTTCTATACGAAAAAACCCCATTCTCCATTCTGTATCCAGGCAAGGAACCGTTTCCTCTCCCTCTCCAAATCTTTGGATGCACTGCCTTTGTGCATGCCCCTTCTGCCACCCGTGATAAGCTCTCCCCTCGCTCCACCAAATGTGTCTTTTTGGGGTACTCCACCACTCAGAAAGGCTATTGTTGCTTTGATCCCGTCCTTCGTAAGCAGTTCGTCTCTGCTGACGTCACCTTCTTCGAGAATACCTCCTACTTCTCGGCTGACTCCTCTCCTCTTCTCCCAGCTTCTGATTCTCCTGCTGTTCCCTTCGTTCCCTCGTCTCCTACTGCGATCTCCACCCCTACACCGCCTCTTTCTCCCTCTTCTCCGCCACCATCTCCTTCATCTCCGCCGCCGTCGCTCTCTACTCCCGGGCCAGCTCTCTCTTCCACGGATGCTCCGGATACCGAGGGACCCGCTGACCTAGATCTTCCTATAGCTCTTCGCAAAGGGGTGCAGACGTGTACCCTACACCCCCTTGTTGTTGTTGTTTCATATGGTTGTCTTACCCCTTCTCGCAGGGCTTTTGCACTAGCTATCTCTGCCACTGCCACACCCCGCTCCTACTAGGAGGCCCTTACTATTCCTCATTGGAAGATGGTCATGGATGAGTAAATGGCGACCCTAACTGAGCGGGGTACCTGGACTCTTGTTCCTCCTCCCTTCGGCACTGATGTTGTTGGTTGTCGCTGGGTCTTTGTGGTCAAATTTGGCCCAGACGGCACTGTGGATCGTTATAAGGCTCGCCTTGTTACTAAGGGATTTACTCAGACCTATGGGGTTGATTACTTTGACACCCTCTCCCCCGTGGCTCATCTCAGCACTATCCGGGTCCTTCTCTCTGTGGCGGTAAATAGGGATTGGCTTATTTCCCAGCTGGATGTCAAGAATGCCTTCCTTTATGGTGATCTTCAGGAGTCCGTCTACATGGAGCAACCTCCTGGGTATGTTGCTCAGGAGGAGACACGAGTATGTCGGCTAAAGAAGGCAATCTATGGCCTCAAGCAGAGCCCTCGAGCTTGGTTTGACAAGTTCAGCGGCAACGTGGAGGCCGTTGATTTTGTGCGAAGCTCTGCCGATCACTCTCTCTTTATTCGCAAAACCCCCTCAGGGATGGTTGTTCTTGTTGTGTACGTCGATGATATTCTTCTCACTGGCGATGACCAGGAAGGGGTAGCCCTGACAAAGCGACATCTTCGTCAACATCTGGTCACGAAAGATATGGGCTCTCCAAAGTACTTTCTGGGGATCGAAATCTCTCAGAAGCCAGACTCATTAGTTCTCTCCCAGCGTAAGTATGTCCTTGATCTTTTAAAAGAGGCAGGATTGACTGGAGCAAAACCTGCTAGATGCCCCATGGCAACTAGAGAAGACAAAACCTGGACAGATGATTCACCTCCTCTTTCAGATAGTTCACGGTACAGGCGTCTGGTTGGTAAGCTCATATATCTCACAGTGACCAGGCCCGACATTTCCTATGTTGTGGGCAAGGTGAGTCAATTCATGCAAGCACCTAGGGAGTGCCATCTATAGTCCGCCTTGCGGATCTTGGAGTATGTCAAAGCAGCGCCTAGGAAAAGATTACTTTTTCAGAAGAATGGTCATCTGAGGGTTGAAGCATACTCAGATGCAAGTTATGCTGATGACAAAGGGGATCGCAAGTCAACCTCGGGTTTTTGCACCTTTGTTGGGGGAAATTTGGTGAGCTGGAAGAGCAAGAAGCAGTCTGTTGTCTCCAGGTCCAGTGCAAAAGCTGAGTATCGCAGTATGGCGTCGACCACTTGTGAGTTAAAATGGCTACGGACTCTCATGCTAGATTTAGGAGAAGTCTACAACCATCCTCTACCTATGTTCTGTGATAACAAGGCTACCATATACATCTCCAAAAATCCGGTCTTCCATGAAAGAACCAAGCACATTGAGGTCGACTGTCATTTCATTCGTGAAGAGATCTTAAAGGAACAAATTTGCACTCCCTTTGTCACTTCTGATAAAGAGCTGACTGACATCTTCACCAAGCTAGTTTCTGCCTCGTTTCTTCATATTTGTGACAAGCTGGGCATGATCGATATATATGCTCCAGCTTGAGGGGGAGTGTTGAAGTTGGTGACCGGGCGGTCTGGTGGTCTGTCTTGGCGGGTTGAAGACCGAGCGGTCTGGCGGTTTCCCTTCAGCAGGTTGGTTGATGTGCTGTTGCTGTCTGGTAGCCGAGCGGTCTAGCCGTTTGTCTCAGTCGGCTTAGAGACTGGGCGGTCTAGCGGTCTCCCCTTGCGATCTCTCTTTCTCTCTGTTAGTAGCCGTGTGGTTAGCCCTTCTGTCTAACCGCGTGGCTTGTGCGGTTTGTTCTGTATAGTCCGCCTAGTCCTGTAAATTTTTAGTCCCACATCTCTTATTTGTATTCTGTCATCTCTCCTCCATTCTATATAAGGGAGGGCATACCTTTGTAATAGATATCTTTTTGGATAATAAAACTTTCAATTATTCAAAGTTCCGGCTTGTTTTTAGTCGTTTGTTCGCTATTTTAACAGAATCCATCCGGGCCTTGATGTGCGGGATTGAGCTCGCGCATATGTGTGCGCGCCGAAGCATCACCATAGACCGCAACTTCGCCAATATGCATAAGGCGAGAGACGAGGCGGTGGCCAATGCGGCCACCCTTAAGTTCGAGCTGGCGGATGCCCATCGGCTTTTATATCTACGCTTGGTGGATGAGGTAAGCGAGATCCTCCAAGGCTTCTCACTCCCACCTTAGTTCATAATCTGCTTTCACTTTCCTTCTTTATGTGCTGACGAGCTTTCTTCTGCGCACAGGACTCCTCCCAAAGCATGCTGCTTCATGCAAAGCTGGCCGGTCTTGAATATAAGAACGTCCTGCTGAAGGCCCAGCTCCAATGCGCGGAAGCGGCTGTGGCTGTGATCCCGCGCTGGACGAGAGGCTAAGGAGCCTCCACTACTCTGAGTACGACATCGACAAGCTGCTGCAGGTCAACGCCCAGAAAACGGCCAGGCTGACGATAGATACGCTGCGAGATGTGGGGTGTCTGAATGAGGGCGGCGAGATCATCACAGACTGCAGGCTTCTCCCTTGGCTTTTTGAGCCTGTCCCCAAGCCCCCGGGAGCACCCTATTCCCCTCCCTCGAATGTCTTGAAGCCTCCTGTTATAGCTGGAGAGACATCCAACGAGAGCTCGGGCGGTAGCTCTGGCGAGAGCTCAAGCGGGGAATCCGGCGAAACCCCCTGAAGATCTTTGTTGCTCCTCTTATTGCGAACTTTTTTTTGTTCTTTTTGAATGCGCGAGATGTTCTTGCATGTAATCATTTTTTTGAACACATTCGTATATATATGATCAGTTTTATACTTCTCGTCTTCTTATAAAATCAATTTATAGTGTCCAATGCTTCTCAAGTGCGTTCTCGCCGAGGCCCTCGGCCTCATTAGGAGAGTCGTACCCCTTAGTGATAGATTAATTGGTGGAACCTTGCTGAGAGTTCAAGGCCCATCGTGTTTTTGCCGAGTGCCTTCCGCCGAGAGCCTTTTGTCGAAAACGCCGACCATAGGTTCTTAAGAGAGGCGTCGCCCCTTTGCAGTACGCGAACGAACGGAGTTTTGCCGAGAACTTCCCGCTGTCCGGCCAAGAGCTTCGCGCTAAAGGCCCCATGCCGAGAACTCCCTTTGCCGAGAACCTCTTGCTGAGACCCTCCTGCTCAAAGAGGTTCTCAAACTCTTTCCTCTGTCTCCCAGGTGCGCCTCCTGTCCTGCCTGGTTGAATGAGAGCCCGGACAGCAAGTCTACCCAGAGCCGAGCCTCGCTCGGGATGGTGCAAAAGTTTCCATGTTGAAGAATCTCTAAGAGCAAATCCTTTCCCCCAGGTGTACCTTCCGCCCTGCCCAGCTGATGAGAGCCTGAGCAGCGAGTCTACCCGGGGCCGAGCAGCACTCGGGGTGTCCCTTACCCCCACAGGCGAGCCTTCAGACTTACCAGCTAGTGAAAGCCTACGCAGCGGGTTTACCTGGGGCCGAGCCAGGCTCGGGGTAGTGTAAAAGCTGACAAGCCGAAGTATCTCCTTGAACATTTCCAAGACCAAGTTCTTTCCCCCCAAGTGTGCCTACTTCCCTGCCCAGTTAATCAGAGCCTGAGCAGCGAGTCTACCCAGGGCCGAGCAGCACTCGGGGTGTCCCTTACCCCCACAGGCGAGCCTTTAGACCTACCAGCTAGTGAGAGCCTGCGCAGCGGGTCTACCTGGGGCCGAGCCAGGCTCGAGGTAGTGCAAAAGTTTCCAAGCCGAAGTATCTTCAAGAACAAATCCTTTACCCCCAGGTGTGCCTTCTGCCCTACCCAGCTGATGAGAGCCTAAGCAGCGAGTCTACCCGGGGTCGAGCAGCACTCGGGGTGTCCCTTACCCCTATAGGCGAGCCTTCAGACCTGTCAACTAGTAAGAGCCTGCGCAACGGGTCTACCTGGGGCCGAGCCAGGCTCGGGGTAGTGCAAAAGTTTCCAAGCCGAAGTATCTTCAAGAACAAACCCTTTCCCCCCATGTGTGCCTTCCGCCCTACCCATCTGATGAGAGCCTAAGTAGCGAGTCTACCCGGGGATGAGCAGCACTCGGGGTGTCCCTTACCCCCACAGGCGAGCCTTCAGACCTGCCAGCTAGTGAGAGCCTATGCAGCAGGTCTACCTGGGGCCGAGCCAGGCTCAGGGTAGTGCAAAAGTTTCCAAGCCGAAGTATCTTCAAGAATAAATCCTTTCCCCCCAGGTGTGCCTTCTGCCCTACCCAGCTGATGAGAGCCTGAGCAGCGAGTCTACCTGGGGCCGAGCAGCACTCGAGGTGTCCCTTATCCCCACAGGCGAGCCTTCAGACATACCAGCTAGTGAGAGCCTGCGCAGCAGGTCTACCTGGGGCCAAGCCAGGCTCGGGATAGTGCAAAAGCTTCCAAGACAAGGTATCTCCATGAACAAATCCTTTCCCCCCCCAGGTGTGCCTTCCGCCCTACCCAGCTGATGAGAGCCTGAGCAGCGAGTCTACCCGGGGCCAAGCAGCACTCGGGGTATCCCTTACCCCTACAGGCGAGCCTTAAGACCTGCCAGCTAGTGAGAGTCTGCGCAGCGGGTCTACTTGGAGTCGAGCTAGGCTCGGGGTAGTGCAAAAGTTTCCAAGCTGAAGTATCTTCAAGAACAAACCCTTTCCCCCCATGTGTGCCTTTTGCCCTACCCAGCTGATGAGAGCCTGAGCAACGAGTTTACTCGGGGCCGAGCAGCACTCAGGGTGTCCCTTACCGCCACAGGCGAGCCTTCGGACCTGCCAGCAAGTGAGAGCCTGCGCAGCAGGTCTACCTGGGGCCGAGCCAGACTCGGGGTAGTGCAAAAGTTTTTAAGCTGAAGTATCTTCAAGAACAAATCCTTTCCCCCTAGGTGTGCCTTCTGCCCTACCCAGCTAATGAGAGCCTGAACAGCGAGTCTACCCGGGGCCGAGTAGCACTCGGGGTGTCCCTTACCCCCACAGGGGAGCCTTCGGACCTGCCAGCTAGTGAGATCCTGCACAGCGGGTCTACCTGGGGCCGAGCTAGGCTCGAGGTAGTGCAAAAGCTTCCAAGCCGAGGTATCTCCATGAACAAATCCTTTCCCCCCAGGTGTGCCTTCCGCCCTACCCAGCTAATGAGAGCCTGAACAACGAGTCTACCTAGGGCCGAGCAGCACTCGGAGTTACCCTTACCCCCACAGGCGAGCCTTCGGACCTGCCAGCTAGTGAGAGCTAGCACAACGGGTCTACTTGGGGCCGAGCCAGGCTCAGGGTAGTGCAAACATCTAATCTCCTTACCATCAGAATTTCACAATAGGTAAAGCAAAAACAAGTTAGTGAATGTAATATAATAAACTTGACTTTGAATATACAATTTCACCTCCCCCCCCATGGGTAAAAGCGTTTTAGGTCGTCACCGCTCCAGGTGTGGCTCATGGACTTCCCCTCCACATCCTGGAGGTGGTAACCTCCCGTTCTCAGGACCCTTTCAACAATGTAAGTCCCTTCCCAATTTGAGTTAAGC
The DNA here is from genome assembly GCA_039513925.1 of Platanthera zijinensis. Taxonomy (NCBI): domain Eukaryota; kingdom Viridiplantae; phylum Streptophyta; class Magnoliopsida; order Asparagales; family Orchidaceae; genus Platanthera; species Platanthera zijinensis. The sequence goes on along the minus strand of CM077078.1, from coordinate 254,639,858 downwards.
TTGCCCACAGGGGCTGATCTCCCCGCAGCATCAACTTTCTTTAGCACCAGATCTTCTTCCGCGAATTGCTGATTCTGATATGCTTGTCAAAGTATTTTGCCATCCGCCATTTGATTTCCTCCTTCCTGATAGCTGTGACATCGCGCAGCTCTTCCACCAGTTCCAAAGAGAGGCGCAACTCCCCCTCATTCTCCAGCCTCCAAACCTCATCTCCTTCACCCGCGACCGCAACCCGGGGGGACCGAACCTCAAACTCCACGGGCTGGACCGCCTCACACCCATGAGAAAGTTTGAAGGGGGTCTCACCGGTGGCTGTGTTTGGGGTTGTCTGCAAGGCCCATAATACTGAGGGGAGCTGTTCCACCCAATTCCCCCTCAAGTTCTCCACCTTCTTCTTGAGCAAGCCTACGATGATCTTGTTTGCCGCCTCCACCTGGCCATTACTCCTGGGGTGGTGGACGAAGGCAAACCTAAGGTTTATCCCTAGTTGGGTGCAGAAGCTGATGAACTCCTCACTAGCAAACTGGGGGTCATTATCTGTCACTATCACCTGGGGAAACCCGTGTCTGCATATGATCTCCTCCCAAACAAAATTCCTGATTACTTGGGAGGTGACCTTGGCTAGCGCCTTGACCTCCAGCCACTTCAAAAAGTAGTCAATCATGAATAGAAGAAACCTTCTCTTCCCACTGGTCGGAGGAAAAGGCCCAACCAGATCCATCCCCCAGATGCACGAAAGGCCATGGCGCCGCGATGCTTCGGAGCCTTTGAGCGGGCAAGAGCAGGGAGGGGGCATTCAGTTGACACTTTCGACACCTCCTCGTAAACTCGGCTGCATCCTTCCTCAGGGTCCGCCATAAATACCATTTCCTGATAACCCTGGCTTCCAACGTCCTACCCCCCGAAATACTGCCGCATTCGCCGGAGTGTACTTCTTCTAAGATCCTTGAGATCTCTTCCTCTATCACGCACCTTGCCAGGAGCCCTGAAAACATCTTCCGATGCAACCTCCCTTCAAGTATTAGGTAATGAGCCACTTTGTGCTTGAAGCTCTTTGCGTCCTTGGTCCCTTCCGGAAGCTTGCCAGTGGCCAGGAAGGTCACGAATGGATCCACCCATGAGGGTCGCCGATCAACTTCCATCAACTCTCCTTCCTCGATCGCCGGTCGAAATAGCTCAGTCAGGGTTCCTCCTCCCCGAGGCCAAACTTAGCCAACCAATCGGCTGCTACACTCTCCTCCCTGGGAACATGTTGGATTGAGAATGTCCGGAACCCTCCGATGATCACCCTTACCTTGGATAGGTATTTCACAAGGGTGGGCTCCCGTGCTTCGAACTCTCCTCGGACCTGCGATGCCACCACCAACGAGTCCGTGAATACCTCCACATCATGGATCTCAAGCTCCCTTGCCAAACGGAGGCCGGCTATCACGGCCTCGTACTCCGCTTGGTTATTAGTGACCGGGAAGTGCAAGACCACAACTTGTTCTATAGTGACCCCGTGAGGGCATATCAACACTACTCCCCCCTAAGGGAATGTTTCTCCAAAGCCCCGTCAACCATCATCTTCCAGGCCCCCTGTGGTCGCGGCTCCTCAGCCCAAACCTCAACAACGTAGTCATCTAAGAAGTCATCCACTACTTGCGCCTTAATGGAGAGCCTTGGCACAAATGAGATGTCAAACTTACTCAACTCAATAGACCACTTGGCCAACCGTCCTGAGTGTTCCACTCCTTCGAAAATAATATGAAGAGGATGGTATATCACCACCTTGATCGAGTGGGCTTGGAAGTACGGCCGAAGCTTCCTGGCCAAAATGATTAAAGTATACGTCAGCTTTTATAAAATGGGGTAGTGGAGCTCCGCCTTCTTCAGGATCCTACTAACATAGTAGATATGCAATTGTTTTTTTCCCTCTTCCCTGATAAGAACGGAGCTTACGGCCTCTGCTCTTACCCCCAGATACAGGGCTAGATCCTCCCTCTTCTTTAAGATTTGAAGTAGCGACGCCTGAGAGAGTTAGTTCTTCAGTATTTGGAAAGCCTCTTTACACTCGGTGGTCCATTCAAATTTTTGATTACCCCACAACACCTTGAAGAATGATGAGCATTTCTCTCCCGACCTGGAGAGGAACCTGCTTAGCCCGGCTAGCTTGCCTGTCAAGCGTTGGACCTCCTTAGCATTGTGTGGTGACTCTAGCTCTAGGATGGACTTTACCTTGTCTGGGTTAGGCTCCACCCCTGCTGGGGTCAGAAGATGTCCAAGGAACTTCCCTCGACTTGCCCCGAAGACACACTTCAGGGGATTCAGCCTCATCTTGAACTTCCGCAGGATAGCGAATGTATCCTCCAGGTCACGTAAGTGCGAGTCCACACCCTTGCTTTTTACCATGAGATTGTCAACATAAACCTCCAGGTTCCTCCCCTTTTGGCCCTAAAAGACTCGATCCATCATGTGCTGGTAGGTAGCCCTTGCATTCTTCAGCCTAAAGGGCATCAGTTTATAATTGAAGCATCCCTCCCTCGTGATGAAGGAGACATCCTTGACACCAGGAGGGTGTATTAGGATCTGGTGGTAACCTGAAAAAGCATCTAAAAAACTCATAATAGAAAAACCAACGGCTGAATCAGCCAGCGCGTCGATCCGAGGCAGGGGGTAGCATTCCTTGGGGCATGATTTATTTAATAAAGAAAAGTCTATACACATGCGCCATTTTCCACCCCCTTCTTTACCATTACCACGTTGGAGATCCAGCCCGGATACTGGATCTCTGAGATGAAGCCGACCTCCAGAAGCTTCTTGACCTCCTCACGGATGGGCTCCTCCAGCTTGGTAGCGATGGTCCTTATCTTCTGGCAAATGGACGCGTTCGGGGGTCTAGGTTCAGGCGGTGGCAGGCTACATTCGCATCGATGCCCGACATGTCAGCTGCGCTCCAAGCAAAGATGTCAACGTTACTCTGGATGCACGCCCGCATCCGCTCCTGATCCTCAGGACCTAAGCCCCCGCTGATCCGCACTCTTTGCACCTGGTCGGTGATGGTGAAGACTTCCATCTCCACTGTTGGTACCCTAGTTTGATTTGAGTTTAGTCCTCTCCTTTGTGCTCCTTGACCCAAGAAATATCTATGGTCAATGGTTAGAAGTCTAGCGGTAGAGTCCTCGCTTTTCCAAATTGAGAATTTGGTTAAGTAGGTTTTTCGTTCGACTATAGTCGAACGCCGCTCGACTATCGTCTATCGGCTGATCGACGATCGTCTATCAGTTGGTCGACGCTTTGTCCGCGCTGATAGTTCGACTATCTGTTGATAGGTCGACTATCTGTTCTGCGCTGATAGTTCGACTATCTGTTGATAGGTCGACTATCTGTTCTGCGCTGATAGTTCGACTATCTGTTGATAGGTCGACTATCTGTTCTGCGCTGATAGGTCGACTATCTGTTGATAGATCGACTATCTGTCTTCTAAGGTAGGTCGACTATCTGCTTGATAGGTCGACTATCTCTGTGCGCTTGATAGTTCGACTATCTGTCCTAGATAGATCGACTATCTGATAGTTCGACTATCTGTTCTGATAGGTCGACTATCTGCCGAGGTAGTTCGACTATCTTCTTCGATAGGTCAACTATCTGGATCGTTCGACTATCTGCCCGATAGATCGACAATCTCCGTGCGTCGGTCGACGATCTCCGAAGGTCGTTCGACGTTTTCTGCCTGCTTTTATATTTTGTATTTATTTATTATATTTAATTAATTAATACATTTTCTGGCACATTATTTTAAGCTGTATGATAAAGTTTCCAGGCAATATTTGCTCCATTTCTTTTTGCCTGAGTCAAATCTTTTTAAGATAAAGTTGTTTGTCTTATTAGCTGTCTTTGTAAATTACTTTATCTACTGACAGCCCTTTATAGCCGTTGGACTGAAAAGTCTTCTTCTTTGCTATAAAGAGATTACTTCTGATGTGACTTTATTTAGTCCTTTGTTATTTGATTTGGTCCTGCAGCTTCTTAGAAAAAGGGTTATTCCTTTTATAGAATGTTTTGCTGCAGAGATGTTTCTGTCTTCTTGATATTTACAGCCCAGGTCTCAAGGCTCAGAAGAAGACAAATAATTCAAATGGAAGAGAGCCGTTGCTTGCTGATGATTATATAAAGAACCCTTTGAAGAAGGATTGAAGCTAGTGTAACACATATTCTTAAGCACTCAAGCCTTCGTCAAGTTCAAGCCTCCTGCTCTCAGCAAACTCCATCTAACTGAGAAGTGTTAAGATTTTCATTTCTTCTTCAACCTGAGTTCTCCTGCTTTCAGGAAGTTCAGACTCAGAGATCCTTTGAAGAAGAAGAAGAAGAAGAATAGCTGCTTGAAGAGATTTCTTTTTGTTATTTATTTTCTTCCTGTAGCTTTTCCTTCAGAACTTTCTGAAGAGTTTTCTGCACTGAAGCAAGACTTCACCTGGACATCTTTGAGCCAGGGGGAGCCTTGATTCTTTAGAGCATTCTAGCTCAGTGCAAGTTTTTGTGCTTCTCTAATCTATTGTAAAATAGAGAAGACATCTTAACCTTCTTCCCCCTCCTGTACAGGGTTATTACTCCCTTCAAAAGTATCCCTTGGTGGCAGGGCACCTGATCAAAAACCTGTGCTTGGTTTTTAGACACCTGATCAAAAGTCTAAAGGTTTTCTGAATCTACCTGAAGCAGATTCTGTTGGTGGCAGGGCACCTGATCAAAAACCTGAGTGGATTCCTACCGTGTGGGTAGAAGAGTGGACGTACCCAAGTTGTTTGGGGAACCACTATAAATTTCCTTGTGTCGTCTGGATTCCATTGTTTAATTGCTGTATTGTGGCTGTGAGTAGATATAACTAGGATTGCTAGTTGCTGATTAGGTTTTTCCAAGCTTAACTGTAATTACAGTTAGCTTGAGTTTGTACACATCACTTGTGTTAGGCTTTAAGGTTAAATCAATATCTATAATCTTTCATTCCGCACTTCACTCCAAGGGAGTTAGGTAGACCATTAAGTTTTGTCTAGTGCAAAATTTGATAACTCTATTCACCCCCCCTCTAGAGTAGTATCTATCCCTTCACTTTCAATTGGTATCAGAGCGAGGTTGACTGACTGAATAGGCTAACACCTAAGTCACAAGATCCTGATAGATACCAAGAGCTTATAGATATTCACTATCATGGCCCAGTCTAAGGATTATTCAAGCACCAGACCTCCAGCATGCAACTTAGCTAAGTTTGGCATCTGGAAGGCAAGGATAAAACTTTATATGAATTCTATTGATGAAAGTATTTTTGCTTCTATTTTGTCAGGTCCCCCAAGAGCACCTGCTGCTGCCACTGCCTCATCATCTGATATGAGTGCAGTGCCTCCTCCAGATTATAATGATGAGTACAAGAAGGCCAAAATAGCAGATGCCAAGGCAATGAACATACTGGCTCAGACAATGTCTGATGAGGTGTTCCAGAAGGTGGCTGACTGCTCCTCAGCTAAGGCCATGTGGGACACACTGAACCAGATTGTAGCTGGTTCAGCTGATGAAAGGAAGGACAGAAGGTCCAACCTGATCTCACAGTACGAGAACTTCAAGAAAACTGATGCTGAATCAGTTGAAGCTATGTACACCAGGCTCAGCTCAATCATCAATGAGCTGAGGACCCTGGACAAGGACATATCATTGACAGAGGTCAATGATAAGATTCTTATGTGCTTCCCTAGCACATGGGATCTAAGAATCTGGCCCATCAAAGAAGCCAGAAGTACTAATGAGATCTCAACTGAAGCTCTCCTCGGCAAGCTCAAGTCTTTTGAGCAAGTGCTGAAGACCAGAGAAGCAGAAGCTGAAGCAAAGACCCCCACTCCAACAAGAAAAGAGCAATCTCTAGCTCTCAAGGCTGCAGATGTTTCTGAAAGCAGCCAATCTAATGAGGAACTTATGGCACTGTTTGCCAAAAGGTTTCTCAAGATGGGAAGAAAGGAGTTCAGAAAGAAGTCTTCACGCTATGAAGACAAACCAAGGTATGATCGCTCTCCTGCTAAAGAAATTATCTGCTATGGTTGCAGGAAGCCTGGACACATCTTGCCAGAGTGTCCAGAGGAGAAGAACAAAGACAAGAGAAAAGATAAAGAACAGCACAGGAAGCACTCTAAGTCATCCTCCTACAAAAACAAAAAGAAGGAGAGAGGTTTCATTGCTGAAACCTGGAGTGATTCTGATGAAGAATCCTCCTCATCAAGCTCCAGTGAAGATGAGGAAGAGAAGAAGGCAAAAGAAATTTGCCTAATGACAATAGATACCTGCAGCAACCACTCTGCTGCAGAGAGTTCTGATTCTGATGAAGAAATGCCTACTGAAGATGAGGTACTTTCTTCTTATGATTTTACTTCAGAAGAATTTAAAGTAGAATTTAAATCTTTATGCTTAGATTTAATTAGCTCAGAAAAGGAAATAAAAGAGCTTAGAAATAGGTTAGCTGACTCAGAATCAATAGCCTCTGAAAACATTAGGATAAAGGAAGAACTCACTACTTGTAGTGAAGAAATCAAATTTCTTAAAGTAGAGTTAGCTAAGTCTAAGAGATTAGAAGAATCCCTTAATGGTAGAAGCCTTAAGCTGTTAGAAATTACCAGCATGACTAACACTAGGTCAGGTAATGATAAACTAGGCTTAGGAGCTTCTCCTAGTGAACCCCCAGTCCTTCTTAAAAATAATCTTTCAACTCCAGTGAACTTCATTTCAGCTAGTGGAAAGAAGAACACTGAGCAAGTAAACCTTGTTAATAAAACCTTAAATAAAGCTAAGAGAGAAAAGAGAAAGAAGTTTTTTAAAGAAATGCAAAGAGCGTCGAACGCCGCTCGACGATCGGAAGCTCCATGGTCGAACGAAGCTCGACGATCTGAGCGCCCATCGTCGAACGTCGATCGACGATTTCAATATGATTTTCAAAATCATCATCAATTCCATAGAAACCTAAATGAGAATAGAAACCCTAGGTTTGTTGACCCATCATCAGCATGGAGAATTCCACCTAGGAGATCTCACCCACTAGGTTATCACCCTCAGCCTGCATTCTCATATATTTCCAGTTTTTCTTATGTGAAAAACAAGGGACCCAAGGTTACCTGGGTCCACTCTGTCTAAATAATTGTATTGCAGGTGAAGGCCTATCCAATCACTCAAAATAAGTGGTATTTGGATAGTGGATGCTCTAAGCATATGACAGGAAATAAAGATCTACTGTCAAAGTTCAAAGCTAAGCTCGGCCCAAAGGTTATCTTTGGAGACTCCAGCTGTGGTCAGACATAAGGCTATGGCAAGATCACAATTGGAGCAGTTACTTTCAAGAGAGTTGCTTATGTCAATGGACTGAAGCATAATCTGATTTCAGTCAACCAGCTGTGTGATGCTGGCTACCAGGTTTCATTTTCTAACTCCTCTTGCAACATTACTTTAAATAATAATATTGTTTTAGTAGGTATTAGAATAGGTAACATTTATTTAGTAGATTTCAATTCATCTCACTCTGAAATCTGCCTGTTTAATGAAGTAACCCTTAATAATAATTCCCTATGGCATAAAAGGCTTAGTCATGTAAACCTTAAAAATATATCTAGGTTATCTAAGCACAACCTTGTTAGAGGTTTACCTTCTTGCCCCTACAAGAAGGAGAGCCTATGCAAGGCTTGTCAGCTAGGCAAGCAAACCAAGAATTCTTTTAAATCTGTAAATAAAAGTGATTCTCCTAGAATCCTGTATTTATTACATTTGGACCTTTTTGGCCCAATAAATGTACAGAGTTTAGGAGGGAAGTATTACACTTTAGTAATTGTAGATGACTTCTATAGGTTCAGTTGGGTTTTCTTTTTGAGAACTAAGTCTGATAACTTCAAAGCCCTTACAGACTTTCTATTATGTGTGCAGACTGAGTACTCTACTCATGTGGCCTTGATCAGAAGTGATCATGGTACTGAGTTTGACTCTCTTCTCATGCAAGAATTCTGTGAGAGAGAAGGTATCAAACATAGCTTCTCAGCTCCTAGAACTCCTCAACAAAATGGGGTAGTTGAAAGGAAAAACAGAACACTCATTGAAGCTGCTAGCACATTGTTGGCAGATGCTAACATGCCTCTCTCCTATTGGGCAGAAGCTGTTAGTACAGCCAACTATGTCTTGAATAGAAGTTTGATACACAAACTTAAGTGTAAAACTCCTTATGAGTTGCTTAAAGGAAAGAAACCAAAAATTAATTACTTTAGAATTTTTGGCTGTATTGTTTATATTCATAATAATAATAAAGAATATATTAGAAAGTTTGAAGCAAAAGCTTCAATGGGAATCATGCTTGGATATTCCCAAGTAAGCAAAGCTTATAGGGTTTATAACAAATCAACCTGTAAGATAGAAGAATCTGTGCATGTGACTTTTGATGAGTCTCAGATGTTTTACAAGGAGAAAGAAAATTCTCCTTCCTCCAGTTCTTTGCAGGTACATGATGCCCCTCAAGAAATTCTTCAACTATCAACTCTTCAGATCACTGAATCAGACAGTGATGAAGACATTGCTGAAGCTGTTGAAGCTGTTGTTGTACCACCAACAGTAGATCAAATTCCTCCTGAGGAATTAATCCCAACTGTTGCTGAAGATCACATCCCACCTGCTGATATTGTCACACTTAGAGATCACCCCACATCTCAAGTGATTGGAGACATATCAGCTGGTGTGCAAACAAGACATCAGTTAAGACAGGATGTGATGCATGCTTGTTTCCTCTCACAGGTTGAGCCCCTCACCTTTAAAGATGCAGAGCTAGATCCCCACTAGATCATTGCAATGCAAGAGGAGCTCAATCAGTTTGAGAGATGTAAAGTTTGGACTTTGGTTCCAAGACCTAAAGGCCAACTGATCATAGGCACCAAGTGGGTGTATAGAAACAAGCTAGATGCAAATGGAATTATAGTAAGGAATAAAGCTAGGCTTGTAGCTCAGGGCTACAGACAGGAGGAAGGTATAGACTATGACCAAACCTTTGCTTCTGTTGCAAGGCTAGAAGCAATAAGGATCTTCTTGGCCTATGCAGCCTACATGAAGTTTAAGGTGTTCCAAATGGATGTCAAAAGTGCATTCTTAAATGGTGAGCTTAAGGAAGAGGTGTTTGTTGAACAACCACCAGGGTTTGTTTCTTCAACTCAGCCCTCACATGTGTTTAAGTTGCAGAAAGCTCTTTATGGACTAAAGCAAGCTCCTAGGGCCTGGTATGAGACCTTAGCTAGTTTCCTGTTAGAGCACAACTTCACTAGGGGAGTAGTTGATAGAACCCTTTTCGTCAAGCATCACAAGGACACAATCCTGTTAGTTCAGGTGTATGTAGATGATATTATTTTTGGCTCCACTGATCCCAAACTTTGCAAAAGGTTTTTTGACCTGATGCACTCTAAGTTTGAGATGAGTAGCATGGGTGTGCTGTCTTACTTTCTTGGTATCCAAGTTAAGCAAGATGCTGATGATATCTTCATCTCCCAATCCAAATATGCCAAGGAGTTGGTAAAGAAATTTGGGATGGCTGATGCTTCAGCAATGCCTACACCCATGGCTACTAATGTAGTTATTGATTCTGATGATCACGGCAAGCCAGTTGATCAAAAGAATTATAGGGCCATTGTTGGTTCCCTATTATATCTAACTGCAAGTAGGCCAGATATAATGTTTGCTACATGCCTTTGTGCTAGATTTCAGGTCAACCCCAAGGAATCTCATCTGATTCTTCTAAAGAGAATCCTGAGATACCTGAAAGGATGTCCAGATCTAGGACTTTGGTACCCAGCTGAGTCAGAGTTTGAATTAATTGGATATTCTGATTCTGATTATGCTGGTTGCAGAGTTGACAGGAAGAGCACCTCAGGAACTTGCCAGTTCCTGGGAGAGAGATTGGTCTCTTGGTTCTGTAAGAAGCAGGCTTCTGTCTCAACTTCAACTGCAGAGGCTGAATATATAGCTGCTGCTAGTTGTTGTTCACAGATCCTGTGGATTCAAAACCAGCTTGTGGATTATGGTTACTCACACAAGAACACCAAGATCATGTGTGATAGTACCAGTGCTATCTCAATTGCACAAAATCCAGTGCACCACTCTAGAACGAAGCACATTGAGATTAGGCACCATTTCCTGAGAGATTGTGTGGAAAAGAACAAGATCTGTCTTGAGTTCATATCCACTGAGTTTCAGAGAGGTGATATATTCACCAAGCCTTTAGATGAACAGAAACATCTGTTCTTTTTAGTTCAACTAGGCATGATTAATGGACGAGACTAAGTGTGACTATATCTGCCTATGTTGAAATCTGTTTGAAGATAGTCGAACGATGTTCGAAGATAGTCGAACGGTTTAAGCCTATCGTCGACCTCTGGTTAATGATAGTTTATCTGTTTGAAGATCGTCGATCGACGTTCGACCATCGTCGAACAGGTTGAGCTCATCGTCGATCTCTGGATGACGATAGCCTGTTGTTTGAGAAGCCAGAAATAGTCGAACGATTGTCCGACTACTCTGCTTCTGAGCCGATCGTCGAACGGCCGTTCGACCATCGGGTCTAGATCTTTTTAATAGACCGACTATATCCGGTCTGATATAAAGCCGATAGTTGACCTAGGTCAAAAGATCTTTTGCTTTATCGTCGACGGAGCGTGCCTTTTCGCATTCTGCTTTCCCGCTTGCGATTTTCTGCCGCTTCGTCCCCTTCGTCTTCTTCGTCCTTCTCGCGTTTCTCCAGCGATCCATGGCGGTCTCTCCAGCAGTTCTGGCCGTCGTCAAGTTTGATGCAGGATTCAGTGTGGACTTCGAAGCATTCAGTAGCTGCGATGCCGGAATCGTGGAAGTTCTCCAGCTATGCAGGGATCAAGGTTTAGAGAAGTTAATGTCTGAAAGGATTAAGATCAACATTCCAGAAATCAAAGAATGGGCTTTCACGTCGTCTTCCACAGACGAATCGATGACTGGTACCATAGGCGGAGAAGAAGTTATCCTGACTCCGGCCGTCTTATCTGATGTTTTTGGGTTAGTTATTGGTGACGAGGATTATGAGCAAGATGCTCAGGAATTCGGTAGAATGCTTGTTGAGCTGGGACATATAGAGGGCATTCCCACGAAGCTGCTCAAAGTGAATTTTCCTTTCAAAATCAAGTTTCTGGCTGAGATAGTAGGAAAAGTGCTCCTGGGCAAGCACTCTGCCCACGATAATATAACAAGGCAGCAATTCGCACTCATGTGTGCAATTGTTAATCGAAAAAGGATAGATTGGGCAGCAGTAATGTTTGATTTAATCAGGAAAAAGAATGGCAAAAAGGAAGTCACCCTAGGAAGGGTTATCGGTATTTTCCTGAAGGAAAGATTCCCCCATCTGCTGAGTTCAACTGCAACAACGATCAACACCAGCAAGAAGATGGATCCCCATCTGTTCTCTAAGTGGAAGAGAACGTTTGTGAAATCTGCTCCAGCAACATCTGAGGACACAAGGACTGTATCAGTCGCTCCTCAACCTGTTGAAGCTGGCTCAGCTCTTCCTTCCTCCTCCTCTGTATTGCCGTCTACCTCAGCTGAAGTACCATCAACTTCAGTTGAAGTAAGATTTTCTTCCTCTGCTGCTCCAGAAACAACTACGGTTGTTCCTCTTTCCCCTCCAGCCTCTCCTCTACCTACTCATCTGGCTAGGATATCTGCTCCCAGCTTCGATTTGTTAGGATCAGAGAGAATTCCTACTCCTCCTGTATCTCCAATTCATTCCCCAATTCATTCTCCATCTCCAGTTCGATCCCCTGTCCACATCATTTCTCATCCCAGCACCTCTACCATATCTGCTGCAGCTCCATCCACTTCACATCCTTCATCTATTGAAATCTCTCCAGAGCTTATCTCCCGCATTGTGGAGCTGATTACCCCGTCAATCAAAACCATGATTGACGAGGCAATCGCTCCCCTTGCAGCCTCCATTGATCTCTTAACCGCCTCCATCAAATCCTTTTCAAAATCTGCTGAGCCATCTTCCTCTAGGGGCCTGGTTTCAGTAGCCACTGAAATCAGGCAGGGGGAGATGTTCCATGAAGATGCCTCAGACCATCCTGCCTCTCCTCCAGTTGTCAAAGATACAGTAATGACTGTCCAGGAAGATCCTGCTCCTGCAGAGATAGAAAGAGCTCAAGTTTTGTCTGATAAGGAAATAACAGATGGAATCTTGTTATCTGAGATTGCAGTTAAAGTCTGCTTAGAAGATATTACCTCTCCTGTGATTGTTAGATTCCTGGAAGGAATTATAACTTCATATCTGAATGACTGCTGGGAGATGGTTAAGTATGAAGGTAACTCTTTCATTCGTTTTGTTGATGAGTCGATTAATTTGATAGTTTGTGAATACCTTGAAGGAATGATTATCGCTTATTTAGCAGATATGTATTCATAATTCTACAGATGTTATTAAAGAAGATTTAGCTGCGCAAATCATAGCAGTTGTTTCTGAGGCTGACCCAAGTATTCTTGCTACTCAAGTAGACCCTGAGTTGGAATCCTTCTTAGATAATAAAGAAGATGAGTCTGAGAAAGAGGAAGTCAAAGTTGACTCTCCTGTTCTGAATTTGGAAGAAGATCAAGCAAGAGCAGCATGGGATTTAAGAGTTCAATCTTTAAAAGAGAAAGAGAAAGATTTGCAAATTGAAAAGTCAACCATCTGGGATGACTCTCCAGGGTTGGATTTAGACTCCCTTCTGGCTCTGGATGCCATGGAAGAGGAAAGAGAAAAATCTGATCTTAAGCTTAAAGAAAAGGCTGTTTCAGAAGCCTATGATCCTTATGAAAATCCTCCCTCATCTCAGTCTGATGATGATGATTCTGATATTTCTGAGAAGTCAAAGAAAAAGAAATCTGCTGCAAAGAAAAGGAAAGCTGCTGCTGCTCCTCCTCCTAGCAAGGATAATGATATTCCTTATTATATTTTGAAGGGCATTGACCCTAAATCCAAGGAATTTCAGCATTGGATGTGGTTTTCGAAGAATCAGCAAAAAGAAAGAAAAAGAACCAAGAGGTATGATAGTCCTGTCTCAAGATGGACTCCCAGAGGTCCCCCTCCTCCACCTCCTGGTGCAGGAGCCTCTGGGAACCTTTCAGCTCATCCTATTGCCTCCTCTGGAAAATCTGCGTCTGTTCAGCCCCAGCCAAGACAAGGTTATCAAAGTTCTCAAGGCAAATCATTTTATGGTTCTCAAAGACAAATGAAGGAGACTGTGGTTCAAAGACCAACCTTTTCCCCACCTCCCTCTCCAAAGAAGAGAATTTCATCTCCAACTCCAGTACAGTCTGAGGAAATTGTATCAAAAGGTAAATAGTTTATTTTGTTTTAAAAATATCTAGCAAGAACCTCTCTGCTAAGTATTCTTTAATGTCTTATCTAGATAAAATAGCTGATGCTGCTTCTCCTGAGCCCGTGTATGAAAATCCCGAGCTTGATCCTAACTTTAGGATGGCTCGCTTTCAAGAACTAGTAGGAGCAGCTCAAATTAGAAAAGCTAGAGCCGAAGGAAAAGATACGACAGGTTTAACTACCATGTCTGTTTACAGAAAGAAAGAGCTTGAAAAGTTCCAGGTGAATCCTGAGGTTTTTGACCCCTCTAAGTACATGGAAAAGCATCCGGAAGCTGTAGTCCCAAGAGCTACAGAATTAAAGATCATTGGGGTGCAGGACTTAAAGCTAACAAAGAAAGAATCAGATGATCCGTTAAGGAAAATATCTTTTATTTCTAGTTCTTCTGTATCTAAGCCTGACTCTGTTGATCCATAGTTTAATTAACTGCTGTGCTATATTTGTTTATCTGTTTGATAATCTGCTAGTCTATTTCCTGTATGTTTTAGTGTTCTATAGCTAGCTGTTTGTTTTTAGTTTTTGAGAGACTTAACTCAAATAGGGGGAGATTGTTGGTACCCTAGTTTGATTTGAGTTTAGTCCTCTCCTTTGTGCTCCTTGACCCAAGAAATATCTATGGTCAATGGTTAGAAGTCTAGCTGTAGAGTCCTCGCTTTTCCAAATTGAGAATTTGGTTAAGTAGGTTTTTCGTTCGACTATAGTCGAACGCTGCTCGACTATCGTCTATCGGCTGATCGACGATCGTCTATCAGTTGGTCGACGCTTTGTCCGCGCTGATAGTTCGACTATCTGTTGATAGGTCGACTATCTGTTCTGCGCTGATAGTTCGACTATCTGTTGATAGGTCGACTATCTGTTCTGCGCTGATAGTTCGACTATCTGTTGATAGGTCAACTATCTGTTCTGCGCTGATAGGTCGACTATCTGTTGATAGATCGACTATCTGTCTTCTAAGGTAGGTCGACTATCTGCTTGATAGGTCGACTATCTCTGTGCGCTTGATAGTTCGACTATCTGTCCTAGATAGATCGACTATCTGATAGTTCGACTATCTGTTCTGATAGGTCGACTATCTGCCGAGGTAGTTCGACTATCTTCTTCGATAGGTCGACTATCTGGATCGTTCGACTATCTGCCCGATAGATCGACGATCTCCGTGCGTCGGTCGACGATCTCCGAAGGTCGTTCGACGTTTTCTGCCTGCTTTTATATTTTGTATTTATTTATTATATTTAATTAATTAATACATTTTCTGGCACATTATTTTAAGCTGTATGATAAAGTTTCCAGGCAATATTTGCTCCATTTCTTTTTGCCTGAGTCAAATCTTTTTAAGATAAAGTTGTTTGTCTTATTAGCTGTCTTTGTAAATTACTTTATCTACTGACAGCCCTTTATAGCCGTTGGACTGAAAAGTCTTCTTCTTTGCTATAAAGAGATTACTTCTGATGTGACTTTATTTAGTCCTTTGTTATTTGATTTGGTCCTGCAGCTTCTTATAAAAAGGGTTATTCCTTTTATAGAATGTTTTGCTGCAGAGATGTTTCTGTCTTCTTGATATTTACAGCCCAGGTCTCAAGGCTCAGAAGAAGACAAATAATTCAAATGGAAGAGAGCCGTTGCTTGCTGATGATTATATAAAGAACCCTTTGAAGAAGGATTGAAGCTAGTGTAACACATATTCTTAAGCACTCAAGCCTTCGTCAAGTTCAAGCCTCCTGCTCTCAGCAAACTCCATCTAACTGAGAAGTGTTAAGATTTTCATTTCTTCTTCAACCTGAGTTCTCCTGCTTTCAGGAAGTTCAGACTCAGAGATCCTTTGAAGAAGAAGAAGAAGAAGAATAGCTGCTTGAAGAGATTTCTTTTTGTTATTTATTTTCTTCCTGTAGCTTTTCCTTCAGAACTTTCTGAAGAGTTTTCTGCACTGAAGCAAGACTTCACCTGGACATCTTTGAGCCAGGGGGAGCCTTGATTCTTTAGAGCATTCTAGCTCAGTGCAAGTTTTTGTGCTTCTCTAATCTATTGTAAAATAGAGAAGACATCTTAACCTTCTTCCCCCTCCTGTACAGGGTTATTACTCCCTTCAAAAGTATCCTTTGGTGGCAGGGCACCTGATCAAAAACCTGTGCTTGGTTTTTAGACACCTGATCAAAAGTCTAAAGGTTTTCTGAATCTACCTGAAGCAGATTCTGTTGGTGGCAGGGCACCTGATCAAAAACCTGAGTGGATTCCTACCGTGTGGGTAGAAGAGTGGACGTACCCAAGTTGTTTGGGGAACCACTATAAATTTCCTTGTGTCGTCTGGATTCCATTGTTTAATTCCTGTATTGTGGCTGTGAGTAGATATAACTAGGATTGCTAGTTGCTGATTAGGTTTTTCCAAGCTTAACTGTAATTACAGTTAGCTTGAGTTTGTACACATCACTTGTGTTAGGCTTTAAGGTTAAATCAATATCTATAATCTTTCATTCCGCACTTCACTCCAAGGGAGTTGGGTAGACCATTAAGTTTTGTCTAGTGCAAAATTTGATAACTCTATTCACCCCCCCTCTAGAGTAGTATCTATCCCTTCACTTTCATCCACCACTTCCTCGGCCGGCTCCAGCCGCGACTGCTCCCAGCCGGCCCTTGCCTCCTCTTCCTGCCCAAGCTCTTCCTCCCCTCCTGCTTCCTCAACTCCCATCGCCTCCCCCAGGCTCTCCTGCTGCTCAACCTCCCCGTCCCTTTGGGCCTCCATCTCAACTCCTTCTCCTCCTCGCTCTTCCTCTACTCCCTCCTCATGCCGACCCTCTTATTTCTCCGACCCTGCATCCCCCTGGACCTCATACACAACTCCTCCCTGTCCCTACGCAATCTTCTCGTTTGCCTCCTCCAGGCTCACCTCCTCTCCTCCGACAACATCTTCCTGCACCGCCATCTCCCTCTCCAACTCCTCCGCTTATGCCATCCAAGATATGATGTTGATCGTCGTCACGTAATATTGCCTCTCCACCTTCGGGTCCCCCCAGATCCTAACCTACACCCCTCCGTTGTTGAACTTGAGGTATTGGTGGAATGAGGAGAGGACGCAGCAAAAGGCATTAATGATGGGACACCCAAAGATGGCGTTATAACTGCTTGGGGCATCCACTATGACAAACCGACAGCTCCGTGACACGCCCCCAACTTCACATGCAGCCCTACTCCTCCTTATACCTCCTTCCTCTCTCCTGAAAAACCCAAACAATGGTCCGTCCGAATCTAAAACCCTCTTGGCCTCGACCTTCATCTCGTCGAAGGCCTTCTTGAAGATCACGTTCACGGAGCTCCCATTATCGACCAGGATCCTGGAGACCGTGAAGTTCTCCACTGCCATCTGGATCACCAAAGCGTCACAGAACGGGTCCTTGAAGTCTGACATGTCTACCGATGAGAAAGTAATTTTTTCCTACGGAGGGGGAGCCTGGGAGGTCGAGGCGACCCCCCTTCGGAACATGGTCTGAAGCTCCCCTTACGGGTTGCCTTAATCCCGACTCTGCCATGGATCACCTCGATCCCTCCTTGGGTCCTTACGTCTGCCCGGTCCTCACACCTGTCTTCCCCCTCTCCCTGATGAACCTTCACGATCCTTACTGGTGGATCCTGCCTCCCTAGCCCCCTGGCCTCTCTCATTTCAGGGAACTCAGGGCAGGTGGCTGTTGCGTGACCCTCCTCCTGGTGGAAGTCACAGAAAGGTAACGCCACCCTGTCCCCTCTTCCTTCTCCGCCTCCTCTACTTCCAGCTCCTCTCCGAACTCCTCTCCTTCCTCCTCTACCTCGGTCGACCTCCACCTCTTCTTGCTGCGGCGGGAAGTGACCCCTCTGCCCCTCCACGCCGGTTGATCAAACCTCCTTGGCTCGCGGAAGTTATACCTTCCTTGGAAGCCTCTGCCCTATCCCTGGGGGCGACCCTCTTGGGGCCTCCAACCCATCCGATTGTTTGGATCCCTGGCCCCCCATCCTTGATGTTAACCCTGCTGCCCCTGCCCTCGGGGTTTCTCTCTCCTTCTCTCTTCCCTCTGCTCCCTCTGCCTTCCTGCTCCCGGCTCCTTCACGTCATCCTCCACTAACCTGGCCAGCTTCCTGGCAAAAGCCGGGTTGGCCCTTTCAAAGTCTATCTCCTTCACCGCCCTCTCCATGAGCTCCTCAAAAGAGAGGGGGGCATTCTCTTCAGCTCCATGCTAAAGAATCCTGGCCTCAGCCCAAGGGTGAAAGCTAGCATCAGTGCATATCCTGGGACCTCCTGGACCAGGAGGATCTCTTCCTGAAACTGGTCAACATAATGACCCAACGTCTTGTCTTGCTTCTGCCTCACCGCAAACAGGCACTCCGCCTCCTTCTTCTGCTTCTTTGATGTCGAGAATCTCAACAAAAACCCTCGCCGCAGATCCTCAAAACTGTAGATCGAGCTTGCCGGCAACTGGTGGAACCAGTCCCAGGCCTTCTCCTTCAACGTGATGGCAAAGAGCCAGCACTTGAATGCGTCTGTCATCTGTCTAATCGAAACAAAATCCTCAAACCACTGCACATGCTGCACATGGTCATCCTTCCCCGATTAGTAGGACATGTCGGGCTCCCGGAACCCCTCCGAAATCGGAACCGAGATGATGATCTCACTAAAAGGTCTCTCGCCCCTGCCTACTGAGAAGGCACATCTTGCGGCCTCAGCTGGCTCGCTCGGTCTGCGCTGCCTTGCCTGGGGAAGAGCTCTTGCACAGCAACATGCCTCTCGTCGGCCTCTGTTGGCACCTCCTTCCCAAGGCACTGCTCGGGAGCGTTCTCGCCCAAGAGAGGGACCGCCTCTATTGGAGCCTAAGGCGTAGCCCACTCGCTCCTTGCTAAGAAGGCCAGGTTGATGGTTTGCAGGACCTCTCGCCTGAAGTCCTCCAACATCTTCCTTGTCGCCTCCTCTCCCCGAGAAGGGGAACCTCCTGAGTTGATCCTTCGCCTTCACCTCCGGCCATGGGACTCAACTCAAGATATTCTTATACTGGCTACCTTCCACGCTCACCGCACCAGAACTATTGTAGCCAAAATTTGACTTCAATGAAAGTTCAAAATCAGGGGTGTAGCGAACACCTACTTCTCCCAAGCTGCGACCTCTGACTTGCAATAAAGGACCAGAAACTGACCCAAAGCCTCAGCTGGGAGGTCCCACCTCTAACCCGGAAGATCTTTGAGCGCTTCCCCTCCTAAGCCAAATATTGGGCTAGGAGCTCCTCAGAAAGCACTAGAAGATCTTAGTAAAATATGAAAGCTTTCCTTCTGAGGAGTCCCTGTGGGTCTATTTATAGCCTTTGCTGACTTGAAATTACTAAATTACCCCTGACTGGTCTGCAAACAGCCAAACTCCGCTGTTATGAGGAGCTAAATGCAGACCCTGGGGGTATACAGGTAATTTTACCTGAGGGCATCCAGGTAATTTCACCCTGGGCCCTACCCGGCGGAAGCTTTCCTGCCGAGATTTAAAGGCTCTCGCGCTTACGCCTTGCCGAGAGCTCTCCCGCCCTTACCAGGCGGGAGCTAAAATGATATTGAAGAATGCTACAAGTTGTGCCTGCTCCCGCCCTCACGAGGTGCGAGCCTTATCGCCCGCCCCTGGGCAGGAGTATGTCTCGGCCGAAACCCATCTTGTCTCGGCGGGCGTCGAGCTCTGCTCGATGAACTATTTACCTGAGCGCGAGCGCTCTCGCCAGCTCTATGCGAGAGCTCTTTCGTTCTAAACCTTCTCAACGAACGTCGAGCCCAGCTCGTCGAGACCTTAGCTGAGCTCGATGAAAGTCGAGCTCAACCCTTATTGGGCAAGAGCAATTTTTCTTCACCTGATGCTAGCCCAAAGCTAGCCCTAGGTGTTTCTGGGTCCCACTCAGTGAATATGGGGTTGTATAACTCAATCTTTTATCTGTTGTAAATCTATGAAGTGTTGATAACATATAATGCAGCTCTGAAACTTCTGTTATTTATAATGTTGGTTGTAGCTCAGATCTGACACTTAAGCACTTCATCGTCCAAGTCACAAGCTTGGTTAAGGCACGATCTGCAACTCCGGTAAGGTTCAGATATGAAACTTCTTTTGTCTACAATGTTGGTCGCAGATTCTGCAAGCGCCTCCGGTAAGCACCTCTTCTCTTTTTTCACACCGCACTAGTGCTCGCAGGTTCTGACTTCAGACTCAACTCCACACCGTCAATATTCAAGAACTTCCTGTGCTTTTCACCCCACAATGTTCGTAGCAGATTAACTCATATGCTATCAATCTTCTATTAGCCGTTTTCAGGTCCTGCAAAAATACTTTATTCTCCTTATAAATAATGCGATTTAAACTTAATTTCATTCACCGACTTCCGTCCCGATTTCTATCCATATTGCAAATGAAACCATTGCTGATTTGGCAACATTGCAATACGCATTATTATGTCTTGACAAACTGCTATTTCACCATGATGTTGAAGAAATAAAAATTAATGGAATGTATTGCTTCTTATACAACCTGCTATTTCACCATGAGAAGTTACCCTTTGATTTCTCATAGCAGCACAGAATTCTTAGCTAGTTATAATAAACAATTTTAATTGATTGTGTTTTTGAATGACACCGCCCCCGATGAATGTGGTCGCATTCGACAAATGAAACCGCCCCCGATAAATTGATTGTGCTCTTTTTCACAGTTCGCACCTACATTCGGTTAATACTGTACTTAAAACAGCTTTTTTAATGTTATACTACTATAGGATAATACTGAAAGACTTGATTTCAAGAGCCTAGACACCTAGAGGGGGGGGGGTGAATAGGTTCTAATCTTTTTAACTATTTAGGCAATTAACAAGATCTAACACAGCATAAAAAATCTCAGTTCTCGGAAAAATAAACACATGACAACACAACAAGATTTATAGTGGTTCCCCAATTTGTCGGTACATCCACTTTCCCCCTTCGCCTATCCAGTAGAGAACTGGATTCAGCCAAACTTCCTTCCACTATCTCAGATCCACAGATCTTACAACTCAGAACCTGATAGGTTCCTGCAGCTCAAACTTCTTCAAGTCCTACCTCAGATTCTTCCCAAGAACCCTACCTCAGGCAACAACCCTAACTCAGTATTTATCTCCAGGCCTATAACTCAGACTTTAACAAGTCTTACACCTCAAGCACTCAGCCCTACCTCAGCCTTTATAAATATAGGCTTACAACTCAGATCTATATAAGATCTTATTAGAAAAAGTTTATTTAATGAAATATAAATTTCACCCAGATTGAAACCTAAATGGGTGAGAGTTTCTTGATAAGTTCTTGAATGACTGAATACTTCAGATCCAACCTGACTTAGCTTCTTCAAAGCTTCTTGAATTTGAATAAAATGAGGTTGATATTTACTTGGTGTTGAAGTTGATCTTTAATCAGCTTCCTTCTTAAATTCAGAAGCAGATCTGAATCTTTCTTGTAGACTTGTTCAGGATCTGCCTTCTTCTAGGTTAGCCTTTTGCTCTCCCTTACTTGTTGTTAGTTTTATATATTTTTTCTGTTGGATATTCTAGTTATTATGGATCAGCCCTTTACATAGAGTTCATCCACGATTATCGGCTGATCCGGTTTATAACAGTCTTCTAACAGTACTGACAGATGTGTCAGTCTTGTTACGTATGACAGCTGTCAAGTCTTCAATCGTGACAACTGACCATTCATTGAAATTATTTCTTAGCAGGACACTGTCAGCAAACTACTTCAAATGTGTCGACACAAATGGACCAAGGATCGACACAATTCTTTATGATGTCGACACAACTTCCAATGTGTCGACACAGTCATTCTTTATCTTCTCGACACAACTTCTGTTGTATGTGTCAACACAAGTCCTATGTGTCGACACAACTGCTCCTGGTCTCGACATAGCTGATGCTGATAGATGCCGTTGAGTGTATGTCCAGACGTCGTTGAGTGTGTGTTCAGACGTCGTTGAGTGTGTGACGATATAAGTCCTGTGTGTTGACACAAGCCTTTCAGACTCAGTATAGTTGTTGTTGATAGATGGAGTTGAGTGTGTGTTGACACAAGTCCCGTGTGTCGACACAGCTCCTGCTTTTGGTGTCGACATAATTCCTGGGTGTCGACACAGGCCTTGCTTATGGTGTCAACATAACTCCTGGGTGTCGACACAACTCCTGCTTCAGGTGTCGACACAATTCCTTACAAGTGTCGACACTTGTACTTAGAAATTTTCCTGCATTTCTTAAACCTGCACACTGAAACTCAACATCTCATCAAATACAAATTGATGTATATCATTGAGTACAGTGAAGCTTCTCCAAATCTGGTACACAATTTCCAGTGTACCCAACAACTCCCCTTATTTGGGGAAGTCATAACCCTTAGTCAATGATATACACCACACATGATAAAACAAAGAAAAAATATGTGTACATTCATTTCACAGCAGGGTAACATATAAACACAAATAACAACTAATATCAATACTGAAAATGATATCATTCATTAAACAGAAAATTGTTTAGCTTTACAGAATTATTTATAGAACAGAAAGATTATATCATTCTACATACTAGCTTAACTATCCTAAGATTGACTAGGCTCCTTGATTACTATTCTTTTTTCAGACTTGATCTTAGCTTGCACATTGGCTTCAGTATCTTCAACTGGCTTCTTCCCTTTCAGATCCTTCTTTTTGAGCTCTTTAGCCTTAATCTTCAGCCTTTCAAAGTAATGAAAAGGCTTTGGAAAGTACTTGTTAGGCTCCAGAGTATTAGGAGGTAACTTCCCAGCTTTGGCATTCCTTCTGAACTGAAGTATGGCTTCTTGCCTTGCCTGATACTTGTTCCATTCTAGTTAAGAGTACCACTTGCCTCTATCATGCATCTTATCTTTCATAGCTTTCCAGGAAGTAAGAATAATGTTCCTAGAAGTAGGACTCCCCTGCTAAAGTCAGGCTTCAATTTTGTCTATTCTCTAAATCTTTTCTTAGAAAGTTGAGTCTCTTTCTGAGCTTCCAAAGTAGCTACAGACATTTCAACTTTGTCAATGATGACATTCTGTGCCTCCTGTGGAGGGCTATACATTTTCTGGCCAAGTGTCGACACAATTCTTGATGATGTCGATGTAGCTTCCAATGTGTCGACACAATCATTCTTTATCTTCTCGACACAGCTTCTGTTGTATGTGTTGACACAAGTACTGTGTGTCGACACAACTGCTCCTGGTCTCGACATAGCTGTTGCTGATAGATGGCTTTGAGTGTATGTCCAGACATCGTTGAGTGTTTGTCCAAACATCATTGAGTGTGTATCGACACAAGTCCTGTGTGTCGACACAAGTCCTGTGTGTCGACACAAGCCTTTCAGACTCAGTATAGTTGTTGTTAATAGATGACGTTGAGTGTGTGTTGACATAAGTCTCGTGTGTCAACACAGCTCTTGCTTCAGGTGTCGACACAATTCCTGGGTGTCGACGCAGGCCTTGCTTCTGGTTTCGACATAACTCCTGGGTGTCAACACAACTCCTGCTTCAGGTGTCGACACAATTCCTTACAAGTGTCAACACTTGTACTTAGAAATTTTCCTGCATTTCTTAAACCTGCACACTGAAACTCAACATCCCATCAAATATAAATTGATGTATATCATTGAGTACAGTGAGGCTTCTCCAAATCTGGTACATAATTTCTAGTGTACCCAACAATCTTCCCCTATTTGGAGAAGTCATAACCCTTAGTCAATGATATAAACCACACATGATAAAACAAACAAAAAATATATGTACATTCATTTCACAGCAGGAAAACATATAAACACAAATAATAGCTAATATCAACACTGAAAATGATATCATTCATTAAACAAAAAATTGTTTAGCTTTACAAAATTCTTTATAGAATAGAAAAATTACATTGTTCTACATACTAGCCTATCTATCATAAGATTGACTAGGCTCCTTGATTACTATTCCTTTTCCAGACTTGATCTTAGCTTGCACATTGGCTTCAGTATCTTCAGCTGGCTTCTTCCCTTTCAGATCCTTCTTTTTGAGCTCTTCAGCCTTAATCTTCTGCCTTTCAAAGTAATGAAAAGGCTTTGGAAAATACTTGCTAGGCTCCATAGTATTAGCAGGTAACTTCCCAGCTTTAGCATTCCTTCTGAACTGAAGTATGGCTTCTTGCCTTGCCTAATACTTATTCCATTCTAGTTCAGAATACCACTTGCCTCTATCATGCATCTTATCTGTCACAGCTTTCCAGGCAGTAAGAATAATGTTCCTAGAAGTAGGACTCCACTGCTCAAAGTCAAGCTTCAATTCTGCCTGTTCTCTAAATCTTTTCTTAGACAGCTGGGCCTCTTTCTGAGCTTCCAAAGCAGCTACAGACATTTCAACTTTGTCAATGATGACATTCTGTGCCTCCTGTGGAGGTATATACATTTTCTGAACTTCCTGCTGTACTGTTTCAAAATCTGTTAGAGGATAGATAACCTGTGCAACTTCCTACTGAACACCTTCAATATGATCTGGTTGAACACCAGATTCAGCAGTGTTATCTTCATCATACAGGGGTGGAAATCTAAGGGTAGCTCTGATGGTATTAGATACCCATTTAGCATAATCAGAGCTGGCTTTGACTAATATCCTCTCCCCCTTTATGACTTCTCTGGCTATATGATCTCTCAGATCATTCTTTTGAAACCTTACTTGATCAGCTAGATATTCAGTACCTTCTTTGTAGTAGGCTTTGAATTTAGTCAGGTGATCAGAAATAGCCTTTTGAGAAGCTTCAATGGCTGTGTGGGCAGCTGCTAGATCATCTTTAATTTGTTTAGAAAGTTCAACTTTCACATCAGTGGCTATACCTCCAATTTTATTGAGAATTTCAGCATATGAGTTCTTGAGATTTTCATTTGATCTGAATTGATTTTCTAGAATATATCCTTGCTTGACTACAATGTCTTCAATTGCAGTCTTCATTTCTTGTTGTTGGGTAGCCAGATATACTACAGCATTACCTCCCTTGTGGAAGCAATCTGTCATCTCTTTCTTATTCACATTTACTTCGAATATGATGGATTTAATTTCTTGAGCTAGTTGTAACTGCAGTTCTTTATGTGTCTCATCCACATACTTCTCCAAAGATTGTCTTTGGTCATCAAATTTTACTTGTAGTTGCACCATCAGTGAACTGAAGTCCATCTGCATGTTTGATGGTTGAGAGACTGTTTGTAAGGCTTTCTTATAGCCTGTGCTCCTTTCCCTGATAGCGACCAGCTTCCTTTTCTTAGCCATGGAGGCTTCTTCATCATCAGAAGATTGTGATGTGCTTTGCATATTCACAGTGTCCATATCATTAGGGGCATGTTGAGACATCTCCCCCTTAGTTCCTTGTATTTCTTTCTCAATCCTTTGCTGCTCCCCCTCAGTCCTTGTTTTATTGAAGTTAGGGAACAGTTCTTCCAAAGTGAACTCCTGTTGTATCTGAACAGGAGGTACAAGGTTGTCTTTTTGAACTAATGGTTCCCTCTGGACATCAAGATCTTTGTCCAAGGTCTTCTCAACACTGGAGAAGTGGACTTGCTCATCTTGAGCTTTATCTGTCATTTGCACATCTTGTGCTTCATTCTCAGTATTGACCTGTGCTTCCTTGTTTATTTCTGATACAATATCCATCACAGTATCAGCAACATACTCATTTTCTAGAGCAGCTTCAGCAATACCTCCCCCTTGGGCAGACAGATGTGATTGTTTAGTGTTTTGGACAATTATTTCAATATTCTCTCCCCTAGAGTGGAGACTATCTGATTCTCTAGTTGCTGACTGCTCTCCACTTGAGCTTGAGCTTCTTTTTCCTGTTGGTCTTCATCTGAGCTGAAGACCACTTCTTCTTCATAATCACTGGAGGATTCTGCTTCTTGGACAATGGTTTTCTTCTTCGTATCCTTCTTTACATGTTTCTGTGGAGTAGAAACTTCCTTTATCAAGACTCTATCCCATCTGGATAGAATTCTCGTATCCATCCTCCTCATATGATTGATCTTAGATCCTGGCAATTGATTCATAATATCTGGGATAGTGGAAGCTAGATACAAGCTTAGTATTCTACCCAGATTTGGCTTCTTAATACCTTCTTGATTCTTGTCAGAAACTACTGATGACCAGTATGTTTTTATACTGAATATGACTCTGGTCATAAGGTTGAACATGTAAGAAGAAATTCTATCATGTCCACCTGTCTTGAAGAGAATTACCTTGCCTATGATCTCTGAGAGAAATTTACCTTGGGAATTCATTCCCTTCCTGGTAATTGAGGATCATACCTTGGTATTTGGATTCAGTCCACACCAATTGAGTGCATTCTTTGTCATTGATGGAATAATATCATCATCTTCTTTAACTCTGGGGAGTTGAAGCGACTTCCTGATCGTCTTCTGTGAGAGTTTCACTCTTGTACCATGAACAATGGCTTTCATCTCCTTTCCTTCAGAATCCATAGTTGCAGACGAGTAGAATTCAAGCACTTCCTTCTTCCAAATTTTTGTAAGTTCGGAGACTAAATACTTCAACCCATTCTTTGAGATTAGGGTAATCACACCCTTGATTTCTTATGAAGCTGTCTCGAATCCCATGCGAACTAGCTCATATCCTTCATTGATCTTGTCGTCCAGGTGTAGCGCCATTGACAAGAGAGAGAGAGAGAAGGGAAGAGAAGATAATATCTTTGTCGACACAAAGTCTAGAATCGAGAATTCTAAAAGCGTAGTCGACCAGATTTTTTCTTCTTCTATTTATAGTCTATTGGTGAAGGGTAGGTCAAAAGACACGTCTTACTTAGTAATAATACTAGTCGACAAAAATATACATGTGTCGACAGAAATGACTTAGGTCATGACAAAACTTAGTTTTAGTCGACACGTCTATGTGTCGATATGCTTGTGCCAGTGTTGACACAGACTATCAAAGTCTCGACAGAGTGTGTCGACACCAACTTTTGTGTGTCGACACAAAAATATACTAATACAAGGTATCGACAGAGTTGTGTCGACACCAACTTTTCTTGTCGACACAGATTATATTTCTGTGTCGACACAATTCTTTTCTTTGTTGACACAACTAAATGATAGTGTCGACACAGTTAGCATGTGTCGACATAATTTTCTAACTTAGACAAAATTTCTTGAGAAATTTTGGACTTACAGATACCACTTGAAAAATTTTATGTTGACCTATCACCTTATTCTTGGTTCAATATACCTAATTTAATTTTAAAATAATTGAACTTAATTTTATCCAGAGGTTTTGTAAATATATCGGTAATTTGATTGTTAGTGTTGACAAATTCTAGACTTATGTCTTCCTTTTCAACATGTTCTCTGATGAAATGAAATTTAATTTATATATGCTTAGTTCTACTGTGTGAAACAGGATTTTTAGCAAAAGAAATAGCACTAGTAGAATCACAAAATAATGGAATTCTACTTACCTTGATGTCATAGTCTTCAAGTTGATGTTTTATCCACAACAACTGAGCACAGCAGCTGCCTGTAGCTATATATTCTGATTCAGCAGTGGAAATAGCCACACTTGTTTGCTTCTTGCTGCTCCATGACACCAACCTACCACCTAGGAATTGACATGTTCCAGTGGTACTTTTTCTGTCTTCTCTACAGCCTGCAAAGTCTGCATCTGAAAACCTGTTAGTAAGATATCTCTATTCTTAGGGTACCAAAGACCTAGATTAGGTGCGCCCTTAAGATATCTCAAAATTCTCTTGACAGCAATATAATGAGATTCCTTTGGGCAAGCTTGGTACCTAGCACAGACACATGTAGCATACATGATGTCAGGTCTACTAGCATTCAAGTAAAGTAGGGAGCCAATTATCCCTCTATACAAAGATTCATCAATAGGTTTTCCTACTTCATCTTTGCCTATATGCATACTTGTTCCCATAGGAGTTTTCATGGTGGAGGCTGACTCCATGCCATATTTCTTAATTAACTCCTTGGTGAACTTAGACTGAGATATAGACAATCCATCATCAGTCTGTCTAACTTGGAGTCCCAAGAAGAATTTCAGCTCACCTATGCTGCTCATTTCAAACTTCCCTTGCATAAGTTTGGCAAACTTACTATAAAGGTTGTTTTCAGTAGAACCAAAGATAATGTCATCAACATAAATCTGAACTAGGATGATCTTACCTTTTGATTCCCTAAAGAATAGAGTCTTGTCTATTTTCCCTATTTAGAATTTATTCTCAATAAGGAAGACAAACAAAGTTTCATACCAAGCCCTATGGGCTTATTTCAATCCATATAGAGCTTTCTTAAGTCTATATACATAGTTGGGATAATGAGAATCAACAAAACCTGATGGTTGTTCTACATATACTTCTTCCTTGAAGTCTCCATTCAGAAAAGCTGACTTGACATCCATTTAGAATACTTTGAACCCATGAAAAGCTGCATAAGCCAGGAACAATCTTATAGCTTCCAACCTTGCCATTAGGGCAAAAGTTTGATCAAAGTCTATCCCTTCTTCCTATCTGTAGCCCTTTGATACCAGTCTAGCTTTGTTCTTGATTATGGTGTCATTCTCATCTAGTTTATTCTTGTAGATCCACTTGGTTCCTATAACATTGTGATCCTTTGGTTTAGGAACCAACTCCCAGACTTTACATCTTCTGAATTTATTCAGCTCTTCCTGCATTACATCAATCCAGTTTATGTCTAGCATGACTTCTTCAAACTTCTTAGGTTCTATCTATGACAGAAAGCTTGTACATAAAATTGTGTTCATGCTTTTGCTCCTGGTTAGAACTCCCTGACTTGCATCACCAATGATTTGGTGTGCAGGATGATCCTTCAAGTGTATTCTAGCTGGAGGAAATCTGTCAACCTCTTGTTCTTCTTCACTTTTCTCATTTTGATGCACTTCATTGTCTTCATCTTCATCCAGAGAGTCTTGTACTCCCCCTGGACAGTATCTATCCTTTTCTTCATCCAGTCTTGCAGGTTGTTCCTCACTAATAGTCAGCTTGTCCATCTTTTCCTTTAAACCTATAGAGCTATGATAAGTGATAGACAGTTCACTGTTAATTAACTTAGACTCATCAAATACTACATGGATTGATTCTTATACAACTTGTGTAGTCAAGTTGTAGATCCTGTATGCCCTACTGTTATTGTTGTACCCAATAAATATCCCATCTATGGATTTGGCAGCAAACTTAGTTTGGTAGTGCTTACCATTAACTAGGACATAACATTTGCTACCAAAGATTCTAAGGTAGGAAATGTTTGGTTTTCTGCCTTTCATAATCTCATAGGGAGTGTTCATATGTCTTTTATTGATGGAAGCTCTATTGAGTACATGACATGAAGTATTTACTGTCTCAGCCCAGAAGTATTCAGGGAGAGAAGTATCACTTAGTAGTGTTCTACTTGCCTCAATTAGAGTCATATTCTTTCTCTCAGCAACTCCATTTTGCTGGGGAGTTCTAGGTGAGGAGAACTCCTGATGAATCCCAAGTTCTTCACAGAACTTTGTCATACACTCAGACTGAAATTCAGTCCCATGATCACTTCTGATTGTGACCACTGAATTGGTAAATTCATTCTGAATTTGTCTAACAAAAGTCTGGAAGACAGTAAGGGTTTCAGATTTCTGCCTCAAGAAGAAAACTCATGTAAATCTAGAATAGTCATCCACAATAACTAATATGTATACTTTCCTACCTAGACTATGAACTGGCATAGGAACAAATAAATCCATATGCAGGAGATATAGACATCTCACTGAATATTTGGTAACAAGTCCATGGAAAGAGGTCTTGGTCTGTTTGCCCTTCTGGCAAGCTAAACAAACACCCTCTTTAATGCACTTGACCTGAGGACCATTCCTCACTAGCTCCATACTAAATAATTGTCCTATTGACCTATAGTTCAGATGAGCTAGCCTCTTGTGCCATTGGACACACTGTGATACTTTCTTATCTGCAACTAGACAGATAGGTGAGTTGTTATACTCACAATCAAGGTTAAGATAATATACATTCCCTTTCCTAGTGCCAGTCAGAATGATCTCTTGATTACTTGACCTCTTTATTTGGCACTCACCCTTGAGGAAAGAGATGTCATACCCAAGATCACTTAGTTGACTTATGCTAATTAGGTTATGTTTCAGAGCTTTCACATAAGCCACTTGAGTGATACAGATAGAGTTACTAGAAATATTACCAAACTCTTTGATGACACCTTTTTTAGATCCACCAAAGATTACTTTGGGTCCATTCTCTATAGGAGAATAGTCCTTCAACATCCTTCTTATTCCAGTCATGTGCCTAGAATATCCACTATCCAAGTACCATATGGGGTATGTCCACTTGGACTCACCTGCATTAAATAAAGATTTACCTATCCTTAGAACCCAAATTGTTATTGGGTCTTAGGTTCAAGTTAGCTTGAAATCTGACATGCTTACCTGCAACCTTTCTGACAGGTAAACTGGCCTTATTCTAAATACTAAAATTAACCAACAATCAATGACAAAGTGTCTCACCTTGCCACAACACCAGCACTCAAATATATTGTACTTTTTCTTAAGTATAGGCTTCTAAACATTGTTGCCAACATTCCTTTTAAGTGTAGGTCTGGAGCAGTATACCCCAAGGATTCCTTAAGAACATGATGGGTTTGCTTATAGGGTGCCCTATTAGCATGTGCACCCTTGCCATTGAGATCACCATACTCACAGTGACCATGAGTGAGGTCATGATCATACCTGTTAGTAGGTTGCATCACTTTTCTAAAAGAAATAGGGGGTTTCATAGCTAGTGGCTGAACTGAGCCTTTGCCTTTTTCTTGAGAATTGGTTACCCTTGTTCTTTCCTTGAAGCCTAGTCCTGTCTTTCCTTTCTGAGATATGAAGTTATCTATTAAAGGCAAGACAGACTTTGGCTTTGAAAATTTAGCCACTAGATCCTTTTCTTTCTGGAGTATTGCTTACAGATTTTTGATGTGATTTTCTTTGAAGGAGATTGTGCCCATCTGAATAACAGTTATGTTTTTCAGTTTGGCAACCTCCTTCAATTTCAAATCTATCAGTTTGGCTGAATCTGATGCAGCCTGTTTGAGAGATTCAATTTCCTTGGCCTGCTTCTTGACAAGGAATTTACTCCTCTTAAGAGCTTGCAACAAACCACCATACTCATCAATTAATTAATGTACATCCCCCTCAGATTCAGAACCATCCACTTCTCTTGATGTTGATGCTACTGATTCTGATCCAATAAAATAATCAGAAGCTAAGGATAGACTGTATACCTTACTTGGACCAGGCTGATCCAAGCATTGATCTTTTTCTGAAAGAACCATCAGCCCTCTACAACAATAGTCTTCACCTCCATTTATGGAATACAACATTTGTTAGAATTCTGATTCCCTAGAATCCTCTTCTATAGAGAACAACCCAATGTAAGCTTTTGCATCATCTTCTTCTCCAGATTCTGAGGATGAAGAGTCAGTCCAACTCTTCTACTTCTGGGCAACCAATGATTTATCCTTCTTGCCCTTATTTTGAGGCTTCTTCTTATCCTTAGTCTCCTTTATCTTATCAGGACAGTTAGTTATGACATGTTCAGGCCTGTTGCAGCAATAACAAACAATTTTAGAGGTAGTTTGTTTACTAGGATTAGAGGCATACATGTCCTCCTTAGAAGTCTTCTTCTTCTTGTAATAATCATCCTTGAAGGAAGATGTAGATGGCTTGGTTCTCCATTTCTTCTTCTTCATGAACCTCTAAAACTGCTTTGTAAAGGCAGCAAAGTCTTCATCAAAATTGTGGCTGTCTAATGTACTGATGTCAGGATTTTCTACTTCAGCCTCAACATTTCTTTTGGGTGGAGAAGGAGACTTTCTCCTACCCTTTCTTGTGGCTTCAGCTTTGAAGGCTACTGACTTATCTTTATACTTAGACCTACTGCTTTTCTCCTCCTCCTTTCTAGCAGTGAGCTGTATCTCATAAGATAGCAGTTTTCCAAACAAGGTTGGTGGAGGTGTATCAGCAAGCCTGACCACTTCTCTGATGACACATATTTTTGTATCCCAGTCCTTGGTCAGTGACCTGAGAAACTTATCATTTAATTCATATGTGCTAAAGATTCTTCCATAGGTCATCAACTCATTTACAATTCTAAAGAACTTCTTGTAACATTCTGCTATGCTGTCTAACTTAGCTTGTCTGAAGCTTTCATATTCTTGATTCAACATAGATTTCCTATCCTCTCTAACTTCTTCAGTTCCCTCCATGTAGACAATCAAGGTGTCCCACATCTCCTTAGAGGTTTTGCAATGTACCAAATTCTGAAATGTGGCATCATCTATAGCACTCACAATTATGTTTTGTGCTCTCTTGTCTAAAGTTGCTCGAATGATCTCATCCTGAATCATTTCAGAATAGCTCTTAGGGGTTTTGAGATTAGCATCAAGAGCTGATATATTCATTAGAATGAAAGGACTTTCTTGTACTGTGATGTAGATTCTAGGATCAGATGCTTCCATGAAAAATCTGACCCTTTCTTTCCATATCCCAAAGTTTTCTTTCCTGCATATGGGCAGTTTCATGGATCCAAATTCCTTCTGATTCTCATTTGAACCCATTCTGGCTGATTGTTAATTTCCTTGGAGATTTATTCAGACTGTTAGGTCTATTTTTGAGCAACCTCCCTATGATACCACTTAAAAGATTTGATTTCAAGAGCCTAGACACCTAAAGGGGGGGGGGTGAATAGGTTCTAATCTTTTTAACTATTTAGGTAATTAACAAGATCTAACACATCATCAAAATCTCAGTTCTCAGAAAAATAAACACAGCACAGCAAGATTTATAGTAGTTCCCAAATTTGTGGGTACATCCACTTTCCCCTCTTCGCCTATCCAGTAGAGAACTGGATTCAGCCAAACTTCCTTCCACTATCTCAGATCCATAGATCTTACAACTCAGAACCTGATAGGTTCCTAAAGCTCAGACTTCTTGAAGTCCTACCTCAGATTCTTCCCAAGAACCCTATCTCAGGCAACAGCCTTACCTCAGCCTTTATCTCCAGGCCTACAACACAGACTTTAACAAGTCCTACACCTCAGACACTCAGCCCTACCTCAGCCTTTATAAATACAGGCTTACAACTCAGATCTATATAAGATTTTACAAGAAAAAGTTTATTTAATGAAATATAAATTTCACTCAGATTGAAACCTAAATGGGTGAGAGCTTCTTGATCAAGTTCTTGAATGACTGAATACTTCAAATCCAACCTGACTTAGCTTCTTCAAAGCTTCTTGAATTTGAACAAAATGAGGTTGATCTTTACTTGGTGTTGAAGTTGATCTTTAATCAGCTTCCTTCTTAAATTCAGAATCAGATATGAATCTTTCTTGCAGACTTGTTCAGGATCTGCCTTCTTCTAGGTTAGCCTCTTGCTCTCCCTTACTTGTTGTTAGTTCTATATTATTTTTTTTCTGTTGGATATTCTGGTTGCTATGGATCAACCCTTTATATAGAGTTCATTCACGATTACCGGCTGATCCGGTTTATAACGGCCTTCTGACAGTACTGACAGATGTGTCAGTCTTGTTACGTATGACAGCTGTCAAGTCTTTAGTCGTGATAACTGACCCTTCATTGAAATTATTTCTCAGCTGGACACTGTCAGCAAACTACTTCAAATGTGTCGACACAAATGGAACAAGTGTCGACATAATTCTTGATGATGTCGACACAGCTTCCAATGTGTCCGACACAGTCATTTTTTATCTTCTCGACACAGCTTCTTTTGTATGTGTCGACACAAGTCCTGTGTGTCGACACAACTGCTCCTGGTCTCGACATAGCTGATGCTGATAGATGGCGTTGAGTGTATGTCCAGACGTCGTTGAGTGTGTGTCCAGACGTCGTTGAGTGTGTGTCAACACAAGTCCTGTGTGTCGACACAAGCCTTTCAGACTCAGTATAGGTGTTGTTGATAGATTGCATTGAGTGTGTGTCGACACAAGTCCCGTGTGTCGATACAGCTCCTACTTCAGGTGTCGACACAATTCCTGGGTGTCGACACATGCTTTGCTTCTGGTGTCGACATAACTCCTGGGTGTCGACACAGCTCCTACTTCAGGTGTCGACACAATTCCTTACAAGTGTCGACACTTGTACTTAAAAAATTTTCCTGCATTTCTTAAACCTGCACACTGAAACTCAACTTCCCATCAAATACAAATTGATGTATATCATTGAGTACAATAAGGCTTCTCCAAATCTGGTACACAATTTCCAGTTTACCCAACAAATACCCTCCTTATTTGTTCAATGTTTCAAGTACTGGTCAAGATGTCTTTCAAAAGGCATTCTGTGATGATAAAAGCTCAATATATTATTTCAATATAATATTATTCTTAAACATTTTGAAAGAGATCGATTAATATGAGTTTAATTTATTAAGTTATTGACTTTTTGCGCTTTTCTAGGTTTGATGGGTTTCCACTAAAGCTTTCCGGGTCAAGCCGAACCAAAGCTCTCAAGCGAGCCAACCCAACCGAGCGAGCCGCGTGTGCGAACCATATTGGTTACCACATTAGATCTAATTGGTTTTAGTTCTCCCATGCTTGGCTTTTTTATTGAACATTTCAGTATGTGTTACCACATTAGTCCATCCACATTTGACATTTTAGTATGTTTAATAATCTAGCTAAATGTGTTTCCATATTTCTAGAGCATGGTTATAGGGGCGAAGCCCCGTATCAGGCACTCTACATTCGCCGGGAGGCGTAGCCCGCCGGGGGCGGGCACAGCCTGTCGGGAGGCGGGCTTCCGCCGAGGGTGGGAGCAGCCCGCAGTGAGGCAGGTGAAGCCCGCTGAGCCGTCACCTGCTGGATACTGTCGCGCTTGGCCGTAGGGGCGGAGCCCCGTGTCAGGCACTCGCGTTGATGTGGGCATAGCTCGCAATGACTCGTCGTGGGCTGGCGAAGCCAGCCGGGTGCGGGTGAAGCCCGCCATCATGGACCGGGTACTGTGGTGCGTAGCCATAGGGGCGGAGCCCCGTGTCGGGCACTCGTATATATATATATATATATATATATATATATATATATATATATATATATATATATATATATATATATATATATATATATATATATATATATATATATATATATATATATAGTGGATATTTGCATGTATTGAGTTCAAGTTAACTCATGAAGCTTCCTGTTAGAATGCTCTGAGTTAGGATTCGTTTGGTCTTTTGATATTAACATGTAACCCCGCTGACTGTCTGTGAAATGTGGCGTGGGACCCCGACCGGACCCTCTGTTATATTTCATGTGACGGACGGAGGTGTTACATTTGTCTTCTCTTACGCTTACTGTTTATATGATTTTGGATACTATGGTTTTCTTTCAGCTAGTCTGATTTGGGTTGGTTGTAACACCCAACATTTTAAAAATCGGACCGGTCATCGAACCGGTGAAACGAAAGTTTCAAGGTTCAACCGGTGTCGAACCGTTATATATAAATATATATATTATTACAAATATATTTTAAGTATGAATATGTATATTATATATTTGAAGAGTATATATAATTTTATACGATATATATATTCATTATTGCATATATTTTTGAATATATTTGAATGATATATATTATATATTTACTCATATATTTTAAATTTACAAATATATTTTAAATGTATCATAAAATTATTTTTAAATTTATCGTAAAATTACAAATATATTTAAATTTATCATAATTTTTTTTTAAATGGTAATTTAATATATTAATGTTTAGAAATATTTAATTTTATATTAGTATGTATATTTATATAATATATTCCAAACAATTTCATCAAAGATCGATTGCTCTAGTGGTCTTCTATCTTGCTTGAGTTGGAGGTGGTCCGGGTTCAAATCTCGGACAAATCATTTTTACATGCATTAATAATTGGGCTTGTGGCCCGCCCGGTTCCACAAAACTGTGCCCGGTTTCCGGTTAGCCGGTCCGCCCGCCCGATATACCGGTTCTTGGGCGGTCCGCTGCCATAGCGGGTTTTCATCCTTGACTGGACCGGCCGGGGGTCCGACTGGTTGAACCGGCCAATCCAGTCCGGGTTTTAAAAGCTTGATAACGCCCCTGAATTTCCGTCAATTATTTTTATTCTCTTGGTGACGTCATAATGACGTAAGAGCGTTACGTTAACGTGGAGTTGATGGCGCGTCACCATTAACTCAAATTTTTGCGCCTATTAGGTCGAGTCGACCAAGTCTTGAAATTCTCATCGAAATTGTAAAATTTCACGATACGAAATTAAATCGATTAATTTTGATTTTGCCCGTCAAGTTTCGTCACAATCCGAGCATTATTGAAGACTCGGCGAATTTTGAAAGTTTGGTATATTTATTGTTCGTCGTAAAATTTAGAAATTAATATCTCGAGAAAGGCGCGTCGGATTTTGATTTTGACTTCGCCGTTGGATTCGTAGCACCGGCTTTTACCTAGGGTGCGAATTTCGTCTGAATCGGTTAACGTTTAGCCTTTCGTAATAGTGTAATATTTATAATAATAATATTATTATTATTATTATCATTAAATTCCCTCACTCAACGAATTCTGGCCGCACCCTTTCACTCGACGAACGGCTGCTCCCCCTCCCCATCTTTTTTGAATTTCTATGTTATACTAATCTTAAGTATTGTTATTATTCTTATTCTTATTAATATTATTAATAATATTATTATAAATATAAATCTTCTTCTCCCTCAAGAAAGAAAAACCGAACTCATCTTTCTCCCTTTTCATCCGTCGAACCAGAGCGACGGGTCTGTTTCCGGGAGCATTCCGACGGCCACCACCGGAGCTCCGGTGCGCAAAATTTTCGCCGGAACATAGATTCGGAAAGCTCTCGACAAGAGCTACGCATGCGCGGTAAGATTTGTCCGTTTCGTGAACTCTTTAAAGTTAGGATTTTCGGCCCTAACTGCCGTTTTTGACCAAATCTTTATAGAATTCGTCTTCTCGTGCCTTCGCTTGGACTGATCTACGACGTGGAGTGATTCAGAGGATGATTCCGGGAAAAATTGAGGCAAATGATGGTTTTTCTTGCTTTTCTTCTTTTGTGTTTACCTCCGATTGTTAGATGTTTAGTAAGTCTATTTTGTCGAGTATTAGTCCATTTCATTAGCGTGTGTTCGTCGTGTCGTTGTTCGACGTGTCATTTGTTAGTCGAGTCGTTTGTCCGTCGCGTCGTTTGGATCGTCGCATCGATTCGATCACATAAAATACTTGTTTCGTAGTGAGTATCGTAAGTATTGTGAATGTCTTAGCGCATACTGTTTGACTTGAAAATCATCATTGTGAAAGCATGTGAGTCTTACCGGGCTATTTGGGTCGTCGTGTCGATCGCGTGTCACAATTTTGGTTTGAGTCTGTCACTGACTGCATAACTTGGAAATTTATAATGTGATGCTCGCAAACATATATAGAAGATTTGTTGGGTTGTGCGCGTTGGGGTTAGTCCCTCAGCATAGTGTCATGGTTGTTAGGTCTGTGCGCGTCGTGGTTACTCCCCCGACACAGTACCTCTCTTGTTTGTGGATTATACACCCAGGCTTGCCTAGTGTTTTGATGTCCTTCTTGAGTTTATCAGTCTCATTTAAATTGAAATTTTAATATGATATCTGATAAGATATAAGTAAATATACAACTTTTTTGTGCTTGGTACTGAGATCGCTTGGTTATATCTATATAGCTAGTTTTACTCCTCTGTTGTTTTGGTTCACTAATACTGACTTTTGCTGCTAGTTTGTTCGTGTGATTCCCGTCTACTTGGAGGTTTGTTTTGCTGCTTGACTTTTTTTACCACTGTTTGTAACTTGTTATTGAGGTGTTCTTCTTTCGAATGTCTCAGGTTCAGGGCAGTAGCATGTGTGACTGGTAGAGTTCGTGGTTTTCAGAGCTACGGCTAGTTGTTATTGCTTGTTTTCCT
This sequence comes from Platanthera zijinensis, assembly GCA_039513925.1. Taxonomy (NCBI): domain Eukaryota; kingdom Viridiplantae; phylum Streptophyta; class Magnoliopsida; order Asparagales; family Orchidaceae; genus Platanthera; species Platanthera zijinensis. The sequence goes on along the minus strand of CM077078.1, from coordinate 254,602,410 downwards.
CCTCAGTTCAGTGGGGTAGTTGTTTCTTTACTTCAGATTAGACTTGTTTCCTATGAGTATGTGTCAGTTGTTGACGCTCATAGTGTTAGTTTCTGTTGTTTGACTAATTACTAGTTTTACTGCTGTTACTTGTTGTTCGTTATGCACTTGCTCTCTGAGAATGATTTATGTTAGGATGCATGTTAGGTATTTTTAAATATAAAAAGTTGCATTCTAGCGTAGTTACATAACATCTACTTTAACTGAAATTCATTCTATTTTAAGAGCCGTAAAAACTACTTTTTTACGCATATTAAATTTAGATGTCACATCTACCTTGAATACTTTGTTGAGTCTCCACTCTCATGTAGGATAATAAATGAATTTAACTAAATACTTTTTTTCCACTGCGTAAACTTATACTTTATCACTCGTGGACTAGTTGATCCACCAGACCAAGGGACACGGTCAATAAAACCTATAAAATATAACATATGTTTTAAAACATAATTTATGTGCTTTTTTATAAAATAAGCGAAAAGATAGTATTGTCTGAACGTCTGCAGTTATCCCTTATACGACATGACATCACAATCACGCATTTTCTCTCACTCTGATAGTATTTTAATATTGAGAAAATGTGGGTTGTGACAGTTGGTATCAGAGGGAGGTTGTTCGACAAGTTGGTCCGACGACTAATTCTAATATAGTTTTAGTTGTCTAAATTCATTGCATACACACACAAAGGTGTCATCAGTATGTCTTGGCAAAAACATGAACACTACACTCATAAGCATGACAAGAAGTATAATGGACATATTATGTAGTATGAGATGCATAATATGTGGTTGTATATGGATACTCATAGAAAGCAACATGTGATTGTTATGTAGTATAGGATGCATAACAATCATCATATGGATGCCCATTAAATTTTATTTTTTTCGTTACATGCGATATTATGTAGTATGAGATGCATAATATTTCATGTGTACGCACTCATGACATGCATTAAGGTCTTTTTAAAATACATAGCATTGCATGCATAACATAACATAACATTAACACGCGTGCCAAGTTAAGATCTACATGATGATACTCGTACACACATGATTTAAAATTTAAATTTAAGCATTCATGCATTCATATTTTATGCACAAGAGTAAGTGGGATGATGGTTCATCATCCTAAGTTAAGAGCATAACATCATTTCATGAATTACCAGAGCAAGGTAATAACAAGAGCAAGTATTTTCACATCTCTAATCTGATTTAAGTTAGGAAATCTGAGTTTGCTAGTTGATGTGTCTTAAGCTAGGTATTGACTAGATGTATGTTTGTCCTATAGAGATATGCCGTCAAAGCGTATTACGATGAGGTCGACTCCCCAGTCGGAGGGTGAGTCATCAGGTGCACAGAGAGAGGCTGTAACTGTAGGGCTGCGATAGAGCAATGAGGCTCTGTCAAGGCAAATGATTGAGATGCAATCGCAAATCCAGGCGTTGTTGACTGCCGTCTCAGGGCAACTGCCTAGAGTGCAGGACCCTATAGTGGGTCAAGACGTTCCTATTCCTCCTGCTCCTTTGGTGCCCCCAGTGTTGCTTCCACCAGAGATGAACTTCATTTCATATTTTCAGTGCTTGGGACCTCCTACCTACAATGGTAAAGCTGACTTCATGGCGTTAGATGACTGAATCATTGTTATCGAGGAAATGTTTTCTTATTCTGAGATTTCTGCTGACCAAAGGGTTATGGTCGCCGTGTACCAGCTGAAGGGTCGTGCAAAGAGCTGGTGGTTAAGGGAGAAAGAGAACCTTACAGAAGGATGTTCGTGGGAATCATTCAAGGGATTGTTGCTCAAGAAATTTCTGTCATCGGTCGAACAAGACCGTCTGATGAATAACTTTCTGCACCTGAAGCATAGACAACTCATCGTTAGTGAGTATGAAGTTGAATTTAGTAAGCTGAGCAGGTTTGCCCCGGAATTGGTAGCCTCTGAAGCGGGCAGAGTAAAGCGCTTTCTGGGTGGTCTTAGGAGTGACATCCATTTGTTGGCCAGCGCATACAGATCTGAGAGTTATGTTGAAGCGTTTGAAGCTGCCCTGAAGGTTGAGGCAATTGATAATGCAAGGAACCATTTGATGTAGGCAAGGCAAGACAAGAGAAAATCAGATGACAGTGGAAGCTCTAGAGCATCTGGCCCTGCTTCGAAGAAAGGACAAAAGAATGTGTGTAGTTTCTGTGGCCGACCAGGCCATCCTGTTGAAAGGTGTTTCAAGAGACTGGACGCGCAGAAGCGGTCTCAGGTACATGCGATCCAGGATATACCTAAGGGAGATCTTGTCTGCACCTACTGCCAGAAGAAGGGGCACGATGTGACCCGCTGCTTCAAGAAGGCTGGAGCTTGCTTCCAGTGAGGTCAGAAAGTTCATAGGAAGGTTGAATGTCCGCAGTCCCAGCCCACGCTGCAGGCGGTTCCTTTGCAGACTCTACTACTGCTCCCGCAGCACGTGAACAAGGGGAAAGGAAAGCTCAATGTGCTGACCAAGGAGGAGGCTCAATCCTCTACCCAGGTGATTTCAGGTTAGTCTTTGTCATAACTAGCAATCTTTTTTAGTGGATTTTAGAATTTTACTTTTTAGTTGCGCGCACAATGTTTTTTAGGTGAGTTTAAGGTGAAGAATAAGTGGGTGCGTGTTCTCTTCGATTCGGGCGCTACCCACTCCTTTGTGGCTAGGAGTTTTATAGACCGACATCGTTGGGCCGTTGATCAGTTAGATGATGATCTGAACGTCAAGTTCCCCTCAGGAGATCTGGTGACGTCAAGTCAGGGTATTCGGCAGTGCCCTATTTCTCTAGGTGGTTTCCTAACTTTCGCAGATCTGAAGGTGTTAGATCTGGTGGATTTCGACGTGATCTTGGGCATGGATTGACTGTCCCGATATGATGCTGTCATCCAGTGCAAGATTAAGCGCTTGGATTTCAAGGGGGACAATGGCCAACCCTTGAGCATGTATGGCTTGCCGTGTCAGGACTCCCCAATCATTTCTGCGGTACGTGCTCGTCAATTCTTTGAGTCTGGCTGTGAATTTTTTCTTGTTTCTGTTTCTGTTCTGGAAACTGCACTTGATGTGCCTCGTGTCGAGGACATTTCTATAGTGTGAGAGTTTCTAGATATTTTTCTTACTAGTCTTCCCGGACTTCCTCCTAAAAGATAGGTAGAGTTCGTTATAGATCTTGAGCCAGATACTCGTCCTATTGCAAAAGCACCTTATCGCATGGAGTTACGTGAGTTAGAGGAGTTACGTACTCAGTTGGATTAGCAATTACAGTGTGGTTTTATTAGGCCAAGTTCTTCTCCCTAGGGTGCTCCAGTCCTTTTCGTGAAGAAAAAGGATGGGTCGATAAGGCTGTGTATATATTATCGAGAGCTGAATAAGGTAACTATCAAGAATAAGTATTCTCTGTCTCGGATAGATGACTTGTTTGAGCAATTGCGAGGTATTTTGGTATTCTCAAAGATTGACCTTCGTTCGGGCTACCATCAGTTGAGAATCCGTGAGTCAAATGTTCCGCAGACTGCTTTTCACTCCCGATACAGACATTTGAGTTTCTGGTAATGTCGTTCGGGTTAACGAATGCACCTTCTTCCTTCATAGACATGTTGAATAGAGTGTTCAAGGATTTTTTGGATCAGTTTGTGATTGTATTCATCGACGATATTCTGATGTATTCCAGAAATGCTGAAGAGCATGCCTTGCACTTGCGCTTGGTTTTGGCTACTCTGAGGGAGCACAAGTTGTATGTGAAGCTAAGAAAGTGTGAGTTTTGGCTATCTCAGGTATCTTTCTTAGGTCATGTTGTGAGCAAAAGTGGTATCTCTGTGGACCCAACAAAGATAACGCAATGTTGGATTGGAAGAGGCCTTCAATGCCTAAGGAGATAAGGAGCTTCTTAGGGTTGACAGGGTACTATAGGAGATTCGTGAAAGGATTTTCATCGTTGTCTGTGCCATTGACCAAGATTACGCAAAAGAGCGTAGCTTTCGTTTGGAGTGATGCATGTGAGGAAGCCTTTCAGGAGCTTAAGAAGAGATCATGTTCCGCTCCAGTTTTGGCGTTGCCTACTGAAGGAGTAGAGTATGATGTTTCTGTGGATGCTTCGCGAGTTGGACTTGGTTGCATTTTGATGCAGGATAGCAAAGTGATTGCGTATGGGTCGAGGCAATTGAAGGTCCATGAAAATAACTATCCTGCGCATGACTTGGAGTTTGCTGCTGTCATTTATGCTTTAAAGCTATGAATACATCTTCTGTATGGAGTGTCATGCAAGATCTATACAGATCACAAGAGTCTAAAGTATGTCTTCACTCAGAAGGAGCTGAATCTGCGCCAGCGTAGATGGTTAGAGTATGCTGTGGACTATGAAGTTGATATCCTTTATCATCCTGACAAGGCTAATGTGGTGGCAGGATGCTTTGAGCTGAAAGCCCGCACATGTCTTTAACCTCTCTGTGCAATCCTTAGTAGAGGAGTTCTTGCTGATGGACATAACTGCTAGGAGTAGCGCTTCGCCAAGTAGCTTGGAAGTGGTAGAGCCTTCATGAATTACGCTTACTAGGCTACATCAAAAGGACGATCCCGATCTACAATATATCAGAAGTAGAGCCGAAAAAGGGGAGTTACCCGACTTTTTGATCGATGATGTGGGTACCTTGAAGTACCGTGACAGATACTGTATTCCAACTGTTGGGGATATTCGAGCAAAGATATGTAGTGAAGCGCACGGTTCTAGTGTTGCCTACCATCTTGGTTCTATGAAGATGTATCGAGATCTGAAGCAAATTGTCTGGTGGTCAGATATGAAGAATGATATTGCAAGATTTGTATCTGAGTGCTATACTTGCTAGCGTGTTAAGGCTGATCATAGAAGACCTGGTGGTAAGTTTACGCCGTTGAATATTCTGAGTTAGAAGTGCGATAACATTTCTATGGATTTCATTACCGGGTTGCCGAGGTCTCCCCGAGGGCATGATGCAGTGTGGCTTATTGTCGATAGACTAACAAAGTGTGCTCACTTCGTGCCTTTCAAGATTGAGTATTCTATGGAAAAGATAGCTGATCATTATCTAGATGAAGTCATCAGGTTGCATGGTGTGCCTACGAGTATTGTGTCAGACCGAGACTCCAAGTTCATGTCTCGTTTCTGACAAAGCTTGCAAGGAGCTTTAGGCACTAATCTTAGATATTCTACTGCTTACCATCCTCAAACTAATGATCAGACAGAAAGAGTGAATCAGATTTTGGAGGACATGATTAGATGCTATATTCTAGACCATGGTGGAGCTTGATCTGAAGTTCGCAGTTGGGTACATGTTTTTTCTGAAGGTCTCTCTGATGTCAGACGTTAAGGGTCCGTTTGTTTCACAGACATTGATATTGAAGTATTGGCTTTGAGAATATGAATGTCATTTCTCTTGTTCGTATCAACAATTTTAAATTGGAATTGGCTTTCTGATGGAAAGTCGTCGATATTCACCGTAATCTAAAAACTCATAGATTCAATATCTATCTCTAGTGGCGGATATTCAGTCCGGTTTTCCAAAATGAGACCATTTTTTAGCCTGAACGTGATTTTTTTCGGCCGAACGTAATTTATCATCGGGACGCAATTTTTTTGCGTGGACGTGTTTTTTTCGTCTGTGTATGATTTTTTCGCCCAGACGTAATTTTTTGTCTTGAAGCATTTTTTTTACCCAGGCAGGTTTTTTTCTCCCGAATGCAATATTTCTGCACGAACGCGACTTTTTTCTCTATGACGCAATTTTTTTGCCCGAATGTGTTTTTTTTGCCCGTACTGAAATTTTTCGCTACGATTCAATTTTTGGTCGCTTGGGCCGAATTATTCATATAGACGTAATTTTTTCGCTCATACACAATTTTTTTCGGCCGAACATGAATTATTCGGCCAAACAAAGTTTTTTCGCCCAAACGCGTTTTTTCTGCCCAGACGCGTTTTTTTCGCCCGGACACAATTTTTTCGCCCGGGCGCGATTTTTTCGCCCGGGCGCGATTTTTTCGCCCAAACGCGATTTTTTCGCCCGCACGTGGTTTTTTCGCCCGGACGCGATATTTTTGCCCAGACGCGAATTTTTCGCCCAGACGCGATATTTTGGACTTGACGCGATATTTTCGCCCGGCCGCAATATTTTTCACCCGGACGCAATTTTTTCGGCCGGACGCAATTTTTTCGCACGGACGCGAATTTTTCGCCCGGACGCGCATTTTTTGCCCGGACGCGAATTTTTCGCCCGGACGCGAATTTTTCGACTAGACGCGAATTTTTCGCCCGGACGCGAATTTTTCGCCCGGAGGCAAATTTTTCGCCCGGACGCGATTTTTTCGCCCGGACGCGATTTTCTCGCCCGGACGCGATGTTCTCGCCCGGACGCGATTTTCTCGCCCGGACGCGATTTTCTCGCCCGGACGCGATTTTCTCGCCCGGACGCGAATTTCTCGCCCCTACACGAATTTTTCGCCCCGACGAGAATTTTTCGCCCCGACGCGCATTTTTCGCCCGGCCGCGAATTTTTCGCCCAATTTTTCGACCGGACGCGAATTTTTCGATCGGGCGCGAATTTTTCGACCGGACGCGATTTTTTCGCCCGGACGCGATTTTCTCGCCCGGACGCGATTTTCTCGCCCGGACGCGATTTTCTCGCCCGGACGCGATTTTCTCGCCCGGACGCGATTTTCTCGCCCGGACGCGATTTTCTCGCCCGGACGCGATTTTCTCGCCCGGACGCGATTTTCTCGGCCGGACGCGAATATTTCGCCCGGACGCGAATATTTCGCCCCGATGCGAAAATATCGCGTCGGGGCGAAAAATTCGATTTGAGAAGTAAAAATCGCGTCCGGGCGAAAAATCGCGTACGGGAGATGTGCTTGGGGGAGAAATTCGTGCCCGGGCGAGAAATTCACGCCCGGGCGAGAAAATCGCGCCCGGTCGAGAAAATCGCGCCCGGGCGAGAAAATCGCGCCCGGGCGAGAAAATCGCGCCCGGGCGAGAAAATCGCGCCCGGGCGAGAAAATCGCGTCCGGGCGAAAAATTCGCATCCGTGCGAAAAATTCGCGTCCGGGCGAAAAAATCGCGTCCGGGCGAAAATTTCGCGTCCGGACGATAAAATTCGCGTGCGGACGAAAAAATCGCGTTCGGGCGAAAAATTCGCGTTCATATGAAAATTTCGCATTCAGACTGAAAAAATCAAATCAGATTGAAAAAAATCACGTCATGGCAAAAAAAACACGTCTGGGCGAAAATAACACTTTTGGGCGAAAATTTCACGTCCGGTCAAAAAATTCGCGTTGTGGTCGAAAAACTTGAGTTTGGGCGAAAAAATCACACCTCAAGAAAAAATCACGGTCGGGCTAAAAAATCGCATTTGTGATTTTTAATTGTGATCATTAATAGCATTGATCAATGCCAATTCCTATGACAGAAAGTCTTTCTACAAACGAACAATAAAAAAATATCAATGTCAATTCCTATGATATAAAGTCTTCATGCGGACGAACAAAAGAATTGGATTTAAATCCAATATCATTTCCCATGTGTATTGATATTGAATTGAAAGCCAATACTTAAATGCCAATGTCGTTGAAACGAACGGAGCCTAAGAGATTTGAAAAGAACCATAAGTTGGATCCCACATATATGGGACCTTTCAAGATTGTGGAGCGCATCGGAGTGTCAGCTTATGTGCTGGATTTGTCTGCTTCTTTCCCTGGTGTTCACGACGTGTTTCACGTGAGTCCGTTGCGAAAGTGTGTTCGTAGTGATTGACATGTCCTTGACTCAGTGCCCTAGTTGTAGCCTAATTTCTCGTATGTCAAAGAGTCTGTCCGTATTCTGGAGACTCAAGATCGAGTGTTGAGAAGGAAGACAATTCCTATGGTTAAAGTTCTCTGGTAAAATCAGGACGTCAGGAGTGTGACTTGGGAGTTAGAATCTGCGATGAGAGAATCCCATCCCCAGTTATTCTCCTAGTCTTCTCTGGTTAGTATTTCTATCGAGCGAGTTTTTATGTATTTCTCTCTTTGCTCTCTTGTTTTGATACACATCCTAAGTTTCGGGATGAAACTTCCTTTTTGGAGGGGTGTCTGTAGCACCCCTGAAATTTCTTCAATTATTTTTATTCTCTCGGTGACGGCATAATGACGTAAGGGCGTTACATTAACGTGGAGTTGACGGCACGTCGCCATTAGTGCGTTTTTGCGCCCGGTAGGTCGAGTCGATCAAATCTTGAAATTATCATCGAAATTGTAAAATTTCACGATAAGAAATTAAATCGATTAAATTTGATTTTGCCCGTCAACTTTCGTCGCGATCTGAGCATTATTGGAGCCTCGACGAATTTTTGAAGTTTGGTATATTTAATGTTCGCTGTAAACTTTGAAAATTAATATCTAGAGAAGGGCGCGTCGAATTTTGGTTTTGACTTACCATTGGATTCGTAGCACCGACTATTACCTAGGGTGCGAATTTCATCTGAATCGGTGAACGTTTAGCCTTTCGTAATAGTGTAATATTTATAATAATAATAATATTATTATTATTAATATGATTATTATTATCATTAAATTCCCTCACTCATCGAATACCTTTTCACTCAACGAATTCTGGCCGCACCCTTTCACTCGACGAACGGCTGCTCCCCCTCCCCATCTTCGTTGAATTTCTCTGTTATACTAATCTTAAGTATTGTTTTTATTATTATTCTTATTAATATTATTAATATTATTATTATAAATATAAACCTTCTTCTCCCTGAAGGAAGAAAAACCGAACTCATCTTTCTCCCTTTTCTTCTGCCAAACCAGAGAGACGAGTCTGTTTCCGGGATCCTTCCGACGGCCACCACCAGAGCTCCAGTGCGCGAAATCTTCGCCGGAACATAGATCCAGAAAGCTCTCGATGAGAGCTACGCTTGTGCGGTAAGATTTGTCCATTTCATGAACTTTTTAACGTTAGGATTTTCGGCACTAACCGCCATTTTGACCAAATCTTTATAGATTTCACCTTCTCGCGCCTTCGCTTGGACCGATCTACGACTTGGAGTGATTCAGAGGGTGATTCCGGGAAAAATCGAGACAAGTGGTGGTTTTTGCTTGCTTTTCTTCCTTTATGTTTACCTCTGATTGTTAGATGTTTAGTAAGTCTATTTTGTCGTGTATAGTTCATTTCATTAGCGTGCGTTCATCGTGTCGTTTGTTCGACGTGTCGTTTGTCCTTCGCGTCATTTGGATCGTTGCGTCGATTTGACCACATAAAATACTTGTTTCGTAGTGAGTATCATAAGTATTATGAATGTCTTGGCGCATACTGTTTGACTTGGAAATCATTGTTGTGAAAGCTTGTGAGTCTTACCGGGCTATTTGGGCCGTCATGTCGATCGCGTGTCACAATTTTGGTTTGAGTCTATCACCGACTGCATAACTTGAAATTTATAATGTGATGCTCGTAAACAAATATAGAAGATTTGTTAGGCTGTGCGCGTTGGGGTTATTCCCTCGGCATAGTGTCATGGTTGTTGGGTCTGTGCGCGTCGTGGTTACTCCCCCAGCACAGTACCTCTCTTGTTTGTGGATCATACACCCAGGCTTGCCTGGTGTTTTGATGCCATTCTTGAGCTGATCAGTCTCATTTAAATTGAAATTTTAATATGATATCTGATAAGATATAGGTAAACATACAACTTTTTGGTGCTTGGTACTGAGATCGCTTGGTTATATTTGTATAGCTAGTTTTACTCATCTGTTGTTTTGGTTCACTAGTACTAACTTTTGCTGCTAAGTTTGCTCGTGTGGTTCCCGCCTACTTGGAGGTTTGTTTTTTGCTTCTTGATTTCTTTTACCACCGTTTGCAACTTGTTACTGAGGTGTTCTTCTTTCGAATGCCTCAGATTCAGCGCAGTAGTAGGTGTGACTAGTAGAGTTCGTGATTTTCAGAGCTGCGGCTAGTTGCTGTTGCTTGTTTTCCTCCTCAGTTCGGTGAGGTAGTTGTTTCTTTATTTTAGATTAGACTTGTTTCATATGGGTTTCGTGTCAGTTGTTGACGCTCATAGTGTTACTTTTTGATGTTTGACTACTTACTGGTTTTACTGTTATTACTTGTTGTTCGTTATGCACTTTCTCTTTGGAAAAGATTTATGTTAGGATGCATGTTAGATATTTTTAAATATAAAAAGCTGTATTCTATCGTAGTTACATAACATCTACTTTAACTGGAATTCATTCTATTTTAAGAGCCGTAAAAACTACCTTTTTACTCATATTAAATTTAGAGGTCACATATACCTTGCATATTTTCCCGAGTCTCCACACTCATGTAGGATAATAAATGAATTTAACTAAATATTTTTTCTGTTGCGTAAACTTAAATTTTCTCACTCGTGGACTAGTTGATCCACCAGACCGAGGGACACGGTCAATAAAACCTATAAAATATAATATATGCTTTAAAACATAATTTATGTGTCTTTTTATAAAATAAGCGAAAGGATAGAATTGTCTGAACGTTTGCAGTTGTCCTCTGTACGACGTGGCATCATGATCACATATTTTCTCTCACTCTGATAGTATTTTAATACTGAGAAAATGCGGGTTGTGACATTGGTAATCCTTAACTTCCCCTGTTTACTTACTTTTGGCCTTTTACTGCCACATGTGCAATTCTTGCTGAGACGTTCTTCTCTTTTGAATGTCTCAGGCTTGAAGCATTAGGCGTCTGAGCAGCTAGAATTGGTGTTTTCTGGCGTGGGCTTTTGTATCAGTGGTTTTCCTTCCCTCACATTCGTGAGGTAGTTCTGCTGTTCTTACTTTGGTTCAGACAAACATGTTTTGTGGGTTCATGTCAGGTTGTTGACGTTCATAGTGAATTATTATAGAAGTTAGATTATCTGCTAGCTGCCATGCTATTTTCTGGCTGGTTTGTTCTACCCACTTGATCTCTGGGAAGAATTTATGCTAGGTTACATATTAGTTATTTTCAAAGTATACAAAGATCAATATTCTTATCTCATACTCATAACATCTCTTTAAATCAAAAGTCACTCTACTTTAGTGAACATAAAAATCTCTTTTAATACTTATAATAAATTTAGATGTGTGCATATCATGAATTATTCTATTGGGTCTTCATGCTTATATAGGGTAATAAATGAACTAAACAAAGTATTTTCCGCTTCGTATATGTATATTTTTACCCGTGGACTAGTTGACCTCACTGAGCCGAGGGACACGACAATCAAAACTTAAACTCAAATTATAGTTTAATCATAAAAATTTATGATTTTCATGAAAAATAATAAGAGTATGATCTTGCCTAAGCGTCTACAGTTATTCCCTGCACGATATGACATCACAACGCATATTTTCTCTCACTCTGATATATAATCTAATATTGAGAAAATGCGGGTTGTGATAGTATTGGCTGCCACTTGTACTACTGTTGCAGACTGCTCAGTATAACACTTGTTGTATTTTTGTTAGGTCTCTTTTTGTGGCTCATAATGAGGATTATTGGTTGCTCTTTCTCGTTTCTTATTAATTACAGTAGTGGTTGAATTTGAGACTCTATAAAACTAAAATCTGATTTGAGTTGCATGTTAAGTGGTTGATATTTTCTTTCTTGTTTGGAGTCACTTAAGTCGTTCCTTCCCTAGGCAAATCCTATAAGTCGTAGTTATGGTCGTCTCAGGAGTCCACTTATAGCTATTTAATGACACAAACTAAAGTAAATAATTTCTTTGATACAATAGAGGATGATGTCTAAAGATAGACACGATGAGAACCCCATGACAGACAAGGGACAAAGAAAAAGTTGCGGTGAGCCCTTATCGCTTTGATTACTTAAATTTGAAATAATTTGAATAATGAACATGTAGAATTACTTTACTATAAGCTAGTTCCTTGCTTGTATAATGAATACGAATTGAATTGAATTGAAAATTTCAAAGATTTGAAATCACTAAAAATATGAAATCGCTAAAAAGCTAAACACAGATTAGCAAGCATTAGAAACTATGAGGTGAAATTTATATAATTAATTCCTATATTTTGAAGATGAATATGATTTAATAAGAAAATAATAAGAAACCGTGAGTCTGTCGATACATAGAAATGCTAAGGGTAAATCTCGTAGGGGGAGGGGGTATAACTCCTACACCTCGTAGGTGGGTGTGGGGGTGTGGGGGTGTGGGGGGGGTGGGTGTGTGTGTGTGTGTGGGGGGGGGGGGGGGTAGAACTCCTACAGAAGTTCATAATTCCAAGGAAGGGTGTGTGCTCGATCACCCTGAATTGGAATGAAATTGTCTAATCTAGGAGGCATAGAAGTCTGAAACATGTTCGATGGCCCTATATATGGTATGGATTTGATGGACCTAGATGACTGATAAATTTAAGAATGATCCTCAGCATTTTGAAAAAGTGAATTATGTTAAGAAAATTTTGAATTGAATACATATACGAAGAAGAATAAGAAAGATTGAACTTGATATTAGAAATAATTTATTTTTGTTGTACTAACTCTTTGTACAATACTTTACCTGCTTCCTTTACTTACTATTTTACTACACATGTTTATATAAATATATACAACTGTATATTGATGTCAAATCTTCGAGTTTGCCTATAGTGCAATTGAAGAGTAAAGAAACTCACTTAATTTTTTAAACTAACTGACTGACGATCTCTCTTTTTAGTGTCAAATCGCCAATGTTCCAGGCCCCCTAGGAAGATTGAACGCGAAAGGAAGATGTGATTCTAGCACGGGTTAGAGTTTGCTTTAGTTTTTTTAAAGTCCGCTGCAGTCTGTGCATTATATATATGTTCAGTCGTTTCTTTCAAATGCTCTGGATAGACATGATATAAATTATACTTAATAAATAAAAAATGTTTGTACAACCCCGTATTCGCGAAGTAAGGACCTCAAGCAAGGCATAAGGCATGCTAGTAAGTTTTAAGCTTTGGAGCCCCCTTTGAGGGGCGGGTGCGGCGAGTAGGCAGACACCCGTCCCAGCATGGTAGGCGTGAGGGGAAGTGCGGGACCGGCCGGAGTCCGAAGGCGCACCCCAAATCAGGCGGGGCGAGACCGGCCTGGGGCCGGGTTCTCGCCCCTGTTCGGGGCGAGACCGGCCCGGGTCGGGTTCTCTCCCCTGCCTCGCGGCTAGGCGAGGGCAGGCGGGGCGAAATTGGCAGGCGGGGCGAGACCGGCCTGGGGCCGGGTTCTCGCCCCGCGTGGAGGCGAAGGCAGGCGGGGCGAGACCGGCCTGGGGCCGGGTTCTCGCCCCTGCCTGCTAGGCGAGGGCAGGCGGGGCGAGACCGGATGCCTCTAGGCGGGGCGAGACCGGCCTGGGGCCGGGTTCTCGCCCCTGCCTCGCGGCTAGACCGGCCTGGGGCCGGGTTCTCGTTTCGGGCGGGGCGAGACCGGCCCGAGGCTGGTTCTCGCCCCGACCTCGCGGCCAGGCCGGCGAGACCGACCAGTGATCTCCTTTTACCGTTCTACCCCCGAGGTGGTTTTTCCTTTTTGCCCCCCGGTGTGGAGGTTTTCTATTGGCTGGAGGCATTTTTGCATTTTGGTCATTTTACCCCAGGAATTGGAAAAATATAAATGACCCTTGGGGGTCTTGGAGAGAGACTTGTCATTCTTTCCTTAGCCACCAAAATCTCTCTCTTTCCTCCAAGGCACCTAGCTCAAGCATTGGCTAGGGAGGGGGAGACCTCAAAGGTCTTCTGGGTGTGAGACCTCCACGCTAGAGCCAAGGGTCGGTTCATAGCTTCCTAAGTCTTCGGTCCATAACGCGAGTGAAGTAGGTGTGAGGTCACCCCTTTTTGGGACCCCGAACTCCACAGAAGCCAATTTTGGCCTCGATCATTTTTGGCTTCAACAATATTATTTATATTTTCTCCTAGTAGTACTCTTGTGTTATATATTAGAATTGGTACATTATTTAATTGTGAAAACTGCTCAAAAGAAAAAAAAATTAAATTACGACGGACTTTGGACCGTTACATATATTGATAGACTTAGATAATTTAAAATGAGAAGAGATGCATTTTTTTTTAATTTTTACATAAGTTTATTTCAATTAGCAATTTACAAATTATTAATACTAGTTTTTCTTCATATTTGCACTTTCAACATATAAATTGTAAGTATTGTCTAATTTGAAGTCAAACATTGACTAGTTTTGAATGTTAATTTTTTTTATGACCTCCTAAACATTTAAAATTACTTACATTTTAATAATATTTGGAAAATGCTCTAATTTACAATCTTTTAAATTTTTATTTCTCAAAAAATTTCTTTCCAAATAACTTTTGATATCTCTTTTAGATTTTTGGATTCCTATTCTCTCAATTTCTGATAAAATGAAGGAGATTTATTTGTCCATCAAATGAATAATATTTTCCTCAAAAAAATCTAAAATGCAGAATTTTTTGATTTAAAAAAATCTAAAAGAAAGATGATTATCCTCCATAAAAAAAAATCTGAACTATTTCATTTCGTCATAAATGTAGATGATCCCCTTCTCATTTACTTCTGAAATCCCATTTCAACACTCAACACTTTAGCAGAACTGCAGAACTCTCTGAATTTCCCAAACCCGAGTTCCCGATTCTCCAAAAACCGCGCGTGCCGCTCATTCCCCTGACCTCCCTGGCGATGGCTGCCGCGGCGGAGAGTCTTTTAAAATCCGGCGAAGTTTCCACCATGATCCGGCAGGGTTTCCTATCCCCCTCATCGCCCCCTTTCGATCCCTCCCGCTTTTCCCCTCACCTGTCTTCCTCCCCATTCTCTTCCCCGCCGCCGCCCTCCTCTTCGTGCACTTCCCTCACCTCCTCTTTCTCCTCCGAGCACCGTTCTCCGGCGATCCAGCCAACTACCCTACTCGAAATGATTGGAAAGGAAGAGATAACTCAGCGTTCGTTGCCATCGGAGCATCACACAGAAAAGCGATTTCGGTTGCAAGAGCGGATCACTAAGGTGCTCTCCGGAAAGCGAACTAATTGGGGGCCCTGCGACGTGGAGTTGTCGGTGAGCTCCGGTGACGGGTTTTGCTTTTCAATGGAGGTTCACAGCTGCGTGCTGGCCGCGAGGAGCCGCTTCTTCGCCGAGAGGCTGGGTAGACGGGGCGGAGTGGTGGAGATCTGCGAGTGCGATGAAGTTGAAGTTTACGTGGAAGTGGTCGCCATGATGTACTGCGGCGATCTACGGCGGCGACTTTGCAGTGAGGGCGCGAAGCGCGTTCTTAGCCTGCTCAAGGTAATCTGCTTCTACCTCATGCCTTCAACTAATCGGCTCTGAACCCTGCAATTGTATGCTTTGTAATTGAGACAAACTTCAACTGCAATGTGTTAGAAGTGGAAGTAGCTGGGAACTTTGGGACTCGTAATTACTGCCGGAGTTTGATCAAGAATTGGATGTGTCAACAACAGAACAGTAAACTAATCTTCGTTGATGCTAATGGGATAGTTGGGTAGAAAGAGAGAGCTAATGGTCAAAAAGAGAAATTCCACGGAGGGAAATATTGATAGAATATATATGAAGAGTTATAAACTAAGAACAGGATGTATGCAGGAAAATTGCTTTATTGTATTGAAAAGAGCATACAACAGTCCGGTATATATATAACCGGGCAGAACATTCCAGATCAGGTAATAAACTCAGACAGTTAAACAAAGTACAGTTGGGAAGATAATTAATACATGTTTAATTAATATTAATTATGGTGCAGGTTTTATTCTTCACACTCCCCTAAATCTGCACCATTCCTGATGTTCATCTTGTCTCGGAGTTCCAGAAAGCGGTGTCGAGGGAGTGCCTTTGTCATGATGTTGGCGGTTTGAGCTTCAGTTGGGCAGAAATTTACTTCGATTTCCTTTTTCTCGATGATTTCGCGGATGAAGTGGTAACGGATGTCGATGTGCTTGCTTCTTCCGTGAAAAACTGGGTTTTTAGATAGAGCTAGGGCTGAAGTGTTGTCGCAGTGGATTGTGACTGTGTCACGTTCTTCTTCTTCCTTGTCGCAGATCTCCTTCTTTAACCTTTGCAGCCATATAGCTTCGCATGTTGCCGAATTAAGTGCCATATATTCTGCCTCTGTGGTAGATAATGCGACTGTCTGCTGCTTTCGTGAGCTCCATGAGATCGGGCTTGAACCAAGATAGAAAATGTATCCTCCGGTGCTTCTTCTGTCTTCAATGTTCCCAGCCCAGTCGGAATCCGAAAAACCAGTGAGATGTGTGGTAGTCTTATGCTGGTAGAATAGGCCGTAGAATCTTGTTCCCTGCAAGTATCGCAAAACCCTTTTTCCGGCTAAACAATGAATTTTTGAGGGATTGCTCACAAACCTGGCAAGGAGGTTGACGGTGTACTCAATGTCGGGCCTCGTGTTTGTGAGATAGATTAGGGAGCCAATCAAGCTCCTATATTCTTCATGGTTGGTGTCTTCCTCGTCTTCTTTCTTGTAGATGAGTTTTGTCCCAGTGGCTATTGGCGTTGTAGTAGGATTGCAGTCCTCCATTTTGAATTTTTTTAGAAGATTTTGTACATATAATTCTTGAGAGACAAAAATGCCGCTCTCCAGATGTTTGATCTGGAGGCCAAGAAAGAATTTCAGAGTCCCAAGATCCGTCATTTCATATTTTCTCTTCATCTCCTCTCGAATTTCATTTATGAGGTCAATGCAAGAACCGGTGATGATGAGATCATCAACATATATGCTGATTAGAACTTTTTTCTGATTCTTCCTTTTGATGTATAGTGTTGGCTCATTGATGCTTCGAGTGAATCCGGCAACTATGAAGTAAGTATCAATATTTTGGTGCCATGCGCGTGGTGCTTGCTTGAGACCGTAAAGTGCTTTATGAAGTTTGTAAACTTGATCCTTCTTTCCCTCTACTTCAAAACCTGGGGGCTGAGTGACGAACACTTCTTCGGTGAGTTTGCCGTTTAAAAATGCTGATTTAACATCAAGTTGAAAAATTGGATACTTGTGTTTGGCGGCAATGGCAAGAAGAAGCCTGATTGTCGTCATTCTAGCCACGGGAGCAAAGGTTTCTTCGAAGTCTACACCAGGTCTTTGATTGAATCCCCTGGCAACTAGTCGGGCTTTAAGTTTTAGTATATCTCCTTTTTCATCTTGTTTTACCTTGTATACCCATTTTAAACCAATGACATTTTGATTTGCTGGCTTTGGTATAAGGGTCCAGGTCCCATTTCTTTCAATGGAATCAAGCTCTTCTTGCATAGCTTGTCTCCATCCCTCCTCTTGGTAGGCTTCAGTAAAAGAAGAAGGCGAGATAACTGTCATGGCGGCGCTGGTAGAGCTTTAGATATCTTCTAATGTTCTCATTTTGATGGGCGAGGATGAATCAGGATCCGAATCATGCGATTCGGAGGTGTTGTCTATGCAATGGAGGGGGCTCGGTGTAGAACTGAGCTCAACCGGCAGTGACACATCCATGAGGCTTTCATGAGATTTATCCTCAGCTGATGCCCAATCCCACTTGCTCTCTTCATGAAAAACAACGTCCCGTGAAATAATGAGCTTATAGTTGATTGGATCCAACAACCGATAAGCCTTGCTCTCATCACTGTATCCAATCATGATACACTTTATGCTGCTTTCACCGAGCTTGTCTCTTTGTCCCATAACTTTATGAACAAAAGCAATGGATCCAAAAGTTTTAAAATGTGATACTTCTGGTTTCCGTTTGTGTATGGCTTCATAGGGTGTGAGTTGTTTTAAAGCTTTTGTAGGTACACGATTTAAAATATAAACTGCTGTAGTTGCGGCTTCAGCCCAGAGAAATTTTGGACAGTTTTTGTGTATGAGTAGAGTTCTCACCATTTCTATAATAGTGCGGTTTCGCCTCTCTACAGCACCGTTTTGCTGTGGAGTCCCGAGTGCAGACATCTCATGCTTAATCCCAGCTTCTTGACATAGGTTATTGAATTGTGTTGATAGAAATTCCCCTCCTCTATCACTTCGAATAGTTTTTATTTTGTGGCCCATTTTATTCTCAATTTGTGCCTTGAATGTCTTAAAAGTTTGAAAAGTTTCAGACTTTTGTGCCAAGTGAAAAATCCACATATATCGGCTGAAATCATCAACGATGAGGAAATAATATTGTTTTCCTCCTAGGGAAGGAGTGGTGGCTGGTCCCCAAATATCCATATGGAGTAATGCTAGAGGTACAGTGGTTTTTGAAAGAGTGACTGATGGGAATGGCAACCGGTGAGTTTTAGCTTTTGCACAGGTTTCACATTGGTGAGTCGGGATTTGGAAAGTGGGCAGGCCGTTGACCAGATTGTTGGTTTGGATGGTGTGGATGGAGGTGAAGTTTAGGTGACCAAAGCGATGATGCCAAAGGAGTGCAGGAGATATGAGGGGCTGCTGTGTGCTGGGATATGCACATGAAACAGCAGGAGGTAGACATAAAACGAAGATATTACTAGAATTCATATGAGCTGATGCAATGATATTGTTGTTTTTTGGTTCTTTAATGTGACATGAGTTCTTGTTGAAGATGACGGTGAAACCTTTGCTTAGAAGTTGCCCAACACTAAGCAAATTTTGTGATAACGTGGGGACGTATTGAACATTTGAGATAAGTTTCGGCAATCCATCGGGAGATATTACTTTGATTGTACCTCTTCCCTCAATGGTTTCCTTTTTTCCATCTCCTAACATAACAGTTGACTTATACTCTTCATCCAGGTCAGTAAAAAAGACCTTGTCATTCACCATGTGGCTTGAGCACCCACTGTCGACGATCCATGAGTCCACATGGTGATGTTTCTTGGAGGTGTTACAGGTAAAGAGGTATTGTTCTGAGCCATTTTCAGTGAGATTGGCTTCTTCCTTTGGCTTATGCCAACAATTTTTTTCTGAGTGGTTTGGGTTTTTACATCTCTTGCAACGCCAGAAACACTCCCTCGTTTCATGATTTTGTTTTTTGCAAATAATGCACTGAAAACTAGATGTTTTGTTTCTTCCTCCTTCTAATTTTTGTTTTTCAGCAACAGTGGATTGATGTCGGATATTCATCTTTGTTTGGAAAACTTTGTCAATGGCAGGTCTGTCATGAAACATCAGGTCTTCGTGTGTTTGTAGTGAGCCCATTAGTTCTATAACAGATAGTGTCTCCAAGTCATGGGCCTCAAGAATGGCAACAACAATGTGCTTGTGGGACTTTGGCAAGGATCTGAGAAGTTTTTCGACAACTTGTTGTTCTTCTAAGATACCTCCCAAAGTCCGAATTTGATTAACGAGACTAGTAATTTTAGCAAAAAACTCTTGCGTTGATTCATCATCACGCATTAGAATAGAGTCGAACTGACGCCTTAATGAGTAAATTTTAAGTTTGATTACATTCCTTGAGCCTTTGTACTCATTCTCGAGTCTTTCCCAAGCTTCTCTGGCGGTTTTTGATCCCATGATGCGAGGATATATTGCCGGCGCAATGCCTTGTTGAATCAAGTACAGGGCAAGAGCATCACGTTTTAATTCTTCTTTGGTATACTTCGGTGCATCACCTTCCTTTGTTTTACCATCGGGTTGAGTCCCCGATTTGACGATATCCCACAAGTCTTGAGATCGAAGAAGCGTTTCCATCTTGTCACTCCAGAAATCGTAGAGTTCGCCGGAAAAGATTGGAATGGTGGAATGAGTGTATATGGGGGCAATAGAGGATGGAAGCGATGAGGACGCCATGTGATGATAATTTCAGCAAGAACAAAAATGAAGATAGCGGGAAGAAATATCTGATGGCGTGAACCTCCCTCTGATACCACTGATAGAATATATATGAAGAGTTATAAACTAAGAACAGGATGTATGCAGGAAAATTGCTTTATTGTATTGAAAAGAGCATACAACAGTCCGGTATATATATAACCGGGCAGAACATTCCAGATCAGGTAATAAACTCAGACAGTTAAACAGAGTACAGTTGGGAAGATAATTAATACATGTTTAATTAATATTAATTATGGTGCAGGTTTTATTCTTCACAAATATGTGGGAGGGATGGATAGAGAGTGATTTATTCATGGAAAAGGTATTGATAAGAGAGGTTAAGGTGGGTAGATGAGACCTGGGCTCTTGTTGTTTCTGAGAAGAAACAAGTGTCCACCATGAGAACAGGAGTTTGCCCATGGTTATCCATGAGCTTGCTTAGCTTCAGCACCCCTTTATGGCACAATTATTCGTTGAACTCATCTTAGCCATTGGCACATCCAAAATCAATAGTGTCACGACATATGTCTTTTAGGCATGGTTCACATCCTACGTGGAGAAGACCACCGCGTCGAATGCCACTGGTTTGATTTTGTTTGGATGGATTTTGTGAGCACATGGCTCAATATTTGAACTACCTTAATTATGTCCATCTAATCTACATTTGATGGATCATAGATACCTAGGTTTTTGGTATTAAAGTGTATTTTTTCACTTGTTCCATAGTAGAACGAAGAGAGGTGAAAATTTAACCATGCCAATTTTGGAGAAAACACTAGATACAACTTGATACAACTTTTCCTTCTATTGCACGTGTCATTGGAAGCAGCTTGGCAGATCTCTGTTTTCTTCATTTTGATCGACAACTCTGTAAATCTGCGTCAGTTCTAGGGCGCCCCTTCTTATGTCTCCTCTTACTGGACTTCTGTTGACTTGTTACCGTGAGAAGATCTAGTGGTTATGTAGTCGAGAGATAGTCTAGACAATTGGTGGAAGACTTGCCATTATGAGGAGTTGTTCCACACAGCTTGAATGGGCTTGCGCACCATGAAGAAGTACTCCAAACCGCCAGAAGGAGATCTTGGCAGCTAGGAAGGTCCTGGATCAGTGGAGAACTTGAAAATGCATGGTTGGGGGGAGGCCATTGGAGTTTCAACTTAGTTGCGGAGACTGCAGATCCATCCAACAAGTCGATCCTTTGAAGTCTCAAGGAAGTATATTAGATTTCATTAAGGAGACTTGCACCTAATTCAATATTATGGTGAAGTTTGGTAATCGTGTAAGAGTATCTCAGATCAGAGACTTCAACTTGTTGGTTTGTCGTTTTTGGTTAAGGGAGTTGGTGGTGTTTGTTCAGACGTCGTTCTACGATATTGATGCGAGAGCTATGCTATATGATACATATTGGAATACAAGGATTTCAAGGAGGTTCATTGAAGAGGATTGCATCGATCCGTCTTGCATATCTTTGTCAGTAACTTGCAATTTATTATTATATATATTTTTGTGTAAATTTGTTATGTAACAAAGTAATGAAGATCTGATTTCGGATCAAGAATAGAAAGTCAAAATATGGGTATATTTGTTATACATGTTTAGTGGAGGCTTTTCGGATTGGACTCTAAATGTCATGCGTTTTTTCTCGTCAGTTGGGGTTTTCACGTAAAAATGTCTTGCATCGCTTTTATTTTCTATGTTTGCATTTATTGTTTTTTGTACTGTTAAATGATTTGTGCTAGTGCTGTTACTCACTTGAATTATAGATTCTTATGCCCGAATATCTCCAAAACCCCAACAAGTGATATCAGAGTCAGATTTGCAATTTTAGTAGAGCAAAGATCATGCTGACCTATTTGGAGTTTCAGGTGAGTTGACCAGATATTTCAGGCTTGTGATTAGGTGCGGTAGGTGACGATCAGAGGTCAAACTTGATCATTTGATTGATGAAAAATCGATATAGGTTCAGAGTAGATCATGAAGCTGAAAGGCACAAATGATCACCACTGACACTTGATGATGAAATACTTCATCTATGTAAAGGTTTGTCATACTTCTATTTTTGAGGAGATGCCTAAGGATATATATCCTAACAAATGGAAGGTCGAGCATAGAAAACTATGCAGATTCATTAGAAAGTTTGTGGAGTAGCACGTCTACAAACATGTGGTTATCGTATCTGATGCAAAGACTGTACAGAAGGCTCTTGAGATGTATACCAAGAGTACTAGCATGAATAAACTTGGAGAGTTCAAATACATAGATAACTCACCCATGCTGGATCATGTGAACGAATTTTAGGCTATCATTAACTATCTCACTACTATGAATATGACCTTTGAGGGCGAGGTCAAGCTCAAGGAACTATTGAAGTCCTTTCCTAACTCTTTAGAGATTGTTAGAGTTTCACTCATCAATTCATCCCATCATGGTATTATTTTTATGGAAATCTCTAAGAGCAACATGCTCAATGGAGACGTTAGAATGAAGTCGCAAAAAGATATTTCTTCATCATCTTCTTATGCTGATGTTATGTATATCAAGTCCAATTGGACGGCAGGAGCATGAGCTTAGGGAGAAAAATGATTGAGCCAGAGTAGGGGATGTCTAAATCCCGCTACCAGAATGCGAAGTATTAGTACTGTCATAAGAAATGTCATATGTAGAAATTTTGCTACATGATGAAGAATGAGCAGAAGTAGAAGGGAGGAGTCAAAAATGAGGAAGGAGATACCTGCACAACATCTACTGCATCAATTGAGGAAGACCTCATTATTATTATTGGAGATGATGTCGCTGGCTCACTGCTGCTCTTTCATGTGCTAACAAAAGTTTGATCTCAGGATCGTCTGCTCATGTCTCCCAAAATAAATTGTTATATGCCACCTACACCACTCATGACCATAGAGTGCTAGGGATGGGAAATAGAGACACCTCAAAAGTCATTGGGAGAGGCAATATGCATTTGAAGACGAGCACTGGGTATTGCTCATTCTGAGGGATGCTAGATACGTGCTTGATATTCGTTTAAACTGTCTTAATAGGGTTGCTATGTGATGAGAGGCACCTTAGTATCATTGGAGAAGATTTTTGGAAGCTCCCTAAGGGCTCTTTAGTAGTGGTCAAGGGCTATAGGTAGTCAGGGCTATACTATGTTAAGGGAAAGCTTGAAGGCGTTCAAGCTAACATTGTTAATGATGAGATATCCACGTATTTATAACACAAGAGACTTGGGCACATCAATATGAAGGGCTTGGGACATTTGGTGAAAAAAATTGTGATTTCTAATATTTCTATTGATCAGTTGGAGTAGTGTCTGCATTGTTTGGCAGGAAATCTGCAAGAGTTTCATTCTACAATCATTCCTCCACCAAGAGATCTGAACCTTTGTAACTTGTTCACTCAAATGTTTGTGTGCTACTGAAGGTCCAAACTAAATGATGCACATCATGCTTTGTGACGTTTGTTGATGTTATTTGAAGTAGCTTTGGGTCTATACTATTAAGACCAAAGATCAGCTGCTTGATAGTTTTCAGAAATTTTAGGTTGAGGTGGAGAGACAAACTAGTAGTAACTTATAGTGTATCAAATCTGACAATTGGGGAGAGTACATCGAACTATTGGATCCGACATGATAAGACCCTACCTAAGATGCCACAATTGAATGACATAGTCAAAAGGATGAACATGGCACTAGTAGGATTAACTGCATTATTTCTAAGGCAGAGTTGTCCGACAGGTTTTTGTGCGAATCATTGTATAAAATTACATTGACTTCACTTTGGGAGCTAAGACTATTGACTCCCAAAGTGATTCAAAAAATTCGTACCGGAGGTGATGTATCTGACCATACTATAGTGCCTGAGCTTGTGCCCGATGATGTTCCACTTCCTAAGAAAGAGAACATCCGCAGAGATTAGATGATTACTACTGCTATTGCTGCTTGTAACAACCTTGCATCGACAATAGAGTTAGCCCCACGGAGGACTAATAGAGTGAGACATCCATCCTCTAGGTACCTGGCTAGCGTGTACATAGTGTTGATAGATGTGAATGAGCCCGAATATTTTGATGAGGCTATGGAGTGCTCTCAGAAGGAATTGATGATTGCTATGCATGAAGAGATAGAATCACCACGTGACAACAACACTTAGGAGTTTGTGTGATTTCCTAAGAGCAAGATATTAGGGTAGCGGGAATGAGAGGGGGATCCGGTATTGGAAGAGGACCGGTCGGCTGAGAGGGAGAGAGAGAGCGAGGGAGAGAGAGAGCGAGAGAGAGAGAGAGAACTCAATACGGGACCATCCCGTTTCTTAGATTCAATCTTGCATACCAAACCCTAGACACACTAACCCATTTATACTACATGGGGTGTCAATAACAAGAGTAGTCAAAACTGAAATAAACAACGAAACATAATAGAAATAAGATAACGGCGCCATCAGCGCTAAGCCGATTCATCAGTAACGCGGTTGCGACACGTGTATGTCCGCCAAGGGGTCTCCTCGGGGTGCAGGTCCGTAAAAATGCCGCCGTCAGGAAAATTTGCCTTGTCCTCAAGGCAAAAGTCTGGGTACTGGCGATGAAAATCATCACGAAGGATCCATGTGGCGTCGGAGTCCGCTCGACCCACCCACGCGATGAGGAGCTCGTCCGGGTCCCCATCGCCCAGAAGGTGGTGACGACGATCAAGAACTCTGGCGAGGTAGAGGGGAGGGTCGCCGGACAGCTCGACGTCGGCGGGGATATGGTCCACGACCGGGTGATCGCCCACGACCCGACGCATCTGGGAAACATGGAACACCGGGTGTACCCGGCTGCCGGGTGGGAGGGCGATGCGGTATGCCACCGCACCAATACGTGCCAAGACTTCGAACGGGCCAAAGAAGCGGGGAGCGAGCTTGGGGCACGGGCGACGGGCCACCGAGAGCTGGCGGTACGGGTGGAGCTTGATAAAGATCTTTTCACCCACCGCAAAGCTCAAATCCCGCCTCTTCCGGTTGGCGAATGAGGACATCTTGTCCTGGGCCCGGCGAAGATAATGCTTCAACTGCTCCAACACGGTATCACAGTCCTGCAGATGGACGGCGAGGCTGGCTACTGCATACTCTCCGGGAAGGTGGCGAGCAAGGGTCAGGGGGGGGGGTCGTAGACCGTCTCGAATGGCGTGGTGGCTGCTGCTTGAAGGTAGGCGGTGTTGTATGAATACTCCGCCCAACAAAGCCATTTCGCCCAAATCCGGGAGTGCTCTCCAACAAAACACCGAAGGTATGTCTCCAAACAACGGTTGAGGACCTCAGACTGCCCGTCTGTCTGAGAGTGGTAGGCGGTACTCATGCGTAGACGTGTTCCCTGAAGGCGAAATAGTGTCGTCCAGAACGTACTCAAGAATAGGGGGTCCCGGTCGTTGACAATGGACCGGGAAAACCGTGGAGGCGGATGATGCCGGTGATGAAGCTATCGGCAATGGAGGCGGCCGTGTTTGGGTGGCGGAGGTGGATGAAATGACCATACTTGGACAGTCGGTCCACCACGACCAGAATGCAGTCAAACCCTCAAGAGCGCGGAAGCCGCGTGATGAAATCCATCGCAATATCCTCCCAGATGCGGTCTGGAATGGGAAGTGGTTGGAGGAGCCCCCCAAAAACATCGCCTCATACTTGACCTTCTGGCAAGTCATGCACGCGGAGACATAGGTCTTCACCTGGCGAAACATCCGTGGCCAGTACAGCGAAGCGGCCAGATGGCGGTAGGTCCGGAAAGCCCCGACGTGTCCCCCAGTTGGGGAAGCGTGAAACTCGGCCAGCAGGCGGGGGATGCTTGGAGACGTCGAAGAAATCACGAGGCGGTCCTTGTAGAAAAGGCGCTCGCCGATCAGAGAGTAGGGGGGGCACGAATCGGCGGCGACTATCAAGGCCGTTCGAATAGCGGCAAGGGTTGGGTCCGCCTCGACCTCCTGCTGAATCACGGCGACCTCCTCCCAAACTGGGCAAGAAAGGGCTGAAATCTCCGGTGCATGTAATTGTCGGGAGAGAGAGTCCGCCGTCCGGTTCGTCCGACCGGGCCAAAACTCAATGGTGAAGTCATAGCCCAATAGTTTGACCGTCCAAAGCTGTTGTGCCGGAGTAGCAATCTTCTGCTGAAGTAGGTACCGTAAGCTGTGGTGGTCGGTGCGAACCACGAAGGGTCGACCAAGAAGGTACGATCGCCAATGTTGTACCACCAAAACCAAGCCCATCAACTCGCACTCGTAGGCCGAACGACTACGAAGTGTGCTCAAGAATACCCGACTGAAATAGGCCACAGGGCGGCCTTCTGCATGAGGACCGCGCCGACGCCGGTGCCGGAGGCGTCGCATTCCACCTCGAAGGGATGGCCGAAGTCAGGCATGGACAACACCGAGCTCTGGACCATGGCGGACTTCAGGGCGGCAAAAGCGGCGACCGCCGCGGCTGTCCACTAGAAGGGTCCCTCCTCCGAGGCCCGCAACAGCTGAGTGAGGGGGCGTGCTAAGCTCCCGTAATGCTGAATGAAGCGCCGATAGTAGCCGGTAAAGCCCAGGAAACTGCGGACCTCGCGGAGAGACGTCGGGGTCGGCCAATGGAGGACAGCCGACACCTTGTCCTCGTCCATCGCCACCCCCGCTGCCGAGATGGTGTGGCTCAAGTAGCTGACTGCCGCGACGCCGAAGGAGCACTTTTTCTGATTCAGCACCAAGCCGTGGCGCTGTAGAGTGGCCAAAGTACTACAGACGTGCTCCAAGTGTGTCTGCCAAGTCGAACTATACACCAAGTTGTCATAAAAAAAAACCAATACATGCTTGCAAAGTACCGCTTGAAAAATGTCTTTCATGGTTGCCTGAAACGTCGTCGTTGCGTTGGTGATACCAAACGGCATGACGAGGAACTCATAATGACCGTCATGAGTCCGAAAGGCCGTCTTGGGAATGTCCTCGGGGAGAACCCGAATCTGGTGGTAGCCGGCGCGCAGGTCCAGCTTGGTGAAGAAGGTGGAGCCGTGAAGCTCGTCCAGCAGCTCCTGGATCACCGGAATGGGGTACTTGTCCGGAATGGTCGCCTTGTTTAGTTCGCGGTAGTCCACACAGAATCGCCAATTGTCGTCCTTCCAAACCAGGAGGATCGGGTTGGAGAAAGGACTCGCACTGGGGCGGATGATGCTGACCAGGAGCATCTCGTGCACCAGTCGTTCGATCTCATCCTTCTGAATATGTCCGTAGCGATATGACCGAACCGAAACGGAGGAAGTGCCGTCCTGGAGGAGAATGGAGTGGTCGGTGGAGCGAGAGGGAGGTACGCCAGTGCGTGGCTGGAACACGTCCTGAAAGTGCGTCAGGAGCTCCTGCAAGGCCGGCGGCTGGTCTGGGGTCGGGCAGGTGTCTGCGGTAATCGACCATAGCCAGGCTGAGAAGTCCACCCCCGACGTGCGCTGTAGGGCTCGGAAGGACATAGGAGAACGGAGCAGAGTAGCATCCCCCACCAAGCGGCATGGTCAGCCAGCCTGGAGGAAACACATCGTCATGGAGGCCCAATTGACGTTGACGTCGCCGAGGGTACAGAGCCAAGCGACCCCCAGAATGACGTCAATTCCGCCCAAACTAAAAGCATAGAAGTCATCCATCACCGCACAGGGGCCCACAGAGAGTAACACGTGCGGGCAACGACCCATCGTCGGTCGACGTCGCCCGTCCCCCAAACAAACTATGAAGTCCGGGGAGGGCACTGACGGGAGCTGGAGCTGCATGGCTAACTGTACCGAAATGAAATTGTGGCTGGCCCTGCTATCAATCATCACCACGATTGGGCGCTGCTGAATACACCCTTCTAAATTCATGGTCTGTGGGCCGGAAATACCCCCCATTGAGAAGCAGGGGAGCTCCAGAAGGCAGAGGACCGCGGCGGCGGCGGCGGCGTCGTCTTGGCCAACGTCGTTCTCCTCCAGCTTTAAAGCCTCAAAATCGGCCAAAGTCATTTCGGCCTCCAGGTCGCCCACAATGGCGTGGAATTCCTTGACTGGACAGTCATGGTTGGGCCCGTAGGGTTGGCGGCATCAGAAACACAACCATTTTGCACGGAGATCATTGTAGTCTTGGT
Source organism: Platanthera zijinensis (assembly GCA_039513925.1). Taxonomy (NCBI): domain Eukaryota; kingdom Viridiplantae; phylum Streptophyta; class Magnoliopsida; order Asparagales; family Orchidaceae; genus Platanthera; species Platanthera zijinensis. The sequence goes on along the minus strand of CM077078.1, from coordinate 254,574,520 downwards.
TGGATAAACGTAGGGGAGGGCCCCTAGTCGGCCGACCTGCTGCTAGAGGACCGCGGGCTGGTGCGGCATTGGCCGCTCGCCAGGGTGTTCGAGGAAGGTGGGCCGGAGGGACGGTGTTCGGCTGAGCAGGGGGGGGGGGGGGCGGGAGCGGAACAGCCTGGGAACGGGGACCAAGATCCGCCTCCACGAGGCGAGCCATGTCCAAGGCTTCTGACACCGTCCTCGGGTGGTGGGTGCAGAGGCGCGAACGAATCCGTGGTAGGAGGCCATGCATGAAGAAGACAAGGTAGTGGTCCGGCGGAAGACCCGAAACGTGGGTCACCAACGTAACAAACTCATCAATGTATTCCTCCAAGGTGGCCGATTGCCGCACTCCGCACAGACGCTCGTTAGCGGAGCCGGTGTAGCGGAAGTCGTAGTGTCCAATCATCCCTTGTTTCAGATCCGCCCAAGTAAGGACGGGGTTGGGCTGGCGGAGCCAACGAGCCCAATGAAGAGCCGAGCCATCCAATCCGACGAATACGTGGACGACTTTGTCCTGCTCAAGAGTGGAGTGAAGGTCGAAATATTGTTCCGCTTTGGCGATCTACCCCATCGGGTCTACGCCAGCGAAGGAAGGAATTTCGAGGGAAAGGGAGGGGCGGTTTGCCAGGGGCAGCAGTAGCGGAGCAGCCGGTGGAGGGTCAACCGCCGGGGGTCGCCCTAAGATAGACGCCGTCGCGGAGGATTCCGCCGCAGAGGCGGTGGTCGGCGGTACCAGGGAGTCCAAGTGAGTTAGGATGACGAAAAGGGAGGAGTGGAGAGAGGCGATGGATTGGTCCTGCGCTTCGAAGCGACAGGCGATGGCGTCGTTGTCCATGGGGTCGGCGGTGTTGTCGGGATGCAGCTGGGTGGAGCGGGTCATGGACGATCGGCGTTGTCGCGGGCGATGCGGGACAGGGAGAGGCCGAGGCGGACACAGGGCGACGCGGTTGGCGTCGGGGTCGACGATGCCGATGCAGGAGCGGCGCACGGTAGCGAGTGAAGGCTTCTCCGGCGGCGTTGGCACGGGCGGAGCTGCAGGTCGGACCAAGTATTAGGGTAGCGGGAATGAGAGGGGGAATCCGGTAGGGGAAGAAGACCGGTCGGCTGAGAGGGAGAGAGAGAGCGCGCACAAGAGAGAGAACTCAATATGGGAGCAGCCCGTTTCTTAGATTCAATCTTGCACATCAAACCCTAGGCACACTAACCCATTTATACTACATGGGGTGCCAATAACAAGAGTAGCCAAAACTGAAATAAACAACGAAACATAATAGAAATAAGATAACGGCGCCATCGGCGTTAAGCCGATTCGTTAGTAATGCGGTTGCGACACGTGTATGTCCGCCAAGCTGGCTCCTCGGGGTGCAGGTCCGTAACACAAGAAGACCCTAAAGAACATGTGATTTTATAGGGTGATGCAGGGCGATTCTTCTTCTCTACTAAGATTCAAGGATTTTTGTGAGAAGCAAGTTGGTTTTGATGAGATATTCTCTCAAGTGGTTTAGAGCGATTCTTGGTCTCGAACCTAGACATGATTTGAAGGTAGAGGAGATGGATCTTAGACTTTCTTTCTACACGATCATCTTAAGGAGTTGTATATGGAGCAACATGAGGGATTCAATGTGAAAGGCATGGAGAGTCTTGTTTGTTGCTTGAAGAAGAGCCTATATGATTTGAAATACGCACCACGACAATCGTGTAAGAAGTCTGATGATTTTATGGTGTGGGGGGGAGAGTTTGACTTCAGGAGGATCACTCATTATCCGCCTTTGTGAAACTGTTTGACCCAAATGACTACATCTTTCTATTGCTCTATGTGGATGACATGCTAATAGTGGGTCGGAACACTGCTCGCATTTATGTGCTAAAGCGGTAGTTGAGTTTGATATTTTGAAGGACTCGAGAAGATTATATTGAGTATCTACATTCATGTAGATCATGACTCCAAGTTACTATGGTTGCGACAAAGGTATATCGGGAAGATTATATAAAAGTTTGAAATGGATCACAGGAAACAAGTGAGCACGTCTCTTGCTACTCACTTCAAGATTAAAACTGACCAGTGTCCCACTGCACCTCATATGATGGAGGAGATGCAAAAGGTCTCTTATGAATTTGCAGTTGTTATCTCATTTATGTCATAGTGGCGGTGTGGCACACTCCTCGACATTGCCCATGTCATAGGTACTATGATTAGATTGAATATAAGAGCAGAGATTACACTAGAAATTGAAAGTTCTAAGACAAAAATTAAAAGAGCAGAGATTATACTAGAAATTGAAAGTTCAAGACAAAAATTAAAGTTACACTAGAAATTGAAAGTGCAAGAATAAAAATAAATTACAAAAAATGAAAATAAAATAATAAAAGTGCAGAAAACTAAGCTGCAATTGATCCAATCTAAGCAAGGATTTGATATGTAACAAATATTCCCTCACACTCACCCACCCATGCCTGCCTTCTCAAAAACCTGTATATGCTGATTGGTTCTGAAGACGACGACCCTGATTTTGGGGACTTGGGTCCGTTGACGCTCCCTGACGACCCCCGCGGACCTTGACCTTGAGGACAAGGCCGCTTTTTTGGGCAGGGCGTGTTGATACGACACTGGCAGCCACACATATCGTTATTATTCTATGTAGACTTAGGGTCATGGTCGTACATTGTATCCTTCCAACTCTCTATATATGAGTGAGGAGTGCCTCTTTATTTTTATCTTCGGAGTCTTAGATGTTTGGCTCTCTTGGAGAGTGGAGTATCAACGAGGACCCAACCTCCTTATGTGTGGCAGGAGTCATCTCCTGATTACATCTTTAAGTTTGTTTAATGCAATGCAAGTTTTGTGTTCTCGATCTTGATACGACTACAACGTAAGCCCTCACGACCATGCACCCTCCTTCTTGCCTGTCCTTCTTTCCACCGCCTTCATTAGTCTTGCATCGGCTCCCCAACGTCTCCGTCCTCCTCGGGTCGGCCCCCCCCAATGTTTCCTTCAGCATCCAACGGCCCTCCAACTCATCCCCACACATTCCAGAGGCCCTCCTGCGTTTTCCGCAGCCTTCTGAGGCCCTCTAGCCCATCAGCGTTGCTTCCTGCGCTTAGTCGCCGGCCACCGGCCTCGTCCTTGCCTTTCCCTCGCATGCCACTCCTAATTTAACCTTGTCGCCTCCATCCTCCCTCGGCCCTGCCGTTCTATGCCCCAGACATGTTCAATGACCTTCAACGTCGATGAGGATGCCTCCGCCTCCGTGGACACCAATCACATGGATTAACTCGAAGCGTGACTCGAGGATCTCACTTTCCTCCTTTAAGATCTCACAGCCACAATGGTAAACCACCCACCGCCCCCACGCCACCGACACTGCAATCCCATCGGGCCGTCTCGAACAATATATAGTTTCTCCACCCCGCTACGGACATCCACCCGACCCATTTCCGTCGGATCAAAATCTCTGTGTTCGACAACACTGCCCCTCTTGGTTGGATCCCCCACACCGAACAGTTCTTCAATCTTCAGTCTACCCTTGCCAACCAGAAGGTTCCTCTGACCGCTATCTATACGGAGGTTTCATTGTTCCATTGGGTACGTTGGACGTGCCAGCAAGTTCCTGACCTCTCTTGGCCCACGTTAAAGGAGGAACTCCTTTGTCACAATGACACCCATTAGGAGGGCTATGCCTACGAGCGCTTTAGCTCCATGCGCCAGTTCCACACCATGGACACCTATATTGAAGAGTTCATTGAGGTCGTCACACACGCTCCCGATCTATCCCCTGACCACTACCTGGGATACTTCCTTACAACCCCACCTTCGGGCGCGCTTCTGGGTCCACAATCTGACGTCTCTTTCCCGCACCATGGATCAAATTCGTTGCCTCGACGAGGGACTTTACACCACTCATACCGTATTCCTCGGCCCGATCACCCCACAAGCCATTGCCACCAAAATCTTTACCTGCTCCTGCCCTCTCAGATTACCTGCCCCCGCCTAGGCCCCCGATGCTAGGCCCACCTCCACCAGCTCCACCTCTAGCTTTGTCTGCCCCGCTTACACCGACGCCTTGACGACCCCACCACTTATCTCATGAGCAATACCTCGAGCTTCACCGTAAGGGCTTTTGCTTTCGTTGCCAACAACTGTACTCTCCCACCCACGTCTGCGCTGTCAAAGATTTGTGCGTGCTGGTGGGATCTGAAGACGACGGTCCCGACTTAAGGGATTTGGATTCCCTGACGCTCGCTGATGATCCCCTACGGACCTCCACCTTGATGACAAAGCCATTTTTTCTGGAGGGGGGTGTTGACGGAGTTGATGACGTGACAATACACAATGGAGTTGGAATCGCGACTGCCTAAGCAGGGCTTTCTCAAAAGAGAGAGAGAGCTTCCAAGATCTCATAACGGGGACTAGGAATTAGATTTCCTTCATTTATAACCAAAGAAGACCCAATGAGGTTCGTTAAATATAACATACAGGGGCATTTATGTAAGTAACCCCACACTTAACCAGAACAAACACATAATGCTGAATACATAATAAGACTCGATAATAATGGGGCCCGAGCCCACAACAACTCATAACATCTCCCACGTCTTTCAAATTGAGCTTTCCTTCGAGCTTGAATGAGGCTTGCACTGCTTGATCATCCGACTCCTTAATTTCCCGCCAGAATAACTCCCGGTATTGCATTGCTGTAGCGGAGGCTGCATCGAGCGGTGGAACGGCCACTATGGTAGAAAATATGGCGATGAATGGGCGGAGAACAAGGGTGCTCGACCTTTACGTACAATCAGAGGTGATGACAGCTCAGGCGAAGAAAGAGTGGCAATGATCATAAAGGGCGGCATCGACTTGTGGACAGTCATCAGAGTAGGTGGCCATAGAAGAGGTGAAGATGTGGTCGGAGGGACCAGCAAAGCAGACACCAGTAAAAGAGACGACAAAGTGACGATTGCAGGGGCTATTGACAGCGGGTGAACAAGCTGCAGCGGAAAAATGACTTTCAGATCATTAAGTTTGTGGAGTGAGGTCATGTCGTCCCGACGACGTGCCCCGGTGTCTTGAAATCGTGCGTCCATGTATGTTATAAAGTTTTGCATGACATTCTGGAGAACAGTCAGAAAAGTGGCTCAGTCTCTCATACTTCTGTCAATTGCTGAACAGCCGGCTGCACAGACTAGGGGCACAAGGAAAACACAATATTTAAGACTGCTGTTGGCTTCTACAGTTGGTGGTCCTGAGGGCTGGAAAGGTGTAAAAATGTAAGCATGGTCTTGAGGTGGGAAACTGCAGGTGGTTGCATCGTTGGATTGGACGTGACAAGCGCTAAAATGTGCGTCTGTGGAGATCGTGGCTGAATACGCGCGTGACTGAACTCCGTCGGATCTGAAGACAACTCAGTTGTTCTGAATTCCCCTTACTTCCTTATCCAGATAGGATTATGCATTCACAATTAGAATTTTTGTATCAATCTTGAACTTCAATAAGGTAGCCTTTTCCTTTGCAAATACTCTGTGATCAAAGTATGTGTCGGTCAACAAAGTATGCATCCCCATAATTGCGTTCCTCAATGAATTTATCAATCTTGAACTTCAATAAGGTAGCCTTTATTCATTCTACGGTATGTCACTTTGTGATTTTAGTTACGAATCGTTTTTCTCATTAGGGCAAAAAGGCTTGGCTATATATTGCCTACAATTAACAATTAATATTACAACACTCCTGGTCAAGATTGACAAAAGATATTCACTAAGCTCATCTTGTCACAACCCTTGATCATATCCTCTGAATTGAGTCTCTTGGTCAAGCAATCTGCAACTTGACCCTTGGTCGAGACGTGACTCAACTTCAGTAGCCCACTATCAAGCTTTTCCTTTATGAAAAACCCATCAATCTCTATATGCTTAGTTCGATCATGTTGGACTGGATATTTGTAATACTGATGGCTGACTGACTTTCACCCCACTGCTTCATTCTATCTCCTTGATCCAACTTCAACTCCAATAGCATCCCTTTTAACCACAGGAGCTCTGCAAATCCTAATGTCATGGCTCTATACTTCGCCTCTCCTTGAAGCGCTATACTTCGCCTCTCCTGGCGATCTAGTCACTACTGACTGTTTCTTGCTCCTCCAGGAGACCAGGTTGCCTCCCACAAATATGCAATAGCCTGAAGTGGACCTCTTGTCATCCGCACAGCTTGCCCAGTCAGAGTCGCAGTAGCCCTCAATCTTCACGTGCCCGTTCCTTCTGAATGTCAGCCCCTTTTCAGGAGCATTCTTCAAGTACCACAAAATCTTGTACACTACATCCATATGACCCTTCCTTGGGTCATGCATATAGCGGCTTACCACGCTCACAAAAAAGGAGATGTTCGGGCGAGTGTGGCTCAAGTAATTCAACTTCACAACTAGCATTTGATACATCTCACGGTCCGTTGGTTTCCTGGCCTCGGCACCTTGTTTGCACTTCTGATTGATTGGTGTCACAGCAGTTTGCACCCCAACATCCCTGTTTTTGTGAGGAGATTTAATGCGTATTTCCTTTGGGAAATGACTATCCCCTCTACCTCATACGCAATCTCAATGCCAAGAAAATACCTAAGTAAATCTAAATCCTTCACTTCAAACTCCTTGCCTAAAGCCCCCTTTGAGTCGACCAATATCTTGCTCATCATCCCCCGTGATGATCATGTCGTCCATATACACCGCAAATATGGTGATGTGACCTTCATTCTGCCAGAAAATACTATGCGATCCGCATTTATCTGGTGATATCCCATCCCAATCATCGCCTTCCTGAACCTGTCGAACCACGCATGAGGTTACTGCTTCAGCCCATAAAGGGACTTCTTCAAACTGCAGACTCTACCTTCTGTCTTGACCGTGCCAAATCCTGGTGGTATCTCCATGTACACCTCTGTTAGGTCTCCGTAAAGAAATGCAATTTTCACATCTAGTTTGTGCAACATCCATCCACCATTCACCGTCAGGCTGATCAGAGTCCTAACGGTGCTCATTTTCGCAACGGGTGCGAATGTCTCGTTGTAGTCAATGTCATAGGTCTGGTTGTAAGCCTGTAACCCTTGGCAACCAATCGAGCCTTGTAGCGCTCGACCTGTCCATCTGAGTTCTACTTCACAGTGAACACCCATTTGTACCCGGCAACCTTCTTGTCCTTTGCTAGCTGTGCCAGCTCCCAAGTCTTGTTTTTCTTAAGAGCCCTCATCACCTCCTTCAACGCCGCCTTTCGTTTCAGATCGTCTTTGACAACCTGCCAATTGTTAGGTACAATAATACTATCCAAATGATGCAATGAATGCCCCGTAAAAAGAGGAGATATGATCATAAGAGACAAAGGACGCAAGGTCCCAACCGTATCTATCAGGAGTATTTCCCGCATTGCTGCAAGTAGTCTTCCGTAATATGATAGTTGGAGAAAGAGAAGTAATGGAAAGTGATGCAGGACGAACCTATAGACGGCGGAAAATCGGTGACCTAACCCTACATGTTATGCAAAGTCCCACGGATTAAGCCGCAGTTAGATAATAATTAAAACATCTCATGCAAATATTTCAAGACAAGGCAAAATAATTTATTTAAGCGAGACAAGATTAGACTTTCTTCCGCGTGGATAACCAAAGCAAGAGCGCGCGTCGAATAAACCCTGCAAATCACAATAATAATCTAGGGCAAAAATTCTACGATAATGTTTCTCCAAGCAAGCAATACCTTGGTGTTTATTGTTTGCGGATGATATCGTTTTGGTTGATGAGACGCCCGAGGGTTTAAACGCAAAATTTGAATCTTAGCGAGATACTTTAGAAAAGAAGGGTTTTAGGTTGAACAAGGCAAAGACGGAGTATATGAAGCTTAAATTTAGCAGTACAAGAATGACGGATGACTTCGTTATTAAGTTGGGTGATCAAGATATTTCCCGTATTGAGTGTTTTATCTTGGATCGATAGTTAAAAAAGACGGAGGTATTGATAAAGATGTGACATATTGAATCCAAGCGGGTTGGTTGAAGTGGAGAGGCGCGCCTGGGATCTTATGTGATCGTAAAGTACTACTAAAACTTAAGGGCAAGTTTTACTGTACTGCAATTAGACCCGCGATGCTCTATGGTTCTGAGTGCTGGGCAATGAATTGTGTACATGAGCAAAAAATGGAGTTGCGGAGATGAGAATGCTTAGGTGGATGTGTGGACACACGAGATTGGATAAAATTAGGAATGAATGTATCAGGGATAAGACATGAGTAACACCAATTGTAGAGAAGATGCGGGAAGCTTGTCTAAGATGGGTTGGACATGTACAAAGGAGACCATTAGAGACACCTGTTAGGCGTTGTGAGAGTCTAGTTACTAGGCATGTTAAACGAGGCAGGGGTAGACCAATAAAGACTTGAAATGAAACTATTAGGAAAGACATGATGTACTTTGGCATTAATGAGATTATGACAAAAGATATGGCACAATGGCAACAAAGGATCCATATAGCCGACCCCACTATAGTGGGATAAGGCTTGAGTGTTGTTGTAATGTTTCTCCAAGCAAATATAAAATGTCCAACCCAATAAATAAATGCTGAAAATGATAAACCAATACAACAAAATCTCACAAAATAACGGGCTGACCAAGACACGGAAGAATCCAGAATCGGAGATGCGTGGACAGCGATGCGAGGTGGAACCGGTGGCGTGGAAATGACGGAGGTGGCTGTCCTCGGTGGCGGATGGTGGAATCAGGCCGAAAATGGATAGATCCGACCACACAAGGGTAGATCCGAGTGTGGAAAGGGTGGATCCAGTGTTTTGGAGCGAATTCGGGCTAGGGAATGAGGGGAAGATGAGAGGAAACAATGGATTGGGGCTGCAACCATCCAGATCTGCACTGATCTGGGGCTGGGTGGCTGATTGGAGGTGGTTCCACAAAGGGGAGGGTGTGTGTGGCAAGGGGAAACTAGGCTTGAAAGGGCTGCTACTGTAGATATGTTAAAGGGGGAGGCAACGGGGGGGGGGGGGGGGGGGGGGGGGGGCGTTGGTGGGTTAAAGGGGTGCAACAGTGGCCCGTGGAGGGGTTGGGAGGGGCGGTTGCGGGTGGATTCAAGGGGAGGGGCGATTGTAGGGAAACCTGGAGGCGGTGTTAAGGACTGTAAAAATTATAGGGAATGAACAGTTAATTTCATTAATCCACAGTAGATATAAAGAGATAGGAATTTCTTCTTGGCAGAAGGAGTAGTGGCTGGAATTGGGGGGATACGATTGCTGTTTGGGGGCTGTTGAGGCTAAGAGAGGGGGCGTGGGTGGGGGAAGAAGGGGCCTAGGGTTAGGGCAAACCTTCGGGAGGGAGATACAAGCCTAGGAGTCGTCACCTAGGGTTCCACGGAGTCGGCACCGTGGGATGATCGCGGGAATCCGGGAATAGTTTTCTCCAAATTCTGCAATAGCCTCAATCAGCCCACTACCTATCTATTTATAATAAAATAAAGGCTAGTGCATCCTACCTTCAACAACTATGATTGGCCGGAGGTGAGGCCACCCAAATACATCAAAATACAACGCAAACTAATGAAATAATATGTCAAATCGATTCGCAATGTGAATCTGGACACATCTGCGGAGTCCGATCGTCGATCCGGGCACAACATATATAGAAAGTTGCCAATTGGCCCAGAACGGGCCCAAAGCTCGTCCTCCACTGCCGGTCCTCGTCTCTGCTCCGCATCACTCTCCCTGACTTGAAAGAATTCATTTCCCGATGAATAGGGATCAGAGTTCTCTATATGTATGCCAGGTAAGACTCGAAGAGGTCCACCGAAAGTCGTCCAAGTGTCGTCGACAGAAGAGTGTACTCGCCGATCAAATTCCCTTGACTGAAAAGTTGTCATCTCCGATGAATGGAGATGGCCGTACTGAAGTCGAAGTCTAGGGGTGAATCGATCAAACTCTGTTACAAGTACCCATGTGTCATCAATGTTTGCAGTAGGAATGTACCGGCGAAATATGGTCTCCGAAATGCTCTCAACGCTCAACTCACAAGTGGTGGATCCCGGTGCGATCGGCAGTGCCGTATGTGGAACCAAAAAAGACGAATCCACAGGTGGGTGAGTGTCATAAGTGGGTGAGTAGTGGTGGGCATCAGATGTGGGCGGGCTATGAAGGTGGTAAGGCAACAGAAGTGGAGGTGGGGGCGGCTGTAAGTCCCCTCTACTTGGGTCCACGTACTCGCGAGACCCGTAGTATGACGTCAAATCTCCAACATTAAATATCAAATTGATTCTTATTGTTGCAGGGATATCAAGATCATAAGTGTTTGCCTCGATCCGTCTCATGATTATATAGGGATCCATTCGCCCAAGCTTTTAGCAAGCCTCACACAGAGCCTCACAACACAGATTCTCACCATCACCTGCTCGTCTTTATGAAGTAATTGCTTTTGCCAGTGGACATCCGCACGTGAATTACAAAATTTATTATCATTATGGATTATCTGTCGGACCGACTTATGACACACACAAATGATGAACAAGCAACTCAACAGTCACATGCAAATGATGAAGAAATGACTCAACATACTCATATAAATGATGCAAATGAAACATAGCCGACACAATATGCTCTCTGTGGGAAAACCTAGTAATGACCGGGGTGTCTCTAAAAGGTGGTGGCCGATCAGGTGGCTCCCTCGGTGGAGTGTAGAAAAACTCATCCCGCGTGTGCCGGGTGTTCAGGCGATTATGTGAGATACCTATACTCAAGTACGAGCTTGTAAGGAGCCAAATGTCTCTCAGGAAACGTAACACATCAGGGGGCTCACCAGGAGGTGTGTAAGAAAAATCATCGCGAATGCGACGACCGCCTAAGTGAAAATCGCGTACAACGACTAGAAGATGTGACTCTATTGTGTGGTGAGTGTCCCCGAAAGTAAAAAACTCGTTTGGTGGGTCAGCAAGTGGTGCGTCCCAAAACTCATCGAGAGTGTGATGCGTCAGCAGGTGGTGCCCTAGACACTTGATGCTCCGCACAATACCCATCCTCTGGGGCAAGGCAAGAGATGATAATGGAAGAGGCACCAATAACTCGAAAGTCGTAAACAAGAGGCTCACCTGAATCGCATCCTCATCAGGATGTGGCGGCTCATCAGGAGGCTCAACAGGGGGGTCGTCATAGAACTCGTCACTAGGTTCATGATCCCCCATATGAGTACCATCGTAAGGGGTAGTATTCCCGTGAATGGGTGACATAGCCACTACGAGATCATCACCAGACTCTGGACTCTCGGTCGTGATGCGACTCAGGGCGATGACAATGAGAGAGTGACATAGGCCTACACTCAAGAATGGATCCATGGGTGCAGTGTCAGGAAAATGGTCTGTGGTTGGGGTGCTAACAAACCCGGTGTACGGCAAAGGAAGAGGTGTGAGTGAGGGACACAACACTACAAACTCAAATTGGTCTCTCAGGCTCACTCTCAGTCGGTCTCACAAGAGACGGGCCAAACACAAGAGATGAGTTACTTGCTGAGCTAAGAATCTCACTGGGGTGAGAGCAATCCGTATCAGGTATCACTTCAGTCATGTCTGACGGAACAATGATAGGCAAAGTGGTGTCCTTAGTGTGGGAGGAGCTCGTGCTGCGGAGGTCAAGGTGAGGATTTAATCGACTAGCTCTTGTGTCTCTCAAAGACTATTCATAGCGAAGGGGGAGCTGATATGTCGACTTGAGGGACTTCGAGCTATGATAAACCACATAACTACGAATGTCAGATCGAAGCCCAGACCAAAATCTGGAAGTGGTTATGGCTGGGTCCTCTCGGATATCGCTCCTCACAACTAACTCATCAAAGCGATTCCTGTACTCAGCGACAGACATGGATCTTTGCTGAAGGAAAAATAATTGATCAAGCAAGCGACTCCGATACGACAAAGGCAGATACCTTTGACACAATACACGCTTCATGTCCACCCAACTGGTGATGCAATGTAGACGGTCTCGCTCGCGGGTCCTCTCAATGCTAGACCAATATGCCCTCGCCTAATCTAAAAGTCTAAGTTTCACAAACTTGACGCGACGCTCACCGAATACCTCAAAACGATCAAAATAATACTCCATATCCACGAGCCAATAACTGAAAAACTCGGGATTCGATGAGCCGTCAAAGGAAGGTGCAACAGTACGAAACTGACTCTCAAGATCTCTCTCAAACCTACAATCCTCATAATATTTGTCCCTAAGGTAATCGCGTCGAGCCGAAGGATCAACACGATCCCTTGCGTGTAAGGATATGAACGACGACAATCATTATAATGATTGTTTCTAGTGTAGTGGGGTCGTGTCGGTGGGCCAACACGATATCTGACGGTTGCGTGCTGTGATCGAGAATAATCGTCGTAGTACCGTGAAAGTCTTCCTGATGGGGCTCTATGGACGCGAATGTAAGTGGACTCGAAACCTCCAAATTGAGGAGAGGAATAATTGTGATACATAGACATGGTGAACCTATAGACTCTACGATTGCGTATCAAGAGCGTGTAACCTCGCCTCTGATACCAATTTACGCAGGACGAACCTATAGACGGCGGAAAATGTGTGACCTAACCCTACATGCCATGCAAAGTCCGACGGATTAAGGCACAGTTAGATAATAATTAAAACATCCCACACAAATATTTCAAGACAAGGAAAAATTATTTATTTAAGCGAGGCAAAGTTAGGCTTTCCTCCGCGTGGAGAGCCAAAGTAAGAGTGTACGATGAATAAACCCTGCAACTCACAATAATAATGTAGGACAAAAATTCTACGATAATGTTTTTCCAAGCAAATATAAAATGTCCAACCCAATACATATATGCTGAAAATGATAAACCAATACAACGAAATCTCACCAAATAGTGGGCTGACCAAGACACTGAAGAATCCGGAGCCGGAGATGCGCGGACGGCGATCCCAGGTGGAACCAGTGGCGTGGAAATGGCGGAGGTGGCTGTCCTCAACGACGGATGTGGAATCGGGCCGAAAATGGATAGATCCGACCACGTAAGGGTAGATTAGAGCGAGAGAAGGGTGGATCCGATGTTTAAGGGCGGATCTGGGCTAGGGAATGAGGGGAAGATGAGGGGAAGCAGCGGATTGGGGCTGCAACCATCCAGATCTTGACTGATCTTGGTCTGCGTGGCTGATTGGAGGTGGTTCCACGAAGGGGAGGGGAATGGAGACAAGGGGAAACTAGGGTTGAAGGGGCTGCTACTGTAGATAATAAAGGGGGAGGCAGCGGGGGGGGGGGGGGGGGGGGAGGGGGGTTTGGAGGGTGAAAATGGTGCGGCAGTGGCTCGGAAAGGGGCTTGGAGGGGCGGTTGCGGGTGGCTGCAAGGGGAGGGCCGACAGTAGGGAAACTTGGAGGCGGTGGTGAGGACTGTAGAAACTATAGGGAATGAACAATTAATTTCATTAATCCACAATAGATGTAAAGAGATAAGAATTTCTTCTTGACAAAAGGAGTAATGGCTGGAATTGGGGGGAAACGGCTGTTGTTTGGGGGCTGTGGAGGCTAAGAGAGGGGGACGTGGGATGGGGAAGAAGGGGCCTAAGGTTAGGACAAACCTTGGGGAGGGAGATACAAGACTATGAGTCGTCACTTAGGGTTCCACGGAGTTGGCACCGTGGGATGATTGCAGGAATCCGGGAATAGCTTTTTCCAAATTCTGCAATAGCCTCAATTAGCCAACTACCTATCTATTTATAATAAAATAAAGTCTAGGGCATCCCACCTTCAACGACTATGATTGGCCGGAGGTGGGGCAACTCAAATACATCAAAATACAACACATACTAATGAAATAATATATCAAATCGATTCACAACGCGAATTTTGTCACATCTGCGGAGTCTGATCGTCGATCCAAAACTCGTCCTCCACTGCCGTTGCTCGTCTCTGCTCCACATCAGAAAGGATATCAACCGAGTCTTGCGGTGATATAAGTGCTATGGGAGTAGGGAACAATGTAGATAAGGGACTAGGAGCTAGACTGGGCGTAGACACTGGATTTGGTACCGTTGATAGCTTCCTCCTACTATACGTAAGTTTCTCCCCTTGAGCCGTAGGTCTAACATCTCCCCTATCCTCCTCAATCTCCTCTTGCTCTTCATCACTCTCCTGTTCCTCCACAAATCCTCCCCGCTATACTCCTAGATTTGTCACCAACCTCTCCCTCTTTCACCTCATATTTTCGGTATCTGATAATTCTAATGTGGGTAGGGCTCCCTCCTATCGGTAGTGCTGCTCTAGCTCTCTAAAGTGAACATCCATGCTCACAAAACATCTTTTTTTCACCGAACTCTAACACACGTACCCCTTCTGAGTACGAGAGTAGCCCACAAAGATACACTTGACTGCCCTCGCATTGCACTTACCAACACCCGACCTGTTGTCCTTCACAAAACACGCACACCCAAATACCTTCAAAGGAAGGATTCCCCCATTATGTCCCTGCAACGGTTGACACAGAGACTTCCCCCAGAATCTGTGATGACATCCTGTTGATCAACTGTGCCGCTGTCAACACCGCATATCCCCACATACTCTGAAGAATTTTCATGTTGAGCATCATACTCCTTGCACCTGCAGAAAGTGTCTGTTCTTCCTTTCCGCCACTCCATTCTGTGCCGATGTGTATGAACAGGTGGTCTGGTGCAATATCCCATGAACTGATAATTATTTCTCCATTACTCTATTAGTGTATTCTGTCTCATTATTTGATCTTGGTACCTTAATCACCGCAGTATATTGTGTCTGAATAAGCTTATAAAAATATCTGAAACAGATAAGTACCTCACTCTTAGTTCTCATTAAATATAACCAAGTAACACGAGATGCACAATCAATAAAGGTTACAAAATACTTATAACCATTCAAAAAACTTACAACACAAGGTTCCCATACATCGGAATGAACTACATCAAAAACTAAAGAGCTTTTCCGGCCCATACTAACATACAAACTCCCAGAAAACTTTCCTAAATCACTAGCATCACACACCAATTTTATTTTATTTGCTCTTTCAAAAATAGCAGGAAATATTCTAGCTACAATGCTAAAAGAAGGGTGCCCCAACCGCCTGTGATGGAGTATTTGCATATCCTATGCACTCATCTTCTGTGCTCTAACTTCCGACTTATTTACTACAGATACAAAAGTCACATCCAATCCTTCCCGATCCAGATAGCACGGCCCGTCATGCCAAGTCCCATTCCCAAGTATCCGTCTCGTCCCTTTCTCCTGAAAAGTCAACATGAGAATATAAAAAAAACTACGCATCTCAGTTGAATGATCATGAAACTAATTGATAAGAGACTAACTGAAAAAGGAGCATGCAAAACATTGAATGGTTTTACTGAACTTGAACAATTAACAGTACCCTTACCGACCACTAGTTGGAATGTACCGTCAATTGTCTGAATGCTATCTGCAGTAGCTAGGCGAGTGTAGGAGAACTCGCTTGCATTTCCTGTCACGTGATGCGATGCATCTGAGTTAATGATTCAAAATCTGATGCCCTAGAGGAAGATATGAATGTAAGAGCGAGAGATCCATCAGTTGGGTGGGCATACATAACGACCCCCCAGCTCCATCCCTGCTCCCCTCGACCATCTGTTTCCTCTTGATGCCCTAAACTATGCTCAATAGGGTCTGCTCCTCTGTATAGATAATGTCGACTTCCTCTGCACTCTCAGTCATGCCCAATTTGGATCGATAGCCTCCTCGGCCACCATGAGCTCAACCGCGTGTACGACCATGTCCACGACCACGTCCCCGTCCCCGTCCACCACCCAAATCTCTCTCCTTGGGCGTCTTGGGGCAGACTTGCCTCAGATGGCCCACCTCCTTACAGTTGTAGCACTGTCGGGTTTCTTCACTCTGTCCCGTAACACCAAGGACAACAACCGTTAGTGCTGACTTCATAGTAGTGGTCCCTCATGTCTGGAGTTTGAGACGTGTCTCCTCCTGAATCATAGCAGAGATGACCTCAATAAGTGTAGGAATCGTCGTACGAGAAAGAAGTAGGACACTCCGCTGATCAAACTTGTCATTTAATTCCTCCGGGAACTTCATCCTCCTCTCCTCCACGAAGATTTTGGAGGTCCGACACTGTGAGTCGCTGCAACACATCTCGCCATAGGCGTGATCGTAATCCACTCATAGATGTTCCAACTCGGTGGCATACTCCTGCACTGTTTTCTCTCCCTGAGCAATCTCATCAATTTCTCCCTTTACCTGGAAAATTCGCAGAGTGTTCCCCACACTATCATATGTATTCTTCAGTTTCTCCCAGACCTCCATAACCGTCTCGAGACCATCTACCGTGGAGGCAATCGATGGGACAACCGAGCTGAAAAGCCACATAAACACCGTCATATGGACCGACTCCCACTCACTGCAGCCGGGTTCTCTGGTTTCTTCAACGCCCCTCTCAGGAAGCCCTTAACCTGTTTCGCCGGAAGAATTTTTTCTTCACGCGCCGTGACCAACTCAGGTAGGTCGTCTGTCCATCAAGCTTCAAATCAATTGGTGGAAGTTCTAACTTCACCGGCCGTTGAGATGAGCCCAACACCCTCAACAATGTGGCCAACTTATCCAAGTCTAACATATTGAAGACATCCTCCATCTTATCTTCCTTCGGCGCCATGGATCAACTTCCTCACCGATCACCACATCCCGTACGGTATCAAACAATACCTCCTCCTACCATAGATCCGATCAACGCATCCTGAGATCCGCTAGGGTGCGAACGTGCGGTACAACAGTATTGAAGACCCACTGCGGTGCGGTGAAGACCCGCTAGGGCACAAGCACGGGATCTGCTGCAGTGATGTGCGGTCCGGCGGCGTTGAAGACTGCCGAAGACCGCTAGTTTCGCTGCGGTTGTTCTAGCCGCAGCCAGAGACGGTGGCAACCGCTAGATGCAGCGTCTGAAGAGGCGTTCCTGCGGCGCTAGAGGCGGAAGAGTTCGGCGTCGTTCGTAGACGTTCCGTCGCCGCTCGGTGTTTTCTCCCCCGCCGTCTAATACCAAGTTACAAATAGTGTATCTCATTTGGGCAAACAGACTTGGCTATATATATCATACAATTAACAATTAATATTACAACAATTTTCGATATACTTTTCTTGCCTTAATTATGCTTTCAAACAATAATAATTTTTTAATTTTATGTTCCTGCTAGCTAATTAAAGACATGATGGACTTAAATATTAGTGAGATTATGATAAAAGATAGGGCACAATGACGACTAAGAATCCATATAGCTGACCCCACTATAGTGGTAGAAAGGCTCGAGTGTTGTTGTATGTTCCTGCTAGGTAATAAAAAGTGTTCTTTCCGGACACTGAAACTTATAGTATGCGCATATTCACAGCATGTCATAAGCTTCTTTTTCATTGTGCACAATTTGAAATTCATGGTGTATTACTGAATTCTCTGAGAGTAAGGATGAAATGAAATATTTTAAACAATGAAAAGTTGTGTTTGAAAGACATGAAAGGTTGTACGTGTCAATTATATAGTGTATACACAGTTATATTGTGTAAGCACCATACATGGTAGATGCGACATTAAAAAATAACGGGAATATAGCCGACGGTTATATCATATACACAAATATTATATCATATACTCAAATATTATATGGTATATGTAAGCAATATATCGTTTTTGAACCTGATATAACATATATGTATGTGCTATATCGTATTCAAAGCTATTATATTGCATACAAAGTTGTTATATCGTATTTACTTGTGTGTTATATGATTATATAGTTTAATATTGAGGAGATGAATGACAACTAATTATATGTGAAATACACTTACTATACATGATAGAAGAAAACCCTAAAATGCCTGAATATCCACGAACTATGGATGGCTAATATTCCATTGATGTAGTGGATAATAATTCCCAAGTATAGCTAGAGATGAACGCGGGCTTTACTCGGCGAGAGTTATGGCCGACAAGTGGTAGGAAAAGTTTTCTGGGAGAGTAGCTGAGAGTTCTGATTTATTCAATGGGCTTTATTCGTTTGCGAAAAAGGTAATTTTTACTAGTGTCCCAATTTGACACTTCGGTATTCACTACGCTCAGCGCGGTGAATACTTTCCCCTCTCTCGTGCCACCATTTTTTAGTCGTTAGCATGGGCGTGAAGATGCTTGAAGGCCTAGCATCATCAAACTTGAATTATGTGGGAGCGCATAATTTATGAACTTTTGTTTTGTAGATTCAATAAACTTTAAGCTTGTAGAAACAGTAATAATTAAGCCAACTGAAAATAAGAAACGATGAACTATTGCAGGTTTCAGCAGCAATAATGTTTGATGCTGGAGTGGCATCATGCCTTGAGCGCCTCGAAGCCATTCCTTGGTCTGTGGATGAGGAAGAAGTGGTATGCACCCTCAGTCAGCTACAACTCGGATATCCCGTGACAGAAGTTTTGCAGAGAGTTTTAGTGGAATCATCTTCTTCCTCCAGAGCTGATGCAATTTTTCTTCGACTTCTCGCCACCATCCTCCAATCCAAGGACGAGAAAGCTCGCAAAGACATGAAAGCATTGATGCTCGGGTTGCTCCGAGAGGACAGCGATCAAACTGCCGAGAGGCTCGATGTATCGAGGGAGACTATCTACCACCTCTGCCACAAATGCCTGAGCTCTCTTCTACACAGTCTAACCGCTGCGGCAATGCTGGATGAGAGCCAGCGCCATGATCGGAGCACCCTGATGGCTGACATTGCTCGCGAAGCGGATAACATCCAGTGGCTGCTCGAGATTCTGATAAGCAAGAAGATGGCTGATGAGTTTGTGGTGCTGTGGGCAGAGCAAACCGAGCTCGCAGGCCTACGGGGAAAGATCCCGAGCATATTTAGGTACGAAATCAGCAGAATCACGGCACAGTTGTGCGTCGCGTTGGGGAAGGGAGAGGTGCTGGTAACCAAGGAGACGAGGTTTGCGGTGCTGCGGACATGGTTGGATGCGCTGTATGATGATTTCGGGTGGATGAAGAGGGCTTGCAGGGGATTTGATAAGAGGATGGTGGAGGATGGGCTGAGCCAAATGATCCTGACGCTGTCTATGGCACAGCAGCAGGCGTTGTTGCTGAGGTGGTTTGATAGGTTTTTGAAGAAAGGTGACGAGTGCCCGAATATTCAGAGGGCGTTTGAAGTGTGGTGGAGGAGAGCTTTTCTGAGGAGATTCCGGGCGAGAGGAATGCAGGATTCTTCTCTTTTGGAGATTGTTGTTTGTGATCCCTCTGCGGGGAACTCAAATTGGGACTAACCGTTGTATGGTGTCAGGTTGTACATTTGGTGGAGACTTTATTATGAGCAGGTTTTATTTAGGTTTCTTCTCTTTGTGAGCTATTTGGTGTTTATAGGGATGGATGCATTTCTTACTATGGCTCCGTTTGGGGGGGACTTATTTTCACTGGTCAAGCGGTTAGGTCTGGTTCATGCGGTCGTAACCGCTTGACCGGTGAAAAAGGTCCGTTTCATGCAGTCGTAACCGCTTGACCGGTGAAAATAAATCCCCCCAAATGTAGCCTATATTTTTGTGCAGATTGGGATTTTGATTGCATTAAAGTGGTTATCCGCCGTTCGTACTGTGACGAATCAAAGTGGGTGGTGGGCCTAAGGGTCGGTTTGGTCATCATGGAGAATGTATCTCGGCTGATTGAGAGAGATGAATAGCGCATTGAGGTTCAGGAATTATTGATGATTGTCGTGAATGCTTCCCTTCTCTCAACTAGGGGTAGTGACGTTACTAGGATTCAACTAGGCTGAGTTTGGCGCGGCTTATTGCGTCCCAAACTAGTTTTTTTTGGTAATGGTAGTAACATTTGTCATACCAAACATAAATTCTATGACAATGATGTTTTTGTCCAACCTCACCGGAGCAAATAAGCTGCGATAAGCTATACGCCAAACGCAGCCTTAGCCCGGGCAATAGGTAAATAAATTGAATTTTTGATGTATGGTTATAACATTCACACGAGTAATTATCATAACTTTTAATACGAGACACAAGTTTCATTACATTGCTCTCTAAGTTAGATTATATGTAAAAATATGAGAAAATTCCTTATAAAATTGGTTGGAGTTTTTGAAAATATCACTTTTAACTATTGTTGATCGGGATAATTTTTTTTGAAAATGTTTCAGCAGTTTTCATGAGTTTTATGATGGTGATGATATTTGATCTAATTAATGGATTTTTGACAATTAGCTAGAGAGTTCAGATTTGTAAAATTTGTATTCTTGTCAAATCTTCATGAAAACATTTGATTGAAAGGTCTATCATGTGTAATTTTTTGATACGAGCCCAACACATCTTTCAGATTTGAATTTCGTTGAGCATTTGAAGAGAAATCAACAATTAAAGTTTGTAAGTTTGTATATGCCAAAAAATCTATATTTTTTTCGCCGGAAATTGAACCCAGACACGTGCCCGGGTAGTGGTGGGCAAATAGCCTGGGCCCGGCCCGGCAAAAGCCTGGCTAGCCCGGCCCGGGCCAAGGCCGGGCTTGGGGCCCTTACCGGGCCCCATTTTTGCCGGTTGCCCGGCCCGGACCAGGCAAAGCCCGGGCGTCGGGCTTGCCTGAGCCCGACACCGGGCTAAGCAAAAATCCCGCCTAATCATAGGCAGAATTAAA
This sequence comes from Platanthera zijinensis, assembly GCA_039513925.1. Classification (NCBI taxonomy): domain Eukaryota; kingdom Viridiplantae; phylum Streptophyta; class Magnoliopsida; order Asparagales; family Orchidaceae; genus Platanthera; species Platanthera zijinensis. The sequence goes on along the minus strand of CM077078.1, from coordinate 254,553,801 downwards.
ATCAGGCCAGCCCGGGCCAGCCTGAAGGGCCTAACCGGGCTTCCCTTTGAGAGGGAGCCCGAGCCCGGCCCGACCCAGTTCAAACTGGGCCCGGGCCGAGCCCGATTGATAAAAAGCCCGTGCCCGATCGGGCCGGTAAAGCCCGACCCGATCGGGGTTTTTTCCCACGACTATGCCTGGGTGTGCCCGTGAATAGTTATGTCCATGACTAGGGGTGTTCACAAATCGAATCAAAATGAATAGCTCTTTAGTCGAATTCAAATTTGACATAGAATGTAGAGATTCGATTTTGGATTCGTTTGAATATTCATATTCAGATTCATTCGAATATTCGATTTCGGATTCGTCAGAGAATGTTGGATTCGAATTTGTGTTCGAATTAGAATTTGAACATAGATTCGAATTAAAATTTTATAATATTTAATTATATATAATATTTAATATTTAATTACACATATTAATTTTATTTAACTATATATTCTTGTATTTCTGAACATTTTGAAAATTCTTTGAATATGAATAAAATTATTCAGATTAGATCCGAAAACTATTCGAATACAAATTCGAAAAATACGAATTTTAATCAAATATTCATGAATCGAATTTCGAATTATTCACAAACTATATTATTTGTGAACAATTGTTGGCTTCAAACGGTGTAAAAAACAGGCCTTTTGTGGGCAGAACGGTTGGTTATATTTTTGATCATAAATAGAAGTGTTGCGGGTTGCCCGGTTTTCCTCGGGTCCAGTGAATCGGACAGCCTTAGCTCCGAGTCGGATCGGGCAGTCAAACAATCAATGAAAATCAAGCAACAATGACATGTTCTTTTTATCATGGAAAACCCGGAAAGGGTGAAAAATCACGTGACTCGATCTGTGTCGGACATAAATCCGCTATTTTCTTTTGAGTTACAAGTATTTGTGTTACTCGGAGGGTGACATGCCACTTCTTTGTTACAAACTTTAGTATGAAAAGAAGGATGCGGCTTAGAATCCAAGTCGCCAAAGCCTTTGAACACCATCTTTTGCTTCCGATCGTGAATTAGTGGTACCACAGTAGCACACTCAGGGTCGGTGGAAAGCCAGGGCAGCAACATGTGTTTCTTCTCTACGAATAAAGAGACACTAAAGAGAGGGTTCACCAGCTTATGAGGCGCGATAAACCCCAACATCGGAGTAAACTCCTGCTCACTTTCCTTCATATGACGACAACAACGATCAGGGAGCGACACCAGAAGCTCTGGCAAGCACCAAGAATTTTAGACGTAGTCGAACAAAGTATTTCCATAATGACGATCCATCCGACTCTCAAACTCGAGCCAACGATTATTACTATGAACCTCAATACGCCTACCGCCGTCAACACACACCTCACACCATTCTCTAAAGAGGTCTAAGGAAAACCTCTAGCTGTGCTCCCTGAAGAAAGTAACCAACCTCATAATACATGTTATCCTTAGGGAGTGAATTAAGACACATGAATACCGTAGAACTTCAAGATCTCAACCACCTCCTCGCACGATGTTAGACGGAACCCGAATCTTAGAGATGTCTCGCACAACATCAACCAGTCTTTTGGTGGATTCTGAACCCGCTCTTCAACACGCGGTATATTTATTTTCAAATTGGCAGGTAACCCGAACCTTTTCTCCAAACAATAATTTGCTCAGCAGTAAGCGAAGAGCGTAGTCGCATTGGATGACCCTGTGCACAACGCCTCCGTACCTGGAAAGAAAAATATGTCAAATTTTGTGAAGCAAAATGCCAAAAGGGGTCAAAACTCGCGAAAGCAAGGCACGAGGAATCACCCTGCATGCAGGAAGGCCTGACATGTGCATGCACAACGAGAAGGACCGCGACGCAGGCATGCATATCATGTAGGTGCGCCCCACGGGTACAACGTGCGGGAACAACCTGTGCGAGCACGCATCGTGCAGGTCTGCCCTGCTCACGCGTGCGGCGGGCTGGTCCGCCCCGCTCAGCAGAGGTACGTGGAAGGCCGTGGATCCGCCCCGCCCGCGCGAGCAGTGTACATCCCCCTGCACGCACTTGTGCACGCTCGCAGTGCATAGATCTGCCCCGCGCACGCGAGTCTACCCCGTGCGCCCTGCATGCGGGTGTGCCTCACGAGTGACTTGTGCGCGGTTACATCTCGGTCGTGGACGCGCTTCACCTGCTCTCTGCCCCTATTCTCTTTCTCACCTCACTTTTGCATTTCTTCTGCTTTCACACGCATTTTTCGATGCCCTTTCGTTTGCCTCCACCATGATTGCCGCAATTTTGACTTGCACTAAAGTCCCCGCTCTTCTCCCGCTCAGGCTCTGAACACCGAGGACTGGGGGGGGGGGGATGATGGGGTCTCCCACAATTTATAAGAATTGCGGGCTGCGATTAGTCAGAATTCCAAGATCCCAATTTGTGGGTTGTGGGAGTAACCACCCCGCGCACTATCTGCGCTCCTAATCCAAGCATGATCAGCGCACGATCCCTCCTCTACCACGCGCACTACCAGTTTCCTACGGCCGGCCAGCCGAGTTGGTCACCCCTTCCGCAAGTGCCGCCCACGACCGTGCGACCGCGACCACTACCCGGCTAACCTTAACAGGTCCGATGTGGGCATCACCATGGGGGCCTCTTTGAGGCCTCTATCTGGGCAACCACCGCCTTGGAGGCCTCTATCTGGGCAACCACCGCCTTGGAGGCCTCTATGAGGCCGACGTCTGTGCGGTTTCTTCCCAACCGACCCTAGTGAGGCTGGCGTGGGAGCCTCTCTGGCGGTCTCCGTGAGGTCGCTGCCCGGGCGGCCTCCGGGAGGATGGGGTCTTGGTGGTCTCTGCCCGGCCGGCCCCCGTGAGGACGACACAGCCTCCGCCCAGGCAACATCCGGGAGGCCAGCGCCCGGGCGGTCTCCGCCTGGCCGGTCCCTATAAGGCCGGCATGGGCACCGCCCATCTAGCCTTTAGGAGGCCTCTATCCGGGTGGCCTCCGCCTGGTCGGCCTCCGCCCGGTTGGCCTCCGCGAGGCCAGTGCCCAGGAAGCCTCGACCCGGACTACCTCCGTGTGACCGGCGCCCATTCATCCTCTGTCAGACCGGCTTCCTCGAGGCCGAAGGTGTAACACCCCTATCCGTCACATAACATATAGCAGTAGGTCCGGCCGGGGCCCGACGCCATATACCACGGACAGACCGGTGGGTTACTCAATGAAACCATCCTTCCAATCATAACGTCCTACACAGAGCATCTAGCAGAAGCAATTTTATTAAGTTGCAAGAGAAAGAACCCAGCACAAGTACGAATGTCCACTAACAAAACTCAGTAGGAATGAACTACAAAATACACAAAAAGTACTGGCCTTATGACCTTACAATAGTTCACCAATATTTAAACAGTGTCTTACAAACTTCGGCTCGCAGACCGGCCACACATGATTAAAATGATTAAACAAACAAGGCCTTCAAGGGCCGGCTCAACAACAAGAGATTTGACCCGCTATTTACCGCTCGGCTCCGCAACACCTGCAAGTACAATTCACCGCAACGGTGGCAAACAAGAATAATGGTCAGCTAAAGCTGACCAAATTATAACGATTCCGCCCCCAAACTCAGGGAGACAAAACTCCTTCCCTGCACTTGTTAGCAAAATAAGCAATATAATGACTAAACACAACATCACAGGTGCACGCCCACAAGGCCATACACCCCGTGCTCTCAGGGCACTTACTCGGTGAACCCAGTCCGAACTCGGTCCGTTCCTTGGCTCCACCACTGCCCCCAGGGCGACAAACCTCGTGAGCATTTAGTCCTTTCAGCCGCAGCTTAGACTCGTTCTCCAAATCATCGGTAAGTGCCACGTAACTTTTGGTCTCTTTAACCGAAACAGATGGAGCGAGTAGGGTTCCACCAGCCCATTGCTCACCCCGCCGCAACCCTTTGGCCTTTGACGCGGGCCCAGCTTCCCCCAGTCCCAACTTTCGATCAAACACGGTACATAGCCCCGCTATGTACCTGGTTGGCTCCCAGGCCACCAAAATGGCAGGAATGCGTTTCCGCCCAGATTTCCGGGTGCACCTTGGGGTTAATCTCCAAGATTCCCTGATGCATTCTACCGCATAGCAAACCCGAAAAACAATCAAAAACTGCACGGAGTCTTCTCCGGCTAAATATGCATAGTAAAACATCACCGATCCAGACCAACTTGTCCGGGTAGGCTTCACACACCATGCCTATGTCCGTTACACGATATCAGACTCTACAATCAAACAAGGGGGACTTTACATATCTACCCCAAGGAACACCGTAATTCACTGCACACTCGCGGGAGAGGGTTTTCCCTATGCAAAAGAAGAAGAGCTTCACATGCTCAAGATGAGAATCGTTACCTTAGCATTTCTCCTAGGCGCCATGGAAAACTACACGGATGAATAGCACCGCGATGATCTTGCCTCCGCAGATCTGGGCTCGATTTGCGATTTGGCGCTCCGAATCTCCTCTGGCGACCGGATCTCCCTCTTCCTTCTTCCTCCTTGCTCTCCCTTCTATCTAGGATTTAGAAAGAGAATGACCAAAGGAATATGAGAGTTTAAACCCCCAATCCCGACCTTAACCCTAGCATGGAGAGGCCTGAGCCGTTAGATCTAAAAATAAGGAAACGAACGACCACGATTCGCCCTGAAAATAAACTTCCTGGGCCGAACACGGCTTGCGACATGCCCGTGTACAAGGCCGTGTAACTCATTCGCTGTCAAAACCGTCGCATCCCGAAAAGAACATGGGCACTCGACACGCCTGTGTCAGGCTTGACATGCCCATGTCATTCAGTACACGCCCGTGTAGCTGGGCGTGTTCCTCCTTCGACTCAGGACCAAAACGTCCAGAGCACGACACGGCCATGTGACACGCCCGTGTCACATACCGTGTGCTAGACACTCCCTGGGACACGCCCTGGGACATGCCCGTGTCCTAGGCCGTGTATCTTCCTCAGCACAAACCCGCAAATCACCCGAGCAGGACACGACCATTGACACACCCATATCGCAGGTCGTGTGCCCTCACTCGACGCTCGTATAGTGAAAAGCATTGAGTGCTGAGGCGTCGAGTGGCTGACACACCCGGGGACACGCCCATGTCCCAGGCCGTGTTCACTGCCTCGACGACCGTTGACTGCAATTTCGTCGACCATATGACCAACGCCGAACCCAAGCACGACACGCCCCTGGGACACGCCCGTGTCCCAGACCGTGTCAACTCCACCAAATCCCAGACTTGGCTCAAAACGCCACCCGTCCCTCTTTTGAGTTTCAGGGCGTTACAACTCTCTCCCTCTTAAAAGAATTTCGTCCACGAAATTACCGAAAGAAAGGAAAACAGAAAACCAAAAGCGGTACCTGAGTGAAATAACTCTGGGTACTCCTCCAGCATGGTCTCCCAAGAGAGCTCCTCCTGACCGCAATTGTGACAACGGACCTTGACCATCCTGATCTCCTTGTTACGAAGTCGCTTGACTTCCAGAGTCCTCAATACGAACGGGCTTGACCCTCATCGTCAACCCTTCGTCCACCGGTACTTGATTAACCGCGATTACCTGCGAAGGCTCTTGCACCGCCTTCCGCAACACTGATATGTAAAATACGTCGTGTAGACCACTCAACTCTACCGATAGCTTCAGACGATAAGCCGCTTCACCGATCCGCTCCAGAATCTCAAATGGTCCAAGGTATCTCGGACTCAATTTCTTCAAGCGTCGTACCCGTGAAACACCCTTGAACGGCTTTATCTTTAGATACATCGAATCGCCAACAGCGAACTCCACGTTCCGATGCTTGGCATTGTAGTATTTAGCTTGTCTATCCTGAGCGATCAACAAACGCTCCTGAATGGTTCGCACCAAAGAAGTGGCGCTTTCCACCTCTTGCTTTTGTACAACCTTGCCTCACCCGTTTCTAGCCACGACAACGACGTGCGACACTTTCTACCATATAAGGCCTCGAAGGGCGCCATTTATGTGCTCGCTTGGTAGCTATTGTTGTACGCAAACTCCACCAAATACAAATGGTCTTCCCACCGCTTTCTGAAGTCCAGAACGCACATGCGAAGCATGTCCTCCATCGTCCTGTTGACCCTCTCGGTCTGCCCATCCGTCTGCGGATGAAAGGCTGTGCTGAACTTGAACTTAGTCCCCAACATTTGCTGCACCAACCTCCAGTCATTGGACGTAAAACGCCCATCCCTATCGCTCACGATGCTGCGGGGTACACCGTGCAGTTTAACAATGTTATCTACATACAGCTTCGCCACTTTTGTTAACCGATCTACGATCACCCAGATGACGTCGTTTCCCTTCTGTGACCTTGGCAAGCCATGCACAAAGTCCATCAAAATGTCGTCGAACTTCCACTCCGGAATAGGCAAAGATTTCAAGAAACCCCTGGCTTTTGGCACTCTGCCTTCACTAAGGCGCAAGTCTGACATTTAGCCACATATAGTGCCACATCCTTCTTTAGTCCTGACCACCAGAATAAATTCTTCAGATCTCGGTACATCTTCGTGCTCCCTGAGTGAATTGAGTGCTTGGTATGATGAGCCTCGTACATCAACTCCACCCGCAAATTACCCACATTTGGGACGCACAAACGATTGTCCTTCCTTAGTAGCCCATCTTCAACTGAAAACTGGGAATTTGACCCATCCGAAGCTGCATCCATGATCTCCTTCATGCTGCTATCCAAACCCATAGCCTGCCGAATCCGATCAGCCAGATCATACTGAACTTCCGTCCAATTCAGTAACGCTTCGGCGCTAGTCTGCTTGTCAACACAACAGATCTCTAACACCTCCAACTCCCGAATCAACTTCTCATCATGAATCGACAACCAGTTGGCTTAGGCGGGAGCCCTGCGACTCAACGCATCCGCAACTGCAATGCCTTTCCCGGGCACATAATGAATTTTGAACGTATAGTCCCCCAGGAACTCCATCCACCTCCGCTGCCTCATGTTCAGATCCTTTTGATCCAACAGGTATTTCAGGCTCTTGTGGTCAGTATAAATATCGACCTTTACGCCATACAAATAGTGCCTCCACAACTTTAGCGCAAAAATCACGGCCGCTAACTCTAAGTCATGGACCGGATAAATTCTTTCGTGCACTTTCAGCTGACACGAGCCATACGCAATAATAATACCATGCTGCAGCAGCACGCAACCCAAACCACTGCCTGAGGCATCGCGGTAAATCTCAAAACCTTCGGTCCCACTCGGCGAACTTAGCACTAGCGCCGTGGTCAACCGACTCTTCAACTCTTCGAACGCTTGCGCGCACTCCTGCATCCATACAAACTTCTGATTTTTCATTGTCAACGTCGTGAGAGATAACGCTATCCGCGAGAAGTTCTCTACGAAGCGCCTGTAATAGCCGGCAAGCCCCAGAAAACTTCGGACTTCCGCTACCGAAGACAACACATGCCACTCACGTATCGCATCGATCTTTGCTGGATCTACCGCAATCCCTTCACCACTAACTATGTGACCAAGGAATGCCACTGAGGACAACCAGAACTCGCATTTGGAGAACTTTGCGTATAGTTCGTTCCTCCTCAGCGTCTACAACACCAAATGCAGATGCTTGAAGTGATCTTCTTCACACTGCGAGTACACCAATATGTCGTCAATAAAGACGATCACAAAATGGTCTAAGTACTCCCTGAACGTCCTGTTAATCAGATCCATGAATACTGATGGCGCGTTAGTCAGCCCGAATGACATGACCGTAAACTCGAAATGTCCATACCTTGTGCTGAACGCTGTCTTTGGGATATCACTCTCCCTTATCCTCAGCTGATAGTAACCGGACTTCAGATCCAATTTTGAATATACCGACGACCCGACTAACTGATCGAAAAGATCATCAATCCTTGGGATCGGGTATTTTTTCTTTTTCGTTAACTTGTTCAGTTTTCTGTAGTCGATACACAACCGCAAACTTTCGTCCTTCTTCTTAACAAAGAGGACCAGTGCGCTCCAAGGCAACGAACTTGGACGCACATAACCTTGCTCCATCAACTCTTCTAGTTGAACCTTTAGCTCCGCCATCTCCTTAAGCGCCAACCTATAAGGAGAGCGTGACACAGGTTTGACACCTGACACTAGCTCGATGGTGAAATCGATCTCTCGCTGCGGTGGGGATCCGGGAAGATTGTCTAGGAACACGTCGGGGTACTCGCATTCTACTGGGATACTACCCAAAGTGGGTTTAGGCATTACAACCTCCACTATCATGAAGAACAGCTCTGCGCCAGCACAGACTGCCTTGACCACCTGAAGAGCAGACACCAACGTCTTGCTCGACCCCTTCAAACCCGCAAACGTTGTCTCCCGCCCAGCACCCAGCTTGACCTCTTTACGATTGCAATCTATATATGCCTTCTGCTCCGAAATCTAGTCCATACCGAAGATGACGTCAAACTCTGCTAGCGGCAGCAACGATGCTAGCAAGTCGAACTCCTGGCTTCCAATATGAACCCTTACGACACATACTCTGTCCGCACGCATAGAACACCCATTCGGCAGCAACACGTCCAATTTGTCCTTCGCCATCGAAGAAGGGACTCCGATGCGCGATATGAAACTTTCGGAAAAAAAGAGTGCAAAACTCCCGTATCGAATAGTGCTCTTGTCGGACTATCGCAAACCAGAACAAAGCCTAGACAAACAGTAATAAGCTAACAAGCACTAGGTAACAATATTTAAAGCTAAATTGCTATAAATTTAAACCATACCTGTCACCACGCCTGCTTGTTTGATGGTCTCCTGCTGGCCCAGATTATAGACTCTTGGTTGAGTCAGAGCATAATGGGATTCGGTTGACTCCACCGCCTTGCTCTTTTCTTCGTAGGTTGCTCCCTGCTTCCTCTCGGACTTTGGACGTCCGCTCCAACAGTCACAGGCAAAATGCCCTGTCTTACCATAAGTAAAACAAGCGCCCGGGGTTCGGTTGGTAGTTGCTCCCGAGACACCTGAAGAAGGGGCTGGACCCGATGTCCTAGCCTTCTTATTCCACCTTCGAAAACCAGACTTTGCAGGCGGCATCTTGAACTCTGACTTCCATCCGCCGGAGTCCTTCTTCGCTTGTACATTCTTCATGTATTTCTCTAAAGACCGGGCCGTGTTGACCAAGGTCAGGAAACCCTGCGTAATCGGTCCCGAAAGTAGCAGTCTCAAGTCATCCCTTAGACCTTCGTATAATCGGTTGGTCTTTCTCTCCTCATCAACGAAGATAGTGCTTGCATACCGACCTAATCGAGTAAACTCGTGGAGATAGTCATCCACGCTGCTCTCACCTTGCACCAGCTTATGGAACTCATTTTCCATTGCTATCCTCTGAGCTGAGGGGAGGTATCGAGCTAAGAACAGTCTCGAAAAATCCTCTATCGAGACATCAGTAAGCTGTCTACCCCTCAGATGGTGTAGCTTCAAGCCTTCCCACCATAGTCTTGCGTTACCATCCAGCAAGAACGTGGAAATTGTGGTCTTCTGCCACTCTCCAGTCTCAGTAGCTATCAACACTCTCTTAATTCTGGAGAGCCAATCCTCTGCTTGAGTTGGGGTTCCCCTTCCCGAGAACACTGGAGGATTGAAGCCCATCACATGCTTAAGCTGTTTCTCCGTTGCTATCCTAGGCAACACTGGCTCCACTACCACCTACTATACTCTCCTTGGCTCCGCCGCTTGGAGCGGTACTTGCTCCACAGTAGGGGCAGGATGCTGCACCTGTCTCGCAGGCTGCGCGTTAATCATTGCAAACACTGCCTCTGCTACCAATCGAATGGTCTCAGCCGAAGGAGGTGTTGCCGGCGCATCATTTGGTGCGCTGCTTGCCCTAGAAACTGGACGTTCTAACGGCCCATCATCACTCCTGGCCACCTATAATCGTACAAAACACCGATAAGAGACCAAATAACATTGTAAAAAGCAATTATAGGAACACACAGGTTTCTCAAACATGTGTATTTTCATTCCTAAGTGGACATTCATGGGTTCTTTTCATGTTATAATGTTGACGCACACACATGTGCTCACCACCCTTAAAGTGAATTTGCCCACAAATTCATTTAAGCATGACCGAAACCGGTAGTTTGATACCAAATTGTAACACCCCTATCCGTCACATAGCATATAACAGTAGGTCCGGCTGGGGCCCGATGCCATATACCACGGACAGACCGGTGGGTTATTCAATGAAACCATCCTTCCAATCATAACTTCCTACACAAAGCATCTAGCGGAAGCAATTTTATTAATTTACAAGAGAAAGAACCCAGCACAAGTACGAATGTCTACTAACAAAACCCAGTAGTAATGAACTACAAAATACACAAAAAGTACTGGCCTTATGGCCTTACAATAGTTCACCAATATTTAAACAGTGTCTTACAAACTTCGGCTCGCAGGCCGACCACACATGATTAAAATGATTAAAAGAACAAGGCCTTCAAGGGCAGGCTCATCAACAAGGGATTTGGCCCGCTATTTATCGCTCGGCTCCGCAGCACCTGCAAGTACAATTCACCGCAACGGTGGCAAACAAGAATAACGGTCAGCTAAAGCTGACCAAATTATAACGATTCCGCCCCCAAACTCAGGGCGGCAAAGCTCCTTCCCTGCACTTGTTAGCAAAACAAGCAATATAGTGAATAAACAAAACATCACAGGTGCACGCCCACGAGGCCATACACCCCGTGCTCTCAGGGCACTTACTCAGTGAACCCAGTCCGAACCCGGTCCGTTCCTTGGCTCCACCACCGCCCCCAGGGCGACAAACCTCGTGAGCATTTAGTCCTTTCAGCCGCAGCTTAGACTCGTTCTCCAAATCATCGGTAAGTGCCACGTAACTTTTGGTCTCTTTAACCGAAATAGATGGAGCAAGTAGGGTTCCACCAGCCCGTTGCTTACCCCGCCGTGGCCCTTTGGCCTTTGACGCGGGTCCAGCTTCCCCCAGTCCCAACTTTCGATCAAACACGGTACATAGCCCCGCTATATACCCGGTTGGCTCCCAGGCCACCAAAATGGCAGGAATGCGTTTCTGCCCAGATTTCCGGGTGCACCTTGGGGTTAATCTCCAAGATTCCCTGATGCATTCTACCGCATAACAAACCCGAAAAACAATCAAAAAACACACAGAGTCTTCTCCGGCTAAATATGCATAGTAAAACATCACGGATCCAGACCAACTTGTCCGGGTAGGCTTCACACACCATGCCTTTGTCCGTTACATGATATCAGACTCTACAATGCAAACAAGGGGGACTTTACATATCTACCCCAAGGAACACCACAACTCACCGCACACTTGCGGGAGAGGGTTTTCCCTATGCAAAAGAAGAAGAGCTTCACATGCTCAAGATGAGAATCGTTACCCTAGCATTTCTCCTCGACGCTATGGAAAACTACGCAGATGAAAAGCACCGCGATGATCTTGCCTCCGCAGATCTGGGCTCGGTTTGCGATTTGGCGCTCCGAATCTCCTCCGACGATCGGATCTCCCTCTTCCTTCTTACTCCTTGCTCTACCTTCTCTCTAGGATTTAGAAAGAGAATGGCCAAAGGAATATGAGAGTTTAAACCCCCAATCCCGACCTTAACCCTAGTATGGAGAGGCCTGAGCCGTTAGATCCCAAAATAAGGAAATGAACGACCACGATTCGCCCTGAAAATAAACTTCCTGGGCCGAACACGGCTTGCGACACACCCGTGTCCAAGGCCGTGTAACTCATTCGCCATCAAAACCGTCGCATCCCGAAAAGAACACGGGCACTCGACATGCCCGTGTAAGGCTTGACACGCCCGTGTCATTCAGTACACGCCCGTGTATTTGGGCGTGTTCCTCCTTCGACTCAGGACCAAAACGTCCAGAGCACAACACGGCCATGTGATACGCACATGTCACATGCCGTGTGCTAGACACGCCCGTGTCACATTCCGTGTGCTAGACACGCCCTGGGACACGCCCGTGTCCTAGGCCGTATATCTTCCTCAACACAAACCCATAAATCACCAGAGCAGGACACGAACATTAACACGCCCGTGTCACAGGCCGTGTGCCCTCACTCAATGCTCGTTGAGTGAAAAGCGTTGAGTGTTGAGGCATCGAGTGGCTAACGCGCCCTGGGACACGCCCGTGTCCCAGGCCGTGTTCACTGCCCCGATGACCGTTGATTGCAATTTCATCGACCACACGACCAACGCTGAACACGAGCACGACACGCCCCTGGGACACGCCCGTGTCCCAGGCCGTGTCACCTCCACCAAATCCCAGACTTGGCTCAAAACGCCACCCGTCCCTCTTTTGAGTTTCGGGGCGTTACAGAAGGCCGCAGGGCCGGCCCTTCCTGGCCGACATTCCGGTCTGTCCTTCCCGGCTGGTCATCCTGTCGACCCTCCCCGACCAGGTTTCCCTCCGACCGGCTCCTCATCGACCGCCATTGTCTGATCATTCCTCGTAATCACCACCATTCGTTGCACCGATAACCACCCGTATAACTACCGCTATAATCACCCATCATGGGTAGTTGCCAATATCTGACATAATGATGGTGTGCACATAGTAAAATCATAAAAATAATGCGCACATCAAAATGTATAAAATTGGGCTGTAATTAATAAAAGCGATGGTTATAGTTCAGAGATAACCGCATAACTACCGTAACCACCCTTGAGGCCTATAAATAGGACCGCAAGGCTCTCTTTATTCTAACTTTCCTCCCCGAAGACTTCTCCTCCTACAGGCCAGAGCTCTGCAGAAATTTCTATCGCCTCCCTTGGAGACCTTCGAGCGCTTCAAAGATTCATCAAAGTACACCATGCTCCCGCGTGCCAACCATTCCATCTATCTTCCTCAATAATCCTCATGTGCATTACCCCAATCACTCAACGTCAGGACATCGACCACGAGCCTTCTCCACCTCAAGAAAAGGAAAAAGTATTGAGCTTTGCGAGCGGTGGTCTGTCACCACCGTGCGAGTCTCTTTTTCTCGCACCCCCCAAGTTATAGCGAGGAGAGGCCCGTCACCCTCAATTTCTCCGAAAAGCTTGTAAATTATAGCGAATAGTGAAGTTTGTTCGACACCAAACCGAACACGTGGTTTTTACCCTATTCACAGATTTTCCACGTTAAAAATCTTCCTGTCCCTTTCTCTACTTTTTATGACTGTTTGCGCTCGACTGATCCGCGAGCTAAGGTGATCAAATTTAGTTAGGTCTACCAGGGCATGCAAATACTTAATGAAAAATATCAACAAATGACAAAAAAATTTTTTGACATGAAAAACTTGAAAAGGGTGAAAAACCACGTGTCTGGATCTGTGCTGGGCCAAATTCCATTATTTTGTAGGAGTTTACAAGAGTTAAGATAATCCCTCAGAGGGTGACATGCAACCTCTCTGTTACAAGTACATTGTATGAAAACAACAAAAATAAACTAAGTCCTTGAAGCCTGGGTGGGAGCGCTCAAGTAGGAAAAACCGCTAAGTCTTTGGACCTTCGATGGAATCACTCCCGCTGAGTCGGAGCCTTGATGAGAGCGCCCATGCAGAGAAGGATGACACATCTTTGAATCCTTAAGATGCCTTCAGCTAGAGAGGGAGCAGAGCGAATTCCGAGTGGAGGATCGATCTAAGTCCCACAACCTCGCTGGAAAACTTCAGAGCTCTCTAGCCTTTGGAGTTGCTTGTCTTTAAATGAAGGCCTGAGGCCTTTTTATAGTTTTCTGGAGGTATATGTGAGTAATTACACCATGGTGGAATTTGTGCTGACGAATGACGTCGCTCTATTTTGGTCTCCTAGATGACTAATTTTAGCAAAATGACAAAAGTGCCCCTCTGGGCGGTCTGGGAAGCCCAGACAATGTGCCCCTCTAGGAGGTCCAGGAAGCCAAGACAATGTGCTCCTCTGGGCGGTCCAGTGGCGGATTCTCAGGAATGGAGGGTCATTCTGCCCCCTTTCCGTGGTATTGCGGAAGGACTAATAGGTCCTGAAATTCATTGTTTCAAGAGTAGCTTTACACCTAGAGGGGGGTGGGGGGTGAATAGGTTTCTTAGTCTTTTGACTACTTTCTTAATTTAGTGTGTTGTGATTTATGTTATTTGGCTTGCTTTCAAGAACACACAACAACACACAGGTATTTATAGTGGTTTCCCAAGGTATGGGTACATCCACTGTCCCTCCCACCTTTCTAATAGTGTGTTTGACAAGGCCAACTTCTCTAATCTCCGCTCAAAGAGCTTACAACACAGATCCCTCAGAATCTCTCAGACTCCTCCAAGTCCTACAACTTAGGCAAGGAGGATAGCCCTACACTCAGAGAGAATAACTCTCCTACCTCAGATCTGATCCAGATCCTACCTCAGGACAAAGGCCCTATAGCTTAGAGAATAAATCTCCTACCTCAGATCCACAGCTGGATCCCACCTCAAGTACACAAGCCCTATAACTAAGATCCACAACAGGATCCTTCCTCAACCTTTATAATTTAGGCTTACAGCTCAGATCAAGAATGATCCTACAGAATGAGTGAGTTTGTTGTTGATGATATGACTCCAAAGAAGTGATTCTCTGATTCTGCCTTTCTGGACTGAGTGAACTCAACCCTAACTTTGACTCTAGAGAAAAGATTCTCTGAGTCTTCTTCTTCCTGAACTGAGAAAGCTCAGTCCTATCTTATTCACAACAACAAGATGGTTGATCTTCAAGTTGTTTTTTCTTGTACTAAGAAGTAACTACAGAGCTCTTTTTTATTCAAGCCTTTTGTGCAGATGAGTTGACTGCAGTGGCCTTGAAGATGAACAACATCTTAGGCTTGTTCTGCTTCTTCTTCTTGCTCAGAGAGAAAGCTCTCTGACCTTGCTGTTGAAGACTTTCTTCAACCAGCAAACTTTATCTTTGCTTCACCTTTGAACTCAGAGAGAAAACTCTCTGAACTTGCTGTGTAAGATAGATTTAATCTTCAGTGAATTATTTCTTCAACAACCAACACTGTCTTTGAATCCCAGACTAACTGTATAATAAGTTCTTAGAAAACTTCTACTTTGTCGAGAGGAAGAAGATGACCGAAAAGCTCTGTTTTGCTTTTATCTCTCCAAGCCCTTTTTTAATTTCTCAGAACTCTCCTTTTATTTTCCATAAATCCAACAGCTCTATGTGCAGTGTGGACCCCTGGAATGGGCAACTGTAACACTTCTTTTTCATTAACTGCAGTACTACAAGCAAGCAGCATCTTTTGTCATCTTGAGTTCAAACCCGCAACATTTTAATTTTTGTTAACGTCAGCATGACTCAACGCCCGTGGACTTGGCCAAATTTCAGACAATCTTCATAGGCGTTGAGTGAAGCCTTGTAACTAAACGCAAAAACACTTATCAGAATTCTGCACATTCAGGCGTTGAGTGAACCTTCATCACTCAACGCATGTAGACATTTATATTCTAACTATTTAAGCGTTGAGTGAGCCTTTAGCACTCAACGCATCTTGCCTTTTACAGTCTAACTGAATAGGCGTTGAGTGAGCCTTCATCACTCAACGCTTCTGGACTTAGTTTAATTTTCTCTATATGTAGGCATCGAGTGTAGCTTCTTCACTCAATGCTTTCTGCCTTTATCTGACTTCTTGATGAGGCGTTGAGTGACCTGTCTTCACTCAACGCTCCTGTATTTAGGTGAATTTTATCTATTGAGTAGGCATTGAGTGAGCTGCCTTCACTCAACGATTCTTTACCTAGATAGATTTTCTATTGAGTAGGCATTGAGTGAACTGCCTTCACTCAACGCTTATGTCCTTAGACAGATTTCATGTCTTCTCCTCCGAGGCTTTGATTGCTTGAGCTTCTTTCAATGCTTTTGCTCTTCTAGCGTTGAGTGAAGTGAGTTCACTCAACGCTTCCAAACTTAGTGGATTTTCTGCCTGTCCAGAAACCAGTATTCTTGGTTGAGGCGTTGAGTGAACTGCCTTCACTCAACGCTTCTGTCCTTAAACGAATTTCTTGTTGAGTAGGCGTTGAGTGAACTGCCTTCACTCAATGCTTCTGGACTTAGCCAGATTTCTACTTTGCCAGCATCCTGTCTTGAGTCCAACTAATATTATGACCCTGATATCCTGTCTAATCATGGTATAGTATACAACCTGCATACATTGAACTTGAACATACATCAAATACAGTTATGCACTTAACATTGATGGTGATGCCTCTTCAAATTCAGGGAACATTGAAGGGCAATATTCACAACAATCTCCCCCTATTTGAAGATGGCAGAACACACAACAATGCTAAGATACATTAATACATAAAACATATTTGCTAAGCAAATGTAAGCTTAGCAG
Organism: Platanthera zijinensis; assembly: GCA_039513925.1. Classification (NCBI taxonomy): domain Eukaryota; kingdom Viridiplantae; phylum Streptophyta; class Magnoliopsida; order Asparagales; family Orchidaceae; genus Platanthera; species Platanthera zijinensis. Next base: position 254,537,434 of record CM077078.1, on the reverse strand, counting down.
ATATAGCAAGTTCGAACTTAAGCTAGCAAATATAGCTTGTTCAAAGTTCTCCAGTATTATGCACCGACTCAACATGACATGTCAAGTCATTGCTCTCTCCTCTACCTTTTTGGCTTCTTAAATAGGCATTTATCTATTGAGGGTGGAAAAAGGATTATGGCTGAACTTTTCTCTTGGTCCTTTTGACCATCATACTTAGGAAGAGTTGATTCCTCAGCCAATAGGGTGGATGGAATGACCTCATCCTTAGTAGGAACATGTGAATGCTCCCCATTAACTACATCATTATTTTTGGAGGAACATCATTCTTGTCCACCACTGTATCTTTCTCAGCCGATCTCACAGAAGTTTAACCTAGCTAGTTAAAGTGAATAACTACTATCTATCTTTCTAACCTTGCTAAAGTTATACTTTACAATAAGCCAGATAGTCTTCATTATGAATTGAAAATAAAAATATAGACATGTAGATCATTAACTGAAACACTTAATATACATGAGTCATTCAACATTAAACATTCCTAACTCAATTTTGAAAGAATTGAACTTAGCTCCATCCAATGACTTAGTGAAGATATCAACAACTTGATTGTCAGTGAGGACAAATTCAAGGCAAATGTCTTCATTTTCTACATGTTCTCTAATTATCTAATTTCTATAAGCTTAGTCCTGCTATATGAGACAAGATTCTTAGTAATAGAAATTGCACTTGAAGAGTCACACTATAAAGGTGAATGACTTACCTTGAGATTGTAGTCCTCTAGCTGATGTTGTATCCACAGAAGTTGTGCATAATAACTCCCTGCAGAGATGTATTCTGACTCAGCAGTGGATATATCCATACTGGTCTAGTTCTTGCTACTCCATGAAATCAGCCTTCTCCTTAAAAATTGATAAGTTCCACCCTTGCTTTTCCTATCTTCCGTGCACCCTGCAAAGTCCCTTCTTATTGAGTCAGATCTCTTCCTCTTCTTCAGCAACAGATTTGCCTCTGGCTCTAGTTATCTGATCAACAGTAGTGAAGGGTTCAGCCCACTGAACACCATCTTGATCATCACATGATCTGCCCTCTGATCACCATACTGTTCATCATGTAGTCCATCTTGAATAAGGTCAGTCATGTTTTCATCTGTATACTGTTCAAGCCCCAATGAACCTTTGATTACATTGGTAACCTAAATAGTATTCTCCTTCTTGATCATTGCCATTGCCTTTTCCTTTGATCATTTGCCTTTGCCTTTGATCATTGCCATCTCCCACTTTATCATTGCCTTCTCCCCCTTTATAACTACTTCAAGCTGCAGTCAGGGAGATTTTGGCCTGATTTATCTTTTCATCCACATACCAGTCTCATTTTCTTGAGCAGGGAGCTCTGTTGGAATCTCCCCCTCAATCTCTGCATTTCCCATAGGAATTTGATGACTTGTATCAACTATAACTGGGGCAATCCAGCTGTTCTTGAACTGACTGTACTTGCTTTCCTATAGCAGGTGAAAATATCTGGGTAGTCTCCCCCTCAACCTCAACATTGCCCATAGGGATATTCTGATCTTTAGCAGTATTCTTCTATTCTATTCTGTGCTGGAGATACTCTAGGTAAGAGTCAAGCTTGTCCATCATATCAGACTGAACTTGCTCTCCCTCAACAAGAGCATCTAGCTTGTCAGTCTCCCCTCAATATTTTCACATATGTTTTCCACTACCTACCCAGTCAGAATTCTTAGAGCTTCAGCTGGGATTTCTTCAAACTGAGATCCATCCAGTTGATTTCTTGCTGCAGGTTGAGAGGATTGAAACTTGAGCACTTCTATCTCTTCTTGTTTCTTCAGAAGAAACAGATAGCTGAGGATCATGTGCCTTATCCTTACTTCTCTAAGAAGAGCATCTTACCGTGCTTCCCTTTGTGATGAGTACAACCTTCATTTTCTTCTTCTCATTTGTCTCTATCCTACCTGTCAGACATCTTGAACTACAATGGTTGGATCCGACTGGTATTCACCCAAGTCCTATGTACTTTGTCCTTCTTCAAGAATTCACACAATGTCCTCTTCCTCTTTGGCAGTAGGAGTACCCTTGATGGTCAGTTTTTCCATATCCAACTTCACAACTATAGATCGTAGGTCCATTCCTCACTAGAGTATGATCCTTAAGATGGCTCCTTATTCCAGTCTTATGCCTGGAACATCCTCTGTCCAAGTAATATATTTTCATTGTGTGGGAACATGTACTATCCTGCAAACACAAATGATTTTACCTTAAGATCCCAAAATGGATTGGGTCCTAGGTTCTGGTTAGCTTGAAAATGCATATGTCTACTTACAATAGTCCTACCAGGAACACTTACCCTTGCCCTTGGCACACTAGGGTTGTGCCAACAATTTATGGCAAAGTGACACACTTTACCATAGTACCAACACTCATGAATGTTATATCTCCTCTTCAGAACAACCTTTGAAGAGTGCAAGCTATCACTAGCTGCCTGTTCAGAGGGGAGAGCAACATCCTTCTTCTTGTTTCTTTCAGCAAGAATCTGACTGAAAGTTATTCTACCGGTAGATGTACTTGTCTTCCTCTGAGTTTCATCAACAACAGTCTTCTTTGTAGTTGACATGCTATTAATTGCCTCAGAGATAGCCAAGTCAGGCTTATTGACTGACTTACCCTTGGTCTAAGTTTTTGCTAGAAGAGCCTGAGATTAGGCCACTGCCTTATCCTTGAGTGTGGGGGCTGGAGCACCAAATACAAATGGTCCATGATGGGCCATCTGTATTTCCTCATGGAGAGCCTTAAATGCACTCAAGTCTATGCCCTTCCTTCCACTATAGCTGTGAGCATTTTTGTTCACACTACTGGATCTTCCATTCAACCAATAACCATATATACTCTCTTGGTCATACTTGTTGGATGACAACATAACTTTCTCAAAAGAGATATCAGGCTGAATTGGAGCCTTGCTCTTACTCCTGTTCTTTCTTCTAATATTCCTCTCAATGTACCCCAACCCCTTCTTATTAGTTTGGGAGGTAAAGATATCAATGAGTGGAAATACTGATTTTGGTTTGGAGTATTGAGCCACTAGCGTCCTCTCTTTGAGGAGCTTATCTTCAAGATCCAATATGATCTTGTTCTTCTGGATTATAGTCTTATTTTTGAATAATTGAAATTTTCTTCAGCTGGCTAACTTCCCTCCTCAACTAAGCTAGCAAAGGGGCTGACTCAGACTGTAGGGAAGTAGCTTACTACAGGGAGACAATCTCCACATCTTGTCTCATGACAAGTCTTTTGATCCTTTTCAGAGCTTTCAGAATTTCACCATACTTGTCAATTAATTGTTTGACATCATTTTCAGATTCTGAACCATCATTCCTACTGGAGGAAGTAGATGTTTCAGAGACTGAGCCAAACTCAAAGATAGAAGAAGAGCTAGGGATAGAGTGTACCTCATCAGGTGTAGAATTGTCCTGATTGTCTTCTGATAGAGACATGAGGCAGAACTCCTCATCCTCTTCACAGTCACTGTCAACAAAGGACAGTGGGGCCCTGATTCCTATCCTTGCAGCTGGATAGTCCTCATCCTCTTCAATAGCAGCAACAACAACAAATAACCCTATATAGGCTTCATCTTCTTCTTTAGAGTCAGAAGATGCTGAGTTAGTTTGACTCCAGCTCTTCTCATTCTTGGCAATGAAGGTCTTTTCCTTCTTGACCTTGTGGTGGTAGTGCTTCTTCTCACCTATCACTTTTATTTTAACTTGGTCATCAATACTGACATGCCCAGGCTTGCTACAACAATAACATAATATGTTAGAGGAAATATGTTTACTAGGTTTAGAATCATAACTGTCTCCTTTGGAGAACTTCTTCCAAGATTTGTTGTGATCCTTCTTGTAATGTGAGGAGGAGGAAGGTTTGTTCTTTCAATGTCTCCTCCTGCTCAGCAGCTTCTTGAATTGCTTGGAAAATAAAATCAATTCTCCATATGACAGCTCATTTCCAGATGAGCTGGGATCTGAGCTTTCTGACTCTGCAACTCTCCTTGGTGGAGAAGGAGTCTTTCCCCTGCCTTTTCTTATGGCTTCAGCTTTGAAGGCCATATACTTCTCTTTGTCATGAGAACTAGCAACATCCTCTTCAGCTTTCCCAGAGTTTAGCTACATCTCTTGGGATAACAGCTTCCCAAACAAATTCTGAGGCAGAGTGTTGGCCAGGTTGCCAACTTCTCTGATGACACAGATCTTGATATCCCATTCCTTGTTTAGGGATCTCAAGAACTTGTCATTCAACTCATAATTAGAGAACTGTCTGCCATAGGAGATCAGACTGTTCACTTTCATGAAGAACTTCTCATAACATTCAACTATGGAATCCTTCTTCCCCTGCTTGAATGCTTCATACTGTTGATTCAGGAGGGATTTCCTATCATCCCTCACCTCCTCAGTCCCTTCCATATAGACAATAAGAGAATCCCACATCTCTTTGGTTGTCTTGCAGTGGACCAAGTTCTGGAAGGTTGAGTCCTCTTTGACACTAACAATGATGTTCTGTGCCCTCTTATCCATGGTTGCAAATATGACTTCATCCCTAGTCATTTCGGTATACTTCTTTGGAGTCTGTATATTTGCATCTAAGATAGAGACCTTCATGGGGATGAAAGGTCCTTCTTGGATTGTAATGAAGATCCTAGGATTTGAGGCTTCCATGAATAGTCTGACCCTCTCTTTCTAGATCCCAAAGTTTTCCTTTCTGCTGACTTGATGCTTCATTAAGCTCAACTCCTTATGGTTCTCTCCTGAACCATAAGGATAATCTTAAGCTACTCTTATAGATCTGTTCAGACTGTTAAGTCCTTTTTGAACAACCTCCCTATGATACCACTTAAAAGTCTTTGTTTCAAGAGTAGCTTTACACCTAGGGGGTGGTGAATAGGTTTCTTAGTCTTTTGACTACTTTCTTAATTTAGTGTGTTATGATTTAAGTTATTTGGATTTCTTTCAAGAACACACAACACACAGGTATTTATAGTAGTTCCCCAAGGTATGGGTACATCTACTGTCCCTCCCACCTTTCTAACAGTGTGTTAGACAAGGACAACTTCTCCAATCTCAGCTCAAAGAGCTTACAACACAAATCCCTCAGGATCACTCAGACTCCTCCAAGTCCTACAACTCATGTTAGGAGGATAGCCCTACACTCAGAGAGAATAACTATCCTACCTCAGATCTGATCTACATCCTATCTCAAGCCAAAGGCCCTACAGCTCAGAGAATAAATCTCCTACCTCAGATCCACAACTGGATCCTACCTCAGGTACACTGGCCCTGTAACTCAGATCCACAATAGAACCCTACCTCAGCCTTTATAATTTAGGCTTACAACTCAGATCAAGAATGATCCTATAGAATGAGTGAGTTTGTTGTTGATGATATGACTTTAGAGAAGTGATTCTCTGAGTCTGCCTTTCTGGACTAAGTGAACTCAACCCTAACTTTGACTCTAGAGAAAAGATTCTCTAAGTCTTCTTCTTCCTGAACTGAGAAGGCTCAGTCCTATCTTCTTAACAATAATAAGATGGTTGATCTTCAAGTTGGTTCTACTTGTGCTGAGAAGTAACTGCAGAGCTCTTTTTTCTTCAAGCCTTTTGTGTATATGTGTTGACTGTAGTGGCCTTGAAGATGAACAACAACTTAGGCTTGCTCTGCTTCTTCTTCTTGCTCAGAGAGAAAGCTCTCTGACCTTGCTATTGAAGACTTTCTTCAACCAGCTAACTTTAGCTTTGCTTAACCTTCGAACTCAGAGAAAATACTCTCTGAACTTGCTGTAGAAGATAGATTTAATCTTCAGTGAATTATTTCTTCAACAACCAATACTGTATATGAATCACAGACTAACTGTAGAAAAAGTTCTTGGAAAACTTCTCCTTTGTCGAGAGGAAGAAGATGACCGAAAAGCTCCATTCTTCTTTTCTCTCTCCAAGCCCTTTTTAATTTCTCAGAACTCTCATTTTATTTCCCGTAAATCCAATGGTTCTATGCGCAATGTGGACCCCTGGAATGGGAAACTACAACACTTCTTTTGCATTAACTACAGAACTACATGCAAGCAGTGTCTTTTGTCATCTTGCGTGAAAAACCGTGATATTTGAATTTTTTGCCGACGTCAACATGACTCAGCGTCCGTGGACTTGGCCAAATTTTAGGCAATCTGCATAGGCGTTGAGTGAAGCCTTGTCACTCAACGTAAAAACACTTAGCAGAATTCTTGAGGACTTGGCGACCCCGTCGGCGTTGGCTTTGTAAGAGAAGAGTTTGTGGAAGACGGTGAGGTTGAACTCGATCCGCTCTCGGCGGAGGTAGCAGGCAAATCCCACCACCATAGCGACGACGTTGGGGTTGAGCTGCGCGGGCACAGCGCCGTAATACTTGAGGACTTGGCGGACCTCAGGCCAGAGCGGCAGGCGCAACCCCACCTCAAAGTGCGAGATGGGGAAGGAGAGCTCGTCCTCGAAGAAGGAGTTTATGGCCTCATGCTCCGCCGGGAGGCGGGCCACGAAGCCGGCAGGGACATAGTCCGCCACAAACTCGGCGAGCTCGCCCGCCGTGGTATTGCCCTCGAAAAAGCAATGGTCCGCGAAGTTCTGGGCGCACTTGGCGCGGCCATCGGAATCGGGGTTTCCTTTACCCATGCTCGCCGAGGGAAGGGAAGCACGCGAGCGGAAGGCGGGGAGAGAAAGGAAGGAAAGAGATGTGAAGGCAATAAAGGCATAGCCGAGGGTAGGTGGGGATCCCTATTTATAGAAAAAGGGAGGAGAAGTGAAGCCGACTGACCAGCCGGGCTCGCATACTCCATCTCGCCGACCTCGGCGAGCCCAGATGAGGAATTCGAAAAGGCACGCACCACTCGAAGGAAATAAGATACGCTCGCATAACGAAAATTTATATAATTTATTAGCATGAAGAGAGCAAATTGTCCAGAACAAGGAAAATTAGAAAAGCACACGCATGGACCAGGCGACAGTAGGGGAGAGTACCGGTCAGCTCGCAAGGGAGCCGTCCTTAATTACCCTGGTCTCGCCGACCCGATGTCGCCAGCCGCTGCGCGAAGAGTTGCTGAAGCTGCCCCAGGTTCCTGTTCGCCGCTCGCAAGTTCTCATCAATCTCATCGAAGAGTATGGAGGAAGACGTCGCCGCATACGCTGAGCTGAACCTCGCCTCGCCAGCAAGCTGCACGCACTCCTCCTACAGCCTGGAATTGTCTTTCTTCAGCTCGTGGAGCTCGCGCACTAACTTTTTGAGGACCAGTTGGCTTCGCCTCGACCGTTCGGGGCTGTCCACCTCCGAGTCCAGGAAGATGTCCAAAGCGCGCGGCGATGGAAGAGGCGATTAGAGGGCCCGTTCGGCTGAGTCTTCAGCCCCAGATTGGTTAGGAAGGCCTGCACAGGGGAGTTGAGATAGCGAGTGGGAGGAGCGAGCACCAATTAGAATCAGACACAATATGAGGGAGTCAGGGACATACCTTCAGAATTTCGGGGGGAAGCAGGAGCGGATGTGTGCTCGGCTTCCACCCCAGTAGCCGCGGGAGCGGAAGAGGGTTATTGTGAAGGGATGCGAGCCGGCGACCCTAGCCCCCGCGAATCCAGCTCCATGGTTTCGATGTCAAGGGGCGAGTCTCGCGGGCGCGGGTCATAGGATGGCTCAAGCGCCTTGGCAGGAAGATTCTCAACCTTCGGTGTGGAGACCTCGCCACCCTGGTCTTGTTCGGCGGTAAGATCCACAAAGTTTTTATCATGGGGGGCCAGAGCAGAACGGTTGGAGGAGTCGGAGCCATTGACCAAGGTGTTTTTTAAGTCAGCGAAGATGTGCCCAGCCTCGGGAGGAAAGGGCCTCGCCCTCTTAACCGAGCCAAATTCAGTGAAGCGGCGAGCCGGGGCGTTCAGATCCGTCAGGGCTGCAGCACGAAGGGCAGTTTCCCCGCGAGATTTCGCGAGTCGCTCCATGACCTATTTGGGGAGTGGCATCTCGGCAGGGCTTAAGTAAAGAAAGGGGCGGAGGTCAGTTGAGCAGGATGGGCACGTATATATAGTCGTCGGTGGGTCCTACCAAGAGATTCCTTTTGGCTCCTGTCGTACTCGCAGGATCCTAGGGGGTTGGATGTTTCTTTCCGAGTTTGTGCCAACCTCGCAAAGAGCGGGGATTGTGTACAACCCCGTTTCCAGCGAGTGGGCTAACAGGAGCCAAACCGGCCGGCTCAGACCGCCCCAGAGCCCCAGGCGAGTTAAGTAGGGGATGCCGAGCCCAACATGCCGAGTACGGGCTCGACAATCGTCGGGCCGAGCTCGGAGTTCGTGGAGCTGAGCCCGACGAAAGGAAGTCATTCATCGTGGGGCGGACCCAGCCGAGTACGTTCTCGCCCAGAGCCAAGGGGTTGGCGAGTGCCGGCACGCCCGTCATCCGCGAGCAGGGGCTTCAGGGTCAACTCGCCCAGGCCTGAGGCGAGGCGAGCCAGGCCATGGCGTTGAGAGAGGCGAGCTCACTCAACGCCTTCTCTAGTGGCGTTGAGTCAGGCGAGTCAAGCCCGCGACGCTGAGAGAGGCGAGCTCACTCGCCTCTTTTCACCTCGGCGTGGGGGGAAGCTTTCCCGCGCCCGTACTCGCCGCCCCCGCTCAATGGACACTCCTCTCAGGGCCGGCTCGCCCTTCAGTTTTGGGGTGTTTTGCCATGTTACCCCCTTCTGATCGCCTACAGTCCTCGATAACAGTGAAGGTTGGATATTTGCAGACCATCTTTTCCTATAAATAGGACCCAAGGGGTACCTCAGAAGACACGCTTTCTTGTGCCCGGTCTTCCAGCGCTTTCTGAGATACCTTAGCTTCAGCACTTGGCTAAGGAGGGGAAGCACTCTAAGATCTTCCGGGTGTATGGTGGGACCTCCGTGCTGAAGCCTTGGGTCTGTCCCTGGTCCCTTTTCCCTTGTCACTTGGGCTTGTGAGGAGAGAAGTAAGTGTGCGATCACCCCTTCCGCAAGGGTCAAACTCCTCAGGGACCGATTTTTCGGTCTCAACACCACTCAATAAGACTAAGAAAAGTAAGATGGTGTGCTCATCCTAGAAGAAGGACTAGCTGGAATGCAGATAGAGGAATAACCCCAGCCCATTGAAGCTGAAATTCAAGAAGCTAAAGATAGATTACAAGTGGCTGTTAGATATTTTAAGAGACCACCCCAATGATTTGATAATTGGAGATGCAAGCTAAGGTGTGACCACCAGGAGCAGAAATCTTAATATAGCTATGTACTCCAGTTTCATGTCTTAGATAGAGCCTAAGAAGTTTGAAGAAGCCAACATAGACCCACTCTGGATAGTGGATATGCAAGAAGAACTGAACCAGTTCAAAAGATGTAATGTCTAGAAGCTGGTTCCTAGACCTCAAGGACATAAAATCGTAGGGAGTAAATGTATATTGATGGTTATTTTCTCCACGCTAACGCGTGTTTCCAATTGAAGAGGCAAGTGTACCTATCGTTCGGAGTATAAAATCAAGTGTCGTATATTGACTCGGGCCTTGTCGAGTAATTGTACTCACAAGAAAGAGCTATTATCTTATCAGACAGAAAAGTTGTTGGTTTTTGTTTAAAATGGAAAAGGAAGAACTAAACATTATACTAAGAAAGAGAAATTCGATGATGGGGAAACTGACACTTGATCTAGAATCCCCTCAGGATAAAATAAACCTTCTTGAAAAATAAAGCAATGCGAGTTCTTAAATTACTCACTCGACCGTGGAGGTTACTAAAGTACAAAAGCATCTCTCTCGAGCTCATGCTTTTAACTAACCTTAGGTTGATCGATTAAGACCTCTCGGCCAGTCGAAACCCCTAAGCTTGCTTTAGGCGGTGAACCACGCTATTGGATTTTACTCCAATCCGGAGGATTTATGTCTTCCTATCTCGAGGGGTGCATGCAACTCCTTTTATCCTTGAGTGATCTCCTCGTATCCGCAACCTCTCGATTATTTAGGATACGGATCTTAGATTGAAAATCATATCCGCGAAATATGAATCCGATAAAATACAATTCAAAGATAAATCATAAGAGAACAAGATTAAGAATAAGACATTTTTGAAAAAGATGAAAAGTTTATTTTATTCCAATCTTAATCGTGATCAAGTGCTAAATGAAAATTAGCTACTCATCATTAGGGAAATACAAGCTAAGGTAGTGAAAGACATGATGAAAATAAAGTGCAACTTGAATTTAAACTTAAAGCAAAACTAGGCTAAGAAATGGAAAATACAACAAAATAAAACAGTAAACTACAATACTCCAACTCCCAAAATTCCACCCCCTGAGCATCTGAAGCTGTCTGGAATTTATAGAAAAAGTTGCTGGTTGGTCACGCCCTAGGTCACGCACGTGACCTAGGGCGTGTCAGGCTCGGAACCATCATCTTGAAGCCCTGGGAACGTTGGAGGAGGAAAATGCAAAAATCTGTTAACTAGTGGGTCATGCCCCTAGGTCACGGCCGTGACCTAGGGCATGTGAGATCTTTTTCTGGAAAACAGCGGGAATCTGAAAATGGCGGGAGTAAACTGCTCTTGATGGAGGCGTCACTCCCCTTGGTCACGCCCGTGACCAGGGGCGTGTCTAGCTGCAACGGCATACTGACAGCAACGACACGAACAGCTGGTTAATTGGCTGAAAATGCACCGGACACGCCCTAAGTCACGCGCGTGCCCAGGGCATGTCAATTTAATCTGATGTGGCAGCGGCTTAACGGTTCTTCCATGGCTGGCATGCCCCGTGTAAGGATGACACGGGCGTGTGACGATGTAACACGGGCGTGTCTGTGGCCGATCGACGATCTTTGGTCATGGGTCGACAATTTGCGTTGACATGCTTTGCTCGTGTGTATCACGCCCCTTATCACACCCATGGAGGGCGTGTCACAGGGCGTGTCTAGGTAAAAAAAAGAAAATCCAATTTTGCTCCAAAAATTCTACAGTTTAGTCCTACAAGATTGAAAATAATTTTATTAGAACAAATAGTTATAAAATATAAAAAGTAGCTAATTATGAACTTTAAATTATAAAATTGATATATTAAATCTAACTATTAATAGAAAATATTAAATGAAAAATAACAATAATTAGAGTTATCAAATACTCCCATACTTATCCATTTGCTAGTCCCGAGCAAACAACTTCCTATAGGGAGTAGAAAAATTTTAAATGCTAGAAAAGAAAATTGAACCTAAGGAGTAAATGCGAAGTCTTATGCCTATGCTTGTAGCTATTATTGTAGAAAAACGTACTCAGCATACAAATTAGGTTTTTTACTTTTCTTAAAATGCGTTTTCACTATTATTTTTACTTTTAAAATGAAAATCCGGTAAATCTTAAAATTATATTTAGGGAGAATGTAGTGTGTGTACTAAGATAACATTGCACGAAGGAAGATCGAGATACCCTCCAAAGAAATCCATCAATGTCGATGGCCATAGGCTTGCCCTTTCACACTCTCGCCACGACACTAGTTTAACTTAAAAACATAAATCAATAGGACTTAATTTGGTTGAAATGTAGGCTTAGGTTTTTGGTGAGGATGGTCAAAGATAAAAACGATGGCTAGTCACACCAAAACTTAGAGAAAGCTTGCACACAAAAATTTTCTATGGCTTTAAGAACGCAGCCAAATTCCTAATCCTTTTGTTTTTTTTTCTTATTTTTTTCAACTCTCTCATTATGTTGATGTTGGAAATTTCCCGTAAGGTGGACTCATTTCATCGAGACGTCCCAGTTAAGTCGTACGCGAATTTTGAGCCTATTCAGACTCATATGAGTGCGAGTTAGTTCAATCGCGCAAACGGTCGAAGCCTGTGATAGGTAGACTAGATCGTCTCGTACATGAAGGACGCAGACTCGGTCTCATCCTAAGCACAAGAGTTGGCATGACATAAAATCCTATTTAATGATATGAGTTACATATTCTCCAATTTATTATGGAATAAATGGGATTAATTCACCCATAATTTTGTAACTCCTAAAGCGATTCTCCTATTAAAACCATATGAGGATTTTTTATTCATCATTCTGCTACCTAGCCGACCGTGAACTAGGGTGAAATCCCGATCAATCCCTTTTGGTAACTGTTCCTCTCCATTCGGTTTCGGAGAAAACTGAGACCCTGTTGCCGGGAATCTTCCGCCTTGTGTGCTGCTCCACCTTCGACACCAAGGGCAAGGGACGATCCATTTGATATCTGCATCGCGAAATCGATCCTCTTCTCCCGTTTGGCTTTTGGAAGAGCAAATTGCCAGAGGCGGTTTTGATCGGCCACCGGACTTAATCCGAACTTCAGCAAGCCGGGTTTCATCCTCAACAGTTGAACGGTGGTGTAAAAAAACCACCGTTGCCAGGGAAGAAGAAGGCAACCTCTGATTCGTGGTCATAAATCTGGAGTTCAAGAGGGCTATGAATATCCCAACACCTCTGTTTGGGGCTGTTCCGGTTTCAAGAAGAGGACTAAAGCCCTTATCAGCAAATTAACGTGCCTAGGAGGAGATGAGTTTTTGAGCCTCCCTAGATCTGTATTCATTATTCTCAAATATCAGCTCTAGTTTAGAAAATTATTGTATGTTAGTGGGATCCGCCAACGTCGCGGAGTACATAAGGAAAAATACTCTAAGGTTATTGGGTATGGCTGCTACCATGAAGTACGAGCTTGAATCTAAGAATGATATAAACTAATTCCACACTTCAGTTACTGTTCGTTCTAGCTCACTTTGTTTTTTTTGTGTTCATAAATTTAGAAAAGTAGATTTGTGTTTGCACTCCAACGTGAGACTAATATAGCTTGGTTAAATCGATCCTATAGGTTTATATGTCGCTGCATTAAGTAGAATTTTTGATAATATTAATTCGTCGTAGCGACGCATACACCGTAAATTTATTAACAGTTGGTATCAGAGGAGGTTTAACTCAAGCCTATTAGTCTCCTTAATAATTTTGGAGAAAAAAATATTTTTCTACTTAATTTCAGTAAAGAACACTATTTTCAAAACCCATTAAGTATTTTGAGAGAAACAAATTTGGGATTAATATTCAAAGTGCTTTTCATAAATCAATCCCCGACAAAACAGTTGTGTTTTCTTTAAGACGATTGATTGCCCACACGTCATTAAGCTAGGAAACACAACATTAATTTTAGGGAAACATTCAGATATCCCGGTGTGAAAGGGTCTCGTGGATTGATAAGAACTGTAGCCGCCAAAGTGGCCTTTTCAAGTCAGTTTGTGAGATTATGGTTTCACATATTTTAGGGAGTTCTCTGAGACTAGGGCGCAATCATTCTCCCAAAGGAGGTGCTTGCATAATAGGTTTAGAGGGATACACACAGACACTTGGACGGTAGTGCAGAGCTCTAGTAATCTATTCGCCCAAAGGTGGTAGATCTGCGAAAAGCTAAAACATAATTATTGCTTAAGCACTAAATACACTTCATGCGGAGTTCAGCATTTTGAAGACTACCTACAGTTCCCAGGATGAGGCGTGGAAGATAAATGATCTCATCACTCTTTGTGTTACTGAGGAGGAGAAACTAAAGAAGGAAAAGACGAACACTGCGTTGCTCATAGTCAAATCCCCGTTTAAGAAGAAGAAGAACTTCAAAGCTCCGATTAAAGCTCAGGATGGACAAACTTTAAGGAGCAAGGACACTGGTGGAAAGAAGCCTCTTAGCTGCTTCTTTTGTAAGAAGAAGGAGCACGTGAAGCAAAGTCTTGGATGGAGAAGCGTGGATTTGCACTTAAAGGTAATCCCTTAGCTCTAGTCTTTTGTGAATCCAATTTAATTGAAGCCCTATCAAGTTCTTGGTGGCTCGATAGTGGAGCAACTAATTATGTTGCTTACACACTACAGGGGTTAATCAAAAGGAGAAGGCAAAACAAGGGTGAGTGCAGACTCACAGTTGGAAACAACGCGGAGGTGGAAGTGGAGTTTATTGGAGATATTTGCTTAGTTCTTTCTTCTAGTTATGAACTTGTTTTAAAAGACATTTTCTATATTCCTTTGTTTAGAAGAAACTTGATTTCAGTATCTGTTTTAGATAAACTTCATTATGGCTTTAACATTTATGGTGGTTCTATTGATATTTCTTATGAATCGCAAGTTATAGGTAATTGTTCATTATCTAACGGATTATATAGTTTATGTCTTGCTCCTACGAATATATATGCTACCACCTATAATGTAGAATGCGTTGGCAACAAAAGATCTTTACTTAAGGAAACATCGTCCATGTTGTGGCATAAATGTTTAGGTCACATTTTTAGGGAAAGAGTAGAGAGATTAATTAAGGACAATACTCTTCATGCTCTTGACTTCAGTGACTTAGAGACATGTGTCGACTGTTGTAGAGGTAAGATGTCCAAGATTAAAAAAAGGCTCAACTCATAGTTCAAGTTTATTAGAGGTTATTCATACGGATATCAATGGTTTTTATTCCACTATCCTCTGTAAGAACATCTACTTCATTACTTTTATTGATGACTTCTCCCGTTTTGGTTATTTGTACTTAATTAAGGAAAAAACTGAATCTCTTGAAGGGTTCAAAATTTTCAAGACCTAAGTTGAGAAACAAATAGGAAAAGTCATCAAGATTGTAAGGTCTGAAAGAGGTGGCGAGTATTTTGGTAGACATGATGCCTCCGGGCAACATAAGGGTCCGTTTGCCAGATACTTGGAGAGCTGTGGCATTGTTGCCCAGTACTCCATACCGGGTATTCCTGAGCAAAATGGTGTGGCTGAAAGGTGAAATCGCACTCTTAAGGAAATGATGAGGAGCATGATGAGTAAAACTAATCTTCCTGAATTTTTGTGGGGCGAGGCGCTTAAGACTGCAGTGTATATCCTTAATAGAGTCCCGTCTAAGTCAGTATCTAAAACCCCTTTTGAGTTATGGACTGGTAGACGACCCAGCCTTAATCATTTGCGTGTCTGGGGTTGTCCTGCAGAAGTCCGTTTATACAACCCATTAGAGAGTAAGATATCACCATGTCTTGTCGTTGCTATTTTATAGTCTACCCAGATCACTCTAAGGAATTTAAGTTTTATTCCCTTTTAGGAGGACCCAGAATTGTGGAGTCTCAAACAACTAAATTTTTAGAATGGGATGTCGCTGATTAACCTAGTTGCTCTCGTCCTATTAGTGAAGTCGAATAAGTTGTGCCCATTAATTTATCTGTGCCCTTGATAGGAGATCCTGTGTTGCCTGAACCTATGATGGAACAAGTGGAGGATGGGGGAGCAATCTTACCACCGATTCTAGTTGAGGTTCCTTATCATGTTCAGGAGGTTCACCCACCCGCTAGGAGATCCATTAGGCAGAGAAGGCCTGTAATTTCCTCAAACTATGAAGTCTATTTAGGAAAGAGTGATTATGACATGGGTCAAGTGGTTGTCCCAGTGACATTTAATGAAGCTGTGTTTGGACCTCAAGTTGATCTGTGGTGGGATGCGATGAAAGACGAGATGAAGTCCATGAAGCTGAATAATGTTTGGGAATTGGTTGAGTTACCCAAAGCTTGTAAGCCCATTGGTTCTAAATGGGTGTTTAAGACCAAGAAAGACTCTAAGGGAAAGGTCGAGCGGTTTAAGGCCAGACTGGTAGCCAAGGGATTTACGCAGAGAGAAGGGATCGATTATCATGAGGCCTTTTATCCCGTGTCCTCTAAAGATTCTTTCAGAGTAATAATGGCATTAGTAGCTCATTATGATTTGGAGATACACCAGATAGATGTAAAGACCGCATTTTTGAATGGCGATCTTGCCGAGGAGGTTTATATGGTGCAGCTTGAGGGATTCAAGTCTGGTCATTCCGACCAACTTGTATGTAAACTTAACAAGTCCATATATGGTCTGAAGCAAGCTTTTAGACAGTGGTATTTGAAATTTGATGATGTAGTTACTTCTTTTGGTTTTGTAGAAAACAAGGTAGACCGTTGCATATATCTCAAGATCAGTGGGAGCAGATTTATCTTCGTAATTCTTTATATAGATGATATCTTGCTACGAGCAGTGATTTGACATTATTGCATGAATCTAAGCAATTTCTGTCAAAACACTTTGATATGAAAGATCTTGGAGAATCATCCTTCGTTTTAGGAATTGAGATCATTAGGGACCGATCTCACCATACATTGACACTCTCTCAGAAAGCCTATATCGAGCGTGTACTTGAAAGATTTAGCATGCTCGATTGTAAGCCTGGTGACGTACCTGTACTTAAAGGTGATAAGATCAGCTTATCTCAATGCCCTAGGAACGATATAGAGAGAGAGCGCATGAAGGATATACCTTATGCTAGTGCGGTAGGCAGCTTAATGAATACCCAAGTCTATACCAGACCGGACATTGCCTTAACAGTGGGACTTTTAAGCAGATATCAGTCAAATCCAGGACCTGATCATTGGGTCGCTGCCAAGAAAGTCTTAAGGTGTTTGAAGGGAACTAAGGATGTTAAGTTAGTCTACCATAGAGTTCAAAACCTTGAGTTAGTGGGGTATATAGATTCTTAATTTGCCAGGTGTGAGGATGATAGAAAGTCGACTTCAGGTTATATCTTTAAGTTTGCTGGTGGGGCCATTTCATGGAAGAGTGTCAAGCAGACACTCATCACTTCATCCATAATGCATGCAGAGTTTGTCGCTCTCTTTGGAGCTTCCACTCACGTAGTGTGGCTTAAGAATTTAATTACAGAGTTAAAGGTTGTCGATTCTATAGCTGGACTGATAGTTTTACTTTCAAGACTGCCTAAACACCTAGAGGGGGGGGGGGGGGGGTGAATAGGTTCTAATGCTTGTTTTCAATTTATGCAGAATATAACTACTGAATATATACACACAGCACATCAATCACAGAAATTCACACATCACAGATTGCACACAGTTTTATAGTGGTTCCCCAAGATCTGGGTACATCCACTTTCCCCCTTCACCTATCTAGCAGTGTGCTAGATTCGGCCAAACTCCCTTCCTTAACTCAGATCCTCAGATCCTACAGCTCAGAATCCAAAGTGGATTCCTACAACTCAGAGTGATCCCACACTCCTACAACTCAGGCAATTCAGCCCTACCTCAGTCTTTATCCAAGACCTACCACTCAGAGATTATCTCTCCTACACTCAGCCTTTATAACATAGGCTTACAAATCAGATCTATATTAATAGATCCTACAGAATTTAGAAAAGAGTTTTATAGAATCTTGCCCTTGTTGAGAGAGAAAGGACAAGACAGCACCTGATCAGCTGATGGATGAAACCAACTAAAACTTAGCTTTCTTCAAAGCTTCTTGAATCTGAACTAGCTGAGTTGATTTCCAAACAGCTTCTTGAGAAACCTGTAACAGCTTCCTTCTTGATCTTCAAACGGCTGGATCCCTCTCTATCCAATCCCTTTGGAAATTCTTCAGAATTCTAGGACGAATTCTCCTTAGACTGATCCTGAGAGGTTGAACCCTTCAGAATATCTTCTTAGATCTTTTGATGAAGATCTTCTTCAGTGCCTTGCACTTTCTTGATTTGATTCCTTAATCAGATTTCTTTAAGTGTTGCTTCTCAATCACAAAAATAATAATCCTTCTACTTCTGAATCTGTCTATTTATAGACCTTCTTTTTGGTGACCGGCTGGTCCGGTATCTAACTGTCTTCTGACAAGTCTGACAGCTTCAGTTAACCTGTTGTAACCCACACTTGACAAGTCTTCAAACAGATCATGTGCCTTTGTCTTGGACAGCAAAGTGTCAAGACTGTCTGTTAGTAAGTGTCGAGACCATCTGTCTATATGTGTCGACACAAGTAACTTTGGTGTCGACACTGCCTCTGGAGAAGTCGACAAGTTTGTCTTTAAGTCGACTCAGCTTCTGCATACTACAACTTGAGAATGAGTCAACACAGAGTATTTGTGATGACTCAAACACTTCATCCATATTCAGCAAATGACTTGGTCTAGACTTGGCAGTGTGTCGACACAAGTCCTGTGTGTCGACACAGTTGATGTAGATTCAGAACATAGTATGTGTCGACACTGCCTTCAGGTGTCGACACAGCTTTTGTCGACTCTGCCTATATGTGCCGACTCAGTCTTCTGGTGTCGACACAAATATTGTCGACTTTGCCTCTGTGTGTCGACACAGCCTCCTGGTGTCGACATAATTGATGTCAACTATAATCTTGTGTGTGTCGACACTGCCTCCCGGTGTCGACACAGTTGATCTCGACTCATTTTCTCTGTGTCGACACAGCCTTCTTCAAGTGTCGACACAATCTTCCTGAAGTGTCGACACATCTTCTTCTGGTGTCGACACATGGACTTAGAAATTTTTCCATACTTTTAACCTACACATATTCAACTTAAACAACATCAAATACACCTTGATGTATATCACTATGCTAAGTTAGGCTTCTTCAAATCAGGTACACATTTTCCAATGTACCCAACAATCTCCCCCTATTTGGAGAAGTCATAACCCATATTAGCTAATGATATACACCACTTATGATAATAATAAACAAAATGATGATGATGTATATAAGCTTAATATTACAGGAAATATTAATCATCAAAACACTTGCACGGATTCATCACAGAGATAAAAGCATATACACAAAAATTAATTAAGGAGCAAGAATTTGTGTATTAAGTCAAAATGATTGTTTCCAAAATGTTTAACACTGAATGTTTCATATTACACATATTTAAACTAAAACAAAGACATCTAAGACTAAGACTGATCAGGCTCTTTAATAACAATCCCTTTTCCTGGTTGTACTTGAGCCTGCACAGAAGGTTCAGTTTCTTCCATGGGCTTTTTGCCTTTAAGATCAGCCTTCTCCTGAGCCTCAGTCTTCAGTCTTTGTCTCTCAAAGTAGTGATATGGCTTGGGAAAGTATTTGCTATGCTCCACAGCATCAGGAGGTAGCTTTCCCATCTTGGCTTTCCTTCTATACTGAACAATAGCCTCCTGTCTGGCTTCATGTTTCTGTCATTCTTGTTCATTGTACCACTTGCCCCTTTCATGGACTTGATCTTTGATAGCTTTCCAGGCAGTTAGAATGATGTTTCTAGAGGTAGGGCTCCACTGTTCAAAATCAGGTTTGAGTTCAGCTTGCTCCCTAAACCTCTTCTTAGACAGTTGAGCCTCTTGCTGAGCCTTGATTGCAGCTTCAGGCATGTCTACTTTTCCAAGTATAATATTTGAAACCTCCTCTAGAGGACTATACATAGTTTGCACCATCTGATGAATCAAGTCAAAATCTGCAGGGGGGTATATGACTTGAGCAACTTCTGGTTGGTTGCCTTCAAGTAGACCTTTTGGCTGTACTCCTGACTCTGCCATATTATCATCATCACAAAGGGGTGGATATCCCAATGTGGCTCTGATACTGTTAGTTACCCACTTAGCATGTTCTGAGCCAGCAGAAATAAGTACCCTCTCCCCCTTTAGGACTTCTCTTTCTATATGATCTCTGAGATCATCCTTCTGAAATCTGATCTGACCATCTAAATAATTAATGCCATCTTTAAAGAAGGGCTTCAACCTGTTAAGTTTTGCAGTAATTTCCAGCTGGGAAGTGGTTATTGCTGACTGTACTGAGTCTAAAGCATTTTTGAATTTGATATCATATGCTAGCATATCAGCTGCCCTAGCTTCAGCCAATTTAGTCATTGTTGTTTGAAAGTGAGCAAGAATATCTGTGTTGGCTGTTGTCAGATTATCATTTAGCCTTGTCTGATTTTTAAGAATGTATCCTTGATTAATAGATTGGGCATCTATTTCTTTCTTCATTTCAGCTTGTTGCTTGGCCAGATATACAACATCATGTCCCCCTTTTGTAAAATAATCTGTTATTTCTCTTTTATGTTGATTGACTTCAAATCTTATAGACTTGATATCTTGAGCCATATTAAACTGAAGATTTTTATTACTTTCATCAACATATTTCTCCATGGCTAATCTCTGATTATCTAGCTTCATCTGCAAATCTACCATGAACTTGTTGTAATTAAAATCAGATGGAGATTGTTGAGTTGAAGTTTGTAGAGCCTGCTTGTAGCTATGGCTTCTTCTTCTGAAGACCATGAGCTTCCTCTTCTTTGCCACTCTGGCTTCTTCAGACTCAGATTCTGAAGAGCTTTCAATCTGAACTCTCTCAGGAGGTGAAGGTGGAATATCTGTCTCAGTGACATGTTGATCTTTGTCAACAATCCCTTGCTCCCCCTCAATTTCTTGCTCCTCCTCAACTCTATCAGTAGTAATTTCAACATCAGGAAATAACTCATCTAGAGTGAATTCCTTTTGTGCCTGTACAGAAGATGAGTTATCTAGTCCAGCAGTGTTCAAATCTTTTGATAAATCTACTTGTTCTTCCTCTTGCACTTAATCAGAATTCTGCTCCCCCTACACCTGTGCAATATCTGGAATGTCGTGGGCAGGAGAATGAACTTGCTCCCCCTGCACCTGTGCTGAAAATGTTTCTTTCTGAACTAGAGTTGACCCAGACTGGGTTTCAGCAGGTTCTCTAAGTTGGTGTTCAGTTCCTTGTTCATGTCCAGGTGACATCTCAGTTATGTCTTGCCTGTCTACTGCAAGCAACTCTTTGGATAGAACTCTATCCCATCTTAAGAATAATCTCATGTCCATCTTTCTCATGTGATTGATCTTAGTCCCTGGTATCTGTTGCATGACTTCTAGAATCACTCCAACTAGGTATAAACTCAAAATCCTAGCCAGATTTGGCTTCTTAATTCCTTCCTTGATCTTATCAAATACAACTGCTGACCAGTCAGTTGGAATTTGAAAAACAATTCTTGTCATGATGCAGAACATATAGGCTGAGACCCTATCATGTCCACCAGGTTTGCACAAAATTACCTTTCCAACAACTTCAGACAAAAATTTTCCTTGTTGATTCATCCCTTTCCGGTTGATAGCTGCTCCAATCTTGATGGTTGGATCCAATCCACACCATTGGAGGGCCTCCCTTGTCTTAGAGGCTGGGACCTCTTCTTCATCTTGTATGCTAGGTAGTTGAAGAATCTTTCATAAACTTCTTGGTGTAAGTTTCACCTTCGTCCCATGAACAGTGGATTTGATCTTGAGACCAGAAGAATCCACTGATGCAGAGGTATAGAATTCAATCACCTCCTTCTTCCAGATCTTTGACGGTTCTGAGACAAGGAATTCCAGTCCATTGTCTGTAAGAAGAGTAATTACTTGTTTGATTTCTGGTGCGCCATTGACGAATGCATCCCGAACCAGCTCATAACCCTCGTTGACATTATCTTCAACCTTTGGCGCCATTGATCAGTCGAGAAAGCTTGAGAGAAGAGAAGAGAGAGAATGTCGACACAGGGTTTTAGTCTCGAAAACCTTGTGAGCGTGTCGACAGAATACGTTCTTGACCTATTTATACCCTCTATTGAAAGAAGGTCAAAAGGCGGGCAAAAATAGACTAAATGTGTCGACACAGATGGAATGTGTCGACACAAACTTCTATTGTCTCGACAACAATTCTGATTACTAAGTGTCGACACCAATTGGAGATATGTCGACACCTGAGATACTTAGTAGAGCATCAGAAATTCTGTGTCGACTCTTAGTTGAAGTGTCGACACAAAATCTGTAAGTGTCGACACCATTATTCTGGTGAACTCGACACTACATTTCTGGATGAGTCGACTATTTGACCCTTAAGTGTCAACACACATTTTCTGTGTCGACACAAATTCTCTTACCAGTCGGCATAACTATACTGAGTCGACACATTATCACTGAATGTGTCGACACCATTTTACTTAGCCAATATCTATTTTACAATACTACTTGAAATTTTGTTGATAAACTAATCAATGGTCAGCATTCCTAATTCAATTTTAAATTTATTGAATTTTGTTTCATCCAGTGGCTTAGTAAAAACATCTGCAATTTGATAATCTGTTTTAACAAATTCCAATGAGATATCTTCTCTTTCTACATGCTCTCTAAGAAAATGGTATTTTATTTCTATATGCTTAGTTCTACTATGAGAAACAGGGTTGTTAGCAATAGAAATAACACTCTTAGAATCACACAATAAAGGTGTTCTACTTACTTGAATATCATAGTCCTTTAACTGATGCTGAATCCACAATAGCTGTGCACAGCAACTTCCAGCAGCAACATATTCAGACTCAGCTATGGATATTGCCACACTGGTCTGCTTCTTACTGCTCCATGATATCAGTCTTCCTCCCAAGAATTGGCAAGTACCTGTAGTACTCTTTCTATCCTCTCTACAGCCTGCAAAATCTGCATCTGAATAACCTATTAGTTGAAAATCTCCATTCCTAGGGTACCAAAGGCCTAGATTTGGTGTGCCCTTTAAATATCTCAAAATTCTTTTAACAGCAGTGTAATGAGATTCTTTAGGGCATGCCTGGTACCTAGCACATACACATATAGCATACATAATATCTGGTCTACTAGCTGTGAGGTATAATAGAGAACCAACTATTCCTCTATATAAAGACTCATCTACAGGCTTACCTGTATCATCTTTACATATAGACATATTTGTTCCCATAGGAGTTTTCATGGTAGAGGAAGATTCCATACCATATTTCTTTATCAACTCTTTGGTGAACTTAGACTGGGATATGGACAAGCCATCATCAGTCTGTCTTACTTGGAGTCCCAAGAAGAACTTAAGTTCCCCCATACTACTCATTTCAAACTTCCCTTGCATAAGCTTGGCAAACTTCTTGCAAAGGTTGTTCTCTGTAGACCCAAAAATTATGTTATCCACATAGATTTGGACTAAGATTATCTTGCCTTTAGATTCCCTAAAGAATAGAGTCTTGTCTATTTTCCCTCTTGAGAATTTATTCTCAATAAGGAAAGTAGACAGGGTGTCATACCAAGCCCTTGGGGCTTGCTTTAACCCATATAATGCTTTTCTAAGTCTAAAAACATAATCAGGTTTAAGAGAATCTACAAAACCTGATGGCTGTTCCACATAGACTTCTTCTTTTAGATCTCCATTCAGAAATGCTGATTTCACATCCATTTGGTATACCTTGAATCCTTGGTATGCAGCATAGGCAAGAAACATCCTGATTGCCTCCAGTCTTGCTACTGGGACAAATGTTTGATCAAAATCTATTCCCTCTTCCTGCCTATATCCTTTAGCAACCAGTCTTGCTTTGTTCTTTACAATTACTCCACTCTCATCCATCTTGTTCCTAAATATCCACTTTGTTCCAATAATGTTGTGGTATTTTGGTTTAGGAACAAGCTCCCAGACTTTGCACCTTCTGAATTGATTAAGCTCCTCTTGCATAGCATTAATCCAATGTTGGTCTTGGATGGCTTCTTCAAATTTCTTAGGCTCCATTTGAGATAGAAAACTTGAGTGCAGGACTGTGCTCAGATTTCTGCTTCTAGTTTGTACTCCTTGACTTGGATCGCCTATTATTTGATTAGCTGGATGATCTTTTAGATGTCTTATGGCTGGAGGTAAATTTCCTTCAGGTTGAACATCTCCAGCTCCTTCATCATGCTGTACTTCTTGGTTGTCATCAGCTTCTATAGAGTTTTGTACTCCCCCTGGACTGTAGCCTTCATTTTCCACTGCTTCATCTGCATTTGATGCTTCTTCAATGGAAAGCTTGTCCATCCTTTTGCTTATACCTGTTGGACTGTATGAACTACAAGGCAACTCACAGTTGATTAATCTTGATTCATCAAACACAACATGTACAGATTCTTCTATAACTTGAGTAGTCAAGTTGAAGACTCTATAGGCCTTACTATTTATGCTGTACCCAATAAATATCCCATCTTGGGATTTGGCAGCAAACTTAGTTAGGTATGACTTGCCATTATTAAGTATATAGCACTTGCAACCAAAGATCCTAAAGTAGGATAGATTTGGTTTTCTACCTTTCATAATTTCATAGGGAGTCCTTTTGTGGCACTTGGTGATAGAAGCCCTATTGATCACATGACATGCTGTGTTTACAGCCTCAGCCCAGAAATATTCTGGAAGAGAGGTGTCACTCAATAGAGTTCTACTAGCTTCAATCAATGTCCTATTCTTTCTTTCAGCAATACCATTTTGCTGTGGTGTTCTAGGTGAGGAGAATTCCTGGAAAATCCCAAAGTCTTCACATAATTTTGTCATACTTTCAGATTGAAATTCAGTGCCATGGTCACTTTTGATTTTGACCACTGTACTATTTAGTTCATTCTGAATTTGTTTCACAAAACTAAGTAAGACACTTGAGGTTTCTGATTTTTGTCTCAGAAAGAACACCCATATATATCTAGAATAGTCATCTGCAACCACAAAAGTGTAGACCTTCTTACCTAGACTATGAACTGGCATAGGACCAAAAAGATCCATATGTAAGAGGTATAAGCACCTCACAGAATCCTTGTTTTCAAGACTATGAAAGGAGGATTTTGTCTGCTTGCCCTTTTGACAAGCTGAACATATCCCTTCCTTTATACACTTAACTTGAGGACCATTCCTCACTAACTCTTTGCTGAAGAGTTGGCCAATTGTCTTGTAGTTAAGATGAGCCAACCTCTTGTGCCACTTGACACAATGAGATGCATTATCATCAGCCACAAGACAGATGGGAGAAGCCTTGTTCTCACATACAAAATTAAGACAATAAACATTTCTCTTTCTATACCCAGTCAATATGATCTTTTGATCACTTGACCTTTTGATATGACATCCATCCTTAATAAATGAAATGTCATATCCAAGATCACTCAGTTGACTTATGCTAATCAGATTATGTTTCAAACCTTTTACATAAGCCACTTGGGTGATGGTAATTTGGTTTGAAGAAATGTTACCAAACCCTTTGATGATTCCTCTTTCAGATCCACCAAAGATTACTTTAGGTCCATCTTTGACAGATGTGTACTCCTTTAACAGCCCCTTTGTTCCAGTCATGTGCCTGGAACATCCACTGTCCAAGTACCATATAGGGGCATGGCAACTTGGACTTTCCTGCAATACAGAATTACTTTCCCTTAGAACCCAAGTAAGTCTTGAGTCCTTGGTTCAAGTTAGCTCTATTCATATCAAATCTTTTAGCAATTCCTCTAATAGGTAGATTGGTGTTCTTCTTGACACTTGTGTTATGCCAACATTCCAAGGCAAAATGCCCTATTTTGCCACAGCACCAGCAATCATATCTGTTGTACCTAGTTCAAGGTACAAACTTAGCAGTTTTGTAGTCTGGAAAATTCCTGACATGTGCTGGTGCTGCTGCAGCCATACCCATTGGTTTCCTTGGAAGATAGGATTTATTGTCATGGACTGACTTATTGGCTTTAACAGCTTTGTCACTTAGAACCTCAATCTTCTTATGACCATGAATGCGTTCATGATCATATTTGTTAGAAGGCAAGTGCACCTTTCTAAACATAATAGGGATTGAAAGGTTTAGAGGCTGAACAGGAGCTTTGCCTTTTCTTTTGAATTGGGCAGCCCTGGGGTTACCTTTGAAACCTAATCCAGCCTTACCCTTTTGAGCCACAAACTCATCTATTAAAGGTAAGATAGATTTTGGCTTAGAGTAACTAGCCACTAATTCTTTCTCTATTCTTAGTCTGGCCTCCAGAATCTTAATTTGATCATTATTATATTTGATTGTGCCCATCTGAATATAGGTTATATTTTTCAGTTTGGCAATCTCATTTAACTTTTGATCCATTACTTTTTCAAACTCAGTTGCAGCCACCTTAAGATCAGCAATTTCCTGAGCCCAAGTTTTGACTAGGTTCTTGCTTTTCTTAAGAGCCTGCAACAAGTCCCTATATTCATCCATCAACTGATGAATATCACCTTCAGATTCAGATCCATTCACATCACTTGATGTAGATGAATCTGACTCAGAACCAGTACTAAAATCAGAAGAACTAAAACCCTTTGTACCTTACTAGGACCAGGCTGATGCTGGCATTGGTTATCTTCTAACTCAGCCATCAGACCCATGCATTCCTTGTCTTCTTGATCATGAATGGAATCCATCAGTTGTAGAAATTATTCTTCTTCATTGGTTGCATACAATCCTATGTATGCTTCTGCTTCAGATTCTGACTCTGATGAGGACTGATCTGTAAGGCTCTTTTCCTTCTTTGCAATAAAGGATTTCTCCTTCTTGCCTTTTTGATGAGTCTTCTTTTTGTCAGATGACTCCTTCCTCTTGTCTGGACAATCAGCCACCACATGTCCAGGCCTATTGCAATAATAACATAAATCTTTGATGTAATGGCTTTGCTGGGCTTAGTTCTGCTCCCCTCCTTCCTTGATGATTTTCTCTTCTAATAATAATCATCAGCTGACTGTGATGTGGAGGGCCTTAACTTCCACTGCTTCTTCTTTAAGAACCTCTGAAACTGTCTTGTAAAAGAAGCAAAATCTGTATCTGAATCACTACTTTCTGAAACCTGATTGTCTGAATTTTCAGAATTAACTTCTGCAACTTCCTTAGGAGGAGATGGAGATATCCTCATATACTTTCTAGTGACTTCTGCCTTGAAGGCCACTGACTTGTCTCTATGCTATCCTTTTGAATTCTTTTCTTCCTCCTTCCTAACCATTAGTTGCATTTCATAAGATAGCAACTTTCCAAACAAGGTTGGAGGAGAAATCTCTGCCAGTTTAGCCACTTCTCTTATGACACAAATCTTTGTGTCCCAGTCCTTTGTCAAGGACCTTAGGAATTTGTCATTCAGTTCATAGGTACTAAAGATCCTTCCATAGGACATCAATTCATTTACTATTCTGTAGAATTTCTTATAGCATTCAGTTATGCTATCAGACTTCCCTTATCTGAAACTCTCATACTCTTGGTTGAGCATAGACTTCCTATCCTGTCTAACTTCTTCAGAACCCTCCATGTAGACAATCAAGGTGTCCCACATTTCCTTGGAGGTTTTACAGTGAATCAGATTTTGGAATGTAGAATCATCTATGACACTTACTATTATATTCTGAGCTCTCTTATCCATAGTTGCCAATATGATTTCATCCTTTGTCATTTCTGAAAAATCCTTAGGAATTTGCTGATTTTCATCTAATACAGAAATCTTCATTGGAATGTATGGACCTTCTTTCACTGTGATATAGATTCTTGGGTCTGAGGCCTCCATAAACAACCTAACCCTTTCCTTCCAGATTCCAAAGATTTCTTTTCTGCAGATGGGTAGCTTCATAGATCCCAACTCCTTGTGATTCTCACCTGAACCCATTTTCTTGATTCTTGATTCTGCCTTTAGATCTAACTCAGACTGTTAAGTCTTTCTTTGAGCAACGTCCCTCTGATACCACTTGATAGTTTTACTTTCAAGACTGCCTAAACACCTAGAGGGGGGGGGGTGAATAGGTTCTAATGCTTGTTTTCAATTTATGCAGAATATAACTACTGAATATATACACACAGCACATCAATCACAGAAATTCACACATCACAGATTGTACACAGTTTTATAGTGGTTCCCCAAGATCTGGGTACATCCACTTTCCCCCTTCACCTATCTAGCAGTGTGCTAGATTCGGCCAAACTCCCTTCCTTAACTCAGATCCTCAGATCCTACAGCTCAGAATCCAAAGTGGATTCCTATAACTCAGAGTGATACAACACTCCTACAACTCAGGCAATTCAGCCCTACCTCAGTCTTTATCCAAGACCTACCACTCAGAGATTATCTCTCCTACACTCAGCCTTTATAACATAGGCTTACAACTCAGATCTATATTAATAGATCCTACGGAATTTAGAAAAGAGTTTTATAGAATCTTGCCCTTGTTGAGAGAGAAAGGACAAGACAGCACCTGATCAGCTGATGGATGAAACCAACTGAAACTTAGCTTTCTTCAAAGCTTCTTGAATCTGAACTAGCTGAGTTGATTTCCAAACAGCTTCTTGAGAAACCTGTAACAGCTTACTTCTTGATCTTCAAACGGCTGGATCCCTCTCTATCCAATCCCTTTGGAAATTCTTCAGAATTATAGGACGAATTCTCCTTAGACTGATCCTGAGAGGTTGAACCCTTCAGAATGTCTTCTTAGATCTTTTGATGAAGATCTTCTTCAGTGCCTTGCACTTTCTTGATTTGGTTCCTTAATCAGATTTCTTTAAGTGTTGCTTCTCAATCACAAAAATAATAATCCTTCTACTTCTGAATCTGTCTATTTATAGACCTTCTTTTTGGTGACCGACTGGTCCGGTATCTAACTGTCTTCTGACAAGTCTGACAGCTTCAGTTAACCTGTTGTAACCCACACTTGTCAAGTCTTCAAACATATCATGTGCCTTTGTCTTGGACAGCAAAGTGTCGAGACTGTCTGTCAGTAAGTGTCGAGACCATCTGTCTATATGTGTCGACACAAGTAACTTTAGTGTCGACACTGCCTCTGGAGAAGTCGACAAGTTTGTCTTTAAGTCGACTCAGCTTCTGCATACTACAACTTGAGAATGAGTCGACACAGAGTATTTGTGTTGACTCAAACACTTCATCCATATTCAGCAAATGACTTGGTCTAGACTTGGCAGTGTGTCAACACAAGTCCTGTGTGTCGACACAGTTGATGTAGATTCAGAACATAGTATGTATCGACACTGCCTTCAGGTGTCGACACAGCTTTACTCGACTCTGCCTATATGTGTCGACTCAGTCTTCTGGTGTCGACACAAATATTGTCGACTTTGCCTCTGTGTCGACACAGCCTCCTGGTGTCGACACAGTTGATGTCAACTATAATCTTGTGTGTGTCGACACTGCCTCCCGGTGTCGACACAGTTGATGTCGACTCATTTTCTCTGTGTCGACACAGCCTTCTTTAAGTGTCGACACAATCTTCCTGAAGTGTCGACACATCTTCTTCTGGTGTCGACACATGGACTTAGAAATTTTTCCATACTTTTAACCTGCACATATTCAACTTAAACAACATCAAATACACCTTGATGTATATCATTATGCTAAGTTAGGCTTCTTCAAATCAGGTACACATTTTCCAATGTACCCAACATGGACCCATCCGGATGTACTGTGATAATATCTTTGCAGTTATGTTCTCAATGAACAATAAAAGTATCACAGGGTCTAAACATATGGAAATTAAGTTCTTGACCGTTAAAGAATTGGTCAAGAAGAGTGATATTTTAGTGGAACATTTAGGGACAGAAGACATGTTAGCTGATCCACTTACTAAAGGACTTCGCCCTAACGTGTTTCAGAAACATGTTATTAATATGGGGCTTAAAGAGTCAATCGATGCGCTTGATTAGTGGGGGCTACATGAAGCTCCAATTTAGTTTTGTGTCATTTACATTGCACTTTATTTAATTCATTAATAATTAAGAATATTCATTCTTCAATATTATTAAGTTTCAATATTCGTTGAATTTTTGTGACGCATCACACTACATTGAAAGTCTCATGACTTGTGTCAGTCAGAGCATAAGGCCTAGGGCACTTCATTTGATTTATGGCCTGTAGTATGTCTTTTGACGCATGAATTTTGGAACCTTAAGGTTAGACATACTTGTTTTTTTGAACACTTAAGAACTTCTCGCATCATGATTTAGTGCATTCTTTTGAGAAGTTTGGTTGACCACCAAATTAGAATAACCTTCATGTGCACATTTTCAGTGTATTGTTCTATGGTTTATATAACCACACTTTGTCCATATCGATTGAGTCTGTAAGCTACTGTGACCATGGAAGGTCCCTTGCCGCTCAATGATGAGGTTGCCGCCATGATTCATAGTGAAAGATTTGATTGGACCGAATTGACGTGAGAGTAGACTCAATACCGCGTTCACTAGTTGGTACCCTTAAGTTTAGTGAAGATTTTGTCGGAATGTCATAAATTGCGATTAATACAAGTCCAAGTGGGAGATTGTTGAAAATTTCCGGTAAGGTGGAATCGTTTCATCGAGACATCCCGGTTAAGTCGTACGCGAATTTTGAGCATATTCAGACTCCTACGAGTGCGAGTTAGTTCAATCGCGTGAACGGTCGAAGCCTGTGATAGGTTGACTAGATCGTCTCGTACATTAAGGGCGCAAACTCGGTCTCATCCTAGGCACAAGAGTTGGCATGCCATAAAATCCTATTTAATGATATGTGTTACATATTCTCCAATTTATTATGGAATAAATGGGATTAATTCACCCATAATTTTTGTAACTCCTAAAGTGGTTCTCCTATTATAACCATATGAGGATTTTTTATTCATCATTCTGCTACCTAGCCGACCGTGAACTAGGGTGAAATCCCGATCAATCACTTTTGGTAACTGTTCCTCTCCATTCGGTTCCGGAGAAAACCGAGACCCTGTCGTCGGGAATCTTCCGCCTTGTGTGCTGCTCCGCCTTCGACACCAAGGGCAAGGGCCGATCCATTTTAGATCTGCATCGCGAAATCGATCCTCTTCTCCCGTTCGGTTTTTGGAAGAGCAAATCACCGGAGGCGGTTTCGATCGGCCACCGGACTTCATCCGAACTTCAGCAAGCCGGGTTTCGTCCTCAGCAGTTGAATGGTGGTGTAAAAAAAACGCCATTGCCGGGGAAGAAGAAGGCAACCTCTGATTCGTTGTAATAGATCTGGAGTTCAAGAGGGCTGCGAAGGTCCTAACACCTCTGTTTGGGGCTGTTCTGGTTTCAAGAAGAGGACTAAATCCCTGATCAGCAAATTAACGTGCCTAGGAGGAGATGAGTTCTTGAGCCTCCCTAGATATGTATTCATTGTTCTCAAATATCAGCTCCAGTTTAGACAATTATTGTATGTTAGTGGGATCCGCCAACGTCGCGGAGTACATAAGGAAAAATACTCCAAGGTTATTGGGTATGGCTGCTACCATGAAGTACGAGCTTGAATCCAAGAACGGTATAAACTAATTCTGCACTTCAGTTACTGTTCGTTCTATCTCACTTTGTTTTTTTTGTGTTCATAAATTTAGAAAAGTAGATTTGTGTTTGCACTCCAACGTGAGACTAATATAGCTTGGTTAAATCGATCCTATAGGTTTATATGTCGCTGCATTAAGTAGAATTTCTGATAATATTAATTCGTCGTAGCGACGCATACACCGTAAATTTATTAACAGTTGGTATTAGAGGAGGTTTAACTCAAGCCTATTAGTCTCATTCATAATTTTGGAGAAAAAATATTTTTCTACTTAATTTCTGTAAAGAACACTATTTTCAAAATCCATTAAGTATTTTGAGAGAAACAAATTTGGGATTAATATTCAAAGTGCTTTTCATAAATCAATCCCTGACAAAATAGTTGTGTTTTCTTTAAGACAATTGAATGCCCACACGTCATTAAGCTAGGAAACACAACATTAATTTTAGGGCAACATTTAGATATCCCGGTGTGAAAGGGTCTCGTGGAATGATAAGAACTGTAGCCGCCAAAGTGGCCTTTTCAAGTCAGTTTGTGATATTACAGTTTCACATGTTTTAGGGAGTTCTTTGAGACTAGGACACAATCATTCTCCCAAAGGAGGTGCTTGCGCAATAGGTTCAGAGGGATACACACGGACACTTGGACGGTAGTGCAGAGATCTAGTAATCTATTCGCCCAAAGGTGGTAGATCTGCGAAAAGATAAAATATAACTGGCTCTCGTTCTTGTGTGGAGAATCACTAATTGCGTGTCGCATAGTCTGTCCAAAGGTGTTGCGCGTTGACACGCCTGGATTATCTACCTAGTGTGCTATTTAGGGTTTTATAGCCACTGTTTCCCTATTTGTCACTTATTTTTCTTTTCTCTCTATTTAGTCACCTTTACGGTTCACAACAACATGACAACCATTGAGAAACTCCCTGGATCAAACTTTAAGAAGTGGAAGTCCGACATCATGTTTGCTCTTGAGATGGTGGATATAAAGATGGCCATGAATACCAACCAGCCTTCGACTCTCACAGAGACCAACACTCAAGCTGAGAAGGATCATTACGGTGCATGGAACAAGTCGAACAAATCTACTTGTTGACTATGAAGCGTTCCATTCCGGAGCACCTACTGAGTGGTCTTCCAGACATGACTGCTGCCAGGGATTTTCTGATTGTCATTGGGCAGAGGTATAAGGTGTCTTCCAATACTGAGATTGGGACTCTGATTCAGGACCTCTTCTCTGTGAGGTATTCGGGAGGAGGCTGAGTCCGCGATTATATCTGAAGATGGTCTACTATCAGACCAAACTGCAGGAGATGGAGATTACTCTCCCTGAAGCCTTAATAGTGCATCAAGCACTAAATAAACTTCCTGTGGAGTTCAGCATTTTGAAGACTACCTACAGTTCCCAGGATGAGGCGTGGAAGATAAATGATCTCATCACTCATTACGTTGTTGAGGAGGAGAAACTGAAGAAGGAAAAGACGAGCACTGCGTTGCTCGTAGTCAAATCCACGTTTAAGAAGAAGAAGTTCAAAGCTCCGATTAAAGCTCAGGATGGACAAACTTCAGGGAGCAAGGACACTGGTGGAAAGAAGCCTCTTAGCTGCTTCTTTTGTAAGAAGAAGGGGCACGTGAAGCAAGAGTGCCTAAAGTTTAAGTCTTGGATGGAGAAGCGTAGATTTTCACTTAAAGGTAATACCTTAGCTCTAGTCCTTTGTGAATCCAATTTAATTGAAGCCCCATCAAGTTTTTGGTGGCTCGATAGTGGAGCAACTAATCATGTTGCTTACACATTGTAGGGGTTCATCAAAAGGAGGAGGCCAAACAAGGGTGAGTGCAGACTCACAGTTGGAAACAATGCGGAGGTGGAAGTGGAGTTTACTGGAGATATTTGCTTAGTTCTTTCTTCTAGTTATGAACTTGTTTTAAAAGACATTTTCTATATTCCTTTGTTTAGAAGAAACTTAATTTCAGTATCTGTTTTAGATAAACTTCATTATGGATTTAACATTTATGGTGGGTCTATTGATATTTCTTATGAATCGCATGTTATAGGTCATTGTTCATTATCTAACGGATTATATAGTTTATGTCTTGCTCCTACGAACATATATGCTACCACCTATAATATAGAATGCGTTGGCAACAAAAGATTTGTACTTAAGGAAACATCGTCCATGTTGTGGCATAAACGTTTAGGTCACATTTCTAGGGAAAGAGTAGAGAGATTAATTAAGGATAATATTCTTCCTGCTCTTGACTTCAGTGACCTAGAGACATGTGTCGACTATTGTAGAGGTAAGATGCCCAAGATTAAAAAGAAAGGCTCAATTCGCAGTTCAAGTTTATTAGAGGTTATTCATCCGGACTTCAGTGGTCCTTATTCCACTACCCTCTGTAGGAACATCTACTTCATTACTTTTATTGATGACTTCTCCCGTTTTGGTTATTTGTACTTAATTAAGGAAAAAACTGAATCTCTTGAAAAGTTCAAAATTTTCAAGACTGAAGTTGAGAAACGAATAAGAAAAGTCATCAAGATTGTTAGGTCTGATAGAGGTGGCGAGTATTTTGGTAGACATGATGCCTCCGGGCAACATAAGGGTCCATTTGCCAGATACTTGGAGAGCTGTGGCATTATTGCCCAGTACTCCATGCCGGGTAGTCCTGAGCAAAATGGTGTGGCCGAAAGGCGAAATAACACTCTTAAGGAAATTATGAGGAGCATGATGAGTAGAACTAATCTTCCTGAATTTTTATGGGGCGAGGCACTTAAGACTGCAGTGTATATCCTTAATAGAGTCCCATCTAAGTCAGTATCTAAAACCCCTTTTGAGTTATGGACTGGTAG
Source organism: Platanthera zijinensis (assembly GCA_039513925.1). Classification (NCBI taxonomy): domain Eukaryota; kingdom Viridiplantae; phylum Streptophyta; class Magnoliopsida; order Asparagales; family Orchidaceae; genus Platanthera; species Platanthera zijinensis. The sequence goes on along the minus strand of CM077078.1, from coordinate 254,503,618 downwards.
ATGACCCAGCCTTAATCATTTGCGTGTCTGGGGTTTTCCTGCAGAAGTCCATTTATACAACCCATCAGAGAGTAAGATAGCCCCCAAGTCTTGTCTTTACTATTTTATAGGCTACCCAGATCACTCTATGGGATTTAAGTTTTATTCCCCTTTAGGAGGACCCAGAATTGTGGAGTCTCAAACAGCTAAATTTTTAGAATGGGATGTCGCTGATCAACCTAGTTTCTCTCGTCCTATTAGTGAAGTCGAAGAAGTTGTGCCTATTAATTTATCAGTGCCCTTGATAGGAGATCATGTGGTGCCTGAACCTATGATGAAACAAGTGGAGGATGTGGAAGAGGTCTTACCACCGATTCCAGTTGAGGTTCCTTATTATGTTTAGGAGGTTCATCTACCCGCTAGGAGATCTGTTAGGTAGAGAAGGCCTGCAATTTCCTCAGACTATGAAATTTATTTAGGAGAGAGTGATTATGACATTGGTCAAGTGGTTGACCCAGTGACATTTAATGAAGCTGTGTCTGGACCTCAAGTTGATCTGTGGTGGGATGCGATGAAAGACGAGATGGAGTCCATGGAGCTGAATAATGTTTGGGAATTGGTTGAGTTACCCAAAGCTTGTAAGCCCATTGGTTCTAAATGGGTGTTTAAGACCAAGAAAGACTCTAAGGGAAAGGTCGAGCGATTTAAGGCCAGACTGGTAGCCAAGGGATTTACGCAGAGAGAAGGGATCGATTATCACGAGAACTTTTCTCCCGTGTCCTCTAAAGACTCTTTCAGAGTAATAATGACATTAGTAGCTCATTATGATTTGGAGCTACACCAGATGGATGTAAAGACCGCATTCTTGAATGGTGATCTTGCCGAGGAGGTTTATATGGTGCAGCCTAAGGGATTCAAGTCTGGTCATTCCGACCAACTTGTTTGTAAACTTAACATGTCCCTATATGATCTGAAGCAAGCTTCTAGACAGTGGTATTTTAAATTTGATGAGGTAGTTACTTCTTTTGGTTTTGTAGAAAATAAGGTAGACCGTTGCATATATCTCAAGATCAATGGGAGCAGATTCATCTTCTTAATTCTTTATGTAGATGATATCTTGCTGCGAGCAGTGATTTGACATTATTGCATGAATCTAAGCAATTTCTATCTAAACACTTTGATATGAAAGATCTTTGAGAATCATCCTTCGTTCTAGGAATTGAGATCATTAGGGACCGATCTCACCATACATTGACACTCTCTCAGAAAGCCTACATCGAGCGTGTACTTGAAAGATTTAGCATGATCGATTGTAAGCCTGGTGACGTACCTGTACTTAAAGGTGATAAGCTCAGCTTATCACAATGCCCTAGGAACGATATAGAGAGAGAGAGCGCATGAAGGATATACCTTATGCTAGTGCAGTATGCAGCTTAATGTTTGTCCAAGTCTGTACCAGACCGGACACTGCCTTCGCAGTAGGACTTTTAGGCAGATATCAGTCGAATCCAGGACCTGATCATTGGGTCACTACCAAGAAAGTCTTAAGGTATTTGAAGGGAACTAAGGATGTTAAGTTAGTCTACCATTGAGTTCAAAACCTTGAGTTAGTGGGGTATACGGATTCTGATTTTGCCGGGTGTGAGGATGATAGAAAGTCGACTTTAGGTTATATCTTTAAGTTTGCTGGTGGGGCCATTTCGTGGAAGAGTGTCAAGCAGACACTCATCACTTCATCCACAATGCATGCAGAGTTCATCGCTCTCTTTGGAGCTTCCACTCACGCAGTGTGGCTTAAGAATTTCATTACAGAGTTAAAGGTTGTCGATTCTATAGCTGGACCCATCCGGATGTACTGTGATAACATCTCTGCAGTTATGTTCTCAATGAACAATAAAAGTATCACAGGGTCTAAGTATATGGAAATTAAGTTCTTGTCCGTTAAAGAATTGGTCAAGAAGGGTGATATTTTAGTGGAACATTTAGAGACAGAAGACATGTTAGCTGATCCACTTACTAAAGGACTTCGCCCTAACGTTTTTCAGAAACATGTTATTAATATAGTGCTTAAAGAGTCAATCGATGCACTTGATTAGTGGGAGGCTACATGAAGCTCCAATTTAGTTTTCTGTCATTTACATTGCACTTTATTTAATTCATTAATAATTAAGAATATTCATTCTTCAATATTATTAAGTTTCAATATTTATTGAATTTTCGTGACGCATCACACTACATTGAAAGTCTCATGACTTGTGTCAGTCAGAGCATAAGGCCTAGGGCACTTCATTTGATTTATGGCATGTAGTATGTCTTTTGACGCATGAATTTTGGAACCTTAAGGTTAGACATACTTGTTTTTTTGAACACTTAAGAACTTCTCGCATCATGATTTAGTGCATTCTTTTGAGAAGTTTGGTTGACCACCAAATTAGAATAACCTTCATGTGCACATTTTCAGTGTATTGTTCTATGGTTTATATAACCGCACTTTGTCCATGTCGATTGAGTCTGTAAGATACTGTGACCATGGAAGGTCCCTTGCCGCTCAATGATGAGGTTGCCGCCATGATTCATAGTGAAAGATTTGATTGGACCAGATTGACGTGGGAGTAGACTCAATACCGCGTTCACTAGTTGGTACCCTTAAGTTTAGTGAAGATTTTGTCAGAATGTCATAAATTGCGATGAATACAAGTCCAAGTGGGAGAATGTTGGAAATTTCCGGTAAGGTGGACTCGTTTCATCGAGACATCCCGGTTAAGTCGTACGCGAATTTTGAGCCTATTCAGACTCCTACGAGTGCGAGTTAGTTCAATCGCGCGAACGTTCGAAGACTGTGATAGGTAGACTAGATCTTCTCGTACATTAAGGGCGCAGACTCTGTCTCATCCTAGGCACAAGAGTTGGCATGACATAAAATCCTATTTAATGATATGAGTTACATATTCTCCAATTTATTATGGAATAAATGGGATTAATTCACCCATAATTTTGTAACTCCTAAACTTGTTCTCCTATTAAAACCATATGAGGATTTTTTATTCATCATTCTGCTACCTAGCCGATCGTGAACTAGGGTGAAATCCCGATCAATACCTTTTGGTAACTTTTCCTCTCCATTCAGTTCCGGAGAAAACCGAGACCCTGTCGCCGGGAATCTTCCGCCTTGTGTGCTGCTCCGCGTTCGACACCAAGGGCAAGGGCCGATCCATTTGAGATCTGTATCGCGAAATTGATCCTCTTCTCCCGTTCGGCTTTTGGAAGAGCAAATCGCTGGAGGCGGTTTCGATCGACCACTGGACTTCATCCGAACTTCAGCAAGCCGGGTTTCGTCCTCAACATTTGAACTGTGGTGTAAAAAAATGCCATTGCCGGGGTAGAAGAAGGCAACCTCTGATTCATGGTCATAGATCTGGAGTTCAAGAGGGCTGCGAAGGTCCTAACACCTCTGTTTGGGGCTGTTCCGGTTTCAAGAAGAGGACTAAAGACTTGATCAGCAAATTAACGTGCCTAGGAGGAGATGAGTTCTTGAGCCTCCCTAGATCTGTGTTCATTGTTCTCAAATATCAGCTCTAGTTTAGACAATTATTATATGTTAGTGGGATCCACCAACGTCGCAGAGTACATAAGGAAAAATACTCCAAGGTTATTGGGTATGGCTGCTACCATGAAGTACGAGCTTGAATTCAAGAACGATATAAACTAATTCCGCACTTCAGTTACTGTTCGTTCTAGCTCACTTTGTTTTTTTGTGTGTTCATAAATTTAGAAAAGTAGATTTGTGTTTGCACTCACCGGTATACCCTGTGAAGGGCTCTCACTTCAGTTACTGTTCGTTCTAGCTCACTTTGTTTTTTTGTGTGTATGCGTCTCACCGGTATACCCTATGAAGGGCTCTCACCGGTACTAGGAGGTAAGATGAGATGATATCCCAAATGTCCCTTTCTAAGAAATTTAATTTTCGATTTTCTAATTTTTTTCGTTTTTAATTTTTGAAAAACAAAATTCATAACAAAATATAATTTTTGAAATAGAATTTTTTTAGAGTTTTTTTAAACAACAAAATATATAACAAAATCAAAATTTTTTAAGTTTTTGATATATATATATATATATATATATATATTTGCCATATTTTTCTTTTAATAAATTTTTTTGAATGTTTTGCTTGAGAAATATCCCTCCCCCATACTTAAGCAATACATTGTCCCCAATGTAAAAATAAAAAAAGAAAGACAAGCAGACTTCCCTGAGAATGTCAAAGCAGCACCCAAAGCGACCTATAAGACATTAGCAAAGCAAAACATAATTTTTTTATAGATATATTTTTAATAAAAACAAATACATGAAAATAAAAATAACGATACAGATACAGAGAGGTGACCCACTACAAGTCCAAAGAAATGAAAAGACAGCTACTCCTAGTCGGGAGCGTCCCCGGGCTGCTGATAGAAAGTCTGCATGGCCGCGAACTCGCGTTAAATATGCTCCATGGAAGAAGCGTGACTCTCCTTTAGCTTGGTAAAGCGCTCATCAAAATGAGCGAAGCGACCATCAAAATGGGTCTGCATCTGGTCTATGCGAGTAAGTATCAATCCAAATTGCTGATCCCAATAATTTGGAGGATCGAGCGCTGGGGCAGAGTGCAGCGGTGGTTGCGGAATCTGAGGAGAATGATGAGTACCGCTGGTACCGGCACCATGATGCAGATCAAGATCCCCACCATCGACTGATGGGGGAATAGCCTCAAACTCGCCCTCACGACGGCGCGCTAGGCCAAGGGGCTGAAGGGTCGGGAACTGGAGAGCCTGCGACATTTGCATGCAAGTGAGTCGCAGAAGGGAATCCCAAATATTATACTGCTTGGCGAGGAAAGTGATGAAATTCCCGTCATGCATCGCTCCCAATCTCACATTTTCGGCCTGGTGTCGAAAGAAAATGGCGAGCATGTAACCAAGGTTGAGTGGGACACGGTAAAACATACTATATAAGTATAGTAAGTCTGGCCGAGTCACCACGCCATGGCTATCGCCGCGTCCGGACAGAGTAAAAGTGAGAAGGTTGTGGAGAATGTGCAAAGCGGGGGAAATGCGGTGGCTACCCTTGGATTTCTTTGGGGGGGGGGGTAGGGGGCGGCGTCATTACTGATTTCCGACAAAAAAGTGAGGAGGTTGAAATCGGAAGAGAAATCAGTTTGAAGGTCGAGGTAGGCGGGGGAAGTGGAAAAGGCCTATGAGCAAAAGCCCATGGCGACATTGAGTTGACAGATGGTGAGCTGGTGCATCATTCTGCCCATGCGAAAGATGATGAAATCATCATGCGCTGCCCAACGGAACTCAAAAGACGCCAAGAACTCAATGGTGAGCTCGAGGAAAGCTGGCTCCGAAATGGAGAAAAGGGGAGCCCATCCCGGGGTGGGTAGAAATCCCCGAACTATCTCCGCTGCTCTGAAGGTGGCGAGGATCGCCCAGTCCAAGATCCGGAACATGCCAAAGGGTTTGGCGCGCAATCGCTCGCTCCGATCCTACTGTGTGGCATTTTCAAACAAGAGCATGGCTTCCTCCGAGGCGGGATCCGCGGGATGCTCAGAGGAAGAAGCTGTGGAACGAGGGTGGTGGCGAGGCATGGCGAGAACAAGGGTAAAATTCGGCCAAAAGGAGAAGGGAAGAGAAGGTGAAGGCTGGAAGGTGTGGAGAGAAGAGAAGGGGAAATGATAGTTTTACTTTCAAGACTACCTAAACACCTACGGGGGGTGAATAGGTTCTAATGCTTGTTCTCACTTTTAGGCAGAAAACAATAACTGAATTAAATCACACAGCACAGCAATCACAGAAATTCATACAACACAGATTGCACACAGTTTTATAGTGGTTCCCCAAGGTCTGGGTACATCCACTTTCCCCCTTCACCTATCTAGCAGTGTGCTAGATTCAGCCAAACTTCCTCTTTAACTCAGATCAGCAGATCCTACAGCTCAGAACCTGGAAAGGTTCCTACAACTCAGAACCCAGAATGGTTCCTACAACTCAGGCTCAACAGCCCTACCTCAGCCTTGACCCAAGGCCTATAACTCAGAGAAAAACTTTCTCCTACACTCAGGCAACAACCCTACCACTCAGAGATCAACTCTCCTACACTCAGCCTTTATAACATAGGCTTACAACTCAGATCTATATTGATAGACCCTATAGAAAATTAGAAAAGAGTTTGTATTATCTTGCTTTTGATGAGAGAGAAAAGGACAAGACAGTTCTTGATCAGCTGATGAATGAAATCAACTGAATCTGAGCTTTCTTCAAAGCTTCTTGAATCTGAACTTAGCTGAGTTGATTTCCCAAACAGATTCTTAAGAAACCAGTGATGGCTTCCTTCTTCTTCTTCAAGTGGCTGGATCCCTCTCTATCCAACACCTTTGATGATACTTCTGAATTCTTGATAGAACACTTCTTAGACAGATCCTGAGATCGTCTTCTTAGATCTTCTGATGAAGATCTTCTTCCGAGCCTTGCACTTTCTTGATTTGATTCTTCAATCAGTTTGTATGTTTGTTGCTCTCAAAATAAAATCCTTTATATCGCCTTCTGAATCTGTCTATTTATAGACCTTCTTCATGGTAACCGGCTGATCCGGTTTCTAACTGTCTTCTGACAAGTCTGACAGCTTCAGTTAACCTGTTGCAACCCACAGCTGTCAAATCTTCAAACAGATCCTGTGCCTTTGTCTTGGACAGCAAAGTGCCGAGACTGACTGTCAGAAAGTGTCGATACCAACTGTCTATATGTGTCGACACAAGTAACTTAGGTGTCGACACAGCCTTTGATGATGTCGACTGGTTTGCCTTTAAGTCGACTCAGCTTCTTCAGAACTTAATCTTGAGAATGAGTCGACACTGAATATTTGTGTCGACTCAAGCACTTCATCATTCTTTAGAAAATGACTTGGTCTAGATATTGCAGTGTGTCGACACAAGTCCTGTGTGTCGACACAGTTATTGAAGATTCAGAACATACTATGTGTCGACTCTGCCTTCAGGTGTCGACACAGCAATTGTCGACTCTGCCAAAATGTGTCGACTCAGTCTTCTGGTGTCGACTCAAGTATTGTCGACTTCTGCCTCTGTGTGTCGACTCTGCCTCAATGTGTCGACATAGTTGAGATCGACTATACTCCTGTGAGTCGACACTGCTTCCCAGTGTCGACATAGTTGAGATCGACTATACTTCTGTGAGTCGACACTGCTTCCCAGTGTCGACATAAATGTGGTCGACTATCTTTTTCTGTGTCGACACAGCCTTCTTCAAGTGTCGACACAATTATTCTGAAGTGTCGACATAGCTTTTTCTGGTGTCGACACATGGACTTAGAATAATTTCCTGTACTTTTAGTACTTTCTTAATCTGCACATGTCAACTCAAAATAACATCAAATACACCTTGATGTATATCATAAAGCTAAGTTAGGCTTCTTCAAATCAGGTATACATTTTCCAATGTACCCAACAATCTCCCCCTATTTGCAGAAGTCATAACCCTTTTAGCTAATGATATACACAATTTAAAAAATATAATATGATGATGTATATAAGCATGACATTACAGGAATACTTTAATAAACAAAACATACAGCAAATTCATCCTAGAATAAAGATGAACATTAATAAATGATTACAGAATAATGTTTTGTTTATAACTTGGAAATGTTTGTTACAGATGTTTACATTGAATGACTTAACAAAACATTACAAAACAATTGAAAGGACTGGTAAGTTTAAGCTAAGACTGATCAGGCTCTCTAATGACAATTCCTTTGCCAGATTGAATTTGAGCCTTCACAGCTGGTTCAACAACCTCAGTAGGCTTCTTGCCTTTCAGATCAGCTTTCTTCTGAGCTTCTTCCTTGAGCCTTTGCCTTTCATAGTAGTGAAAGGGCTTTGGAAAATATTTGCTTGGCTCCTGAGCATCTGGTGGTAGCCTCCCCATCTTGGCTTTTCTTCTATATTGAACTATAGCCTCCTGCCTAGCTTCATACTTTTGCCATTCAATCTCATTATACCACTTTCCTCTTTCCTGGACTTGATCCTTTATATCCTTCCATGCTGTCAGTATAATGTTTCTTGAAGTGGGACTCCATTGCTCAAAGTCAGGCCTAAGTTCAGCTTGCTCTCTAAATCTTTTCTTAGACAGTAGAGCATCTTGTTGTTCTTTCAAACTTGCATCAGGCTTATCAACTTTCTCAATAACAACATTTGTAACCTCCTGTGGAGGACTATACATAGCCTGTACTTGCTGATTAATCATATCAAAATCTGCAGGGGGGGTAAATGACTTGGGCAACCTCATGTTGATTGCCTTCAAGTAAACCTTGTTGAATTTCTGACTCAGCCACCATATCATCACATAAAGGTGGATATCCCAATGTGGCTCGAATACTATTAGTCACCCATTTGGTGTGTTCTGAGCCAGCATGAACTAATAATCTCTCCCCCTTTAGGACTTCTCTTGCAATATGGTCTCTGAGATCATCCTTCTGAAATCTGATCTGGCCATCAAGATAATTCACACCCTCTTTAAAATATGGTTTTAAATTTTGAAGCTTAGTAGATATCTCTATCTGAGAGGTTATGATAGCAGTTTGAACTGAAGTGACAGCCTCCTTGAGTTTCTGATCATACACTTCCATTTCTTTAGCTCTTGCAGCAGACAGTCCTGCAGCAGTATCTACTACCGAATTGAGAATCTCATGGTGAGATTCAGCCAGATTATCATTCATCCTCAGCTGATTTTCCAAAACATAACCTTGCTTCAAAGCAATATCATCTACTTTAGTAAGAATGGACTGCTGTTGTTTAGCCAAAAATACTACAGCATTACCTCCCTTATGGAAGCAATCTGTCATTTCCTTTTTATTCATATTCACCTCAAATCTGATAGATTTAATATCTTGAGCCAAGTCAAACTGAAGTGACTTATTATTTTCATCAACATATTTCTCTAAAGCTACTCTTTGTTCATCCAGCTTCACCTGCAAATCTACCATGAACTTGTTGTAATCAAATTCAGATGGAGATTTGTGAGCTGTGGTCTATAGTGCTTGCTTATAGCTTTTGCTCCTTCTCTTGAAGACAATAAGTTTCCTCTTCTTAGCCATTCTGGCTTCTTCATTATCAGAATCTGATGAGCTTTCTATCTGAACTCTTTCAGGAGGAGGAGGAGGAATGTCTGTCTCAGTGACATGTTGATCAGCCTCAACATTCACAGGCTCCCCCTCAATAATTGGCTCCTTCTCAACTTCTGGTTCTACCTCAATTTCTTGCTCTACCTCAATTTCATCAGCAATTTTATCATAAGCAATTCCATCAGTAGCAATTCCATCATTAGGAAACAACTCATCTAGAGTGAATTCCTTTTAGGCCTGAGCAGAAGATGAGGCATCTAGATCAGCTATATGTAGATCTTCTGGTAGGTTTTCCCTTTCTACCTCTTGGACTTGTTCAGAAATTTTCTCCCCCTGCACCTGTTCAGTATGGGGAATGTCCTGGGCAGGAGAATAACCTTGCTCCCCCTGTACCTGAGCTGGATCAGTAATATCCTGAGTTTGAGAATGAACTTGCTCCCCCTTCTCCTGTGCAGGTAATGTTTCTTTCTGGACTAGAGTTGATCCAGACTGATCTTCACCCTATTCTCTCACTTGATCTCCTTGATGTTGTTTAGTATTTTGCTCATGTCCAGGTGACATCTCAGTTATATCTTGCCTGACCTCTTCAGGCATCTCTTTGGATAGAACTCTATCCCACCTTGAGAATAATCTCATATCCATCTTTCTCATGTGATTAATCTTAGTCCCAAGAAGTTGTTGCATAACTTCTGGGATGACTCCAGTCAGGTATAAACTCACAATCCTAGCCAGATTTGGCTTCTTAAGTCCTTCCTTAATCTTATCAAATACAACTGCTGACCAGTCAGTTGGAATTTTGAAAACAATTCTTGTCATAAGGCAGAACATATAGGCTGAGACCCTATCATGTCCTCCAGGTTTGCACAAAATCACCTTTCCAACTATCTCAGACAGAAATTTGCCCTGGTGATTCATTCCTTTTCTATTGATGGCTGCTCTAATCTTTATGGTTGGATCCAATCCACATCATTGGAGAGACTCCCTTATCTTAGAGGCTGGAACCTCTTCTTCATTCTCAATGCTTGGCAATTGAAGAATTTTTCTTAAACTCCGTAGAGTAAGTTTGACCTTGGTGCCATGAACTGTGGATTTGATCTTGAGTCCAAAAGAATCCACTGATGCAGAAGTGTAAAATTCAAGTACCTCCTTCTTCCAGATCTTCGTTGGTTCAGAAACCAGAAATTCCAATCCATGTTCAGCAATAAGGGAAATCAATTGCTTGAATTCTGGTGCGGCGGTGTCGAACGCAGCCCTAACCAGCTCATATCCTTCATTCAGGTTGTCTTCAACCTTTGGCGCCATTGATCAGACGAGAAAGCTTGAGAGAGAAGAGAGAGATTGTCGACACAGGGTTTCAGTCTCGAAAACCTTTTAAGCGTGTCGACAGAATAAGTTCTTGACCTATTTATACCTTCTAAAGAAAGAAGATCAAAAGTCGCTCAAAAATAGTCTAAATGTGTCAACACAGATGGAATGTGTTGACACAAACTTCTATTATCTCGACAAACAATTCTGTCTACTATGTGTCGACACCAATTGAGGATATGTCGACACTTGAGATACATAGTAGAGCATCAGAAATTCTGTGTCGACTCTTTGTTCAAGTGTCGACACAAAATCTGTAAGTGTCGACACCAATGTTCTGGTGAAGTCGACACTATATTTCTGGATGAGTCGACTATTTGACCCTTAAGTGTCGACACATATTCTCTGTGTCGACACAATTTCTCTGACTAGTCGACCAGACTTCACTGAGTCGACACTTTATCACTATAAGTGTCGACACCATTTTACTTAGTCAATATTTGTTTGTTGATACCATTTGAAAGTTTATTGATATACTAGTCAATGGTCAGCATTCCTAATTCAATTTTAAATTTATTGAATTTTGTTTCATCCAATGGCTTTGTAAATACATCTGCTATTTGATAATCTGTTTTAACAAATTCCAATGAGATGCCTTCTCTTTCTACATGCGCTCTAAGAAAATGATATTTGATTTCTATATGCTTAGTTCTACTATGAGAAACAGGATTATTAGCAATAGAAATAGCACTCTTAGAATCACACAATAAAGGTGTTCTACTTACTTGAATACCATAATCTTTAAGCTGATGCTGTATCCACAATAGCTGTGCACAGCAGCTTCCAGCAGCAACATATTCTGACTCAGCTGTGGATATTGCCACACTGGTCTGCTTCTTACTACTCCAGGATATCAGTCTTCCTCCCAAGAATTGATAAGTACCTGTAGTACTCTTTCTATCCTCTCTACAGCCTGCAAAATCTGCATCTGAATAGCCTGTTAGTAGAAAATCTCTATTCCTAGGGTACCAAAGGCCTAGATTAGGTGTGCCCTTAAGATATCTCAGAATCCTTTTAACTGCAGTAAAATGAGATTCTTTAGGGCAGGCTTGGTACCTAGCACAGACACATGTAGCATACATAATATCTGGTCTACTAGCAGTGAGATATAGTACAGAGCCAACTATTCCTCTATACAAAGATTCATCAACAGGTTTACCTGCATCATCTTTGCATATAGGCATACTTATTCCCATAGGAGTTCTCATGGTGGAGGATGACTCCATACCATATTTCTTAATTAATTCCTTGGTGAACTTAGACTGGGATATGGACAAGCCATCTTCAGTCTGTCTTACTTGGAGTCCCAAGAAGAACTTAAGTTCCCCCATGCTGCTCATCTCAAATTTCCTTTGCATAAGTTTGGCAAACTTTTTGCAAAGGTTGTTCTCAGTAGATCCAAAGATTATGTCATCTACATAGATCTGTACTAAGATGATCTTACCTTTAGATTCCCTAAGGAATAGAGTTTTATCTATTTTCCCTCTTGAGAATTTGTTCTCAATAAGGAAAGTAGACAGGGTTTCATACCAAGCCCTTGGGGCTTGCTTTAACCCATACAAAGCTTTCCTAAGCCTATAAACATAATCAGATTTAAGAGGATCTACAAAACCTGATGGCTGCTCTACATAGACTTCCTCTTTTAAATCACCATTCAGGAATGCTGATTTCACATCCATCTGGTGTACTTTAAAGTCTTGATATGCTGCATAGGCAAGGAACATTCTGATTGCCTCCAGCCTTGCTACTGGGGCAAATGTTTGATCAAAGTCAATCCCTTCTTCCTGCATGTATCCTTTAGCAACCAACCTAGCCTTGTTCTTCACAATTATTCCACTCTCATTCAACTTGTTCCTATAGATCCATTTTGTGCCAATTATATTATGGCCTTTTGGTTTAGGAACAAGCTCTCAGACATTGCACCTTCTGAATTGATTCAGCTCCTCTTGCATAGCATCAATCCAGTGTTGGTCTTGGATGGCTTCTTCAAACTTTTTAGGCTCCATTTGAGATAGGAAACATGAATGCAGAACTGTGCTCAGATTTCTGCTTCTAGTCTGCACTCCCTGTCTTGGATCACCTATAATCTGATTAGCTGGATGATCTTTAAGATGTCTTGTAGCTGTAGGAAGGTTTCCTTTAGGTTGAACATCTCCAGCTCCTTCATTATGCTGTACCTCCTGGTTTTCATCAGTTTCTAAAGAGTCTTGTACTCCCCCTGGATAGTAGCCTTCATTTTCCAATGCTCCATCTTCCTTTGATGTTTCTGCAATGGAAAGCTTGTCCATCCTTTGGCTTATACCTGTTGAATCATTTGATCTACAAGACAACTCACAGTTGATTAATCTTGTTTCATCAAATACAACATGAACAGACTCCTCTATAACTTGAGTAGTCAAGTTGAAGACCCTATAGACTTTACTATTTATGCTGTATCCAACAAATATCCCTTCCTGGGATTTGGCAGCAAACTTAGTCAAATATGACTTGCCATTGTTAAGTATATAACACTTGCAACCAAAGATCCTGAAGTAGGATAGATTTGGTTTTCTACCTTTCATAATCTCATAGGGAGTCATTTTGTGGCTCTTGGTGATAGAAGCTCTATTGATTACATAACATGCAGTGTTAACTGCCTCAGCCCAGAAATATTCTGGAAGAGAGGTGTCACTCAATAGTGTTCTACCAGCTTCAATTAATGTTTTATTCTTTCTTTCAGCAATACCATTTTGCTGAGGTGTTCTAGGTGAGGAGAACTCTTGGAGAATCCCAAAGTCTTCACACAATTTTGTCATACTTTCAGATTGAAATTCAGTGCCATGGTCACTTCTGATTTTGACCACTGTACTGTTCAGTTCATTCTGAATTTGCTTTACAAAACTAAGTAAGACACTTGGGGTTTCTGATTTCTGTCTCAGAAAGAACACCCATGTGAATCTAGAATAGTCATCTACAACCAAAAAAATGTAGACCTTCCTACCTAGACTATGAACTGGCATAGGACCAAAAAGATCCATATGCAAGAGGTATAAGCACCTCACAGAATCCTTGTTTTCAAGGCTATGAAAGGAGGATTTAGTCTGCTTGCCCTTTTGACAGGCTGAACATATTCCTTCCTTTATGCACTTAACTTGAGGACCATTCCTCACTAACTCTTTGCTAAAGAGTTGGCCAATTGTCTTATAATTAAGATGAGCCAACCTCTTGTGCCACTTGACACAATGAGATGCATTATCATCAGCTACAAGACATATGGGAGAATCCTTATTCTCACATACAAAATTAAGACAATATACATTTCTCTTCCTATACCCAGTTAAAATGATCTCTTGATCACTTGATCTTTTGATATGACATCCATCCTTAACAAATGAAATGTCATATCCTAAATCACTCAGCTGGCTTATGCTTATCAGATTGTGTTTCAAACCTTTTACATAAGCCACTCGAGTAATAGTAATTAGGTTAGAAGAAATGTTACCAAACCCTTTGATGACTCCTCTTTCAGATCCACCAAAGATTACTTTAGGTCCATCTTTGACAGATGTATACTCCTTTAGTAGCCCCTTTGTTCCAGTCATGTGCCTGGAACATCCACTGTCCAAGTACCATATAGGGGCATGGCAACTTGGACTCACCTGCAATACAGATTTACTTTCTCTTAGAACCCAAGTAAGTCTTGGGTCCTTGGTTCAGGTTAGTACCAACAAAACTACCATCAACTCTTCTAACTGGTAGACTACTATTCTTCCTAACACTTGTGTTATGCCAGCAGTCAAAGGAAAAATGGCCTCTCTTGCCACAACACCAACATTCAAACTTATTGTATCTAGATCTAGATACACCCTTGACAGAAGAATTTCTGTCCAATGCTGGTGCTGCTGCAGCTTCACCTACAGATTTCTTATAACCATGAGGTTTATGAACATGGGTAGACCTGTTGGCATTTACACCCTTGTTTATCAGAACATTAGCCTTAATATGACCATGAATATTCTCAAGATCATATTGGTTAGAAGGCACTTGCACCTTTCTAAACTTAATAGGGACTGAAAGGTTTAGTGGCTGGGCAGGAGCTTTGCCTTTTCTCTTGAATAGGGCAGCCCTGGGATTACCTTTGAACCCTAATCCTGCCTTACCCTTTTGAGCCACAAACTCATCTATCAAGGGTAAGACAGATTTTGGCTTTGAGTAACTAGCCACTAAATCTTTTTCTATTCTTAGTCTGGCCTCCAGACTCTTAATTTGATCATTGTTATATTTTATTGTCCCCATCTGAATATAGGTTATATTTTTCAGTTTGGTAATCTCATTTAACTTTTGATCCATAACTTTTTCAAACTCATTTGCAACCACCTTAAGATCAGTAATTTCCTGAGCCTGAACTTTGACTAGATTCTTGCTTTTCTTAAGAGCCTGCAACAAGTCCCCATACTTATCTATCAACTGATAGACATCACCTTCAGATTCAGATCCATCTACATCACTTGATGCAGATGTAGCTGATTCTGTACTAGTATTACAAACTGAATTTATAGAAGGACAATGTACCTTACTAGGACCAGACTGATTCTGGCACATGTCTTCTTCTGATCCAGCCATCAGTCCCATGCACTGATGATCCTCTTGTTCATAGATGGAGTCTAGCAATTGCATGAACTCCTCTTCTTCAGTAGCAGCATATAGTCCAATATATGCTTCAGCTTCAGATTCTGACTCTGAAGTTGATTGATCTGTTAGGCTCTTTTCCTTCTTTGCAACAAAGGATTTCTCCTTCTTGCCTTTCTGATGAGTTTTATTCTTGTCTGATGACTCCTTTCTCTTATCAGGACAATCAGCCACTACATGTCCATGCCTATTACAGCAATAGTAGACTAACTTTGATGTAGTGGCCTTGCTGGGCTTTGTTATGCTCTTCTCTTTCCTTGATGACTTTTTCTTCTGATAATAGTCATCAACTTGCTGTGATGTGGAGGGCCTAGACTTCCACTGCTTCTTCTTTAAGAATCTCTGAAACTGTCTTGTAAATGCAGCAAAATCTGCATCTGAGTCACTACTTTCTGAAACCTGATTGTCTGAAATATCTGAGTTAACTTCACTAACCTCTTTAGGAGGAGATGGAAATATCCTCCTATTCTTTTTAGTGGCTTCTGCCTTGAAGGCCACTGACTTCTCTCTATGCTCACCTTTTGAATTCTTCTCTTCCTCCTTCCTAACCATTAGTTGCATTTCATAAGATAGCAACTTTCCAAATAAGGTTGGAGGAGATATCTCTGCCAGCTTAGCCACTTCTCTTATGGCACAGTTTTTAGTGTCCTAATCCTTTGTCAAGGATCTTAAGAATTTGTCATTCAGTTCATAGGTATTGAAGACTCTTCCATAGGACATTAATTCATTCACTATTCTGTAGAATTTCTTATAGCATTTAGTTATGCTATCAGATTTTCCTTGTCTGAAACTTTCATACTCTTGGTTGAGCATAGACTTCCTATCCTATCTTACTTCTTCAGAACCCTCCATGTAGACAATTAAGGTGTCCCACATTTCTTTGGAGGTTTTGTAGTGAATCAAATTTTGGAATGTAGAATCATCTATGACACTTATAATAATGTTCTGTGCTCTTTTATCCATGGTTGCCAAAATGATTTCATCATTTGTCATTTCTGAATAACTCTTTGGAGTTTGGATATCTGCATCAAGAACTGATACCTTCATTGGAATGAAGGGGCCTTCCTGTACTGTAATGTATATCCTTGGGTCAGAAGCCTCCATGAACAATCTCACCCTTTCTTTCCAAATTCCAAAGATTTCTTTTCTACAGATTGGTAATTTCATTGACCCTAACTCCTTGTGATTCTCTCCAGAACCCATTTTCTTGAATCTTGATTCTGCCTTAGAGATCTTACTCAGACTGTTAAGTCCTTATTAGAGCAACCTCCCTCTGATAACACTTGATAGTTTTGCTTTCAAGACTACCTAAACACCTAGGGGGGGTGAATAGGTTCTAATGCTTGTTCTCACTTTTAGGCAAAAAACAATAACTGAATTAAATCACATAACACAACAATCACAAAAATTCATACAACACAGATTGCACATAATTTTATAGTGGTTCCCCAAGGTCTGGGTACATCCACTTTCCCCCTTCACCTATCTAGCAGTGTGCTAGATTCGGCCAAACTTCCTCTTTAACTCAGATCAGCAGATCCTACAGCTCAGAACCTGGAAAGGTTCCTACAACTCAGAACCCAGAATGGTTCCTACAACTCAGGCTCAACAGCCCTACCTCAGCCTTGACCCAAGGCCTACAACTCAGAGAAAAACTTTCTCCTACACTCAGGCAACAGCCCTACCACTCAGAGATCAACTCTCCTACACTCAGCCTTTATAATATAGGCTTACAACTCAGATCTATATTGATAGACCCTACAGAAAATTAGAAAAGAGTTTGTATTATCTTGCCTTTGATGAGAGAGAAAAGGACAAGACAGTTCTTGATCAGCTGATGAATGAAATCAACTGAATCTGAGCTTTCTTCAAAGCTTCTTGAATCTGAACTTAGCTGAGTTGATTTCCCAAACAGCTTCTTAAGAAACTAGTGATGGCTTCCTTCTTCTTCTTCAAGTGGCTGGATCCCTCTCTATCCAACACCTTTGATGATACTTCTGAATTCTTGATAGAACACTTCTTAGACAGATCCTGAGATCGTCTTCTTAGATCTTCTGATGAAGATCTTCTTCCGAGCCTTGCACTTTCTTGATTTGATTCTTCAATCAGTTTGTATGTTTGTTGCTCTCAAAATAAAATCCTTTATATCGCTTTCTGAATCTATCTATTTATAGACCTTCTTCATGGTAACCAGCTGATCCGGTTTCTAACTGTCTTCTGACAAGTCTGACAACTTCAGTTAACCTGTTGCAACCCACAGCTGTCAAATCTTCAAACAGATCCTGTGCCTTTGTCTTGGACATCAAAGTGTCGAGACTGACTGTCAGAAAGTGTCGAGACCAACTGTCTATATGTGTCGACACAAGTAACTTAGGTGTCGACACAGCCTTTGATGATGTCGACTGGTTTGCCTTTAAGTCGACTCAGCTTCTTCAGAACTTAATCTTGAGAATGAGTCGACACTGAATATTTGTGTCGACTCAAGCACTTCATCATTCTTTAGAAAATGACTTGGTCTAGATATTGCAGTGTGTCGACACAAGTCCTGTGTGTCGACATAGTTGTTGAAGATTCAGAACATACTATGTGTCGACACTGCCTTCAGGTGTCGACACAGCAATTATCGACTCTGCCAAAATGTGTCGACTCAGTCTTCTGGTGTCGACTCAAGTATTATCGACTTCTGCCTCTGTGTGTCGACTCTGCCTCAATGTGTCGACACAGTTGAAATCGACTATACTCCTATGAGTCGACACTGCTTCCCAGTGTCGACATAGTTGAGATCGACTATACTTCTGTGAGTCGACACTGCTTCCCAATGTCGACATAAATGTGGTCGACTATCTTTTTCTGTGTCGACACAGCCTTCTTCAAGTGTCGACACAATTATTCTGAAGTGTCGACATAGCTTTTTCTGGTGTCGACACATGGACTTAGAATAATTTCCTGTACTTTTAGTACTTTCTTAATCTGCACATGTCAACTCAAAATAACATCAAATACACCTTGATGTATATCATAAAGCTAAGTTAGGCTTCTTCAAATCAGGTATACATTTTCCAATGTACCCAACAGGAAAATTCCTATAAATAGGGGTTTTCGGTTTGGTCACGCCCGCATGTAATGCTTATGATAGGGGGCGTGACAAGCACAGGTCAAAGAGGGAAGGAATCCGAGGTGGCCCGCCTCGAATTCGCGGGTCACGCCCCAGAGTCACGCCCGTGACTCTGGGCATGTAACTGGTTTCCTAGGGAGGCGCGCGGGAATCCGAGGCACTGGCCTCATATTCCACTATCACGCCCCAGGGTCACGCCCGTGAATCTGGGGCATGTTGGCCAAAGTTTAACATGCCGTAGGGAATCCGAGGCAGACCTAGTGAACGCCTCGGATACCCGCGACATGGGTATGACACGCCCGTGACCATCAAGGTCACGCCCGTGTCATGTCCGTAAGACTAACGAAAACATGCTGCGGACGAAACCATCGCGAGTTTCGTAAAACAGGCAAGTCACGCCTCTGACACGCCCGTGACCCAAAGGTCACGCCCGTGACCCAAAGGTCACGCCCGTGACAGGGGCGTGTACGAGAAATAAAAACAGATTTTTTTTTGGTTTTGTTATATTTTTTTTTTGTTTTTGTTGTTCTTTGTTTTTTTGTTTGTTTTTTTTAAAAGATTCAAAGAAACTAGAATAAAATATTAAGTTACCGATTTGAAGAAACACATAGACTTGATGTTCATCCCCGACCGATCGTCATGCATCGATGTCCTTCAAACCTGTAACAACTCATAAAGAAAATTTAAAATAAAAAGAAAGGATAACCATGGGATGCTTCCCACGAGCGCTTTGTTTATGGTCGTTGAGCTCGACCATAGTGATGCGCACTATGTTATGGGTTTGACAACATTATGTTGTCTAATTGGGTGTTGATATTATCACCGGGAATAAATAATTTTAGCCGGTGCCCATTCACTTTAAAATCGCCTCCTTCCGGGTGCGAAATAAACACCGTCCCGTAGGGCCAAACTTCCTTCACGACAAAGGGGCCGGACCAACGAGACTTAAGCTTACCCGGAAATAGATGCAAACGCGAGTTATAAAGCAAGACTTGGTCTCCTGGTTGGAAGTCCTTGGGGTGCTTAATTTTGTTATCATGATAAAATTTGGTGCGCTCCTTGTAGAGTTTATTATTCTCATAAGTTAGGGAGCGCCACTCATCGAGCTCATTAAGTTGGAATTTATGAAGCTCGGAGAACAAATTTTCATCAAGATTAAAAATTTAAGTGCCCAAAAGGCACAATGTTCAAGCTCTACCGGTAAATGACATGCTTTCCCAAAGACCAATCAATACGGCGTACAACCGATAGCGGTCTTGTATGCGGTCCGATAAGCCCATAGAGCATCATCAAGCTTGACTGACCAATCCTTTCTACTAGTAGAAACCATTTTTTCTAGTATACATTTGATTTCACGGTTAACTACTTCTACCTGGCCACTTGTTTGAGGGTGATAGGGGGTGGCTAACCTATATATAACGCCGTATTTAGATAAAATCTTAGCGAATTGTGCGTTACAAAAGTGGGTGCCCCTACCACTAGCTATTTCCCGCGATGCTCCAAATCATGAAAATAGTTTTTTAAGAAATCGGGTCACGACTCGGGCGTCATTAGTGGGAAGGGCTTGCGCTTCCGCCCACCGTGACACGTAGTCGACCGCTACCAAAATATATTTATTTCCATAGGATGTTGGTAGCGGTCCAACAAAGTCGATCCCCCATAAATAAAAAACTTCTATTTCTAAAAAGGAATTTAAGGGCATTTCATCACGATGTGAAATATTACCTGAGCGTTGGCATTGTTCACAATGACTTACATGGGCGTGAGCATCCTTGAAAATGCTTGGCCAATAGAAGCCTTCTTCAAGTACTTTCCGAGCCGTCCGATTAGCCTTAAAGTGCCCACCGGCGGGTCCCTCATGGCAATGCTTTAGAATTTGAGCACCTTCCTCATGAGAAACACACCTCCACACTACTTAGTCCGCGCAAACACGAAAAAGAAAGGGATCCTCCCAAAAATAATTTTTCAAATCAGAAAAGAATTTCTTCTTTTCTTGATAAGAAAAACCATTCGGAAGGAATCTCGCAACAAGATAATTTGTGAAATCGGCGAACCAAGGAGTGAGGAGAGTAATTACCTTATGAATGGCGAAAAGGCACTCCTCGGGGAAAGTGTCATCAATGTCCTCCTCTATGAGCTCCCACGAATTGGGGTTCTCCAACCGCGAAAGATGATCAGCCGCCAAGTTCTCCGCTCCTCTCTTGTCACGAATCTCCAAGTCAAATTCTTGGAGGAGTAAGATCCACCTAATCAATCGCGGCCTTGCATTTATTTTTGTTAGTAAATATATCAAAGCCGAATGATCGATAAAAACAATAATCTTGGACAAGGTTAGGTAAGAGCGAAATTTATCAAATGCGAATATAATAGCTAATAATTCTTTTTTGGTGGTAGTATATTTTTTTTGTGCGGCGGTTAGTGTTTTGCTCGCATAATAAATAAGTTGAAAATTTTTATTTATGCGTTGTCCTAAAACCGCACCTACTACAAAACTACTAACATCGCACATTATCTCAAATGGAAGTTCTCAATTGGGAGCGATCATGATATGAGCGTTAATTAATTTTTCTTTAATAAGAGAAAAAGCACACAAACAATTTTCATCAGCAATAAACGGCACATATTTTTTTAATAAGTGTGTAAGGGGCTTAGTTATTCTAGAAAAATCCTTGATAAACCGGCGATAGAAACCGGCATGCCCCAAAAAACTACGAACGACCTTAACATTTGAGGGGGGAGGTAGCTTTTCTATAGTTTCAATTTTAGCTTTATCTACCTCTATGCCCTTGCTAGAAATTTTGTGGCCTAAGACCAAACCTTCCCGTACCATAAAATCGCACTTCTCCCAGTTTAAAACTAGGTTCGTGTCCTCACATCTTTGGAGTACACGAGAAAGGTTTGTTAAACATAAATCAAACGAATCTCCAAAAATAGAGAAATCATCCATGAAGACCTCCATGATATCCTCCACTAATTCGTCAAAGATCGCTAGCATACACCTTTGGAAGGTTGCCGACGCATTGTATAAACCAAAAGGCATTCTTCGATAGGCGAAGGTGCCATACAGACAAGTGAAGGTAGTTTTCTCTTGGTCTTCGATCGCGATTGGGATTTGGAAATATCCTGAAAGACCGTCAAGAAAACAATAAAAAGAGTGCCCGGATAACCGTTCAAGGATTTGGTCAATGAACGACAAAGGAAAATGATCCTTACGAATTGCATCATTTAATTTATGATAGTCGATGCACACCAGCCATCCGGTAACGGTTCGAGTAGGGATTAATTCATTTTTATCGTTAGGCACTACCGTCAACCCTCTTTTCTTGGGCACCACTTGGACCGGACTCACCCAAGAGCTATCCGAAATCAGATAGATGATGCTCACATCTAATAATTTTATTACCTCGACCTTGACTACCTCCTTCATGTTAGAATTTAGCCGGCGTTGAGGTTGAATGGTTTTATGAGCGTGTTCTTCCAATAAAATTTTATGCGTGCAAAAGGAGGGATTAATACCTCTCAAATCCGTGATCTTCCACGCAATTGCGTGGCGATGACGTTTTAAAATATTAGATAATTTAATTTTTTCATCATCGGTCAAGTAGGCCGACACAATAACCGAAAGTTTAGAATCCTCCGCTAAAAATAAATACTCTAAATGACCAGGCAATTGTTTTAGTTCAAGTGTGGGAGGTTCATCATAAGAAGTTTTTAAACGATCATTACCGACTTCCAAAATTTCAAAAATAGGTGCGCGAGTGATCGAATTTTTATCACTATGTTCATGAACAATTAAATCTAAATTTTCAACATCGGTATCATGATCAATAGATGATAAAGCAAGTTCAGAAAAAGGAGAGGAGTCTTCTTCGGGAGAAGCCTCCAAGTAATAACACGAGTCGTCATTTGCGAGCGAATTTTTCATAGACGAGTCAATAGTAAATGTAACTTCTTCATCTCCGACTCTAAGGAGAAGTTTACTGTTACTAACGTCTATAATTGCGCGCGAGGTGGCAAGAAAAGGGAGATCGAGAATGAGTGGTACCTCGGTGTCCTTTTCGATGTCAAAGATGACGAAATCTACCGGAAAGATAATTTGTCAACTTTAACAAGTACATCCTCAATGATCCCCATAGGGAGCTTGACAGACCGATCCGCCAATTGAATGCACAATCTTGTGGGCTTAGGTTCTTCTAAGCCCAATTTCTTCACTAAAGAATAAGACATTAAATTAATTGAGGCGCCTAGATCAGCTAACACACGTTTTACTAATAAATCACCAAACAAACAAGGAATAGAGAAACTACCCGGATCGAGTAATTTCTTAGGTAATTTATTAAGTAAAACTGCCAAACACTCCGTGTTCAACTGAACAGTGGAGATATCCTCAAGTTTCTTTTTATTGGATAAAAGATCCTTGAGGTACTTGGCATATTTCAGTATTTGTGCTATTATTTCGCAAAAACAGTAAGTTTATTTGAATTTGTCTAAACATATCTAAATATTTACCGTGGTGCTCATCCACCCGGTCTTTTAGCATTCTAGAAGGATAGGGAAGAGGTGGTTGATAAGCTTTTGGTTTATTAGAAATAGAAGGCTTAGGAGGAGGAAAAGGTGAAGAAATTGTTACCTCCGTATCAACTGGAATTGGAGAAGTGGTTACCTCCTTCCCGCTTCATAGAGTGATGGCTTTAGCTTGGTCCCTTGGGTTGGGCTCCTTATTGCCCGGTAGCGCTCCTTATTGACGATCGGAGAGCATTTTAGCGATTTGCCCAATTTGTGTCTCCAAATTACGAAGAGATCCGGTGAGATTCCGGATGTTGGCATCATTTGTAGTTGTATATTTGGTGAACAACTCCTCAAGATTTGGAGCTTTTGGAGCTTGTAGTAGAAAATAACCGGGAGGAATGGTGTTAGGTGGGCGAACCGCATTCCCTGGATTACTCCAAGAGAAGTTGGGGTGATTCCTTATACACGGGTGATAGGTATTACCAAAATTATTACTCAGATTATAAGATGGACGATTCAGATTACCCATGTAATCCACCTACTCGGAATGGTGTAGACGAGGAAGCAGTCATCTCGTTCATCTGTTTTTGTAGTTTCTCAACCTGGAGAGATAAACTAGAAACCGTATCTATTTCGTACATCCCGGCTGGTTTAGGTGGACGAGACCGAGGTGTACTCCACTGATACGTATTTATGTTCATACCTTCTATAAGTTCTTGGGTGTCCGCTGGTGTCTTGTTATTTAACGTTCCACCGGTAGCGACATCAATATGTTTTCTCGTTTGTTGATTGAGGCCATTATAAAAGGTTTGCACTTGTAACCAATCGGGGATTGCATGATGCGGACAACGACGAAGCAATTCCTTAAATCGCTCCCAAGTATCATATAACATTTCCGTATCAACTTGGGAGAAATAAGTAATATTATTGCGCAATTTGGCCGTCTTAGCGGGCGGAAAATATTTCGTGAGAAATTTTTCCTTCATCTCGGCCTAAGTAGTAATGGAGCCTCTTGGGAGAGAACTCAACCACTGCTTAGCCTTGCTGCGCAAAGAAAAAGGAAAAAGTCTTAGCAGAATGACATCATCAGAAACCCCGTTGATTTTAAAAGTATCGCATATTTCTAAAAAGTTAGAAATATGCGCATTTGAGTCCTCATCTTGAAGCCCATCAAATCGTACTGATTGCTGTACCATTTGAATGATGCTTGACTTTAATTCAAAGTTATTTTTCGCAATAACGGGTCGAGCAATACTTGATTGCGCATCATACAAATTTGGCCGGGCATAGTAGGACATAGTCCTTTCTTCGGGCATATTTGGATTTTAATTACCTAAATTAAAAGAAAATTGAGAAGAAGGGGAGGCGGAGGAAGAAGAAGAAGACGAAGATGTAGAAGAAGAAAAATTGTTACCTATGGATTCCTCAACCAAATCTGGAGAATTGAGGTCACGGAGTCTTAGGCGTCACCGTAAGCTTTGCTCGATCTCCGGATCCAAGTCAAATAGATTTGACGGATTCCCTCGGGTCATACACCAAAATAAAATGAAAGATAAAAGTTTTAAGATTAAAAATTTATAAAATAAAATTTCTCGGACTTCCCAAGGGCTATCCAGCGACGGGTTCGTAAGGTACTAGGTGGTATTGCGGGATGAAAACCCGGCACGGCCCTTTCGCAAGAAATTTTAATTATAAAAAATTAAAGTTACAACTTTTAAAGAAAACAAACAAAATAAAAAAAAAGGATAAAATTAATAGATTCTTGCTTTCAAAATATCGTCAAAGAAAAGTCCCCGGCAATGGCGCCAAAAAACTTGATGAATATTTTCTCCACGCTAACACGTGTTTCCAATTGATGATGCAAGTGTACCTATCGTTCGGAGTATAGAATCAAGTGTCGTATATCGACTCGGGGCTTGTCGAGTAATTGTACTCACAAGAAAGAGTTATTATCTTATCGGACAGAAAAGTTGTTGGTTTTTATTTAAAACGGAAAAGGAAGAACTAAACGTTATACTAAGAAAGAGAAATTCGATGATGGGGAAGCTAGCACTTGATCTAGAATCCCCTTGGGATAAAATAAACCTTCTTGAAAAATAAAGAAATGCGAGTTCTTAAATTGCTCGCTCGACCGTGGAGGTTCCTAAAGTATAAAAGCATCTCTCTCGAGCTCATGCTTTTGACTAACCTTAGGTTGATCGATTAAGACCTCTCGGCTAGTCGAAACCCCTAAGCTTGCTATAGGAGGTGAATCACGCTATTGGATTTGACTCCAATCCGGAGGATTTATGTCTTCCTCTCTCGAGGGGTGCATGCAACTCTTTTTATCCTTTAGTGATCTCCTCGTATCTGTAACCTCTCAATCATTTAGGATACAAATCTTAGATCGAAAATCATATCCATGAAATATGAATCCGACAAAATATAATTCAAAGATAAATCATAAGAGAACAAGATTAAGAACAAGACATTTTTGAAAAAGATGAAAAATTTATTTTATTCCAAGCTTCATCGTGATCAAGTGCTAAATGAAAATTAGCTACTCATCATTAGGGAAATACACGCTAAGGTAGTGAAAGACATGATGAAAATAAAGTGCAACTTGAATTGAAACTTAAAACAAAACTATGCTAAGAAATGAAAAATACAGCAAAATAAAACAGTAAACTATAATACTCCAACTCCCAAAATTCCACCCCCTGAGCATCTGAAGCTGTCTGGAATTTATAGAAAAATTCGCTGGTTGGTCACGCCCGTGACCTAGGGACGCCAGGCTCAGAAGCGTCATCTTGAAGCCCCGGGAACATTGGAGGAGGAAAATGCCAAATCTGTTAACTGGCGGGTCATGCCCCTAGGTCACGCCCGTGACCTAGGGCGTGTGAGATCTGTTTCTGGAAAACGGCAGGAATCTGAAAACGGCAGGAGTAAACTGCTCTTGATGGAGGCGTCACTCCCCCTGGTCACGCCCGTGACCAGGGGCGTGTCTAGTTGCAATGGCATACTGACGGCAATGGCACGAACGACTGGTTAATTGGCTGAAAACGCACCGGACACGCCCTAAGTCACGCCCGTTCCCAGGGCGTGTCAATTTAATCTGACGTGGCAGCGGCTTAACGGTTCTTCCATGGCTAGCACGCCTCGTGTAAGGATTACACGGGCGTGCGACAATGCAACACGGGCGTGTCTGTAGCCGATCGACGATCTTTGGTCGCGGGTCGATGATTTGCATTGACATGCTTTGCTCGTGTGTTTCACGCCTCTGGTCACGCCCATAGAGGGCGTGTCTAGGCAAAAAAAAGAAAATCCAATTTTGCTCCAAAAATTCTACAGTTTAGTCCTGCAAGATTGAAAATAATTTTATTAAAATAAATAGCTATAAAATATAAAAAGTAGCTAATTTTGAACTTTAAATTATAAAATTGATATATTAAATCTAACTATTAATAGAAAATATTAAATGAAAAATAACAATAATTAGAGTTATCATATATGCAGAAACAAGTTAGATGAAAATGATGTTATAATTAAGAATAAAGCTAGAATGGTTGCAAAAGGATATATAGAAGAAGAAAGTATTGACTTTGATAAAACCTTTGCACCTGTAGCTAGACTTGAAGCTATAAGACTATTCCTTGTATATGCTACCTACAAAGGATTTAAGGTCTACCAAATGGATATGAAGTCAGCCTTCCTGAATGATGACCTAAAAGAAGAGGTCTATGTTGAGCAACCATCAAGTTTTATCACCTGAACTTTTCTTAATCATGTATTTCATTTAAGAAAAGATTTATATTGGTTAAAATAAGCCCTAAGGGCTTGGTATAAAACCCTATCTAACTTTCTCATTGAGAATAAATTCTCAAGGGGAAAGATAGAGATCCCTTTATTCCTAAGGGTAGTTGAGGGTAAGATTATCCTAGTTCAAATTTATGTTGATCACATAATATTTGGGTATACTGATGATTGCCTATATAAAAAGTTTGTTAAATTTATGTAAGGGCAATTTGATATGAGAAGTATGGGTGAACTCAATTATTTCTTGGGCCTCCAAGTAAAGCAATATGAGGATAGACTATTCATCTCTCAGTCCAAGTTCACCAAGGAGTTAATTAAGAAATTTGGGATAGAGAGTGCCCCACTATGAAAACTCTTATGAGGTCAAGTATGTCACTAGACAAGGATGAGAGTGGCAAGCCAGTTGATGAAACCTTGTATAGGTGCATAATTGGCTTCCTCCTGTATTTGATTGCTAGTAGACTAGAAATTATGTTTGCTACTATGCTTGATCTAGGTACCAGGCATGCCCTAAAGAATCTCACTACTCAACTACAAAGTGTATTTTGAGATATCTCAAGGGTACACCAAATTTTGGCCTATGGTACCATAGGAATGATGATTTTGAACTAATAGGACATTCAGATGCAGATTTTGCATGTTGAAAAGAAGATAGAAAGAGCACATCTGGTACTTGCCAGTTTCAAGGGAGAAGGCTAGTATCTTGGAGCAGTAAAAAGTAACTAAGTGTAGCAATTTCCACTATAGAATCTGAATACATCTCAGTAGGGAGTTATTGTGCACAACTCCTGTGGATCCAGCATCAACTTCAAGACTATAACATTCAACTAAGTAAAACCCCAATATTTTGTGTATTATCTTGTGCTATTTCAATATCAAAGAATTCTGTGTCACACAACAAGACTAAGCATATTGAAATAAGATATCACTTCATAAGAGAGCATGTTGAGAAAGAAGACATCTGCCTTGAGTTTGTCCCCACAGACAGACAAGTGACTGATATCTTTACTAAGCCTCTTGATGATGCCAAGTTTAATTTTTTCAAGTTTGAATTAAGAATGTTAAACATGAGTTGATCAGAAAAATTTAAATATAATAGCCACTCTTCGAATTGAAAATAGAAATCTCAATATGTGCTTTTGGGGGGACTAACCATTTTGTAGGAGAAATTAGAGAAAAAGGGTCAGTTGACTTGGTGTCAAAAAACAACTTTTGGCATTGAGTGAGAAGTCCTGGCATCGAGTGTAAATCTTTGGCGTCGAATAGATTCGACACTAATGTTTTGACCGGTCAGAAAACTTCAAAATAATCAGATTAAATCAAGGCCATCGAACAAAATTATCAATCACACCAAAGTACGCGCCTCTTCACCTTCTCGAGTAGAGTAGGCTATACATAGAACATCTGCTTAGAATAAAATCTACACTCTCATTGCCCTTTTTAAAATTCCGCGTCCCGGACCCTAAATTTCTCGCACCATCCTCTACTCCTTGTTCAATTTCTCTGAATAAATGCCTCCCAAGGGTATTGACTTCCTATTTGAGGGATGTGAACTTATTTGCAATGAATTCAAAGACGCTCCTAAAGAGATTCAAACTGTTATACATCTTCTGTCAGCCGCTGAACTGGAATTTCTATTATCAGAACCCGCTGCCATCTGGAAAAGGGAGGTACTAAAGTTGTTTGTGAATGCTAAAGTGGACCTATCCTCCAACAAAATCAAGACCTCCATATATGGAGATATTGGGCTTAACAATTTTCTGGAAGTCCATTCTAGATCATGAAACTAGGATTGAATAAGTATGAGGGTGACAGGGTCTATACCTCTAGTTCTATCCAGATGTAAGGGATGAAGGGACATGAAAACACTGATACATTGGTCACAATGGCTTTTGAGTTTTAAACTCTAATTGCTTGGGGAGCAATATTGCATTGCTGAATGCCGCTCGTTGTTTGCAAAGTTTTTGTTTGATACTTTCAAGATCAAGTGGGAGACTGTTGGTGTTACCATTGTGATCTGGAAGTGATCAAACATATTGTCTCACTGCCAACGTAGCATGAGCCTATCAGGGTCGTATATAAGAGCATTTGAAGAATTTGGAAGAATGGATTATGTTGGTCATACTCATGTGATGAGTGAAGGACCAAGCACTGGAAAGAGTCGAGTGTGTTGAGACAAAGCACATCCAGACATTGAGTGCATCGAGACCATTCGATGATTCGTCGAGTCAAATATTGATTTGTCGAGTCAGGCATTGAGTGCGTTGAGTCTACTCGATGCTTCATCGAATCAAATGTTGATTCATCGAGATGTTGAGAGCATCGAGACCACTCGATGATTCATCGAGTCAATTGATGATTCGTCGAATGATGACATTGAGTACATCGAGACCATTCGACGCCTTCATCGAGTCAAATATTGACTTGCTAAAATAGGCGTTGAGAGCATCGAGTTCACTCGACGATTCGTCGAGTCAAGTGTTGATTCGATGAGTCTGGCACTGAGTGCGTTGAGTCCACTCGACGCTTCATCGAGTCAAATGTTGATTCGTCGAGTTAGGCATTGAGCGCACTCGACTCTTTGTCGAGTCAAATGTTGATTCGTCGAATATCGACGTGAATACTCGACAAATGCCCTTTATGACTTCTTCTGTTATTAGTTTGCTTAGAAATTCCTTGGAGGAGGTTAACTTCTTATCCATGTAGTTTACACCAGTTGTGATGTGATTCTTTACTCCCAATATATGATCATCTAAGAGTTAGGTGCAAGTATCCATTCTTCTTTCAATAAATTTTTTGTGCTCTTCCATTTTACCTTTTGTTACAATATTAACCATCTCCATGTTTTGAGTGGTGAGGCATTGGTTTTGGATGATATCTGCTTGTACCTTTTGAATTTGATCAAGTTGATGTGCATTGTAGTCTACAGTAGGAGCAACTCTCATGAAAAATTTATCTGTGTTCACTTTCAACAAGTTGACTTCAAATCTGATGGAAGAAATCTCAATAGTTAGATCCTTCATTAGGTCTTTGATAGAGTCATCCATACACATCTCTATTTTTCTTCTTTGCTCATCAAATAGCCCTCTTAGCTGTGATGGAAAGGAGGTGGGAAATGCATCATGCATTTGAGCAGATACT
The DNA here is from genome assembly GCA_039513925.1 of Platanthera zijinensis. Classification (NCBI taxonomy): domain Eukaryota; kingdom Viridiplantae; phylum Streptophyta; class Magnoliopsida; order Asparagales; family Orchidaceae; genus Platanthera; species Platanthera zijinensis. The sequence continues at coordinate 254,473,869 of CM077078.1, read as the reverse complement.
GGAGAGTTAATCTCTTCATTTCTCTTCCTTATATCTCTCCCTATTTGAGAATCACCCACTTCATATTCAGAGGAGTGATCATGATGTTCATCAGCATAGATGGACTCCTCCTTCTCATGATCCTCATCAGGGGACATGACATCATCTCCTTTGTTCTCTTTTTCAGATTCTTCTACTCTAGATTCAGCTTCTTGAGTAGAGAGCTCATGGTGAGTCTCCCCCTTAACAATAAAACTAACTATTTTTCTCTCCCCCTTAACAGGTTCACCCTCTTCTAGGGTTTCCCCTTCAATATCAACACTAATCCTGTCCGCATCAGTTGATATGACATCTTCAACATGTTCTATAACTATGTCCCCTTCAAAGGCAGTAGAGACACTTCCTTAGTAACATTCTTTGTAGTAAGGTCAGATGAGATTGATACTTAAGCACTCACATGTCTTCTCTTTGAATCACCTGAACTAGACAACTGAGTGTCTACAGGCCCACTGCTGGAGCTTTCTTCTGCAACTGACTCAGTTTTCCTTTTTCTTCTCTTTTCTAACAGAGAGGGTGTTTGGTCAGCACCCTATCCCATCTATCAAGAATCTTTATGTTAATTTTCCTCATATGGTGAATATTTGCACCCAACCTCATGTTAAACATCTCTAGTACAAATTTGAGGAGGAACAGAGACAAAATCCTTCCCATATTAGGCATAGGAATGCTCTAAATCACCTTTTTAAACACTACCTTGCCCAAATTGGTCTTCTTGGAAAGAATCATTCTAACCATTAACTCAAAGATCTTTTTAGAGATTTTATCATGAGAACAAATCTTGCTTAGTAGAGCTTTTCTAATGACCACACCATTTGAAGACTGCTTTCAAATGGTGTGGTCTTTCTAATGATACCCGTGGCACCTTGAAAAGGAAAGACATTAATGCAACACCTGTCATATAGGAGGACAAATCCCATCTTTGCTCACACGTAAACACCCAAATGATTCGTAACATATCCAATAACCACTTTTATCATCCAACTTTCTCAAGACTGGACTTTTGATAGCATCAAAACACGCTCTTCCTCACTCTATAAATGTTATGACTTCAGGTCAAAGGACTACAAAGACCATTACCACTTGATCCATACTTGTGACACGTTCATATAACTATCCACAAAGTATTCTCATGGTGGGTCTGTCCAGTACAACTTGTTCACTAAAAAGTACCCATGTGATGACTTGATATCATAATATCATGACCTGTTAGAATTGGTCATTAATCAACGCACATGCTGTAAGATCCTGTCTCCTCATCCCGAGGCTAACCCGGATCTTATGCCCAGAACCGCCGCCTTACGGTGACACTAACGCACAGGTTAGTCGTCACCGCAAGACGCCGATTCTGCCGGCTAGAACGATCATAACCTATCGGCCAATATGAGAATAAAGGCATAATATCAGAGTAAACGCAGAAAAGTCCACAGCCACAGCACATATATATATTAAAAGAGAATGAAAAGTCAGTCCACAATGAGTACAACAAATGTAAGTAAATAGGGCTTATGCCCAGTACATCATGATCACTCTCACTCTCACATACAGCAGCGGAAAAGCTAAAACTCTCTCACATCACACCTGTAGACGTGCTCCGGTAGTAGTAGCTGGTATCTGCCCCTCAAGTCCTGCCTCCTCGACGTGCTGGTCCACCTCCTCGAGCTCCTAAAATAGTAAGGTCACCGACCATTAGTCAAAAAGACTAAGTCGTATCCTTAACACCTCCTCCTGCAACTCCTAGGCACCGTGCAGGAGGACGAAGTGGAGGACAAACAAGGGGTGACAAAGGCGGAGCAGGTGACAGGAAACTAAGCAGAATATGTAATCAAGTAAATAATGAAAAATAACCTTCACTTATGCGGGTACGCATAAGCAAGGGGTCTTCTGCAGGGCTCCCATTGTATAAAATATCCCATACCATTTTATACAATGGGGTGTCAGGTGTCACAAGCATATATATATAAAAGAAAGTAACCTCAACCTATAAACATGCCCACTCAAGCTTATAGGCTAAGGGATCGTATAGCAGGTCCTAATGTATAAGCGTCCCATACCACTTATACATTAGGTGTCTTAAGTTGTTATGAAGGTTAATGTTATGCGACTATATGGTGGGTATGATATGAACATGCAGTGCAACACACACACACGACTCCGTGATCACAGACCTTTAGTTCCCACTTTTCGAGAGCTAGCATCACTCTCAGGTACCACCGTTGTGGCTACGGCAGCAGCGGAACGGGCGCTTCCGCCTTCTAGGCGGGTATACACACTACCAGGCCTAGACCTCTCTTGTACGCCTCTGTACACCGACAAGTGCACTCTAGAGCCTCTGCGTACCACTTTGTTGACTACCTGTCAGTCTTGTTGGGCCGGGTGCGCGTCATTAGGAAAAGTCCTCCAGACTCCAGTGTAAACAACCTACTGGTCCTTCTAACCCTCGCACCCGCCTGGTCCACCGTACTGCCGTCGGTGTGACGACCGGCCAGTACCGCATGGCCCGCCACTAGTATATGCACATGCAAGTATTATATACATATCGAGCCTCCAGCTCCAAGGACTATCCAGTCCCAAAACTCTCCAACCCGTCACGGGTGAGTATGTGCTACAAAACCTCCAACCCTGCCTGGGTGAGTGTATATGAAAGCCAATCTCATCCTCCAACTCTGCATGGGTGAGCAAGTAGTCAAAAGACTCCAAGTCCCTCCAACCCGGCACGAGTGAGCACATGTCCAGTTCACCTAACCCAATAGACTACTCTTGTCTACAGTTTATCATACTTAGAATCTTAAGGTTAATCCCAAGACTGCCCAAGGTATTCCCGGTGAAGGGCTCTCAGGGGCACTAGGAGCTACGATGGGCTGAATCCCAAAGCTCCCTTTCTCAAGGATATTTACTTTAGTTGATGTCTACCCAGAACCCCTTTTTCTCTCTCCTGTTACATAGAGTGACCTAGTGATTTAAGGTATGGATTAAGGAGTGACGGTCCTCCGTCAACTCTACCTAGGTAAGACTAATATTGCACTGTTACTCTCGTCTCTAGAATGCATCTGCCACCCAGGGTTATACTTCCGAACTTAGATTCTAACTCAGTTGTTGATTCATCCCCTGGCGGCCTATAGTCTAGCCTACTTTTACTATGCGCACCCCATGACCTAACACCACCCTGAAATTGAACTTCTAAATTCTTGGTCCAACTGACTCCAAACATTTATCCTAGGGTGGTATGGACTAATAAAATGAGTGTGTTGATTTTCATAATTTTCCTAGGCCATTAAGGCCTTTAATTAAATCTTTTAGAATTATTCCCTAGGTCATTTTACACATGAAGTATCATCAATTAAAATCTTCTGACCTATGGGAATTTTCCTGAGTTGCATATGAGTAAAATATTACTGCCTACAAGATTTCATAATTTTCCTTTTAATATATCTATTTATCCCTTAATTAATAAAATTTCTACACAAGTGTCATTTTACAAATGAAGTACAAGAATTATATTTACCAAAATTCCAGGAAAATTACTAAGCATTCATATTACTATTTTATGACTAATGGCAGAGTTTCATTTATTTCCAAAGTGTAATGGTCTACCAAAATTCATTCCTAATTATTTACCAAAAATGTCATTATGCTAATAAATAATTTAACAGTGTACCCATAATTCTGATAAAATTCTACAAGACTAGTAAGACAGTCATGCAACTCTAGGATTAATTTCATAATTTTCCAACAAGTATTTATACCAAATCATAAATATTTGCAAAAAGGGTAGAATGGTAAATTCAAGGTATTTGCTCCAATAATTCTCAAACAGAGGTATAAAATTTTCCTATGTCAAATAAAACATCATTCTTTGACTTGACTGAATTTGGGAATTTTGCCTTGATCAAATTCTATTCCTACAATTTATTTTCCAAAAAGGCTTTTCTTTTGGAAATACCAAATAATAGGATTTTTAATCCCAAAAATTCCATAATAAATTCTAGGGGTGAACTTTACTCTAATTAATCCCTGGAATAAATTCCACAATTTTTGGATGCCTCAACTAGGCTAAATACACAAAATATCATTTCTTGCTAAATGCACACCAAGGTTATGCCTAGCCCACACATGCACATGGATTAACCCATCATGCAGGGGTCCAATTGCTCTGAAATTTCTACCAGACACCCACAATGCCCCTAAGGCCATGCCACCAAAATTTGGGGCCATTTGGGTGCATATAATTACAGTTATACCCTTAATTTACTTTTTGATATAATGGAAAAAACTATAGGAAAATTTCTTCCAAAAATTCCAAATTTTTGGCAGGGCCTATACATGCCCTAATTACACTCATGACCAAAATTTCAGGTCATGATGATACTTGGTTTGGCTTGGGCATCAATTTTAATTTCTGCCCTAGTTTAGGAGCAGTCCCAGCAAACAGCCCTACAGGACAAACTACTGGATCAAAACTTAAATTTAGGGTGGCAACTTAAAGTTAACACATCCACCTACAATTTTTATTCAGGGGTCAACCTATGGTGAGGTCTCTAGGTACCCTAAAATTGACATGCAAAGTGACTGCTAAAGTGTGACAAAAATCATCATTATTCTACATATAATAATATCAGGATTTAATAATAGGATTCAATCAGGCCGCACGATTTTTAAAGCAGATCGAATGACATCTGGGTCGTCTTCTCCATGCATGCATGCAGGGCCAACCCATGCAGGCGGGTTTTGCGGGGCCGTTCCCGGCCATCGCCGGCGGCGGGACCTCCGACCAAGTTCTTCCCCGGCCTCACGGTGGTCGGGGCTTGAGCTGGCCGGCGGCTGGGCGGCGGAGAGCGGCGGACGGCGGCGGCGCAACCAAGCCGAAACTCCAGAAAAACGCCATTTTTACAGGATTTTTCAAGCTTTTGAATCCTACTGTCGAGCTCGTTTGAGCTCGACGTCTAGCCTAGAAGATCTAGGATACTAGCACAGTAAGAGAGGAAGGGATACAGACCAACGGAGGCGGTTGTGGCTGAGGGTGGCGGCGGTTTCCCATGGCATGCAAATTCCGGCGAGCTCCTCCTCTGTTGGCCATGGCAGCAGCGGTCCCTCTCTTTCTCTCTATCTCTCTGGGGCAGGAATGAAATGGGAATGAGAGGGATAGGCTCGGTTTGGGCTGAGTTAAGAGGGGGAGGCGATTTCACCAAGGGAGGGGGGCGATTTCACCAAGGTGGGCTCGGTTGGGCTGGTTGAGCTGGCTGGTGGTTTGGGAGTGGGCCCCACTGCACTTGCTGGGTCAGTTAACCCCTAATGGGTCAGGTTCTAAGGTGGAGCTGGGTTGGTGAGAGGTGAGAAGGGGGAAGTTGGCTCACATACATGGAATGGGCTAGGTAGGCTCGGGTTTGGGCTTGGGCTTGACCCAAGGTTGCATGGTGGGTCCCCTCTCCTCCTAATACCCCTACATGGTCAGCCAACCCATTGTGGGTTGGTGGGATGAGCCCAAGTGGCCCAAAATAACTCCTTAACATTTTCTCTCTCCTATTCCTCCTCTTTTCTCTCTCCTAGGTAATTTCCCAAAATTACTATTGCATGCACCTATCTTTCTCTTCCCTAGGGGGGTATAGGGTCACTTTAGACCCACCTAATGAGTTTAAGTTGATTTGGGTGGACCCAACCCAGTGAATTGGGCTAGGGCACCATTTTCACTATTTAGGTCAAAGGTGTTGACTTGACTCATCATGGGTCAACTGGTTGACCCCATGGCCTACCTTAGGGTACACTTAGATTGTATTTAGGTTTAGGGCATCATGGTGGGGTCATGGTGTGGCTAGGGTTCCTGTTTAGGCTAGTTTGACCTAATTTGACTTTGGCCCCATGGTGGGCCCCACATGGCTACAACCCACTATCTAGGGTCAAACCTAGCTTATTACCCTAACACCCACCCCATGCCTAACCCAATCTAAGTTAAGGGGTCTGGAAGTAACATTGGGATGTTACAAATCCTATAAACAAAAGAAATAATTTCGTCCCCGAAATTTAAGTTTGGGTCTACGGGTTCCAATTGCAGAAACTTTTAAGGAACTCTTAAAAGATAACATAAAGAGTACCTGACGTAAATAGTTCCGGATGGCGCTCCAGCATCAGATCCCTAGGTTCCCAGGTGTGCTCCTCCCGTCCATGGTTGGACCACAACACCTTCACGAGTGGAACCTTCTTTTTCCTCAGCACTCGGACTGCTGAATCGTCGATCCGGACCGGCTCTAAACGAACTGATCGATCTAATGCTACTGGCCCGTCGGTAGTAGAAATATGCTGCTCAGGCCGAAGGAGTGCTCGTCACAGGGAGGAGACGAGAAAGACGTTGTGTAGAGTTCCCAACTCTATCGGTAGCTGCAGTCGGTAAGCCAAGGGGCTGATCCGCTCCAGGATTAAGTAAGGCCCCATATATCTCAAACTAAGCTTCTTGTGCCTCCGCACCCGGGAAACACCGTGCACCGGACGTATCTTCAAGAAAACTCTGTCCCCCCACCTGGAACTCCACCTTACGATGCCGCGTATCGTAATACTTCGCCTGCCTGCTCTGGGCCTCCAACATCCGATCTCTGACCAGACGTATCTGAGCCTCCGTGTCCTCGACATACTCTGAACTGTGAGCTCGTGCATCCTCATATTTTGGGCTACTCATATCGTGAGGACACGTTTCCAAGTCCTTCGATATTTCATAATCAAAATAATCTTTAACCACTCATTGGATTGTAGTCTTACGACCTATAATCATCAAGTAAATTAACAATTTCATAAGTAAGAATCTTTTTCCATTCTGATCCACCTAGGTTTTTACTTAATTCAACGTGAACTTACAGTCACCCCAAGATATCATATACATTAGATCAACATTACTATTGTATAGCAGTAAATCAACTTCCGAGATCCTAATGTGACGAAAAGATCATCATTTTATTTCTCCCAACTTCAAGACTCATCACATCTCTATCCAAGCAATTATATATGGTTCGTAGTGTGTTCACATTTCGAGCATACATCAAGTGATCATTATGGATATTGATGTTCGTACCAGCGACTCTCGATCACTTTTCACATATAGTCTAATCCATGAATTTATGAGCGTAACTTTTCAGGTATGGTGAGATCTGATACACCTTTCGTTTAGCAAAAAGGAAATCTTATTGAGCACCGATTACCTTTGTATATGCCTTTGATAGTCAAGATCTATATATCATTGTCATGAAATCTTCTATTGGTGATTACAATGTTACCACGTGTGTATCCTGGTTCTTAATGCTATCATGCTCAAGGGTCATATATATGTGTACAACCTTGACTCGTTCTATAACTGAAACATTTACTATTAATATGAACGTTGATAACGAGTTTTTGACCCTCAGTCGTTTTTAATGTTCAGTCTAACCCATAAATTATAAGTGCACATTTTCCAAAATTGAAGTACTTTGATTTCTTCATCGATCGAATCTTAATAAATGTCCATTTGTTCTCGAGTATTTCACCGTATCCGTGATAACAATCTAACATTGATTACTTTGTTGTCATGAATTTCCCTATGGTGATCATGATGTTATCAACATTCGTGTCTTGGTTCTTGATGTAACCGCAACCAAGAGATCATTCCTATGCATATGCTACAACTTATCATCGACCATATTCCAATTTGTTGAGTCGTTACCTTTGTAAATGTCATGCCTTGACAATTTTAACCCATTACGTGCTTGAAGTTTCAACTCGGTATGCTCTTAGTAATTCTCTTATACATGTTCATACGACCATCTTAATTGACAAGCATGGGTGAATATTCATCTAGAGTTATTATACTAATGAGGTTTGCTCAAGCATGTGTAAACTTAATCCTCAAAATTATTATGTCATGGTAGAGACTATCATATCTCTAAGTTCATGAGTTTTCATCACTCATATATTCCCAAAAGTACACACCTCGCATTATCTAACATAGGTAATGTTGAAACTTACTCGTTTTCCTTGTGCGCAAGATATGCTGGTATTGTTTTCTCACGATCAAGTCTTCTGAATTGTTATAACGTCGGTTCTAAAGATAATAATATATCCATAATCATGGGTTGATATCGAAATCCCGAACCCTTTGAGGGCGATTATTATTTCATCAAGTATTCTCATTTTGATTCCTGAGATCATCTGAGTCACCTCCACAAAATTATGCCTAGAGTATACATCTTCCAATCTAGTATGTTTCTTCACCTGATCTTATGCTTGCTGGGGTCACTATACTCTCCTTGTTATGGGTGTAATCGTTTAGATATTCCAACATTTCCACTTCATGGACTCTCAAATAACAGTTGAGATTTTATCTTGTCGTTACTTTGTCACAATCTGTATGTTTCCAATTGATGACCAGTGTACGTCACGTAGGCATGGGTGGTGGTGATCAGTCATCATGTTATGCTTCTTTCAAATTTAGATGATTCTTTCTTGATTCAAATTTTTCTAGGGTTATGGTGCACCCATTGTTGTAGACGTAATTATTCAGATATTTCGGATTCTCATTTCACATTGGTTTCCCTTACAGTACATTTGAGTCCCTTAACCATACGTAAATGATGTATACCATGTCTGTATTAAGGAAATCACGAGTGTTCATTAGACTACGATCTAAGTGGGTACTTACTTTCTTAAAAGTCGAAATTGGGGAAACTTCTTGAAGTCTTAACGGTCTTCCCTAGTTTCAAGGTTATATAGACGCATCACTAAGCCATTCTTTATATGTCTTTCAAGAAATTTAAACTTACTGTTCCCCTTATTCATTTACTCATATGGTCTTGGAGTAATTATGAGAGTGAAAAGCCATTCTCGAAACATTCTACTTTCCTCTTTCACTCGTGAATTTATTGTGTTCACAGCTTGTCGTTAGTAGTCTATGCTGCTTAAGATTAGGGTGAAGGTCTTTGAGAGTCCTAACCTTCCGGGGGGGGATTGATCATCATACTTATCATGTACATACAATTCTCATCTTTACTTGAGCGATCTTTAAATAATCCAAGTTTTTAGATCACTATGCTTGCGACACATTCTTAATGAGGAGGCTTAGGAAAAATCGAGTTATTATCAATAAGCCCTATAAACAAAAGGTTAAGCCCCCATATATTTTGGTTAAATTTTCCTTTGACTTTCACAATGCAGTCATCCTGTACATGACATAATCCTTAGAGCTAACAATCCTTGGCATGGTTTTCTACTTCAATTGATATGTTATCTATCTTAGGCCTTCAAGGTTTTCGTATGACAATCTGCTCAAGGTCAACATGTGACCAAACCAGGAAGTGTCTCTTCTAACATCTGAACTCTTATTCGACCTTTGATATTTATCATCGTGGTTGTCTTGACATAATCAAGTCATCGGTACTAGGATTAAGCTTACGAGTACCCTACTCATCCACTATAAAACTTATGCATCAAATTCTTCTCGAGGCGGTCCTTATCAGTTTGAGTAAGAATTGGTAATATCATTCGATGTGCGAAGTAGGGACATCGAGGTTGAGCCTTAAGCAGTGACTCTGGAATTAAGATCTTTCTTTAACCGATTTGGTTATCCTCGTACCATAACTAATCTACATCTGAAGTCGATCTTTGGCCTAAGGTACGACGCAAAATCCTCTTGGTAAGTCAAACTAAGGTGGTGTCCTAGTTGGATTGGCCTAACTCATTGCTTAAAATGGACTGTTTTATGTGGTTTTTTACACATGGGCACACCATTGCTTCCGCTGCATAGTTTGTCCGCAAACTAATGCTCGAGCGGGGTGTTCCAGTGCTGTGAACTTTATTCTCATATGATCGTTTGTTCAAGTGATACCAATTTGTAAGATCCTGTCTCCTCATCCCGAGGCTAACCCGGATCTTATGCCCAGAACCGCCGCCTTACGGTGACACTAACGCACGGGTTAGTCGTCACCGCAAGACGCCGATTCTGCCGGCTAGAACGATCATAACCTGTCGGCCAATATGAGAATAAAGGCATAATATCAGAGTAAACGCAGAAAAGTCCACAGCCACAGCACATATATATATCAAAAGAGAATGAAAAGTCAGTCCACAATGAGTACAACAAATGTAAGTAAATAGGGCTTATGCCCAGTACATCATGATCACTCTCACTCTCACATACAACAGCGGAAAAGCTAAAACTCTCTCACATCACACCTGTAGACGTGCTCCGGTAGTAGTAGCTGGTATCTGCCCCTCAAGTCCTGCCTCCTCGACGTGCTGGTCCACCTCCTCGAGCTCCTAAAATAGTAAGGTCACCGACCATTAGTCAAAAAGACTAAGTCGTATCCTCAACACCTCCTCCTGCAACTCCTAGGCACCGTGCGGGAGGATGAAGTGGAGGACAAACAAGGGGTGACAAAGGCGGAGCAGGTGACAGGAAACTAAGCAGTATATGTAATCAAGTAAATAATGAAAAATAACCTTCACTTATGCGGGTACGCATAAGCAAGGGGTCTTCTGCAGGGCTCCCATTGTATAAAATGTCCCATACCATTTTATACAATGGGGTGTCAGGTGTCACAAGCATATATATATAAAAGAAAGTAACCTCAACCTATAAACATGCCCACTCAAGCTTATAGGCTAAGGGATCGTATAGCAGGTCCTAATGTATAAGCGTCCCATACCACTTATACATTAGGTGTCTTAAGTTGTTATGAAGGTTAATGTTATGCGACTATATGGTGGGTATGATATGAACATGCAGTGCAACACACACACACGACTCCGTGATCACAGACCTTTAGTTCCCACTTTTCGAGAGCTAGCATCACTCTCAGGTACCACCGTTGTGGCTACGGCAGCAGCGGAACGGGCGCTTCCGCCTTCTAGGCGGGTATACACACTACCAGGCCTAGACCTCTCTTGTACGCCTCTATACACCGACAAGTGCACTCTAGAGCCTCTGCATACCACTTTGCTGACTACCTGTCAGTCTTGTTGGGCCGGGTGCGCGTCATTAGGAAAAGTCCTCCAGACTCCAGTGTAAACAACCTACTGGTCCTTCTAACCCTCGCACCCGCCTGGTCCACCGTACTGCCGTCGGTGTGACGACCGGCCAGTACCGCATGGCCCGCCACTAGTATATGCACATGCTAGTATTATATATATATCGAGCCTCCAGCTCCAAGGACTATCCAGTCCCAAAACTCTCCAACCCGTCACGGGTGAGTATGTGCTACAAAACCTCCAACCCTGCCTGGGTGAGTGTATATGAAAGCCAATCTCATCCTCCAACTCTGCATGGGTGAGCAAGTAGTCAAAAGACTCCAAGTCCCTCCAACCCGGCACGAGTGAGCACATGTCCAGTTCACCTAACCTAATAGACTACTCTTGTCTACAGTTTATCATACTTAGAATCTTAAGGTTAATCCCAAGACTGCCCAAGGTATTCCCGGTGAAGGGCTCTCAGGGGCACTAGGAGCTACGATGGGCTGAATCCCAAAGCTCCCTTTCTCAAGGATATTTACTTTAGTTGATGTCTACCCAGAACCCCTTTTTCTCTCTCCTGTTACACAGAGTGACCTAGTGATTTAAGGTATGGATTAAGGAGTGACGGTCCTCCGTCAACTCTACCTAGGCAAGACTAATATTGCACTGTTACTCTCATCTCTTGAATGCATCTGCCACCCAGGGTTATACTTCCGAACTTAGATTCTAACTCAGTTGTTGATTCATCCCCTGGCGGCCTATAGTCTAGCCTACTTTTACTATGCGCACCCCATGACCTAACACCACCCTGAAATCGAACTTCTAAATTCTTGGTCCAACTGACTCCAAACATTTATCCTAGGGTGGTATGGACTAATAAAATGAGTGTGTTGATTTTCATAATTTTCCTAGGCCATTAAGGCCTTTAATTAAATCTGTTAGAATTATTCCCTAGGTCATTTTACACATGAAGTATCATCAATTAAAATCTTCTGACCTATGGGAATTTTCCTGAGTTGCATATGAGTAAAATATTACTGCCTACAAGATTTCATAATTTTCCTTTTAATATATCTATTTATCCCATAATTAATAAAATTTCTACACAAGTGTCATTTTCCAAATGAAGTACAAGAATTATATTTACCAAAATTCCAGGAAAATTACTAAGCATTCATATTACTATTTTATGACTAATGGCAAAGTTTCATTTATTTTCACAGTGTAATGGTCTACCAAAATTCATTCCTAATTATTTACCAAAAATGCCATTATGCTAATAAATAATTTAACAGTGTACCCATAATTCTGATAAAATTCTACAAGACTAGTAAGACAGTCATACAACTCTAGAATTAATTTCATAATTTTCCAACAAGTATTTATACCAAATCATAAATATTTGCAAAAAGGGTAGAATGGTAAATTCAAGGTATTTGCTCCAATAATTCTCAAACAGAGGTATAAAATTTTCCTATGTCAAATAAAACATCATTCTTTGACTTGACTGAATTTGGGAATCTTGCCTTGATCAAAATCTATTCCTACAATTTATTTTCCAAAAAGGCTTTTCTTTTGGAAATACCAAATAATAGGATTTTTAATCCCAAAAATTCCATAATAAATTCTAGGGGTGAACTTTACTCTAATTAATCCCTGGAATAAATTCCACAATTTTTGGATGCCTCAACTAGGCTAAATACACAAAATATCATTTCTTGCTAAACGCACACCAAGGTTATGCCTAGCCCACACATGCACATGGATTAACCCATCATGCATGGGTCCAATTGCTCTGAAATTTCTACCAGACACCCACAATGCCCCTAAGGACATGCCACCAAAATTTGGGGCCATTTGGGTACATATAATTACAGTTATACCCTTAATTTACTTTTTGATATAATGGAAAAAACTATAGGAAAATTTCTTCCAAAAATTCCAAATTTTTGGCAGGGCCTATACATGCCCTAATTACACTCATGACCAAAATTTCAGGTCATGATGATACTTGGTTCGGCTTGGGCATCAATTTTAATTTCTGCCCTAGTTTAGGAGCAGTCCCAGCAAACAGCCCTACAGGACAAACTACTGGATCAAAACTTAAATTTAGGGTGGCAACTTAAAGTTAACACATCCACCTACAATTTTTATTCAGGGGTCAACCTATGGTGAGGTCTCTAGGTACCCTAAAATTGACATGCAAAGTGACTGCTAAAGTGTGACAAAAATCATCATTATTCTACATATAATAATATCAGGATTTAATAATAGGATTCAATCAGGCCGCACGATTTTTAAAGCAGATCGAACGACATCTGGGTCGTCTTCTCCATGCATGCATGCAGGGCCAACCCATGCAGGCGGGTTTTGCGGGGCCGTTCCCGGCCATCGCCGGCGGCGGGACCTCCGGCCAAGTTCTTCCCCGGCCTCACGGTGGTCGGGGCTTGAGCTGGCCGGCGGCTGGGCGGCGGAGAGCGGCGGACGGCGGCGGCGCAACCAAGCCGAAACTCTAGAAAAACGCCATTTTTACAGGATTTTTCAAGCTTTTGAATCCTACTGTCGAGCTCGTTTGAGCTCGACGTCTAGCCTAGAAGATCTAGGATACTAGCACAGTAAGAGAGGAAGGGATACGGACCAACGACGGCGGTTGTGGCTGAGGGTGGCGGCGGTTTCCCATGGCATGCAAATTCCGGCGAGCTCCTCCTCTGTTGGCCATGGCAGCAGCGGTCCCTCTCTTTCTCTCTATCTCTCTGGGGCAGGAATGAAATGGGAATGAGAGGGATAGGCTCGGTTTGGGCTGAGTTAAGAGGGGGAGGCGATTTCACCAAGGGAGGGGGGAGATTTCACCAAGGTGGGCTCGGTTGGGCTGGTTGAGCTGGCTGGTGTTTTGGGAGTGGGCCCCACTGCACTTGCTGGGTCAGTTAACCCCTAATGGGTCGGGTTCTAAGGTGGAGCTGGGTTGGTGAGAGGAGAGAAGGGGGAAGTTGGCTCACATACATGGAATGGGCTAGGTAGGCTCGGGTTTGGGCTTGGGCTTGACCCAAGGTTACATGGTGGGTCCCCTCTCCTCCTAATACCCCTACATGGTCAGCCAACCCATTGTGGGTTGGTGGGATGAGCCCAAGTGGCCCAAAATAACTCCTTAACATTTTCTCTCTCCTATTCCTCCTCTTTTCTCTCTCCTAGGTAATTTCCCAAAATTACTATTGCATGCCCCTATCTTTCTCTTCCCTAGGGGGGTATAGGGTCACTTTAGACCCACCTAATGAGTTTGGGTTGATTTGGGTGGACCCAACCCAGTGAATTGGGCTAGGGCACCATTTTCACTATTTAGGTCAAAGGTGTTGACTTGACTCATCATGGGTCAACTGGTTGACCCCATGGCCTACCTTAGGGTCCACTTAGATTGTATTTAGGGTTAGGGCATCATGGTGGGGTCATGGTGTGGCTAGGGTTCCTGTTTAGGCTAGTTTGACCTAATTTGACTTTGGCTCCATGGTGGGCCCCACATGGCTACAACCCACTATCTAGGGTCAAACCTAGCTTATTACCCTAACACCCACCCCATGCCTAACCCAATCTAAGTTAAGGGGTCTGGAAGTAACATTGGGATGTTATACATGCTAGTCTTAATGCATCATTGCCCTTAGCTTCTAAGATGATACGCCGACCAATGACCATTTAAGAATGAAGCTTCTAAAACATAGGCACTCACATTCAAGTCACCACTTGACTCCTATGTAGGCAAAACATTCTAAGGACATTTATTATGTTAAATTAATCTATCACAATATAAATAAATTTACACAATAAAAAAACTTGCCATCAATATAAAATGAAATGTACAGTACTCTATTCATCAAATAAATTATTACAACAACCGACAAATATACATTACACAAGACTCCCACTAGGGTTGATCATTAAGGTATCGTATACCTATAGATCGAACATAACCATCATGCTTTCTCTGTGCTAGAGGCTTTGTTAGTGGATCATCAATATTTTCTTCAGTCAGTACTCTACAAATGTTCACATCGCCTAGATCGACAATATCACGAATAAGATGGAACTGTCGAAGTATGTTCTTAGAACTCTGATGAGATATAGGTTCTGAAGTAAGTGCAATTACACCATTGTTGTCATAGTAGAGAAATACGGGATCAACAATGCTAGGAACTACATCTAACTCGCCGATGAATTTCCTAATCCATACAGCCTCCTTCGCCGCATTTGCTACACTGATATACTCGGCCTCAGTTGTAGAATCGACAACTGTCTCCTACTTGGAACTCTTCCATCTAACAGCTCCTCCATTTAGGCAAAATATAAATCCTGACTGAGACATTGAGTCATTCCTATCAGTTTGGAAGCTAACATCCATGTAACCCTTTACAACGAGCTCTTCCTCTCCACCAAATACCAAGAATGTATCCTTAGTCTTTCTCAAGTACTTTAGGATATTCTTGACAGCAATCCAGTGACTTTCACCGGGATTAGACTGATACCTGCTAGTCATGCTCAAGGCATAAGAGACATCAGGTCGAGTACATATCATTGCATACATTATTGATCCAATTGCCGAAGCATATAGAATCAACTTTATGCGGTCCTTATCTTCACAAGATTTAGGACACTAGTCCTTAGAGAGACTCACACCATGAGACATGGGTAAGAATCATTTCTTAGACTCAAGCATGTTGAACTATTTCAACACCTTATCAATGTATGCACTTTGGGTCAAACCCATCAACTTCTTCGATCTATCTCTATAGATCTTAATACCAAGTATATAAGTCGCTTATCCCAAGTCTTTCATAGAAAAGCAGTTCCCTAGGTTGTTCTTAATAACTTGTAGGGTCGGTTTGTCATTCCCGATCAGCAGTATGTCATCTACATACAATATTAAAAAGACAACAATGCTCCCACTAATCCTCTTGTAAACACACGATTCGTCCTCGTTCTTGATAAAACCAAACTCTTTGATCTTTTCATCAAAACGAAGATTCCAACTTCGAGAACCCTCGGGTTGTGTCATATACACTTCCTGAAGGAGGTTTCCATTTAGGAAAGTAATTTTGACATCCATCTGCCAGATCTCGTAGTCATAATACGCAGCAATATTAATCAGAATTCTGATGGACTTAACTATGGCAACAGGGGAAAAGGTATCATCATAGTCAACACCATTAATTTGTCTGAAACCCTTAGCCCCCAGTCGCCCTTTGAATATATGTACATTTCCATCCGTGTTGGTCTTCTTCTTAAAGACCCACTTGCACCCTATGGGTCATACCCCTTCAGGTGGTTCCACCAAGGTCCAAACTTGGTTTGCATACATGGAGTCCATTTCAGATTTCATGGCCTCAAGCCACTTCTCGGAGTTTGGTCCACTCATAGCCTCTTGGTAGGTTGCAGGCTCATCATCATGATCCATAAGCAACACAATACCTAGCTGAGACACGAGAAATCCATATCTCTCGGGCTCAAACCTTGGTCTACCAGATCTATGTGGAACTTGTGTTTCTTAAGCAGGCTCTCTAGCTACAATAACTTGTAGTCCTTGCCCAGGTTCCAAATTCGGTTCACTCACGGTTTGTGCTTCTTGAACTTCTTCAAGTTCTACCATGGAAGTCTTTCTACTTAAGAACTCTTTCTCATGAAAGACACCAGTCTTTGCGATAAACACTTTGCCCTCAGACGGTAGGTAGAAATAATACCCTTTAGTTTCCTTAGGATACCCAACAAGATAATATTTATCTGACTTGGGTTCCAGCTTCTCAGGCATTTGACATCTCACGTATGCCTCATAGCCTCAAATCTTAATGAATGACATACTAGGATGCTTCCCAGTCTATATCTCATATGGTGTCTTTAGAACCACTTTCATTGGAGCACGATTTAGTGTAAAAGTAGCAGTTTCTAGAGCAAAACCCCAAAAGAAAATAGGTAGATCTACATGACTCATCATCAACTCTACCATTTCTAATAGAGTACGATTCCTCCGCTCAAACACACCATTATGTTATGGTGTTCTGGATGGAGTGAGCTGTGATATAATACCACACTCTTTTAGATAATCACGAAACTCATGACTCAGGTATTTGCCATCTTGATTAGATCGGAGTGCTTTAACCCTTTTACCCAGCTGGTTCTCTACTTAGCTCTTAAACTCTTTGAAATTTTCAAAGATTTTGGATTTGCATTTCATAAGATACTTATATCCGTATCTACTGAGATCATCAGTAAATGTAACAAAGTAGAAGTACCCACCTCTAGCCATAGAACTTATGAGTCTGCATACATCACTATGTACTATACCCAATAGATCATCAACCCTCTTATTGAAACCAGTGAAAGGGACCTTAGTCATCTTGCCTAACAAACAAGATTCACATCCCTCAAATGATTCATAATCAAATGAGTCTAGTAGTTCATCTTTATGGAGCTTGGATATGTGTTTCTCATTTATATGACCTAAACGACAATGCCAAAGGTATGTAGGATTTGAGTCATTTATTTTAGTCTTTTAGTATTTTCTATATTATAGATCTGATGGTCTAAGTTCAAAACATATAAACTATTAAACATTTGAGCTATACCATAACAAACATCATTCTTAAATATAAATTTTTTTTTCTTATTAATAAAAGAAAATCCAATCATGTCCAAACATTAAATAGATATAATGTTTCTAGTTATGGAATGAATATAATAACAATTATCAAGTTCTATTACAAGCCCACTGGGCAAAGAAAGATGGTAAAATCCTACGACAACAGCATCAACTCTTGCTCCATTGCCAACATGCAGTCCACCTCTCCTTTACTCAGCAATCTTCTCCTTCCCAGTTCCTACACATTTATACAAATATGAGAACCACATCTGGTATCCAATACCTAAGATGAAGGAGCAGAAAGGTTTATCTCTATAACATAGATACTAGAAGCGGAAGTCGTACCTCCCTTCATTTTGTTCAGACCCTTAATATAAGAAGGACAGTTCCTCCTCTAATGACCAGCCTTGCCACAGTGGTGGCTTTTCCCTTCTTTCGCCAAGCCTTTCTTTTTCAGTGCTAAAGTCTTGGGCTCAAGAGATGACTTAGGTCCTACCTTAGTTTTCTTGAAACCCTTGGGCTTGCCTTTATGCACCATCAATATGGGTCTAGTATGATTGACCTTCTTCATATTGATTTCGATAGTTCTTAACATGCCTAGGAGCTCGGGTAGTGTGTTGGAACCCTAGTTTGGATTTGGGCAAGGAATACTATTATGATGCTTTTAGATTGACCAAAAATATATAGTCAGGGTCATAGGATTATTTCTAGGTCTGCCTCAAAAGAACTCTAGAGAAATCATGCAGAAGTAAGGTTTGACAAAGGCAGGAATTGAGCTCGACAATCTTCAAGCTGCGTTCGACGAACATTGAACTCAGGTCGATGAAACTCAAAGTTCTATCTCTGAGTTGAGCTCGACGATCTCCGAGCTCCGGTCGACGATCGTGAATCTCAAGACAGAATCTCAGCTCGACACAAAGATTATTTAGGTCGACGATCTTTGAGCTGAGATCGACGAATAGTAGACTTAGGTCGATGAAATCTGTGCAGTCTTACAGACAGAGATTTTAACAGCTAGCAGAATTAATTAAGGCATTTTATATCTCTCAGACTTAATGCTTATAACCGTTCAACAACAACAGTTAATGTGATTAATTCTCAGGCATCTTATTTTCTCTCGGGAATGCCTCAGTCATTTCAAGATAGAATTAATTCAAATGTTTGAATATGGCTAGGGGGAATATATTTAGATTGGAGGTTTTGCAGAAAAGAAGAAGTGACTAACAACAAGTCTAAGCAGTAGTCAGAATACAGATTCTGAAGAACACATCACAACTTTCTATCATATAGTGTTCTTCATCATCTGCTCCAGGCTTTCAAGAGACACAAATTAAAATCAGTCTAGAAAGTTTGCTGGAAATCAACATCAAATCTGAATATCTACACCCTGAGCAAGGCTTTGGATTCCTGAACCATTCAAGATCACAGGACAAGCTTTGACATCATCAGGATCACTCTCAAGTCTTCTCTCATTTGTTTGAGAACAGAGAAGACAACTAAACTTTTACTTTCCCCCACTGTATATAGGGTTCTTACTCCCTTTAAAGTAATTCTTGGTTGTGAGGTCTCCTGATCAAAAGACTTCAGTGGTTTTCCGGCACCTGATCAAAAGCCAGAAGGGTTGCAATATCTCCCTGCAAATAGATATTATTTGGTGGCAGTCAACTGATCAAAAACCTGAGAGTGATTCCTACCAGGGTGGTAGAAGAGTGGATGTACCCAGGTTGGGGAACCACTGTAATCCTTGTGTCATATGGATTGCTTGCTTTCTTTTTTTATTTTTGTGTTGTGCTTGCTCTTTTATATAACATATATATTTAACTAGAGTAAGTAAGATCTATCTCATTTCTTTCAATTGGTATCAGAGGGCCATTCTTTAGTTGTACAGGCTAACACCTGAACCAAAACGATCTGGTAGATCTTATATTTCTTAAGAGTTTTTCATGGCACAAAATGAAGAATGTTCAAGCACTGGACCTCCTAAGTGCAATCTGGATAAGCTTGCACTATGGAAGGCAAGGATTAGGCTGTTTATGAATTCTATTGATGAAACTATTTACAACTCTATTTTGTCAGGTCCGACTATTCTATCTGCAGACTCAGAAGCCCAACAATTGCTAAAGATGGCTAATGCAAGAGCAATGGACATCCTTGCTCAATCAATGTCTGATAATATTTTTGAAGGAGTTGCAGAATGTATTTCAGCAAAAGAAATTTATGACTCCCTCACAGCAATGGTTGCTTGATCTGCTAAAAAGAGAAAACTTGATGCTGGATCATGGAGTGACTCTGACTCTGAAGCTTCATCCTGTACAACAAAAGATGAAGAAGAGTCAAGAGCAAGAGAATTTTGTCTGATGATAATCAATGCCTCATGCAGTAATTCTGAAGAAGAATCTGAATCAGATGATGAAGAAGATCAGGTAATCTCTTCCTTTGATTTTTCTTCAGATCAATTTAAAGATGATTTTAAAATCTTTTGTAGAGATCTGATTCAATCTGAGAAGGAAATAAAACTTCTCAGAAAGAAATTAAATATTTTATCTTATGAAAATATATAACTTAAAGAAGATTTGAAAAATGTTTTTGATCAAATAGTTTCTTTAGAAATAATTAAAGGAAAAGAAAAGTCAGAAGGCTTAAATAAAATAATAGAACTTTTACAAAATCCTAAACCAAAACAAATCAATAAATTTTAGAAAAACTATGTTCAAAATATTTTGTCGAACCAAGATCGACGAAATCAGTATGGTTCGTCGAATTCCGATCGACGAACTATGAACAGAAATTTTTGGTCAGGAAATTGTGATCGACGAAATAAATCCACTTCGTCAAACCGAGATCGACGATCGTCGAACTCAGTTCGACGAAAATATTTTACTTCGTTGAACTCAAAATCTCAAAATATAAAGTTTTATTCTTTTCAAAATTATAATCAAACCCAAGATTTTATAAATCTTTTTACCAAGTGGTTCATCCCTTCTAGGAAATTTCATCCACTAGGTTATAAAAATCATCCCGAGTGTTCTTTTATATCTAATTATTATGAAAAAGAACTAGGACCCAAGATAATATGGGTGCAGAACTCCTAACCCCTTATTTCAGGAAAAGACCCTTCAGTACATGGGTAGTTGTATAGGGGGAGACTGCTTTAAAGGATACAACAACAGCAGTTTCAATTAGTCAGAAATTAGGGGGATGATATCAAGGAAATGTTTGAATACAGCAGGAGCAACATATCTGAAATATGCTCAGTTAAAGATAAGCAAAGAACAGCTACAGAGCCTATCAGAAGTTTTTCATATTTATATTTCAAAATCTTTGTTGTTGTTTATTTTATGTTTCAAAACACCCATTTTAAATTTGCTTTGTATTCCTTTTATGTAAATAGTATCCTCACCCAAATAGGGGGAGATTGTTGGAACCCTAGTTTGGATTTGGGCAAGGAATACTATTATGATGCTTTTATATTGACCCAAAATGTATAGTCCGGGTCATAGGATTATTTCTAGGTCTGCCTCAAAAGAACTATAGAGAAATCATTAATAAGTAAGGTTTGACAAAGGTAGGAATTGAGCTCGACAATCTTCAAGCTGCGTTCGACGAACGTCGAACTCAGGCCGACGAAACTCAGAGTTCTATCTCTGAGTTGAGCTCGACGATCTCCGAGCTCCGGTCGACGATCGCTGATCTCAAGACAGAATCTCAGCTCGACGCAAAGATTATTCAGGTCGACGATATCTAAGCTGAGGTCGACGAATAGCAGACTGAGGTCGACGAAATCTGTATAGTCTTATAGACAGAGATTTTAACAGCTGACAAAATTAATTAAGGCATTTTATATCTCTCAAACTTAATACTTATAGCCATTCAACAACAGTAGTTAATGTGATTAATTCCCAGACATCTTATTCTCTCTCAGGAATGCCTCAGCCATTTCAAGATAGAATTAATTCAAATGTTTGAATACGGCTAGGGGGAATATATTCAAATTGCAGGTTTTGTAGAAAAGAAGAAGAAGCTAAGTGACTAACAATAAGACTAAGCAGTAGTCAGAATACAGATTCTGAAGAACACATCATAATTTTCTATCATACAGTGTTCTTCATCATCTGCTCCAGGCTTTCAAGAGACAAAAATCAAAATCAGTCTAGAAAGTTTGCTGGAGATCAACATCAAATCTGAAGACCTATACCCTGAGCAAGGCTTTGGATTCTTGAATAATTCAAGATCACAGGACAAGCTTTGACATCATCAGGATCAGTCTCAAGTCTTCTCTCATTTGTTTGAGAACAGAGAAGACAACTCAACTTTTACTTTCCCCCACTGTATACAGGATTCTTACTCCCTTCAAAAGTAATTCTTGGTTGTGAGGTCTCCTGATCAAAAGACTTCAGTGGTTTTCCGGTACCTGATCAAAATCCAGAAGGGTTGCAATATCTCCCTGCAAATAGATATTATTTGGTGGCAGTCACCTGATCAAAAACCTGAGAGTGATTCCTACCAGAGTGGTAAAAGAGTGGATATATCCAGGTTGGGGAACCACTGTAATCCTTGTGTCATCTAGATTGCTTGCTTTCTTTCTTTATTTTTGTGTTGTGTGCTTGCTCTTTTATATAACATATATATTTAACTAAAGTAAGTAAGATCTATCTCATTTCTTTCACAGTGTCTTGTCTATCTCATTCATATTATAGTTCAAGATGAACTGCTCATAATTGTCCAGCAACGATTGCAGGATCAGGTCTGTAGCCAAATCCTGGTCTGGAGGAAAGCCTAGCCTCTCAAGGTTCTTTATATACACAATCATCTTGAGTACGTGAGTCACTACTAGGTCTCAAGCTCCCATCTTACAATGAAACAACTCCTTTGTGACGTCAAACCTCTCTTGAGATGCTCGTCAATTTCTTTGCAACCCATGTTCTCATGTTACTTCTGAAGCTCAGATTTCATGGTTGCTAGCATGAGAAATTCGACATCCAAGGAGTCGTCTTGATGCTTCTTATAAGCATCTTTGTCAGATCGGGATGCATTCCCGGTTGGCTCTTCAGGGGATTCCTCTTCCAAAACATAAAGCGTATGCTTTTGCCTGAGAACAATTCTCAGATTTCTGTACCAGTCCAAATAGTTCATCCAAATCAATTTCTCCTTCTCAAGGATGGCTCTGAGGGACAGGGTGGAATGACATCCACTTGCCATGGAAATTCTACAAGGATTCATCCAGAGAAAAATCAGTACTATATTTCAAAATACATTTTTATTTCAATTAGAACTTTAATTAAAATACTCCCACTATTTTAATAAAACAGATAACCCTCGATATCAATTCAGAGAGTTTATGCGAACAACTCTCTTAGTGGACAAGATCTGTATTTCACCAACACTATGATTCAGCTTTGGCTTTTCTCTCACAATGCAGTTATTTTGGTAGGCATTGCTTGCCGATTGCATCATCATGAAACTCCTGTATGGTTGGTGAATAACTCCTTATTCGCATCCATCATATGGTGCATTCCAATCCTATGCCTCTGGGCACTCAACCTTTGAGGTCACCTAGTTAAGATTGAACCGATGTAGATAGTGGGATATCACAATTATCTGCTCGCACCCTTACCAAGATTTATTAATGCACCTTGCTTTGGCAAGCTCACACTTCATCGATCGAGGTAGGAAGAGTGTCAACCATCGGAATGCATCCAAATACTTAATATTACATAAGGGATTTTTGAGATAATTGATTAACACTTAATCATGGTTAACAATTAACTAATGTGCACACTCATAAAATAAATCTTACAATATTCATAATCCAAATGCATCCCAAATATGCACAATAAAATCATCAACACGTGATGAACTAGGCTAAATATGAACATCTAGAATGCTTCAAAATCTTCAGATTTACATGCATTGGACATGAACAACACCAACTCAATTTACACAGTAGACAAGCTCGTCTCTCAATGTGAGATACAAAATCTAACACACACTTGGTTTCACAAACCAAAAAGAGGGATGGTTAATGCTAAGGAGTAACAAAGATATCACAATGAAGATATCACAATGAAATCACATGTGTTCTTGTTGGGGTTCCAATAATAGATTTGGGTATTTAGAACACTTTTAAATTTCCAGATCTACACGTAATTGATTTAGCAACTTCTAAAACAATGATCATCACACAAACCTGGATCTAATACCACTGTTGGATTTTGTTATACGTCACAACACTTGTGCGCAGCGGAAATGGAATAAGAAAACCCAAAATAGTTCGGATCTAGCGATGAACATTGATCAAGAAGTAAAGTGTTGTAAATAAAATTTTACCTTTGAGGGATTGAGTTAATACTCAACCAAGGCTATCCGATGAAGTCCAATGAACGACAACGGCCAGAGTTTTGAGCGTAGAATAGTGTCCACGTCTCTATAGGTGATCCACACGAATAAGAGAACCCTTAGAATCTTGTCACACAAGATTTAGGTTGGAAGAAAGCACTCTGCGTCTTCACAGACTGCTAGGTCTGCTCCAGAAGACGCGACAACAACAAATACGACGCCTTAGAAACACTTTTCGGTGATGTACAAGGACAGCGGACGGTCTGCGGCGAGATCGGCGTTCACGGCCTTGGCGGAACTGTTCCGTCGGGAGGAAGAAGAAGCCGACTCGCGATTAGGTCAAAACATATCGTGTAAGACCCCAACCTTGGAGATGATCGCGGGGCGATCAATCGGCACTTTTGGAGGTCTGAACAGGGGCACACGGCCAGGCACACGGCCGTGTGCCTACCCGTGTTCAGTGATTTATTGTGTTTTGTGCTGTCTCGAGTCAGAGAAGTACACGGCCTGAGACACACGGCCGTGTCTCAAGCCGTGTGTGGGGCACACGGCCTCGAACACGGCCATGTTCGAGCCGTGTTCTGGAAGCCCGACGATCGTCCTGAAGCTCCAGGTAATACGGCCCGTGGAACACGGCCGTGTCAGGAGCCGTGTCGATCGGCGGATGAGCTACACGGCCAGACACACGGCCGTGTGTCAAGCCGTGTTCGGCCCAGTTTTTGGGATTTTGGATCTAATCTCGGCCGTCCGTTCCCTTGGATCTGGATCCGACGGTGGGGGCTGCTCCTGGGGGGTTTTTAGCCGGGAAATGGGGGGAGAAACCCTCATTTTCATCTTGAGTTTCTCTTTCTTCATCTTAGAGAGAGGGGAGAACTCCCTTGGTGGTGTGAGCCCAAGATCCGGCCGCCGGAGGAGTTTTGAAGCACCGATTCGCGATCCGAGTCCGGATCCTCGAAGGCAAGAGTGAGGCGAAGCTTTCCATCCGACTACATCTTCATGGCACCGCAGAAATCTTCGAGGGTAACGATCCTCTTCATAGGGCATGTGTAGTCGCCCTTCTTTCTATGCATGGGGAAATCCCCCCTCTCGCGAGTGAGCGTTGAGGCGCGGAATCTCTTCGGGTAGATATGTAAAGTCCCCGTTGTTAGAGCCCGGAATCGGAGTACGGGCGTAGGCATTGTGTGTGAAGCCTATTCGGGTTTAACCCGGATCGGTGATGTTTGCATTGCATGGCCGGAGAAGACTCCGCGCCGATGATTTTAGTTTTCCAAAATTCTACGCGGTAGATTGCATACAGGGATCCTTGGGGGTTAACCTCGAGGCGCACCCGGAAAGCTTGGGCGGAATCGCATTGCCGCCACGATGTTGCCTTGGAGGGCAAATCGGTACATAACGGGGTTATGTGCGTGTTTTGATCGATTGTGAGAATGAGGAGAAACTTGGCCCGCACCGATGGCTAAATGGCCGTGGTGAAGTGAGCAACGGGCGGGTGGAACTCTACCCATTCCAAGTGGTCTCGGTAGAAGCGACCTAAAGTACATGGGACTTCCCGGGGGGCTGGAAACGGGCCTAGGCTTCGGCTGAAAGGGCTAAATGCTCACGAGTGTTGCCATCCGAGGGATGGTGGTGGAATCGCGGTGTCGGACTGGGTCCGGACCGGGTTCACCGATTAGTGCCCTGAGAGCACGGAGTGTGCGGCCGTGCGTGCCGACACTTGTGGCGAATAGAATACCTTATAGAATTGCTATGGTAGTTTTATTGCAGGGAAGGAGCACCGCCGTCCCGAGAAACGGGACGGGGTCATTATAATTTGGTCAGCTTTGCTGACCGTTGCCCTTTTGTATTGCCACCTCTTGGGTGGATTGCTTTCTACAGGTGCTGCTGAGGAGCCAAGCGGCAAATAGCGGGCTAAAGCCCAAGTTGCAGCGCCAGCCCTCGAAGGCTTATTTATTAGCTTTTTCAAATTCATGTATGGCCGGCCTGCGTGCCGATGTATGAAAGACGCTATCTTGTTAAGCGAACACTTTTGTAAGGCCTTAAGGCCGTGAACTCTATTGTGTATGTACTCATTCCTGGGTTGTAGTGGACATTCATGCTCTGTGGCAGGGTTCTTATCTTTTTGCAACTTAATTAATTTACTTCCGCTAGGTGTTGTGTAGGACGCTCTGATTGGTTGTGTGGTTTCAACGCGTAACCAACCGGTCTGTCCGTAGTATATGGCGTCGGGCCCCGGCCGGACCTACTGCTATATGCAATGTGACGGATAGGGGTGTTACATATCGTCACTTTTCTTTACTCGGTTTACTGTACATATCGTATATATACTGAATACTGAGCCAACCCATACCAGCAGACCACGCTGAACCAGACTTACAGGAATTAAATCAAATGAAAAAAAATTCATCGAGTATTCACGTCGATATTCGACGAATCAACATTTGACTCGACGAAGTGTCGAGTGCACTCAATGCCTAACTCGACGAATCAACATTTGACTCGACGAAGCGTCGAGTGGACTCAACGCACTCAGCGCCAGACTTATCGAATCAACACTTGACTCGACGAATCGCCAAATGAACTCGACGCTCTCAACGCCTATTTTGACAAGTCAACATTTGACTCGACGAAGGCTGATTGCGCGAAACTATATCCGCAAACGACAACGGCAAGTGTACCGTATCGGGAGTGGTATAGGTTTATAAAAACCAAGGTCGTATTAGACTCGGGGTGGTTGAATAATTCTACTTTGAAAATCGTTATTATCTTATCAAATAGAAATTGAGGTTGGAGGTGGCGAATAACAAAAAATACAAATGCTAATTGAATTAATTTGATAGGATAAAAGCTAGTGTCCGATCTTTGAATCACCTCGGAAATTAAAAATATTGAAATGAAGATAGAGTGCAATTCTCTTGTTGAAGAGGCTTTGACCGTGGAGGTTCCTGAAGCATGAATACCCTTCTTTCGAAGATTAGGTTCAACTAAGTTTAGGTGTATCGACTGAACTTTCGTTCTCAAATCGCATCGCCTAAGACTTGCTTTAGGTTGTGAACCTCGCTATTGGATTTTACTCCAATCCGGAAGAGTTACGTTGTCCTCTCTCGAAGGTTGACATTCTATTATTTTTACTAATGAGTGATCGATTCGCCTTACGAACATCTCGGCTAACTAAAGAGCGAAAACTATTATGAAAACAATATAAAGTATATAGCCTCACTGAATTGATCAACGGTAAATCAAAAGCATTCAACAATTTAAGAAAATCAAAACTAAAATCATAGCAAAAATTAACTCATCCTCGGATTATCGCGACCGAGCACTATATAAATTAGTTACTCATGGAGATGGAGGAATTATACGCATACAAATACAACATTATAAAAAATGGCGGAAGCGACAAGGGACAAGTTGAAATATGATTAATATTAAAAGAAAAAAATTTTATTGCTAGTAAAAAAAATGATTACAAGAAAATAAAAATGTACTCCTACAAGTTAACGAAAATTTAGATAGAGAACTACAAGATTACAAGAGACCGACAAAAATAAAGACAGAAAAATAACAACTTTATACTCATGAAATTCAGGCTTGACTTCCAATGATTTTGTCTCCTGGAATGCGCAACTCAAAACAATTTTTTGGACTAAAAATTTCTCTCACAAAATTGATTAACAGTAGACTAGAAATTCTCTCCCGTCCATTATCAAAAAAATAAGATATCTCCCCTCCTCCCAATGGCAGCCTATTTATAAATAAAATCTCGCCCATGAACAGTGGAGGTGGCATTTATTGGAGGAGGCCGGAGCAGCGGGTGCATTTCATGGAGGAGGAGATCGGGTGATGAGCTGGAGGCGTTACAGGTTGAGGTGGCAGCATCTTGGCGGGATTTATGGAGGCGGGAACGGTTTTGGCGGAGGCGTTTTTTTTTTCTTTTTCTTTTTTTTCTTTTTCTTTTTTTTTTCTCTCATGCACAGCTGGCAGGTTCCATGGCGTGGAGGAGTTGAGGTGGCGGAGCTGCTTCTTGCTGGAGGAGGTCGGCTGCATGTTGGAGGTGAAGTTGCTGGTGGCCAAGATGAGGTGGCCGACACTGTGTTTTCTGGCCGGAGCTATTGTATGGAGGAGGGTGGGCTTCATGCACATGTGGTGGAGTTGTTGTCGAGGGTAGGAGGAGTTGCTGGCCGGGCACGGCGATGGCGCTGCTGGAGTGGCCGGAGGTTCTGGATGCTACTATTTGAGCTTGCCGTACTGGAGTAGTGCCGCAACTTGGAGGTGGAGCTAGACAAGTGCAACGGGGATCGAGGAGCTTGCTCGGAGGTGCTGCTTAATATATATAAAGATAAATAGTTATATAAATAAATAAATATATTTATCCGTACCCACGTATATATACATATGTGTACGACATATATATATTTATATATAGGGGCATGCATGGGTGGCCGGAGGCGTTGAATATATTCGGTCAAGCTTCGTGTCGACAAGTTGGACTTGTATGCGATCTCTTAAACGTAGCAGCGGGTCATTGCACGTAAATTCCTCCTAGGCCTGCCATAATCCTACAAAAATAGAAAATATTAGATTTAGAGTGTGAAATATTATTTTTACGCAATATTTTAACAAACAACGAACAAATATGATAATTTATTTAAATATCTAATAAGATAATAATCATAAATGATGACTAAAATATTAGTCATCAAAGGCGTCGAATGGTCTCGACGTACTCAACGCCATCATTTGACGAATCAACAAATGACTCGACGAATCGTCGAGTTGTCTCGACGCTCTCAACGCCTCGATGAATCAATATTTGTTTTGACGAAACGTCGACTAGACTCAACACACTCAATGCTTGACTCGACGAATCAATATTTGACTCGACAAATCGTCGAATGGTCTCAACGCACTGAATGCCTGGCTATGCTTGGTCTCAACACACTCAACTCTTGACAGTGCTTGGTCCTTCACTCATCACATGAGTAAGACCAACATAATCCATTCTTCCAAATTCTCCAAAAGCTCTTATGTGCGACCCTGATAGGCTCATACTGTGTTGGCAGTGAGACTACATATTTGATCACTTCCAGATTACAATGGTAACACCAACAGCTAGAAGTCTACCAGTGGATGCCCTAGAACCATGTAGATACTATCCCAAGCCCTACAACTACTTTGAAAGGCAAAAATAGAAAAAAAAGAAAGCTGTAGAGAAGGCTGCAAAGAAATCTAGGGGGCATTGTAATTAAGGAACCAACTTCTTAGTAATGTTTTAAAGATTTAGGTTCCTAAGGGCCTTTGAATGTTGAATGTTTATTGTAGGCATGCTTAGAACTTTTTCATTAATCATATTTGATATGCTCTATCATACTTATCTGAGTGCCTGCGTATCTTTAGTTGAATAATATTATCTGTTATGAAATAGTATATATCATTGACTAGGATTCTGACTTTTTCAAATAAGGAAAGATTGACGGGAATATTGACCACAATATCCTAGATTTGAAGAAGCCCTATATGTCAATAATAGACAAAATTATGTATTTGATATTTATCTGAGTTAAAATGTGCAGGTAATTAATAATTGATTGATAAACAACTTGTGATTATTAGAAATTCAATTGAAAATAAGTCAGCACACTCTAGAGTGAAGAATATTTGCTAAAGTAGAAAAGCGTCGATTCATCTCACATCACTCGATGCTGAAGGTCTAAATGTGCTAACTGAATGTTATTCACTCAAAGCTATAATTGAGAAGCAGAAAATCTATCTAAGCACAAAAGCGTCGAGTGAAGGTCATTCAATCAACGCCTCGGAAAAAAGCAGAAAATTTGTCTAAGTGCAAAAGCATCGAGACATAAGATATCACTCAACGCCAAAGTAGAATGCACTTAGTTAATTATAGCCACTCGATGCCTCTACAAAAATTCAAGTATCTAGCTAAGTTAAATGGCTTCACGTCAATACCAATCTCTTAATGCCTTTACAGGAGCACAAATGTTATTCCCAGTCAAAAGGCGTCAAGACATTCTGCTGATGTCATGTATAATTCAAATTGACGCCAATTGCGCACTAAAAGAAAGAAACCGCACAATTCTTCTGATACGCATTCTTGGGAAGATACAATTATTAAAGCTGGCCATGCCACCTTCTAAAAATAGATTATAGCCGTTACTTTTGATCAGATATAAAAGCTAGTGATAGTTTATCTTTCAAGACAGCCTAAACACCTAGAGGGGGGGGGGGGGTGAATAGGTTCTGCTTATTTATAAAAACTTATAGGCAGAATTCAATTTAATGGCTAACACAATAATCACAGCAATCACAAAAAATAAAACATCACAGATTGCACAATGTTTTATAGTGGTTCCCCAAGGTCTGGGTACATCCACTTTCCCCCTTCACCTATCTAGCAGTATGCTAGATTCGGCCAAACTTCCACTAATCTCAGATCAACAGATCCTCAACTCAGAACCCAACTGGTTCCTACAACTCAGGCACAACAGCCCTACCTCAGCCTTGCCCCAAGGCCTACAACTCAGAGAAGACGCTTCTCCTACACTCAGGTACACAGCCCTACCACTCAGAGTACAACACTCCTACACTCAGCCTTTATAATATAGGCTTACAACTCAGATCTGTGTAAACAGATCCTACAGAAATATAGAAAAGATTATTTAACTGTCTTGCCTAAATTGAGAGAGAAAAGGCCAAGATAATTCTTGATCAGCTGATGAAATCAACTGTATCTGAGCTTTCTTCAAAGCTTCTTGAATATGAACTTAGCTGAGTTGATTTCCAAACAGCTTCTTGAGAATCCACTGGTGGTTTCTTTCTTCTTCTTCAAATTCTGGCTTGATCTCTCTCTATCCAGCACTTTGAATGATTCTTCTGAATTCTGATTAGAACTCTTCTTTGATCTATCCTTAGATAGTCTTCTTAGATCTTCCGGAGAAGATCTTCTTAAGTGCCTAGCACTTTCTTGAATTAGATTGTAATCCTTCTCTACTTTTTGATTCTCAGCAATGTATTTTTTTAAAAAAAGTTTTTTCTCCTTCTGAATCTGTCTATTTATAGACTTTCTTCATGTTAACCGGCTGATCCGGTTTCTAACCATTTTCTGACAAGTCTGACAGCTTCAGTTAACCGGTGGCAACCCACAGCTGTCAAGTCTTCAAACAAGTCCTGTGCCTTAGTCTTGAACCACAAGTTATCGAGACAGTCTGTCAGAAAGTGTCGAGACCATCTGTCTATCTGTGTCGACACAATTGACTTTGATGTCGACACAGTCTTTAGTGATGTCGACTAAGTTGCCTTTGAGTCGACACAGCTTCTTCTGAAAATAACTTGTTCTTGACCCTTCAGTGTGTCGACACAATCTTCTTTTAACTCTGCTGTAATGTGTCGACTTAATCACAATGTGTCGACACATTCTGCTGGTGTAGACAAACTTGAGGTCGACTATATTCTTCTGTGTCGACACATACTGCTGGTGTCGACAAACTTGAGGTCGACTATATCCTTTTGTGTCGACACATTTTCCCAATGTAGAGGTCGACGCTTTTCTTATGTGTCGACACAAATTCCCAGTGTTGTGTCGACTTACTTCTTCTGTGTCGACACACTTTCCCAGTATCATTGTAGACTAACTGCTATGTGTCGACATACTTCCTCTGTGTCGACACTTTTTCCCAGTGTAGTTGTAGACTAACTGCTATGTGTCGACACTGCTTCCCAGTGTTGATGTCGACTAATTTCTTCTATGTGTCGACACATCCTTCTCTGTGTCGACACTTGGACTTAGAATTTTTCTGCATACTTTATCAATTCTTCACCTGCACATGTCAACTCAAAAACAGCATCAAATACACCTTGATGTATATCATTAAGCTAGGTTGGGCTTCTTCAAATCAGGTACACATTTTCCAATGTACCCAACAATCTCGCCCTATTTGGAGAAGTCATAACCCTTATAGCCAATGATATACACCATTTATAAACAGTACTAAATTGATGATATGTGACATAACAGGAATACTTAATATAAACAAAACATAAAAAACAATCCATCACAGAATGAACATTATAATATGCCAATCAACATTTTGTTTATAACTGGGTAATGTTTGATTACATTGTTTTACATTTAATGATCACATCACAACATTACAAAAACACTATGAAGGAACTAAAAACATAATCAGGATTGATCAGGCTCTCTTATGATAATCCCTTTGCCAGATTGAATTGTAGCTGTCACAGGAGCTTCTGATTCTTCAGCTATCTTCTTTCCTTTTTGATCAGCTTTCTTCTGAGCTTCTTCCTTGATCCTTTGCCTTTCAAAATAGTGAAAAGGCTTTAAGAAGTACTTGCTTGGCTCCTTAGCATCTGGTGGCAGCCTTCCCAGCTTAGCTTTCCTTCTGAATTGTACTATTGCTTCCTGTCTTGCCTCATACTTCTGCCATTCTATCTCATTGTACCACTTCCCTCTCTCATGAACTTTGTCTTGTACAGCTTTCCATGCAGTGAGTATTATGTTCCTTGAAGTAGGACTCCACTGCTCATAATCTGGCTTGAGTGCAGCCTGCTCTCTGAATCTCTTCTTTGCTAATAGAGCATCTTGCTGTTCTTTCAGAGTAGCCTCTGGCTTATCAACCTTCCCAATGACAATATTAGTAACGTCCTTTGGAGGACTATACATGCCTTGAACCTGCTGATCAATCATGTCAAAATCTGGAGGGGGTAAATGACTTGGGCAATCTCAGGTTGATTGCCTTCAAGTAGATTTGTTTGTATTCCTGACTCAGCCACCATAGCATCATCACACAATGGGGGATATCCCAATGTGGCTCAGATACTATTGGTCACCCATTTGGAGTGCTCTGAGCCTGCATGAATTAGCATCCTCTCCCCCTTTATGGCTTCTCTAGATACATGATCTCTTAGATCTTCCTTTTAAAATCTGATTTGGCCATCCAGATAATTCACACCCTCTTTAAAAAATGGTTTTAATCTTTGAAGCTTTTCAGATATTTCTTTTTGAGAGGTAGTGATTGCAGTCTTAACAGAAGCAATGGCAGTTTGAAAATTCTTATCAAATTCTTCCCTTTCTTTTGTTTTATCTGTAGGCAGGCCAGGAACAACCTTCTTGACTTCCTCAATGATCTCATTATGAGATTCAGTTAAATTATCATTCATTCTTAACTGATTTTCCAATACATAGCTTTGCTTCAGGGCAATATCATCTACCTTTTTAGTAATAGCCTCTTGTTGTTGAGCTAGATAAACCACAGCATTACCACCCTTATGGAAGCAATCTGTCATTTCTTTCTTATGCATGTTGACTTGAAACTGGATGGACTTTATATCCTGAGCTAAGTCAAACTGAAGTGACTTGCTATTTTCATCAACGTACTTTTCCAGAGCCATCCTTTGTTCATCCAATTTTACCTGTAGATCTACCATAAACCTGTTATAATCAAAGGCAGGAGATACTTGTGGAGGTGTTGTCTGTAAAGCCTGCTTATAATTCTTGCTTCTTCTCTTAAATACAACAAGTTTTCTTTTCTTTGCCATCCTGGCTTCTTCAGTTTCAGTATCAGATGAAGTATCTAGGTGAATTTTTTCTTGAGGAGGATGAAGTGTATCTGTCCCAGTGACCTGTTGCTCAGTCTCAACATCCACTGGCTCCCCCTCAACTTGTGGCTCAACTTCAGCTTCCTGATCAATGTCCATACCTATGGACTTCTCAATGTCTGGTCCACCTCCTACTTTACTAGTAGTAGTATCAACATCAGGGAATAACTCCTCCATAGTAAATTCCAGTTGAGCTGAATCTCCTGCTGCAGTTAAATCTTGAGATAAGTCTAACTGTGCTTCCTCTTGCACTTATACTGACAACAGCTTCTCCTGTAGTTGTTCAGTAATTGTAGTATCTTGAGTAGGAGTGGACACTAGCTCTTCCTGAACCTGTGCATTAATTAGAATATGAGCAAAGTCTTTTATAGTAAAATACATTAGCTCCCCCTACACATGTACCTGATCAGGTGCAGATACATTTTGAGCAGGAGTGGAAACTGGCTCCCCCTGCATTTGTGCAGGTGTTGACACTTGCTGGACTATAGTTGAGTCTGGCTGATCTTCAACCTGTGTCCTGAGTGGGTCGTCTTGTAGTTGTTCAGGTTCTTGGTTTTGAGTAGGGGATTTCACAAGGGTGTCTGGCCTGTTCTCTTCAGGCACATCCTTAGACAGCACCCTATCCCACCTAGAGAACAGTCTCATATCCATCCTTCTCATATGATTGATCTTAGTCCCTGGCTGTTGCTGCATCACTTCAGGAATCACTCCAGTGAGACATATGCTCATGATTCTAGCCATGTTAGGCTTCTTGATTCCTTCTTTGATCTTGTCAAAGAGTACTCCTGACCAATCAGTAGGAATTGTAAAAACAATCCTGGTCATAAGGCTGAACATATAGGCAGAAATCCTATCATGTCCACCTGTCTTGCAGAGGATTACTTTCCCAATAACTTCAGACAAGAATTTCCCTTGCTGATTCATACCCTTCCTGTTGAATGCAGCTCCAATCTTCATACTCGAGTCCAGTCCACACCATTGAAGGGCTTCCCTTGTCTTAGAACTAGGAACTTCCTCTTCATTCTCAACTATTTGTAATTGAAAGATCTTTCTCAAAGTTCTTGGAGTAATCTTCACCTTAGTCCCTTGAACATTGGACTTAATCTTGAGTCCTGTTGAGTGGACTGATGCAGAGATAAAGAACTCGTGCACCTCCTTCTTCCAGATTTTAGTTGGCTCTGAGATTAGAAATTCTAACCCTGACTCGGAGAGGAGGGTGATTACCCCTTGAACATCTGGCGGTGCATCTGCAAAGGCCTGGCGCACCAACTCATACCCTTCATTGACGTTGTCTTCAATCCTTGGCGCCATCGATACGTTGAGAAAGCTTGAGAGAAGAGAGAAAGATAGACTGTCGACACAGGGTTTTAGTCTCGAAAGCCTTGGAAGCGTGTCGACAGAAAGCGTTTTTCACCTATTTATACCTTCTGTTGAAAGAAGTTCAAAAGGCGCCAAACATAGACTAAATGTGTCGACACAGACGGAATGTGTCGACACAAACTTCTATTGTCTCGACATTACTTCAGCTTACTATGTGTCGACACCAATTTGTGGTTATGTCGACAGAAATTCTATTGTCCTTGGATACATAATAGATAGACAGAAATTTTGTGTCGACTCTAAGGATAAGTGTCGACACCATTATCCTGGTTGAGTCGACATTACATTTCTGGTTAAGTCGACAATATAACTCTTAAGTGTCGACACATATTCTCTGTGTCGACACAATATTTCTGACTTGTCGACATTATTTCTCTGAGTCGACACATAATTACTGAATGTGTCGACACATTCTTACTTAGCCAATTTCTGTTGGTTCAACACCACTTGTAAGTGTTACTTCAATGTGTCCTTTTTAACACTTGATTATGTTGTTATTACTTTTACTTACTTACATACCACTTCAATTGCATTGTTAATGATTTTGTAAATACATTAATCAATGGTTAACATACCTAATTCAATTTTGAATTTATTGAATTTGGTTTCATCTAAAGGCTTAGTAAATACATCTGCTATTTGATAATCTGTTTTTACAAATTCCAATGAGATGTCTCCTTTTTCTACATGTTCTCTAAGAAAATGGTATTTGATTTCTATATGCTTAGTTCTACTATGAGAAACTGGATTATTAGCAATAGAAATAGCACTCTTAGAATCACATAAAAGGGGTGTTCTACTTACCTGAATACTATAATCCTTAAGCTGATGCTGCATCCATAATAGCTGTGCACAGCAGCTTCCAGCAGCAACATACTCTGACTCAGCTGTGGAAATTGCCACACTGGTCTGCTTCTTACTACTCCATGATATTAGTCTTCCTCCCAGGAATTGACAAGTACCTGTAGTACTTTTCCTGTCCTCTCTACATCCTGCAAAATCTGCATCTGAATAGCCTGTTAGTAGAAAATCTCTATTCCTAGGGTACCAAAGACCTAGATTAGGAGTGCCCTTTAGATATCTCAGAATCCTTTTGACTGCAGTATAATGAGATTCTTTAGGGCAGGCTTGGTACCTAGCACAGACACATGTTGCATACATAATGTCTGGTCTACTAGCAGTGAGATATAGTAGAGACCCAACTATTCCTCTATACAATGATTCATCAACAGGTTTACCTGTCTCATCTTTGCATATAGGCATACTTGTTCCCATAGGAGTTCTCATGGTGGAGGATGACTCCATACCATATTTCTTAATTAATTCTTTGGTGAACTTAGACTGGGATATGGACAATCCATCATCAGTCTGTCTTACTTGGAGTCCCAAGAAGAACTTAAGTTCTCCCATACTGCTCATCTCAAACTTCCCTTGCATAAGTTTGGCAAACTTTTTACAAAGGTTGTTTTCAGTAGATCCAAAGATTATGTCATCAACATAAATCTGAACTAAGATGATCTTACCTTTTGATTCCCTAAGGAATAGAGTTTTGTCTATCTTTCCTCTTGAGAATTTATTCTCAATGAGGAAGGTAGACAGGGTTTCATACCAAGCCCTTGGAGCTTGTTTTAACCCATACAAAGCTTTCCTAAGCTTATACACAGAATCAGGTTTAAGAGGATCTACAAAACCTGATGGCTGCTCTACATATACTTCTTCTTTAAGGTCACCATTCAGAAATGCTGACTTCACATCCATCTGGTATACTTTGAAGTCTTTGTAGGCTGCATAGGCAAGGAACATTCTGATAGCCTCCAGCCTTGCTACTGGAGCAAAGGTTTGATCAAAGTCAATCCCTTCTTCCTGCCTGTATCCTTTTGCAACTAACCTTGCTTTATTCTTCACTATTATCCCACTTTCATCTAGCTTGTTCCTATAGATCCACTTGGTGCCAATTATGTTGTGGCCTCTTGGTTTAGGAACAAGCTCCCAGACTTTGCACCTTCTGAATTGATTCAGCTCCTCTTGCATAGCATCAATCCAGTGCTGGTCTTGGATAGCTTCTTCAAACTTCTTAGGTTCCATTTGAGACAAGAAACTTGAATGCAAAACTGTGCTTTGATTTCTGCTTCTAGTTTGCACTCCTTATCTTGGATCACCAATTATCTGATCAGCAAGATGATCTCTTAGATATCTTATAGCTGGAGGAAGATTCCCTTCAGGTTGAGCATCTCCAGCTTCTTCATTCTGCTGAACCTCTTGGTTTTCATCAGCTTCCATTATCTCTTGTACTCCCCCTGGACAGCAGTCTTCATTTTTCAAAGCTCCATCTTCCTTTGAAGCTTCAGCAATGGAGAGCTTGTCCATCCTCTTGCTTATACCTGTTGAGTCATTTGATCTACAAGACAACTCACAATTGATTAATCTTGTTTCATCAAATACAACATGCACAGATTCTTCAACAACTTGAGTAGTTAAGTTGAAGACTCTATAGGCCTTACTATTTGTGTTGTACCCAACAAATATCCCATCCTGGGATTTGGCAGCAAACTTAGTCAAATATGACTTGCCATTGTTAAGTATATAGCACTTGCAACCAAAGATCCTAAAATAGGATAGATTTGGTTTTCTGCCTTTCACAATCTCATAGGGAGTCTTTCTGTGGCTTTTGGTGATAGAAGCCCTATTGATGACATGACAAGCAGTGTTAACTGCCTCAGCCCAGAAATATTCTGGGAGAGAGGTGTCACTCAATAGAGTTCTACCAGCTTCAATTAATGTCCTATTCTTTCTTTCAGCAATCCCATTTTGCTGAGGTGTTCTTGGAGAGGAGAACTCTTGAAAAATCCCAAAGTCCTCACATAATCTTGTCATGCTTTCAGATTGAAATTCAGTACCATGGTCACTTCTAATTTTGACCACTGTACTATTTAGTTCATTCTGAATTTGCTTTACAAAATTAAGGAATACACTTGGGGTTTCAGATTTTTGTCTCAGAAAGAACACCCATGTAAATCTAGAATAGTCATCTACAACCACAAAAGTGTAGACCTTCCTACCTAGACTATGAACTGCCATAGGACCAAAAAGATCCATATGCAAGAGGTATAAGCACCTCACAGAATCCTTGTTTTCAAGGCTTTGAAAGGAGGATCTTGTCTGCTTTCCTTTTTGACAAGCTGAGCATATCCCTTCCTTTATACACTTAATTTGAGGTCTATTCCTCACTAGCTCTTTGCTAAAGAGTTTGCCAATTGTCTTGTAGTTTAGATGAGCCAATCTCTTGTGCCACTTAACACAATGAGAAGCATTGTCATCAGCTACAAGACAGATGGGAGAAGCCTTATTCTCACATTTAAAATTAAGACAATATACATTTCTCTTCCTATACCCAGTCAGTATGATCTTTTGATCACTTGACCTCTTGATATGACATCCATCTTTAACAAATGAAATGTCATATCCTAAATCACTTAGCTGGCTTATGCTTATTAGATTATGTTTCAAACCTTTTACATAAGCCACTTGAGTGATAGTAATTAGGTTAGAAGAAATGTTACCAAACCTTTTGATGACTCCTTTTTCAGATCCACCAAAGATCACTTTAGATCCATCTTTGACAGATGAATACTCCTTCAGCAGCCCCTTTGTTCCAGTCATGTGCCTGGAACAACCACTATCCAAGTACCATATAGGGGCATGGTTACTTGGATTCACCTGCAATATAGAATTACTTACCCTTAGAACCCAAGTAAGTCTTGGGTCCTTGGTTCAAGTTAGCATTAATAAAGCTATCATAACCTCTTCTAACAGGTAGACTCTTATTCTTTATAACACTTGTGTTATACCAGCAGTCTAATGCAAAATGGCCTCTTTTGCCACAGCACCAACATTCAAACTTATTGTATCTAGATCTAGATACATCCTTGTCAGAAGAATTTCTGTTTATTGCTGGTGCTGTTGCAACTTCACCTACTGATTTCTTAAAACCATTGGGTTTATGACCATAGGTAGGCCTGCTTGTATTTACACCCTTGTTCTTCAGAACATTAGTCTTAATATGACCTTGAATGTCTTCATGATCATATATGTTAGAAGGCACTTTCACCTTACTAAACTTTATGGGGACTGAAAGGTTTAGTGGCTGAATAGGGGCTTTGCCTTTCCTCTTGAATCTGCCAGCCCTGGAGTTACCTTTAAATCCTAATCCAACCTTACCCTTCTGAGTGACAAATTCATCTATCAAGGGTAAGACAGATTTTGGCTTAGAGTAACTATCCACTAAATCCCTTTCAATTCTAAGTCTGGCCTCCAGACTCTTCACTTGATCATTAGTATAATTAATTGTGCCCATCTGAATAATAGTTATATTCTTCAGCTTGGCAATTTCATTTAATTTTTGATCAAGGACTTTTTCTAATTCAGTTGTTGCAACCCTTAGTTCAGCAATTTCCTGAGCCTGAGTTTTAACCAGGTTCTTGCTTTTCTTAAGGGCCTGCAACAAGTCCCCATACTTGTCTATCAATTGATAGACATCTCCTTCAGATTCAGATGCATCTTCATCACTTGATGCAGATGTAGCTGATTCTTCACTTGTACTACAAATAGATATACTGGAAGGACATTTTACCTCATTAGGACCAGACTGATTCTGGCATATGTCCTCTTCTGATCTTGTCATCAACCCCATGCATTGATGTTCATTGATGGAGTCTAGCAACTGCATAAACTCCTCTTCCTCAGATGCAGCATATAGTCCAATATATGCTTCAGCTTCAGATCCTGATTCTGAAGTTGACTGGTCTGACAGACTTTTATCTTTCTTTGCTACAAAGGATTTCTCCTTCTTGCCTTTCTGATAAGTCTTCTTCTTTTCTGAAGATTCCTTTCTCTTGTCAGGACAATCAACCACTACATGTCCAGGCCTATTGCAACAATAACAGACAATCTTTGAAGTAGTGGCTTTGCTGGGTTTTGATCTGCTCTTCTCTTTCCTTGATGAACTTATCTTCTTATAATAGTCATCAACTTGCTGTGATGGGGAAGGCCTAGACTTCCACTGCTTCTTCTTCAAGAACCTCTGGAATTGTCTTGTGAATGCAGCAAAATCTGCATCTGAATCACAGCTTTCAGATCCCTTGTTTGAACTTTCAGAACTATCTTCTGTAACATCCTTAGGAGGAGATGGTGATTTCCTCCTATTCTTTCTAGTGGCTTCTGCATTGAATGCCACAGCCTTTTCTCTATGCTCTCCTCTTGAGTTTCTTTCCTCCTCCTTCCTCACCATAAGTTGCATTTCATAGAATAGCAACTTTCCAAACAGAGTTGGAGGAGATATCTCTGCCAATTTAGCCACTTCTCTTATGGCACAGATCTTTGTATCCCAATCCTTTGATAAGGATCTTAAGAATTTGTCATTCAGTTCATAGGTACTGAAGACTCTTCCATAGGATATTAGCTCATTCACAATTCTATAGAATTTCTTATAGCACTCAGTTATGCTATCAGATTTTCCTTGTCTAAAGCTTTCATACTCCTGATTTAGCATAGAATTCCTGTCCAGCCTTACTTCTTCAGATCCCTCCATGTAGACAATCAATGTATCCCACATCTCCTTGGAGGTCTTGCAGTGAATCAAATTCTGAAATGTTGAATCATCTATGGCACTAACAATAATGTTCTGAGCTCTTTTATCCATGGTTGCCAAGATGATTTCATCCTTGGTCATTTCTGAATAACTCTTTGGAGTTTGGATATTTGCATCAAGAACTGATACCTTCATTGGAATGAAGGGGCCTTCCTGTACTGTGATGTAAATTCTTGGGTCAGATGCTTCCATAAACAGTCTGACTCTTTCTTTCCAGATCCCAAAGATTTCCTTCCTGCATATGGGTAATTTCATAGACCCTAGCTCCTTATGATTCTCTCCAGAACCCATCTTCTTGAATCTTGAATCTGCCTTTCAGATCAACCTCAGACTGTTAAGTCCTTTTTGAGGAACCTCCCTCTGATACCACTTGATAGTTTATCTTTCAAGACAGCCTAAACACCTAGAGGGGGGGGGGGGGTGAATAGGTTCTGCTTATTTATAAAAACTTCTAGGCAGAATTCAATTTAATGGCTAACACAATAATCACAGCAATCACAGAAAATAAAACATCACAGATTGCACAATGTTTTATAGTGGTTCCCCAAGGTCTGGGTACATCCACTTTCCCCCTTCACCTATCTAGCAGTATGCTAGATTCAGCCAAACTTCCACTAATCTCAGATCAACAGATCCTCAACTCAGAACCCAACTGGTTCCTACAACTCAGGCACAACAGCCCTACCTCAGCCTTGCCCCAAGGCCTACAACTCAGAGAAGACCCTTCTCCTACACTCAGGCACACAGCCCTACCACTCAGAGTACAACACTCCTACACTCAGCCTTTATAACATAGGCTTACAACTCAGATCTGTGTAAACAGATCCTACAAAAATATAGAAAAGATTATTTAACTGTCTTGCCTAAATTGAGAGAGAAAAGGCCAAGACAATTCTTGATCAACTGATGAAATCAACTGTATCTGAGCTTTCTTCAAAGCTTCTTGAATATGAACTTAGCTGAGTTGATTTCCAAACAGCTTCTTGAGAATCCACTGGTGGTTTCTTTCTTCTTCTTCAAATTCTGGCTTGATCTCTCTCTATCCAGCACTTTGAATGATTCTTCTGAATTCTGATTAGAACTCTTCTTTGATCTATCCTTAGATAGTCTTCTTAGATCTTCCGGAGAAGATCTTCTTAAGTGCCTAGCACTTTCTTGAATTGGATTGTAATCCTTCTCTACTTTTTGATTCTCAGCAATGTATTTTTTAAAAAAAGGTTTTTTTCTCCTTCTGAATCTGTCTATTTATAGACTTTCTTCATGGTAACCGGCTGATCCGGTTTCTAACCGTTTTCTGACAAGTCTGACAGCTTCAGTTAACCGGTGGCAACCCACAGCTGTCAAGTCTTCAAACAAGTCCTGTGCCTTAGTCTTGAACCACAAGTTGTCGAGACAGTCTGTCAGAAAGTGTCGAGACCATCTGTCTATCTGTGTCGACACAATTGACTTTGGTGTCGACACAGTCTTCAGTGATGTCGACTAAGTTGCCTTTGAGTCGACACAGCTTCTTCTGAAAATAACTTGTTCTTGACCCTTCAGTGTGTCGACACAATCTTCTTCTAACTCTGCTATAATGTGTCGACTTAATCACAATGTGTCGACACATTCTGCTGGTGTAGACAAACTTGAGGTCGACTATATTCTTCTGTGTCGACACATACTGCTGGTGTCGACAAACTTGAGGTCGACTATATCCTTTTGTGTCGACACATTTTCCCAATGTAGAGGTCGACGCTTTTCTTCTGTGTCGACACAAATTCCCAGTGTTGTGTCGACTTACTTCTTCTGTGTCGACACACTTTCCCAGTATCATTGTAGACTAACTGCTATGTGTCGACATACTTCCTCTGTGTCGACACTTTTTCCCAGTGTAGTTGTAGACTAACTGCTATGTGTCGACATTGCTTCCCAGTGTTGATGTCGACTAATTTCTTCTATGTGTCGACACATCCTTCTCTGTGTCGACACTTGGACTTAGAATTTTTCTGCATACTTTATCAATTCTTCACCTACACATGTCAACTCAAAAACAACATCAAATACACCTTGATGTATATCATTAAGCTAGGTTGGGCTTCTTCAAATCAGGTACACATTTTCCAATGTACCCAACAGCTAGGGCTGAAAAAAAATTCCGAGGACCTTTTTTTGAAGATCTCTCAAAACCCTAATTCGAAAAAGGTGCCGCTGCCAGGTAGTAGCTTTCTGAAAAAAATAAAGAGGATTTTGCAAGTATTCATCACATCACAACCAATTCTAAATCAGAAGATCACTTCCTATTGCTGTGGGTGAAAAGAAGCTGTTTAGTGAAATAACTAAAGAATAAGGCTCCAAAGCATTTGCTTTTGAGTCTTTAAAAAATAAACACTCTATTAATCTCCATTGTAAGATCTCTTTGAGATCTGAGTGTAGGACTTTTTCTAAAGTCTGAGGTAGGATTCATGTATAGAATCTGAGGTAGGCCTGAGTTATAAAGGCTAAGGTAGGGCATGCTTGTGAGCCTTAGGTACGAGACTTGTTGCTATCTCTGAGGTAGGATTGAGAAAAGTCTTAGTTGTAGGAGTGGAAGCCACTCTGAGGTGTAAGATCCAGGGAGGGATATGAGCTGTAAGATCTATTGATCTGAGTTTTGGTGAAGTTAGCCTAGTCTAGCTCTCTACTAGATAAGTTAAGGGGGAAAGTGGATGTATCCTAGATTGGGGAACCACTATAAATTATTTGCATATTTTTTTTGTGTTCTTGAAAGCTATAACTAAACACTAATACACCAATTAGAAAAGTAAAAAATCTCAAAGAAACCTATTCACCCCCTCTAGGTGCTTAACTACCCTTAAATGTCTTTCAATATTGTTGTTCAATTCACTCCCTTATTACTACCCGTGAACTTCATACATCCCCCCTTTTGATTGCTCCCAATTACAACCCTTCGCATTTCTCCTCATTCATCCTCCTTTTCACCTATATATAGAGGTTATATTCCA
This sequence comes from Platanthera zijinensis, assembly GCA_039513925.1. Classification (NCBI taxonomy): domain Eukaryota; kingdom Viridiplantae; phylum Streptophyta; class Magnoliopsida; order Asparagales; family Orchidaceae; genus Platanthera; species Platanthera zijinensis. The sequence continues at coordinate 254,430,272 of CM077078.1, read as the reverse complement.
AGCATACTGTGGGTTCTAGCTCTCTCTTCCTATGGCTGTTTGGGCAGAGTATGCATTTTATTTTCCTTTAATTAGTTTTTTTATTACATGTATTTCATTTTTCTTTTTTTGCAAATTTTCATTTCATGTACTTTCAATTTTATGTAATGAATATTTTATTTTATCTATCTCTTTTTTGTTCCTCATGTAAATATCATTCATTTTCTTTTAGTAGTTAAGTTATGTAGATCTTGAAAATTACAAGTTTGGAATGCAATAAATATTTCACTTTATAATCATTTCTTGTGTACCTTCAATTTATCAGTGATTAATATCGAGTTCATATGTCGATGTGTAGATTTTCGTATCTATTTTTCGTATTCTAGTTAGCTGAAAGGCTCGTGCGCACCAAGAGATCACTCACGAATAAAGAGAGTTGAACGCAATCCTCGAGTGATTCTTCCGGTTTTGTGGGATTCACCTCGTTAAAGTGAGTGTTAGGTTTTCGATTATAGAACGAAAGTTCGATTGATATTCTTAATCTCAGTTGGATGTATTTCTCGAGAGAGGTACGTTCATAATTTGGGAATCCCCACGGTCAAGATATAGATTAGAAAATTATAAAACATCTTTATTGTTTCATTCGAAGCACGTTTTGATAAGGTTTTAGTTTTTTTTTATTTTATGTTAGTTTTAATTTATTTTGATCCTTAAGTTTTCATCTGTAAAATAATAGTTTATTTTCTCGAATTAGCAGTACTCGACAGATCCGAGTTTTAATATGAACTTGATATCTTTATATCCTATGCTATATTTGGATATGCACACTTGCCTTAATCGAGTACAGATTGAAGAACACAAATTTCTCTATCACGGGTCACCCGATTTTTCCCCGGTCCGGAGAATACGACCACCTTAGCTCAGAATCAGATTAGACGCGCAAATAGGTAATGAAAACCAACAACAAATGACAAGGTTTTTTTTGACGTGGAAACCCCGGAAAGGGCGAAAAACCATGTGTCTGGATCTGTGCCTAACCAAAATCCACTATTTCGTTGGAGTTTACAAGAGTTAAGAAAATCCCTCGAAAGGTGATAGGTCACCTCTCATTACAAGTACATAGTATGAAAAGATCGGAAATAAACCAAGTCCTTGTAGCTTGAGTGGGAGCGCTCTAGTGGGGAAAACAGTTAATTTCTTGGAGTCTCGATGGAAGCGCTCTTGCTGAGTCGGAGCCTTGATGAGAGCGCTCTTGCGGAGAATGATGACACGTCTTTGAAGCTTTGAGACGCTTTCACGCTAGAGAGGGAGGAGAGCAAATTCTAAACGGAGGATCGATCTAAGTCCCATGACCACGTCGAAAAACGTCAAAGTTCTCTCTAGCCTCTGGAGTTTCTTGTCTTCAAATAAATGCTTGGGGTCCTTTTTATAGTTTTTTGGAAGGATATGCTGGTGATTGCGCATGGACAGAATTTGTGCTTGCGAATGACATCGCTCCATTTCGGTCACCTAGATCACCAATTTTAGACGAAAGTGCCTCCCGGGTGGTCCGGGCAGCCTGGTCAGTGTGCCCGATTGCGGCGGTTGCTCGCGGTTGCGCGCACGCTGCTGCTTGAGCAGGCGCGCAACGCCTGCGCGCATGCGAGGTGTGCGTGGCGCTTGCGTGCGTGCATGTTTGGCTTTGTCTTCTTCTCGGGTGCTTTCAGGCTTTCGGGGTGAGCATGGCTCACCCGATCGAATTGGCATGTCTCTGTGTATTTGGTCAAAATTTTTCTGGTTCGACTTAGAAAATTTAGGAGGAATCCCATCAATAATATATATATATATATTAATTTATATTATTACTAGCATCTTCGAACGGGCTCCGCCCGTTCTCGATGCGTCGCTGCGGGCTTCGCCCGCAATCAAGCGGGCTTCGCCCGCTTGACCCCCCGGAGGGTTTTGCCCGCCCCCCGGCGCGCTTCGCCTGCCCGCCGGCGCGATTTGCACGCCCGCCGGCGCGCTTCGCCCGCCCGCCCGTGCGCTTCGCCCGCCCGCCGGCGCGCTTCGCCCGCCCCCGGCACGCGAAGCCTAATTATAATAATTTTATTAATTACAAAAAATAATTATTATTTTTAAATAATATTATAATTTAATAAATAATTATATAATAACTTATTAATTTAAAAAATGAAAAAAAACCGAAAATCCCCCCGTTTCCGCCCTCCCGCTGCCCCGGCGGCCTCCTCTGCCGCCGGCGGCGGAGCCGCCGGCGGCCTGCCCAGCGCCCCCCGGCGGGTTCGCCTGCCTTCGGCGAGCCCGCTGGGGTTTGTCCGGCGGCGAGCGGGCAGGGCCACCGCCGGCGGTGGCCCTGCCCGCTCGCCGCCGGACAACCCCTGGTGGGCTAGCCGGAGGCAGGCGAACCCGCCGGTGGGCGCCGGGCAGGCCGCCAGCGGCTCCGATGCCGGCTGCGGGCTGAGGCGCGGGAGGGGCGGGGGAGGCATCAGGATTTAGCAGGAATGAACAGTGCCGCCTGGGGGGGTTTTGGTTATTTGCAGGCCGGCTGTTTAGATCCAATGGCTAGATGCAAGTTTTTGGAGATCGGACGATCCAGATGAAAAGTATGGTGTGCCTCCAAATACCTATATTGCTTTATATATAAAGATAGATACATATAAAAAAATTTTAAATATATATTATATGTATTAATATGAGAGAGTGCATTGGCCCTCATGCAGACACGATAGTATCTCAATCACAGCAGTGTCGCGACGCGACATCGCTCTTGGTGCTCTCTCCCCCGAAGCATAGTACTTCGACTGTCGCTCAATTTTTCAATGCACAGGAGCGCCGCGGCTGCGAGCGCGGGAGCGCCGTCGTGTTGCGACCTAATATGCCTGAGGTACTCTCGCGGCCGAAATTCATATTTGGTATTTTTTCATTCATTTAATATATGTTCAAACGATTATCTAGGGACTGTTTTCTAAAAACTTAAACTAAGTTTGCAATTTAATTATATTATTATAATTTATAAGTTGTAAAATATTATAATTTTAGTATAGTTGTCATATTATTGTGAACATAAATTTAAAAATAATTAGAATTAAATAAAAAATATGAAGAAAAAGTATAATGATTGGGTGCAAGCGATTCAATTTGGGTTTGTTTGGACCAAAATCAAAGTCAAACTGAAAAGGATCAGTTATTTTTTGTCTCTAAACTGAATCAAACCTACACTAATCGATTCGATCCACTAATCGGTTTGGTTTGGCGTGGTTTTTGATTTTATTATAATAATTTATAGGATGAGTTGATATTATTATATTTGTATTACAATTATTTTTTTTTACAAACTTTGCTACTCAATAGTAATATTTCTTTTATTGTTTCAATGTTATATGCATCCAACATGAGTAATATGTAGAATGTTTCAATGCCTGCAATTACTGTCTTTGACTTTATCTTAATGTTGGAGTGCATCAAATTAATTTCCATTTATTATTTTATAAAATTTCTAACGTTGTGTTAACACAATTAGCTACTTTCTAAAACTGCCTCTATCTCTCATGTTAGATTTATAAAGTTTTTTCAATGTCAATTTTTATTTACATATTTGACTCAAATTCTTAATAAGAGTTCTTTTGTACAATTATTTGTTTTTGCTTCCAAAATGTGCACATTAGGTGATTTTTCTTTATATTGAACATATTGAAAAACAGTGCACCTGGCTCCCCGTATGGCCACGACATTACCCCGGCCATGATGATGCTCGACATGATGATATTCTCGTAACAAATTAGTTATTTTAAACAACAATGATTCTCAATAGTAGTGAAAACAAAGTGCAAAAATATATAATTATGACCTTGTTCCCAATCCATCAAGCAACAAGTACTTATATGAATATAAAACAAATGCATTAAATCTTTTTATACTTTATAGTAGTTCTAGTCGTGTTCAAAAAGCCCCCTGGGCCCGGGCCTAAACCGGGCCTCCCAAGCCCGGACTTTCCCGAACCGGGCCTGGGCCCGGGCCCTGATTGCAGCCGGGCCGGGCCGGGCCCAGGCTTAGCCTGAGCCCTGTTTTTATAAAAAAAATAATTTTTTTTAAAAAAGAAATACGCGACTTTTTGAACTGCGTCTTCTAGGTGCATTTTCGGGAGAAGTGTTCAACATGAAAGTTCTAGCTCTCGACGATATCTACAACTTTCATGTTGAACACTTTTTTATTTGAAGCAGTTTAGGCCCCCGAAAAAAATCACGCGGAACATTTGAAATGTTCCGCGTGATTTTTTTCGGGGGCCAAATCGGGGGCCTAAACGGCTTCAAATCAAAAGTGTCAAACATGAAAGTTGTAGATATCGTCGAGATCTACAACTTTCATGTTGAACACTTCTCCTGAAATTGCCCCTGAAAGACACAGTTTTAAAAAGCACGTAGGAGCCGGGCCCGGGCTTAGCCCGGGCCTAGAAATCGGGCTTTGCCCGGCCTGGCCCTGGCCGGGCACCGGGCCAGGCAAATGATCATATATGGGACCTTGTTAGGCCCCATAGCCCGGCCTGGGCCCGGGGCGGGCCTAGCCCGGGCCCGGGCCTAGCCGGGCTTTTACCGGGCCGGGTCCCCCGGGCCCGGTTTTTATGCACACCCATGTAGTTTTGAAAGCTTTGAAAAAAATAAGTAATTTATACTTAACTATTCAACAAAATCTACTTCATAAGCAATAGTTAGCCAATATCTATTGCATCTCCGTCCACATATGCTACTTCTGTAACAACTCATATGATAAAACATGGAAAACAATTTGAAATCACCAATGATGAAATAAAAAAGAAGTGTGATAATTATTTGTACCTTTGTTTTTTTTCTTTGTGTTATTTTAATTTTTGTTTTTTGGGTTTTCGTTAAGTTAATTGGATTTATATGATATTTACTTTTATGTCATTTTTATTGTTTTTTTTCTTTGGTTAAAAGTTGGCTGATTATAATAAGAGAACTTACATGGCTATATTGTTGGTAAGTTGCTTGGACAATTGACATGTTAGATTGGTTGGTGTGGTGTGGTGGCATTATTATAGAAACCAATTATTCCTATGAAAACAATTGGTTGCTATGCTATGCCACTAGTAGAAAAAGTGTTTGGATGAGGACACTTAAGAGTCTATTAAAATGAGATGGTGGCTGTAGAATAACGACAAAGTTGTAACACTCATATCCGTCATATGACATATATCAGTAGGTCCGGCTGGGGTCCGACGCCATATACCACAGACAGACCAAAAGATTACTAAATGAAACCATCCTTCCAATAACACACGTCCTATACAGAGCACATTCTAGCGGAAGCATTTTAAATGTTGCAAAGAAAAGAACCCAAGCCACATCATGAATGTCCACTAAAAACCTGAAGTAGGAATGAGCGTACAAATACACAAAGTACTTTGTCATATGACCTTACAAGAGATTACTTTAAACAATAAGTGTCTTCCAAACATCGGCACGCAGGGCGGTCACACATGAGTATAAAAGTAAATGTTCGCATTGGCCTTCGAGGGCCGGCTCAGCAACAAGGGCTTAAGCCCGCTATTTACCACTAGGCTCCGCAGCACCTGCAATCAACATTCCACCGCAGCGATGACAAACAAAAGCAACGGTCAGCTAACGCTGACCAAATTATAACGACCCCGCCCCTTAATCGGGGCGACGGTGCTCCTTCCCTGCATATTATTAGTATAACCAAACAGGATAGTGAAATAACACTACACTACAGGCGTAGACACACACGGCCATACACCCCGTGCACTCATGGCACATTCTCGGTGAACTCGGTCCACCACTGCCCCTAGGAAGGCAATAACGTGAGCTAACAGTCCTTTTCAGCTGAAGCCTAAGACCCACCCTTTATTTCATCGGTAGGCCTCTTAAATCGAACCACATAGAGCGGGTACGGTTCCAATCAACCCGTTGCTCACATCACCACAACAATTCAAGTCATCGACACGAGTTAAGCTTGCCCGAATCCCGATTTATCGATCATACATAAGTACATAACCCGGTTATGCACAAGGTTGGCTCCCAGGCCATCAAAACGGCAGAACTTCGCTTCTACCCAGATTCCCGGGTGCACCTTGGAGTAAATCCCCAAGACTCCCTGCTGCAATCTACCGCGTAGAAAACCCGAAAAGCAAACGACACAGAGTCATCTCTGGCACTACAAGCATAATGAAAACATCACTGATCCAGACCAACTTATCAGGGTAGGCTTTACACACCATGCCTATGTCCGTACTTTGATTCCGGACTCTATATGCAAAACAATGGGGAACTATTCATGTCCACCTGAAGGAATACCTCGCACTCACCGCTCACTCGCGGGAGGGAGTTTCCTAGGCAAAAAGGAAGAGGACTTCACATGTTCAAGAAGAGAATCGTTACAATTGCGGTTCGCTTTGGCGCCATGGAGATCTAGACGGATGAAAAGCATCGCAACGGCCTTGCCTCCACAGATTTGGACTCGGCTTGAGAATCGGGGATCTGAAGCTCCACTGGCGGCCGGATTCCTCCTTCACCTTCTTCCTTGCTCTCCCCTCTCTCTAACACTTTAGGAAGAGAATGGGTGAAAAGAAATGAGGGTTAAACCCTCATCTCCCGGCCATATACCAGCAGGGGAAAGACTGAGCCGTCAGATCCTATTTGAAGGAAATGAACGGCCACTATTCGGCCTTAAAATAACTTTCCTGGGCCAAAAACGGCTTGTGACACGCCCGTGTCATAGTCCATGTTCCACACTCGCCGTAATCCAGTAAACACAGAACACGACACGGCCTCTGACACGGCTTGGGACACGCCCGTGTCAACCATAGACACGCCCGTGTCATAGACCGTGTGCACCAATCGACGTTGAAACTATCACATCCCGAATAGGACACGACCATGTGACACGGCTGTGTCACAGGCCGTGTGCCAGACACGCCTTTGGACATGCTCGTGTCCCTGACCATGTAACTCACTCGACACAACTCGTCATAACACAGAGCAGGAAACGACCCTTGACACGCCCGTGTCACAGGCCGTGTACCCGACCTGGCTTGACTTTGAGGATCGTCGACTGCATTTTTTCGACCTCAAGTACGAAACGGCCCTAGACACGCCCGTGTCACAGGCCGTGTGAACCTAATCAGACACCAGATTGGCCTTAGAACGCTATCTGTTCCTTAATGAGTTTTGGGGGCGTTATAATTCTCTCCCTCTTAAAATAATTCCGTCCCGAAATTACAGAATGGAAGAGATACACAAAATTAAATGGTACCTGAGTGAAATAACTCGAGATACTCCTCAAGCATGGTCTACTCTCGCTCCCACAAAAGCTCCTCACGACCACAATTGTCCCATCGGACTTTGACCATCCTGATGTCCTTGTTACGAAGTCGCTTGACTAAAAAGTCCTCAATGAGAACGGGCTTGACCTTCATCGTCAGCCCATTATCAACAGGTACTTGATCGACCGCAATAACTTGCGAAGGCTCTTGCGCCTCCTTCCGCAACACCGATATATGGAATACGTCGTGTAGACCACTCAGTTCCACTAATAACTTTAGTCGATAAGCCGCTTCACCAATTCGATCTAGAATCTCAAACGGCCCAAGGTACTTCGGGCTCAGCTTCTTCAAGCTTCGTACCCGTGAAACACCCTTAAACGGCTTATTCTTCAAATATACCCAGTCGCCAACAATGAACTCAACATTCCTATGCTTGGCATTATAGTATTTAGCATGCCTGTCCTGAGCGATCAGCAACCGTTCTCGTATAGATTGTACCAACGAAGTGGCATCTTCCACCTCTTGTCTACCGTAAAGAGCCTCGAAGGGCGCCATTTGAATACTCGCTTGGTAGCTATTGTTATAAGCAAACTCCACCAAGTACAAGTGATCTTTCCATCGCTTTCCAAAATCCAAGACGCACATGCGAAGCATGTCCTCCATCGTTCTGTTGACCCTCTCGGTCTTACCATCCGTCTGCGGATGAAAGCCGTGCTAAAACTCAGCTTGGTTCCCAACATTTGATGCACTCACCTCCAGTCATTGAACGTGAAGCGCCCATCTCGGCCACTCACGATGCTGCGGGGCACACCATGCAGTCAAATAATATTATCCACGTTAAGTCTTGCCAGTTTATCCACCGAATCATCCTTCCTATTCAGAAAGAAGTGCGACACTTTCGTCAATCTATCTACGATCACCCAAATGGCGTCTTTTCCCTTCTGCGACCTTGGCAACCCATGCACAAAATCCATTGAAATATCGTCGAATTTCCACTCCGGGATAGACAAGGACTTCAAGAAACCTCAAAGCTTCTGGCACTCCGCCTTTACCAAGGCGCACGTTTGATACTTCGCCACATAAAGTGCGACGTCGTTCTTAAGTCCTGGCCACCAGAACAACTTTTTCATATCTCTATACATCTTTGTGCTCCCCGGATGAATCAAGTACTTAGTATGATGAGCCTCGTACATCAATTCCTCCCGTAGTTTACCAACACTTGGGACGCACAGACGACTGTCCTTCCATAACAGTCCATCCTTAACATTAAATTGGGAAATTGACCCATCCAAAGCCTTATCCATAAACTGTTTCATGCTATTATCCCCATCCAGAGCTTGTCGAATCCTATCTGCAAGGTCATACTGCACCTCTGTCAAGTTCAGTTGTGCTTCGGCACTAGTCTACTTGTCAACACAAGAGATCCCTAATGCCTCCAAATCACGAATCAAACGCTCATCATGTATCGACAACCAGTTGGCCTGCGCGGGAGCCCTGCGACTCAACGCATCAACAACCACATTGCCTTTCCCAGGCACATAGTATATCTTGAAGGTGTAGTCACCCAGGAACTCCATCCACCTCTGCTGCCGCATGTTTAGGTCCTTTTGATCCAACAAGTACTTTAGGCTCTTGTGGTCGGTATAGATATCGACCTTCACACCATACATGTAGTGCCTCTACAACTTCAGGGAAAATATCACGGCCGCTAACTCCAAGTCATGGACCGGATAATTCCTCTCGTGTACCTTCAGCTGACATGAGCCATAAGCTATTACACTCCCATATTGCAGTAGAACACAACCCAAACCACTTCCCGAAGCATCACTGTAAATCTCAAATCCTTCGGTCCCACTCGGCGAACATAGAATAGGCTCCGCGGTCAACCGACTTTTCAGTTCTTTGAAAGTTCGTGCGCACTCAGGCGTCCAAACAAACTTCTTATCTTTCCTCGTCAAAGTCGTGAGGGGTAACACTATCCGCGAGAAGTTCTCTACGAAGCGCCTAGAATAGCCGGCAAGCCCCAGAAAACTCCGGATTTCCGCTACCGAAGACAACACAGGTCACTCCCGTATAATAACTATCTTAACCAGATCCACTGCAATTCCCTCTCCACTAACTATGTGACCAAGGAACGCTACCGAGGACAACCAAAACTCGCATTTGGAGAACTTAGCATACAGTTGGTTCATCCTCAGCGTCTCCAGCACCAAATGCAGATGCTTAAAGTGATCCTCCTCACACTGCGAGTACACCAATATATCGTCAATAAAGACTATCACAAAGTGGTCCAGGCACTCTTTGAATGTTCTGTTCATCAGATCCAAAAACACGGATGGCGCATTAGTCTGCCTAAACGGCATGACAGTTAACTCATAATGCCCATACCGCGTGCTGAAAGCTGTCTTGGGGATGTCACTTTCTCTTATCCTCAACTGATAATATCCGGACTTAAGATCCAATTTCGAGTATACCGATGACCCAACTAATTGATCGAACAGATCGTTAATCCTTGGGATCAGATACTTATTCTTCTCCGTTAACTTATTCAGCTCTCGGTAATCAATACAGAGTCGCAAGCTTCCGTCCTTATTCTTAATAAAGAGGACCGGTGCGCTCCAAGGCGACGAACTTGGATGCACATAACCCTGTTCCAACAGCTCTTGAAGTTGAAATTTTAGTTCCGCCATCTACTTAGGCACTAACCGATACGGAGAGCGTGACACAGGTTTGACACCTAATACTAGCTCAATAGAAAAGTCGATCTCTTGCTAAGGTGGGGCTTCAGGGAGATTGTCAGGGAACATGTCAGGATACTCGGATACAACCAAGATACTGTCCAAACTAGGCTTAGGCTTCGAAGCCTCCACTAGTGTGAAGAGCAGCTCTGCACCAGCACGAACTGCTTTAACCACCTGAAGAGCAGACATCAAAGTCTTGCTCGACCCTTTCAAGCCTGCAAATGTCATCTCACGATCAGTCCCCAATTTGGCCTCTTTGCGGTTATAATCAAAGTATGCTCGCTGCACCAAGAGCCAGTCCATACCAAATATCACGTCGAACTCCACCAACGGCAGTAGCAACGCTTGCAAGTTGAACTCTTGACTCCCAATCCATATCTTTACGCAACAAAACTCTATCGGAGCGCATTGAACACCCATTAGGCAACAACACATCCAATTTGTCCTTTGCCATCGAAGAAGGTACTCTGATGCGCGATACAAATCCTTCGGATAAAAAGGAGTGCAAAGCTCCCGTATTGAACAGTGCTCTTGTTGGATTATCGAAAATCAAAACAAAGCCTAACACAAGCAGTTAAAAGCTAACATGCGCAAGGTAACAAGTATTTAAAGCTAAACTGCTATAAATTTAAACCGTTCCTGTCACCACGTCAACTTGCTTTATGGCCTCCTGCTGACCAAGATTGTAAACTCTAGGTTGGGCTGGAGCATAGTGTGATGCGGTTGACTCCACCGCATTGCCCTTCTCCTCATAGGTTGCTCCAGGTTTCTTCTCGGATATTGGGCGTCCGCTCCGAAAATCTCAGGCATAGTGTCCCGGCTTTCCACAATTATAACATGTGCCCGGGGTTCGGCCTGTAGTCTCCCCAGATGCACCAGAAGAAGGGGTTGGACCCGAAGTCCTAGCCTTCTTATTCCACTTACGGAACACAAATTTTGAGGAGTTCGGTATTTTGAACTCCATCCTCTTTGCACTAGAGTCTTTCTTCGCTTGCACATTCTTCAGATCCTTCTCAAATGACCGGGCCGTATTGACCAGGTTTAGGAAGCCTTGCGTCATAGGCCCCGAGAGTAGTAGCCTTAGGTCATCCCGCAGACTCTCATAGAACCGGTTTGTCTTACGCTCCTCATCAGCGAACGTAGAGCTAGCATACCGACCCAACCGTATAAATTTGTGGAGGTACTCGTCCACGCTACTGTCTCCTTGCATCAACCTCTGGAACTCATTCCCCATTGCGATCCTTTGAGCCGAGGGAAGGTACCTTGCCAAGAATAGTCTCGAAAATTCCTCCATCGAGACGTCCGTGAGTTGCCTTCCACTCAAGTGATGAAGCTCTAAACCTTCCCACCACAACCTTGCCTCCCCATCCAACAGGAAGGTGGCTATGGTGGTCTTCTGCCACTCCTCCGTTTCCGTAACCATCAAGACTCTCTTTACTCGGGAGAGCCAATCCTCAGCTTGGGATGAGGTTCCAGTCCCCGAGAACACCAGAGGATTAAAGCCCATAACAAGTTTGAGCTGCTTTTCGGTCGGTCTTCTAGGTATCAACAGCTCTACCACCACTTGTTCAACCCTTCTAGGTTCTGTCGTTTAAAGCGGTACCTGCTCCCCTACAAGGGCAGGCTGCTGTATTTGCCCTCATGGCTGGGCATTTATCATTGCAAACACCGCTTCAACCACCAATCTTATAGTTTCTGTCGAAGGAGGGGTTGTAGGCACATCATTTGGTGCGCTACTTGCCTCAGAATACGGGTGTTCTGAAGGTCCTACACCACTCCTGGTCACCTATAGATGTACAAAACACCATTAAGTGATCGAACAAAATTGCAAAAAACAATTATAGGAACACGCAGGTTCCTCAAACATGTGTATTTTCATTCTTAAGTGGACATTCATGGGTTCTTTTTATGTTATAACGATGACGCACATACATGTGCTCACCACCCCTTATAAGAATTCCAATAAGCAAGACCGAAACCGGTAGTCTGATACCAAATTATAACACCCTATCCGTCACATGGCATATAGCAGTAGATCCGACCGGGGCCCGACGTCATATACCACAGACAGACCGAAGGGTTACTAAATGAAACCATCCTTCTAATAACACACATCCTACACAGAGCACATTCTAGCGGAATCATTTTAAATGTTGCAAAGAAAAGAACCCAAACCACAACATGTATGTCCACTAAAGACCCGAAGTAGGAATGAGCGTACAAATACACAAAGTACTTGGCCTTATGGTATTACAAAAGTTTACTTTAAACAATAAGTGTCTTCCAAACATCGGCACGCAGGCCGGTCACACATGTGTATAAAAGTAAACGTTCGCATTGGCCTTCGAGGGCCGGCTCAACAATAAGGGCTTCAGCCTGCTATTTGCCACTAGGCTCCGCAGTACCTGCAATCAACATTCCACCGCAGCGTTGGCAAACAAAAGCAACGGTCAGCTAAATCTGACCAAATTATAACGATCCCGCCCCTTAATCGGGGTGGCGATGCTCCTTCCCTACATATTATTAGTATAACCAAACAAGATAGTGAAATAACACTACACCACAGGCGTAGGCACACACGACCACACACCCCGTGCACTCAGGGTACATTCTCGGTGAACTCGGTCCACCACCGCCCCTAGGACAGCAATAACGTGAGCTAATAGTCTTTTTCAGCCGAAGCCTCAGACCTACCCTCTATGTCGGTAGGCCTCTTAAATCGAACCACATAGAGCGGGTACGGTTCCACTCAACTCGTTGCTCACATCGCCACAACAATTCAAGTAATTGACACGAGTTAAGCTTCCCCGAATCCCGATTTATCGATCAAACAGTACATAACCCGGTTATGCACAAGGTTGGCTCCCAGGCCACCAAAATGGCAGAACTTCGCTTCTACCCAGATTTTTGGGTGCACCTTGGAGTTAATCCCCAAGACTCTCTGTTGCAATCTACCGCATAGAAAAACCGAAAAGTAAACGACACGGAGTATGAAAGGAGAGGTTAGATCTGACTTACTCTAGAGGGGGGGGGGGTTAATAGAGTATTAAAATTTTGGCTATTTTTAACTTTTATATCAGAGTGAAAGTAGGTGAGACCAATAATATATAAAGAAAAGAAAATCAGGCTAAGCTATTCTATCTATCACAGCCACATCAAGAACAAAATAGAAAATGAGCACAACTAGACAACACAAGAATTTTATAGTGGTTCCCCAACTGGGTATATCCACTCTTCTACCACCCTGGTAGGAATCCACTAGCAGGTTTTGATCAGGTGACTGCCACCATAATATCTATTTGCAGGGAGATATCACAACCCTTTAGGCTTTTGATCAGGTGCCCTAAAAACAACCCAAGTCTTTTGATCAGGAGACTTGATAACCAAGTGGTTAACTTTGAAGGGAGTTAAAACCCTTTTATAGGAGGTGAGAGGAGGTGATGGTATCTTCTCTTTCTCTAATCAACAGAGAAGACTAGTGGATCTTGATGTTGACAAAGCTCCCCCTGAGATGTTGAATTGTTCAAGAAGATTGGAAGCTTTGCTTCAGGGTGTAGGTCTTCAGCCTCGTTTTGTCAATAAGTAAGAATCCAGTAGATAGATATTGAAAGAATGTCTCTGAAGATTCCAGGCTCTGAAGATGAAGAAGACTCTTGATTTGTGATGAATGTTCTTCTTCAAATTTCAGGATTGACAAAGATGAAAGTAGATTACACTGTAAGAGAGTTCTGAATGTTCAGTCTGTGTCTCTCAGGATTCTTGTGTGATGTATGTTTTTTGAGAATCTCTGGCTCAGTATATTTTGATTTCTTGCCCAGTGTCTTAGTGTGTGTCGACTGAAAAGAGAAAAATCTCTTTTATTCTATGCAGTCAATTTGTCCTTTGAATTTTGAATTCTGGCATTAATTGCGTACTGATATGGAGAATACAAACGGTTGGAATGTGACTTAAATGAGTTTCCCCAACTGTCCATAATAAAATAAGCAAGTAATTACCCTGATGAATACCATAATTAATGCTGCCAATAACGACTATATTTAAAAGAATATGAGCATTAATTACTCAGGAATATTACTGCTAAATAATATAGAAATTAAGGGACCAAAGGAAGAGAACTTCTCATTCTGGAGCGGGACAGAAATCATCGACCTCTGAACGGAATTCGTCGACCAGAGATCCAAGATCGTCGACCTGAGAATTCCAGTTCGTCGACCTGAGCTCTGCGAACTACGTACAGAGAATGACTTGCCAAATCTGTACTCTAAGTTCGTCGAGCTAAGAATCTGTCTGAAGAAAACTGATCGTCGACCTGAGCTCGAATATCGCCGAGCTCAGCTCAGAGAAATAACTCTGAGTTCGTCGATCTAAGATCGATGATTGTCGAGCTGAGTTTGAAGAACTTCAAACTGAACAATCTGTTCTCTGAATCTTCTAAGTCTAAGTCTACCGAGGTCCTCTGCTGGCTGGTCCAAGAAGGTTAAACCTAATGACTTAGCCTAAACTCTTGGATTCAAAGAATTGACCCTTGCTATAAAAGGTGGGTCAGACTTAACCTAATTTAGTGAATCTAGCCCAAATCTAACTAGGGATCCAACAATCTCCTCCTATTTGGGTGAGGTCACTAAAACAAAATAAAAGAAACAATCATAAAATATGAAAACATATATCTGACAGAAATAAAATATTCAGCAGATATTTACAAGATGTGCTTCATGATTAAACAGTATTGAGTTCAAAAATAAGAACAAAAACAAAAACAAAATCACTGTTTATGCTTAGTATTTGCTTTCTATGACTTCTCAGCAGGCTGTTTGAAAATGATTTCTCTTTTTTAATCAATAACTTCTCTCTTTGACATTATCATGTCTGATGCACCAATGATGTTGAGAGACGTTGCTCTGGGAACCACAGCTTCTGGATGCAATTTCATATAATCATCAACATTAAAGAATTTGTTTGCCTTTACATACCTTTTAAGTTCTTATTTTCTGAATGAAGACATGGTAGAGAATTATGAAGGATCCTTTCCTTCAGCTTTAGCTTTGTTAATTTGTGAAAGTCTTATCATCCCATGAAATCTGGCCATTCTAGCTGAATTCTCCTGTTCTAGATCTACAAAGGGAATTGGAGGAGATTCTGGCATTTTTGGAATTGAGTCCTGCTTTGATTCAGCAACAGAGTCTGTAGGAGCTCTCTTGATTGAAGCTGGAGGAGGATGGCTTTGAGAAGATTACTGCCGACTACCATGCCTGGAATGTCTTTGATACGTCTTGTTCACTAGAGCAGATCTTTGAGAATCATTGCCTGAGGCACCTGAAGATGGAGGAGGAGGAGGGTCTTTCCTAAATTGCTTAAGAGGAGACTTGTACCTTCTCCTCTTCTTCCTTTCTTTCTACTCATTCTTGGATAGCCACATCCACTAAGGCATCCCTGGGTATGGAGTTATCTTTTGCAAGATATAGTAAGGAGTGTCATTGGTAGGAGTAGGCTTTGGAGCAGCCTTTAGAACAATCTTTCTATTCTTTGCAACTTTATTCTTAGACTTAGGATCATCAGATCCATCAGAATCATCATCTATGTCCTCATTAGAAGAACTTTGAGGGTTATCATATAATGCATCTATTTCTTTTAAAGTTTCCTTTGAAATCATTCTTTTAGCCTGAGGAAGAGCTTGAGGTAGAGCAACTGCAGGTGGAGCAACATTCTCTATGATCATCTGAGAATCTTCTATATCTTTATCAGCAGACATGAAACCATTTAGCTCAGGATCATTCTGAATGAGTGCAATCTCTTGAGCTACATCTAGAGCAATCAAGTCATCTAGATTGGGGATTGGACTATCATCAATTACATAGGTTTGGCCTGAGGGTTCCACAACCATGTTAACAGCAAAACTTGCCTTCAGTTGACTAACAACTTCAGGGCTTATAAAAGGAGTGTAGCACACTATAGCCAAAGATGACCTTATTGCTGGAAGAAAAGAATTCAGATAAATTATACTGAAAGAATGTAATAAACAAAAAATGTCTATTAAGGGATTGATATAACAATCACCATCAGTCACAATATCTGCAATCGCATATCTGCATCTAATATATCAGCCTCTAGAACCATATCTACATCTATAAACCCAGCTATCTACACAACTGTTTCTGCTGCTACTGGAGCTGCTTCTTCATTGAGTATCTCCCCCTGCCTGGTTTCAGTAAGTACTGGAATTAGGCCCCTTATTGAATAAGAAGGGACAGAGGAGGCATAAAGTAGGGAAGCAAGAGATGAAATGGAGGCAGCAAGAGGTGAAATAACATCTGCTATGAGTTATTTTAGAAGAGGAGTGATGGTTTGCAGAATAGAGGAAATGGAGGGGGGAATCTATGTCCATTAACTTAGGAGGGGTTTTAGTTGATACATATGGATTAATAGAGGATGATGATGGATGAAAGGGTGTGGAATCTGGCATGTGCTCATCCTGAGGTGATGGAGAATTGATGGGGGATGACATCAGGTCAAATCATGGTAAGGAAGATATGTTATGAAGGGGAATATCAGTAAGATGTGGAGGAAGAGGAGACAGAGGAGGAGTGACATGCTCTGGTGTAGTAGCATGCACTGGAGATTGAATTGGTGATGGTTGATGTTCAGGGGATTGGTGTGGTGAAGGATGATGGACTGGAGTATGAACTGGTGAAGAAAGATGGACTGGGGAAGCTGGAGGAGTTGGTGTATGGGCTTGAGAAGTAGAAGTATGCTGGAGGGATGTTGAAGTTGTTTGATCATGAGGAGGTGGAGGTGGAATGGAAACATCTTCAGTAGGGTGGAGAGTGGCTGGAGCAGCCCTAGTACTCTTAGAAGGTCTTGAGGAAGAGGAGGACGCCTTGGATGGCTTGGAGATATTCCTCTCCCACCTACCAAATAAGGCGCAAGTAAGCCTCTTGGAGGAATTAATGAATATGGTCGGGGAGACCAGGGATTCAGCAGCCTTGGCCTGAAGGAAGATTCCAAGAATTCTTCCAAAACACACCCCTTTCTTGGTATTTTTCTTCTTAATCATCTCAAACATGATTCTAGCCCAATTCAAGGGCTTCTTGTTCACAACAGCACATATCATAAGGAATTGCTGCCTAGTGATGTAATCATGGGCTATGTGCTTGCCCAACAGTACCTTGCCTACAACATCTACTAGAAACTTGTAGTTAGCAGATAAATGTTTCTTCACTAGTTTATTGGGTGTTTCTCCAGAATAACCCATCTTAATCAACATCTCATCAAATTCAGTACTATCGATCTCTAACTCTTCTTCTCCATTCAGTAATCCAAAAATTTCAGATAGAACAGCGGGGGTAAGAGAGACGACGTTACCCGATATTGTTCCTATCAAGGTATCAACATCTGGAGAGGAAGAAGTGAAAACCCATTCTCGAACTTCTGTTGCAGCAATATTCATTCTGGTGGTCATCAGATTCTTTAACTGCTGATCTTCAAATAATTTCATAATTTCCAAGAAGATCTGGTCGGAATGTTGGAATGACTCAATATATATATCAAAAACCATGTCAAACTTCATTGCCGCAAGAGCGCTTGCTTGAATTGCCATGATCACCTACAAAAGAAAAACAGAGAGATCAAGTGTAAGGGGAACAGAAAGTGTGGGATGAAGCTCGAAGAAAACATAGATAATGTTTTTCAGAATATGAAACGACAAACTCCGTCTTGCGAAAATGAAAAAAAATTCTTCGATCTGAGGTCGACGAAATATTTTATTAACAAAAGAGTTTGTCGATCTCAGTCTGAAGAAGGGAAGGATTTTCATCGATCTCAGGTCGATGAGAAATCTTCTGAAGTAAGATCATCGATCTCAGTTCGACGAAAATGACCCACACAGAGAGTTCGTCGATCTCAGGTCGACGAATTTTCTCAAGAATCTTTCTCAGTTCGTCGATCTCTGGTCGACGAACTGTGGCAAATTCTTCGACCGCAGACAAAAATCAAATTAATGCTTCTCCATTGATCATACCAAGCTGATTCAAAAAGAACAGATGGTTCCTCTCATCTAAGGGTTTGATGAAAATGTCTACTCTTTGCAAATCAGTGTATATGTAGATAAGATTAATTTTATTTTTGTCAACACAATCTCTAATGAAATAATGTCTTATCTCTATATGCTTAGTTATACTATGATGCACTGGATTCTGTACAATAGAAATTGAGCTTGTATTATCACAAAGTAAGATTGAATTATTTAAGTTGATACCATAATCCAGAAGTTGGTTTTGAATCCACAACATCTGTGAACAACAACTCCCAGCTGCTATATATTCATCTTCAGTAGTTGAAGTAGACACAGATGTTTGCTTTTTGCAAAACCAGGAGACAAGTCTAGCACCAAAGAACTGGCATGTTCCTGATGTGCTCTTCCTATCCACTCTGCATCCAGCAAAGTCAGTATCTGAGTATCCAGTCAACTCAAATTCTGACTCAGTTGGATACCAGAGTCCTTTATTTGGGCAACCCTTTATATATCATAAAATTCTTTTAAAGAAAATAAGATGAGATTCTTTAGGGTTCACTTGGAACCTAGAACAAAGGCATGTAGCAAGCATTATGTCTAGCCTACTTGCTGTGAGATACAACAGGGACCCAACAATGCCCATATATAATTTCTGATCAACATGCTTCCAATGTTCATCAGAGTCAACCACAACATTGGTAGCCATTGGTGTTTTTTTTGCTGAGGAATCTGACATCCCAAACCTTTTGATTAGCTCCTTAACATACTTAGATTGGGATATGAAGATGCCATCGGATAATTACTTTACTTGGAGGCCAAGGAAGTAAGAGAGTTCACCCATGCTACTCATTTCAAACTTGGAATGCATTAAGTAAGAAAACCTTTTGCATAGTTTGGAATCAGTAGAGCCAAAGATAATATCATCTACATAAATTTATACTAATAAGATTTTATCTTTATGATGCTTAATAAATAAGGTCCTATCTACAATGCCTCTAAAAAATTGATGTTCTAGAAGAAAGCTGGCTAAGGTTTCATACCAAGCTCTTGGAGCTTGATTTAGACCATAAAGAGCCTTATGCAATTTTAAAAAAATTCGATGGATTAGTTGGAGAGATAAAACTTGGTGGTTGCTCTACATACACTTCTTCTTTGAGTTCTCCATTTAGAAATGCACTCTTGACATCCATTTGATTGACCTTGAACTTTTTGTAGGCAACATATGCAAGGAAGATTCTTATAGCCTCAAGCCTTGCAACAGGGGCAAATGTGTAACACCCCTATCCGTCGCATAGCATATAGCAGTAGGTCCGGCCGGGGCTCGACGCCATATACTACGGATAGACCGGTTGGTTACATGTTAGCGGATTAGGCATTGTGGGTGAAGCCATGGTCGTGACCGTTAGTCTGACCCGGTGATGTTGCATAGCGAGCTTCGGGGATTCGGTAGAAATCCGTTGCGACAATACGTCGTTGTGTGTATGCGTTTTCCCCCTTTTATTTGAGTGAGTACTCGTAGTCGGAACCATACAAGGTTAGCTCCGCTTTGTGCGGTAGATGGTTTCCTTGGAGCACGGGAAAGATACAGTATGAATGGTGATTGGGGTGGGGAAACCTTGGTTTGTGTTGTGCAAAGGCGCGGCTATGTCTCCGTGGTCGGCTGGCTGTTTCGTGACGCGCAAGTCATGTGGGGAAAGTGTCCCGGCGAGACTAGCCCCTTGTGTGAGACTGACGAGAATGCCGAGCGGAGGGCAAGCCCGAGCAATGTAGCCATGAGCGGGTGGGGTCCAGCAAGGCTTCTTAGAATCGGTCAGTGTGAGACGGAACCCTGACGTGCGAAGTCAGAATGTGCGGGCAAGCCCGAGGTTTATGACCCTTGTGCGGGTGGGGCCTTTGCAAGGTTCCGTGTGACGGCGTGTGTGCCGTTAGGGACATGGTGGTTCCCTTTTGTTTGCGGCTTTAAGCCAATGGGGAAACGGAAGTACCCAGTGTTTGATGTTGTGCTAGATGCATACGAGCTAGGGTTCCTTGGGTGAAACCCGGATTGCATTCATGTTGCATAGTAGGCCCCTTTCACCTTGTACAAAACATAAAAAACATGTATGCTGTATGAGACATCCAAGCCTGTTTTACCGCTTTAATATATATACTCTTTTGGTATATGAAGTGCTAACTTACAGGTGCTGCGGAGCCGAGCGGAAAATAGCGGGCTAAAACCCAAGTTGCTGAGCCGGCCCTCGAAGGCCTAATTTTGAGTGTTTCCGCTGTGTTTGTCTGGAGTTTTGAGATTGGGTAGTTTTCATATCATCTTTTAATACTAAAGCTGTGACGTCCGTATGTTGTGGGGCCCCGGCCGGACCCATATTATATGGTCATTACAGGGGAGGTGTTATAAAATGTCTGATCATAGTCAGTGCCTTCCTCTTGCCTATAGCCTTGTGCCACTAGCTTTGCCTTGTTCCTTATGATAATGCCCGTGGCATCAAGTTTATTTCTGAATACCAACTTAATTCCAATGACTTGGTAGTCTTTGGGTATTGGAACTAAGTCCCAAACTCTACATCTCTCAAATTGGTTGAGCTCCTCTTTCATTGCCATAATCCAGAGAGAATCTTGCTCTGCGTATTTTATAGATTGGGGATCAATTTGAGATATGAAGCAGGCATGCATCAAGTCTTGGTTGAGTTGATTCCTTGTCTGCACATCTACTGATATGTCTCCTATTACTTGAGATACAAGATGATCTCTAAGTATGACAAGATCAGTTGGTGGAGTTGGTTCAGCAACAGCCTAGGGAGTTAATTCCTCTTATGGAATTATGTGGGCTATTGTTGGTTTAACAACTATTTTAGTGAAATCATCTTCACTGTCTTCAGAGTTTTGTGGAGAGGTATGGGCATTAGCCTTATTAGTGAGGTTCAAATCATTCAACTACTCACACAAATATGGTACCTGCAAAGATTCACTGGTAGAAGAGTTCTTCTCCTTGTAAAACTTGTTAGTCTCATCAAAAGAAATATATACAAACTCTTCTATTTTTATTGTAAATTGATTATAAACCCTATATGCCTTGTTGACTTGGGAATATCCTAGAAAAATTCCCATTGCAGCCTTGGCTTCAAACTTTCTAATATATTTCTTGTTATTATTGTGAATGTAACACATACAACCAAAAATCTTAAAGAAATCTACTTTAGGTTTCTTCCCTTTAAGTAAATCATAGGGAGTCTTGCACTTAAGCTTATGTATCAAACTCCTATTCAGGACATAGTTTGCTTTGCTTATAGCCTCTGCCCAAAAGGATAGTGGCAAGTAAGTATCTGCAAGCAATGTACCTACAGCTTCAATTAGTGTCCTGTTTTTCCTTTCAGCTACCCCATTTTGTTGAGGAGTTCTAGGAGCAGAGAAACAATGTATGATACCTTCCTCCTCATAAAATCTTTGCATGGGAAGAGACTCAAAATCAGTACCAAGATCACTTCTGATCAATGCAACTGGAGTAGAGTACTCAATCCTTATGCTCTTAAGAAAATCTGTAAGAACCTTGAAGTTATCTGACTTGTTTCTCAAGAAGAACACCTAAGTGAACCTTGAGAAGTCATCTACAATCACTAAGGTATAAGATTTCCCTCCTAGGCTTTGTATAACAATGGGTCCAAAAAGATTCATGTGGAGCAAATACAAAATCCTAGGTGAATCACTTTTATTAATGGATTTGAAACTATTTTTAGTTTGCTTGCCTAATTAACAAGCCCTGCAAAGGCCTTCCTTCTTGTAGGGACTAGAAGGCAATCCTCTAACAAGGTTGTCCCTAGATAGCTTAGCAATGTATTTTAAGTTAACATGACCTAATTTCTTATGCCAAAGTTCATTATTATTATTAATTTGGTTGAACAGACATATTTCAGACCTAACAGACTTAAAATTTACTATGTAAATGTTTCCTACTCTAGATCCAGTTAAAATAATCTTGTTATCAATAGAAGAAATAATGCAAGGGGATTTATCAAAAGATACCTGAAACCCTTTATCACAGAGTTGACTAATGGAAATCAGGTTGTGCTTTAATCCACTTATATAAGCTACTTTCTTGAATGTGATAACTCCAATCTTTACATCTCCATAGCCTTTAGTCTTGCCACAGTTGGAGTCACCAAAAACAACTTTAGGACCTAGCTTGGACTTGTAATTGGATAGATTTTCCTTGCTGCCAGTCATATGTTTTGAACAACCACTATCCAGATACTACTGTTCCTATGTGGTAGGATAGTCTTTCACCCGATCTTCCTCAGATTCAGAGTCTTCGTTGTCTGATTGTTTAGCTTCTGAATGGGTGCTTGATGCATCAATGGCAATCAAGCATATCTCCTTGGCCTTTGCTTCCTCTTCAACTTCACTGGAGCTGGAAGATGATGATTCTTCTTCAGTGTCACTCCAAGTTTCAACAACAAAACCTTTACCCTTTCTTTTATGCTTGTTGGAGGAAGGCTTGATGTAATGCTTCTTCCTGGTCTCCTTTTCTCTTCTTTTATCCTTCTTCTAAGTCTCTGGACACTCAGATATGATATGTCTAGGTTTCCTGCACCCAAAACACATAATTTCCTTAGTAGGTTTTTTGTCATACCTGGGCTTGTCATCTTGTCTTGATGACTTTCTTCTAAAATCTTTCTTGCCCATCTTGTAGAATCTCTTGGCTAAGAGACTCAGAAATTCTTCATTGATTGTTGGGGCTATTGATTCTTCATTTGCCTTGAAGGCTATGATGTGCTCCTTCCTTGAGGGTGTGTAAGTCTTATGTTCAGCAGCCTCTCTGGATTTGGTCAACTGCTCATAAAACTTGAGCTTTCCAAGGACAGATTCAATGGAAATCTCATTTAAGCTTCTGGCCTCCTTGATTGGTCATATCCTTGAGTCCCAAGTGCTAGGGAAGAACATTATAATTTTATCATTTATCTCAGTTAATGAGATGTCTTTGTCCAGGGTTTTTAGCTCACTGATGATAACACTTAGTCTGTTATACATATCAGCCACTGATTCTGATTCTTCCTTTTTAAAGTTCTCATATTAAGAGAT
The DNA here is from genome assembly GCA_039513925.1 of Platanthera zijinensis. Lineage (NCBI taxonomy): Eukaryota > Viridiplantae > Streptophyta > Magnoliopsida > Asparagales > Orchidaceae > Platanthera > Platanthera zijinensis. The sequence goes on along the minus strand of CM077078.1, from coordinate 254,407,177 downwards.
TAGGAGAGATCTTATGTCCTTTCTCTCATCTACTGAGCCTGACATCATCTAGTTTAGAGAGTCCCAGATTTGTTTTGCTGATGTGCATTCAACCACCTTTTGAAATATATCATATGACATGGTTTGAGCCAGTATATTCATAGCTTTTGCATCAGCTATCTTGGCTTTCTTCTGTACATCTATCCACTCAGGTGGTGGAACAACATGTGTGCTGGATGTAGCAATAGTTGTTGTCACTAGAACTTGTGGTCCTGTCAGGATAGAATTAAAAATGTGCTCATCAATAGAATTCATATATAGTTTGATTCTTGCCTTCCAAATAGAAAACTTGTTCAAGTTGCATATTGGAGGTCTGGTGCTTGCATAATCCTTGTTTTCTGCCATGCAATAAGAAATAAGCTAGAGAAATTAAGATCTAAGAAGGATCTATTAGTTTAAGTGTTATCTTGTTCAACCAAGAGAACAACCCTCTGATACCAATTGAAAGGAGGGGTTAGATCTAAATTTCTCTAGAGGGGGGGGGGGGTGAATAGAGTATTAAAATTTTGTCTGTTTTTAACATTTATATCAGAGTGAAAGTAGGTGACACCAATAATATATAAAGAAATGAAAAGCAGGCTAAGCTATTCTATCTATCACAGCCACAGCAAGAACAAAATAGAAAATGAGCACAACCAGGCAACACAAGAATTTTATATTGGTTCCCCAAACGGGTACATCCACTCTTCTACCACATGGTAGGAATCCACTAGAAAGTTTTGATTAGGTGACTGCCACCATAATATCTATTTGCAAGGAGATATCACAACCCTTTAGGATTTTGATCAGGTGCCCACAAACCAACCCAAGTCTTTTGATCAGGAGACTTGGCAACCAAGTGGTTAACTTTTAAAGGGAGTTAAAACCCTTTTACAGGAGGTGAGAAGAGGTGATGGTGTCTTCTCTTTCTCTAATCAATAGAGAAGACTAGTGGATCTTGATGTTGACAAAGCTCCCCCTGAGATGTTAAATGGTTCAGGAAGATTGGAAGCTTTATTTCAGGGTGTAGGTCTTCAGCCTTGTTTTGTCAATAACCAGGAATCTAGTAGATAGATATTGAAAGAATGTCTCTGAAGATTCCAAGATCTGAAGATGAAGAAGACTCTTGATTTGCGATGAATGTTCTTCTTCAGATTTTAGGATTGACAAGGATGAAAGTAGATTGCACTGTGAGAGAGTTCTGAATGTTTAGTCCATGTCTCTCAGGATTCTTGTGTGCTGTATGTTTTCTGAGAATCTCTGGCTCAGTATATTTTGATTTCTTGCCCAGTGTCTCAGTGTGTGTCGATTGAAAAGAGAAAAATCTCTTTTAATCTCTGCAGTCAATTTGTCCTTTGAATTTTGAATTCTGGCATTAATTGCCGACTGATATGGAGAATACAAACGGCTAGAATGTGACTTAAATGAGTTTCCCCAACTATCCCTAATAAAATAAGCAAGTAATTATCCTTATGAATACCATAATTAATGCTGCCAATAACGGCTATATTCAAAGGAATATGAGAATTAATTACTCAGGAATATTACTGCTAAATAATATAGAAATTAAGGGACAGAAGGAAGAGAACTTCTCATTCTAGAGCGGGACAGAAATCGTCAACCTCTGAACGGAATTCGTCAATAAGAGATCCAAGATTGTCGAACTGAGAATTCCAGTTCATCGACCTTAGCTATGCGAACTGTGTACAGAGAATGACTTGCCAAATCTATACTCTGAGTTCGTCGAGCTGAGAATCTGTCTGAAGAAAACTGATCGTCGACCTGAACTCGAATATCGTCGAGCTCAGCTCAGAGAAATAACTCTGAGTTCATCGATCTGAGATCGACGATCGTCGAGCTGAGTTCGAATAACTTAGAACTAAACAATCTGTTCTCTGAATCTTCTAAGTCCTAGTCTTCTGAGGTCCTCTTCTGGCTGGTCCAAGAAGGTTGAACCTAATGACTTAGCCTAAACTCTAAGATTCAAAGAATTGACCCTAGCTATACAAGGTGGGTCAGACTTAACCTAATTTAGTGAACCTATCCCAAATCCAACTAGGGATCCAACATAGTCTTCTCCGACACTACAAGCATAATGAAAACATCACCGATCCAGACCAACTTGTCCGGGTAGGCTTCACACACCATACCTATGTTTGTACTTCGATTCCAGATTCTATATACAAAATAATGGGGAACTATTCATGTCCACATGAAGGAATACCTCGCACTCACCGCTCACTCACGGGAGGGAGTTTCCTATGCAAAAAGGAAGAGGACTACACATGTACAAGAAGAGAATCGTTACACTTGCGGTTCTCTTTGGCGCCATGGAAATCTAGACGGCTAAAAAGCACTGCAACGGCCTCGCCTCCATAGATCTAGACTCGGCTCGAGAATCTGGGCTCTGAAGCTCCACCGGCAGCCGGATTCCTCCTTCACCTTCTTCCTTGCTCTCCCCTCTCTCTAACACTTTAGAAAGAGAATGGGTGAAAAATGAGGGTTAAACCTTAATATCCCAGCCATATACCAGTAGAGGAAAGGCTGAGCCATTGGATCCTATTTGAAGGAAATGAACGACCACGATTCGCCCTAAAAAATAACTTTCCTGGGTCAAACACGACTTGTGACATGCCCGTGTCATAGGCCGTGTTCCACACTCGCCATAATCTAGTAAACATAGAACAGGACACGGCCTATGACACGGCTTGAGACACGCCTGTGTCAACCATGGACATGCCCGTGTCATTGGCTGTGTGCCCCAATCAACGTTGAAACTGTCGCATTCCGAATAGGACACGACCATGTGACACGCCCGTGTCACAGGCCGTGTGCCAGAAATGCCTTTGGACACGCCCGTGTCCCTGACCGTGTAACTCACTCGACACAGCCCGTCATAATACAGAGCAGGACACGGCCCTTGACACGCCCGTATCACAGGCCGTGTGCTCGACCTGGATTGACTCCGAGGATCGTCGACCTCAAGCACGACATGGCCCATGACACGCCCGTGTCATAGGTCGTGTGAACCTAATCAGGCACCAAATTATCCTTAGAACACTATCCGTTCCTTAATGAGTTTTGGGGGCGTTACAAAAGTGACACTTAGAATAATAATTTGGAAGACTCTTACGAACCCCACTTCCTATAAGGTTCTATAAAAGGAAAGCTCTTCTTTTCTTTTTCTCCCTCATCCATTCACCTGATATATTTTTCCCTTTGAGTTATTGTTGCTACCAAGACTATTCTCTTACTCCTCTCAGCACTTGGTCGTGAGTCTTCTTCAATCTCTCTGAACCTTCTGTCACTGACCTAGGGCTGCTGCCTTGTTCTGCCGCTGATTTGTGCTATTTTTGCTGCCTTTTTCTATTTTCTACCGCTGATCTGATGGGTTGTCGACTTCTCCTCTGCTACATAGTAACTTCAGTGCCTCTTTCGAGGTTTCTGGAAGGATTTGGCTTGATCTCCGCTTGTCCAAGAAAGACCGGTTGTACAAAACCTTCTTTCTCATTCTCCTACTATAAGATCTCTACTTCTCCTTCTATTGTTTATGTTTTTAGTGAGGAAGAGGTTTAAGTGTAGCCGGCTGCAATGCTGAATGGGAAATTTTTCTTAGCAACTTTGTATTTTTTACCCATTATATCTGGTTAGAGGGGAGGGGACAACATATAGCTTTTCTTTGGTCATTTCTGGCTGACTATTATTGTTTAGTATTGTACTATTTTTGGCCTTCCTTGTTGGTTGTTAAGGCTTGTTGTTAATATTTATTTTGGGGTTTGCATTTCAGTTGAGATGAGTTTAATTGGCAACTATAATATTTCATTTATGTTGTTTTTGACTTGGTTATTTGTAATTATTCTTGGCTTGGCAGAAAGAGGGCCGACTTCTGTGTTGGGTTAGTTGGTAGTTAGCAAGTGGGTTGAGCTTAAATTTAGTATTTGATGATTTTGGGCCGAAATAAGAATTATTTACCTATTTTAAAATGACATTTTTGCTATTTTTGAAGTCTTAAACATGTATTTTTCTTTTAAAAACTCACGTATCGTCCCCCAAACCCAAGACACACCCTTACTAAAAGTCATATCATTTTTAGCGTAAACACCACAATTGTTTAAGAGACACAACCCAATTAAAGATGCATAATATTCCAATATTTTTCAAGGCCGAGGAATTAGAGGATGACGTCATATGATAAATGTTATGATGAAACTAAAAAGGATAAAATAAATGGAAAGTTATGGTGAGTTTCTTATTTCTTGAACAATGCTCTATTAAAATATTTTGGATATTACTTGCACACTATTTTTTTAAGATAACCTTATCTGTGCATATTATTTTTGAAATCAGTGATATTGGAATATTGCTAAGAAATTAAATATGGATGACAAATTAAAGAGAAATCAATTCTGAGAAAAACTAATATTTCATAACACATGTTTTCATATCATGAGAGGTTGAATTAATCTTGGTAGATTGTAATAGGAAAAGATAAAAGATGCCTAATAAAATGAATATGAGAAATGTTAAGGAGAGTCTTGTGATGTAGGGTGACCTACTGATGGATTTCTCATGTAGGGGGTTTGCCTATGTTTAATTACCCCAGGAGGAGTGGGGCCTGTATTTGATGCATCCCTTAATATTTTCTGAGCTTTGTAATTAAAGAATGAGAGAGCATTAGAAAATATTTAGAACTGAAAGAGAATTTTGATGGAAATTGAGAAACATTTTATACGGAAACTTTATTTGAATATTATGATATATATACACTTCTTCATGCTTTGTATGCATATTGTTATTTATCACATTGTTTGTATGTATAACAGTTCAAGTGATACCTTATTCACATAGTCATATTTTTATGACTAACCCATCATTGACCTCATTTTTTTTTGAAAATAGGAGCATCACCCAGTGTGCTAAGGAGGTCTCCCCTAACGACGAAAGAAATATAAAAGTGTGCCGAAGAACTCACGAAGGTATGACTTAAATTATTTTTTGGGATAAAAAAATACAAGAAAATCATAGGGCACCCATGAAGACTGGCAGTGTGTCTTCTGTAACCAAGTCGATTAATTATTTGTACCTTTGCATCATCTATAAAACTTGAATAAAAGATGTAAATGGAATAAAAATTGTGATGTGTTTTACTTTGTACATTTTGTTGTCATATACAATGATAAATAAATTGAAAACTACGCTCAGATCTTGAATCCATTGTGGAAACCAGAAAAATGGTTTTCACAAAATTGGTATTAGAAGGGTCAGTTTTAAATAAAATCAATTGTAGTGAGTACAAAGAAATGATATGAAAAAACAATGTATTATAATTAATCAAAACACCTCTTATAGGAACCACTTCAAATCTATTCCATTCGAAGACGTCGAGAGTCACGAGAAGATCCCAACATACATAAAGGTACAATATCTATGAAAACGATAATGGGAATCAATAATGCCCATCTGATTTTGTTTTAGTAATTGTTGAAGCTCTGAAAATGGTATTTCCCATGCTAGCTGTATTAGGACCAACTATCCCTCAAGTTGATTCTATTCCAAATCCAACCCCTAAAAATCCACCTCCCGAAATTCCTCCAGTAACACCTTTACCTTCACAACAATGTCAACTGTGGCTATTGATTTAAAATAATTCTTGGGATTAAAACCACTAACATTTTGAGGAGGTTTGTCTTTCTTAGATACTAAAGATTGGATTCTACAAATTGAAATGATCTTCTAAGTGATGCAGTGCCTAGAAAACTAGAAGGTGGGATTAACTTCATTTCTGTTAGAAGGAAAACTGAAACCCTGGTGGGGAAATATCGTTAAAAAAATATGACAGGCATGGTGTAGCTACCTAGAATAATTTTCTACAAGATTTTACAAACTAGTTTGTCCCGAAGTCGAAAAATAGAGTATTGCATGATCAATTTCTTTGACTAGTCCAAGGAATTAAAATAATTCTGCAATATGAAACAGAGTTTTCAAAATTAACATATTTTGTTGATTCACTGGTAGCCACAAAAGAAGATCATTATCGTCAATTTTAATAGGGACTGCACGACAATATCCATAATTTGTTAGTTTCCATGAATATATTGGAATATGATAAATTGGTAGAAATTGATCAGGAGAAATCTTAGAAATGATGAGATTTGGGTAAATAAAAGGTGACAAAAACTCCAAGCCAAGATGAAGCGCAAGGGAAAGTGAATAAATCATTTCAATCTAACCCAACTATAAGTAATGAGTCACAATCAACCGCGACAAAATGTGTAAAGTGCGGAAGAATGCATCGAGGAGACTGCATGATTGGATTTTATTTTTATTGTCGTCAACCTGTGCATAAGAAGATTGCATGTACAAAGCTTCAAAATAGAGAAGTTATCTCTCGAGGACCACCATTTCCTCCATAACCAAACTTTTACTTGATAGGTACCGAATCATTAGTTTTGGCACCTACCCCAGTTCCTCAAAGAGAAGTTTCGAAAGAAATATAGATTCAACCTCGAGCTTTTAATTTAAGACCATTTCGAGATGAAAGGAAATGAATTGTATCTAAATACATGTATCATGCAAATAAATAAAATAAACATGTTATTTTTATCTTTATTCTCGTTTGATCTGCCAACCTCCATACTATAAGATTTTCTAGAATGAAAAATCCTTTTAAGGGGAGAAGAATTTGTAACAACCAACATGGTAAAACATGGAAAACAATTTGAAAAACCAGATGATGAGAGGAAAAAGCAGTGTGATAATTATTTGTACCTTTGTTTCTTTCTTTGTGTTATTTTTAATTTTTATTTTTGGGCTTTTGATTAAGTTAATTGGATTTATAAAATATTTATGTTTATGACATTTTACCTATAGTTTTTTTTTTCTTTGGTTATATGTTGGTTGATTGTTATAATAAGAGAATTTACATGAATATATTGTTAGTAAGTGGCTTGGACACTTGACATGTTATGTTGGTTGGTGTGGTGTGTCAGCAGCATTATAGAAATAAGTTATTCCTATGAAAATAGTTGGTTGCTGTGATATGTTGCTATCGGCAAAAGTGCTTGGATGAGGATAATTAAGAGTCTATTAAAATGAGGTGGTGACTGTAGAATAATGCTATGTTGGCAAAGTGACACTTGGAATAATAATTTGACGACTCTCACTAACCCCACCGCTTATAGGGTTTTATAAAAGAGAATCTTTCTTTTCTTTTCCCTTCATCCTTTCATCTGATATATTTTCCTCTCTGAATTGATGTTGCTGCCAAGACTCTTCTCTTACTTCCTCGTAGCTCTTAGTTGTGTGTCTTCTTCTCTCTCTCTGAACCTTCTATCGCTGACCTATGGCTGTTGCTTCCTTGTTCTGTCACTGATTTGGGTTGCTTATGCTGCATGTTTCTATTTTTTGTTGTTAATCTGTTGGGTTGTTGACTTCTCCTCTACTATACACAGTAACTTTAGCGCCTCTTTCAGAGTTTTTGGAAGGATTTTGCCAAATCTTTGCTTGTCTGATAAGGACCAGTTGTACAACACCTTCTTCCTCATTCTCCCACTATAAGATTTCTCCTTCTCCTTCTATTATTTTAGTTTTTAGTGAGGAAGTAGTTTGAGTGTAGCCGATTGCTATGCTGAAGGGGGATTTTTTATTGGTTTCTTTGTATTTTTACTTATTATATCAGGTTAGAGGGGAAAAGACATCAAATAGCTTTGCTTTGGCCATTTCTGACCGGCTATTGTTGTTTATTATTCTACTACTTTTGGCCTTCCTTGCTAACTTTTAAGGATTGTTGTTAATATTTATTTTAGGGTTTGAATTTTAGTTGGGATGAGTTTAATTGGCATGCTATAATATTTCATTTCTATTGTTTTGGACTTAGTTATTTGTAATTATTCTTAGCTTGGCAGAAAGAGGTCCTGTTCCTATGTTGGATTATTTAGTTGGCAGTTAGCAAGTGGGTTGGGCTTAAATTTAGTATTTGTTGTTTTTTGGGTTGAAATAAGAATTTTTTTACATATTTTAAAACAATGTTTTTACTGATTTTGAAGCCTTAAACATGTAATTTTCTTTTAAAAACTCAAGTATCATCTCCTAAACCCAAGACATGCCCTTAATAAAAGTCATATCAATTTTAGCGTCAACAATATAATTATCTAAGAGACGCAACCCAATTAAAGATATGTAATATTTTAGTATTTTATGAGGCTGATGAATAAAAAGATGGCTTCTCGTGATAGATGTGGTGATGAAGCTGAAAAGGATAAAGGGAAGGGAAAAGTTATGGTGAGTTCCTTATTTCTTGAATAATGCTCTGTTAAAGTATTTTGAATATTACCTGCATATAGTTTTTTTAAGATAACCTTGCATATGCATATTATTTTTGAAATCAGTGATATTGGAATATGATATGAAATTAAATATGGATGGCAAATTAAATCAATATCAATCTTGAGGGGAGCCTAATATTTCAAAACACAGGTTTTCATATCATGAGAGGTTGGACTAAATTTGATAGACTGTAATAGGAAAAGATAAAAGATGCTTAATAAGATGCATATAAGAAATGTTAAGGAGAGTCCTGTGATGTAGGGTGACCTACCAATGGATTTCCCATGTGTTGAAGTATGAGACCGGGCAGTCTGGCGGTTTGAGTCTGGCGGGTTGTAGACCGCGCAGTTTGGCGGTTACTCTCCAGCGGTTTGATATCCAGGCTATTGTTGTTTGTAGTCCGGCGGTCTGGCGGTTTATCTCTAGTGGCTAGGAAACCGGACGGTCTAGCGGTCTCCTACCACATCTCTCTCTCTTGCTTCTGGTATTGCCGAGCGGTTAGCACACTGTCTAATCGCACGGCCTGTTTCGGTCTGTTGTTCTAGCCGCTTAGATTTTGTATAGCTTTAGTCCCACATTGTTAGTTTGTACTCTCTCCTCTCTCCTCCATTCTATATAAGGGAGGCCATACCTTTGTAAATGATATCTTTTTTGATAATACAACTTTCAATTATTCAAAGTTCCGGCTTGTTTTTAGTCGTTTGTTCGCTACTTTCACATGGTATCAGAGGACTCGATCTTCTCCTCCTGATTCTGTGCGCCCTGTCCGCGCGGCTTGCTTCTTCCTCTCGCGACCTGTTCTCACGGCTTGTTTTTCCGCCTGCTTGCGCCCTGTCCGCATGGCTTCTTTATCCTCCTTGTCATTGTCGTGTGTGTGCGGCCTCTTTATTCCTTGTCTTTCAGTTGCCGCGACCTATTGCTTTGTTCGCCGCGACCTGCTGCCTTATTCACCTTATTTGATCTTCACTTCTATTCGCGCGGGCTATCTTCTAGCCGTTCGACTTCTTTCCCTCTACTTGGTTCTGCGGCTTGGTCGTGGCTTTTCTGGATGCTGGTGTCGACATCGTGACCGCTGCAGCTCTTCTTCTTCCTATCAGCACGGTCTGTTTCCTAACTGCGCGGCTTCTCGTTGATTTCTCCTATGGCCCTTTGTGAGACCTCAACTACCACCACTCCTATCGCCAATCCAACTCCGCCTCCTACTCCTTCCGGAAACCTTGGCACGGTTTCTAAACTTGTTGGTTCCAACTATCCGGATTGGAGCGTTTCTTTCACCTTTCTCCTTCGCTCTCAGCGCAAACGTCATCACCTCACCGATTACCCTCCTCCTCCAGACTCTGCTCAATTTAATGATTGGGATGCCAGTGATGCTCTTGTCCGCACTTGGTTGGCTAACAGCCTCTCCGATGAATGCCTTCTTGTCATACGCCATGATGAGACGGTCAAGACCGCATGGCTTCACCTTGCTGCTCTCTACTCGAAGGGGGCCCAAACATCCTGCATTTATACTCTCTATGCGGATCTCTTCGCTTGTCCTTCCATGTCTCCTACTGCGGCTTATCAGTAAGTTCAGGCTCTTGGCGCCGAAATCCTCCAGAATCGCCCCTTCTCCGCGGACTTGGCCGAGCAGCACAAACACTTCCAGGAACTCCTGGTTGTTTGTTATCTTCTACGACTCCCCGAGTCTTTTGATATGATCCGCCAGCAGATCTTGGGAGAAGAAGAGTCTCCCACTTTGGATGCCACCGTGGCTCGCATCGCCGCTGTTACTTCGCTGCTCCAGCGTCCTCTGTTTTCCTCCCCTCCTCCACAGGACTCCTATGCTCACCAAGTTCAGTGGGGTGGCACTAGTGTCCACAGCCAGTCAGGCACGCGCGGTCCGTCAAGGTTCCTCTGCTCTCACTGTGGTCGTACCAGCCACTCTATTGACTGCTGCTGGCAGAAACATCCTCATCTTTGTCCCTCGGGTGATACTTCTTTCTCAACCTCCGCCTCCTCTAGGCCATCTGCTTCTGTGGCCACGACCTCAGGTAGTGCACACGTCGTTATCTAAGGTAAATGGCTGATTGACTCTGGTGCTACAAATCACATGACCGGAAACCCTCAATGCTTCTCTCTCCTAGAAACGTATGATCAGTTACCCCCGGTTCTTATTGTGGATGGTTCACCTTCCCCGGTTCATGGGATGTGCATAGTTCAAGTCACCCCGTCGCTTCGCTTAGCGGACACTCTCCATGTCTCGAAGTTCCCTTGCAATTTGCTATCCGTTACTACTTTATGCAAGCAACTTCAGTATTATATCTTATTTACTCCTACTTCTTGTTATTTTCAGGACCCGAGGACCCAACAGACGATTGCTACTGGGACTGAGAGCAGCGGACTCTACTTCCTCGACAATGTTTTCGCTCTGTCCGCCTTCTCTTCCTCATCTACCGATCTGCTTCAATGGAATCTTCACCTTGGACATCCTCCTCCTCGGATTCTTCATCAGCTTCTTCACCACTTACCTCAGACCAGTCCTCCGCTCAACTGTGATGCGTGTCAGCTTGACAAACATCACCGCTCCTCCTTCCCGCGAAAGCAAGGTCGTGGTTCCTCCCGCCCTTTTGATCTCATTCATTCTGATGTCTGGGGTCCTGCTCCTACTCTTACCGTTGGTCGGGGTAGTTCTTACTTTGTAACTTTTATTGATGATTTCTCTAGATGTTCCTGGGTGTATCTATTAAAAGATCGCTCTGAACTCTTATCTGTATGGCAATCCTTTTATAATATGGTTAAAACTCAATTTGCTATTTCTATTAAAGTATTACGCTCTGATAATGCTAAAGAATATCTCAGTCATGATTTTTCGTCTTTTTGTATGCAACATGGTCTTGTTCATCAGACCAGCTGTGTTTACACCTCCCAGCAAAATGGGGTGGCGGAGCGTAAAAACCGTCATCTCCTCGATATCGCTCGCACTCTCATGACGCAGATGCAGGTGCCTCGCTCCTACTGGGGCTATGTTGTTCTCCTCGCCTGCTATCTCATCAATCGCATTCCCTCTTCGGTTCTCCACGGCAAAACCCCCTTCTCCATTCTCTACCCGGGCAAGGAACCCTTTTCTCTTCCTCTCCGTATCTTTGGGTGTACGACTTTTGTGCATGCTCCGTCTGCTACCCGTGACAAGCTTTCCCCCCGCTCCACAAAATGCGTCTTTTTGGGGGTACTCGACCACTCAAAAAGGCTATTGTTGCTTTGACCCCGTTCTGCGCAAACAGTTTGTTTCCGCGGACGTCACCTTCTTCGAAAATGGATCCTACTTCTCTTTTAAATCCCCGCTTCCTCCCGATGTCTCTGACTCTCCACCATCTCTCTGTGTTCCTTCCATGCATATCAACGTCTCCCCTCCTATATCATCTCCTCCTTCGTCTCCTCCTCTCTCCATTATACCCCCTCCCTCATCTCCGCAACCGTCTCTCTAGTCCCGGGCCAGCTTTCTCCGCCACGGGCGCTCCGGTCCCTGAGGCACGAGATAACCTGGATCTTCCCATTGCTCTTCGCAAAGGGGTGCGGGCGTGTACCCAACACCCGCTTGCGGCTGTTGTTTCCTATGATCGGCTTACTCCTTCTCGCAGGTGCTTTGCTTTGGCTATCTCGGCTATTACCACTCCCCGCACTTACCAGGAGGCTCTTGTTATTCCTCATTGGAAATCTGCCATGGATGAGGAAATCGCCACTCTTACTGAAAGGAGTACATGGACCCTTGTTCCTCCAGCAGTAGGTACTAATGTGGTTGGCTATCGCTGGGTGTTCGTTGTGAAGTTTCGCCCAGACGGCACTGTGGATCATTACAAAGCCCGGCTGGTGGCCAAAGGCTTTACTCAGACTTATGGATTTGACTATTTTGATACTTTCTCCCCAGTTGCTCGCCTTAGCACCATCCGGGTTTTAAAGTGAGGATAGATACAACTCTAGGGGGGGTGAATAGAGTATTCAAAAATTGTGACACCCTACTCAACTCCCTTAGAGTTATTTTGCGGAATGAGTTTATAGATATTTGAAACCCTAGAGCCTAACACAAAGTGAAGTGCACAAGAGAAAGCTAACTGTAATTACAGTTGAGCTTTGGTCCTATCTCAACAACTAGCAATCCTAGTTATTTCTACTCACAGCCATAGTGCAATAATTAAAGTAAGCAACACAGACGACATAAGAAGATTTATAGTGGTTCCCTCTAAATAGGTACATCCACTCTTCTACCACCCTGGTAGGAATCCACTACAGGTTTTTGTTCAGGTGCCCTGCCACCAACTGATCTGGTTCGGGTAGATCAAGTAGACCCTTTGAGCTTTTGATCAGGAGATCAAAATCCAACACAGGTTTTTGCTAATGTGCCCTCCCACCAAGGTTCACTTTTGAAGGGAGTAATAACCCTTTACACAGGAGGTTGAGAGAGTTAGAGTGTCTTCTCTATTATTAAAACAGATTAGAGAAGCTAGTGGATTGCACAGAGCTAGAAAGCTCTTAAGAATCAAGGCTCCCCCTGGCTTAGTGATATCCAGGAAGAAGTCTTGCTTCAGGGTGCAGGAACTCTTCTGAACTTTTGACAGAGAGATGTCTTGAAGTTCTTGAAGGAGCAGCTTGAAGAAGACTCTTGATGTAGAATGGTTGTTCTTCTTCAATCAGCTTTTCTTTCTTCTTCTTCTTCTTCTTGAGACTATGAGTGAATGTTCCTGGAAGTAGGATGAACTCAGGATTGAAGAAGAGAGAGTTGAAGAAGGTTGATCTTCTCAGTTGAATGTAACAATGTCTGAGAGCTATATCTCTTCTTATTTTGAATCTGTGTATGAAACTATGTATCAACTTGTAACCTCTTCTTTCTTAGTATATGTGTATATCTCTGTCTTTTGATAGCACTTTATATATTGGCCTTTGTAACGACTCTAATCTTTATTTGAACTTTGTCTTCTTCTGAGATCTACAATCTGGGCTGCAAATAGCACAATGCAAAAACATATCCTACAGACAGACATCCTATAAAGGGATAAAGCTTTCTAAGAAGCTGCATATCTAATCTGATAAAAGGAGTACTAGAGAAAGTCACATCAGAATAAACTCTTTACGAACAGAGAAGACTTTTGAGTCTAACGGCTATAAAGGACAACATGACAGATAAAGCAGAAAGATATTTCAACTAATAAGACAAAAGGCTTTGTCAGATAAAACTTAACTTATGCACAAAGGATGGGGCAAAGATTACCTTGAGATGTATGTATAAAATCAATGAAGTAATCTTTAATAAAATATGCCAAATAAATAGGAAATAAATCACAGAACAGAAGGAGTACAAAATTACTAACAACAGACAAAAGATCATCGAACGATCCACAGAGATCGTCGAACGAACCACAGAGATCGTCGAACTATCAAATAGATAGTCGAATGAAACAGATAATCGAACTATCAAAGAAGATAGTTGATGTTGAAACCAAAAACTTGGTCTCTGTGGAGTCCGACCCTTGGGGAAGGGGTGACCTCACACCTACTACACTTGGAAGAATGTCACAGACCAAAGACTTGGGAAACTAGGAACAGACCCTCGGCTCTAGCGCGGAGGTCCCACCACACACCCGGAAGGTCACAAGAACACTTCCCCTCCCTTACCAATGAGAGCTGGGTACCTTGGAGAGTTCTCTCAACTCTACCAAGAGAAAAGCTAGGGAGGAGGAAGCCAAAAGCCAATGCCTCTCCAAAGGTACCCAAGGGGGTCTATTTATAGTTTTTCCAAGTCCTGGGGGACAAATGACCGAAATGCCCCTACGACCAATTGGCCTTGAGCTCGGCGGCCTGGGGAGCTCGACGGCCTGGGGAGCTCGGCGGCCTGGGGAGCTCGGCGGCCTGGGGAGCTCGGCGGCCTGGGGAGCTCGGCGGCCTGGGGAGCTCGGCGGACTGGTGAGCTCGGCGGCCTAGGGAGCTCGGCGGACTGGTGAGCTCGGCGGCCTGGGGAGCTCGGCGGACTGGGGAGCTCGGCGGCCTGGGGAGCTCGGCGGACTGGGGAGCTCGGCGGCCTGGGGAGCTCGGCGGACTGGGGAGCTCGGCGGCCTGGGGAGCTTGGCGGCCTGGGGAGCTCGGCGGACTGGGGAGCTCGGCGGCCTGGGGAGCTCGGCGGCCTGGGGAGCTCGGCGGCCTGGGGAGCTCGGCGGACTGGGGAGCTCGGCGGCCTGGGGAGCTCGGCGGACTGGGGAGCTCGGCGGACTGGTGAGCTCGGCGGACTGGTGAGCTCGGCGGCCTGGGGAGCTCGGCGTACTGGTGAGCTCGGCGGCCTGGGGAGCTCAGCGGACTGGGGAGCTCGGCGGACTGGTGAGCTCGGCGGCCTGGGGAGCTCGGCGGCCTGGGGAGCTCGGCGGCCTGGGGAGCTCGGCGGCCTGGGGAGCTCGGCGGCCTGGGGAGCTTGGCGGCCTGGGGAGCTCGGCGGCCTGGGGAGCTCGGCGGCCTGGGGAGCTCGGCGGCCTGGTGAGCTCGGCGGCCTGGTGAGCTCGGCGGCCTGGGGAGCTCGGCGGCCTGGGGAGCTCGGCGGCCTGGGGAGCTCGGCGGCCTGGGGAGCTCGGCGGCCTGGTGACCCGCCGAGGGGGCGGGGGGGGGGGGGGGGGAGAAAAATATTTCATCCCCCTACTAGTATATTTCCAAGTCCAAGCCAAAATTGGCCACCAAGAGTCCAAAATCTCTAAAAAGCTTAAAAACTTAAAACTGGCTCTGGGCCTGCCGAAAGGACCCTACTCTGCGAATACGGGGTTGTACATAATCCCCGCACTTTTCGAGGTTGGCACAAGCTCGGAAAGAAACATCCAACCCGACGTATTCGCTGAGTCAGGCTGTCATGCCAGCTAATAGGAGCCTGGGTGACGAGACAGCCTCGGGGTGAAAACACTTTGCCTCCCGAGGGGTCAACCTATCATGCCAGCTAATAGGAGCCTGGGTGACGAGACAGCCTCGGGGTGAAAACACTTAGCCTCCCGAGGGGTCAACCTGTTATGTCAGCTAATGGGAGCCTGGGTGACGAGACAGCCTGAGGGTGAAAACACTTAACCTCCCGAGGGGTCAACCTGTCATGCCAGCTAATAGGAGCCTAGGTGACGAGACAGCCTCGGGGTGAAAACACTTAGCCTCCCGAGGGGTCAACCTGTCATGTTAGCTAATGGGAGCCTGGGTGACGAGACAGCCTCGGGGTGAAAACACTTAGCCTCCCGAGGGGTCAACCTGTCATGCCAACTAATAGGAGCCTGGGTGACGAGACAGCCTCAGGGTGAAAATACTTAGCCTCCCGAGGGGTCAACCTGTCATGCCAGCTAGTGAGAGCCTGGTCAGCAGAATCATCCCGGAGCTAAAAGACTTAGCCTCCATGAGAGATCAACCTGCCCTGCCAGCTAGTGAGAGCCTGGTCAGCGGAATCATCCCGGAGCTAAAACACTTAGCCTCCACGAGAGATCAACCTGCCCTGCCAGCTAGTGAGAGCCTGGTCAGCGGAATCACCCCGGAGCTAAAATACTTAGCCTCTACGAGAGATCAACCTGCCCTGCCAGCTAGTGAGAGCTTGGTCAGCGGAATCATCCCGGAGCTAAAAGACTTAGCTTCCATGAGAGATCAACCTGCCCTGCCAACTAGTGAGAGCCTGGTCAGCAGAATCATCCCGGAGCTAAAGGACTTAGCCTCCACGAGAGATCAACCTGCCCTGCCAGCTAGTGAGAGCCTGGTCAGCGGAATCATCCCGGAGCTAAAAGACTTAGCCTCCATGAGAGATCGACCTGCCCTGCTAGCTAGTGAGAGCCTGGTCAGCGGAATCATCCCAGAGCTAAAATACTTAGCCTCCATGAGAGATCGACCTGCCCTGCCAGCTAGTGAGAGCCTGGTCAGCGGAATCATCCCGGAGCTAAAATACTTAGCCTCCACGAGAGATCAACCTGCCCTGCCAGCTAGTGAGAGCCTGGTCAGCGGAATCATCCCGGAGCTAAGGGTCTTGGCTCCCACGAGAGATCAACCTGAACCCACCAGCTAGTGAGAGCCTGGCAGCGGAATCATCTCGGAGCAAAAGGACTTAGCTCCCACGAGAGATCAACCTGAACCCACCAGCTAGTGAGAGCCTGGCAGCGGAATCATCTCGGAGCAAAAGGACTTAGCTCCCACGAGAGATCAACCTGAACCCACTAGCTAGTGAGAGCCTGGCAGCGGAATCATCCCGGAGCAAAAGGACTTAGCTTCCACGAGAGATCAACCTGAACCCACCAGCTAGTGAGAGCCTGGTCAGCGGAATCATCCCGGAGCTAAAATACTTAGCCTCCACGAGAGATCAACCTGCCCTGCCAGCTAGTGAGAGCCTGGTCAGCGGAATCACCCCAGAGCTAAAATACTTAGCCTCCATGAGAGATCAACCTGCCCTGCCAGCTAGTGAGAGCATGGTCAGCGGAATCATCCCAGAGCTAAAAGACTTAGCCTCCAGGAGAGATCAACCTGCCTTGCCAGCTAGTGAGAGCCTGGTCAGCGGAATCATCCCGGAGCTAAAGGACTTAGCCTCCACGAGAGATCAACCTGCCCTGCCAGCTAGTGAGAGCCTGGTCAGCGGAATCATCCCGGAGCTAAAAGACTTAGCCTCCATGAGAGATCAACCTGCCCTGCCAGCTAGTGAGAGCCTGGTCAGCGGAATCGTCCCGGAGCAAAAGGACTTAGCTCCCACGAGAGATCAACCTGAACCCACCAGCTAGTGAGAGCCTAGCAGCGGAATCATCCCGGAGCAAAAGGACTTAGCTCCCACGAGAGATCAACCTGAACCCACCAGCTAGTGAGAGCCTGGCAGCGGAATCATCCCGGAGCAAAATGACTTAGCTCCCACGAGAGATCAACCTGAACCCACCAGCTAGTGAGAGCCTGGTCAGCGGAATCATCCCGGAGCTAAAATACTTAGCCTCCACGAGAGATCAACCTGCCCTGCCAGCTAGTGAGAGCCTGGCAGCGGAATCGTCCCGGAGCGAAAGGACTTAGCTCCCACGAGAGATCAACCTGAACCCACCAGCTAGTGAGAGCCTGGCAGCGGAATCATCCCGGAGCAAAAGGACTTAGCCTCCACGAGAGATCAACCTGCCCTGCCAGCTAGTGAGAGCCTGGTCAGCAGAATCACCCCGGAGCTAAAATACTTAGCCTCCACGAGAGATCAACCTGCCCTGCCAGCTAGTGAGAGCCTGGTCAGCGGAATCATCCCGGAGCTAAAAGACTTAGCCTCCATGAGAGATCAAACTGCCCTGCCAGCTAGTGAGAGCCTGGTCAGCGGAATCATCCCGGAGCTAAAATATTTAGCCTCCACGAGAGATCAACCTGCCCTGCCAGCTAGTGAGAGCCTAGCAGCGGAATCGTCCCGGAGCAAAAGGACTTAGCTCCCACGAGAGATCAAGCTGAACCCACCAGCTAGTGAGAGCCTGGCAGCGGAATCATCCCGGAGCAAAAGGACTTAGCTCCCACGAGAGATCAACCTGAACCCACCAGCTAGTGAGAGCCTGGCAGCGGAATCATCCCGGAGCAAAAGGACTTAGCTCCCACGAGAGATCAACCTGAACCCACCAGCTAGTGAGAGCATGGCAGCGGAATCATCCCGGAGCAAAAGGACTTAGCTCCCACGAGAGATCAACCTGAACCCACCAGCTAGTGAGAGCCTGGCAGCGGAATCATCCCGGAGCAAAAGGACTTAGCTCCCACGAGAGATCAACCTGAACCCACCATCTAGTGAGAGCCTGGCAGCGGAATCATCCCGGAGCTAAAGGACTTAGCTCCCACGAGAGATCAACCTGAACCCACCAGCTAGTGAGAGCCTGGCAGCGGAATCATCCCGGAGTAAAAGGACTTAGCTCCCACGAGAGATCAACCTGAACCCACCAGCTAGTGAGAGCCTGGCAGCGGAATCATCCCGGAGCAAAAGGACTTAGCTTCCACGAGAGATCAACCTGAACCCACCATCTAGTGAGAGCCTGACAGCGGAATCATCTCGGAGCTAAGGGACTTGGGGACGGGGCATGTTACCTGAACTCTTCCAAAATTCAACATCCTCAAAAGGGGAAAAAAGTGATGGGTTTCATGACCCCCCTGACTCTACCGGTCGGGGGATGGACTCATTACATCATAAGAAAAGTACATGACTCTACTGGGGCGAGGCTTCTTCAGAGGACCCGGGCACAATCTCCACTTCACCGTGAGTCGCTCATATCTTCCCTCGTGTTCCCACGTCGACCCGATCCTCACACCTCTCCCTTGCTATCTCGGGCTGGACTTCTTCAATCCGTACCGGATCTTGCGGTTGTTGAGGTTATGGTGCCGGAGTTCTTGTCCTTCTCAATTCCTGGAACTCGGGGCAAGTAGTTGTTGCATGGCCCTCCTCCTGGTGAAACTTACAGTAGGGTAACTCTACTCTTACTCTTCCTCTTCCCGTGCGGTTCCTCCTCTCCCTTCGACCGATCGCCATCGCTTGTTGTGGTGGGGGTAGGAGATGTCTAGGGGCTTGCCTTTGGAAGTTGTATCTTCCTTGGCCTCCTTGAAAGTCCCCCCCACCCTGGATGAGAACTCTTCCTGGACCCTAGGCAGGTCCTCCCTGGTGCCTCCAACCTAGCTCCGGACCCTCCCGTCCTTGGAACTCCTGAGTTCTCGGCTCCTCTCTCCTTCTTTCTTCTTGATGCCTTGAGCCACCTTGCTCTTTTGACTCCACCTCTGTCAACTTTGCCAACTTCTTCACGAAGGCCGGGTTGGCTGCCTCCATGGCTATCTCCTCTGCCGCCCTTTCCATCAGCTCCTCGAAGGAAAGGGGGGTCTTCCGGGTCAAGCTCATCTTGAAGAATCCTTCGCGCAACCCCACCGTAAACGCCATCTGGAGGGCATACCCTGGCACCTCTTGGATGTCAAGGGCCTCCTCCTGGAACCTGTCAACGTAGTGGGCCAGCGACTCCTCAGCCCTTTGCTTTATCAGGAAGAGGGACTCAGGACCTTTCTTCCTCTTCTTGGAGGTGGAGAAGCGAAGCTGAAAGCTTCGGCTCAAGTCTTCAAACTCGAAGATCGACCTTGGAGGGAGTTGATGGAACCAGTCTCTCGCATTCTCTTTCAAGGTGATCGCAAATAGACGGCACTTGAAGGCGTCCGTCATTGGCCTGATGGAGACGGCATCCTCGAACCACTGCAGGTGCTGGACGGGGTCATCCTTCCCGGTATAGTAAGCCATGTCTGGCTCTCTGAACCCCTCGGGAACGGGAGCTGAGATGATCAACTCACTAAAGGGTGACCCCCTAAGGGGAGCTCTCGCCACCTCCACTCGCGCGACCTGCTCGCCTAGGGGGCGAGCACTCGACGGGCTGGGGAACAGCTCCCGGCCGGGGAGGTCTCGCTCGACCCCCTCTCCAATCCTCTCCTTCCCAGGTCGCCTCCCTGGGGTACTTCCTTCTCCCCCTACTGGGGTGATCTCGCTTAGATCTCTAGGGGGCAGCTCACTGAGATCCCCGGGAGCCGGTCCCTGGGGGGTGGGAGCTGAGCTGCCAGCCCGAGGAGCAATGCTTCGCAACATCTCCATGATGCCAGAGATGGAAGCCATGAACTCTTCCCTTCCTACGAAGGGTCCTGGGTTGGGGAGACCGCCGAGGTCATCACTACCTCCCTAATCTCCAGCCATGACACTCTCCCGAGATCTTCTGTGCTGGTCACTCTCCACGCTCACCGCACCAAAATGTTGAAACCAAAAACTTGGTCTCTGTGGAGTTCGACCCTTGGGGAAGGGGTGACCTCACACCTACTACACTTGGAAGAATGTCACAGACCAAAGACTTGGGAAACTAGGAACAGACCCTCGGCTCTAGCGCGGAGGTCCCACCACACACCCGGAAGGTCACAAGAACACTTCCCCTCCCTTACCAATGAGAGCTGGGTACCTTGGAGAGTTCTCTCAACTCTACCAAGAGAAAAGCTAGGGAGGAGGAAGCCAAAAGCCAATGCCTCTCCAAAGGTACCCAAGGTGGTCTATTTATAGTTTTTCCAAGTCTTGGGGGACAAATGACCGAAATGCCCCTACGACCAATTGGCCTTGAGCTCGGCGGCCTGGGGAGCTCGGCGGCCTGGGGAGCTCGGTGGCCTGGGGAGCTCGGCGGCTTGGGGAGCTCGGCGGCCTGGGGAGCTCGGCGGACTGGGGAGATCGGCGGACTGGTGAGCTCGGCGGCCTGGGGAGCTCGACGGACTGGTGAGCTCGGCGGCCTGGGGAGCTCGGCGGACTGGGGAGCTCGGCGCCTGGGGAGCTCGGCGGACTGGGGAGCTCGGCGGCCTGGGGAGCTCGACGGCCTGGGGAGCTCGGCGGCCTGGGGAGCTCGGCGGACTGGGGAGCTCGGCGGCCTGGGGAGCTCGGCGGACTGGGGAGCTCGGTGGCCTGGGGAGCTCGGCGGACTGGGGAGCTCGGCGGCCTGGGGAGCTCGGCGGACTGGGGAGCTCGGCGGACTGGGGAGCTCGGCGGCCTGGGGAGCTCGGCGGACTGGTGAGCTCGGCGGCCTGGGGAGCTCGGCGGACTGGGGAGCTCGGCGGCCTGGGGAGCTCGGCGGACTGGGGAGCTCGGTGGACTGGTGAGCTCGGCGGGCTAGGGAGCTCGGCGGCCTGGGGAGCTCGACAGCATGGGGAGCTCGGCGGCCTGGGGAGCTCGGCGGCCTGGGGAGCTCGGCGGCCTGGGGAGCTCGGCGGCCTGGGGAGCTCGGCGGCCTGGGGAGCTCGGCGGCCTGGGGAGCTCGGCGTCCTGGGGAGCTCGGCGGCCTGGTGAGCTCGGCGGCCTGGGGAGCTCGGCAGCCTGGGGAGCTCGGCGGCCTGGGGAGCTCGGCGGCCTGGGGAGCTCGGCGGCCTGGGGAGCTCGGCGGCCTGGGGACCCCCCGAGGGGGCCGGGGGGGGGGGGGGGGGAGAAAAATATTTCATCCCCCTACTAGTATATTTCCAAGTCCAAGCCAAAATTGGCCACCAAGAGTCCAAAATCTCTAAAAAGCTTAAAAACTTAAAACTGGCTCTGGGCCTGCCGAAAGGACCCTACTCTGCGAATACGGGGTTGTACAGTTGAACTATCAGAAAGATAGTCGAACTATCAAACAGATAGTCGAACTATCAACAAAGAGCAGATAGCCGAGCTATCAACTAGATAGTCGAGCTATCAGATAGTTGAACTATCCAAGCAGATAGTTGAACTATCCAAGCTGATAGTTGAACTATCCAAGCTGATAGTTGAACTATCAAGAAATCTGTCTGGGCAAAAGAAGTTGAGCAGAGATCGACGATCGACGAGGCAGAAACCACAGATCGTCGAGCTAACAAGAGTTGAACTAACTCAAAGATAGACGATCTGCTGACTGAATATAGTCGACCAACTGATAGACGATCGTCGAACAGTTGATAGACGATAGTCGAGCGCCGTTCGACTATAGTCGAACCAAAAAGGAGTTAACCAAATTTTCATCTGGATAAGCAACTCTCTACACAACTAAAGCAATCTAACCTAACAACTAACCTTTGACCATAGGTAAATCTTGGGTCAAGAAACTAACTGAGAAGACTAAACTCAAATCCAAACTAGGGTACCAACAATCTCCCCCTATTTGGGTTAAGTTTCTCAAAACAAAACTACTAGAAATAAATATAACTCAGGAAAAGAAACATCTAAGCATCAAATTGCATCAATCAAACAGTCAAATAAACATACTGTCAATAAATAAAACTTAAGCAGCATCAGAATTTGGTTTAGAGACAGAAGAACCAGGAAGGAAAGAAATTTTCCTGAAGGGATCTAGAACTTCCTTCTTTGATGTCTTCAAGTCTTGTTTTCCAATGATTTTAGATTCTCCTGCTTTTGACACTACAGCTTCTGGGTGCTTTTCCATATACTTAGAAGGATCAAAAACCTCATGTCTGACCTGGAATCTGTCTAATTCCTTCTTTCTGAATTTTGACATAGTAGTTAAGCCTGTTGTATCTTTTCCTTCAGTTCTGACTTGTCTGATCTGGGCTGATCCAACTAATTCAAGAAATTCGGCCATCCTGAAATCAGGATTAAGCTCTTGGCTTTCATATTCATTATCACCAGTTGGATCTAGAGGATTTACAGTTTTGAATTTTGTAGAGAGTTCTAGCATACTTGCAGCTGGCTCTTTATTTTCTTGAATAACTAAAGAAGATGGAGGAACAAACTCTGTATATTTTTTACTTGATTTTTCAGAGTAAATAATCCTTTTTCCTTTTAAATCTGTTTTCTTTGTTTGAGCTGACTTTTTGGATGGTATGCTTTTGCTTTCTTTAGGAGGTGATGCTTTTCTCTTGGGTGAAGGAGGAGGAGAAAAGGTTGGCTTCTGATATACTATCTCCTTCACTTGCTCTTTTGTATCAGCCTCTTATCTTTGATGTCCAGATTGAGATCTGCCTTGATATCCTGTATTACTTCTTCTTTGATGTGCTTGAGAGAGAGTGAATCTTGTAGAAGGAGCTGATGGATTGGCAGAAACATTTCTAGAGGCTCCTACACTAGGAGGAGGAGGAGGAGGTCCTCTAAGAGTCCACTTGGGAGCTGGACTATCATATCTTTTGCTTTTCTTTCTCTGCTTTTGTTGGTTTCTGGATAGTCCCATCCAATGTTGATATTCTTTAGATTTGGGATCTATCCCTTTCAGTATGTAATAGGGAACATCATGATCAGGGTTTGGAGGAGGAGGAGCAGCAGCTTTCCTTTTTCTTTTTGCTGCTTTCTTCTTCTTAGAACCTTCTAAATCATCAGAATCATCCTCATCATCAGAGTGAGATGATTGAGGTTGATCATAAGGGTCAAAAGCCTCTTGCTCAGCTTGTTCTTTGGCTTTCAATGCAGCTTTCTCTCTTTCTTCTTCTAAGGCATCCTGTGCTAGAAGAGTATCAAGGTCTAGTCCTAGGGTGTCATCCCAGACTGTAGATCTTTCTACTTGTTCATCTGAAACTTTCTCTTGCTTAATTGTAACTGTCTTGAGGACCAGTTCTTCTGGATCTTGCTCAACTTCAGGTTCTTTTATTGCAGCAGGTTCTTGAACAGATTCTGGAGCTGGTTTTGGAGCTTCTAGATCTTCTTGATCTTCTTGCACTTGATCTGTAGTATCAGGAACACACAGATTTTCTAAATGGTATTGAAACATCCCTTCAAGGTATTCACAGGCTATCATGTCAGTTAACATGTCAAGGATTGAGTAAATGAATTACCTTCAGGATTTTCTAACTCCCATAAGTCATCTAGATAGGAGGTAATGACTCCTTCTAGGAATAGAGCTACTATGGGAGTGAAGACTTCTTCAAGGCACACTTTGAAGGCAAATTCTGCTTCCATTATGATATTAGATTGCCTCTGAACTGGTGCTTGAACTACTTGAACAGCAGCTGTGTCTGGAACATCAGCTATAACTTCAGCTGGTTCTATAACTGTAACTGCAGGAGAAGTTGAAGGTTCTGGTTCTGGTTCTACAGATGATGTTGTAGTGTCAACTGATCTGCTGCTTTAGGAAGTTCATCTATTGGATTCTTTTCTGGGGCTTCTATCTCTTCTGTAACTGCTGTTTCTTTTTGAATTTCAGCTGGGGGATCTACTGGAAGAATAACAAGGGGCAGTCCTGAGGCATCTTCCTCGAACATCTCCCCCTGCCTAATTTTAGTAGATACTGAAGTCAGGCCCCTAAGTGAAGAGGGCTCAGCAGGCTTGGAGAGGGCTATGATGGAGGATGTTAGGGAAGAGATGGTAGAAACAAGAGGGGCAATTGCTTCTTCAATCATGGTTTTGATTGAAGGAGTAATTAGCTCCAGGATGTTGGCAAGGAATGTTGGTGTTATTTCAAAAGATGTGGATGGGGAATCTCAGTAGATGGAAGATCATCAGGGATGGTGGTCTCCTGATGAGATATGTTGTGAACTAGGGATTGATGAGTAGATGAAGGAAGATCAATATGATCTGGATGAGAAATTGGTGACTGAGGTGGAGTGGGTAGATTCTCAGAAACCAACAGATCAAAACTAGGATGAGAAATCCCGCCAAGATGTGAAGGAATTGGAGATGCTGGTGGTGATGCATGGAGAATAGTGGAGGAATCAAGTAGAAGAGAGACAGTGGATGTAGATGGTAATGCAGAGGTAGATGACACTTCAGTAGAAGTGGATGGTAATGCAGAGGTGGATGACAATGCAGAAGTAGAAGTAATGGGGGGAATGGAGGAGCCTTCTTCATGTAGGTGGGGAGTGACTGGTACAGTATAACGCCCCCGATTTTGCTCGACGATTTTATTTAAATGGGAAGCATCATATTTATGACGTCATGGCGTTACCCTTAACGTCAAGATGATGGCGTAATGCCATAAAGGCATTTTCGCATCCATACGGTCAAGTCGGTCGAATTCTTGTTGTTATGGGAAAATTTTGCATTTGGAATTTAAGTTGAGTTATTTTCGACTTACTTGTCAAGTTTGGTCACGATCCGAGCGATATTTGGGTCTCGGCGTTTTTCTGAAGTTTTGTGGAATTTATGTTTGTCGTAAACTTTGAAAATTTATATCTCGAGAATGGCTCGTCTGATTTTGGTTTTGTCTTCATCGTTACGTTCGTAGCGTCTGTTCTCACCTACGGCGTGAGTTTTGTTCAATTCGGCGCGCGTTTGGGCCTCCTTTTCGAACTCACGTTTCCTGATTCAATATGCATAAATATGATTATTTTATTATGAGAAGTACTATTCATTCGTATAGTTTGATCAAAAGGTATATTTGTAAAGAAATTGTCTTTCTGTTACTCGAGTGATTTTCTCTAGTACTCGAGTAAATTATTTCTCCTACTCGAGTAATCTTTAATCTACTCGAGTATATCCATCCTGTTACTCGAGTAATCCTCTCTTCTACTCGAGTATATCCATCCTGTTACTCGAGTAATCCTCTCTTCTACTCGAGTAAACTTTCTGTTACTCGAGTATATCAATCCTGTTACTCGAGTAATCCTCTCTTCTACTCGAGTAATCTTTCTGTTACTCGAGTATATCAATCCTATTACTCGAGTAATCCTCTCTTCTACTCGGGTAATCTTTCTGTTACTCGAGTATATCAATCCTGTTACTCGAGTAATTCTCTCTTCTACTCGAGTAATCTTTCTGTTACTCGAGTATATCAATCCTGTTCTGTTACTCGGGTATATCAATCCTGTTACTCGAGTAATTCTCTCTTCTACTCGAGTAGTCGTTTCTACCTCTCGAGTACCCATAAGCTTGTTCTCGTGTAGTCCGTTGCAGTCTGCGTTCGGGTGCATTTTGGAGGGTCAAAACGGCGCTGTATGGAAAAATGACTAACATGAAATTTGTTCGTATCGACGAGATATACAACTTTCATGTTGGGCACTTTTCGATTCAAAGCCATACTAGACCTCTAATTTTGTTTTCCGCGAACTGCTCGTATTTATACCGTTTTCTTTTATTTAGACAAAATATTTTATAAGTACTTATATATATATACTCTTATACTTAGGTTATTAGAAAAGAATAAGTACTTCATCTTCTCTGATTCTTTCTCCCGAACCAGAGTGGCGTGAGCGAGAGAGAGTATTTCGTGAATCTTCCGGAGGCCGCCGACGGAGCTCCGGTGCTCGAAATCTTCAACCGAGCGTAGATTTGGAAAGCTCTCACCGAGAGCTATGCTATCATGGTAAATTTTTCCCCTTTATTTGAGTTTTCTCGTTAGGGTTTTTCGGCCCTAACCCCCCTTTTTACCATTTTTGTCTAGATTTCAACTTCCTCCATCCTCTTTTGCCCCGATCTGTGACGTGGACTGATTTGGAGAACTTTTCCGGTAAAACCAAGACAAGTGGTGGTTTCCCCTAATTTCTCCTTCTCCGATTTGATGGTAACGGTTCAGTTTTTATGTTCTTTAAAATTTTCTGCACTTTGTCTTCCAAGTCATTGCTACGATTAACCTTTTTAAATGATCACTCGATGTCGTATGATTTTGTCACGGTGAACTTGATTTTGTCATGATATATTTGATTGTTCTTGGAGTGTTTTAATGATGGCTTTAAATGTCTTACCTATCATTTTTTTGAACGTATAGAGTTTGTCTCGGATTATAATCGTTCATAGGGGTTGATCAACTGTCTTGAAACTAGAAGTGTAAAGAAGAATCTGACGAGTCAAATCTCGAGATATATTTTGTGATGTGGTTTCTTTGGGTTTCTAAAATTTGCGGGAGTTAGTGGATAAAACCACCTCCGCATGGTTTGACTCCTTTATGGTACCTTGTGGAAACCTACCGGGGTTTTGGGCATCTGCGGTGTATGGTGGAGAGTATGAGACTCCCTCGTAGTTAAGCGGATAAATTATTCGTGAGGGGTGTGTCCAGTTGAGGGACCACCTCGCCCGTGTTTTGAGGTAGGGTCGACCACAGGTGCTTAGTAAAGCTAATTAAAATTCTTCTTTATGTTTTTACTTTTGTTGTTCCCTTTTTGCCTTGAGAAATCTGGCGTATTTGCGGGAGTACGTGACGATTCACGTAGGTATTTCTTTCTTTTCCTGTTTGGCACCTTACTTCAGTACTGTTGGTCTTGGGTTGGTACCCCGTCTGACCTTGGTTTTATTTTGTTTATTTTTCTGCCACCATTTGTACCCTCTTACTGAGGTGTTCTGTCTTTGGAATGCCTCAGGTTCAGAGCATTAGCAAGTAGCAGAGCTGGTTTTGGAGCCTTAGCAGCAGCAGTTTGGCTGTAGTTTTCCCCCTCGCCGTAGCGAGGTAGTTTGTTATTTTAGTTTTCTTTGCCCAGTTTCAGACCTATTCTTACTGTGGGTTCGTGTCAGGTTATTGACGCCCACAGGTTTGTTGATTTTTTTTGGACACTTGCTAGCTGTTGTGTTTTCTTTATGTTTGGTTTACATTACTTGCTCTCTAGGATGATTTATTGCTAGGATTGCATGTTAGATATTTTCAACCTACAAAACCCTACAATTTGTAAAGCATACTTGTCATCTCTTTCAAAACGAAGCCACTACTTTCTATTTAGCGTAAAGACTTTTCTATACTTATTATAAATCTAGGGTTTGCATTGTATGAGTTGTTCCGCGGGGACATTCATACTCTTGTAGGATATTAGAGTCAATTTAAATAAGTATTTTCCACAAGCGTATAATTTATATTTTAAATCATGAACTAGATGATTCACTAAGCCGAGGGATACGGCTACCATCATAACTTAATCTGGATTTTATTCATAACCATTTATGTTTTCTTCTAAAATTGTAGAGTTTGGAGTCTTGCCTGAACGTCTGCAGTTATCCCCTGCACGGCGTGGCATCACGATGCGTATTTTACCCTTGCTCTGATATAACTAAATTGTTGGGAAAAATGCGGGTTGTGACATACAGTCCTGGTGTTCTCAGATAAAACAGGAGCTACCCCAGCTGGTGAAGGCTTCTGAATGCTCCTTTTCCACTTAACAAATAAGGTGGGATCCATTTTCTTACTGTCATTGATGGAAGTTGCAACTGTACCCAACAGTTGAGGATATTTTTCTTTTAGGAAAATTCCTATTACCCTTCCAAGGGTCACTTCCTTCTTGCTGTTCTTCTTTCTGATCAAATAAAACATTATCCCTGCCCAATTTATCTCTTTCTTATTGATAATTGCACTCATCAAGGCAAACTGCTGTCTGGTTATATTGTCATGAGCTGAGTGCTTGCCCAAAAGCACTTTTCCAACAAGTTCAGCTAAGAACTTAATCCTCAAAGGGAAGTTAACTTTCAGGAACTTTGTAGGAATGCCCTCAGCATGTCCTAGCTCGACGAGCATTCTTCCATACTCTTGAATATCTTGGTCATATTCTTCTTGTCCATTCAATAATCCGAAAATTTCAGTCAGTACGGCAGGAGTCAGGATTACCTCTTTGCCGTCTATTGTCCTGGTCATGGATTCGTCGCTGAAAGACGAAGAGTAAACCCATTCTTTGATCTCTGGAATGTTGATCTTGATCCTTGTTGACATCAGCTTTTCCAATCCTTGATCCTTGCAGAGCTGTAGCATCTCTATAATCTCCGCATCGCAGGCGCTGAACGAGTCGAAATCCACGCTGAAACTGGCATCAAACTTCATCGCTGTCAGGAGACCTGGAGCAATCACTATTGATTTGGTTTGAGAGGACGACGAAAACGAAACGGCAGAGAGCGCAGGGCAGAGCTCAAGCAGAAAGACGGAATACAAAAAGACGAGCTCTGTCGACTACTAAAAGACGATCTATTAACCTAGGTCGACGATCGTTTTATATTAAAACAAATAATCGTCGATCTATTTTAACAGATAATAGAAACGATAGTTGAATGGTCGTTCGACGATCGTCTCCTGAAGCAGAGTAGTCGAGCAATCGTTCGACTATTTCTGTCTTCACAAACAAATGAGCCGGCGTCAACCATAGGTCGACGATAGGCTCAACCTGTTCGACTATCGTCGAGCGTCGTTCGACGATCTTCAAATAGATCTCAACAAGGCAGAAGTCACACTTAGTCTTTTCCATTAATCATGCCTAGTTGATGCAAAAAGAACAGATGCTTCTGTTCATCTAAGGGCTTGGTGAAAATATCACATCTCTGAAGGTCAGTGGATATGAACTCAAGACTGATTTTGTTCTTTTCTACACAATCTCTCAGGAAATGGTGTCTGATCTCAATGTACTTGGTCCTAGAGTGGTGCACAGGATTTTGTGCAATGGAGATAGCACTGGTACTGTCACACATGATTTTTTTGTTCTTGTGTGTGTACCCATAATTCAAAAGCTGGTTTTGAATCCACAGGATCTGTGAACAACAACTAGCAGCTGCTATATATTCAGCCTCTGCAGCTGAAGTTGAGACAGAAGCCTGTTTCTTACAGAACCAAGAGACTAATCTCTCTCCCAGGAACGGACATGTTCCTGAGGTACTTTTCCTGTCAACTCTACAACCAGCATAGTCAGAATCAGAGTATCCAATTAACTCAAATTCTGATTTAGCTGGGTACCACAGTCCTAAATTTGGACATCCCTTTAGGTATCTCAAAATTCTCTTGAGAAGAATCAAATGAGATTCCTTACGGTTGACCTGGAATCTAGCACATAGGCATGTGGCAAACATTATATCTTGTCTACTTGCAGTTAAATACAACAGGGAACCAACAATGGCCCTATAGTTTTTCTGATCAACTGGCTTACCCTGATCATCAGAATCTATAACTGCATTAGTAGCCATGGGTGTATGCATTGCTGAAGCATCATCCATCCCAAAATTCTTTACCAATTCCTTGACATATTTGGATTGGGAGATGAAGATGCCATCAACATCTTGCTTTACTTGGAGACCAAGAAAGTAAGAAGGCTCACCCATACTACTCATCTCAAACTTAGAATGCATCAAGTCAGAGAACCGTTTGCAAAGTTTTGGATCAGTTGAGCCAAAAATAATATCATCCACAAAACTTGAACCAACAGGATTGTGTCCTTGTGGTGCTTAACGAAAAGGGTTCTATTAACTACTCCCCTAACAAAGTTGTGCTCTAACAGGAAACTAGCTAGAGTCTCAAACCAGGCTCTGGGTGCTTGTTTAAGTCCATAAAGAGCTTTTTGCAACTTATAAACAAATGAGGGTTGAGTTGAAGAGAAAAACCCAGGAGGTTGTTCAACAAACACCTCTTCCTTTAGCTCATCATTTAGGAATGCACTCTTGACATCCATTTGGAAAACCTTAAACTTCATATAGGCTGTATAGGCTAGAAAGATCCTTATTGCCTCTAGCCTTGCAACAGGGGCAAAGGTTTTGTCATAGTCTATACCTTCCTCCTGTCTGTAGCCCTGAGCTACAAGCCTAGCTTTGTTCCTTATAATAATTCCATTTGCATCCAACTTGTTTCTAAACACCCACTTGGTGTCTATGATCAGGTTGCCTTTTGGTCTTGGAACCAAAGTCCATACCTTACATCTTTCAAATTAATTGAGCTCCTCTTGCATAGCAATGATCCAGTGGGGATCTAGCTCAGCATCTTTTATGGTGAGGGGCTCAATTTGTGAAAGGAAACAAGCATGCATCACATCATATCTTAATTGATGTCTTGTTTGCACACCAGCTAATATGTTACCAATCACTTGAGATGTAGGATGATCTCTAAGTGTGACAAGATCAGCAGGTGGGATGTGATCTTCAGCAACAGTTGGGATTAATTCCTCTGGTGGAATAGGATTAACTATTGGTGGTATAGCAACTGCTTCCACAGTGTCTCCATCACTATCTGAATCAGTGATATGAAGATTTGAAAGAGGGAGAATCTCTTGAATGACATCTTTGCATGACTCAGGTACCTGTAATGAGCTTGAGGAAGGAGAAGTTTCCTTCTCCTTGTGAAACATCTTTGACTCATCAAAGGAAACATGCACAGACTCCTCTATTTTAGAAGATGATTTATTAAACACCCTATAAGCTTTGCTTACTTGAGAATATCCAAGAAAAATTCCCATTGAAGCTTTTACTTCAAACTTTCTAAGATATTCTTTGTTGTTATTGTGAATATACACTACACAACCAAAGACTCTAAAATAATTAATTTTAGGTTTCTTTCCTTTAAGAAACTCATAAGGAGTTTTACTCTTAAGCTTGTGTATAAGACATCTGTTCAAAACATAATTAGCTGTGCTAACAGCTTCTGCCCAATAAGAGAGAGGCATGCTAGCATCTGCCAATAATGTTCCAGCAGCTTCAATCAGGGTTCTATTCTTCCTTTACACTACCCCATTTTGTTGGGGAGTTCTAGGAGCAGAGAAGCTATGTTTGATACCTTCTTTCTCACAGAATTCTTGCATGAGAAGAGAATCAAACTCAGTACCATGATCACTTCTGATCAAAGCAACATGAGTAGAATACTCAGTCTGCACACATAGCAGAAAGTCTGTACGAACTTTAAAGTTATCAGCCTTAGTTCTCAAAAAGAACACCCAAGTGAACCTAGAGAAGTCATCTACAATCACTAAAGTGTAATACTTCCCTCCTAGACTCTGTACATTTATTGGACCAAAAAGGTCCAAGTATAAAAAATACAGGATTCTAGGTGAATCACTTTTATTTACAGATTTAAAAGAATTTTTTGTTTGCTTGCCTAATTGACAAGCCTTGCATAGGCTTTTCTTCTTGTAGGGGCAAGAAGGTAAACCTCTAACAAGGTTGTATTTAGATAACCTAGATATGTTCTTGAGGTTAACATGGCTAAGCCTCCTATGCCATAAGGTGTTATTATTAGTTACTTCATTAAACAGACAGATTTCAGATTGAGTTTAATTAAAATCTACTAAATAAATATTACCCTGTCTAATACCTACTAACACAAAATTACTATTTAAAGTAATATTACAAAGAGAGTCAGTGAAAGATACTTGATATCCTGTATCACATAACTGGCTTACTGAAATAAGGTTGTGCTTCAGTCCAGTTATATATGCAACCCTTTTGAATGTTACTGCTCCAATGGTAATCCTACCATATCCTTCTGTTTGACCACAGCTGGAATCCCCAAAGATCACCTTTGGTCCAAGCTTGGCCTTGAATCTTGATAGATTTTCTTTATTTCCTGTCATATGGTTGGAACAGCCACTATCCAAATGCCATTTGTCTTTAGTAATTGGATAGGTCTTCACCTGCAAATTAAACAGTTAGACATTGTGGACCCATACAACCTTGGGTCCATTATTCTTTACATAATGAAAGCTTGAAATAAAAGAATAAGCAGGCTGAGGTTTATATCCTAAAGGCTAAGATCTCCTAGGTGGGATACTCCAAGCAGTTGATGGGTTAACAAACCTAGTGTTTCTATTTATCTTAGGATTTCTAAGGTTCAGGTGATTATTTTGAAAATCATATTGAGATTGTCAATCAGAGTTCGACGATCGATGCTCAGATCGTCGAGCATCGTTCGACCATTGAGCCTTCGATCGTCGAGCAGCGTTCGATGACTTTTGTATTTCCTTAAATTTTTGTTTTTTCTTTTCTCTCTTAGCTTTATTTAAGGCTTTGTTAACTTGTTTTACTTGCTCAGTATTCTTTATTCCATCAGCTGAAATAAAGTTTACTGGAGTTGAAAGATGATTTTTAAGAACCAATAGGGGTTCACTTGATGAGGCTCCTAAGCCTAGCTTATTATTGCCTGACCTAGTGTTTGTCATGCTAGTGATCTCTAGCAGCTTAAGGCTTATACCATTTAGAGATTCTTCTAATCTTTTTGATTTAGCTAGTTCATTTTTAAGAAATTTTATTTCTTCACTGGACTTAGTGAGTTCTGCTTCTAACCTAGCATTTTTAATGGAGAGGATTTCTGATTCTGCTATCCTATTTCTAAGCTCCTTAATTTCTTTTTCTGAACTAATTAAATCTAAACAAAGAGATTTAAATTCAGATTTAAATTCAGTAGAAGAAAAATCATAAGAAGATAATACCTGATCTTCTGTAGGCATTTCTTCATCATTATCAGAACTCTCTGCAGCTGAATGGTTGCTGCAGGCATCAATTGCCATTAGGCAAATTTCCTTTGCCTTCTTCTCTTCCTCATCTTCATTGGAGCTTGAAGAGGAAGATTCCTCATCTGTGTCACTCCAGGTCTCAGCAACAAATCCTTTCTCCTTCTTCTTGTTTTTGTAGGAGGAGGACTTGGAGTGCTTCTTGTGATGTTCTTTTTCTTTTCTCTTATCCTTGTTCTCTTCCTTTGGACACTCAGGTAGAATGTGTCAAGGTTTCCTGCAGCCATAACAGATAATTTCTTTAGCAGGAGATCTGTCATACCTTGGTTTATCTTCATATCTTGAAGACTTCTTTCTGAAGTCTATTTTGCCCATCTTGAGAAACCTTTTGGCAAAGAGTGCCATCAACTCCTCATTTGATTGGCTTCCTTCTGTTACATCAGCAGCTTTTAGAGCAAGATTTTGCTCTTTCCTGGTAGGAGTGGGAGTCTTGGCTTCAACTTCAGCTTTCCTGGACTTCAGCACTTGCTCAAAAGATTTGAGCTTACCAAGGAGGGCTTCAGTTGAGATTTCAGTAGTACTTCTAGCCTCTTTGATGGGCCAGATCCTAAGATCCCATGTGCTGGGGAAGCACATCAGTATCTTATCATTGAACTCTATCAATGTTATCTCCTTATCAAGGGTTCTCAGCTCATTGATGATGGAGCTGAGCTTAGTGTACATTCCCTCAACTGATTCAGCTTCAGTCTTCTTGAAGTTTTCATATTGAGATATAAGGTTGGACCTTCTATCCTTTCTTTCATCAGCTGAAACAGCTACAATCTGGTTCAGTGAGTCCCACATGGCCTTTGCAGAAGTGCAATCAGCCACTTTCTGGAAGGTTTCATCAGACATGGTCTGAGCCAGAATGTTCATAGCTTTTGCATCAGCTATCTTTGCTTTCTTGTAAGTGTCATTGTAATCTGGAGGTGGTACTGCACTAAGATTTGTTGAAGTTATAGCAGTGGTTGCAGCAAGTGGTGTTGGTGGTCCTGTCAAAATAGAAGAAAAAAATATCTTCATCAATAGAATTCATATATAATTTGATTTTTGCTTTCCAGATGCTAAACTTTGCTAAGTTACAAACTGTAGGTCTGGTGCTAGAATAATCCTTGTATTGGGTCATGAAGTGAATATCTATAAACATGGTATCTATCTAGATCTTGTGACTCAGGTGTTAGCCTGTACAGTCAGTCAACCTCCCTCTGATACCAATTGAAAGTGAGGATAGATACAACTCTAGAGGGGGGGGGGGTGAATAGAGTATTCAAAAATTGTGACACCCTACTCAACTCCCTTAGAGTTAATTTGCGGAATGAGTTTATAGATATTTGAAACCCTAGAGCCTAACACAAAATGAAGTGCACAAGAGAAAGCTAACTGTAATTACAGTTGAGCTTTGGTCCTATCACAGTAACTAGCAATCCTTGTTATTTCTACTCACAGCCACAGTGCAATAATTAAAGTAAGCAACACAGACGACACAAGAAGATTTATAGTGGTTCCCTCTAAATAGGTACATCCACTCTTCTACCACCCTGGTAGGAATACACTACAGGTTTTTGTTCAGGTGCCCTGCCACCAACTGATCTGGTTCAGGTAGATCAAGTAGACCCTTTGAGCTTTTGATCAGGAGATCAAAATCCAACACAGGTTTTTGCTAAGGTGCCCTCCCACCAAGGTTCACTTTTGAAGGGAGTAATAACCCTTTATACAGGAGGTTGAGAGAGTTAGAGTATCTTCTCTATTGTTAAAACAGATTAGAGAAGCTAGTGGATTACACAGAGCTAGAAAGCTCTTAAGAATCAAGGCTCCCCCTGGCTTAGTGATATCCAGGAAGAAGTCTTGCTTCAGGGTGCAGGAACTCTTCTGAACTTTTGACAGAGAGTTGTCTTGAAGTTCTTGAAGGAGCAGCTTGAAGAAGACTCTTGATGTAGAATGGTTGTTCTTCTTCAATCAGCTTTTCTTTCTTCTTCTTCTTCTTCATGAGACTCTGAGTGAATGTTCCTGGCAGCAGAATGAACTCAGGATTAAAGAAGAGAGAGTTGAAGAAGGTTGATCTTCTCAGTTGAATGTAACAATGTCTGAGAGATATATCTCTTCTTGTTTTGAATCTGTGTATGAAACTATGTATCAACTTGTAACCTCTTCTTTCTTAGTATATGTGTATATCTCTGTCTTTTGATAGCACTTTATATATTGGCCTTTGTAACGGCTTTAATCTTTATTTGAACTTTGTCTTCTTCTGAGATCTGCAATCTGGGCTGCAAATAGCACAATGCAAAAACATATCCTACAGACAGACATCCTATAAAGGGATAAAGCTTTCTAAGAAGCTGCATATCTAATCTGATAAAAGGAGTACTAGAGAAAGTCACATCAGAACAAACTCTTTACGACCAGAGAAGACTTTTGAGTCTAACGGCTATAAAGGACAATATGACAGATAAAGCAGAAAGATATTTCAACTAATAAGACAAAAGGCTTTGTCAGATAAAACTTAACTTATGCACAAAGGATGGTGCAAAGATTGCCTTGAGATGTATGCATAAAATCAATGAAGTAATCTTTAATAAAATATGCCAAATAAATAGGAAATAAATCACAGAACAGAAGGAGTACAAAATTACTAACAGCAGACAAAAGATCATCGAACGATCCACAGAGATCATCGAACGAACCACAGAGATCGTCGAACGATCCATAGAGATCGTTGAACGAACCACAGAGATCGTCGAACTATCAAACAGATAGTCGAACGAAACAGATAGTCGAACTATCAAAGCAGATAGTTGAACTATTAGAAAGATAATCGAACTATCAAACAGATAGTCGAACTATCAACAAAGAGCAGATAGCCGAGCTATAAACCAGATAGTCGAGCTATCAGATAGTTGAACTATCCAAGCAGATAGTTGAACTATCAAGAAATCTATCTAGGCAAAAGAAGTCGAGCAGGGTTCGACGATCGACGAGGCAGAAACCACAGATCGTCGAGCTAACAAGAGTTGAACTAACTCAAAGATAGACGATCTGCTGACTGACTATAGTCGACCAACTGATAGACGATCGTCGAACAGTTGATAGACGATAGTCGAGCACCGTTCAACTATAGTCGAACCAAAAAGGACTTAACCAAATTTTCATCCGGATAAGCAACTCTCTACACAACTAAAGCAATCTAACCTAACAACTAACCTTTGACCATAGGTTAATCTTGGGTCAAGAAACTAATTGAGAAGACTAAACTCAAATCCAAACTAGGGTACCAACAGGGTTCTTCTCTCTGTGGCCATCAACAGGGAGTTGGTTATTTCCCAGCTTTATGTCAAGAATGTCTTTCTCTATGGGGATCTTCAGGAGGACGTCTACATGGAGCAACCTCCTGGGTATGTTGTTCAGGGGGAGACACGAGTATGCCAGTTGAATAAGGCCATCTACAACCTAAAACATAGCCCTCGGGCATGGTTCGACAAGTTTAGTGGCATTGTGGCTGCCATTGGATTTATAAGAAGTTTGGCCGATCGCTCATTGTTTATTCGCAAAACCGCACCGGGCCTTGTGGTTTTGGCGGTGTATATGGATGATATTCTTCTTACCGGCGATGACCAGGCTGGGTTAGACTTGACAAAGAAATACCTCCGTCAACACCTAGTCATGAAGGATATGGGCTCCCCGAAATATTTCTTGGGGATAAAAATCTCTCGAAAGCCTGACTCGTTGGTTCTCTCCCAACGGAAGTATGCTCTTGATCTTCTACAAGAGGTAGGATTGACCGGTGCCAAACCGGCCCGGTATCCCATGGCTACTGGAGAGGACAAAACATGGACAGATGACTCACCTCTTATATCTGATGCCACGAGGTATAGACGTCTGGTGGGCAAACTCATTTATCTCACGGTAACCAGACCTGACATCGCCTATGCTGTAGGCAAGGTTAGTCAGTTCATGCAAGCTCCCAGGGAATGTCATCTTCAATCTGCCTTGAAGATACTAGAGTATGTCAAAGTAGCATCGGGAAAAGGGCTACTCTTTCAGAAGCATGGTTATTTGAGAGTTGAAGCCTACTCAGACTCAAGCTATGCGGATGATAAAGGTGGCCGTAAATCTACATCAGGTTTTTGCACATTTGTTGGAGGTAATCTTGTGAGATGGAAGAGCAAGAAGCAGTCTGTTATCTCAAGGTCTAGTGCAGAAGCCGAATACCGGAGTATGGCGTCAACCACGTGTGAGTTAAAATGGTTGCGAGCTCTCATTCTTGACCTAGGAGAGGTCTACGACTATCCTCTGCCCATGTTCTGTGACAACAAGGCCGCTATATACATATCCAAAAATCTGGTCTTCCATTAGAGAACGAAACATATAGAAGTCGACTGCCATTTCATCCGAGAAGAGGTCTTGAAGAGATAGATTTGCACTCCGTTCGTCACCTCCGACAAAGAGTTGGCAGATATCTTCACCAAGCCGATTTCTACTTCCTTCTTCCATATTTGTGACAACCTGGGCATGATTGATATCTATGCTCCAGCTTGAGGGGGAGTGTTGAAGTATGAGACCGGGCGGTCTGGCGGTTTGAGTCTGGCGGGTTGTAGACAGCGCAGTTTAGCCGTTACTCTCCAGCAGTTTGATATCCAGGCTGTTGCTGTTTGTAGTCTGGCGGTCTGGTGGTTTATCTCCGGTGGCTTTGAAACCGGGCAGTCTAGCGGTCTCCTACCGCATCTCTCTCTCTCTTGCTTCTGGTATTGCCGAGCAGTTAGCATATTGTCTAACCGCGCGGCCTGTTCCGGTCTGTTGTTCTAGCCGCTCAGATTTTGTATAGCTTTAGTCCCACATTGTTAGTTTGTACTCTCTCCTCTCTCCTCCATTCTATAAAAGGGAGGCCATACCTTTGTAAATGGTATCTTTTTGGATAATAAAACTTTCAATTATTCAAATTTCCGGCTTGTTTTTAGTCGTTTGTTTGCTACTTTCACACCATACATGGGGTTTGCCTACATTTGGTTACCCTGGGAGGGATGGAGCCCACATTTGATGCATCCCTTAATATTTTATGGTTTATGTACTTAAAGAATGAGAGAACTTGAAAAATATTGAGATTTGAAGGAGAATTTTGATAGAAATTGAGAAATATTTGATACTGAAACTTTCTTTGAATATTATGATATATATCTATACTTTTTTATGCTTTGTATGCATATTGCTATTTTCTCCTTATTTGTATGTATAAACGTTTAAGAGATACCTTACTCACATAGTCATATTTTTATGACTAACCCATCGCGGACCCCATTTTTTTAGGAAATAGGAGCATCACCCAGTGCACCATTGTAACAACCTGATAATAATAGTAATAATAATAATAAAGAAATAAACCTAATCTATTCCTCTTAAAACCCGAGAGCCGAGCCTTCTCCCCTGATAAAAAATTTTCTCCCAGCGACTAGGTCTTTCGATCCCGACTCCTGCGCATCCCGTCGGCCTCGTTTCCGTCTCCCGTGCTCCCAGCAGCCCCCGTGTCGCCTTCAAGTGGCCGACAGTCACTCCCTCTAGGGATGATGCCTCCTCCTCTTCTCTTCCTCCGGCCGGCCGACCCCAACTTTTACTACTACGACTCCTGCTCCTCTTCCTCAAGCCGACAGCATCAGCAACAACCCCCCTACTTTTTCTTCTCCTTCTTCGACCAGTGAGGGCAGCAGTGACTTCCTCCTCCGACAATCCTTACTCCTCTCCGTTACGGTCGGTGAATCTCTAGAGGAACTCCTAGGTTTTTTGCTCGAAACACCTTTATGTTGATCTTTGAGCCTAGATCTTGCCTCCTTGGGTAAAAATCCCTCTCTTTACACCTTTTCAGATTTTTGTTGAGCTTATTAGTTAATTTTTACTCCCCAAATAATTGTTTTTGTGTCGATCTATCATGTATTCATCGTATACTCAACTAATCCTTGTTGTATTTGTCATTTTCGGCATCATTCATCTCTTTAATTGACGGTTTGTGAAGAAGCCCTATCAAATTTAGTGTTTCTGTCACCCAAGCGCCGCCAAGTTCCCGACCCTTTATGGTAACTCCTCTCCCCTCACTCTCATGGGAGGTAAATTTTCTAAACACCTCTTATGATGTGTTGTGCGATTAACAATGCCTGGTCAGCATATAAAGCCTCGTTAAGGTGAATATTTTGTTAATTTCGGGTCTTGAATAGGTCAGATAAACTCTTCAGCCTGGTTTGCATTGCTTAGTTATCACCGACAACTTCGGTTTTGTCCTTAAGGCAAGTAGAGAACCCCATCTCACTTGCAAACAATGGATTTAGTCCTTTTATCTACTTTTTATGATTGCATTTGTTATTTTGATAACCCCTGAACTCACACATTATTGACATAATATAATATGATAGATTGTGACAAAAATATGAAATACTTAAAAATCTTTTTGTCATAAGCAATCTTTGAAAGGTAGCATCTAAGCGGGCAGCTATCTGCTGGCATGGTCACGATATGCAGGATTACTTTTCCAACAAGACTTGCACTCGGATCTTAGTGTGAACCATGTGCGCCCACTAAAAACACCTATACCCTTAATCGATAGTGGCTTACAATTTTATATGAATAATTTTAGGCTATACTCCAGAGTAGGCTAACAATTTCTAGAATTTTTGTTGACTCTATTGCTTGCATGTTTACTGATTTTTGCTAC
Source organism: Platanthera zijinensis (assembly GCA_039513925.1). NCBI lineage: Eukaryota > Viridiplantae > Streptophyta > Magnoliopsida > Asparagales > Orchidaceae > Platanthera > Platanthera zijinensis. The sequence goes on along the minus strand of CM077078.1, from coordinate 254,367,597 downwards.
AAGATAAATTGGTACTCAATTATGTCTGTTTATTTTTGCTCATATTCTAATTAATTAACTTGCTCACTATTTAAATCCTAAGTTTTGAGACATTTTTACTTTTTGTTTGGACCTACCATAGGTTCCGTGACTATGCCGCCTGCTTCTTGAGCTATTTAGTGTTGAGGTCTTATTTTCCAGGAGGTTTATGTTGTTTTGTTATAGTGTAGCCAGGTTCTATGTATTTGTTTCATTTATTGTCAGATTTTGTTATCATGTATTAATATTATCAGTCATTTTCTTCTATTTCATGGACAATTGCTAGACTTTCATTGATGTAACACAATAATAAATTAATGGCATGTTAACTTCTTTAGTCATTGCATTTACTTTTGAATCAGTACTGTGTGTGTATCATGAGGGTTGGATATTGCATCCACAATAACCCTGATTTGAAGAAGGGACCAGTCAAGCTAAGACGAATTAAGTTTGTATTTGATGCTGTTATTCTAGTTTTGTACTAGTAGGTTTACTTTGCTAAGTATACACCAATGTCAGGTTATAGTGGGTCAGTAAACACATGACTATACTGCTGGGTATTGCATCCACAATAACCCTGATTTGAAGAAGGGATCAGTTAAGCTAAGACGAATTGAGTTTGTATTTAATGCTGCTATTCTAGTTTTGTACTTGCAGGTTTACTTTACTAAGTACACACTAATGTCAAGTTATAGTGGGTCAGTAAATACAGGACTATACAATGTAATCCTTCATTATATAGGCCAATGTGTTGACTCACATGTAATCTCTCTGTTGGGGTGTACATCTATCTTAAGTACAGGAGAAGGACCAAGGAAGGCCAAAGATATGGACTCAAAAAAATTGGAATTTTACCTAAGTAAAATTCAACGAGTATGGTTAGGCATACAAGTAGAATTTGTCGAGTATCATCTTGATACTCGCCGAATTCGTCGTGTATACTTTTCGATACCCATTGAATTCGTAGTATATACTTAGGGAAAATTCGCTTAAAATCGATAAATTCGTCGAGTATACCAGGCTATACTCGCCGAATTCGTCGAGTATCCCAGGCGATACTCGCCGAATTCGTCGAGTCAAATTTTGACTCCTTCTGGATTTTCTTCTGAGCCCAATTCAACGTATATCACATACTCATTCGGTTAGTATCATAATCGATATTCAATGAATTCTGCCAAATTTTACTTGGGCCGTTTTCTGGAAATTTTCTCTGGTTCGGATTTCGGTCGGCCATGCACAATAACTTCTAGGTTACGTTTTTGGAATTCTTTTATAGCCTTTATTTTGAATCTCTCTATATATATGTTAGGTTAATTTTTGAAATAACTAATCTTGCCCTAATTACCTTTCAATATCAAAAGATTCCCAAAAATGGAAACCATCGGCCGACTCTTGCGATTCGCGATTTCTTCCGTTCGACCGACGACAACGTGCACGATCGTTCATCTTCAACTTACCTGACTGGATCGTTTATTCTCTCAAGTTCTATTCTACTCCAGTCCTAGTTGTTCGAAGATCGAAGGCTCAAGATTCAAGTTCTCCAAGATTTCAAGTTTCCGAGTTCTCCAAGTTTCAAGATCTACTTCTACGAAGAACGTCGGAGCGAAGATCTGTAATCATTTTTGTTTTGTAATATTCCTTTACATATTGTAGGAGATTATTCTTCGAGTTTGTAGATCCGTTTGAGGATCGAGTTTGTAGATCCATTTGTGGATCGAGTTTGTAGATCCGTTTGTGGATCGAGTTTGTAGATCCGTGTGTGGATTGTGTAGTAGATCTGGTTGTGGATCGAGGTGTATGAGTTTGTTCTCCGAGGTGTAGGAGCATTGCTCAGAGTTATAAGATTGTTGATAATCTAAGAAAGGTGAAGTAGCGGAATCTAACCCTTTGTGGTAGATAGGAGAGGCGGGACAGTGGACTTACCCAATACGGGAAACCACTATAAATCTCTGTATTTGTGTGCCTGACTTTTTGAGTAATTTATTAATTCGCAAAAAGACACAAACATCACCTATTCACCCCCCCTCTAGGTGATTTAGGTAGACGCTAGATACTATCAATTGGTATTAGAGGGGCGTTTTGTTCGATAAGGCTAACACCTTGAACAAGATCCCTGATCTAGCATTCAGAGATTTTGCATATTCACCATAGATAGAAGCAAGGACATGTCATCCATGAAGCTGCTTGTTTGCACTAAAGAAAATTTTCCCATGTGAAAAGAAAGAGTTAAGTTCTTCATGGAAGCTGCTTATCCAAGAATCTTTCATATAGTCGAAGAAGGGCCACATATACCTACTTAAGCTTCAGCTCTGAATCCGGCGATTATGATCCCTAAGAAAATGATGGATTTAACTAAGGATGAGATTGCTTTGGTATCCTTGAATAAGAAAGCGAAGAACATCATTGCCAGCGCAGTGGACGACTCTGTACTCCAAAACTTATTCCACTGCAAGTCTGGCAAGGAGATGTGGGATTGCTTAGTAGTTCTGAAGAAAGAGACTGAGGAAGATCGAAGATCTTTACTGAATCAAGAGTATGAAGTGTTTAAGCAAGGATCAAGTGACTCTATCGCTGACAGCTTCGAAAAATTTTTCAAGATCGTCAACGGCCTCAGGAACTATGGTCGGACATTCACTAATGGCGAGCTCAATGACAAATTTCTAAGATCCCTGACTAAGGACTAGACACCAAAGTTGTTGCTATTAGGGAATTTGGGAAACTGCCGGAAATCGACCCCCAGAACCTATTTGGCAAATTGCTCTCCTACGAACTCCAGATAAACACAAGGAAGAAGGAGCAAAGCAACAGAACTTCCAGCAGTGAAAAGACAGTGGCTCTGAAGGCTGAAGGGTCGAGAAAGTCTAAAGCTTTGTCACCCATAAGGACACGAGTCCCCGATACTCCAGAAGACTCTTAGCCAAGCACGTTAGGCTCCGAGCTATCAGATGGAGAATTTTCTCTTATCTCTAAACAGTTCAAGAAACTGCTGAGCAAGAGGAGACAAATGAAAAATCACTCATCTTATTTAGACTCCAGGAGATCACGTCGTGACGGTGATCGAATGACGAAAAGCTACAACAAGGAGGATATGTATAAATCAAAACCGAACAAACAGTTTTCCTCTGACATTATTTGATATTGTTTTAATAAGACAGGACATGTGATTGTGGAGTGTCCCTATAAGAAGAAGGATAGTTCCAAGAAAGAAGAAAAGAGATCCTTTAAGGGAAAGAAAGAAGAAGAAAAGAGCTTCATCGCTAAGAAGTCGAAGACTCTCAACGACAGTGACTTGAGTGAGTCGAGTTCAAAAATTGAGGAAGCTTACTTCGGGCTTATGGCACAATCAGACGAGGAAGTGGGAAAATTTGAGTATCACGGGTAGGTAAATTCACACATAATACTCTCTGAGTCTGAAATGTCCACCAATGGTCGTGAAGGCTATTCTTCTGTTGAGGACGAATCAGAATTGTTGGCTCAGCATGATCACCTGCTAAAGGCTTTCGACAAATGCCATAAGGTAGTCCGAAAATAGTTAAAAGAGATTGCCTCCCTCAAGGTAGTGGAAGCTAATCTGAAGGAAGAAATTGCACAATTACTTCCTCTTAGAGATGAAGTCCACTCCTTGAAAGAGGAACTCAAGGGCTTCGCTGAGACATTAATTCTGAAGGAAAAATATCTTGATGAGCTAGAAGAAAAGCTCGCAGTAGAGAGAAAACTCATTGAGAGTTACTCCAAGACGAAGACTGTTCTCCCTCTCATTGATGAGTTTTTAGCTCAGAAGATGGGTAGTGGTCTTGGCCACGTCAGTTAGAAGGGTAAGGATGTCAGGAAGGCTAGCACTAAGGAAAAGGGGAAGGCACTCATGGGTTAACCCTTGTTTATGAAGGTAATCTTCCCAAAGAATAAGTTTGACCTTGAGTCATCCTATGGTCATCATGATAGGCGTACTTATATTGAGCCCAAGAATAGATACCAGGGATGGACCCATCCCCGTGACTTTGGTGCCAGCGTATTCAAAGCACCTTTTGAAGAGATTAATATGAATATTTATGGTCTATATGTCTATGTCCATAACCATAAGAAGGTACCAAAAGCCAAAACTGATGTGCCTAAGGCTAAAGAGATGGGGAGCTCCTGTGTATACTGCAACCAGGAGGCCTCCACCTCAAGGAATGCTGCCCCTTCTAGACCTTAGCTCCAAAAGGTAAAGTAGGAGTACAAAAGGAGGTACAACAGGTTTGACTGTTGGTATTACGGCAAAATTGGTCATTTTGGCGCAGATTGTTGGAGAAATCCTACTAATTATGTAACCCCACGAGTTAGCAATGCGAGACCGACCACTCGCAAGGTTAATGTTCCTAGTGGTGTTCAGCTTACCAGGAACCAAGGACCCAAATACGTTTGGGTTCCTAAGGTAAAATGATTTGTTTTTGCAGGTATGTCCAAAGGCCACCAAAAATCCAATCTGGTATTTGGACAATGGATGCTCTTGGCACATGACCGGGACAAGAAGCCTTTTACTTGAGTATACCCCAGTCGAAGACAGACCAAAAGTGATCTTTGGAGGGTCAGACAGGGGAACAACAAAAGGTTATGGTATGATTTCCAACGACGTAGTCTCTTTCACAAACGTAGCTTATGTTGAAGGATTACACCAAAATCTTATAAGCATAAGTCAACTATGTGATAAAGGCTACATCGTTGAGTTCTGTAAGGACAAGTATTTGATAAAATCGTCTATAAATTTGGAGATGATCTTAATAGGCACTCAGAGCGGAAATATTTTTTGTTTGAATTTCCTTTGTTTAAAAAATTCTACCCAAGTGTGTTTTATGGCTAAAAGTAGTGCGTCTATGCAATGCCCCAACATTAAGTGCCTTAAAGAGAGTCCATGTCACTCCTATCAAATGGGTAAGCATACACGGGCTACCTTCAAGGCTATTACTGAAAAAGAATCTTCACGAAGCTTATACTTGCTTCATATGGACTTATTTGGTCCTATGCCTATTTACAGCTTAGGAGGTAAGGTATATACGTTAGTAATTGTTGATGACTACTCATATTTTACTTGGGTGTTCTTTCTGAAACATAAGTCAGACACCTTAGATTCTTTCACTAATTTTGTCCCGCAAATTCAAAATGAATTGGACTGCTCAGTGGTCAAAATCAAAAGTGACCACGGAACAGAGTTTGAGTCCAGTGCTATGAAACAATTTTGTGAAAGTCAAAGGTATCTTTCATGAGTTTTCCTCCCCGTGCACTCCACAGCCAAATGGAGTTACTGAGAGAAGGAGCAGAACCCTAATTGAAGCATGCACAACTATGTTGAATGATGCTTCACTTTCGGAGTATTTCTGGGCTAAAGCAGTCAACACAGCGTGTCACATGCAAAACAGAGCACTTATCAACAAAAGCTATCGTAAGACCCCCTATGAGCTACTGAAGGGTAGAAAACTGACTGTGTCCTATTTTAGAATCTTTGGAAGTAAATGCTTTGTACTTAATAATGGCAAGTATTACTGCACAAAGTTTAGTGAAAAGTGTTTTGAAGGTATTTTTGTAGGATATAATAGCCATAGTAAGGCATATAGGATTTTCATTAAGAAAACTCTGGTGGTAGAAGTGTCGATAAATGTTGTATTTGATGAGACTAGCATGCTCCATAGCAGCTCGTCTAGTGTTATTGGTGCAGATGTAGGTACCAGGTTCAAGGATCTAAGCTTGGATGAAGCTGTCAAGGAAGAAGATCCGAGCTCACTCAAGATTGTCGATCTAGGCTTGGTGAATGACGAACCCCTAGAGGAAGAATTTCCACAACCTATAGAGGATGCATCAGATATTGTAGAGCCTGCTGAAGGGAGAGCACAGAATCTAGGGCTCAGACACCTAAGAGATTGCCCAGCTGATCAGAGATGGTGTTAGAACCAGAAGAGGTACAACTAATGCGATTATGCATCTCAGTTTTCTATCTCAAGTTGAGCCGAAGAAGTTCGAGGAAGCAAACAAAGATGCTTCTTAAATATTGGCAATGCAAGAGGAGCTCAATTAGTTTAAACGATGTAACGTCTAGGAGCTGGTACTAAGGCCAAAGGGATAGAACATGATCGACACCAAGTGGATATTCAGAAATAAGCTGGATGAACACCGAGTAATCATTAAGAACAAGGCCAGACTTGTAGCACAAGGATATAAATAAGAAGAGGGGATCGACTTCGACCATACCTTTGCTCCAATGGCTCGGCTCGAGGAGATCAGGTTGTTTCCTGCATATGCTACCCTCAAAGGCATTGCCGTCTACCAAATGGACGTGAAGTCAGCATTTATCAATGAAAATCTGAAAGAGGAAGTATATGTAGTGCAATCCCCAGGTTTTGTCAATCCTAATTTCCCTGATTACGTTTACTTTTTGAATAAAGCATTATACGGCTTAAAACAAGCTCCCCAAGCTTGGTATAAGACATTGTCTAGCTTTCTTCTTGAGAACAAGTTCACAAGGGAAAAGATAGACAAGATATTATTTCTTAGGGAAGTTAAAGGCAAGATTCTGCTAGTGCAAATCTATGTCGATGATATTATTTTTGGCTCTACGGAAGACAACCTTTGCAATAAGTTTTCTAAACTTATGCAAGGGAAGTTTGAAATGAGAAGTATGAGCGAGCTGAAGTATTTCTTAGGGCTTCAGGTGAAGCAATCTAAAGATGGCATTTTCATCTCTCAGACAAAGTTCACCAAGGAGATTCTTAAGAAATTCAGAATGGAGAGCGCATCCTCTATGAGGACTCCAATGGGTTCAACTGTGTCTCTAGACAAGGATGAGAAATGGAAACCTTTTGATGAAACCAAGTACAGAAGCATAATTGGATCCTTGCTCTACCTGACTGCCAGTAGACCAGATATAATGTTTTCGACATGTGTCTGTGCTAGATATCATGTGAACACTAAGGAATCTCATTACGTTGCCACAAAACAAATTTTAAGATACCCTAAGGGTACACCCAATCTTGGCTTTTGGTACCCAATAAATAATGATGTTGAGCTAATTGGTTTTTCAGATGCCGACTTTGCAGGTAGGAGGGATGATAGGAAAAGCACTTCTAGGACGTGACAATTCCTCGGAAGATGGCTTATTTCATGGAGCAGTAAGAAGTAAAATTGTGTGGCAACATCTACTACCGAGTCAGAGTATATCTCTGCGGGTAATTGTTGTGCACAGCTTCTATGGATAAGAAATCAACTTGAAGATTATAATTTGAAGTTCATAGAGATTCCGATGTATTGCGATTCATCCAGCGTAATAGTAATCGCGAATAATCCAGTCTCCCACAGCTGGACCAAGCACATCGAGGTGTGCTATCTCTTCATCCGAGAGTATGTGGAGAACAAGGACATAGCCCTCAGCTATGTCCTGACGGACAAGCAAGTTACAAATATTTTCACGAAGCTGTTGTACGAGGCCAACTTTTTGTTCTTCAAATTGGAACTAGGCATGCTGAAAATTGACTCCTGAAGAAGTCTAAGCAAGCAGAAAATCTCTCGGGAACAACTTCAGCAAAGCAAGAAATTTTGCACAAAGCAAATTTGGCGTATATCGGTCGATTCATGTATTTCACGCCGAATCAGACTCCTCCTCCAGTGTATCTCAACGAACTCATTGTTGAACAAATTTTCACTCGTTATATTGGATCTATCGGTTCGATTTTTGAGGTACGGCCTATTCTAGGTCAATTTAAATAATCATATATCTATATCTCTATATATATTATTCAAAAGTGAGGGCAACCACACGAAACTCGCCGAATCGCCATATCTGTCATGCGACTCTTTGGCTCCCGCATTCAATATGACAGTGCGTCATCTTCCTTGCTGGGGATAACTCTTACTTCGAACTCGTCCTTCATCGATTAGGGTTTGACCTACTTTCAAGCCCTAGCTGACAATTGCTCCAGGCTCCCCCCGATGACTCTGTGTAGTGGTGCATTTTTGACAACTCTATCTCGCCGATCCGACATCAGTACAGTGCAGTGAGATTTCAGTGCAACAGAGAACAATTCTGACAAGTCCAGATTTCAAGCAATAGTTTTCCAGAATTTCAGTTTTCTCCATGGCTCCCAGAAGTACGAGTGGATTAATAGGAGGAGGCGAACTTGTTCGCATTGGGTTTGTTCATGCCTCATATGAGTTTCGCAATGTGATTCTCATGTTGGAGACTGCAGGACTATCCTTTGTCTTAAAACACCTATGTAAAGTTCTGGACAAGGAAGTTCTTGAGTTCTTCTAGAATGCCAAGCTCAAATACGAAGACACAGTGATTAAGAGCAAGATTTAGAAATTCAAATTGAAAGTGAAAGCCTCTTTTCTGTCTAGGTACTTGCGGCTTCCAGTCTGTGATCAAGCTAATTACCTTGATGAGGCTGATTTCTCTAGAGCTCTATCTTTCTATGGACTGCCCAAAGGCACCAAGGCCATCAAGCGCAAAGGAATGAATGAGGAAGACAAGCTTCTCTCAAACATCATCGACAAGGTTCTGATTTGCAAGACGGGCTCTCATGATTACCTGTCTTCAGAGATGTTCAAACTTCTGGTTGGTATCATCTGCAGGAAGAATGTAAACTGGGGTGCTTTGCTGTTTGACAAGATCAAGGACAGCCTACGCACACCCAACTATGCAAGGATTATCACCCTGTACCTGAATCAAATGGATGGTAATAGGTTTGATATGACTAAAGGAGTTCCTATCCATCACCTAAAGAAGATAGACTCCACAATCTTCTCTAGGTGGGATAGGAGGATAGTGAAGTAAGGGGGAGCTCCAACATTGCTAGTGGAGGAGGAAGAACAAGTACCTGATAATAGGATTCCTACTCCACCGCCCCCCCCCCCCCAGTGAGACTCCTGCTAACATGAGTGCAGTAATTGAGGGGGAGACAGTTGCTCTATCAGAATCAGTTCCAGTGGTTCCAGATTTAGTGACTGAGTTACAGGATACAATGCTTTTCGACTCAGAGCCAGTGTATCTCCTAGCAGAGGTTGCTGTTATTGGTACTACTGTTGCGGCTAAGGCTCTGCCAGTTGAGGATGCTTTAGAAGAGACTGCTGACAAAGAGGTTCTAACTCTGTCAAATCAAGAGGTTGCTGATGATTTATATGATGAGACTACTGATGATGATGACCTAAGGGTTGATGATTATTAGATTGAGATTCCTACTAATGTATCTGAGATTGCTGCTAAATAGATTATAGTTGATTATGATAAGGTTGCTGCTACTGATGTTGCTAAGATTGAAAGTGCAAGTGTTGTTGCTGCTGCTGAGCCAATGTCTGTGGACAACCTACTAGTTCCTCTCCCAAAGATGACTCCCATTGCAGTTTTTGAGGGGTAGGCTACTTAGTCCCAGATCTTTGTCTCCACTGCGGTTGACCGGTTCATCCGCAACCTAGAGAAGAGACTTGGTAAGAGGCCAACTATTCCCGAAGGAGTAATTGATCTTTCTGATAAGGAAGGAGATGCTGAGGAGCATTCTCCTGTCCAGACTGCTGTTGATTCTGTTCTTGCTGATAAAGCTCATATTTCTCTGATCGAAGAGTCCTCCAGTGATTCTGAGATTCCAGCCAATATTCCAGTACCACAGAATGCTGATATTCCATCTTCCAGTACAAATGACTCCATTCTGCAAGCAGTTGAAGTTATGTTGGCAAAGCAACAAGCTAAGTTCGAGGCTTCATTGCAAAAGGTTGTGAAAAGAGTTAAGGATTCTGAGAAATATATGCTGAATGGACTTGCAGAGGTAAAGGTTTAGATTGGCAAGCTGGAAAAGACACTTGATGAGTGGGGCCAAGAAGGTGGTACAACAATTTCCTTGACTTTGAATGCTCTAAAGAAAAATCTTCATGTTGTGAAAAATGTTGATCACAACGCTCTATCCTTGATCGATGCTCACAATTGGTCAATGGCTCACTTCGATACAAGTATGGTATATTATGCTAATGCCATCGCCGTTGAAGACAAAAAGGGGGAGGATGCCCATACAACTAAGGTAGATGCTAAAGTGGATTGGCTGGCAACTTTGATGGTACAAAACTTCAAGGCTAAAAATGACTACATATATGACAATACTGAGTGGCTCTATAATCAGCTAGTAGGTATGCAAGTTCATGTTGTGCCTGTACCAGCATCTGGCGAGGTTCATCCGTTCTAGGATTACTCTCAGTACTGGTCAGACACTCAGAATCTACAAAATTTTGATCAGGATTTTGTTGCTGCAACTGCCCTATTTCCAGAAGCTCAGAGGACTGAAGTTCCTGCTCCCCCATTTCACAAGAGAAGAAGATATGGGGAAGGCACATCTGAAGTCAAGCTAGATCTGGTAAGGCTAGGACCAGCTAGATTAGAGCCAAAAAGAGAGATGGATGAGGTATGGAGCCCTATGTCCAAAGAAATCATTTTGGATACTTTTTCTTTGGTCGAGCTTGGAGTGGAGAAACATCAGAACCACTACAGTCAAGAAGAATGGAACAAATATAAGGAAGCGTGCACCAGAAGGAGGATACACTTCAGGAACAACCATGGTGCTGATCTGATGCCTCCAGCCCCTCCTAAGTACTATCCCAAGCCCAGAGAATATTTTGAGAGGCAGTGATTGAAGAATCAGAAAAGGCAAAAATGACTATCATATATTAATTGTTGAGTGTTGTGGGATGCCCTTCCAAAACTAAACATTATATATATATATATATATATATATATATATATGATTTCTATAATTGTCTTGGAATGCGTGCTTTTATCCTTATAATTTCATTCATATTTTCAAGTCTTAATTTTGTTATTTAGTATGTGCAATTCACTTAGCTTGTAGGATTTTGGCTTAATCAAATAGGGGGGAATTGTTGGGTATTGCATCCACAATAACCCTGATTTGAAGAAGGGACCAGTCAAGCTAAGATGAATTGAGTTTGTATTTGATGATGTTATTCTAGTTTTGTACTTGCAGGTTTACTTTGCTAAGTACACACTAATGTCAGGTTACAGTGGGTTAGTAAACACTTGACTATATTGTTGGGTATTGCATCCACAATAACCCTAATTTGAAGAAGGGACCAGTCAAGCTAAGATGACATGAGTTTGTATTTGATGTTGCTATTTTAGTTTTGTACTTGCAGGTTTACTTTGCTAAGTACACACCAATGTCAGGTTATAGTGAGTCAGTAAACATAGGACTATATAATATAATCCTTCATTGTATAGGCCATTGTGTTGAATCATGTGTAATCTCTCTATTGGGGTGTACTTCTATCCCAAGTACAGGAGAAGGACCAAGGAAGGCCAAAGACATGGACTCAGAAAAATTGAAATTTTACCTAAGTAAAATTCGGCGAGTATGGTTAGGCATACACGTCAAATTCGTCGAGTATCTTCTTGATATTCGCCGAATTCGTCGTGTACACTTTTCGATACTCGTCGAATTCGTAGTATATACTTAGGGAAAATTTGCTGAAAATCGGAAAATTCTCCAAGGAATATTCGCCGAGTATCACTGGGGATACTCGCCGAATTCGTCGAGTATACCAGGCGATAATCGTCGAATTCGTCGAGTATCCCAAGCAATACTCACCGAATTCATCGAGTTAAATTTGGACTCCTTATGGATTTTTTTCTAAGTCCAATTCGACCTATATCACATATACATTCAGCAAGTATCATAATCGATATTCGACGAATTATGCCGAGTTTGACTTGGGTCGTTTACCGAAAATTTTCTCTGGTTCGGATTTCGGTCGGCCATGCACAGTAACTTCTAGGTTATGTTTTAGAATTCTTTTATAGCCGTTATTTCAAATCTCTTTATATATATGTTAGGATGATTTTCGAAATATCTAATCTTGCCCAAATTACCTTTCAATTTCAAAAGATTCCCAAAAACAGAAACCGTTGGCCGACTCTTGTGATTCCCGATTTCTTCCATTCGATCGCCGACTATGTGAACGATCGTTCGTCTTCAACTTACATGACTGGATCGTTTCTTCTCTCAAGATCTATTCTACTCCAGTCCTAGTTGTTTGAAGATCAAATGCTCAAGATTCAAGTTCTCCAAGATTTCAAGTTTCCGAGTTCTCTAAGTTTCAAGATCTACTTCTATGAAGAACGTTAGAGCGAAGACTTGTAATCATTTGTGTTTTGTAATATTCCTTTACATATTGTTGGAGATTATTCTCCGAGTTTGTAGATCCGTTTGTGGATCGATTTTGTAGATCTGTTTGTGGATTGAGTTTGTAGATCTGTTTGTGGATCGAGTTTGTAGATCCGTGTGTGGATCGAGTTGTAGATCCGGTTGTGGATCGAGGTGTAGGAGAGTTTGTTCTCCAAGGTGTAGGAGCGTTGCTCTTAGTTATAAGATTTTTGATAATCTGAGAAAGGTGAAGTAGCCAAATCTAACCCTTCGTGATAGATAGGCGAGGCGGGACAGTGGACGTACCCAATACAGGGAACCACTATAAATCTTTGTGTTTGTGTGCTTACCTTTTTGAGTATTTTTTTAATCCGCGAAAAGACACAAACATCACCTATTCACCCCCCCTCTAGATGATTTAGGTAGATGCTAGATACTTTCAATGAGATTTTATCAAAGTGCATGTGCATCACTTTTTCATTCATGCTTCCGCACATAAAAACAAACGGATTTTTCTTTCTTCAAAGTTAATTATTTTTAAAACTACATTTCAATTTTGATTCGTCCTAACAGACATGGATTTTCCTTTGCCCATGTATGTGACATCACGACCTGCTTATAGCGCACTCTGATGGTTGTTATTAGACGAGTCATGACAGTTGGTATCAGAGGCAGGTTGCTCCTAACAAATGAATTGTTTTGAAATTATCAAATACTTTGAAATTTATTATATATATATATGTACTTACATCATTACTTCACTCATTTGTCATTATCTGTTGTTCGTGGATGAAACACGCACGCACTCACTCATAAGAATGAATAGTATGCACATGAATGTTAAGGGGTTATGGGAAAACTTAACAACATTTTATGCATATGAATTTTCACTAGGATATACACCGCTTGAGAATATTAAATTGTATGTGCGGTTTAATATTTTCAAGTGCATTAGCATTAGAATCATAATATGCATGACATGTTAAGTGATATGGGCGCATAACATGGCATGTGTATCTATTCATGAATATTGTTAGGAATTCAATCTAGACATAATGGCATTGCATGTATAATATAACTCATTGCACAAGTGTTAAGCTAAGAACAATAGATGGTGATTGTACCCACATGAAATTAAATATTATTTTGACATTGCATGTGATTCATTGTTGCATTAGCATGAGCATTGCCTAGAGTTGTCCTATGAAAATGATGTAACTATTACACGGTTTACTTATCAAGCAGTATTAGAATGCTAGAACCTCTACTTTAACCCTTTCTGACTAGCTCGACTATTTCTCATACTCGATTCTTTTGTGCTTCTTTCTAGATGGCTCCTAAGCTAACGCAACACAAGAAGGCTACTCCTCCTTCCAAGGAAGCCTCTGGAGATGCCACTTCCTAGATGTTGAGGCAGATTCTCGAATGCCTCACTCGTTTGGAAGAGGATCACCAAACTCTTGATCCAGCCCTTGATTTTGATAGCTTAGGGACAGCTGGAGTTACTATTACCAACGCCCCTGGAGCCACCCCTTCTACACCTCATACTAGAACTGGATCGCTTACTGGCACCAAGGTGGCCCTGCTCGTGCCAAGTCTGGATGCTCCTCCTATAGCGATGGCAGATACGCTGGCATTCAAGAGACTGAATTCGCCATCTTTCAATGACAACCGAGATTTCTTTGTCATTTCTGAGTGACTCTCCTAGATGGAGAAGCACTTTGAGTATGCTGGAGTTCCTGATGCTCAGAAGGTTCTTCTTGTAGCCTACCAACTGATTGAGGATGCGTACACCTGGTGGCTTCAGCGCTGTAGTCTCCCCAATTCTTTCGCCATGACCTAGGGACAATTCAAGGATGCTCTCATGGAGAAGTTTCTCTCTTCTATGGAGTGAGACAAGTTAGCTGAGAGGTTCTTATCTCTTCAGCAGCCCGGTAGGACAGTGACTGAGTATGAGATAGAGTTCTCTAGCCTATCTCTCCTTGCCACAGAGTTTGTGCCTGATGAGTCCAAGAAGATCAGCCATTTTGTGAAGGGCCTCCAGCATGATTTTTGCCAGCATGTGGTAGCCCATAGCACTACCACCTATGTCGAGACTATTTGAGCTGCCTTGCAGGTCGAAGCTATTGAGCTGGATCGTGCAACCAAGAAAATCTAGCATGGTACAAGCAGTGCCACTGCATCTGACCACAAGCACATGGGTGCTCCACCTCAGGGTCAAGGTCCCAAGTCCACGGAGGTGTGTGCCTACTACCACAAGGTTGGTCATATCATCCAAGTCTGTCATTTCCTCCTGAAGAAGTAGGAGAAAGTTGTTCCTGCACAGCAGCCACAGATGATGCTTACCTTTGCCTCCTCTATTTGTGCTTACTGCAAGAGGTCAGGCCACTTAGTGAAAGACTATCGCCACAAGCAGAATGCCTGCTTCAGATATGGGCAGGTTGGGCACTTTGTCAAAGATTGAACCGTGAAGGAAAGTCTGATCCCCGCTCAGCCTCTGTAGGATATTCCTGGAGCCCAAGGGAAGGACAAGGTTGTGCTAAATGTCATCACTCAGGGCGAGGTGCTCGCATCTATCAACATCATCTCTAGTGTGCCTTGTGTAGAGTTTTAATTTTTTTGCATTCTTAATTTGACATGCCTTAGTATCAAATAATCTTGAATGTATTTATGAATTCCTTTTTAGGGAGTTTTAGGGTCAAGGATAAGTGGATGCAAATCTTATTTAATTTTTGTGCATCTCACTCCTTTATTGTGCGTTATATTGTGGACCTACATAGTTGGTCTACTTTGCCACTTCAGGTTCCTTTTGAGATTTTTGTGCCCGGTCATCTACACCTCACAATTAGAGGCATTCTCAATTGTCCGATCTTGCTTGGTGAATTACAAGTCACCGCTTGAAAGGTAGGGATAGATCTTATGTTTACTATAGAGATAAATATATATAAGGAGAAAAAGAAATCAGAGCACACAAATAAAGAAATAAACAAGCAAGCACAGACAACACAAGGATCATAGTGGTTCCCAAAAACTGGGTACATCCACTCTTCTACCACCCTGGTAGGAATCCACTTAGGTTTTTGATCAGGTGTCCTATCACCAATCAGGTTTTTGCTCAGGTGCCCTGTCACCACAAGATCTGCTTCAGGTAGATCAAAAGACCCTTCAGGCTTTTGATCAGGTGCCTAAAAACCAATAAGTTTTTGATCAGGTGCCCTATCACCAAAGAGTTCACTTTTGAAGGGAGTAAAAACCCTATACATAGAAAAGGGAAAAGAAATGATGTTGTCTTCTCTATCAATGATCTGAGAGAAGACTAGTGGATGTTTATGATGTCAAAGCTCCTCCTGAGATTTTGTAGATGATCAGGAAATGGAAGCTTTGCTTCAGGGTGTAGGCCTTAAGATTGATGTTGATCTCCAGTAAGCCTTTTAGACTGATTTTGTATTTTTGTCTCTTGAAAGCTTGGAGCAGATGAAGAAGATGAAGAGTTGTTTAGGAAGATGCTTTTTGCCGAGAGGTCTTCTTCTTTGAGAAAAAGCCTTCTTAATTTTTCTCTCTCTCGTCATCTGTGAGATATAATTATCTGTATATTTATTACATGGAGAATTCAAACATTTGAATTCATTTTGTCTATGGAATGGCTGAATCAATTCCCAAGAATGGAATCTGCCTTGAGAAATCAATTGACATTTAATCTCTGTAGTAAGCTATATTTAATGTTGTCATTCAAATGGCTATATTTGATAAGAATATATAGCAATAAATCTGAGAGTTATAAACGCTTGCATTTAAGCCTTAATAAATTCTTCCAGCTGTAAATAAATCTGTCTGAAAAACTGGACATGAAATCGCCAAACTGAATTTTAAAGCTTCTCCAAACTGAGCTCAGAGATCATTGATCTCAGCTCGGAGATCATTGATCTCAGCTCGGAGATCGTTGATCTCATCTCAGAGATCGTTGAGCTGAGCTCGGAGATTTTGAACTGCATAATCGTTGAACTGAGTTTTACAGCTTTCTTTGAGCTGAGTTCAGAGATCGTTGATCTCAGCTCAGAGATTGTTGAACTGAGTTCGGAGATTTTCTTCCATCAATTTTTTGAACTTCAAATCTGAACTTCTCTGGAATTTTTTTGAATGAGAAAACCTGGAAATAATCCTATGACCCATGACTATACATTTTGGGTCAATCTAATCATCCTAATAGTGATCCTTGCCCAAATCAAAACTAGGGTTCCAATACCGCTAACCTCATAGTTCTGGATATGACAGAGTTCGACGTAATCTTGGGTATGAATTGGCTGGTCGCGTATTGAGCGAAGCTAGACTGTGTGGCAAAGATGGTAAATCTCAGTATCGATGACAAGGACTATAACTTTCATGTTCATATAATCTGCAACCACTCAAAGGTAATTTCTGTTGTACATGCCACTCAGCTTCTTAGCCAAGGATGTTCTGCGTGCTTTGTTTATGCTTCACATCCGGATGCTACCTCTCCTCAACTGAGGTCTATCCGGGTTGCTTCTGAGTTTCCTGACATGTTCCCCACCGAATTACCTAGGATGCCTCATGATCAAGATGTAGAGTTCTCTGTTGAAGTAGAGCCTGGAATGTGCCCCTTATCTAAAGCTCCATACTGTATGACACTGCATGAACTGGAGGAGCTTAGATTGCAATTGGATGAGTTGCTTGAGCGTGGGTATATTTGTCCCAGCTCTTCTCCTTGGGGAGGATGGATCCATGAGATTGTGCATCGACTATCGGGATCTGAAAAATGAAACTATCAAGAATAAGTATCTTCTCCCGTGCGTGGATGACCTGTTTGATCAGCTTAAAGGCAGTACCGTTTTGTCCAAGATAGATCTCAGATTGGGTTACCATCAGTTGAAGATTAAGGAATTTGACATTCCCAGGATGGCCTTCCGGACTCGGTATGGACATTTCAAATTCTTGGTGATGTCTTTTGGGTTGACTAACTCCCCTTCTACTTTCATAGATATGATGAATCATATCTTCCATGAGTATCTAGATAAGTTCATCATTGTTTTTATTGATGATATCCTGGTCCATTACAAGACCCGTGAGGAGTATGCAACCCATATCAGACTTACTCTCTCCACCCTTCGTCAGCATCAAATCTATGCCAAGCTGGCGAAATATGAGTTCTGGTTGGATCGTGTTTCTTTCTTAGGCCATGCCATTTTATGTGATGGACTTTCCGTTGACCCTGTTAAGATTTCCGCAGTAATGGACTGGAAGCGACCTTCTACCCCTACTGAGAACCGCAGTTTCATTCGTTTGGCTGGCTATTACCAGCATTTCATCAAGGATTTCTCTCTCTTGCTACTCCTCTAATAATGCTAAAAATCAAAAGCATGCCAGGTTTGAGTGGTCAAATCAGTGTGAGCAGGATTTTTCTGAATTGAAATAACGTTTGTGTTCAGCGCCAGTTTAAGCTCTTCCGTCAGAGGGGTTAGACTTTTCAGTTTATACTGATGCTTCCGGAGTTGGCTTGGGTTGTGTCCTGATACAAAAATATTGTGTTACGCTTATGGGTTGAGGTAGTTGAAGATTCATGAACTCAACTACCCCACTCATGATCTGGAGTTCGTTGCGGTGGTGTTTGCGTTGAAGCTTTGGCATTATTATCTCTATGGCGTGAAGTGTCACTTCTTCACCGACCACCAGAGTTTGAAGTATATTTTCATTCAGAAGGATCTTAATCTTCGTCAGAGGCGTTGGCTAGAATTCATATCGGATTATGATTTGCAGCTCACGTATGTTCCTGGTAAGGCCAATTCAGTGGCAGATGCATTAAGTAGTCAGCTTCTATTGACGCATATGCACTTTTGTTAGCTATCTTTGTAGCCATAATTGATTTCCTCGATCAGATGGGCATATGAATCGCACCTGAGGGTCATGAAGAGGTTTCTACTCCGTTATGGGTAGAGCAGGTGAAGGATTTGAAGCCATCTGATCACGCACTCTAGCGCATTCGTCATCAGGCTGAGCTTGGGGATATTCTAGAATTTCTCTATCTCTGATGATGTTCTGCATTTCTGAGGTCGCTTATGTATTCCTGATGTTCTTGAATTGCTTGATAGTATTTGTCGAGAAGCTCATGAATCTCACACATCTGGTCATCCAAGGAATAATAAAATGTATCATGACTTGAAATAGGTCATGTGGTGGCCGGGTATGAAGAGCTATATCGCTCGCTTCATCTCTCAATGTCTGACATACTAGAAGGTGAAAGCTCAGCATTAGCGTCCTGGTGGACTTTTGCAACCTCTTCCTATCCCTAAATGGAAGTGGGAAGATATCTCTATGTACTTCATCAAAGGTTTGCTCCACACTTCGAGGTGCATGACGTGATTTGGGTCATAGTAAATCGCATGACTAAAGTTGCTCACATCATCCCGTGCAAGGAAGGTCATTATATCGAGAAGATGGCTCAAATCCATGCTGTAGAGATTGTTAGACTCCATGTGATTCCTCTGCAGATTATATCTGATCATAACTCGAGATTTGTGTCGCACTTCTGGAAGGGCTTTCAGTAAACTTTGGGAACTGATCTCAACCTAAGCACTGCTTACCATCCGACGATGGATGGCCAGACCAAAAGAGTAAACCAGATTCTTGAGGACATGCTACGATGATATATTCTGGACTATAAAGGAGCTTGGGATTAGCACCTACCTTTGGCCGAGTTCGCCTACAACAATAGCTATCAAGAGAGCCTCAAGATGGACCCCTTTGAAGTGTTGTACGGACGTCGTTTTAGGACCCCGCTCTATTGGTCAGAAGTTGGTGAGAAGGTTGTTTTGGGGCCTGAGTTTGTTTAGGAAATGGAAGAAGCCATAAAGAGGACTCGTCTTCAGCTCAGTCGTGCCATCGAGAGGCATAGGAAATATTCTAATCAGCGTCGCCATCCATTAGAGTTTTTCATGGGTGATCAAGTATTCTTGAAGGTTTCCCTACTCCTGGGGTGAAATGGATTGGTCGCCATCATAAGCTTAGCTCGAGGTTCATATGACCGTATACTATTTCAGAGCGTATCAGAGAATCAACTTATTGTATGGATTTATGTGTTTTGTTGTTGAAAGACTTTGTTTTCAAGGTCAGCTAACGCCTAGAGGGGGGGGGGGGTGAATAGGTTTTAGGCCTCTTTAAAATTATCTAGACCTTACCCCGATTAAACTGTGCTTAGTGTTTTGATTATTCTAGCTTTCAAGGCATACACACAGAAGATAGATATTTATTGTGGTTTCCCAGATTATGGGTACATACACTATCCCTCTCCGTCTTTCTAACAACTTGTTAGACATGGCACTTCAACAATTTCTCGGCTCCAAAGAGCTTACAACTCGATCCCGCTGGACTACCCAGTCTCCTTCAAGACTTATAACTCGAGCATTAAGCCCTATCACTCAGTGATTAAATAATCACCTACCTCAGGCACAAATTCCTTAGAACTCCGGCTGGAAGTACAACCCTACAAACTCAGAGAGATAACTCTCCTACAGCTTAGACCACTAGCCCTACCTTAGATCTATAACAGAGATCCTACACTCGGCCTTTATAATACAAGCCTACAACTCAGATTCTACACAGAATCCTATCACTCGACCTTTAAAGAAAGGCTTATAACTCAGATCCTAGACAGGATCCTATAAAGAGAATTTGAGGTTAATTATGTTGAATTGACACTAGAATAATTACTCTGTGTCCACTTCTTCCTGGGTTGAGCAGATTTCAGCCATAGCTTCTGCTGATGGAGATGACAACTCTATTCTTCTTCTTCAATCAACAACCTTTCCTTGCAGAACTTGTTTGATCCGCCCCTTCTTCTTCCTTCTCAGAAATTGCTTCTGAACCTGCTGTCACAGATGTAGATTGCAACAGCTAACTCTTGTCGCTTTCAAGTTCACTGATCAGAACAAGACCTTCAAGCTCGTCAATAATGGCGAGGAAGATGATGATGTTCTGCCGCAATGCATAATCATAAAACCCTAAAAAAGCTTCTTTCCTTTCAGCCAATCTTATCCTTTTATAGTCAGCTGATAAACGGCTCTTTGTACTGTGGGTCCACCCTAAAAAGGATGAGTTACCACCTTCCATTTGCAGAAAATGACAACAGCTATCCGCAGGCACCATTAAAGGCATACTGCAGCTTTCCCGCAATGAATTTGAACTGCGTTGACTTTGTTGACCTTTGCCGACGTCAGCCATTTTAGACTTAGAAAGTTTCTCAAAATCAACTCAGGCATTGAGTGAACTAGTTTCTCTCAATGATTCTTGACTTAGCTTATTCTTCAGCTCTTTCTGAATCCATGGCGTTGAGAGCATTGAGTGGTTTGCCTTCACTCAATGCTATTTGCCTTAGATCCTTCTGAACTCTAGCAGCTGCTGAGGTGTTGAATGAACTTGCTTCACTCAATGCTTCTGTACTTAAAACTTTTCTTCTGAATAGAGGCGTTGAGTGGGTTTACTTCACTCAACGCTTCTTGCCTCAGCCTCATCTTTTGACTAGGCATTGAGTGAATTGGCTTCACTCAATACTTTTAGACTTAGTCAAATCCTGTCACTCCTTCTGGCTTTGACTGCTTGAGCTTGTCTCAATGCTTCTGTCATATGGCGTTAAGTGAACTGGTTTCACTCAATGCTTCTAGACTTAGACAGATTTTTCTATCTATCTTCTTTGTCTTTGACAAAATCATCATGGCTTTGAGTGAATTGGCTTCACTCAATGCTTTTGGACTTAGAAACTTTTCCTTTGATAGAATCTCTCTGGCTTTGAATGAGGCAGCATTACTCAATGAATTTGCTGCATGGCATTGAGTGAGTTAACATCACTCAATGCCTGTAGACTTATTCGATCTTTCTACTTGCTGAAGCTTGGCTTTGACTATCCACATCTGACTCAGCACTTTAGCTCATCTAGCGTTGAGTGAGCTATCCTCACTCAATGCTTATGGACTTAACCAGAATCCTACCCTTTTTCAGCATTCTCCTTTACCTCTAGCATTGAGTGAGTTAGCTTTACTCAATGCTTGTGGACTTGGGCAATTTCCTTCCTTTCCAGCATCCTTCTTTGTGTACACCTGTCCAATCAATGTGAGATGGACAAACCTACATGCATGAACTTACACAAACATCAAATACAACTATGTGTATGTCCTTGACTTATTTGACTTCTTACAAATCTGGGACATTTGGATCAATGGACCCAACAATCTCTCCATATTTGAAGAAGTCAAAACCCTTGATCAAATTTCTAAGTCAGTGACATACACAATATATGCAACAATAAAATATACTATAATGATAGAACATATCTAGGAAGATTACCACATTCACTGCCTGTATACTGAGCATCACCTACTCCCCCTGAATTGTTGCAAGGTATGTCATACCACTTGAAGGCCTTGATTACCTTCACCCAATTGCCTTGTATGGGGACATCTGTTTCTCCCCCTGCATTCTCTGCATGACATTTATCATCTTCTTTTCCCTTTGATGCACTTGATTACTTGATCAACCTTTGATGTTACTTGATCAATCTCTTCTCTCCCTCTTTTTGACTTCTGAATGTTCAGGGAGGAGCTGGTATGCCTTGATTTTCTTCTCCCCCTAGCTGATTGCAGATGATACCATTGGTGCACCTGCCAGCTTTCTCTCTTCATGAGACTAAATTTGCTCCTGCAACTACTAGACTTGCTCCCCCTCAATAGGAGTATCGTCTATCATCATGTTCCTAATAAACACTTTTGTCTCCATTGTAACTTAAGGTCTTCATCACCTGCAAGAAGAACAAATCCTGCACCAGAAATATTCTAGGGATTAAATAAAGCTATGTTAAGTTCAACATACCCAACTCAAACTTGAAGGTGTTGAACTTTGCTTCATCTAGTGGCTTTGTAAAGAAATCGACCACTTGCTTGTCTGTGGTGACAAATTATATACTGATGTCTTCCTTTTCCACCCGCTCCCTAATAAAATAATACCTAATTTCTATGTGTTTAGTCCTACTGTGTGAGACAGGATTCCTAGCAATAGAAATAACACTAGTAGAATCATAATAAAGAGGATTTCTACTTATTTGGAGGTTATAATCCTGGAGCTGATGCTTGATCCATAACAACTAAGCTCAATAGCTACCTGCTGAAATGTACTATGACCCTACAGTTGATATTGCAACACTTGTTATCTTCTTGCTGCTCCAAGATAATAGTCTCCCACCTAAGAACTGATAGGATCCTGAATTGTTTTTCCTATCCTCTTTATAGCCTGTAAAATTTACATCTGAATAGTCTGTTAGTTCAAAATCTTTATTTCTAGGGTACCATATGCCAAGATCTGGTATGCCCTTAAGATACCTCAAGATTCTCTTTACAACAGAGTAATGAGATTCCTTAGGGCAGGCCTGATACCTAGCACAGACATATGTATCATACATGATGTCAGGCCTACTAGCAGTAAGATATAGAAGGGAGCTAATTATCCCTTTCTACAAAGTCTCATCAACAGGTTTCTTTTCTTCATCTTTGCCTAAAGGCATACTTGACCCCCTGGGAGTTTTCATGGTGGAGGCATTCTCCATACCATATTTTTAATCAACTCCCTGGTGAACTTGGACTAGGATAAGGACAAGCCATCATCAGTCTGTCTAACTTGGAGTCCCAAGAAGAACTTTAGCTCACCCATACTACTCATCTCAAACTTCTCTTTATATGTTTAGCAAACTTCATGCAAAGGTTGTCATCAGTAGATCCAAAGATAATATCGTCAACATATATATATATATATTAGGATAATCTTGCCCTTAGATTCCCTAAGGAATAGGGACTTATCTATCTCCCCCCTCGAGAATTTGTTCTCAATGAGGAAACTAGAAAAAGTCTCATACTATGCTCTAGGGGCTTGCTTCAACCCATGTAGAGCTTTCTTAAGTTTATAAACAAAATCAGGAGAGTTAGAGTCAACAAAACCCGGAGGCTATTCAACATAGCCATCTTCTTTTAAGTACCCAATCAGGAAGGCACATCCATCTGGTAGACTTTGAATCCTTTGTAGGCAGCAAATGCAAGGAAGAGTCATATAGCTTCCAATCTGGCTACTAGGGCAAATGTCTGATCAAAATCGATCCCTTCTTCTTGCTTGTATCCTTTAGCCACCAGTCTAGCCTTATTCTTAACTATAATGCCATTTTCATCAAGTTTGTTCCTGTAGATCCACTTAAGTCCAATGACATTATGTCCTTGTGGTCTGGGAACAAGCTTCCAGGCCTTACACCTCTTGAACTGGTTCAGTTCCTCTTCCATTGCTCCAATCCAAAATTGGTCTATGTTGGCCTCTTCAAATTTATTGGGCTCTACTTGTGACAGAAAAATTGAGTAAAGTGTTGTGTTGAAACTCTTGCTTCTTTTTTGGACTCCTTGGATTGCATCACCAATGATCTGGTGTGATGGATGGTCTCTTAGATACCTGACAGCTGGAGGCAACCTTGCTTCACCTTCTTGAGCATTAGTGGCTCCATCTGGCTGAACTTCATCCACAACTTCTGTATCTTGTCCACCCTCTAGACAACACATATCCTCATTCTTATTCTGGACTGTCGAATCATCTTCCTTGATGGTGAGCTTGTCCATCACCTTTTCTATGCCTGCAGAACTAGAAGAAGAGCTAGACAGCTAACATAGAGCCAGAATCCCTTGTTCACCATTCTCCTACTGCTAACATAGAGCAAGAATAGACTATTCTAATTTTTGATGAGAAAGAACAATCCACTGAACCAGCTGAAGCTCTTCTCAAGAGCTTGGACTTTACTCTTCCCACCATTCTTTGTGAGGAAGGAGATATTCTGATTCACACTTCAAGAGCTCAGAGTTCAGTGATAATTGGAGAGATTGCTCCTTGGACTGCTTCTCCTCCTCCTCCAGTTCCTCAAGTTATAACTCCAACACCTACTGCCAATGACATTCTGGGTAAGATAGAACAGATGCTCATAGAACAGAGAAAGTATTTTGATGATTCTTTGAAAGCTATCACAGAAAAAGTTACTGCTCTTGCGAAAGAAATGAGCCGAGGCTTTGCAAAAATCCAGCACAACACTAATGAGCTGAAACATTTGTTCAAAATGGGTGGAAAAGCTCTGGACCACACCATTACCAGTATTGGTCAGGTGATGGACTAATCAGTTACTCTGGCTATCAATCAGATTCAGTTAGAAAATAAGGCCCAAGAACACAACCTCAAGATATGTGAAGAGGTGGGAAAAATTCAAAGATGATGCTATAGCAACCCTCTGTGTAGAAGTTAGAAAGGGGGAGGGTCTAGTAAAAGAGTACTTAGAAAAATTAGATGCTAATGTGAAAACTCTTTGGACAACTAAGATGAATGAGATTCATACTGATGTACAGAATCAAATAGATGGTATGAAATTTCATACATATGATACTGTAGTGTGAATGCACAACCAGATCTTCCATGACTTTTAGGCAGACCAAAACATAATTCCTCATCATCTCAATCCCATTGCACAACATCAGCCATCTCAAATGCCTGCTCAATAGCCTACATTTTCTCCAAGGCCTGAAGGGTCAGAAGCTCTTCCTCCAGAAACTTATGCTCAGGTTTGGGAAACAGATATACCTCAATATCAACCTGAAGCACAAATCCCCAAAAGAAGAAAATATGGTGACAGAGCTTCTGCCAGCAGGTCTATTCTAAACCCAGATGCAGAGAAGACAAAAGCTCAAGAATTTGTAGAGATCTAGAGTCCTACATCTAAGTCCTTAATCCTTGATACTCTCAAATTAGTTATGGACTTTAATGAGAATGGACATGATCATTACAGCTCCCATGAGTGGAACCTGTATGAGAAGTCTATGACCAAAAGAAGAATCTATGATCGAGAGTATGGAAGGAATAATCCTAATGCACCTCCAAAACCTCCAAAGTACTACCCGAAACTATTCAGCTATTAGAGAAGGCAGCAAGAGAAGAAATATAGACAACAACATCAATATCAAGCCAAAGAATGAACAAAGTTTTAAGATTGAGGATTGAAATTGTGTAGAACTGAATTTTTGGAACAATTCTATTTATATAAATCTTTAATTTTGATGATCTATTCTTTGTCTTAAATTTTTAGCATGTTACTCTGTTTTTCTCTTTTATATCTAGTCTTTTTATTTGTTTATGTTGATATAATTCACCTTAGTGTAGAGGGTTCTGACTTCTACAAATAGGGGGAGATTGTTGGGTATTGTATCCACAATAACTTAGATTTGTATGAAGTCACCCTTGAACTAAGATGAATTAAGTTGTATTTGATGTGTTGTTTGAGTTATGTGTTTGCAGGACTTAATTGTCAAGTGTTGACCAATGTCAGTCTATAGTGGGTTACCAAACACAGGACCATACAATGTAATCCCTCATTGTGTGATTCATGGTTTGACTCATGTGTAGCCACTCTATTGGGATACACTTCATTTTCAAGCACTATACTAGTTGGAGAAAGACATGTTGCTGATTCCATTGAAGAAAGAAAAATTTTCATGGAACAAAATTTTTCTAAGTGTTTCACTCGATAGAACTTAAGTACTTGAGTAGATCCTTTAGTTGTACTCGAGTAAGTTAAGTCTAAATTTCGAGTAAGGGAAATGGTTATCGAGAAGTCTGAACATAGTTCTCGAGAGGACGGTTCCATTACTCGAGTAGACCCCCCTCTTATTCTCGAGTTAACAGATTTTCTATCTTAGAATTTTTCTAAGTCTTATACTCGAGTAGTTAAGTACATTACTCGAGTAGATGAGTACTTCGACTTGAGTGGCAGAAGGCAAGTTCTCGTAAATTGTCTATCTCACTCAAGTAGTAAAGTTCCTATACTCGAGAAGTCTATCTACTTCTCGAGAAGTCAAGCTACAGTACTCGAGTAACCAGATTTCTTCCCAGAATTCTCTCCAAGTCTTTTTCTCGAGAAGTTCACATCCACTTCTCGAGTAACACTATAAGTACTCGAGTAATCCTCATTCCACTCGAGTAATGTAGTTTTCTTTTCTGAAGTTTCCTTCAGTACTTCTTCTCGAGAAGCTTGAAGTTTTCCTCTCGATAACCCGCAGTATTACTCGAGTAACTCTTTCTTCACTCGAGTAATACAGTCATTTTCTCTCAGAAAATTCACTAAGTCCTAACAGTCGTAATTTTTCAAATGTCTTGGCGTGATTGGCCACATGACCGTCATTAATGATAATTATGACTGTTAGGGATATATTACAAAAGGTCTTTTCACTCTGATTAACCCTAAGCGCGTGAAAAGACGAAATTCTAAGAAATTCTGAATCGAATATTTTCTCTTTCCTAAATCGGAAGCTGTCGCTCATCTTCCTCATCGCCAATGGCTTTCGATCAAGAAGATTCAGACCAGTCAACTTACAGATCAAGATCATCTTCACTCTATACATCCTATCTTTGATCTTGTGAGTCCAGAAATCTCAGATCAAGGATCTAGCCGAGTCTTCTTCAACATTCTCTGATAAAGCCACAAAGTTCAAGAAGGAAGACCTAAGCAGGAATTTTCTAGATCTGAGAAAAGTTATAGTGTGTATTTCTTAAATTCATTCTATTCTTATAGGAGATTATTCTCCGAGTGTAGGAGCTTTGTTCTCCGAGTTGTTGTAGAAAGTTTTATCTTCCGAATGTAGATCCGTTGTGTGGATCGAGTTGTAAGAACGTTGTTTTGAGTTGTAGGATTATTTTCAATCCGAGATTAGTGGAGTAGCTGAGTCTAGTGCATTGCTATATCGGTGACTGGTAAGTGGACGCACCCAAGGTTGGGGAACCACTATAATTCTTAGTGTCATCTGTGATTGCTTGGTTAATTTTCTGTGCATAGATCACTAAATTTTTTATTCCGCAAATTGACGCACAACTCACCTATTCACCCCCCTCTAGGTGTTTTAGGTAGACAACTTAAATATTTTTTAATTGGTATCAGAGGGAGGTTGATCATTAAAAGATTAACACCTTGATCAGATCTTCCCCAAGTTGTCTATTGAGTTATCCAAGCATGGCAAGGCCAAGGATTTTTCTAACTTCCTTTATGTACAAAAACCAACTTTCCCATGTGGAAAGAAAGGATTAAGTTTTTCATGGAAGTTATGGATCCAAGGATCTTCATGATTGTTGAAGAAGGTCCTCATGTTCCCATAGCTGTCTCCACTATAGATTGTACCAAGAAATTTCCTAAGAAGTTGATGGATCTTGACAAAGATGAGATTGCACTTGTCTCTTTAGACAAGAAGGCCAAAAATATCATCGCAATGTGTAGTCGATGATTCTATACTGCAGAACCTGATTCACTTCCAATCCACTAAGAAAATGTGGCAGTCTCTCATCATCTTGATGGAAGATACTGAAGAAGTTAGGGATGACAGGAGATCCTTCTAAACCAGAAATATGAAGCCTTCCGACAAGGACCCAATGATTCAATAGCAGATACTTTTGAAAGTTTCTTCAAAATTGTTAACGGCCTAAGAGTGTATGGCTGGATCTTCACTAATGGAGAGTTGAATGACAAATTTCTAAGGTCCCTGACTAAGGAGTGGGATAACAAAGTCTGTGCTATTCGGGATTTTGGCAAACTGGCAGAGACTGACCCTCAGAATCTCTTCGGAAATCCAATGTCATATGAGGTGCAAATCAATTCAAGAAAAGCTAAAGAAGAGTAGAGCCGGTTCTCATCCAAGGAGAAGTCTGTCGCATTGAAGGCAGACAAATTAAGGAAAGCCAAATATGCATCACCTGTTCCTGCACAGGAAGATAGTGAAGAAGAAACTGCATAGCCAAGTACCTCAGGCTCAGAGTTATCTGAAGGAGAGTTCTCTCTTCTTTCAAGACAGTTCAAGAAATTCTTGAACAAGAAGAAACAATGGAGAGGCAAAGATGCCTCGTACAGAAGATCACGACATGATGGTGATCGACAAAAGAAAGGCTCAAGTAGCCAAGATAGGTATAATACTAAATAGAACAAACATATTTCTACTGATATCGTTTGTTATTATTGCATTAAGCCAGGTCACATTATTGCTGATTGCCCTCACAAGAAGAAGGAGGGTGGAAAAAGAGAGGTGAAGAAATCTTCTTACCACAAGAAAAGAACTGGAAGAAGCCTAGTAGCCAAAAAGGGCAAGACTCTCAGCGACTCTGACTCATCTGAGTCAAGTGAAGAAGAGGAAGCCTACTTTGGGTTAATGACACAAACTGATGAAAAAGAAGAACCCCAGTACATTGGGAAGGTAAACTCTCATACTCCTCTTTCTGAATGAGATGTTTTTGATCATGATCATGAGGACAGCTCTTCTGACGATGAATCTGAACTCATGGCCCAATATAAGGAGTTAATCAAGGCTTATGACAAATGTCGAAAAGTCGTGAAAACTCAGGCCAAAGAGAAAAATTCTCTTAAGGCTGAAGAGAGCACTCTAAGAGAGGAAGTCGTCAAGATGGACTCACTCAGAGAAGACTTAAATACTGCTGTTGAATATTATAACAAGACTCTCAAGCACCCAGATCTGAAGGAGAAGATCATCAAAGAATGGAAGTACAACTTGAAGCGGAAAAGAAACTTGTTGAAAGTTTCTCCAAGCCCAAGACTGTCATTCATTTGGTTGCTGAATTCTCAGCTCAGGACAAAGGTGTTGGCTTAGGCCATGTTGCTACTCCTAGTAAATCCTCTAGGGGAAATAAGGCTCGAAGAAAGAATAAGGCTGCCAAGAAGGCTCTGGCCAAGGAAAAGGGGAAAGCTCCTCAAGATCATACGTCATTCAAAAAGGTTATCTTTCCAACCAACGAGTTTGATCTTGATTCGTCCTACGTTCACTTTACTAGGCCTACTTATGTAGAGCCCAAGTCTCTTTACTAAGGATGGACCCATCCCCGGGACTTTAGTGAGAGTGTCTTCAAGTCACCTTATGAGGAGATTACTCTTCAGAGCTATGGCTCTTATAATCATGGTCATAACATCAAGAAGGCACCAAAAGTAAAGCCCGTTGTGGATAAGCCTCTTAAGGAGAAGAATCCATATGAATGCCATCACCATGAAGCTTCTACCTCCAAGGCTGCTGCACCTGCTAGTCCACACTCCCAAGAGGTCAAGCAGGAGAAATTTTGGCAAAGATACAATATGTTTGACTGTGGTGCTGTGGCAAGGTTGGTCACTTCGCCATTGATTGTTGGTTTAACTCTAGAAATTATGTAACTCCCCAGATTAACAATGTGAGAAATACCACTCATAATGTTAATACATGTAGGGGGAGTAAGCTAACTTGAGACCAAGGACCCAAGCGAGTTTGGGTTCCTAAGGCAAACTGATTTGTGATTGCAGGTATGTCTAAAGACCACCAAAACTCCTATCTGGTATTTGGACAGTGGATGCTCTCGATATATGACTGGGAAAAGAAGCCTTCTCCAGAATTATTCACCAGTCATGAACGGGCCAAAGGTCATCTTTGGAGGTTCTGACAGTAGAATTACGAAAGGCTATGGTATTATTACAAATGGTAGTGTATCCTTTTCGGATGTGGCTTATGTTGAAGGATTGGAACACAATCTCATAAGCAAAAGCCAACTCTGCAATAAAGGATACATCATAGAATTTCATGCAGACAAGTGCTTGATAAAATTGGTAGATAATCTGGAAACGATTCTATCAGGCACTCATAGTAGGAATATCTTTTGTTTGAATTTTATTTGCATAGACTCTTCTACACCAGTATGTCTTTTGGCAAATGATAGTACGTCTCTTGGTGACCAATAGCACAAGAGATTAACACATATTAATTTCAAAAATATTAATAAATTATTTTCTCTTAATTTAGTACGTGATGCCCCAAATGTCAAGTCCGCTAAAGATAGACCTTGTCACGTATGTGTAAAAGGAAAGCAAACAAGGGCTTCCTATAAAAGCATTATTGGCAAAGACTCTAATAGGTGCTTACACCTACTTCATATGGACTTGTTTGGTCCACTACAAGTTAGAAGTTTGGGAGGTAAGGATTATACATTGATTATTGTTGATGATTACTCGCAATTTGTGTGGGTGTTCTTTTTAAAACACAAGTCAGATACTTTTGACATCTTTACAAATTTTATCAGGAAAATTCAGAATGAATACAACTGTTCCGTAGTCAAAATCAGAAGTGACAACGGAACTGAGTTTAAGTCTGGTGCCATAACAGAATTTTGTGAAAGCCTAGGTATCTTTCATGAGTTTTCCTCTCCTCGTACTCCTCAGCAAAAGGAGTAGCTGAGAGAAGGAATAGAATACTTATAGAGGCCTGCAGAACCATGTTGAGTGATGCCTCACTACCGGAATATTTCTAGGCTAAAGCCGTCAACACTGCATGCCACGTGTAAAATCGAGCACTCATAAACAAGAACCATAATAAGACACCTTACAAACTACTAAAGGGCAGAAAGCTGACTGTTTCATATTTTAGAATCTTTGGTTGTAAGTGCTTTGTCCTTAACAATGGAAAGTATCACACTACTAAATTTAGTGAAAAGAGTTTTGAAGGTATTTTCGTAGGGTATAGTAGCCATAGTAAGGCATATAGGGTATTTAATAAGAAAACCCTGGTTGTAGAAGAATCTATTCATGTTGTATTTGATGAGATGAGCTTGCTGCAAGATAGCTCTTCTAGTGTGTTCATTGAAGATGCAGGTTCAAAGATGAAAAAACTTAACTTGGGTGAGCCAACTGAAGAAAAAGGTGAAAAGTTCATCAAGATCACCACTCCAACCCCGATTGGAGAGGTTGATTATCAAGATGAAGAAATCATCCAAGTTGATGAAGTCACTCATGTGGTTGAAGACACTTCAGATGCAAGGACTCTAGAGCTCAGACATCTGAAGGATCACCCAATGGACCAAATCATAGGAGATCCCAGGGATGGTGTCAGAACTCATAGAGGTACAACTAATGAAAATTTATATTTGAGTTTTCTCTCACAGGTTGAACCGAAGAAGTTTGAGGAAGCAAACTCAGACGCATCATGGATAATGGCAATGAAAGAAGAGTTAAATCATTTCAAGCGTTGCCAAGTCTGGAAACTTGTTCCAAGACCCAAAGGTAAGAACATCATCAGAACCAAGTGGGTCTACTGGAACAAGATGGATGAGAAAGGAACAATCATAAAGAACAAGGCCAGACTCATTTCCCAAGGATACAGACAAGAAGAAGGAATCGACTTTGACCAGACGTATGCTCTAGTGGCAAGACTGGAGGCAATCAGGTTGTTCCTAGCCTATGCTGCACTTAAGGGATTCACTGTCTATCAGATGGACATGAAGTCTCCCTTCCTTAATGGTGACATAAAGGAAAAGGTGTATGTCGAGAAACCTCTAGGTTTCGTTGATTCTAACTTTCCTGAGTATGTTTATCTATTATCTAAAGCCTTGTATGGTGTGAAATAAGCTCCTCGAGCTTGGTACAAGACACTGTCTAACTTACTTCTTGAGAACAAGTTCAAAAGAGGAAAAATAGATAAGACATTATTTCTTAGGGAAATAAAAGACAAGATTTTGCTAGTGCAAATCTATGTTGATGACATCATTTTTGGCTCCACTGACGACAACCTCTGCATGAAATTTTGAAAACTTATGCAAGGAAAGTTTGAAAAGAGTAGTATAGGAGAGCTGAAGTATTTCTTAGGGCTTCAGGTGAAACAATCTGAAGATGTAATTTTCATCTCGCAGATAAAGTTCACCAAGGAGCTAATTAAGAAATTTGGAATGGAGAACACAACCTCTATGAGGACTCCAATGGGTTTAGCTGTATATCTGGACAAGGATGAGAAAGGGAAACCTTTTGATGAAACCAAGTACAGAAGCATAATTGGATCCTTGTTCTACCTTAATGTCAGTAGACCAGACATAATGTTCTCAACATGTGTATGTGCTAGATTCCAAGTGAACTATAAGGAATCTCACTATGCTGCTGCAAAGCGGATTTTGAGATACTTTAAAAGTACACCGAATCTTGGCTTATGGTACCCAAGAATTAATGACAGTGAACTAATTGGTTTCTCAGATGCAGATTTTGCAGGTAGTAAAGATGATAGAAAGAGCACTTCCGGGACTTTCCAACTCCTTGGAAGAAGACTCATTTCTTGGAGAAGAAAAAAGCAGAATTGTGTTGCAATCTCAATGGCCGAGTCAGAATACATTTCTGTCGGCAGTTATTGTGCACAATTGCTGTAGTTAAAGAACCAACTTGAATATTATAATATGCAATTCAAAGACATTCCCATATTTTGCGCCTCCTCCAGTGCGATTGTAATAACCAATAACCCAGTCTCTCATAGCTGGACAAAGCACATAGAGCTGCGATACAACTTCATCTGGGAGCATGTGGAGCATGGGGCATAAATCTACATAATGTTCCAACTAACAGGCAGATTGCAGATATATTTACCAAGCCGCTTGACGAGAACAAGTTCTCGTTCTTCTAAACAGAACTTGGAATGCTCAATAAAGAAGAATAGAGAAGGAGGACTCACAACATAGCTCAGAGATCAAGGAACTCGTCAAAAAGTCAAAATTTCTTAAGTTCAGACTTCATTTCTTGAGTAAGAAGGTGATTACTCGAGTACTTCCTTGGACTACTCGAGAACTCAGTAAGTCACTCGAGTAATACTACTCGAGTAATGAGCCTCTTCTCGAGAAGTGCCAAGACATCACTCGATTACCATCATCCTCTCACTCGAGTAATGGTGGTCTACTCGAGAAATAAGAAGGCATTTTTTCGAATTCAGTTCAAATTTCTATATTCGCAACCCGAAGTTTATACCGCTATATTCTAAGGTATGTTACGATTATTTACTTCCTTAATCATCTATAATTAGGGTTATATAAATAGAAAAATCGGGATTTCATTTCTACACGATTTCAAATCCCTCTCTCGACAAAGAAAGAAAGTCCTTTCGTCTTCCGCCGCAGTCGCAGAGCACGATGTCGTCGCCATTCTTGCAGTCGATTTCTCTAAGTTCTCTTAACAAATGGCACAGACTTCCAAGATTGGGATTGGTAGTGAGCTTGTTGTCGCTGGAATTGCAGATATTTCCGATGATTTCCAAAACCTTCATATTCTCTTAGACACCGCCGGCTTAACCTTCATTCTACAACATCCCTGCTAAATTCTCTTTCCTGAAGTTGAAGAGTTCTTTCGAAATGCCAAAGTGAAAAAGAACGGCAAGGTTCTTAAATCAAAGGTCAAGGGAATTAAGATCAAGCTTACCAAGTCTAGTGTATCTACCCTTCTTCCGCTACCCTTAGTTGATGAAGAAGATGACCAAACCTCTGAAGATTATGACAGGGCATACAGTTTTTATGGAATTTCTATGGTTATCAACAACATTCGTCGACCAGACCTCAATGTAGAGGGCAAGCTTCTATTGGACATTCTGGGCAAAGTTCTACAATGCAAAACAACCTCGATAAGTTTCATCTCTACCGATCTCTTTTACATGATAACAACCATTATTTCCAGAAAGAAGTTTCAGTTTGGTATGATGATTCTGGATAACATAATAGAAAGCATCAAGGCTCCTAACTATGCTAGGATTATTTCTCTTATCCTGCATGAGTTGAATCCAGCAGTTTTTGACTTCTCCAAAGGGACAACACTTCATCACATGAAGAAGGTATCTATTTCCTCCATTCAGAGATGGGAACTCAAACTGCTGAATCTAACCCAGGCTACTAAGGCTCATGATCATCCAGCCTCTGAGGACAGGACCCCATCTTCCTCTCTACCTCATATTGCTAGCACATCTGGTGCAGCTAAGGCTGTTCACGAACCGAATCTAATATCTCTTCAATCGAATCCAAATTTCACATATAATGTAGAGTTTCGGATTCGGATTCGTTTGAATATTCGTATTCGGATTCGTTCGAATATTCAGATTCAGATTCGAATTCGAATTCGATATGAAATGTTGGATTCGAATTCGGGTTTGAATTAAGATTCGAACTTGATTTTTCTGTTAGGAATAATTAAATATACATAATTTAATTTAAGTAATTTTATTATTCGCGAACAATTCGCGAATACTTCGAATAGGGATAAACTTATTCGGATTCAGATTCGAAAATTATTCGAATTCAAAAATTACGAATATTTATCGAATCTTCACGAATCAAATCTCGAATTATTCATGAACTATACTATTTGTTAATAGCCCTAGGTACAGCTGTTGAGGGGGAGCCTGCTCCTTCAGTTTAAGAGGAAAGAATTCCTACCCCTCCTGCTGTTGTTTCTCTTCCCCCAACCACTCTTGAAGAAACTCTATCAGATGATCAAGTACAAGAAACCATTCTCTCTACTGAAGAGGACATCACTCAGATGATAGAAGAACTAAGTTCTAAAGAGCCTCTTCCTCCCCTCCAGAAAGACAAAACTCCAGAACCATCCAAAGAACAAACTCTAGAACCATCACACTCTCCTGTTCAATCAGAACCAGAATCCCCTGTTCACCATTCTCCTGCTGCAAACATAGAGCAAGAAGAGACAATTCTGATTTCTGATCAGAAAGAACAATCCCCTAAACCAGCTGAAGCTCCTCTCAAGAGCTTGGACTTTACTCTTCCCACCATTCTTAGTGAGGAAGGAGATATTCTGATTCACACTTCAAGTGCTCAGAGTTCTTTGATAATTGGAGAGATTGCTCCTTGGACTGCTCCTCCTCCTCCTCCAGTTCCTCAAGTTATAACTCCAACACCTGCTGCCAATGACATTCTGGGTAAGATAGAATAGATACTCATAGAACAGAGAAAGTATTTTGATGATTCTTTGAAAGTTATCACAGAAAAAGCTACTACTCTTGCGAAAGAAATGAGCAGAGGCTTTGCATAAATCCAGCAAACACTCATGAGCTGAAACATTTATTCAAAATAGGTGGAAAAGCTCTGGACCACACCATTACCAGTATTGGCCAGGTGATGGATCAATCAGTTACTCTGACTAACAATCAGATTCAGTTAGAAAATAAGGCCCAAGAGCACAACCTCAAGATATGTGAAGAGGTGGGAAAATTCAAAGATTATGTTATAGCAACCCTCTGTGTAGAGTCAGAAAGGGGGGGGGGTCTAGTTGAAGAGTACTTAGAAAAATCAGATGCTAATGTGAAAACTCTTTGGACAGCTAAGATGAAAGAGATTCATGCTGATGTACAGAATCAGATAGATGGTGTGAAATTTCATACTTATGATACTTTAGTATGGATGCACAACCAGATCTTCCCTGACTTTCAGGCAGACCCAAACATAATTCCTCATCATCTCAATCCCATTGTACAACATCAGCCAGCTTAAATGCATGCTCAACATCCTACATTTTATCCAAGGCCTGAATGGTCAGAAGCTCCTCCTAGAAACTTATGCTCAAGTTTGGGAAACAGATATACCTCAAGATCAACCTGAAGCTTGCATGAGTGGGACCTATATGAGAAGTCTATGACCAAAAGAAGAATCTATGATTGAGAGTATGGAAGGAATAATCCTAATGCGCCGCCAAAACCTCCAAAGTACTACCCGAAACCATTCAGCTATCAGAGAAGGCAGTAAGAGAACAAAGATAGACAGCAACAACAACATCAACATCAAGCCAAAGAATGAACAAAGTTTTAAGATTGAGGATTGAAATTGTGTAGAACTGAATTTTTGGAACAATTCTATTTATATAAATCTTTAATTTTGATGATCTATTCTTTGTCTTAAATTTTTAGCATGTTACTCTGTTTTTCTCTTTTATATCTAGTCTTTTTATTTGTTTATGTTGATATAATTCACCTTAGTGTAGAGGGTTCTGACTTCTACAAATAGGGGGAGATTGTTGGGTATTGTATCCACAATAACTTAGATTTGTATGAAGTCACGCTTGAACTAAGATGAATTAAGTTGTATTTGATGTGTTGTTTGAGTTATGTGTTTGCAGGACTAAATTATCAAGTGTAGACCAATATCAGTCTATAGTGGGTTACCAAACACTGGACCATACAATGTAATCCCTCATTATATGATTCATGGTGTTGACTCATGTGTAGCTACTCTATTGGGATACACTTCATTTTCAAGCACTATACTAGTTGGAGAAAGACATGTTGCTGATTCCATTGAAGAAAGAAAAATTTTCATTGTACAAAATTTTTCTAAGTGTTTCACTCGAGTAGAACTTAAGTACTCGAGTAGATCCTTTAGTTGTACTCGAGTAAGTTAAGTCTGAATTTCGAGTAAGGGAAATGGTTATCGAGAAGTCTGAACATAGTTCTCGAGAGGCCGGTTCCATTACTCGAGTAGACCCCCCTCTTATTCTCGAGTTAACAGATTTTCTATCTCAGAATTTTTCTAAGTCTTATACTCGAGTAGTTAAGTACTTTACTCGAGCAGATGAGTACTTCGACTCGAGTGGCAGAAGGCAAGTTCTCGTGAAGTGTCTATCTCACTCAAGTAGTAAAGTTCCTATACTCGAGAAGTCTATCTAATTCTCGAGAAGTCAAGCTACAGTACTCGAGTAACCATATTTCTTCTCAGAATTCTCTCCAAGTCTTTTTCTCGAGAAGTTCACATCTACTTCTCGAGTAACACTATAAGTACTCGAGTAATCCTCATTCCACTTGAGTAATGTAGTTTTCTTTTCTAAAGTTTCCTTCAGTACTTCTTCTCGAGAAGCTTGAAGTTGTCCTCTCGAGAACCCGCAGTAGTACTCGAGTAACTCTTTCTTCACTCGAGTAATACAGTCATTTTCTGTCAGAAAATTCGCTAAGTCCCGACAGTTATAATTTTTCAAATGTCTTGACGTGATTGGTCTATGTGGCCGTCATTAATGATAATTATGACCGTTAGGGATATATTATAAAAGTTATTATTACTCTGATTAATACTAAGCGCGTGAAAAGAAGAAATTCTGAATCGACTATTTTCTCTTTCCTAAATCGGAAGCCACCGCTCATCTTGCTCATCGCCAATGGCTTTCGATCAAGAAGATTCAGACCAGTCGACTTGCAGATTAAGATCATCTTCAATCTATATATCCTATCTTTGATCTTGTGAGTCCAGAAATCTCAGATCAAGGATCTAGACGAGTCTTCTTCAACATTCTCTGATAAAGCAGTAAAGTTCAAGAAGGAAGACCTAGGCAGGAATTTTCCAGATCTAAGAAAAGTTACAGTGCGTATTTCTTAAATTCATTCTACTCTTGTAGGAGATTATTCTCCGAGTGTAGGAGTTTTGTTCTCCTAGTTGTTATATGAAGTTTTATCTTCCGAGTGTAGATCCGTTGTGTGGATCGAGTTGTAGGAACGTTGTTTTGAGTTGTAGGATTGTTTTCAATCCAAGATTAGTGGAGTAGCCGAGTCTAGTGCATTGCTAGATCGGTGAGTGGTAAATGGACGTACCCAAGGTTGGGGAACCACTATAATTCTTGGTGTTGTCTGTGATTGCTTGGTTAATTTTTTGTGCATAGATCGCTAATTTTTTTATTCCGCAAATTGACACACAACTCACCTATTCACCCCCTCTATGTGATTTAGGTAGACAACTTAAACATTTTTCACTTGGTCTGTTTGCCCTTTTTGCATGCAGAGAAGATACCCTCATTAATGCATTTTAACTTGGGACTATTTCTAACTAGCTCTTCACTAAAGAGCTTCCCAATGGTCTTGTAGTTCAAATGAGCTAATCTCTTGTGCCATTGTACACAATATGAGATTTTCTCATTTGCCACTAGGCATATAGGACAGTCCTTATCTAAGTATAGGAAATTTAAGCAATAAACATTTCCACTCCTAGTGCCTGTCAAGATGATCTCTTGGTCACTTAACCTCTTAATGTGGCATTCATAGTTGTGGAAAACTGTGTCATAGACAAGATCACAGAGTTGGCTAATGCTTATCAGGTTGTGTTGCAACCCTTCCACATAGGCTACTTTTGTGATAGTGACTATACCATTAGAGATCTTATCATAACCTCTTGTCACTCCCCCATCTGATCCACCAAAGATGACTTTGTGTCCATTCTTTACTAGAGAGTAATCCTTCAGCAAGCTCCTTGTTCCAGTCATGTGCCTGAAACATCCACTATCCAAGTACCATATAGTGGTATGGCCACTTGGAATAACATGCAAGACATATATAAGTTAACCTTAGGACCCCAATTCTTATTGGGTCCTAGGTGCAAGTTAGTCTGATAATAAACCTGCCTACATGTAGTTCTTCTAACAGGTAAGCTCTCTCTTGCTCTTGGCACACTAGGATTGTGCCAGCAATCAATAGTATAGTGGCCCACCTTGCCATAGTACCAGCACTCATGGATATTATACCTTATTTTTAAAGCTTGTCTAGTAGCTGTGCTGACAACATCTCTCAATCCAGAAGGTACAGCAGCAGTCTTATTCTTGTATCTTCCAGCCATTATCTGACTTGGGGTGTGTCTGACAGTAGAAGTACTTGGAATATCTTGAGCCATACAAGCAGTAATCTTCTTTTCAGAAAACTTACTCTTGATGACCTCAGAAATGCCCAAGTCTAGCTTGATGACATACTTGCCCCTAGTCTGACTTTGGGTAGGGAGGTCCTGAGAACATGCAACTGCCTTGTTCTTGAGTGTAGGGGC
Source organism: Platanthera zijinensis (assembly GCA_039513925.1). Taxonomy (NCBI): domain Eukaryota; kingdom Viridiplantae; phylum Streptophyta; class Magnoliopsida; order Asparagales; family Orchidaceae; genus Platanthera; species Platanthera zijinensis. Next base: position 254,328,739 of record CM077078.1, on the reverse strand, counting down.
CGGTGCACCAAACACAAATGGTCCATGATGGGCCATTTGGATTTCCTCGTGGGGGGGCCTTGAAGGCACTGATACCCCTACTATCTCTTCCATCATAGTGGTGAACATCTTTGTTCCCTTTGGTGGATCTACCATTCATCCAGTGACCATAGATGCTTTCTTGGTCATACCTATTTGAAGGTAGCAGCACTTTCTTGAATGGAAAAGGAGGCTCAGAGGCTAGTGGTTGTACTGGTGCTTTGCCCTTTCCTTTGGGATTGACAACTCTTATAGGTCCCTTGAATCCCAACCCCTTCTTGCCCTTTTGGGAGAAGGAATCTATTAAGGGTAGTACTGAACTGGTCTTGGAGTAGCCAACCACTATCCTTTTTGCCCTCTCGAGCAATACTTTCAGGTCCCTTATTCGGTTTTCTTGGCACTATATGGTGCCTAATTGGATGAAGGAAATAGTTTCTAATTCATTAATTTCCCTAATTTTTAGATCCAGCAGGGAAGCTGAGTCTGCATGCTGGGAAGCAGCAAGCTGCAGAGAAGAAATCTCCTTAGCCTGCTTCTTAGCCAACAACTTGCTTTTTTAGAAACCACTCAAAAGGACACTATATTTGTCAATTAAAGAATTGACATCTTCCTCAGATTAAGAGTCTCTTTCATCTCTTGATGAATGTGATATAGAATCTGGGCTTGTCTCATAGCCTGACTCAGAAGAAGACTTAGACAAAGAATGTACCTTTTGTTGACCAGGCTGATCCTAGCTGGATTCTTCATCAGTCACAGCCATCAACCCAGAGCAGCAGCTGTCATCTTCTTCTTCTTCATCCACCTCTGAATAAATATCTGACTGTGATAGAGGGGCCCTGATTCTAATTCTCGCAGCAACATACTCTTCCTCTTCTTCAAGTACAATAGAAATTAGCCCAATGTAGGCCTCATCTTCTTCCTCTTCTTCTGATTCTGATGAGGAAGAGTCAGACCAACTCTTATTTTTTTTTACAATGAAGGATTTATCCTTCTTGTCTTTGTGCTGGTGAGCCTTCTTCTCCCCAGCTTCTTTTCTTTTAATAGGGCAGTCGGCTATTACATGCCTTGGCTTGCTGCGGCAATAACAGATAACATTAGTAGAAATCTGTTTACTAGGTTTAGAACCATACCTGTCCTCCTTGGAGGATTTCTTCCTATGATGTGAGGAGGAGGAAGGTCTTCTCTTCCAATGCTTCTTCCTCATCAACTTCTTGAACTTCCTAGAGAAGGAAGCAAAGTCCTCATCAGACATGTGGCAGTCTGATGGGCTTGTCTCTCACCTTTCTGAGTCAGACTCAGCAACCCTCCTTGGTGGAGAAGGATTCTTCCTTCTGCTCCTCCTTGAGGCTTCAGATTTAAAGGCCATGGACTTTTATTTGGCCTGAGACTTGCTATTTTTCTCCTCCTCCTTCCTGGCAGTCAGTTGCATTTCATAAGACAGCAGCTTCCCAAACAGTATTGCTGGTGGAGTGTCAGCAAGCTTTGCCACCTCTCTGATGACACAGATCTTAGTATCCTAGTCTTTCGTTAGAGACTTGATAAACTTGACATTCAGCTCATAAGTGCTGAAAACCCTACCATAGGTCCTCATCTTGTTGACTATCCTGAAGAATCTCTCATAGCACTCTGTTATGTTGTCAGTCTTGCTCAACCTGAAGGCCTTATACTCTTGGTTGAGCATGGACTTTCTGTCATCTCTAACTTCCTCTATGACCTTCATGTAGACCACTAAAGTGTCCCACATCTCCTTGGAGGTCTTGCAGTGCACCAGATTTTAGAAGGTGGAGTCATCTATGGCACTAACTATAATATTTTGTGCCCTTTTGTCTATGATGGCAAAGATGACTTCATCCTTTGTCATTTTAGAATAAGTCTTGGGTGTCTGGACATTTGCATCCAGAGTTGAGACTGTTGAAGCTAGAAACCCGACTTCTCTTAGAGTTCGGATCTAGAGTTGCAGCTCACACCTACTCTTCCTGAATTCCTTCCCTAACAAGAGTCTCGAGGACTAGAAACAGACAGTGGGCTTCAACTCGGAGGTCCCACCTCTTACCTGAAAGAACTAGAAATTCTTCCCCTCCATAGCAAGTGCTGAGCTAGGTGCTTTAGTGGAAGAAGAAGAAAGGGGTCAACAACCTTCTTCCAGGCACCTTGTCGGTCTATTTATAGGCCTCTGAGTTTGACCTGCTAATAACCAAACTTAACCGACCTGAAATTACATAGATACCCTGGGTTGGGTCTGCCAACAGCCAAACTCTGCTGTTTTGAATGGTTATATATAGATCACCAAGGGCAAAAGAGTAAAATTACCTGGGGTTAAAAAGGTAAAAACCGCTTTCCAACTGGACCGTCGCTCGACCAATCATTGAACCGACTCTAGACCCATCGCTCCCCTCTCACCTTGCGAGTGCCCCACTCTAGGGCTCCCTCTTGCCTTGCGAGTGGGATCTCGCCTTACGAGTGTCCCGCTCCAGGGCTCCCTCTCGCCTTGTGAGTGGGCTCTCGCTTACTCCTCTCTCACCTTTCAATTGCCCCTCGCCTTGCGAGTGGGCTCTTGCATGCTCCTCTCTTTTCCTTAGGCCTTCTCCTTCCGTGGGCCCGAGGTTGTACAGAGACTTTCATAGGGATGAAAGGTCCCTATTTAACATTAATAAAGTTCATAGGGTTAGTTGCTTCCATGAACAGCCTAACCCTCTCCTTCCATATGCCAACCCCTTCCTTCCTGCAGATTGGGAGCTTCATGGCACCTAACTCCTTATAGTTCACTCCTGAACCCATAAGGATAATCTTATTGCTGACCTTGGAGATCTACTCAGATTGTTAAGCCTTATTTGAGTAACCTCCCTCTGATACCACTTGAAAGACTTTGTTTTCAAGGTCAGCTAACACCTAGAGGGGGGTGAATAGGTTTTAGACCTCTTTAAAATTATCTAGACCTAACTCTGATTAAACTGTGCTTAGTCTTTTGATTATTCTAGCTTTCATGGTATACACACAAAAGATACAAATATTTATAGTGGTTCCCCAGATTATGGGTACGTCCACTATCCCTCTCTGCCTTTCTAACAACTTGTTAGACAAGGCACTTCACTAATTTCTCGGCTCCAAAGAGCTTTCAACTCGATCCCGCGATACCGCTCAGTCTCCTTCAAGACTTACAACTCGGGCACTAAGCCCTAACACTCAGTGATTAAATAATCACATACCTCAGGCACAAATTCCCTACAACTCAGGCTGGAAGGACATCCCTACAAACTCAGAGAGATAACTCTCCTACAACTCAGTCCACTGGCCCTACCTCAGATCTATAACAAAGCTCATACACTCGGCCTTTATAATACAGGCCAACAACTCAGATTCTACACAGAATCCTACCACTCAACATTTAAAGAAAGTCTTATAACTCAGATCCTAGACAGGATCCTACAAAGAGAATGTGAGGTTAATTGTGTTGAATTGACACTAAAGTAATTACTCTGTGTCCACTTCTTCCTGGGTTGAGCAGATTTCAGCCTTAGCTTCTGCTGATGAAGACTATGGAGATGAGAGTTCTATTCTTCTTTAGTCAGCAGCCTTTCCTTGCAAAACTTGATTGATCTGCCCCTTCTTCTTCCTTCTCAAAAATTGGTTCTGAAACTGCTGTCGCAGATGTAGATTGCAACAGCTAACTCTTATCGCTTTCAAGTTCACAAATCAGAACAAGACCTTCAAGCTTGTCAATAATGGCGAGGAAGACGATGATGTTCCACCGTAGTGCGTAATCAGAATACACTAAAAAAGCTTCTTTCCTTTCAACCAATCTTATCCTTTTATAGTCAGCTGATCAACAGCTCTTTGCACTATGGGTCCAACCTAAAAAGGACAAGTTACCACCTTCCATTTGTAGAAAACGACAACAGCTATCCGCTAGCACCATTAAAGGCATACTGTAGCTTTCCCGTAAAGAATTTGAACTGTGTTGACTTTGTTGACCTTTGCTGACGTCAGCCATTTTGGACTTAGAAAATTTCTCAAAATCAACTCAGGCGTTGAGTGGCGTTGAGTGAACTGGTTTCACGCAATGATTCTGAACTTAGCTTATTCTTCGCCTCTTTTTGCATCCATGACATTGAAAGCATTGAGTGGTTGGATTTCACTTAACGTCATTTGCCTTAGCTCCTTTTGAACTCTGCCAGCTACTGAGGCGTTGAGTGAACTGGCTTCACTCAACACTTCTGTACTTAGAAACTTTTATTCTGAATGGAGGTGTTGAGTGTGTTGACTTCACTCAACGCTTCCTGCCTCAACCTCATCTTTTGACTAGGCGTTGAGTGAACTGGCTTCACTCAATGCTTCTGGACTTCGCTCAATCCTATCACTCCTTCTAACTTTGACTGTTGGAGCTTGTCTCACTGCTTCTGTCATATGGCGTTGAGTGAACTGGTTTCACTCAATGCTTCTGGACTTAGACAGATTTTTTTGTCAATCTTCTTTGTCTTTGACAGAATCAACATGACATTGAGTGAACTGGCTTCACTCAATTCTTTTGGACTGAGAAACTTTTCCTTTGACATAATCTCTCTAGCTTTGACTTAGGAAGCTTTACTCAATGAATTTTTTGCATGACGTTGAGTGAGTTGACATCACTCTACGCACGTGGACTTAGTCGATCTTTCTACTTACTAAAGCTTGGCTTTGACAATCCACACCTGACTCAACGTTTTAGCTCATCTGGCATTGAGTGAGTTGTCCTCACTCAACGCTTATGGACTTAAACAGAATCCTTCCCTTTGTCAGCATTCTCCTTGACCTCTGGCGTTGAGTGAATTTGCTTTACTCAATGCATATGGACTTATGCAATTTTCTGCCATTCCATCATCCTTCTTTGTCTCCACCTATCCAATCAATATGAGAAGTACTAACCTGCATGCATGAAATTACACACACATCAAATACAACTATGTGTATGTCCTTGACTTATTTGACTTCTTACAAATCTGGGACAGTGGGATCAATGGACCCAATAGTTGTCTGGTGTTCATAATGTCTTCCATGTTAGCCAGTTTTGGGAGTACATTTGTGATCCTACCAGTATCATGGTAGAAGTTACAGTGATCCCTGAAGGCAATCTGTCTAATTCAGTCGAGCCCACAAAGATCGTTGAATACCAAGAACGCAAACTTCGCAAGAAAACCATTCTTATGGTGAAGGTACTTTGGGTGTATGGCAGGTCTAAGGAGTACACTTGGGAACTCGAATCTGAAATGCACATCAAGTATCCACAGCTCTTCTCTTGATCTTGGTAAGTCTCTATGTAACACCCCAAAACGAGGTAGCATTTTAAGGCTATTTTTGTGCTTGCACAGGTGCACACAGCCTGGGACATGGGCGTGTCCCTTGGCCGTGTCCTGCTCGGGATGTGCTGAGAAATGTTTTAAGGAAAGTACACGGGTAGGCCACGGGCGTGTCAGGTAAGTTACATGGGCGTGTCATTAGTGAACACGGGCGTGTCACCAGGCCGTATCCTTCCCAGGTCATCGAGCGTCGAGTGGTCGACACGGGTATAAAGTGGATGACACGGGCATGTCAGATTAGCCGTGTCCTTCTCGGGTTTCGCTAGCTTAAAGCAAACATTGGCTGAGCGGTGGAACACGGCCATGTCATTTATGACACGGGAGTGTCAAGCACATGTGTCGTGCTGGGGAAGTGCGGTGGTTGAAGGAGGTGTGACACACGATCGTGAAACGGGCATGTCAACCCGAACACGAGCTTGTAGACCCGAATACGAGCGTGTCGACCCGAACACGAGCGTGTCGACCCGAACACGGGCATGTCGACCCGAACACGGGCGTGTCAGGGTCTTTTTCAGAGATGATCCAGGTCAGTCATTTCCTTTGCTGGAGATCCAAGGGCCATGCTTATTTCCTATCTGAATAAGTAGGGAAGATGAGGATTTATTTCTCATTTGGGCCATTCTATTCTCTTTCTAAAGGAAGAGAGAAGAGAGAGCAAAGGGAAGAAGGTGGTGGAGGAATCCGGCCACCGGTGGAGCTAAGGTGCCCCATCTTGCGAGCGGAGACCGGATCTGCGGAGGCAAGGCTACTACGGTTCTTTCCATCTTGCTAGTTCTTCATCATGGGGCCAAAGAGCATTACTCAGGTAACGATCTTTCTTCCTTAGGCAGGTGAAGCCCTTATTTATGCATGTATGTGTATGGAATCCTCCATCAAAAGATGGCAGAGTGTAAGCGATTCTGATGGGTTGATAGATGATATCCCCGGTTGAGTCTGCATATAGATCCGGAAGTGAGTAGTACGGAATAGGCATGTTGTGTGAAGCCCATCCGGAAAAGTTAGTCTGGATTGGTGATGTTGCATACTGCGAACCGGAGAAGACTCCGTGTATAGAACGCGTATTGATTGTGCTACGATAGCTGGAGGTGATTGCCCAGATATCTGTGCTTGTTGAGCTAGTCTTGAGGAGACATGATGGATATTGTGCTTTGTGGATGGTGAGCGTGTGCTCCCTGTTTGTGTGGACTTGGTGTGAGCGTGTGCTCCCATGCTTGTGTGGTAATGGTGAGAGCATGTGCTCCCATGTAAGCTGTGTGCCAAACAGGAAAGGGGGATAATCGACCCGCGTCATGCGATGACGATATGAGCAACGGTGTTCGGTGGACCTGGACATGCGTTATGCCAGTACAATTGAGAGCGGTTGGCTCGTCGGAAAGTATGATGGGAGTCTCCAGTCTCCGTCTCGGATGGACTCGTGTGATTGATTGGGAGACCAGAATGGGCTCGTCGGTTCGAGAATGCTCATGATTGCCGTGAGGTGGAACACTCTGAACGAAATAAGTTAGAGGGTCGCCGGTCTGCACACTGGTTGGACTATTGCTCCATTGTCGTCAGGTTAAGCGCCTCAAGAGCGGCGGTGGACCCAGGATAGTGGTATGCCGAGAAGGTGCCCTGAGTGCACGACGCGTTTGGCAGTGAGGCCGGCATGTATGATATGTTTATGCTTGTATGCACTTGTTTGAGAGATATATGCTTAAGATATATAGATGTTGTTATGCACTGCATGTAGGGAAGGAACCGCTGTCCCGGGTAAGGGGAAGGGTTGTTATAAGTGGTCAGCTGAATGCTGACCGTTGCCTTGTTTGCCATCTCTTGGTGGATTGTTCCGTTTGCAGGGGTTGGAGAGCAGAAATGGATATAGCGGACCGTTGCTTGTGCTGCTAAGCTCGCCCATGAAGGCTAATAGAATTGTTTGTAATTCATGTGTGGCCGGCCTGCGAGCCGATGTATATAATCCACACTTGTTAAGAGGATTTTTAAGGCCTTAAGGCCAAGAGTTGTGTGTATACTTGTAAACATTCCTATTGAGATATATATAAAGGTTGATCTATATATAGTGGACATTCGTGTTGTTATGAGTTCAGCTAACTTAAAATATTCCGCTAGCATGCTCTGAGTTAGGGTACGAGTAGTAAGATGATATTCACTAGTGATGTTCCCGCATGTTTGTGGAATATGTCGTGGGCCCCGGCCGGACTCTCTGTTATATTTCATAAGACAAACGAGGGCGTTACAAATTGGTATCAGAGGCATTGTGTTCCCTTTTCTCCAATGTATTCGTGGACGAATTCGTTTGTGGGGTAAGGTTGCCATGTGGTGTTTACGCGGCTTTTGTCATCATTAATGAACTGAACTCATGAATGTTCATTAGGAATGAAAATACACTGTTTGAGGAACCTGCGTGTTCCTACTAGTCGTGTTTGCCCAGTGTGATAGTCGCTAATGTTATAATGTCCATCTATAGGTGACACGAAGTGGTGCGGGGCGGTCAGTGCCACAAAGTTATGATGAGAGTGTGGCACCAGCTTAGGTGTCAATACCTCCTCCCTCTGCCGAGTTAGTGCGCTTAGTTGCTGAGATGGTGTTTACTGTGCTAAATGTACAGCCTACTGGACAGGCAAGGCCTGCAACGGTTCCGGTTCAGACTGGAGCGAGGAAAGAGTGGGTTGAGGCTCTAGTGGATATGTAGGTAGTTGACCAACAACTGAAGCGATTCATGAGCTTTAATCCTGCAACGTTTTCCGCAGCGGGTTCCCCAACACAAGCTGAGGATTGGCTAGCAAGAGTTAAGCGGATCCTGACGGCGATCAGGACAGACGAGAGACAGAAAGTCACTTTGGCCACTTTCCTGCTGGAGGGAGAGGCGCGGATTTGGAGGGACGAAATTAAATTGCATCACTTGGCGGGCCGACGACTGGTAGAAGTCTCGATTGAGGAGTTTGAAAGTTTGTTTTTGGCAAAACATTTGTCGATGTCGCAAAGGATTCCGAAGGAGCGTGAATTCCAACTGCTAGCGCAGGGTGAGACTAGTGTGGATAGTTACCTTCATGAGTTTACACGGCTAGGACGCTATGCGGGGTCTACCTTTGCTAATGATGAGCGAAATACAAGTAGGTTCTACGAGGGACTGCGAGATGAGCTTTGGTGGCTGCTCTCGAGTTCGGTGAACCAGGGCTTCCAGGCTTTGGTGGATACGGCCCGAGCATTAGAGAAAGATATGGCAAGGGTGTAAGACAAGAAGAACGTGGCTGGGGAGCTTGAGTTTAAGGTGCCGCATCCGGAATAATCGGAGTTTTGTAGACGAGGGAAGAAAAGGTTCAGGATTGAAGAACAAGCTCCTTCTATGGTTACTTCGGGAGCATCGGTGGGAAAAGAATGGTACGAGACCCGTACGTGTTTTACGTGTGGTCGGCCGGGTCATTTAGCCCGTAATTGTCCGAGTGTCCCTTCAAAGATTGAGAAAAAGACGGGTGCGTCTTATGAGGAAAAGGGTAAGGCAGTGGCGGAGTCATCTGCATCCCGGGCGCAACCTCGCATGTATAATCTTGAGGTGCAAGAGCCGCAGATGGAACCATGAGTACATCATCTGTAGCTTCAGGAGGACATAAGTAAGAGTATGATGGACTCAGATGTGCGGAAGTAAAGTGGTGTCGTCAAATCCTTGATGTATGTATGTATATATATGTTTGTTTTTGACGAACATGAACTATGTTGGGACGTTTCGTTTGATGTAATAATGAACGTTGTTGCAGTAATGAAATTATGTGATGTTTTGTATGTATGTTGCCTACGTATTTGATAAATTTCGAGGACGAAATTTCTTTAAGGGGAGGAGTTGTTGAAAGTATCTAGTGTCGACCTAATCCACCTATGGGAGGGGGGGGGAATAGGTGTATTGCAGTCTTTTGCAGAATTAAAATAACCAGCACAAATAAACAAACAGAACACCAAAAGCACACAAAGAATTATAGTGGTTCCCCTATTTGGGTACGTCCACTTTCCCCCTTCGACCTATCTCCCACCAAGGGACGACTCGGTCACTTCTTCAACCAGATTGAAATCCAATCCTCACACTAGGAGCAACGCTCCCCTAACAACGGAAGGAACCCTTCCAACAATGGAGATACAACTCCACCTCAACGGGTTGCACCCAACCCTTACAACTAGGAATGAAAATTCCTTTACAACAAAATTTGAATGTAAAAGAAATTACAAACAACGCTTTTGGAGATCCTGATGTCCTTCTTCATTCGTTGAAGCTTGCTTGAATATTACGAAGAGTCCACAACCGGACTTCTCTCTTGGACAGAATCTTATCAAGATCGAAGGCGACAAGTAAATGCAGCGGCGATGCTTTGTAGATCCAAACTTCTTGATGAAGCAAGCTAGGTATACAAACGATCTCAATCGGATCAATCATCTCAACCGATTCGGAATGGAGAACAAGTCTCGTTCTACGAATCAGAAGACAAGATATCTCAAGAGAGATACGTGAGACGCTCTGCTTGCCTCGGTACTGTCGTCGAAAGATCAGAGAAGCACTGAGATCAACGGAGGCGACGAACTTGCGAATGGCTACAGGCGATCGGCGGCTTCCGCGATGCGCTAGGTCACGTTCGGCCTCTTTCGTGTTTTCGTGAATGGTTTTTTTTTCATAGATATTCAAAATACGCGAATATATATACCAGGAGCCAACCCTAAAGACCGTTGTGGGACCCACAAGGAGACACCCTAGCCCCGGCCGAAATAGCGCACAACAAGTCGGTTCGGTCCAGCGAACGGAGGAAATTTGCCTAAGGCAAAATCGGCGGGAGTCGTTGGTGATTCCCTCGATGTCAGCGGGAATCACTCACGATTCCCGTCGATTCTGTCTTGGCAGAATCCCTGATGAAATCTGTCAGCCAGAAGAAGTTGGCGGGAGAAGCTATCTGATTCTCTATGAATCGGCGGGAATCACTAACGATTCCCGTCGAAGTCAGCGGGAATCACTAGTGATTCCCGTCGAAGTCGGCGGGAATAACTAGCGATTCCCGTCGATTTTGACTTGGAAGATTTTCTTTCCTTCTTTTGAAAAATTGGTCTTTGACCCATCCTTGCTCGTTCTTCTGCTCTTAATCTTCCTTGACCCTGTACTTGAAAATAAGTACACTCCAATAGAGAGAGCACACATGAATAAACACACTGATATACACAATGAGAGATTACGTTACGCAGACCCGTGTATATTTACCCACTGCACCCTGACATTGGTGTGTACTTAGCATGGAATAGCTATAAGCACAACTTGATAGATGATCATTAAATACATTGTGAATCCATCTTAGCTTGCTTGGAGTCTTCTTCAAATCCGGGTAGTTGTGGATACAATACCCAACAATCTCCCCGTATTTGAAGAAGCCAAAATCCTACTCGCTAAGATTAATTACACCAACCGTACAGATATATATAAATGTATGTGAGACAAGTAATCAAAATAATAACATTTCACGCATTCAAAACAAAAATTGAATCATCATATGATCACATATATATATATATATATATCCAAAGTGTTGTTCATTTTTAATTACAAGAATAGAAGTGCACGCAAATTGAAAATTAAATGTTTAGGTTTCATGTCTTTCCCTCCTTTGCCTCAGCATCTCTTTGTTGTTTGGCAAGGAACTTCTTGCTTTGCCTTTCAAAATATTCCTTTGGCTTTGGATAGTACCTGGGGGGAGGAGCTTTGTTTTCAACTGTATTTGTCCTGAAGAATATGTTTCTTTTTGCCTCATATTCTTTGTGCATTTCCCATTCATACTGACTATATACTTCATTTCTGTTAAGCTCACCCCGCTGTTGTAGCATGAATGTGTCAAGTATGATGGTCCTAGACACGGGACTCCACCGTTCGTTCTTGACTTTACTTTTCTTCCTTCTAGACTTCCTCTCAGCTGGATTGTCTTTAGAAGTTCCTTCTTGAAGCTTTCTTTTCCCTTTCGCAATCGCTTCTTGATCAAACATTGTACTATGAGCAGCTTTGGCAGCGGCTTTAGCAGCCTTTCTGGCATCAACTTCACTTAAGGGAAACTTCTCAGCAATAGCAACCTCATAAACAACAGTCGTAACATCATCAGTAGGATGAACATGAATATGTATACCTGATGCTTGCTGAACTAGCCAATGACAACTTTCAAATACATATTCGTTTGATTGTTTGAAGTTATCGACCATGATTTGCTCTAACCCCGCCATCTTACCTGCATATTCCTTCTCCCCCTTTTTAGCTTCTAGAGCAATTGAGTTTGCATAAGAGTGCAGTGACTCATCTATATGCTTTACATTTTGAGTGAAATCAGCCAGCAAGGTTTTCTGATTCGAGTTGAGGGTTACCATGTTGGCATCGAACAGTTTGATGTTATTGGCTACGACATGAGCGTTTTGATTTACCACCGCAAGGTCAGCTGTATTCTTCTTTAGCCCTTGCATCAGAAGAGTGATGGCATGGCCTGCCTCAGCATACTTGGCTTCAAATCTTTCTTCCATCTTGTCCAGCTTGTGATTTATCTCCACCATGTTCTTTAGCAACAGATCTTCTGATTGCTTTATCCGTTTAAGAACCCTATTGTGGGACTATTTAAAGGAGAGCTTCAGCTCATCTACTATACCCTGAATGACGTTTACAGTGTGATTTGCCAGGCTAGGTCCTAACGGATGATCTTGATGTATGGCCTGGTCGTGTTTTGGAGGGATGGGACTCTATTAGCCAGGACTCACCTCTCTAGATTCACTTGTGGAGCTTTATAAATTTACAGTCTCCTGTGGAGGGATTGGGGCAGCATCTGCCATGTTTACACAGATTCTCATCACCCCCTCCAGCTTAGTATCAAGTTGTTCTTGAGGCCGTGAGGTCTCCCCCTCAACTGTTACGCCTGCCACATCAAGAACCTTTACCTAAATCTGTTCCTCAGAAGGGAGTTCAACATCAATCTCCCTCATGGCCATATCATTTCCAGCTTGCTCATCATCACGATCCTCAGCGACATGCTGTTCAGGGGAATCCACATCATTCTCACTAGCAGCAGTATTCTCCACATCATCCTTTTCTTCCTCCTCGTCAGTCTGATCAGTAGCGAGGGTTTCCACTGCATCCCTAGCAATGAGGGTAATATCAGTAACATCGTCTACTTGTTCAGTGACTGAGGCTTCCATCCTGATGGTAGCAGAAGGACTGGGTAATGAATCCCCCTCAGTTCCTGCATTCAGTAGATAAGGAACTTCACTGGGCTCATCCGAAGGATTTGTGAACTCATGTGCTCTGTCTTCCTCATCAACACGTATTGCATATGCACCCCCTTGGAAAATTCTTCTTTCCCACCTATCGAAGACGTTGGAGTCCATCTTCTTTAGATAGTGAAGGGGAACTCCCTTAGTCATATCAAACCTATCGCCATCCATCTAGTTCAGGTAGAGACTGATGATTCTTCCGAAGTTAGGAGTACGTATATAGAGTATCTTTTATCTTCTCAAATAACATGGCTCCCCAGTTCATTTTCTTTCTGCACACGATGGCTATCAGGCTTTTGAACATGTCACATGAGATGTGATCATGGGAGCCAGGCTTGCAGATCATTACTTTCCCTATGATATCTGAAAGAAGCTTTCCTTCGTCGTTCATGTCCTTGCATTTAATGGCCCTGGTCCCTCGAGCCAAGCCACAGAAAAGCAATGTCTTTGTACGATCATCCTCATCTAGATAGTCCTCTTGTTCAAAGCTTGAGAGCTGGAGATGATGGGACAGTCTTGCAGCCGTCATCTTTATCCTGAGGCCTGCTATCTTACTCTTTATCAATGTGTCCTCGTGACGCAGCTTGGAGTTGGCAAAAAACTCAAGAACTTCCTTGTCGAGAACCTTGCACGGGTGCTCGAGAATGATGGAGAGGCCGGCTTATTCCAACATCAGGATGATGTTTCTGAATTTTTCTGAGGCATTAGCAAAACCTGTCCTCACCAATTCACTTCCAGTGAGGAGCCCGACCGTTGTTCGAGGAGCCATTTTGAACCTAAGCAAGTTAAACCCAAGGAGTTAACTCTTTCTACATCTAGAATTTTGAGGAACTGAACTAGAGGGAGGGATGATCCCTGAAAGTGGAGCTTACGAATTTGAATTTCAAGAGAGCAACTGAAGTTACCTTTCACTCAGAGGGTGCAAGGAAGGAGACGCGTAGCAGGCAGTGAGTAGGTGTTGCCCTAGGGTAGATGCAGACTGAGGCCGATGAGAAGCTTGCGTTGGGACTGAAGGGCTAGCGGTGGATCGGTGAGACACTTACGTTGAGCTGATGCCGATGACGGGAATGCTGCATCGAAGGGAGGCGACGGTCGACGATTGCGGGAGTCGACGGGAGACGACGGTCGACGGGAAGCTAAAAGGTTGGGGAGCGACAGGAGGCAGATTCTTTTCCGCAAGATCCGCAGGGAAGCTGAAAGGTTTCGACTAGGGTTGACGGGAATGTGAACGGTCGGGAAATACCACGGTGGGGAAATACCTGCTAATTCCGAAAGGTTAGAGGATTTTTCCGTTATTTACGTTCAATTACAACGATCGACGGGAATTCCTGCTAATTTAAGGCTACCGGGTCGACGGGTTAGATGCGGATTTCCGCAAATATGCGATGACCCAGGGACTGTTGAAGAACCTTTTTGAATACGTAACATCGTCGGGTATAGTTCATTTCCTTTTTCCTCTAAACAATGGATAACAATTTTCCATGTCATGATAACTAAGTTGAGTTCATGGAAGGTTAACACTAGAAATAATCACCGACTTTTTCTTGTTGAGTTCAAAATGTAATAATTGTAGTTGCAACTATTGGTACAAGTCCCTTAAGATTCATAGGACCATTTGACACCCACTTTCTCACATTATCAAGATTTTGAAAGTTTATCAGTTTCCACAATAAGGATCATACGGTTATTTGCTTGCGTGTCCTTCCATATCAGGTGTGTAAATATATATATGTATATCTTGAAAGTCTCTATATATAAGTTTGTATATATATGTATATCTATGTAATGTGATTCAATTTTCGAAATTGAATGCGCGTACCTGGGATTACTAGGTTGATCATTTGGATCCACTATTTGAAGTACGACGGGTATCATGTACAAGGACACTGTAGTTAGCATTATCTCTTTTCCCATATTCTTGTTCCATAGCAAGCCTGGAACAACTCTTGTCTAGGTCCCATCATGTTCATGGGTACCTAGACTATCCTGCAAAAAAGAATTACCTTACCTTAGGAACCCAATAGGTATTGGGTCCTAGGTTCTTGTCAGCATAAAATGCAGCATGCCTTCCTACAGGATTTTTGTCAGGAAGGCTGTCTCTTGCCAAAGGATGTGGACATACCCTTGACCTTGGCATAGAAGGATTGTGCCAATAATCTATGGCAAAGTGACCCACTCTGCCATAGCACCAACACTCATGAACATTGTACCTCCTTTTCTGACCAGATCTATTAACAGAGTTAGTCATGACTCTAGGTCTGAAGGAGGAAAAGCTAGATCTGCTCTCAGATTTACCCTTTCCACCGAGACACGAGGGGGGTTTGATGGTGAACATGTGGTGAGTGTCGAGAGGCCTGGGGGGTGGTGCTTTCTTTTCATCCAGCACACATCCGGGGGCCCTAGTGATGCTTGCTACATGTTTGCCAGTTTCCTTTTCCTTTGTCCTAGGGTGGGAAGATGTTCTGTGAGAGCTGATTCTTGCAATGTCATGAAGTGTGGGAGATGAGGCCATAAATACAAACGGTTCATGATGAGTCGTGTGTATTTTCTCATGGGTAGCCATAACAACACTTGCACTATGGGTGTTTCCACATGAGGGCCGATCATTCTTGTAGTGACCATAGTTGTTCTTATGGTCATACCTGAAGGAATGATGAGTGCCCCTTCTACTCAGTGTGGGGGGTCTGTAAGCAGTTTCCCCATTTCTCCACGATTTTATAATTCATGAGATCCACCCGTTTTCTCCCTTTCTCTTAATAGCATCTATCTTGGAAAAATTAGATACTATCCTCTTCTCGGTCTCTAGATGAAACTCTAGATCTGAAATCTTTAAGTCCTTCACCTTGATGGATTCCAATTAGAGGTCCATCATGGTCCTCAACTGAGCAATTTCCTTAGCTTGTTCCTCAACAAGCAAGTTGCTCTTCTGAAGGGCACTACAAAGGGAATCAAGAGTTTTAATCTTTTTATTGAAACTGTCAATTTCCCTTGCATCAATTGATGGACAAACCTCCGAACTTCTCCTGTCTTTAGGAGATACAAGAGGAAAGAAGCAAGAAGAGGAGGATACCTAATCCTGATTGGGCTGATCAGGGTTAGAGTTATGGTCTGTAGAGACTGATGTTTCAACTTCATCACAACTGCATTCCTCAATCTCTTCTTCAATCTCAGATAGAGAAACGGGAGCCCTGATATTGAGAGGTTGTTCTTGACTTTCATCTTAAAAGATGAAGACCCCCACATATGCTTCATCATCTTGCTGGCATTCAGTCCCGGCAGTCTTCGTTCCCTCCATGAGGTAAGAGATAGTTTGCCACATGGACTTTGCAGTCTTACGCTTATCTAATCTTGAAAGAGATGATCCATACCAAATATCAGAAATGATTTATCGAACCAGCTTGTCTAAGTTGAATAGAGATAGCTCAGTTTCTGACATCTCTTCGGGACTCTTTGGGATTTGAAGATCTTCTCCAGAGTCAGAAGCCTTCATGGGAATGAAGGGACCCTCTTCTACAATGTATAAAGCACGAGGGTCAATGGCTTCCAGATGAAACTGAACTCTAATTTTCCATATGGGAAAATACTCTTTTGTGCAGGCAGGCAGTCTCAGGGGAGAGACATCTTAGTATAGCTCCATGCTTGAGTCTTGTAATCTTCTTCACACTTAGACACAGGATCTTACTCAAGGTGTTAACCTTATTGATGAGTAACCTCCCTCTGATACCACTTGTGTACAACCCCGTATTCGCAGTGTAGGATCCTTTCGGCGGGCGCAAAGCCAGTTTTAAGTTTTTAAGCTTTTTAGAGATTTTGGACTCTTGGTTGCCAATTTTGGCTTGGCCTTGGAAATATACTAGTAGGGGAAAAAATCTGCATCTCCCCCTTGGCTTGCCATGTGCGAGGTAGGAGGGGTACTCCGGACAGAGACCAAGGTCACCCCCCATCCTGCACCCCTGCCCCTTGGGCGAGCTCGGTCGATGGCCTATAGCTCGCCCGGGCGCCCTGCCCCTTGGGCGAGCTCGGTCGGCGGCCTGGAGCTTGCTCGGGCGCCATGCCCCATGGGAGAGCTAGGCTGGCAGCCTGGAGCTCGCCCAGGCGCCCTGCCCCTTGGGCAAGTTCGGCCGGCGGCCTGGAGCTCGCCCGAGCGCCCAGCCCCTTTGGGCGAGCTTGTCTCAAGTGTCCGAGGTGGGGGTAAGGGGGAGGAGTATGGTTCAGCCTCCACCTCCCCCCTAGACCTCTTGTTGCCATGTTTACCATCGTACCCCCGGTGTAGAAATTATCTCTCTACCCCCCTAGTGTGGAGATTTGTTATTGGCTCAAGGCTTGTTTGTCCTCAGGGTATTTTGGACATTTTCCCCCCAAGACTTGGAAAAGCTATAAATAGACCCCCCTTGGGTACCTTTGGAGAGGCATTGGCTTTTGGCTTCCTCCTCCCTAGCTTTCTTCTTAGTAGAGTTGAGAGAACTCTCCAAGGTACCCAACTCTCATTGGTAAGGGAGGGGAAGTGTTCTTGTGACCTTCTGGGTGTGTGGTGGGACCTCCACGCTAGAGCCGAGGGTCTGTTCCTAGTTTCCCAAGTCTTCGGTCCGTGACGTTCTTCCGAGTGTAGTAGGTGTGAGGTCACCCATTCCCCAAGGGTCGACTCCACAGAGACCAAGTTTTTGGTTTCAACATTTTGGTGCGGTGAGCGTGGAGAGTGACCAGCACAGAAGATCTCGGAAGAGTGTCATAGCTGGAGATCTGGGAGGTGGTGATGACTTCGGCGAGCTCCCCAACCCCGGACCCTTCATTGGAAGGGAGGAGTTCATGGCTTCCATCTCAGGCATCATGGAGATGTTAATAAGCATTGCCCCTCAGGCTAACAGCTCAACCCCCACCCCCCAGGGACCGGCTCCCAGGGGTCTCGGCGAGCTGACCCAGAGTGGTCTCGGCGAGCTGGCTCCCAGGGGCAAGGCGAGATCACCCCAATAGGGTGAGAAGGAAGTGAGCCGGGTAGGCGACCCGGGAAGGAAAGGATGGGAGAGGGTGTCGAGCGAGACCTCCCAGGTCGGGAGCTGTTCCCCAGCCCAGCGAGTGCTAGCCCTCCAGGCAAGCAGGTCGTATGAGTAGAGGTGGCGAGAGCACCCCTTAGGGGGTCGTCATTCAGCGAGCTGATCATCTCAGCTCCCATTCCCGAGGGGTTCAGGGAGCTTGACAAGGCATACTATACCGGGAAGGATGACCCCATCCAGCACCTGCAATGGTTTGAGGATGTCATCTCCATCATGCCAATGACGGACGCCTTCAAGTGCCGTCTATTTGCGATCACCTTGAAAGAGAAGGTGAGGGACTGGTTCCATCAACTCCCTCCAAGGTCCATCTTCGGGTTCGAAGACTTGAGTCGGAGCTTTCAGCTTCGCTTCTCCACCTCCAAGAAGAGGAAGAAAGGTCCCGAGTCCCTCTTCCTAATAAAGCAAAGGGCCGAGGAGTCGCTGGCCCACTACGTTGACAGGTTCAAGGAGGAGGTCCTTGACATCCAAGAGGTTCCAGGGTATGCCCTCCAGATGGCGTTCACGGTGGGGTTGCGCGAAGGATTCTTCAAGATGAGCTTGACCCGGAAGACCCCCCTTTCCTTCGAGGAGTTGATGGAAAGGGCGGCAGAGGAGATAGCCATGGAGGCAGCCAACCCGGCCTTTATGAAGAAGTTGGCAAAGTTGGCGGAGGTGGAGTCAAAAGAGCAAGGTGGCTCAAGGCACCAGGAAGGAAGGCGGAGAGAGGAGCAGAGAGCCCAGGGGTTCCAGAGACAGGAGGGTCCGGAGCCAGGCTGGAGGCAGCAGGGAGGACTTGCCCAAGGTCCAGGAAGAGCTCTCATCCAGGATGGGGGGAACTTTCATGGAGGCCAAGGGAGGTTCAACTTCCATAGGCAAGCCCCAAAACAGCTCCTGCCCCCACCCCAGCAAGAAATGGCGATCGGTCGAAGGGAGAGGAGGAATCGTAAGGGGAGAGGGGGAGGCAGAGTAGAGTTACCATACTGCGACTTCCACCAGTTGGAGGGTCATTCCACGGCTACCTGCCCCGAGTTCCTAGAGGTAAGGGGGGCGAGAGGCCCTGACCACCCTCAGCCACCGGTACAGGTTGAAGGAGTTCTACCCCAAGGAGGGGGTGATGAGATATGCGAGGATCGGGTTGATGTAGGGCACCGAGGAGGCATAGCAGTGATCCACGGTGGGGTGGGTATCGAGGCCACTTGAAAGGCAAGCCTCCACGTCATGTACCGACGGAGCGTTGCCTCGACATCCTAGACCCCTCCCCCGGAAGAAAGGTTCACCTTCTCGTCAAAGGACATGCCAGAGCATGAGGATCCCTTCTGCGACGCCCTGGTCATCCAAGCAGCCGTCGAAGGCTTCACCGTCTCCCGGATCTTGGTTTACAACGGAAGCTCTGTCAACGTCGTTTTCAAAAAGGCCTTTGACGGGATGAAGGTAGAGCCAAGGAGGGTGCTAGCCTCGGACGGACCACTGTTTGGATTCTTAGGGGAGAGGAAGGAGGTGGAAGGTGGAGTCTGACTCCAGGTTAAGTTGGGAGGGACCTCAAGGAACTGCAGGTTCGTCATTGTTGACGCTCCAAGCAGCCACAACGCCATCTTCGGAAGGCCCCTCATCAGCGCCTTCCGGTGTGTGCCCTCATCCTTCCACAAGTGCCTCAAGTTCAACTCAGAAGGGATCCAGGTCAGGATCAAGGGAGACTCCAGGATAGCGAGGCAGTGCTATGTCACGGCTGTCAACACCATCTCTTGGTTGGCTAAGGCATAGGAGATGGAGAATATCATGGAGAGCCTAAGCCGGATGGAGGTATCCAGTGGGAAGTAATCGGATGGCGACCACCATGCCCCGACCCCCTGAAGAAGCCTCGCCTCGGCAGAATCATGTATCTTTTCTTATGTTGTTGTAAGGAGTCCAGCCCCCGACCGGTAGAGTCGGGGGGGGGGGGGGGGGGTCATGTAACCCATCATTTTTTCCCCTTTGGAGAATGTTGGATTTTGGTAGAATTCAGGTGACATGCCCTGTCCCCAAGCCCCCCGAGAGGATCTCCTCATGCCAGGCTCTCACTAGCTGGATGGGTCGATGGTACCTCATGGAGGCTAAGTCCTTTTAGCTCCGGGATAATTCCGTTGAACAGGCTCTCACTAGCTGGCAGGGCAAGTTGATCTCTCGTGGAGGCTAAGTCCTTTTAGCTCCGGGATGATTCCGCTGACCAGGCTCTCACTAGCTGGCAGGGCAGGTTGATCTCTCATGGAGGCTATGTCCTTTTAGCTCTGGGATGATTCCGCTGACCAGGCTCTCACTAACTGGCAGGGCAGGTTGATATCTCGTGGAGGCTAAGTCCTTTTAGCTCCGGGATGATTCCACTGACCAGGCTCTCACTAGCTGGCAGGGAAGGTTGATCTCTCATGGAGGCTAAGTCCTTTTAGCTCCGGGATGATTCTGCTGACCAGGCTCTCACTAGCTGGCAGGGTAGGTTGATCTCTCGTGGAGGCTAAGTCCTTTTATCTCTGGGATGATTCCGCTGACCAGGCTCTCACTAGCTGGTAGGGCAGGTTGATCTCTCGTGGAGGCTAAGTACTTTTAGCTTCGGGATGATTCTGCTGAACAGGCTCTCACTAGCTGGCAGGGCAAGTTGATCTCTCGTGGAGTCTAAGTCCTTTTAGCTCCGGGATGATCTCGCTTACCAGGCTCTCACTAGCTGGCAGGGCAGGTTGATCTCTTGTGGAGGCTAAGTCCTTTTAGCTCCGGGATGATTCCGCTGACCAGGCTCTCACTAGCTAGCAGGGCAGGTTGATCTCTCGTGGAGGCTAAGTCCTTTTAGCTCCGGGATGATTCCACTGACCAGGCTCTCACTAGCTGGCAGGGACCGTTGATCTCTCGTGGAGGCTAAGTCCTTTCAACTCTGGGATGATTCCGCTGACCAGGCTCTCACTAGCTGGCAGGGCAGGTTGATCTCTCGTGGAGGCTAAGTCCTTTTAGCTCCGGGATGATTCTGCTGACCAGGCCCTCACTAGCTGGCATGGCAGGTTGATCTCTCGTGGAGGCTAAGTCCTTTTAACCCCGAGGTTGTTTCGTCACCCAGACTCCCATTAGCTGGCATGACAGGTTGACCCCTCGGGAGGCTAAGTGTTTTCATCATGAGGCCTTCTCATCACCCAGGTTCCCATTAGCTGGCATGACAGGTTGACCCCTCGGAGGGGCCTTGAAATCTTTCAAAACGCGAGAACAAGCTACACTCAGCGAATATGTTAGGTCTGATGTTTCTTTCCGAGCTTGTGCCAACCTCGAAAAGAGCGGGGATTGTGTACAACCCCGTATTCGCAGTGTAGGATCCTTTTAGCAGGCGCAAAGCCAGTTTTAAGTTTTTAAGCTTTTTAGAGATTTTGGACTCTTGGTGGCCAATTTTGGCTTGTCCTTGGAAATATACTAGTAGGGGGGAAAATTTGCATCTCCCCCTGGGCTTGCCATGTGAGAGGTAGGAGGGGTACTCCGGACGGAGACCAAGGCCTCACCCCCCATCCTGCACCCCTGCCCCTTGGGAGAGCTCGGCCGGCAGCCTGGAGCTCGCCCGGGCGCCCTTCCTCTTGGGCGAGCTCGGCTGGCGGCCTGGAGCTCGCCCGGGCACCCTGCCCCTTGGGCGAGCTCGGCCGGCGGCCTGGAGCTCGCCCGGGCGCCCTGCCCCTTGGGCGAGCTCGGCTGGCGGCCTGGAGCTCGCCCGGGCGCCCTGCCCCTTGGGCGAGCTCGGCCAGCGGCCTGGAGCTCGCCCGGGCGCCCAGCCCCTTTGGGCGAGCTCGTCTCAAGTGTCCGAGGTGGGGGTAAGGGGGAGGAGAATGGTTCAGCCTCCACCTCCCCCCTAGACCTCTTGTTGCCATGTTTACCATCGTACCCCTGGGTAGAAATTATCTCTCTACCCCCCCCCCCCCCCAGTGTGGAGATTTGTTATTGTCTTAAGGCTTGTTTGTCCTCAGGGTATTTTGGAAAATTTCCCCCCGGGACTTGGAAAAGCTATAAATAGACCCCCTTGGGTACCTTTGGAGAGGCATTGGCTTTTGGCTTCCTCCTCCCTAGCTTTCTTCTTGGTAGAGTTGAGAGAACTCTCCAAGGTACCCAGCTCTCATTGGTAAGGGAGGGGAAGTGTTCTTGTGACCTTCCGGGTGTGTGGTGGGACCTCCACGCTAGAGCCGAGGGTCTGTTCCTAGTTTCCAGAGTCTTCGGTCCGTCACGTTCTTCCGAGTGTAGTAGGTGTGAGGTCACCCCTTCCCCAAGGGTCGAACTCCACAGAGACCAAGTTTTTGGTTTCAATAACTTGAAAGTATCTAGTGTCGACCTAATCCACCTATGGGGGGGGGGGGAATAGGTGTATTGCAGTCTTTTGTGGAATTAAAATAACCTGCACAAATAAACAAACAGAACACAGAAAGCACACAAAGAATTATAGTGGTTCCCCAATTTGGGTACATCCACTTTCCCCCTTTGACCTATCTCCCACAAAGGGATGACTCGGTCACTTCTTCAACCGGAATGAAATCCAATCCTCATACTAGGAGCAATGCTCCCCTAACTACGGATAGAACCCTTCCAATAATGGAGATACAACTCCACCTCAACGGGTTGCACCCAACCCTTACAACTAGGAATGAAAATTCCTTTACAACAAAATTTAATGTAAAAGAAAATACAAACAATGCTTTTGGAAATCCCGATGTCCTTCTTCGTTCGTTGAAGCTTGCTTGAAGATTATGAAGAGTCCACATCCGGACTTCTCTCTTGGAAAGAATCTTATCAAGATCGGCGGCGGCAAGTAAATGCGGTGGCAATGCTTTGTAGATCCAAACTTCTTGACGAAGCAAGCTAGGTCTACAAACGATCTCAGTCGGATCAATCGTCTCAACCGATTCAGAATGGAGAACAAGTCTCGTTCTAGGAATCGGAAGACAAGAGATCTCAAGAGAGATATGTGACACGCTCTGCTTGCCTCGATACTTTTGTCGGAAGATCAGAGAAGCACTGAGATCAACGGCGGCGACGAACTTGCGAATGGCTATAGGCGATCGGCGTCTTCCGCGATGTGCTAGGTCACATTTAGCCTCTTTTGTGTTTTCGTGAATGGTTTTTTTCTTAGAGGTTCAAAATACGTGTATATATATACTAGGATCCAACCCTAAAGACCGTCGTGGGACCCACAAGGAGACGCCCTAGCCCCGAACAAAATGGCGCACAGCCTGGGACACAGGCGTTTCCCTTGGCCCTGTCCTACTCGGGATGTGCCGAGAAATATTTTAAGGAAAGTACACGGGTAGGCCACGGGCGTGTCAGGTAAGTGACACGGGCATGTCATTGGTGAACACAGGCGTGTCACAAGGCCGTGTCCTTCCCGGGTCGTCGAGCATCGAGCATCGACTGGTCGACACGGGTATAAAGTGGATGACACGGGCATGTCAGATTAGCCGTGTCCTTCTCGGGTTTCGCCGGCTTAAAGCGAATGTTGGCTGAGCGGCGGAACACAGCCATGTTATTTATGATACGGGCGTGTCAAGCACACGTGTCATGCTGGGGAAGTGTGGTGGCTGAAGGCGGTGTGATACACGAGCGTGACACGGGCGTGTCGACCCGAAAACGGGCATGTCGACCCGAACACGGGCGTGTTGACCCGAACACGGGCGTTTCGACGCAAACACGGGCGTGTCAGGGTCTTTTTCAGAGATGATCCAGGCCAGTCATTTCCTTTGCTGGAGATCCAAGGGCCCTGCTTATTTCCTAGCTGAATAAGTAGGGGAGATGAGGATTTATTCCTCATTTGGGCTATTTTATTCTCTTTCTAAATGAAGAGAGAAGGGAGAGTAAAGGGAAGAAGGTGGTGGAGGAATCCGGCCATCGGTGGAGCTAAGTTTCCCCATCTTGCGAGCGGAGACCGGATCTGCGGGCGCAAGGCTACTACGGTGCTTTCCATCTGGCTAGTTCTTGGTCATGGGGACAATGCGCATTACTCAGGTAACGATCTTTCTTCCTTGGGCAGGTGAAGCCCTTTTTTATGCATGTATGTGTATGGAATGCTCCATCAAAAGATGGAAGAGCGTAAGCGATTCCGATGGGTTGATAGATGATATCCCCGGTTGAGTCTGCATATAGATCCGGAAGTGAGTAGTACGGAATAGACATGCTGTGTGAAGCCCATCCAGACAGGTTGGTCTGGATTGGTGATGTTGCATACTGCAAACCGGAGAAGACTCCATGTATAGAACGCGTATTGATTGTGCTACGATAGCTGGAGGTGATTTCCCAGATATCTGTGCCTGTTGAGCAAGTCTTGAGGAGACATGATGGCTATTGTACTGTGTGGATGGTGAGCGTATGCTCCCTGTTTGTGTGGACTTGGTGTGAGCATATGCTCCCAAGCTTGTGTGGTAATGATGAGAGCATGTGCTCCCATGTAGGCTGCGTGCCAAACAGGAAAGAGGGATAATCGACCCGCGTCATGCGATGATGATATGAGCAACGGTGTTCGGTGGACCTGGACCTGCGTTATGCTAGTACGATTGAGAGCGGTTGGCTCATAAGAAAGCATGATGGGAGTCTCTGGACTGCGTCCCGGATGGACTCGTGTGATGATTGGGAGACCGGAATGGGCTCATCGGTTCGAGAATGCTCATGATTGTCGTGAGGTGGAACAATCTGAATGGAATGGGTGAGAGGGTCACCGATCTGCGCATTGGTTTTACTATTTATCCACTGCCGTCAGGTTAAGCGCCTCAAGAGTGGCGGTGGACCAAGGATAATGGTACATCGAGAAGGTGCCCTGAGTGCATGGCGCGTTTGGCAGTGAGTCTGGCGTGTGTGATATGGTTATGCTTGTATGCACTTGTTTGAGAGATATATGCTTGAGATATATAGATGTTGTTATGCACTACATGCAGGGAAGGAATCGTTGTCCTGGGTAAGTGGTAGGGTCGTTATAAGTGGTCAGCTAAATGCTGACCGTTGCCTTGTTTGCCACCGCTTGGTGGATTGTTCTGTTTGCAGGGGCTAGAGAGCTGAAATGGATATAGCGGACCGTTGCTTGTGCTGCTAAGCTTGCCCATGAAGGCTAATGGAATTGTTGTAATTCATGTGTGGCCGGCATGCGAGCCGATGTATGTAATCCACACTTGTTAAGAGGAATTGTAAGGCCTTAAGGCCAAGAGTAGTGTGTATACTTGTAAACATTCTTATTGAGATATATATAAAGGTTGATTTATATATAGTGGACATTCGCGTTGTTATGAGTTTAGGTAATGTAAAATATTCCGCTAGCATGCTCTGAGTTAGGGTACGAGTAGTAAGATGATATTCACTAGTGATGTTCCTGCTTGTTTGTGGAATATGTCGTGAGGCCCCGGCTGGACCCTCTATTATATTTCATAAGACAAACAGGGGCGTTACACTCTGCGCCTGACTTCCTTGTTATTTCAGTATCTTCCATAGTTAGTTTCCATGCATTAATTTGCAAATTTTTTTGTTTGGAGTGTATGTCATCCAAATCTTCATTGTTTTTGGCATGAAAGTCTTTAATTACAAGGTAGCTAATCACCTAGAGGGGGGGTGGGGTGAATAGGTTTTTGGTCTTTTATAATTTTCCCTCTACTTAGTGTGTTGTGAGTGAGTTAAATATTGCTTCCAAGACAATCACACAAAGCACACACAAGGTTTATAGTGGTTCCCCAGATTATGGGTACGTCCACTTTCCCTCACCTTTCTATTAACTTGTAAGATAAGGACTCTTCTCCAAAACTCAACTCCTTAGAGCTTACAACACAGATCCCTCAGTATCTCTCAGTCTCCTCCAAGATCTATAGCTCAGGCACAAATCCTTACCTCAGAGCAAGCTTGCTCCTACAACTTAGTGGTCAAATGACAACCTACCTTAGACTTGAGCACAAGTCCTACTGCTCAGGCTATGGAGGTTAGCCCTACAACTCAGAGAGTAACACTCTCCTACCTCACATTTATTAAGATCCTATCTCAGGCCAAAGGCCCTACCTCAGGCACAAAGTCCCTACACTCAAATCCATAAAAGGATCCTACAAACTCAGGCTAAACATACCTACACTTAGATCCACATAGAGATCCTACCCCAGCCTTTATAAATCAGGCTTACAACTTAAATCCAAAAGGATCCTACAGAAAGAGAGTTGGTTGGTGTGGTTGATATGACACTAGAGAAATTTCTCTATGTTTGCCTTCTCGGACTGAGTTAATAGCCCTAACTTTCTTCATAACAACATAAAATATATCTTAAATAATAAGTTGTCAGTGCTGAACAACCTCAGAAACTTATTTCTGAACTAGCTGAAGAAGATTGAGAATTAGACAATTTTTGTGTTCTTCAATCAGCTAACCTGGATCAGCAGGAACTTGAAAGCTCTGCACCTCCTTCTTAATCAGATCCTTATCTGAACTTGCTATAGCAAAAGAAATTAGCTACAACAACTTGAAATAACTTTTAGATCGGCTGATTCAACTTCAAGATTCAAGCTCCGCAATAATGGTAAGGAAGATGAAGATAAGACACAACTTTTCAAAATAAGAAAACCCTAAAAGTTCAAGTTCCTTCAGTCCATCATATCCCTTTTATCTTCTGCCGATTAACGGCTCCAAGAAGCAATGGGGACCACCTGTGGTTGATAGCTGCATCTTGCTTTAACGGAAGAAGACGTACAGTTGGCCTCCGACGCTATTTGGCGTGTTTTGTAGCTTTCCTGCAACTAATTTGAATTTTGTTGACTTTGGCAGACGTTAGAAATTGTGGACTTAGCTAAATTTTCAGATTCAACACCATGCGTTGAGTGCGATGAGTGAATGGCCTTCACTCAATGAATATGGACTTAGTAAAATTCTCTGCACTGCCAGGCGTTGAGTGCGTTGAGTAAACTGGCTTCACTCAACGTCTCTGGACTTAGTCAAATTCTTTTGCACTGCCAGACGATGAGTGCGTTGAGTGAATCTTCATCACTCAATGCCCATGGACTTAGCTGCAGCTGTCTTTATCTGCTAGGCGTTGAGAGCATTGAGTGTAGCTTCGTCACTCAACGCTTTTGTACTTAACTGCTTTCTATCTTCTTTCTTCTTAGACTTTGATTACAGCAGCATGACTCAATGCTTTTTTTGTTTGGCGTTGAGTGAACTGGCTTCACTCAATGCCTGTGGACTTAGCCGCAATATTTTCTCTTTAACCTGCTAGGCTTAGACTGTCCTATCTTTACTCAGCGCTTTTGTTGTCTAGCGTTGAGTGAACTGGCTTCACTCAACCCCTGTGGACTTAGCCGCTTTTTAAGTTTGCCAATACTGAGGCTTTGACAGACTCAGCTATACTCGATGCCTTTTGATATATGGCATTGAGTGAACTGCCTTCACTCAACGACTATGGACTTTGCCGCAAAATTGCTTTGCAAACTGCTGGGCTTTGACTGTCCACACCTTACTCAGCGCTTTTTGGCATCTAGCGTTGAGTGAACTGGCTTTACTCAACACCTGTGGACTTAGGCAATTTTTCGCATTTCTAGCATCCTTCTTTGACTTCTAGCATTGAGTGAACTGGATTCAATCATTTCTTGTAGACTTAGATAGATTTTTGTCTATCCACATCTCTACCTTGTGACCACTTGTCACAACCTCTTAGACAACCTGTCTAAACTTCTTCCATGGAACATCCTGCACATGATGAGCTTGAATAACATCAAATACAACTATGCTCTTAGTACTGATTGTGATTCCTCTTCAAATCTAGGAAACATTGAGGGCAATATTCTCAACAATCTCCCCCTATATGAAAAAGGCAGAACACACAGCAATACTAAGAAGCATTAACATAAAAAGCATATTAATTTAATGTACCCATTTAACTGTATTGACTCAACATGTCAAGTCAATGCATTTTCATACCACTTGAACAATTGCTCAAGTAATATGCACTCTCCTTATACCATTTAATACTTAAATGGAGCACCACTAGAATCCCTTTCCTCAAAATATGTACTGACTCAACATGGCTCAACATGTAGTCATTGTATTCCTCATACTACTTGAATCTTTCCAAGTAATATGAACTAACTCAACATGACCTATTCATGTCAAGTATTGCTTCTACATCTCCATTCTCTCCCGTTCCAAGTATTATCACACATCTCCCCCTTTCTAGCTTCTTTTATAGGCATATTGAGGGAGGTGATAGGAATATGGCACATATCTCCTCCTTTCTAGTTCTACTACACTAGTGATCAAACAAGTTGACTGGAGAACATACCTCTAGTGTTGATGTCATTGATACAACACATCACTATAACTACTTAACACTCGAGTGATCTATTGATCTACTTGAGCTAGCTGCTATCATTGATCCACATGGTTGTTCCTCTTCTCCTTTCAGCAGTAGCAGTGACTTCATAGCAATAGCAGTGATGATTTTTGATCCATTATAGCAGCTACTGGACTTGCTCCCCCTCAACAGGATCATCTTGACTTTCTCCCCCTCAATAGGAGCATCTAGACTTGCTCCCCCTCAACAGGACCATCTACTATCTTCTCTTTACTGGACAGTTAGTCCATCTTAGTCGTGATACCACTTGATATCACTTGAAAGACTTATCTACCTGCAAGAAGAGTAAATCCTTCAACAATAACAACACAAGGAGAAACTAAAGCTATACCAAGTTCAACATACCCAGCTCAAACTTGAAGGAGTTGAACTTTGCTTCATCTAGTGGCTTAGTGAAGATGTCAGCCACTTGCTTGTTTGTAGGGACAAACTCAATACTAATATCTTTACACTCCACATGCTCCCTAATGAAATGATACATGATCTCAATGTGCTTAGTCCTGCTATGAGAGATAGGATTCCTAGCAATTGAGATTGCACTAGTAGAATCACAATATAAAGGAGTTCTACTTATCTGGGGGTTATAGTCCTGGAGCTGATGCTGGATCCACAGCAGCTACCTGCTGAGATATATTCTAACTCAGCTGTTGAGATTTCAACACTGGTCTGCTTCTTGCTACTCCAAGATACTAGTCTTCCTCCCAAGAATTGACAGGTGCCTGAAGTACTCTTCCTATCCTCTTTGTAGCCTGCAAAATCTGCATTTGAATAGCCTGTTAGTTCAAAATCCCTATTTCTAGGGTATCATAGGCTAGGATCTGGTGTGCCCTTAAGATACCTCAAAATCCTCTTAGCAACAGAGTAGTGAGATTCTTTAGGCTTAGCCTGATATCTAGCACAAACATATGTAGCATACATGATGTCTGGCTTACTTGTAGTAAGATATAGAAGGGAGCCAATTATCCCTCTATACAAAGTTTCATCAACAGGTTTCCCTGCCACATCTTTTCCTATAGATATACTTGACTGAAAGATAAATATATGAGTTGTTAATCACCTAGAGGGAGAGGAGGGTGAATAAGTGTCTTTTAAATTTCTTTATCACTAATACTAAAGGTTCAGCAGATACTTGAAAATAAACATTCACAAGAACACATCACAAGAAATCCATAGAACACAGAGATTTTATAGTGGTTACCCTATCTAGGGTACATCCACTTTCCCCCTTCTTCCTCACTAGCAATGTGCTAGATAAAGTTATATCTCCTCATCTTCAACTTAGATCAAAAGATCTTACAAACTCAGTTTCTTTCCAGAAACCTACACCTCAGACCAAATAGGTCCTATCTAAGAGATCCACCCAATCTCCTACCTCAGGTCCCTCAAGAACCCTACCTCAGACTATACAAGTCTTACACCTCAGTGATCCCACACAAATCACCTACCTCAGGTCCCTCAAGAACCCTATCTCAACCTTTATAACACATGCTTACAACTCAGAGAATATATCTCCTAATCACTCAGATCTCAAAGAGATCTTACAAAATTAAGTGGAAAATGAGAAAGAAAGTTATCTCAGAAAACAGTAATTCTGTGATCTGACTTATCTGAGAATTCAGATTCTTCAATTCAGCAGTACAAGATTGGTTCTTAATGAGCAGAATGGCTGAAATGATTCTTCACTGGATCTATAATGTTCTTGATGATAATCGGCTTGATTTCCTTGAAAAACTTGTAGAACAGATCCACCTTAATCCTCTGATCAACTTGTTGAAAGGATTAGAAAACTTTCTTGAAGACCTGCATCTTCCTTCTTCTTGGAGTTGTCGCCCTTCTCTGACTTAGGAGAAATCAGAATGATTGAAATGATTGATTATGTGATTCATTGTTTTCTGTGTAGACGACCCCTCTATTTATAGCCTTCGCGGATTGCTGGCTTCTGATTGATGGCATCATCATATGACATCATACTTCAAGTTTTCCTTCAAACAGATTCTGATGAGATGTCAAGTCACTATAGCTGACATGACACTTCTGACTTGACTTGATACTCGGCTGTGTTGACTCTGTACAACTTCAGGATCATAAGTGTCGAGAAGTCCCAAGTGTCTTGACACAATAACACTTAGTGTTCTTAGAAGGTGTCGAGATATCTTAGCAATCTCGACAAATCTGTACTTGATAGAATTTTCAGGCTGAACTTGAAGGTGTCGAGAAAGTTGACTTGTCTCGACACAACTGTCTGCTGGGTATCGAGACTGTTGAATTGTCTTGACACTACAGTCTGCTGGGCGTCGACATCTACTTTAAATCTTCACTGTGTTGAGACGGTTGAATTGTATCGACACTATAGTCTGCCGGTTGTCGACATCTTTAAGTCTACACTTCAGTTCTTCATTGTGTCGAGACAATTGTATTGTCTCGACACTACTATATTGAACTTTAAGCTGACAAGATATCTGACTTGTCTCGACACTGCTGACTTGATCTTCAAGGTGTCGAGATAACTTAATTATCTCGACACAGCTGTCTTGTATCTTTCTGATCTCGACACTTCTCCTACAAAGGTGTCGACATATATGTGAAGTGTGTCGACACTTTTGTACTTAGTCATTTCTTCTACGCTAAAACTTGCTGGGCTTTGACTGTCTTGACTTCACTTAGCACTATTAGCTGTATGGAATTGAGTGAACTGGCTTCACTCAACTCCTATGGATTTAGTCAATTTTCTTCAGCAACTACCTTGATATTTGGCGTTGAGTGAGCTTGCTTCACTCAGCTCTTGTGGACTTAGGCAATTTCCTGCCTTTCCAGTCATCTTCTTTTGGGTCCATCTATCAATGCATGTCTAATCAATATGACATAGACTAACCTACATGTATGAACTAAAACATACATCAAATATATACTCGTGTATATCAGTGAGTTGAAAGGGCTTCTTCAAATCAAGTACATTATTTTCAATATACCCATCAATCTCCCCCTATCTGGAGAAGTCATAACCCCAATTCAATGAAATATACCACCATACCAAAATAAGATAATTATGATGTACATGAAAAATGCTGAACAAAATTATAAAGGAAACAACAATAATAAAACAGATATAACAAAGTGCAACTAAACATTTTCATTCCAATTTGTTCAAAGATTACACATTTCAGTTTTTACAATGTCCTAAAACAAAATTACATAGTTTCTAAAAAAGAGAAATAATCTAAGATTGTTCTAGCTCTTTGATGACAATGCCTTTTCCCGATTGTATCTTGTCTTTGACTTCATGCACCTTATCATCAGCCACCTTCTTCTTTCCCTTATCATCTTTGGCCTTCAAGATCTCTTCTTCTTAGATCCTTTGCCTTTCATCATAATGATATGGCTTGGGGAAGTACTTGCTGGGTTCAATAGAATCAACTGGGATCTTACTTGCCTTTAGATCTTTTCTGAATTTATAAATGATCTCCTGTTGCTTTGTATGCTTGACACATTCTTGTTCTGAGTACCATTTTCGCCTGTCAGTTGTATTATTGTTAACTGCTTTCCATGCAGTGAGTATAATAGATCTGGAAGTTGGACTCCAATGCTCAAAATCTAGCTTTGATTCAACCTGCTCCCTGAATCTCTTATTAGATAATTGAGCTTCTTTTTCTTTGAGCAAGGAAGAAGCAGCCATCTCCACCTCCTAACATACTACATTCTGAATCTGTGGTGGAGGACTGTATATAGATTGTACTGCAGTGTGAATAGCCTCAAACTGAGCTGGTTGGAAGCCAAACTCAGCAGTTTGATCTTCATCATACTTTATAGGAGGAAAGCCTAGAGTTTCTATGATGCTATTGGAGGTCCAAATAGCATTCTCAGAGCTTGTCTTTATCATATGATGCTATTGGAGGTCCAAATAGCATTCTCAGAGCTTGTCTTTATCATTAATCTCTCCCCCTTTATGACTTCTCTCTCCACATGATCCCTTAAGTCATTTTTATGAAATCTGACTTGGCCTTCTAGATGAGTAATCCTTGAGGACAAATGATTCTTCACTTTGAGCAAGTGGTCATCTAGTTCTTTGCCAGAAGACTTGACTTCCTTAAACAAAGAGGCTGTGTGAGTAGATTGCTGAGATTCAATATCTTTGGAGGTAGAGGCTATCTTTGTCTCCAAAGATGTAGTTTGCTCAGCTATCTTTACCAGTGTAGTATCATGAATTACTATCATGTTTTCATTCATTCTTGTCTAGTTTTCAAGGACATATCCTTGTTTAACAGCTATTTCATCTTGAGTTTTCTTTGACTCCTGCTACTATTGAGCAAGGTAGAATATATCATTTTCTCCTCTTTGGAAGAATTCAGTCATATCCTTTTTCAGCAAATTCACTTCAAATCTAATGGATTTGATGTCTTGTGCCAACTGGAACTGTACCTCCTTTGTGCTTTCATCTACATATTTTTCCATGGCTCTCCTTTGTTGATCTAGCATTATTTGCATTTGAACTAATAGGGAGTTGAAATCCATAGGAAGAGCAGGTTTTGTTCCAGATTGAACTATTTTCTTGTAGCTCCTACTCCTCTTTTTGAGTTCATCATGTTTCCTTTTCTTAATCTGATAGGCGTCCTCCTCCTCAGAATTTGAAGAACTAATCACTTCAACTGAAGTCGGATCTTTAGCTCCTTTAGTGTTTGGGTACAGATCTGCTATCTCCCCCTCAACCCTTGCACCTACTTCACTAAGATCTATGGCATCAGGAATAGGATCCTCTGGAAGAGCTGTCATCTCCCCCTGGATATCAGTATCTTCATTCAGAAAGATTTCTTCCTCAGTCTCCTTAGAGACTGCATTCTCATTCTCTTTATCAGACATTTCTTGTTTAGGAACCTCTACTTATTCCAGGACAGTGTCTAGTTCTTGTACTACTTCTATCACTATGGTGTTGATAGTACCTTGTTCTATTTATGGCAAAATATTGAGTTTCTCCCCTTCACTAGGATCCCTAGCTGGGATTGTCTCCCCCTACATCTGATCACTAGTTTCAGGAGTTGTCCTTGAAGATCTTTCAGCAACTGTATCATCATGTTTCTTTGTGCTAGAGCTTCCTTGTTCTTCAAAGTCACTAGAAGATTCTTCTTCCATAACCACTACTTTCTTCTTTTTCTCCTTCTTCTTCTCTACTATAAGTGTTTCTTTGGATAGTAAGCTATCCCACCTGGCTAGGATTCTCATGTCCATTTTCCTCATATAATTGATCTTTGATCCAATCTTGAGATTCAGACTTTTGGGAATATCTTGTACAAAGTAGAGACCGATTATCCTGCCCATATTAGTCCTCTTGATGCTTTCAGCTGTCTTGTCAAAGACTACTTTTCTCCAATTAGTATTGACCTGGAAGATAATTCTAGTCATCAGCTCAAACATGTATGCAGAAATCCTGTCATGGGCTCCTATTTTGCAAAGTAGCACCTTCCCTATTATCTCAAAAAAAACTTCCCTTAAGTATTCATCCCCTTCCTGACCAGGGTGCTTCCAAGCTTTGTGGTTGGGGCCAATCCACACCACTCCAAAGCTTCTGCAGTCTTGGCAGAATCTAGGTCATCTTATTGATCAATCTTGGCAAGTGAAATATCTTAGCCAGTCTTCTGGTTATGATTATGACCTTTATTCCATTCACATTGGACTTAATCATTTCTGTGTTTGAGTCGAGATGAGCATTGGAAAAGAATTCTTGAACTTCTCGTTTCTAGATATTTGAAGGTTTTTAAAGCAGATATTTTAATCCTGCTTTAGTGATTAGGGTAATTACATTCTTAATTTCTTCAGACACCGAGTTTAATCCATTTCGGACTAGTTCATAACCTTCGAAGATGTTATCATCACTCTTGGGTGCCATAGGAGTGGAGAGAAATGATTGATATGTGTCGAATGATCTGAGTTCTAAGGCTAAACACTCAGAAATCAACAATTCACAATATCAAGAAAGCGTAGTCAACTTCTACTCACACACCCTATTTATAGTCTAATCTTTCCTGAAGACGAAATGGCTACACTGTTCCAAATTTTTAGGAAAAGACCTAGTGTTGACATATAAAAATTGTCTGTTAAGATGTGTCGACACAAGTCAACACAAGGATAATGTCTCTTGACATATATCTTAGGGTCTCGACACCCTTTGATGTCTCGACACTTACTTTGATGTTTCAACACTTACTTTGATGTCTCAACACTTACTTTGATGTCTCAACATATTGCAGTATATAGTCTCGACACATTTTCTAGTGTCTTGACACAACTTTTGACTTAGCCAATATTTTGTCTCCTGAACTATAGAAACTTGATACATAGATGTTTTTACTTGATATTTAATTAAGTAAACTTAATTACTGATTAATATTTTATTCTTATTTTCATCAGTCTTTATGTATGCATTAATTATTCCAAATTTAACATGCCAAGTTCAAACATAAAGAAATTAAATTTTTCTTCATCTAGGGCCTTAGTGAAAATATCAGCAATCTGTTTATTTGTAGGAACAAATTCTAGATTAATGTCTTCTTTTTCTACATGATCCCTAATAAAGTGATATCTAATCTCAATATGTTTAGTTCTACTATGTGACAATGGATTATTTGCAATTGAAATGGCACTAGTAGACTCGCAATATAATGGAGTTTTACTTAGCTGAATATTGTAGTCTTGTAATTGATGTTGAATCCAAAGCAATTGTGCACAACAACTTCCAGCTGAAATGTACTAAGATTCAGCAGTGGATATTGCTACACTTGTTTGCTTTTTGCTGATCCATGATATTAGCCTTCTTCCAAGGAACTGACATGAACCTGAAGTGTTTTTCCTATCTTCTTTACAACCTGCATAATCTGCATCTGAAAAGCCTGTTATTTCAAAATCACTATTCCTGGGATACCATAGGCCAAGATTAGGTGTGCCCTTTAGATATCTCAATATTCTTTTTACTACTGTATAGTGAGACTCCTTAGGGCAAGATTGATACCTAGCATAGACACAAGTAACATACATTATGTCTAGTCTACTAGAAGTTAGATAGAGTAGTGATCCAACTATGCCCCTATACAAGGTGATATCAACTGACTTGCCAGCACCATCCTTGTTTAAAGATATACTGGATCTCATAGGAGTTCTCATGGAAGTGGTTGTTTTCATTCCATACTTCTTGATTAACTCCTTGGTGAACTTAGACTGACTAATGAAAAGTTCATCTATAGTTTGCTTAACATGGAGACCCAAGAAAAACTTGAGTTTACCCGTGCTACTCATCTCAAACTTACTTTACCTAAGTTTAACAAAATTGGTGCAAAGTGACTCATCAGTAGAACCAAATATAATATCATCTACATATATTTGTATTAAGATGTTCTTGCCTTTGACTTCCCTTAGGAATAGTGTTTTGTTTATTTTCCCTCTTGAGAATTTATTCTCTAGAAGGAATTTAGACAGAGTCTCATACCAAGCCCTTGGGGCTTGTTTTAACCCATAGAGAGCTCTTTATAAAAGATAAACATAATTAGGATGAGTATAGTCAATAAAACCTGTGGTTGCTAAACATAGACTCTTTCTTATAGGTTACCATTAAGAAAAACTGACTTTATATCCATTTGGTAAACCTTTAATCCTTTGTAGGTTATATATGCTAGGAATAGTTTGATAGCTTCCAATCTAGCCACTAGTGTAAAGGTTTGATCAAAATTTATACTCTCTTCTTGTCTATAGCCCTTTGCAACCAGTCTAGCCTTGTTTCTGACTATAACACCATTCTCATCCAGTTTGTTCATGTATATCCACTTGGTACATATGATGTTACAGTCATCTGGTCTGGGAACCAGCTTCCAGACATTACATCTCTTGAACTGGTTCAATATTTCCTGCATAGCCCCTATCTAAATTGGTTTTATATTTTCTTCTTCAAACTTCTTTGGTTTTGTTTGAGACAGAAAACTTGAGTACATTATAGTGTTATGCTGTCTACTTCTTGTGGTCATACCATGGGCTGCATCTCCAATGATCATTTCCCTTGGATAATCCCTTGATGTCTGACAACAACTGGTAATGTGACCTCTTCTCTTTTAACAGCTTCATCTTGTTGCTAAGTCTCTTCTTCTTGTTGTTCCTATGCAAGTTCTTCCTCAATAATGTTCACTCCATCTTGTATACTTTGGCTTGCTGGAACTGAGTCTTCTATTGACAGATCCTTTAGCTTCAAGTCTTCTTCTGTTGTGCTCGATGTACCTGGCTTGTCATTATAATACATAGAATTTTCATCAAATACAACATGAACAGACTCCTCTATAACTTGATCCCTCAAGTTGTAGACCCTATAGGCCTTACTGTGGTAACTATAACCAACAAATATGCCATCATAGGACTTCTCATCAAACTTAGTTAAGTATGTTTTCCCATTATTAAGGACACAACACCTACATCCAAAGATTCTGAAGTAGGCCAAGTCTGGTTTTCTGCCCTTCATTAGCTCAAAAGGAGTCTTATTCAGGATTTTGTTTATTGAAGCTCTATTAAGAATATGGCATGCTACGTTAATAGCTTCAGCCCAAAAATATTATGGGAGAGAAAAATCACTCAACATGGTTCTTCCAGCTTCAATGAGAGTCCTGTTATTTCTCTCAGCAATCCCATTTTGCTGGGGTATTCTTGGAGAGGAGAACTCTTACTGAATCCCAAGTTTTACACAAAACTTTGTCATACATTCAGATTGAAACCCAGTTCCATGATCACTTATGATTCTGACCACAGAACTGTTCAATTCATTCTGTATTTGTTTGACAAATGTCTTGAAGATAACATTAGTTTCAGACTTTTTTCCTTAAAAGAAAACCCAAGTAAATCTGGAATAGTCATCAATAATCACAAAGGTGTAGACTTTCCTACCTAGACTATGAACTGGGATAGGACCAAACAAGTGCATATGCAAGAGGTATAAACACCTCACAGAGTCTTTGGTTTCAATACTTCTGAAGGAAGCTTTGGTCTGCTTGCCTTTTTGGCATGCAGTGCAAATGCTCTCCTTAGTGCATTTAATGTTAGTACCATTCCTAACTAGCTCTTTACTGAATAGCTTGCCTATGGTCTTATAGTTCAAATGATCTAGCCTCTTGTGCCATTTGACACAGTGTGAGGTTTTCTCATTTACAACTAGGCATATGGGATAGTCTAAATTTAGAAGAAGAAAATTTAAACAGTACACATTCCCACTCCTAGTGCCTGTCAAGATGACCTCTTGGTCACTTGACTTCTTTATGTGGCACTCATCCTTGTGGAATGAAATGTCATAGTCAAGATCACAAAGTTGACTTATGCTTATAAAGTTGTATTGCAACCCTTCCACATAAGTTACTTTAGTGAAAGTGACTAAGCCATTTGAGATCTTACCATAACCTCTGGTAATCCCTTTGTTAGCTCCACCAAATATCACCTTTGGTCTATTCTTCACTAGAATAAACTCCCTCAAATTGCTCTTTGTTCCAGTCATGTGTTTGGAACATCCACTATCCAAGTACCAGATGGGACTATCTCTGGTGCTTGTACATACCTGCAAAATAAAGATTTATTTATCCTTAGGAACCCAAATTGTCTTGGGTCCTAGGTGCTTGTTAGCTGGAGCTCCATTGAGACCTCCTGAGAATTTCTTAGATAGGTACCTTTTCTATCCATGTGATACTGTGTGATTGAACCAGCAGTCCAGGGCAAAGTGTCTAATATTTCCACAATACCAGCACTCATATTTATTGTATCCCCTCTTTGGAGGCACAGTATGAACTTTATGCTAACATTCTTTAGGACAGGAATCAGCAGCTTTTACAGTTGTATATTAACTGTGAGTAAGTTGTTTGTTTTGCCTCACTGTCACAGCAGTCCTCCTTAGAGAACACATTAGGAATAGATTTACTATTCATAGATGTGTTAGGCGCTCCTAGTCCAGACTTCTGGATTTCTTTTCCTTTGGTCTGAGACAAAGTCTGTGGCAACGCTGGACCCTTTGGTCTTATTATCTTTTTGCCTCTCCTTCTCCTAGGTTTTATATAACCAAGACCACTTCCAGGAGTTCCTAAGAAGGTATCTATTATGGGGAGCACAGTCTTAGGTTTATAGAACTGCTGAACAAGTCTTTTCTCATTCAGGATTTTGAGTTCTAACTCCTGAATGGTTGCATCTCTTTGTTTGAGCAACATGATTTGATCATCAATGTTCTTGGTTAGCTTAGATAACTTTGAACTTTGAAGACCAATCTGCTGAGTAGCCATGTCATGATGGTACTCAAGACCTCTTAGTGATGCAATCTTAATGGCTTGTTCTTTGTAAGCTTTTTTCTCTTTACAAGAGCCTCTAGCAGTTTTCCAAACTTAACTGTGAGCTGTTGCAGTTCATTCTCAGAGTTTGACTCATGTTTATCAAAATTTTATTTACATGTGTCTGACTCATCCCCAATCTAATAAATAGAAGTTGTAGAACAAATGGAATTATCAAAGATTACCTGAGTATCCTGATATTCAACAATTTCTGTTTCTAGATTATCAGACAGTGCCATCAAGTTAACCCCCATATCATCTTCAGAATCACCATGGAGTGATGAAGTTGTAGAGTTATTTCCCTTGTATATGGCATCTCTGATGAATTCCTCTTCAAAGGAGAACAGTCTAATGTGTGCATGTTCTTCTGATTCAGTTGAATCAGTATCACTATCAGATAAAGTCTTTGGCTTATTTGCCATCAGAACCTTTTTTGATTTCTTGTCTTTATAGAACTTCTTTTCCTTGGACTTCCTGTTCTCCTTTCTCTTTACTAAACAGTCAGCAATGAAATGTCCAGGCCTGTTACAGCAATAACAAATAATGTCAATCTTAACTTGTTTATTCTGGTTTGAATCATACCTAACCACAGAGTTGTTTCTATGTTTGTCTTTGTTTTTGCTAGAACTTAGTCCAGATGATGTCTTCTTGTTCCATTTCTTCCTTCTTCTCATCATCTTCTTGAATTACCTAGTGAGCAATGCCAATTCACCATCTAACAATTCTTCTGATGAAGAACTAGTCCCAGTACTAACTGTATCTTCATCCCTTCTTAGTGATGATTGAATTTCTCTTCTAGCCTTCTTTGATGTGTTTGCCTCAGACTATACAAGTATTACACCTCAGTGATCCCACACAAATCACCTACCTCAGGTCCATTAAGAACCCTACCTCAGCCTTTATAATGCAGGCTTACAACTCAGAGAATATATCTCCTACTAACTCAGATCTAAAAGAGATCTTACAAAATTAAGAGGAAAATGAGAAAGAAAGTAATCTCAAAAAACATAAATTCTATGATCTGACTTATCTGAGAATTCAGATTCTTCAATTTAGCAGCACAGGATTGGTTCTGGATGAGTCGACTGGCTGAAATGATTCTTCACTGGATCTGCAATGTTCTTGATGAAGATCGGCTTGATTTCCTTGAAGTACTTGTAGAACAGATCCACCTTAATCCTCTGATCAACTTATTGAAAGAACTAAAAGACTTTCTTGAAGACCTGCATCTTCCTTCTTCTTTGAGTTGTCTCCCTTCTCTGAATTAGGAGAAATCAGAATGAGTGAAATGATTGATTCTGTGATTCATTATTTTCTGTGTAGACGACTCCTCTATTTATAGCCTTCGCGAATTGCTTGCTTTTGATTGATGGCATAATCATATGACATCATACTTCAAATTTTCCTTCAAACAGATTCTGATGATATATCAATGCATTGTAGCTGACATGACACTTCTGAGTTGACTTGATACTCAGCTGTTTTGACTCTATAAAACTTTAGGATCATAAGTGTCAAGAAGTCCCAAGTGTCTCGACACAATAATACTTAGTGTTCTTAGAAGTTGTCGAGATATCTTAGCAGTCTCGACACATCTATACTTGATATAATTTCTAGTCTGAACTTGAAGGTGCCGAGACAGTCGACTTGTCTCAACACAACTGTCTGTTGGGTATCGACATCTTTAAATCTACATTGTGTCGAGATAGTTAAATTGTCTCGACACTACAGTCTTCCAAGTGTCGACATATGCTTTAAATCTTCACTATATTGAGATAGTTGAATTGTCTCGACACCACAGTCTGTCAGGTGTCGACATCTTTAATTTTACACTTCAGTTCTTCATTGTGTCACTACAGTTGTATTGTCTTGACACTACTGTCCTGAGCTTTAAGGTGTCAAGATATCTGACTTATCTCAACACTGCTGACTTGATCTTCAAGGTGTCGAGATAACTGAATTGTCTCGACACAGATGTCTTATATCTTTCTAATCTCTACATTTCTCCTATAAAGGTGTCGACATAGTTGTGAAGTGTGCTAACACTTTTGTACTTAGTCATTTATTCTACGTTGAAACTTGCTGGGCTTTGACTGTCCTGAATTCATTCAACACTATTAGTTATATTGCGTTGAGTGAACTTGTTTCACTAAACATATGTGGACTTAGTCAATTTCCTTCAGCAACTGCCTTGATATTTGGCGTTGAGTGAGCTTGCTTCACTCAGTGCCTGTGGACTTAGGCAATTTCCTTTCCAGCCAGCTTCTTTTGGGTCCATCTATCAATGTCACTTGGAACACATGTCCAATTAATATGACATAGACTAACCTGCATGCATGAACTGAAACATACATCAAATACATACTTGTGTATATCATTGAGTTGAAAGGGCTTCTTCAAATCAAGTACATTATTTCCAATGTACCCAACATTGACCCCATGGGAGTTTTCATGGTGGAGGCATTCTCCATACCAAACTTTTTGATCAACTCCCTGGTAAACTTAGACTGGGATATGGACAAGCCATCATCAGTTTGTCTTACTTAGAGGCTCAAGAAGAACTTATGTTCACTCATATTGCTCATCTCAAACTTCCCTTGCATAAGTTTGGCAAACTTCCTGCAAAGTTTGTCATCAGTAGATCCAAAAATTATGTCATCTACATATATCTGGACTAGGATGATCTTGCCCTTACATTCCCTTAGGAATAGGGTCTTGTCTATCTTCTCCCTTGAGAATTTGATCTCAATGAGGAAGCTAGACAATGTCTTAAACCATGCTCTAGGGGCTTGCTTCAGCCCAAATAGAGCTTTTTTAATTCTATAAATAGAATCAGGTGAGTTAGGAACAACAAAACCCGGAGGTTGCTCAACATAGACTTCTTCCTTTAAGTCACCATTCAGGAAGGTTGACTTCACATCCATCTGATAGACTTTAAATCCTTTGAATGCAGTATATGCAAGGAAGAGTCTGATGTCTTCCAATCTTGCTACAGGTGCAAAGGTTTGATCAATATCAATACTTCTTCTTGTTTGTACCCCGTAGCTACTAGCCTAGCCTTGTTCTTGATTATAATGTCATTTTCATCAAGTTTATTACTTTAAATCCACTTGACTTCGATGACATTATGTCCATGTGGTCTGGGAAACAGCTTCCAGACCTTGCACCTTTTAAACTAGTTAAGTTCCTCTTGCATTGCTATAATCTCGAACTGATCTATGTTGGCCTCTTCAAATCTCTTGGGCTCAACCTGTGACAGGAAACTTACATACATTACTATATTAAGGCTCTTGCTTCTTGTCACCACTCCTTGGTGTACATCACCAATAATCTGGTGTCTTGGATGATCTCTGTGATGCCTAACAGCTGGAGGCAATCTTATTTCAGCATCAGCTTCAGCAGCAGCTTCTTGCTTATCTTCATCCTCTTCAAGTGTGTCTTGCACTTCTTCTGGAATATCCACTCCTTCTTGAATTACTAGAGCAGCTTCCTTGATGGTTAGCTTATTCATCATTAGCTCTGTACCTGCAGTACTAGAAGAGGAGCTTGGCAGCTCACTGTTAATCATGGTAGACTCATCAAAGACTACATGTACAGACTCTTCTATAACTTGGCTTTTCAAGTTGTAGATCCTATAGGATTTACTATAATTGTTGTACCCAACAAAAATCCCATCAAAGGACTTGGAAGCAAACTTGTCACATAGGACTTGCCATTATGAAGCACATAGAACTTGCTACCAAAGATCTTGAGATAGCCCAGGTTTGGTTTTCTGCCCTTTAAGATCTCATAAGGAGTCTTCTTGTGATTCTTGGTGATAGAGGCTCTGTTAAGGACATGACATGCAGTATTCACTGCCTCAGCCCAGAAATATTTTGGGAGACATGTATCACTCAACAAAGTCCTTCTAGCCTCTATGAGAGTTCAATTTTTCCTCTCAACAATCCCATTTTGCTGGGGTGTTCTTGGAGAAGAAAATTCTTGATGAATCCCTAGCTCTTCATAGAACTTTTTAATGTTATCAGACTAGAATTCAATCCCATGGTCACTTCTTATTTTGACCACAGTACTATCAAACTCATTCTGAATTTGTTTGACAAACTTCATGAAGATATCAAGGGTTTCATTCTTTTTCTTAAGAAAGAACACCCAAGTAAACTTAGAATAGTCATCAACCACCACAAATGTGTAGACTTTCCTACCTAGACTATGAACTAGCATAGGACCAAACAAGTCTATATGCAAGAGGTATAAGTACCTCATAGAGTCTTTGGTGCCAATGCCCTTGAAGGAAGCCTTGGTCTGCTTGCCCTTTTTGCATGTATAGCACATGCCTTCCTTGGTGCATTTCATCTTACGACCATTCCTAACTAGCTCTTCAATAAAAAGCTTGCTAATAGTCTTATAATTCAAATTAGGTAGCCTCTTGTGGCATTGCACATAATAAGAAACTCTTATTTGCCACTAGACAAATATGAGAGTCTATATCTAGCCAAAGGAAATTTAAGCAATAAACATTTCCACTCCTAGTGCCTGTCAATTTGACCTCTTGGTCACTTGACCTCTTAATCTGGCACTCATCCTTGTGGAAGATAATGACATAGCCAAGATCAAAGAGTTGGCTTATGCTTATAAGGTCATGTTGCAACCCTTCAACATAAACTACTTTTGACATGGTGACTATTTCATTGGTAATCTTACCATAGCCTCTTATCACTCCTCTATCTGAACCACCAAAGATAATCTTTGGTACATCTTTTACTAGAGTGTACTCCTTTAAGTTGCTCCTTGTCCCAGTCATGTTCCTGGAACAACCACTGTCCAAGTACCATATATGGGTATGGGCACTTGAACTAACCTGCATCACATAATTTATTTTACCTTAGGACCCCAATATCTATTGGGTCCTAGGTGCATATTAGTCTGAAAATGGACTTGTCTAACATTAGCTTTTCTGACTGGTGCACTAACACTAACTCTCGATACAATAGGATTGTGCCAGCAATCTAAGGCAAAATGCCCCACCTTGCCACAACACCATCACTCATGTATGTTATACCTTCTCTTCTGAGCAGTTCCAACAGTTGGCTTAACTACTGACTGAACAGAAGGAAGAGGTACAACAGCCTTCTTCAAATTCCTTTCAACAAGGATCTGATTGAAGGTAAGACTTTCAGTAGGTTTTCTTGGCTGGCTCTGAATGCTATTTATAGTAGTATTCTTTGCAGATGACATTCTATTTACAGTAGTCTTCTTTGCAGATGATATGCTATTTATAGCAACAGAGATAACTAGATCTGGCTTACTGATAGACTTGCCCTTTGTCTAGGTCTTTGGATGGATGGCCATGAGAGTTAGCCACTGCCTCTTTCTTAAGTGAAGGGGCTAGTGCACCAAACACAAATGGTCTATGATTGGCCATTTGGATTTCCTCATGGGGAGCCTTAATGCGCTCACTCCCCTATTATACCTTCCACCATAGCTGTGAACCTCTTTGTTCATACTAGTGGATCTACCATTTCTCCAGTGACCATAGATGATCTCTTGGTCATACATGTTTAAAGGTAACTGAACTTTCCTAAAAGGAATAGGAGTCTTGGAAGCCAGAGGCTGAACTGGAGTTTTGTCCTTCCCTTTGGAAGGGGTAACTCTAGTGTTTACCTTAAATCCCAACCCCTTCTTACCCTTCTGAGAGGAGGAGTCTATTAAGGGTAACACTATATTGGGCTTAGAGAAACTAAACACAATTCTCTTCTCCCTCTGGAGCTTCTTTTCAAGGTCCCTTATGAGACTATTCTTGAACTTTATGGTGCCAATCTGGATGAGAGTCATGACCTTAAGTTGGCTAATTTCCCTGTCCTTCTGATTCATCAAAATGTTGTCTCAGTAGGCTGGGCAACAGCTAGCTGAAGAGAGGCAATCTCTACAGCTTGCTTTTTAGTCAACTTCTTAAACTACTTAAAGGTATCCAAAAGTTCACCATACCTGACAATCAATTGATTGACATTTTCCTCAGAAACTGAGCCCTCTTCACCACTAGATGAAGAAGCATCAGAGTCTGGACTAGTCTCATAATCTAAGTTAGAAGATGAGCTGGATAAGGAATGTACCTTTACTGGAC
Source organism: Platanthera zijinensis (assembly GCA_039513925.1). Lineage (NCBI taxonomy): Eukaryota > Viridiplantae > Streptophyta > Magnoliopsida > Asparagales > Orchidaceae > Platanthera > Platanthera zijinensis. The sequence continues at coordinate 254,284,301 of CM077078.1, read as the reverse complement.
CAGGATGTCCCTAGCTAGATTCATCATCAGACCTTGCCATTAGCCCATAGCAGCTGATGCCATCTTCATCATCCACCTCTGAATCACTATGTGAATGTGATAGAGGGGCCCTGATCCCTATCTTGGCGGCAGGATAGTCTTCAGCTTCTTCTTCAGCAGTAAAAACAACCAACCCAATATAGGCTTCTTCTTCTTCTTCAGACTCAGATGAAGATGAGACAGTCTAGCTCTTCTCCTTCTTTGTAATGAAGGACTTATTCTTCTTGCCCTTGTGCTGGTGATACTTTTTCTCACCAGCCACTTTTCTCTTTATTGGGCAGTCAATATCAGGTTTGCTGCAATAGTAACAAACAACTTTAGAGGAAACATGTTTACAAGGCTTAGAGTCATACCTGCCTCCCTTGGAGTGTTTCTTTTCTGCCTTGTAGTAGTACTCCTTATGATGAGAGGAGGAGGAAGGTATGCTCCTCCACTGCTTCCTCCTCATCAATTTCTAAATCTTCCTAGAGAAGGCAGCAAAGTCTTCATCTGACAAGTTGTTGTTAGATGAACTTGGCCTAGTGTTGTCTGAGTCAGCAGGCCTCCTTGGAGGAGAGGCAATCCTCTCCTTGCCCTTCATGGTGCTCTCTACTATGAAGGACAAAGACTTTTCCTTGGCCTGGGATTTTCTGATGGACTCTCCCTCTTTCTTGGCAACTAGCTGCATCTCATAAGAGAACAACTTTCCAAATAGAGTATGGGGAGGAGTATCAGCTAGTTTGGCCACCTCTCTGATGGCACATATCTTGGCATCTCATTCTCTGGCGAGATACCTCAGGAACTTGTCATTAATCTCATAATTACTGAAGACCCTCCCATAGGTCCTGAGCTCATTAATTGTCCTGAAGAATCTTTCATAGCAGTAAGTTATGCACTCTTTTTGGGACTACATGAAAGCTTCATACTCCTGGTTGAGCATGGACTTCCTGTCATCTCTAATCTCCTCAGTTCCCTTCATGTAGACAATAAGAGTGTCTCATATCTCCTTGGAGGACTGGCAGTGAACCAGATTCTGAAAGGTAGAGTCATCTATGGTACTAATAATAATGTTCTGTTCCCTCTTATCTATGTTGGCCAAGATGACTTCATCCTTGGTCATCTCTGAGTATTTATTTGGTGTCTGGACTGTCACATCCAGAACTGAGACCTTCATGGGGATGAAAGGTCCCTCTTTTACTGTCACAATGATCCTTGGGTCAGAGGCTTCCATAAACAGCCTGACCCTCTCTTTCCATATTCCAAAACTCTCCTTCCTGCATATGGGGAGTTTCACGGAACCTAGCTCGTTATAGTTCTCTCCTGAACCCATAAGTATACTTGTTTCAGCTACCCTTTGAGATCTGCTCTGACTGTTAGGTCATTCTTGAGCAACCTACCTCTGATACCACTTGAAAGTCTTTTATTACAAGGTAGTTAATCACCTAGAGGGGGTGAATAAGTTTTTGGTCTTTTATAATTGTCCCTCTACTTAGTGTGTTGTGAGTGAGTTAAATATTGCTTCCAAGATAATCTCACAAAGCACACACAAGGTTTATAGTTGTTCCCCAGATTATGGGTACATTCACATTCCCTCACCTTTCTAATAGCTTGTTAGACAAGGCCTCTTCTCCGAAACTCGGATCCTTAGAGCTTACAGCATAGATCCCTTGGGATATCTCAGCCTCCTCCAAGACCTACAGCTCAAGAACAAATACTTACCTCAGGGCAAGCTTTCTCCTATAACTCAGTGGTCAAATGACCACCTACCTCAGACTTGAGCACAAGTCCTACAACTTAGGCTATGGAGGTTATCCCTACAACTCAGAGAGTAACACTCTCCTACCTCAAGACAAAGGACCTACCTTAGGTATACAAGCCCTACACTCAAATCCATACAAGGATCCTACAAACTCAGGCTCAATAGCCCTACACTCAGATCCACACAGGGATCCTACCACAACCTTTATAAATCAGGCTTACAACTCATATCCAAAAGGATCCTACAGAAAGAGAGTTGGTTGGTGTGGTTGATATGACACAAGAGAAATTTCTCTGTGTCTGCCTTCCTGGACTGAGTTAACAGCCCTAACTTTCTTCATAGCAATAGAAAATATATCTTCAATAATAAGTTGTTTGTGCTGAATAACCTCAGAAACTTGTTTCTGAACTTATTGAAGAAGACTGAGAATTAGACAGTTCTTGTGTTCTTCAATCAGCTAACCTGGATCAGCATGAACTTGAAAGCTCTGTACCTCCTTCTTAATCAGATCCTTATCTAAACTTGTTGTAGCAGAAGAAATTAGCTACAACAACTTGAAAGAACTTTTAGATCGAATAATTCAACTTCAAGCTTCAAGCTCGGCAATAATGACGAGGAAGATGAAGTCCAACCGCAACTTTTCGAAATCAAAAAACCCTAAAAATTCAAGTTCCTTCAGTCCAATTTGTCCCTTTTATCTTTCGCCGATTAACCGCTCCAAGAAGCAGTGGGGACCACCTGTGGTTGATAGTTGCATCTTGCTTTAATGGAAGAAGACGTACAATCGGCCTCCGACACTATTTGGCATGTTTTGTAGCTTTCCCGCAACTAATTTGAACTTTATTGACTTTGTTGACTTTGACTTACGTCAGCAATTGTAGACTTAGCCAAATTCTCAGATTCAACACCAGGCGTTGACTGCGTTGAGTGAATGGCCTTCACTCAACAAATCTGGACTTAGTCAAATTCTCTACACTGCAAGGCGTTGAGTGCGTTGAGTGAACTGGCTTCACTCAACGCCTCTGGACTTAATCAAATTCTTCTGCACTACCAGACATTGAGTGTGTTGTGTGAATCTTCGTCATTCAACGCCCCTGGAATTAGCTGCAACTGTCTTTATTTGCTAGGCATTGAGAGCGTTGAGTATAGCTTCATCACTCAACACTTTTATACTTAGTCGCTTTTTGTCTTCTTTTATCTTAGTCTTTGACTACAACAGCAGGACTCAACGCTTTTGTTGTCTGGAATTGAGTGAATTAGATCCACTTAATGCTTGTGGACTTAGCAGCAATATTGTCTTTGTAACCTGCTGGGCTTAGACTATCCTGTCTTTAGTCAGTGCTTTTGTTGTCTGGCGTTGAGTGAACTGGCTTCACTCAATGCTTGTGGACTTAGCCACTTTTTTAGCTTGACAATACTGAGGCTTTGATAGACTCATCTATACTCGACGTCTTTTGATATATGGTGTTGAGTGAACTGCCTTCAGTCAACGCCTGTGGACTTAGCCGCAGAATTGCTTTGCAAACTGCTGGGCTTTGACTATCAACACCTTACTCAGCACTTTTTGGCATCTAGCGTTGAGTGAATTGGCTTCACTCAACGCATATATACTTAGACGATTTTCAGCCTTTCTAGCATCCTTCTTTGACTTCTGGCATTGAGTGAACTGGCTTTACTCAACGCCTATGGACTTAGACAGATTTTTGTCTCTCCACATCTCTACCATGTGATCACTTATCACAACCTCTTAGACAACCTGTCTAAACTTGTTCTATGGAACATCCTGCACATGATGAGCTTGAATAACATCAAATACAACTATGCTCTTAGTACTGATTGTGATGCCTCTTCAAATCTTCAAATCTAGGGAACATTGAGGGCAATATTCCCAACATGGCCCCACTCAGAGAATTCTCATGAAAGTTTCAGGATGAAACTTCCTAAGTAGGAGAGAATGTATTAACCTGATAATAATAATAATAAACATAATCTATTCCTCTTAAAACCTAGGAGCTGAGCCTCCCCCCCTGATAGAACATTTTCTCCTAGCGGCTAGGTCTTTCGATCCTGACTCATGCACATCCCGTTAGCCTCGTCTCCGCCTCCCGTGCGCCTAGTAGCACCCATGTCACCTTCTAGTTGCCGACAATCACTCCCTCTAGGGTCGGCGCCTCCTCCTCTTCTCTTCCTCCGGCCAGCTGACCCCAACTTCAATTACTATGCCTCCTGCTCCTCTTCCTCAAGTCGGTGATATCAGCAAAAGCCCCCTGCTTTTTCTTCTCCTTCTTTGACCAGTGAGGGTAGCAGTGACTTCCTCCTCTGGCAACCCTTATTCCTCTCCATTCCGGCCAGTGATTCTCTAGAGAAACTCCTAGGGTTTTCGCTCAAAACTCCTCTACGTGGATCTTTGAGCCTAGATCTGGCCTCCTTGGGTAAGAAATCCCTCTCTTTACCCCTTTTTAGATTTTTGTTTAGCTTATTAGTTAATTTTTGCGCCCCAAATAATTTTTTTCATGTAGATCTATCATGCATTTGCCATATACTCGACTAATCCTTATTGTATTTGTGATTTACGAAATCGTTCATCACTTTAATTAACAGTTCGTGAAGAACCCCTCTCTGATTTAGTGTTTCCGTCACCCAAGCATCGCCAAGTTCCCGATCCTTTGTGGTAACTCCTCTCACTCTCGTAGGAGGTAAATTTTCTAAACTCCTCTTGTGATGTGTTGTGCGATTAATAATGCCAGGTCAATGTAGAAAGCCTCAATAAGGCGAATATTTTGTTAATTTTGGGTCTTGAACTGGTCAGATAGAGTCTTCGACCTAGTTTGCGCTGCTTACCTGTCACCGACAACTTCGGTTTTGCCTTAAGGCAAGTAGAGAACCCCCTCTCACTTGTAAACTTTGTATTTAGTCTTTGTATCTGCTTTTATGATTGCATTTGTTATTTTGATAACCCCTGAACCGACACATTATTGACATAATATAATATGATAGATTGTCACTAAAATATGAAATACTTAAAAATATTTTTGTCATAAGCAATCTTTGAAATATAACGTTTAAGATGGAAACTATCTGCTGGCATGGTCACCGCAAGAAGGATTACTTTTACAACAAGACTTGCACGCGGATCTGAGTGTGAACCATGTGCGCCCACTAAAAACACATATACCCTTAATCGATAGAGGCTTACAATTTTATATGAATAATTTTAGGCAATACTTCGGAGTAGGCTAACAATTTTCAGAAATTTCTATTGACTCTGTTTCTTGCATGTTTACTAGTTTTTGCTACAAGATAAATTGGTACTCAATTATGTCTGTTTATTTCTGCTCATGTTCTAATTAATTAACTTGCTCACTATTTAAATCCTAAGTTCTGAGGCATTTTCCCTTTTTTTGGATCTGTCTTAGGTTCCGTGACTGCGCCGCCTGCTTCTTGAGCTATTTAGTGTTGAGTTCCTGTAATCCTGTAGGTTTATGTTGTTTTATTGTTGTGTAGCCAAGTTCTATATATTAATTTTCTTTACTGTCGAATTTTGTTATCATGTATTAGTATTATCAGTCATTTTCTTCTGTTTCATGGACAGCTGCTAGACTTTCATTGATGTAACACAAATAAATTAATGGCATATTCACTTCTTTAGTCATTGCATTTACTTTTGTATCAATGTTGTGTGTGTATCATGAGATTTTATCAACATTCAAGCTTCCGTACATAAAAACAAACGGATTTTTCTTTCTTCAAAGTTAAATATTTTTAAAACTACATTTCAATTTTGATCCCGCCTAATAGACATGGATTTTCCTTAGCCCATGTCTGTGGCATCATGATCCGCCCGTAGCACACTCTGATGGTTGTTATTAGACAGATCGTGATAGCCATGGAGGTCTCCCCAAATGGCGGAAGAAAACCAAAAGCATGTTGAAGAACTCATGAAGGTATGGATTGCAATATTTATTGGGATTAAAGAAATGCAAGAAAAGCATAGGGTAACATATGAAGTCTGGCAGTATACCTTCTTCAACCAAGTCGATTAATTATTTGTACTTATATATCATCTGTAAAACTTGTATAAAAGATGTAAATGGAATAAAAGTTGTGTTATGTTTTAGTTTGTACATTTTGAGTACTTTTTGTCATATGTTATGATGAATAAATTGAAAAATACGCTTAAATCTTGAATTCATTATGAAGACTGGAAAAAGGGTCTTCATAACTTCCAACTCAATAGAATTAAGAATATTTTTTATAAACAAATGTCATTATGTTTACCTCCGCCAATTTTATACATGATATATTTTAAACTTAAATAATATTTACCTTTATCAAGCTCTTCATATTTTTCAACGTCAACAAGCATCTCATCAAAATCTATAAGGTTTGTCTTGCAACGAAGCCAATCATGTGCACACTCAAGAGCTTCAACTATTTTTGGAGATAAGGAATTTCTAAATGGATCAAGAATGTGTCTAGTTGTGCTTTAAATTATTTTTTATTTCAATTGCTACTTTAAATTCTCTCTCTACAATAAAAAAAATTCATACAATACTAGACAATTATTGTGTGCGAAGGAACGTGAAATCAAGGCTCTAATTATTTGGCAAACCCTTTAAATTCTTCATTCTCTACAAATTTAAAAGACAATTCATCCACTAAGATCATCTTTGCACTGCTAACTTGCAACTTTCCTCATCAAACCTAACTGCCTTTAGTGATGTAGTATGAATACCTTCTTTTTTCTCAGTATTAGACAATAACTTTGGATTGTTATTTACTTTGCGATATTGACATAAACTTTGTATATATGCTCTCAAAGCGCTAGTGTCATTTCTTTTAGGATCCATTGCATACATTCTCTTATAATAGATGCACTTTGCTTTATCCATGTCATCGTCATTTTTGAACTTAGTGAACCACTCCCACACTATGGATTTATATTTCATAATATCACGAGTATCAACTTTTGGTTTGTTGGTACCAGGTTGTACTACCAATTCGACATTGTTAGTGCATTTCTGTGTCTGTTTAAGTCGACTGAATTTTGATCTCGCTAGTGTGAAGATTTTTCTAACTTTAGAAAAGTTAAAGTATTTAATTGTAATTGTGTTTGTTAGGTTTCGTTGCGATCCGAGCTCTATTGAAAGCCCGATGAATTTTCAAAGATTGAGAGGAATTATCGTTGTTATAAATTATGGAAATAAATCGTAACTCGATATCGTCTCATTGAACTCTGATTTTGACTTTGTCTTTGGATTCGTAGGACTGGTATTTATCTTCGGTACAAATTTTATCGAAAACCAAGTTGGCCTTAGTCTAAATTGTCAAATGAAACGTTAAGATCATTTATATATCATATTATATATATAAATATGTATAAAATTTCTATATAAAAAGCCGGCCCAAACTTAGGACTTAGGTTTCCTATTTTTCTTCTTCCTGTTCCGCCGAACCAGAGCATGCGAGGGAGAAGGAGATCGTCTTTCCGGAATCTTTCTGACGGCCTCCGTAGGAGCTCTAGTGTACAGAATCTTCGTTGGAGTATAGATCTAGAAAGACCTCGCCGAGATCTACACATGTTTGGTGAGTATTTCCGATTTCATAGATTTTTGGCGTTGGAGTGAGTAGCTCTAACTTTCATTTTCATCCAAATCCTTCCAGATTTTTGTTGTCGTGGTTTTCTTTCGGCAATCCTTGACGTGGAGTATTTAGGAGGTTGGGAATCAGAATATTGTAGGTAAGTGGTGGACTATCCCTCTTGCTTAGTCTTCTCTTAATTCTTATCTTCTTCTATTCTTTAAATTTCAATGACCTAATGATATTAATTTTGCTTTCCTAGTATTTATCTTTTCGAGTTCTTGCGGTTTCGTCTATCCTCAGTCTAATTCGTCGAGTAGTTACGTTAAATTCATCAAGTAGTTATGTAAGATTCGTCGAGTAGTTGCGTAAAGTTCATCAAATTCGTCGAGTGGTTAATTCGAATTCGTCGAGTGGTTAAGTTGAATTCATCGAGTGGTTAAGTTGAATTCATTGAGTAGTTAAGTCAAATTCATCGAGTGGTTTTGTTAAGTTGGTCGAGTGTTCTTATAAATTTCATTGAGTTATTACGACGTTCGTCGAGTGATCACGTCGAATTCAACATATGGTCTCAATGAATTTGTCGGGGCTGCTTTTACATAGAATTTCTGGGTTTTTCTTTCCTTGTGTCTTTTTAGTGATCCGATGCCAAGTCTTGTACGGTGCCAGATTTTGTTATATTATTTTTGGACTATTAGGTTGGGTTGGATGGATGACCACCACCACAATGCGTGTTTGTGAATCATTACACTCGGAGGCTTTGTTATGGATTCTTGGGTTGGGTTGGATGGATGATCACCACCACAATTCCTTTTTCTTTCGATGTTTTGGTCTGATGTTTTGAGTTAGAAAGAATGCCAACACCTCAGTACCGTTTAATGTCCGGTGTTAATGATTCACTCTTCTAGTCGATCAGTCTCTTTTACTGTATATATATATATATATGATTTTAATATATATATATATGATTTTAATATGAATACTTATTGCACTTGGTGCAAGTTTTTCTCTCATATAATAATTTCATACTGAATTAATTATACTTACTATTAATATGATCTTTGTTTGCAGTTATTTCACAGCTATTCTCGTTGGGTTCACTACAACATTTTCAGCCTTTAGCAACACTTAAAACAATTACCTAAAACTATTAAGTGTTGCCAAAATAGTGAAAACGGTTGTCATAAGGGATGTTGTCTATACCAGTGTTACCAAAGGTCAAAAGCAACAGTTTTTATATCTTTAGACAACACTATACAAAAATTGTTGCCTAAACTCTAATAACAGGCAACAGTTTATCGATGAACCTATTGCAAGATTTATGACATGTTGACCCGTAGTGTTGTGTTTAAAAAACTGTTGCCAAAAGATATAAAGACAACACTTTAAAATGGTTGCCAAAAAGTTTTGACATTTTTTTAAAAAAAGGGCCAATACAAGAGGGGAAATAAAAGGTGCGTTGAAAGACGGTGAAACCATCAAGGTGCATTCAGTAGAAGAAACAAACATAAGCAGTTTAAAAAGCAGGAACTTTGATACTATATATCAAAGCAGTATAATAATATGACATCATTTTTTACAACCAAATCAACCGAATAAGTCAAAAAATTTAAGAGTTCTCAGTTTTGTACAACCATTAAAGAAATTTTAGCAACACAATATGTAACATTTGAATACTTTAATTACATAATTATTGAAGTAAATAAATTGGAGAACATGCATCGCTCTATGTTTCACTAGGCTGGTATCCAAGTTGGCAATGCTTAATCTATGCTTCCCAGCACAAGTCTCGTTGAAGAATGCGTTGAAAGAATCATCTCCACCGCCTACAGTTTTGTCGTCGAGCATCTAACCATGAGGCAGCAAAGAGCAAAATAATTCAGGGGATGCTGCAATACAATTACTTCAAAACACAATACAGATTTCAGCGGATGCGTGAGCAATATAGTAATCTCTATTATATAATGGAGAAATTTTGTGTCATGTCTTTTTTTGCCGCTTCAATTTTTTCTATAAACATGTCTAATAGTTTTGGGAAGATATCCTAGATCTTACACGAACCGTGAGATTAAATTTGAAGGATGTAAATTATCTTGATACCATAAATTACTAGTAGGATAGATCTACATATAGGAATTTAAAAAAAATAGAGGAGCTGAAATGACCCAAAAATTCTTCGGCTAAAAAACCTACCAAATCTTTTTCAAGGAGGCTGGAAAAATCAGGACAATCCATATTGACTGATGCCCCCTTGATGAAGCAAAATGGGCAAATTGTCAGCCTTCTGTATTCCGTTGTTGAAAATATTCTTAGAATCAAACTACGAAAACTTGAATGAAAATTTTCTCCATTTTCATCTGAATTTGTCGATGAATGTGCACGAGGATCTCGATATAGGAAAGGCCACCCGGGGTCTTGTCTTCCATCATGTGCGAAAAACATCATACCTGTAAATAATAACAAACACAAATAGTAATTTAAAAAAATCGCCCTGATGTTCGCACTAGTTTCCAGGGATCAAGCACAAAGTGGCGTGAGCATATGATGGATCGCCTTTTCTACACAGTCGCATGTTGCAGCACCAATTAACCTTGTCGATGCCGGCATAAATTTATGATAAATGCAAACATTGACATAAGTGAATCTATCTTCGAAAATACTTTGCCAAATGACATGGCAACATCAAAATGCATCCTTCCTTCTTACCAAACATTTTTTTGGAGATATATTTGACAAAAAAACAATTTGAAATGAGATTGTGAATTACCGGATGAAAGAAGAATGCTAGGAAAAAAATAATTTGAAATGAGATTGCAAATTACCAGAGGAAAGAAAAATGTTGGCGTCTAATCTCATTGACCACTTCATTTAGAGTGTTGTATATAATACGGGACCAACATTTCAATTTGATCCAGATAGATAGTAACAGCTACATCGCTCAAATTTCTATAAGAAAGTGGATAAATTCAAGTATTATATAGTTAACAGAGACAAGAAGCATGCCTATCTGAAACTTTGAGAATAGCATCCACTGCTTCAGACCCAATCAAATTAGCAAAATCCAAAGTCTTGGGTGCAGAGACGTGTTCAAATTTTACATCATATTGTTTTTTTTATTGAATGCAACTTTGATACTATAAAAGCACTTCTACATTCCATAATTTCCTATAAAAAGTTAAAACATCAGTAATATATGGAACAAAATATGCAATAACTAGGATCCTCTATCAAAAGAATTCCATCAAACCCACACAAACACACCAACACACCAACAAATTAAACATAAATATACACATACACTTACAACTACACACATAAACACAAACAAACATACTCACAAGCCCACACAAACACACTCAAACAATCATACACACCAACAAATTTAACATACATACACACGTACAACTACACACATAAATAAATTTATATGCTCATGCACACATCCACACAAACACAAATACACACACAAAACCTTATAAACAAACACTAACAACAATGTACACATACACACTCATCCACAAATACACAAACACACCAACACACCAACAAATTCAACACACATACACACTTATAACTACACACATAAACACAAAAAACACATAGATACATACTCACAAGCCCACACAAACACACTCAAACAATCGTACACACCACCACCACATAAACACAAGCATACACAAATAAATTAACATACACATAAACACATTTGCACATGTAATCATGAACACGAATACTCTGCCCGGAACCAATTTATAAAATACTAAATCACTTGTTCATTAACATTAACAATATTAATATCACACATTCCACAATAGGAAAGCAGAATATTAGCCTGATAAACATAACAAGGATAGAACAATTTGTCCCTTCTAGATAATGAAAGCAATTGAATCTCCAAAATCAACCACCAAATAGCTAAAATTGAAAGCAATTCCAAAAAAACATCCCAAAACAAAATAAAGTGGATAAGAGCTTAGATCGAAGAAAATTTCCCAAATTCAAAACAGAAATGCTTGAAACTGCAGCTGTAAATCACATCGCCATCTACGAAGACCAATGTATTTCGATAAAAAGCGAAAAAAGTCACAATGTTTTTGGATTTCGCGGACTTCAATATGCATCACGAGATAGTAAGAAGAGCAAGGATACGGAGATCGGTGTTTCAAAGAGGGTTTTACCTTGTCACAGTGATTTCTTTGAGAATGTGATTGGTACTTGCTTGCCCACTGCGGTGAATCGAGAGGGAGATCGAATTGAGAATGGCGACCTCTACGGCTAATCAAAAGGAAGAATCAAAAGTGAGGAACGGCGAGGAAGTCGTGCTGGTTGGAATGACGATTGAGGAAGCGGAAGCAGCTAGGGTTATCGGGAGGAATGGAGGAAATGTATGGGAGGTTTTGTATTACAATTTTATATTATTTTTTATTAATTATTTGTGTGAATAAATTTTAAATGAGTTGATAAAGATTAGGCAACACATTTAAACTTGTGGTAAATTATTTTTTTAGAAGACAACCAGTAATAACTGTTGTTTAAAGTAAATCCTCAATTGCAACATTTCGGAATTGTTCCCTATAAGACTTTAGAGAACATTTATTCAATGTTGCAGTAAAAGTGTTGCCTCAAGACGATAATCTATTGCTACACTTATAAACTGTTTTCTATAGAGATTTAGACAACATTTTCTTAAATGTTGCCAAGTACGTGTTGCTAAAAATAAAAAATGTTGTAGTGGTTGGTAACCTCTTAAACTTATTACCCCTTTGAACTCTGTTTGAACTGCCTTTTGCATCTTTGTGCTGAGGTATTCTTTTCTTTTTCAATGCCTCGGGTTCAGAATAGAAGCAGTTAGAGCTAATCGAGTTTGTTTCTTCCAGGCTTCAATAGTTGATTCCCTTTCCTCTCATCAATGAGAGGTAGTCTGTTGTTTTTTCTTGACTTTGTAGTGTATCTCAGACTTTTTCATTTGGTGTTATGGGTTCTTATCAGATTATTGGCGCCCATAATATAGTTTCTTTATGTGTTTGACTGTTATTTGTTGTTTTTGCTACTACTACTTTTGTTATTGATGCATTACTCTCTAGGAAGGTTTTATATTAGGATGCATATTAGTTATTTTAATATGTATAAAAATCACACCTTTACTCATACTTATAACATTTGTTTCAACTAAATGTCACCCTATTTTGAAGGTCTTAAAATTTCTTTTTCTACTTATACTAAATTTAGAAATTTGCATATCGTCAACATAATATTAGGTATCCATGCTCATATAGGATAAAATGAATTAAACTCTATATTTTTCCTCTTCGTATATACTTTTCTATTTGTGGACTAGTTGATCCATTGAACCGAGGGACACAGTTTTAAACTTTAAACTTAAATCATGTTCTTCAACATAAAATATATGTCTTTTATGAAAATAAATGAAGAGACGGATCTGCCTGAGCCTCTGTAGTTATCTCATGCACGGTGTGGTATCTTGACGCGTATTTTCTCTAACTTTGATAATATATTTTTAAATTGAGAAAATACAGGTTGTGACAATTAGTATCAGAGGTAGGTTTGTTATTCAGGTTAGTCGAACAACCATTTATTTTTAGAATTTTATTTCGTTGCATACACACACCAATATGTTATCAGTATGTCTTGGCTAAAGCATGAACACTACACTCATAAGCTTGATAGACATATACGGGGCATATTATGTAGTATATGATGCATAATATGTGTTTATATATGGATTCCCATAGGCATAACAACATGTTACCATTAAGTTAAAATGGGAGACTTAACATCATCACATGGATGCTCATTAGATTTTATTTTTTTTATATTACATGTGATATTATATAGTATGAGATGTATAATATTTCATATGTATGCACTCATAGCATGCATTAAGGCCTTTTTAGAATGCATACCACAACTTGCACAAAATAACATAGCATTGACACACATGCCAAATTAAGATCTGCATGATAACACTCGTACACACATGATTTAAAATGAAGATTTAAGCATTCTTGCATTCATATTATATGCACAAGTGTCAAGGGATGATGATATATCATCCTAAATTAAACATAACATCATTCATAGAAAATCCCAGAATAAGGTAGTAGCAAGAGCAAGTGTCTATTAGTCAGATCTAAGTTAAGTAATTCTAGCATAAAGCTAAGTTTTGATGAGATGTTTGTTTGTATTTGTAGAAAATGGCTCTGAAGCTTCAGACGATAAGGTAGGCTCCCTAATCTGAGGGTGAGTCTTCGGGTGTTCATAGTGAGACAATGATCGAGGAGTTGTGTCAGAGCAATGAGACTCTATCGAGGTAGATGTTTGCATTGCAAGTACAAATGTAGGCGTTGTTGACTGCCACTTTATGGAAGCAGCCTGGGGTGTAGGACCCTATGGTGGGTCGGGCTATATATGTCCTTCCTGTTTACCTGGTGCCTCCTGTCATGTTGCTACCTGAGATGAACTTCATCTTGCATTTTTAGCACTTAGGACCCCCAACCTATGATGGGAGGGCTGATTTTGTGACGTTAAATGACTGAATCATAGTTATTGAGGAGATGTTTTCCTATTCGGGAATTTCTACGGACCAAAAGGTTATAGTTGTTGCCTATCAGTTGAAAGGCTTTACTAAAGGCTAGTGGATCAGGGAAAAGAGGTCCTCACAAATGGATGCTCATGGGAAAGGTTCAAGGGGATGTTGTTGAAGAAGTTCATGTCGTCGGTTGAGCAAGATAAGCTGATAAACAATTTTCTACATTTGAAGCAGAGGTAACTCACAGTTGGTGAGTATGAGATCGAGTTTAGCAAGCTGAGCAAGCTTGCTCCAGAGTTGGTAGCCATTGAGGAGGGCAAAGTTAAGCATTTTATGGGTGGTCTTTGAAGTGATATCCAGCAGTTAGCCATCGCTTATCGATCTGAGAGTTATGCAGAAGAAGTGGATGCTGCGTTGAATGTTGGGGCTATTGATAATGCCAAGAATCATGACATGTTGCTGAGGAAGGAAAAGAGAAAGACAGAAGATAGTGGAAGCCCTTGGGTATCTGACCCTACTCTAAATAAGGAGGAAAAGAGGTGTGTAGCTTTTATGGTCATCCAGGACACCATTTTGAAAAGTGTTTCAAGAGATTGGGTACTCAGAAGCAGCATCAGGTGCTTGTGATTTAGAGCGCACCCAAGGGAGATCTAACCTGTGCTTTATGTAAGTGGAGGGGGCATGATGTTGCCCACTATTTTTCAAAGGATAATACTTGCTTCTAGTGTGGGCAGAAGGGGCATATGAAGTCTAGGTGCCCAAAGTCCCAGACTACGATACAGTCAGTTCCACTTCAGGCTTTGCCACCACCGCAGCTATAACAACTGGATAGAGAAAGAGGTAAATTGAATGTGCTGACCAAGGAAGAAGCTCGGTCTTCCACCCAGGTGATCTCAGGTTAGATTGTGCTCTAATTGTTAACTTATAATTGTGGATTCAGTTTCTGTCATATCAGTTTTGTGTATGATTTTATAGGTGAGTTTAAGGTAAGGAATCATTGGGCGCACATTCTTTTCGATTCAGGTTCCACTCACTCTTTCGTGGCTAGGAATTTCATAGACCTTCATCATTTAGCCATCGACCGAGTTGGCGATCTGCTTCGTGTTTAGTTTCCATCTGGTGATTTGGTGGTGTCGAATCTGGGTATCCAGAATTGCCCTATTCTTTCACGTGGATTCCTAGCATATATCGATCTGAAGGTGCTAGATTTGGAATACACGTATGGATTGGTTATCCATATATAATGTTATTATTCAATGCAAAGTCAAGTATTTGGATTTCAAGATGGACAACGGCTAACCCATGCGTATGTTTGACTTTCTGTGTTAGGACTCCCCAATCATATCTGTGGTACGTGCTTAAAAATTTTTAGAGCCCGGTTGTATTGCTATCTTGTTCTATTTTATAAGCTGCTCGTGATTTGCCGTGTATCGAGGATATTCCCGTAGTGCGAGAGTTTTTTGATATTTTCCATGTTAGTCTTCTTGGTCTCCCACCTGAGAGATGTAGAGTTCGTTATAGACCTTGAGCCTGGTACTCGTCCTATTGCAAGGGCACCTTACCGTATGGCTCCATGTGAGTTGGAAGATTTGCGTACTCAGTTAGGTTAATTGTTACAGTGTAGCTTTATTAGGCCAAGCCCTTTTCCCTGGGGTGCTCTAGTCCTTTTTGTGAAGAAAAAGGATGGTTCGATGAGATTGTGCATAGATTATAGGGAGCTGAATAAGGTAACTATAAAGAATATATATCCATTGCCTCAGATTGATGATTTGTTTGACTAGTTGTGGGGTAGTTCTGTGTTCTCAAAGATTGACCTTCATTCAGGCTACCATCAGTTGAGGATCCATGAGTCGGACGTTTTGAAAACTACTTTTTGATCCCGATATAGGCATTTTTAGTTCTTGGTAATATCTTTTGGATTAACGAATGCACCCTCTGCTTTTATGGATATGATGAATAGAGTATTCAAGGATTTTCTAGATCATTTTGTGGTCGTTTTCATCGATGATGTTCTATTGTATTCTAGAAGTACTGAGGAGAAAGTTTTGCATTTGCGCTTAGTATTGTCTACTCTAAGGGAGCACAAGTTGTATGTAAAGTTGAGCAAGTTTGAATTTTGGCTTTCTCAAGTATCTTTTCTAGGTCATGTTATGAGCAAAGATGGAATATCTGTAGACCCAGCAAAGATAGTTGTTGTTTTGCACTAGAAGAGACCTACAATTCCTAAGGAGATAAGGAGCTTCTTGTGGTTGGCAGGTTATTTTAGGGGGTTTGTGTAAGGATTTTCAATGTTGTCAGCACCTTTGACCAAACTTACGTAAAAAATACAGCGTTCATTTGGAGTGATTCCTATGAATAAGCTTTCCAGGAATTGAAGAAGCGATTGTGCATTGCTCCTATTTTGACCTTACCTACCAAATGAGTGGAGTATGTTGTTTATGTGGATGCATCACAAGTTGGACTCGAGTGTATCTCAATGCAAGAAGGAAAGATGATCGTGTATGGATCAAGACAATTGAAAGTTCACGAAAGGAACTACCCTACGCATGACATGGAGTTTGCAATAGTCATTTATGCTCTAAAGTTATGGAGACATCTATTGTACGGGGTGTTATGTAAGATTTATATGGATCAAAAAAGTTTGAAATATGTCTTCACTCAGAGGGAGCTAAATTTGCACAAATGCAGATGGTTAGAGTATGCCGTGGACTAAGATGTTGATATCCTTTATCATCCGGGCAAGGCTAATGCGGTGGCTGATGCGGTGGCTGATGCCTTGAGCAGAAAAGTCGTGCATGTCTTGGGTCTTTTGGTGCAATCTTTGGAGGAGGAGTTCTTATTGATGAACATAACTGTCGATAGTAGCGCTGTGTCGACTAGCTTAGAAGTTGAAGATCCTTCATGGATTACACTTACAAGGTTACATCAGAAAGATGATCCGGATTTACGACATATTTAGAGTAGAGATGAAAGGGGAAACCTATCAGACTTCTCTATAGATGGTGATGGTACCTTAAAGTACCGGGGCAGATATTGTATTCCTGTTGTTGAGGATATTTGGGCAAAGATTTGTGATGAAGTGCATGGTTCTAGTATTGCTTATCATCCTGGTTCTACGAAGATATACTGAGATCTGAAGTAGATTGTTTGGTGGTCAGGTATGAAGAATGATATAACAAAGTTAAAATCATAATACTATACCTGTCAGTGCATTAAGGCATATCATAGAAGACCTGAAGGTAAGTTGATACCTTTGGATATTCCAAGTTGGAAGTGGAGAGTATTTCTATTGATTTCATTACCGGTTTTCCGAGGTCTCCCCAAGGGCATGATGTTATATGGGTTATTGTCGACAAATTGACGAAGTGTGCTCACTTCATGCCCTTTAAGATTGATTATTCCAAGGAGAAAATAATAGAGCTTTATTGGGATGAGGTCATCAGATTGCATGGTGTGCCAGTGAGTATTGTGTCAAATTGGGATTCCAGATTTATGTCTCATTTTTGGCGAATCTTGCAAGGAGTTTTGGGCACTAACCTTAGGAATTCTACCGCTTATCATCCATAGACTAATGGTCAAACAGAAAGAGTGAATCAGATTTTGGAAGATATAACTAGATTCTATATTCTAGACCATGGTGGAGCCTGGGACAAACATTTTGGACGTATAGAGCTTGCTTACAACAACAATTATCAGGAGAGTCTGTAGATGGCGCCCTTTATGCAAATCGACGAAGGGTTGATCTGGAGCTCGCAGTTGGGGACTTGGTTTTCTTGAAAGTTTCTCTGATGCCAGGTGTTAAAAGATTTGGAAGGAACCATAAGTTGGATCCCAGGTATGTGGGACCTTTCCAGATTGTTGAGTGCATTGGAGTGTCTGCTTATAGGCTGGAATTGCCCGACAACTTTTCCTGATGTTCATGATGTGTTTCATGTGAGCCAGTTGTGAAAGTGTGTGCCTAGTGATCGTCATGTTCTTGACTCTGAGCCCCGGTTGTAGCCCAATCTTTCTTATATTGAAGAGCCTATCCGTATTCTAGAGACGCAGGATTGAGTGTTGCAGAGGAAGACAATTCTTATGGTTAATGTTCTTTAGCAAAATCAGAACGTCAGGAGCGCGCCTTGGGAATTAGAATCTGACATGAAGGAATCTCATCCATATCTTTTCTTCTAGCTTTCTTCGATGAGTATTTATATCTAACAAAATTTTAATTTGTCCCTTTTAATCTCTTAGGTTCGTGTTGAGTTTCAAATTTCAGGACAAAACTTCCTTTTAGGGGGTAGGGGTGGTTGTAACGCCCCTGAATTTTTGATAATTATTTTTGATCTTCTTTTGGCGTAATATTGACGTAAGGGCATTACGTTAATGCAAAGTTACTAATGTGACATCGTTAGTGCGCTTTCGTGTCTGTTTGGTCAAGTTTGCTGAATTTTGATCTCGTCGGAGTGAAGATTTTTTTGACTTTAAAAAAGTAAAGTATTTAATTTTAATCGTGTTTGTTAAGTTTCGTTGCGATCCGAGCTCTATTGGAAGCCCGGTGAATTTTCAATGATTGAGAGGATTTATCATTATTGTAAACTGTGAAAATAAATTGTAACTCAATATCGGCTCGTCAAACTCATATTTTGACTTCGTCGTTGGATTTTTAGGACCAGTATATACCTTTGTGGAAAATTTTGTCGAAAACCAAGTTGGCCTTAGTCCAAATCATTAAATGAAAAATTAAGATCATTTATATATCATATTATATATGTGCATAAAATTTCTATATAAAAGCTATCCCAAACTTAGGACTTAGGTTTCCTATTTTTCTTCTTCCTGTTCCGCTGAACCAGAGCACGCGAGGGAGAAGAAGATCGTCTTTCCAGGAGCTTTCTGATGGCCATCGCGGGAGCTCTAGTGTACTGAATCTTCGTTGGAGTATAGATCTGGAAAGCCCTCGCCGAGATCTACGCGTGTGAGGTGAGTATTTCTGATTTTGTGATTTTTTGGCATTGGAGTGAGTAGCCCTAACTTTCATTTTTGTCCAAATCCTTTTAGATTTTTTTTCGTGGTTTTCTTTTGGTCGATCTTTGACGTGGAATGCTTAGGAGGTTGGGAATTGGAAGATTGGAGGCAAGTGGTGGACTATCCCTCTTGTTTAGTCTTCTTTAAGTTCTTATCCTTATTTTTAAAAAAAATTCTAAGACCAAATGATATTAATTTTGCTTTCCTGGTGTTGGTCTTTTCGAGTTCTTACGATTTCGGTTATCCTTTGTAAAATTCATCGATGAAATCCATCAAGAAGTTACGTAAGATTCGTCGAGTAGTTACGTAAAGTTCATCAAATTCGTCGAGTGGTTAAGTCGAATTCGTCGAGTGGTTAAGTTGAATTCGTTGAGTGGTTAAGTTGAATTCGTTGAGTGGTTAAGTCAAATTCATCGAGTAGTTAAGTCGAATTGGTCTAGTGGTTATGTCAAGTTTGTCGAGTGTTCTTGTAAATTTCATTGAGTTGTTACGACGGTCGTCGAGTGATCACGCTAAATTCAAAGTATGGTATTGACGAATTCATCGTGAAGGGCTATTTTTACTTGGAATTTCTGGGTTTTTTCTTTCCTTATGTCGTCGTGGTGATCTGATGCCAAGTCTTGTGCGGTGCCAGATTTTGTTATGATATTTTTGGACTATTGGGTTAGGTTGGATGGATGACCACCATAATGCCTGTTTGTGAATCATTTCACCTAGAGGCTTTGTTATGGACTGTTGGGTTTGGTTGGATGGATGACCACCACCACAGTGCATTTTTCTTTGGATGTTTTGGTCTGATGGTTTGTGTTAGAAAGAATGCCACCACATCAGTACCCCTTTATGCCCAGTATTAATGATTCCTTCTTAGAGCCGATCAGTCTCTTTTACTATATATATATATATATATATATATATATATATATATATATATATATATATATATAATATGAATACTTATTATAATTGGTGTAAGTCTTTCTCTCATATAGCCATTTTGTGCTGAATTAATTATACTTATTATTCATATGAGCTTTGTTTGTTGTTGTTTTGCAACTATTCTCATTGGGTTGGTACCCTCTTAAACTTATTACCCTTTTGAACTTTGTTTGAGGTGCCTTTTGCGCCTTTGTGCTAAGACATTCTTTTCTTTTTGAATGCCTCAGGTTCAGGCTAGTAGTAGTTAGAGATGACCGAGTTCGTTTATTCCATGCTTCAGTAGCTGATTCCCTTTCCCCCCATCAGTCAAAGGTAGCCTGTTGTTTTTTCTTGACTTTGTTGTATATCTCAGACTTTTCTTTTTGTGTTATGGGTTCGTGTCAAATTGTTGGCACCCATAGCATAGTTTCTTTATGTGTTAGACAATTCTTTGATATTTTTGCTACTACTACTTTCTGTTGTTGATGCATTTCTCTATGAGAAGGTTTATGTTAGGATGCATATTAGTTATTTTAATATGTATAAAAATCTTCACCTTTACTCATACTCATAATATTTGTTTCAACTAAATGTCACCATATTTTGAAGGTCTTAAATTTCTTTTTCTACTTATACTAAATTTAGAAATTTGCACATCGTTAACATATCGCTGGGTCTTCATGCTCATGTAGGATAAAATAAATTAAACTCTATATTTTTTGCTACATATATACTTTTCTATTTGTGGACTAGCTGATATACTTAACCGAGGGACACAGTCTTAAACTTTAAACTTAAATCATGTTCTTCAACATAAAATATATATGTCTTTTATGGAAATAAATGAAGAGATAGATCTGCCCGAGCATCTGTAGTTCTCCCTTGCACGATGTGGCATCATGACGTGCATTTTTCTCTCACTCTAATAATATATTTATATATTGTGAAAATGCGGGCTGTGATACAGGTTCCAAACATTCAATATTGCCATAAATAACTATACGTGCACTATCCACAACACATGCAATATGATCACATTACTTTGGTATATTATCAACGCTAATTACTATAACTTTTCCTTTATAATACACCTATATATAGGGGAAATAAGTAAAATTTATTAAGTTTGATTATAGTAAAAAACTTAATTGAAGTAAAAAAATAGAAAAGAGTTTGTATGCATACTGTGATAAATGTAATATTGCCCAGATTTATTGAGTTTAGGCTTTATAATCTTCTCAAAGTTTCGCCCAAAATCAACCAATCAAAAATGAATAACCTAAATTTGTATATAAACAAGGCTCTAAACTAGGATTTGAAAAAGGCCCAAAATCAACATATTAAAAAAGAATCCACATATTTTTACTTATACACTTACACTAGCAAGCATTCAATAAGCTCCAAAGAGGTATTGCATTGAACTGAAAAAAATCAAAATAAGGAAGATTTTGAATGGCTAGTCTAGCTCTATCATCTTTGATCCAAAAGAGGTAGAGTTTGAATTTTTATATTATAAGTTTATAACATGGAACTCTGGGAGCAGTGGTTACTACTTTCTGATGAGGTCGAGCACCAGTCAGTGGGTCAAGCTCTGACATCGTGAGTTGTGGTGGAGGGGACGAGCGAATTCGTTGACATTATCAAAGACCAGTGCTTGGACATCATCGACAACATTACACTTTGTCTTCTCGGTTTGCTGAATGTTGGGCACTAGTGGACTTCACCTTCTCATCAACAATAATGGGGAGTACCGTAGAGCCGGAGAGATAGAGAGGTAGAGGTGGAGCCGTTTCTCTCCTTCCTAGCTTGCTGAATGAATCCTGGAGGTTTGCCTTCTCGGTGGAGTTATTTCTTGCCTTCTCAATTTGCTACACGCCTCATGCAGGTCACGAAATAACTTATTTATAATATCAAGAATTTACTAGTGATTAGTGAGTGTTGATGTCTGACGCTGAGTAGATTTTGAGCCTGTAAAAATGTAATGACCCCCTTATCCGCTACCGCTACAATTTAGCATATTCATTTTATAATGTACATCAGAAATCAAGGTAAGAATATCCAGAGTAAAGTAACATGTAATAGAGTACAAAAAGTAAAGTGTAATGACAAAATAGAACCAGTTTATTTCATTAACATTCTAATAATATAGTACAACATTACAACATGTAGCCCTATATACATCCAAAAAGGGCTTACCAAAAGTGCAACATAATGCTAGATAGACTCAAACTCTAACATAAATATATACAAACATACATCATGTATTGGGACTCCAGTCTCAACTTAAAATATAACTGAAACTCAATATGAGGGTACCCTAGGTCTCTGTATCTCTCTCAGTGCGCATCTAGGACTTCAAAAACTATGGTAAAAACCTACACCTAAAGATGATACCTCTTTGCCTGTCGAAGAAAACTAACTGTAATTGGAATGACCTCGTCCTTAACCTGTTTAGTGTTGTTTTTTATTTGTCAAAAGACTATATGAATTCTTAACTTGTACCATATCTTGCGTTTATCATCTTATGCTCATTTTCCTTTCTTAAATCTTTTATAATTCCTAATTCGCTTACATCATCATTAATAGATACCTTGTACTTTACATAATCATGTGCAATATTAAGGGTAAATTAATAATATTTCATGTATATGCTACGTGACTCACACAATAATATGATAATACATACCATTAACTCACACGTTTATACTTCCAAATATCATTTCGTACCCTTGACATGCATGAATGATAATTCTCCGTATACATGTCGGAAGGTTATTCTCCCCACCTCCCAATTCGAGTTAACCCTTAATAGTTTCCATTGCATAGATGTGTTCTTTATTTTATTCTTTATCTTTATTCAACAATTTTAGAACTTGTCTCATTTTACATTCATCTTTTTATGTTGAATTTCATTACATATATCGAATTGCTATCGAATATCATTATAAGAATATGAAAAGTAGATAAATGAAAAGACATAAAATAAGAACTCACTATAACTTTGTTTTTCCCTTTATCCTTATTTTTTTCATCTCCCCTTCCTTTACCTTGAGAATCCATGACCTAAATCGTATGTCCCGAACGTATTCTTGTAGGACTAACTGGAAATGGAAATAACATTCTCGTTCATTTAAGACCATATCACTTGCATAATATGTCAACTGTGTGAACTCAATTTCATAATGTACCACTAATCGATTTCCCTACATCAAATGAAGGAACTTCTCCTAAAGGATTTATTTCTCGGATGGAGACACAAACCAATCAATGAATTCTTTCAAAAATTCATCCCAAGGAATATCGGTATGCTTACATCCAGTAAATTTTCTCGTGTCAAACTGTCCCACCACTTATTGGCTTTTCCTCTAGTAAAAAGGTAACTAAATCAATTCTTCGATCAACTAGACACCTCATCACTTTAAAACTTAATTCAATCTTCTTGATCTAATCTTTTGTCTCCATCGGTGTTAAACTATAGTGAAAGATTAGAGGCATCATGTCTAAGAACTGCTTTAGTTACATATCAACTGCTACTTGGGCTGATAGTGGTGTGGTATTGCCTATTCTTATAGCTTCTGCAAATACTTGCATAATTTTTGCTAAAGGAGAGTTTGACCTTCCAGAACCATTACTTTCTTCTATCACATCGACTTGTTCCCTTTTAATTCTTCCCTTTTTCTTATACTCATATAAGTTTGGGGAGGTTCCTGAAATAAGGAATTTAAGTTCATGTTTTAGGAGATATTTTAAAGTGTCATAAATATGTGTTATTTGCCATCTTACATTTCCTTAAAGTACTCATATCACCCTTAAGATTCAAATCTAGCTTTAATACCAATTAATTGTAACAGCCCCTTAACAACTACCACTATAATTTAGCATATTCATTTCATAATGTACATCATATAGCAATGTAAGAATATCTAGAGTAAAACAATATATGATAGAGTACAAAAAGAAACGTGTAATGATAAAATAGAACCATTTCATTTCATTAATGTTTTGATAATATTATATAACAGTACAACATATAGCTCTATATACATCCAAAAAGGGGCTTACCAAAAGTGCAACATACTGTTAGATTGACTCAAACTCAAACATCAATATGTACAAACATACATAATGTACCAGTTCTATAAACTCTACTTAAAATAGAACTGAAACTCATCATAAGGGCACTCCGGGTCTCTACAACTCTCCTGGTGCGCATTCAGGACTTCACAAACTACGGTAGAAACCTCCACCCAGAGATGATACCTGTTTTTCTATCAAGGGGAACTAATTATAATTAGATCAACCTCGTCCTTGACCTATTTAGTGTTATTTTTAATTAGCCAAAGGATTTAGTGAATTCTTAATTTGTACTATGTCTTGTGTTTATGATACTATGCTCATTTTCCTTTCTTAAAGCTTTTATAATTCTTAATACTCTTACATCATTATTAAGTGATACCTTCGACTTTCCTTAATCATGTGCAATATTAAGGGGAAATTAATAGTTCATATATATGCTATGTGCCCCTGAGTCGCATGTTAATATAACAACACATACCCTTGACTCACACATTTATATTGCCAAATATCATTTCATACCCTTGACTCATAAGAATGATATTTCTTTATATACATGTCGGAAGGTTATTCTCCCTACCTCCCAATTCGAGTTAACCCTTAATAGTGTCCATTGCATAGATATGTTCTTTCTTCTATTCATTATCTTTATTCAACATATTTAGAACTTGTCTTATTTTACATTCTTCTTTTCATGTTGAATTGTATTACAAACATGTAATTGCTATCCAATATCATTATAAGAATATGAAAAGTAGATAAATAAAAAAACATAAAATATTTAGAACTTGTCTCGTTTTACATTCCTCTTTTTATGTTGAATTGTATTACATACATGTAATTGCTATCCAATATCATTATAAGAATATGAAAAGTAGATAAATGAAAAAACATAAAATAAGAAATAACTATAACTTTGCATTTTCCTTAATCCTTTTTTTTTCATCTCCCCTTTCTCTACCTTGAGAAGTCATGACCAAAATGATTTATCATTATTTGACAAGCATATCATAACAACCACTTAGAATAGTATAACTATTCTTACATGCACTATCCGAGTCTTACCCTAGTTGATAACTTCCAAATAACCCTTGTCTGTAAGGGTTCAACATCTTTACTCCAATCAAGTTTTTGATGGCCTAGATAACTAAAAATAGGGTTGAAATCTTCACCTACCTATCTAGGGATTTCGGATTCATTGCATAAAATGAGTAATAAATCTTCTCTGAAACTCGAGAGGAGTTGAAATATTGGAAATAAATCTTTTACGGTAAGGTTAGATTTTTTAAAACTAGAAAACGAAGTCTCCAATCCATACTCAACTCAAGAGGAGTTGAGTGGAAGAGATTATCTTGCTTTAGGAGGAAATATTGTGGAAAACGTAGGAGTTTTAGGGCGTCTAGAGAGTGTGGCATTGATCGGCTCTTCCTCCTAGCTTTGGGCTTCTGTCTGTGAAACTAGGAAGGAATGAGGTATTGGGTTTCATGTTTTTCCCATTAACTGAGAGCACTGCCTTCCCTTTACATGGCACGCACCAACAGTGACTCAATTGGACTGGTCTAGTCCTTATTCAGTCCTCTCCTCCTTAGTTTACTAATAATATAAACATATTTACTTATTTAATTTTGTGAAACATATTTTACATAAATACAAAAAATTGTACACCGTAAATATGTCATTAATCATACATATAATGCTAATGATGACAAAATTCTCCCCTCTTAATTGATTTTCATCAGCGGAAATCTTCACTCTTTATCGATATCAAGCAGAAAAGGGGAAAATGTCTCGCATTAATTCTTCTTTTTCCCAAGTAGCTTTGTGTAAACTGTCCTTTCCACTAGACTTTAATGAATCAAACTTCTCTGTTTTGGCGTTGCTTTTTCTGCCAATCCACTATTTTGTATGACTAAGTTTTTCTTGATAAGTTAGATTTAATTCGGATCGATTAATAAGGGACTATCTTTTCTGGATCTGCTACATACTTCTTCAAGAAAGACACATGAAACACATCCTGAAGGTTCTTAAGAGCATTAGATAATGGCAAACAATACACTACCTCTCCAATACTTTTAGTGATTAAGAATGGTCATATGTACCTTGGATTAAGTTTTTTAATCCTTCGAAGCCATGGAGTACCTTTAAAAGGTTATATCTTAAGACACACCATGTCACCTAAGTTTAACTCCACTCTTCTTTATCTGGCGTTGTAACACTTTTGTTGTTTATCTTGAGCTATTTTTAATCTTTCTCGAATGATTGTTATTGTATTATACATTTTATCTACTTTCGTCTTT
The DNA here is from genome assembly GCA_039513925.1 of Platanthera zijinensis. Lineage (NCBI taxonomy): Eukaryota > Viridiplantae > Streptophyta > Magnoliopsida > Asparagales > Orchidaceae > Platanthera > Platanthera zijinensis. The sequence goes on along the minus strand of CM077078.1, from coordinate 254,258,101 downwards.
TCAAATAACTTTTGCTCATCAACTTCAACTCAACTTAGAGGAGTTCAACACCTCCACCCATATAAGCTTCTAACGGGGCCATTTGTATGCTGGACTGATAAATGTTATTACATGAAACCTCTACCAAAGACAAATATTTCTCCCATAATCCCTTAAGATCTATAACGATCATCCTTAAGAGGTCTTCTAATAATTGAATGGTTTGCGTTGATTGACCATTGGTCTAAGGGTGAAAAGCAATTTTATATAACAACTTGGTTCCCAATCTTTTCTGAACTAATTTCCAAGTATTTGATGTAAAATGCCCATCTTTGTCTGAGATTATAGATCAGGGAATTTCATAATATTTCATAACTACATTAATATATTGGTCGACCAACCTTTTAACTGTCCCATCTTTCTTCATTGTAATAAAATGTGTAACTTTTGTTAGTAGGTCAACAATTACCCATATATAATTGTTTCATGTTTTACTTCTCGATAAACCCATAAAAAAATTCATGATTATGTCATGCCACTTCCACTCAAGGATGGGGTAAGGATTTTAAATATCCACCAGGCTTTTGGTTTTCTGCTTTCACAAGTTGATAAGTGTGCCATTTTGCAATATATTTGATTACATTAATTTTCATTTCTGGCCACTAAAATTCTTGCTTCAGGTCTTGGTATATTTTTGTTCGTCTAGGGTGGATCAAATAGGTTGTATTATATACTTCATATAATGTTTTTGCACATAGTGCATTAATATCTATAATATATAATCTTTTGTTCATAAATAGCAACTCATTATCTTCCACGAAGAATACTGATGGGTCATTTCTAACCTTTTCAAGGAATTTAATAAAAAAAATGTTGGGTTTTGCTATATGTCACAACACTTGTGCGCAACGGAAATGGAATAAGAAAACTTTAAAAAGTTCGGATATAGCGATGAACATTAATCAAGAAGTAAAGTGCGGTAAAAATTTTTAACCTTTGAGGGATTGAGTCAATACTCAACCAAGGTGCTCTGATTGATTCCAACGAATGGCAACAGCTTGAGTTCTGAGCGTAGAATAATGTCCACGCATCTACAGGTGATCGACATGAACTGGAGAACCCTTAAACTCTTGTTGCACAAGATCTAGGTCAGAAGATAATATTTTGCGTCTTCACAGACTGCTAGGTCTGCTACAGAAGAGGCGACATAGATGAGTACTAACGCCTTGGAAACACTTTCCTGCGAAGTATAAGGATGCGGATAGTCGACGGAGAGATCGGCATAGTTGTCCTTGGAGGAATAGTTCCGTCAGGAGGGGAGAAGAGCCGACTCGGGATTAGGTCTTTTTGTAACTAACTTGCTCGGTTTACTATATATAATGTTTATATACAAAGTACCGAGCCAACCCATATCAGCAGACCATGCCGAACCGGACTTAGAGAAAATAAACCGGACAAAATAGAATTCATCGAGTCTCACATCGATATTCGACGAATCAACACTTGACTCGACGAATCATTGAGTATACACGTCGATATTCGACGAATCAACACTTGACTTGACGAATTATTGAGTGCACTCAACGCACTCAACACCAAACTCATAGAATCAACACTTGACTCGACGAATCATTAAATGAACTCAACGCACTCAATGCCATCATTCAACGAGTCAACATTTAACTCGATGAGGGCATCGAATGATCTCGATGCTCTCAGCGCCTAATTCAACAAGTCAACATTTGACTCTACGAAGGCATCGAGTGGTCTCAACGCTCTTAATGCCTAATCGATAAGTAAACATTTGACTCGATGAAAGCATTGAGTGGTCTCGACGCACTCAATGCCTGACTGAGTAGACTTGATACACTCAACGCTATAATTCGACGAATCAATAATTGACTCGACGAATCGTCGAGTGGTCTCAACACTCTCAATGCTAACTCGACAAATCAACACTTGACTCGACAAAAGCTTTGAGAGGTCTCGACACACTTAACCCATGGCTGAGTCCAGTCCTTTACTCATCTCATGGCAGTGCTTGGTCCTTCACTCATCACATGAGCAAGACCAACATAATCCAATCTTCCAAATTCTTCAAACGTTCTTATGTGTGACCTTGATAGGCTCATACTGCGTTGGTAGTGAGACTACATGCTTGATCACTTCCAAATCACCATGGTAGCACCAAAAGTCTCCCACTTGATCTTGAAAGTATCAGACAAAAGCATCACAAATAATGAGTGGCATCTAGCAATGCATCATTGCTCCATAAGTAATAAGAGTTAAGAACTCAAAATCCATTGTGACCAATGTATCAGTGTTGTCATGTCCCTTTGTCCCTTACATCCGGATAGAACTATAGGTATAGACCATGTCACCCTCATAATTGTTCAATCCTAGTTTCATGATCTAGAATGGACTTCCAGAAATTGGTGAGTCCAATATCACATATTGACTCAACCAAGCATGGCCATACATTTCTCACTCCCATTCCATCAAGGGACTCATGGAAGCAACTCCTGTCATATAGGAGGACAAATTCCATCTCTGCACACACGCAATCACCTAAATGATTCATAATGTACTCAATAACCACCTTTATCAGCCAACTTTCTCAAGACTGGACTTTTGATAGCATTAAAGCATGATCTTCCTCACTCGATGAATGTTGTGACTTTAGGTCAAAGGACCACAAACACCATTACCACTTGATACATACTTGTGACGCATTCATATAACAATCCACAAAGTATTCTCATGGTGGGTCTGTCTAATACAACTTGTTCACTAACACGTACTCATGTTATGACTTGATATCACAATATTATGACCTGTGAGAACCGGTCATCATTCAATGCACAAGATACTCTTAATATATCATCATCGCCCTTAGCTTCTAAGATGACACTCGACCAGGTACCATTTGAGAATGAAGTTTCTAAAACATAGTCTCTTACATTCAAGTCACCACTTGAATCCTATGGAAGCAAACATTCTAAGGGCATTTATTACATTAAATTAATCTATCATAATAGAAATAAATTGACATAGCAAAAGAACTTGCCATAAATATAAAATGAAATGTATAGTACTCTATTCATTAAATGAATTATTACAATAACTGACAAAAACACAATTCACAAGACTCTCACTAAGGCTGATCATTAAGGTATCGTATACTCATAGATCTAACATGACCATCTTGCTTTCTCTACGCAAGAGGCTTCGTCAATGGATCTGCTATATTTTCTTCAGTCGGCACCCTACAAATGCACATATCTCCTCGATCGACAATATCTCAAATATGATGGAATCGCCGAAGTATGTGCTTAGAGCGCTGATGAGATCTAGGTTCCAAAGCAAGTGCAATTGCACCGCTGTTATCACAGTAGAGAACTACGGGACAAACAATGCTAGGAACTACATCTAACTTACCGATGAATTTCCTAATCCATACAACCTCCTTCGCTGCATTTATAGTGGCGATATACTCAGCCTAAGTTCTAGAATCAATAACTGTCTTCGTCTTGAAACTCTTTCAGCTAACAGATCCTCCATTTAGTCAAAATATGAATCTTGACTGAGACTTTGAGTCATCCCTATCAATTTGGAAGCTAGCATCCATGTAACAATTTACAATGAGCTCTTCCTCTCCACCAAATACCAAGAACGTATCATTAGTCCTTCTCAAGTACTTCAGGATATTCTTAATGAAAATCTAGTGACTTTCATCGAGATCATACTGATACCTACTAGTCATGCTCATGACATAAGAGACATCGGGTCGAGTAAATATCATTCCATACATGATTGACCCAATTATCGAAGCATATGGAATCAACTTCATGTGGTCCTTCTCTTTACAAGATTTAGGACACTAGTTCTTAGAGAGACTCACACCATGAGACATGGGTAAGAATCCTTTCTTAGACTCAAGCATGTTGAATAATTTCAACACCTTATCAATATATGTACTTTGGGTCAAACCTAGCAACTTCTTCGATTATCTCTATAGATCTTAATACCAAGTATATACGTCGTTTCGCCCAAGTCTTTCATAGAAATGTAGTTCCCTAGGTTGTTCTTAACAACTTGTAGGGTCGGTTTATCATTCCCGATCAGCAGTATGTCATCTACATACAATATTAGGAAGACAACGATGCTCCCACTAATCCTCTTGTAAACACATGGTTCATCCATGTTCTTGATAAAACCAAACTCTTTGATATTTTCATCAAAACAAAGATTCCAACTTTGAGAAGCCTATTTTAATCCATAAATGGATCTCTGTAACTTGCATATTATAATGGCTTCACCTGGAGACACAAAACCCTCGGGTTGTGTCATATCCACTTCCTCAAGAATGTTTCCATTTAGGAAAGCCGTTTTGACATCCATCTGCAAGATCTTGTTGTCATAATACGCAGCAATAGCAAGTAGAATTTTGATGGACTTAACTATAGTAATCGGGGAAAAGGTCTCATTATAGTCAACACCATGAATTTGCTTGAAAACTTTTGTCACTAATTGCCCTTTGAATGTCTGTACATTCCCATCCATGTCGGTCTTCTTCTTGAAGACCCACTTTCACCCTATGGGTCGTACCCCTTCAAGTGTTTCCACCAAGGTCCAAACTTGGTTTTCATATATGGAGTCCATTTCAGATTTCATGTCCTTAAGCCACTTCTCGGAGTCCGGTCCACTCATAGCCTCTTGGTAGGTTACAGGCTTATCACTATGATCCATAAGCAATACATTACCTATTTGAGACATAAGAAATCCATATCTCTCGGACTCAAACCTTGGTCTACCAGATCTATGTAGAACTTATGTTCCTTGAGTAGGCTCTCTAGCTACAATAACTTGTAGTCCTTGCTCAAGTTCCAATTCCAGTTCATTCACGGTTTGTGGTTCTTGAACTTCTTCAAGTTCTACCCTAGCTGTCTTTCTACTTAAGAACTCTTTCTCAAGAAAGACATCATTCCTTGTGACAAACACTTTGCCCTCAGATGGTAGGTAAAATAGTACCCTTTAGTTTCCCTATCATACCCCACAAGATAACACTTATCTAACTTGGGTACCAGCTTGTCAAGCATTTGACGTCTCACGTATGCCTCATAGCCCCAAATCTTAATGAATGATATACTAGGATGCTTCTCAGTCCATATCTCATATGGTGTCTTTAGAACTGCTTTCGTTGGATCACGATTTAGAGTAAAAGTAGTAGTTTCTATAGTAAAACCCCAAAAGTAAACATGTAGAACTACATGACTCATCATCGACCGTACCATGTCTAATAGAGTACGATTCCTCCGCTCAGACACACCATTATGTTGCGGTGTTCTAGGTGGAGTGAGCTGTGATGCAATACCACACTCTTTCAGATGATCACGAAACTCATGACTCAGGTATTCGTCACCTCGATCAGATCGGAGTGCTTTAACCTTCTTACACTGCTGGTTTTCTACTTCGTTCTTAAACTATTTCAACTTTTCAAAGGTTTTGGATTTGCACTTCATAAGATACACATATCCATATCTACTGAAATCATCAGTAAATGTAACAAAGTAGAAGTACCCGCCTCTAGCCATATAACTCATGGATCCGCATATATCACTATGTACTATACCAAAGAGATCATCAGCCCTCTCATTGAAACTAGTGAAAGGGACCTTAGTCATCTTGCCTAATAAACAGGAGTGCATGTCATTTTGTTATGATATCTTTATTACTTTATTAGTCATCTTGCCTAATAAATAGCAGCCCCTTGGAACCCCGGCAGGAGATCATGTGATTTTGTTGTGATATCTTTGTTACTCCTTAACAGTAACTGTCACTCTTGTTGGTTTGTGAAACCAAGTATGTGTTAGACTTTGAATCTCGCATAGAGAGACGAGCTTGTCTACTGTGTAAGTGGAGTTATTGTTGCTCATGTCCAGTGCATGTAAATTTGAGGATTTAGAAGGGTTCTAGATGTTCAGATTTAGCCCAGTACATCAAATGTTGATGATGTCCTTGTGCACATCTGGGATGCATTTGGATTCTGATTGTTGTTGTTTCATTCTATGGATGTTCACTCTGGTTAATTGTTAACCATGATTAAGTGTTAATCAACAATCTAAAATCCCTTATACAATATTAAGTATTCGGATGCCTTCCGATGGATGACACTCTTCCGGCCTCGATCGATGAAATGTGGGCTTGCCAAAGCAAGGTGCAATAATCTATCTTGGTAAGGGTGAGAGCGGATAATTGTGTAATCCAACTGTCAACATCAGGTCAAACTTAACTAGGTGACCTCAAAGGTTGAGTGCCCAGAGACATAGGGTTGGTATGTACCACATGATGGATGCGAATAAAGGGTTATTCACCAGCCATACAAGAATTGCATTGTGATGCAATTGGCTAGCGTCGTCTACCTAAATAGTTGTATTGTGAGAGAAAAGCCAAAGCTGACTCATAGTGTTAGTGGAATATGGATCTTGTCCACTAAGAGAGTTACTTGCATAAACTCTTCGAATTGATATCGAGGGTTATCAGTTTGATAAAATAGTGGGAGTTATTTTGATTAAAGTCCTAATTGAAGTAAATAAGATGTATTTTGAAATGTAGTACTGATTTTAGTTTGCTTGATCCTTACAGAATTTCCATGACAAGTGGTTCATACTCCACCCTATCCCTCAGAGCAATCCTTGAGAAAGAGAAGCTGAGTGGTACGAATTATTTGGATTGGTTTAGAAGCTTTAGAATTGTTCTCAGGCAAGAGAGAGAGCTCTATATTTTCGAAGAGGAATCCCCTGAAGAGCCTGCCGAGAATGCATCTCGTACTGATAAGGATGCTTATAAGAAGTTTCTTGACGACTCCTTAGACATCGAATTTCTAATGCTGGCAACCATGAACTCTGAGCTCCAAAAGCAACATGAGAACATGGGTTACAAGGAAATTGACGAGCATCTCAAGAAAATGTTTCAAGGGAAAGCTCGTCAAGAGATATTTGACTTCACTAAGGCATTGTTCCAGTGTAATTTAAGAGCTCGGGACCTAGTATGGACTCATGTACTCAAGATGATTGGGTATATAGAGAACCTTGAGAGACTAGGAATCCCTCTGGGCCAAGAGTTGGCCCAGACCTAATCCTACAATCGTTATCGGATAGTTATGAGTGGTTCGTCTTGAACTATAACATGAATGAAATAGACAAGACACTGCCCGAGCTCCTAGGCATTTTGAGAGCTGCTGAAATCAATATGAAGAAGACCAAGCCTGCTAGCCCCATACTGATGGTGCATAAAGGCAAGGGCAAGGCCAAGGGATTCAAGAAGACAAAGGTAGGACATAAGTCTGCTCTGGAGCCCATGTCTTCAGCACTGAAGAAGGAAGGCTCTGCGAAAAAAGGGAAATGACACCACTATGGCAAGGCTGGTCATTGGAGGAGGAATTGTCCTTCGTACATTGAGGGTCTGCACAAGATGAGGGAGGTATGACTTTCGCTTCAAGTATCTATGTTATAGAGATAAACCTTTCCGCTCCTTCATCCTGGGTATTGGATACCGGATATGGTTCTCACATTTGTATAAATGTGCAGGAACTGGGAAGGAGAAGATTGCTGAGTAAAGGGGAGGTGGACATGCGTATTGGCAATGAAGCAAGAGTTGCTACTGTCGCCGTAGGCATTTACTGTCTTTCTTTGCCTAGTGGGCTTGTAATTGAACTTGATAATTGTTATTATGTTCTGTTGGGGCTGCGGTCCAAAATCGCCCCCGCGTTGCGGCACTATGCGGTAATGGCTTAACTAGCTGCCCCGTCCCCGGTCAAAATCTTTGATATAAAGATTAGTATGCGCCTTTGACCTTCTGGCCGGTCTTTTGGTGCAGTTGGTAGCGCTAAGTCCTCTCAAGTGGTGGAGATGCGGGGTACGGGTTCGAAACCCCGGGGTCGTTTCCGGGGGGGATTGTTGGGGCTGCGGTCCGGAATCGCCCCCGCGTTGCGGCGCTATGCGGTAATGGCTTAACTGGCTGCCCCGTCCCCGGTCAAAATCTTTGATATAAAGATTAGTATGCGCCTTTGACCTTCAGGCCGGTCTTTTGGTGCAGTTGGTAGCGCTAAGTCCTCTCATGTTCCTTCCATAACTAGAAACATTATATCCATTTCATGTTTGAACATGATTGGTTTTTCTTTTATTGTTAAGAATAATTGTTGTTCGATATTTAAGAATGATGTTTGTCATGGTATAGCTCAAATGTTTAATGGTTTATATGTTTTGAACTTAGACCATCATATCTATAATATATAAAATACTAAAATACTAAAAACGAATGACTCAAACCCTATACCTTTGGCATTGTTATTTGGGCCATATAAATGAGAAACGCATATCCAAGCTCCATGGAGATGGACTACTGGACTCATTTGATTATTAATCATTTGAGATATGCGAGTCTTGTTTGTTAGGCAAGATGACTAAGGTCCCTTTAACTGGTTTCAATGAGAGGGTTGATGATCTCTTGGGTATAGTACATAGTGATGTATGTGGACCCATGAGTTCTATGGCTAGAGGTGGGTATTTCTACTTTGTTATATTTATTGATGATTTCAAAAGATACAGATACGTGTATCTTATGAAGTGCAAATCCAAAACCTTTGAAAAGTTCAAAGAGTTTAAGAACGAAGTAGAGAGCCAATTGGGTAAGAAGGTTAAAACACTCCGATCTGATTGAGATAGCGAATACCTAAGTATTGAGTTTCGTGATCATTTGAAAGAGTGTGGTATTGTATCACAGCTCACTCCACCTAGAACACCACAGCATAATGGTGTTTCTGAGCGGAGGAATTTTACTATTTAGACATGGAACGGTCGATGATGAGTCATGTAGATTTGTATGTTTACTTTTGGGGTTTTACTCTAGAAACTGCTTCTTTTACTAAATCATGATCCAACGAAAGCGGTTCTAAAGACACCATATGAGATATGGACTGAGAATCATCCTATTATGTCATTCATTAAGATTTGGGGTCGTGAGGCATACATGAGACGTCAAATGCCTGACAAGCTGGTACCTAAATCATATAAGTGTTATCTTGTGGGGTATCCTAGGGAAACAAAAGGGTACTATTTCTACCTACCATCTGAGGGAAAAGTGTTTGTCACAATGACTGGTGTCTTTCTTGAGAAAGAGTTCTTAAGTAGAAAGATAGTCAGGGTAGAACTTGAAGAAGTTTAAGAATCACAAACTGTGAATTAACCGGAATTAGAACCTGAGCCAGGACTACAAGTTGTTATAGTTTGAGAGCCTACTCAGAAAACACAAGTTCCACGTATATATGGTAGACCAAGGTTTGAGCTTGAGAGATATGGATTTCTCATGTCTCAAATAGGTAATGTGATGCTTATGGATCATAGTGATGAGCCTGAAACCTACCAAGAGTCTATGAGTGGACCGAACTCCGAGAAGTGACTTGAGGCCATGAAATCTGAAATGGACTCCATGTATGAAAACCAAGTTTAGACCTTGGTGGAACCACCTGAATGGGTATGACCCATAGGGTGCAAGTGGGTCTTCAAGAAGAAGACCGATATGGATGGGAATGTACAGACATTCAAAGGATGACTTGTGGCTAAAGGTTTCTAGCAAATTCATGGTATTGACTATGATGAGACCTTTTCCCCTATTGTCATGGTTAAGTCCAACAAAATTCTGCTTGCTATTGCTGCGTATTATGACTACGACATCTGGCAGATGGATGTCAAAATGGCTTTCCTAAATGGAAACCTCCTTGCGGAAGTGTATATGACACAACCCGAGAGTTTTGTATCTCTAGGTGAAGCCACTAAAATTTGCAAGCTGAGAGATCCATTTATGGATTAAAATAAGCTTCTCGAAGTTGGAATCTTCGTTTTGATAAAAAAATCAAATAGTTTGGTTTTATCAAGAACGAGGATTGTTGAAAATGGTGAAGTGAAAGTGGGTGATTGGGCGATCTGGGCGACCTGTTCGCACAGTCTATGCAGATAGGACTGGCGTTTAGCCAGGTTGGTAGAGTTGTTGCAAACGGCTTGTTCTTTGGCGGTTGGGCTGTCTATTCGCGCGGACTGTGCGGACAGAGACGGCGGCTAGCCAGGCCGGCTTATGCTCAGTTGGCAGATGAATCCCAGAATGTAACTGGGCAGATAGCTTCTCTATCCGCGGAGTCCGGCAAGGTGCAGACTTGGCTGGAGGTCGGCAGACAACATGGCAGATGCCTTGGTATAGCTCTGGTGGTGCGGCTGGTAGAAGCCGCAGGGTTCGTCGGTTAGAGCGGGCAAGTGCTAGAGTTCGCCAATATAGGCGGACTAGGGCCAGTGCCTGCTAGTAAGCGCGGACTGGCCCTTACGGCTAGTGGTGTGGACTTGGTTAGTTCTGAACAAAGTTCAGGTTTAGCTCAGTCTGGCAAAATCACGTAGTTAAGCACAGACTGCTTCTCAGTCTGCCAAGCTCGGCAGTAGTCTCGTGTGCCTTAGTTTCAAGCTTGGGGAATGCGGACTTGAGTTGAGTCTACAAGACGTGCGGACTGATGCAGTATCCGCCAAGATGGGCTGCTTGGCTATTGTGCCTTAGTTACCAACTTGTGTGTGTGGACTGGTGTTGTGTCCGCAGGGGGCGCGGACTGGAGCGGTGTCCACGGATAGGCGGACAGGGTGTTGCTATAAAGTTCTGCGGGTGTCTGTCTAAGTCTAGCTTGGCCTTTGGAGACAAGGCAGATAGGATTGCTATCCAGCCTTGGTGATGCAATTGGCGGGCTGGATATCCTACTCAGGTCACTACGGACTGGTTGTGTATCCGCGGCTTGTGGATACACTTAGTTCTTGTCGCTGGATGGGGTGGTTATCCTATCGGCTATGGCGGTGACCCCACTCCTCACCGTTCCTATAAATAGGACCCCCTATCATATCAAATAGAAGAGTGAATTAACAATAAGTGAACTTGTGGATAGTTTCTGCGGACTGAATTTTTGTATCCGCGTTGTTTGGAGATTGACCGAGTTATGCTGTGTAGGTTGTGCGAATAGCGCTGGAAAGCTAGGACTTGGTTCTGACTGCAATCAGGGATAGTGCGGACTCTGCGGATAGCAACCAGTGGTTAACAGTAGGTCGCGGGTTGCGGCTAGGCGGTCTCTCTTCTACAACTAGTTTCTGGGTTCAATAAGCTATTCGCTTCTGGCGGCTTCGTTCAGTTCGGCAGCAGCCCACGTGATCTGGCGGCTAGGCGATATTGCGGTTAGGCGGTTGCAGATCGGCGGTTAGATTTTAGTATTGGAATAATGTGCAGCTACGTGGCTTGGTTGCGGTCTGGCCACTAGGCAGGTTGAGCAGACTCCATAGCGGATAGTAGTAGAGTTGGCGGTTACCTCATTAGTCCTCGTGGCTAGTTTTGCCTTGTATTGTTTCTGCTTTCCCTTTGGGTGTTTTAGTGAATCATGTCTCAGCATGTATGTCTCGCCTTGTAAAGATTGTTTAGTAAAGATTCTTGATCTTCTGGTTTGCATCTGGTTTATTTAGGCTTGGATAGGTTGAGTGTTCCTACGCCTGGTTTCCCGTCTTCCGCTATATCAAATTTTAACATGGTATCCGAGAGAACAAAGGCTTGTCCAGTGGATCAACCGGCAATTTGCTTCAGTGCTTCTGTGAGTCTAAGTGAACCAAGGTTAAGTGTAATGGAAGGTGATTTAGCAAGGGATCTTGGAATGGAGCTTCTTATATGGACTAACTTTGGAAAGTGGAAGTCATGTATGGAAAGCTATCTTCTAGGCGAGGACCTTTGGGAGGTGGTTTGCGGAGACAGAAGGCAAGAGGTTATTGCTGGCAATGCTGAAGTGATGAGAGCTTGAAAGAAGACAAACGAGAAAGCGGAGGTTATTCTCAAGCGGGTGATCTCATCGGAACTCTTGGACCACATCAACGGATGTCGGTCAGCTGCGGAGATTTGGACTTCCCTCGATGGGTTATTCAACAAGGAGGTGAAGTTGGCTACTGAGGTTGGTCCCTCTACTTCTAATCAGCAAGAGAGGAGTGTTTCTCCTAGGCGTGATGGGAAGAGGAAAGAAAGACCAAGGTGCTATAAATGCAAGCAGCCTTGTCACCTCAAGAAGGAGTGTAAGGTTGGGATCAAAGGGAAGGACTTGGTTGAGTCATCAACAAGTTCTGTTGCTGATCGGTTGAAGGCCAGTGATAGTGCAGCTATCTGGCATGAAAGACTGGGGCACGTGGGGATGGACAAGCTGAAAGCAATGGAGGTGAGAAGCCTTGTGAGAGGCTTGCCTAGGATGTCATCCTTCGGCGATGGTCAAGATTGCACGGGATGATAACACAGTGAATCTTATCGCTTTACGTTTGATAAGGCGCAGTCCAAGTGTAAGGCACCATTGGAGGTTGTCCATGGTGATCTGGTGGGACCTACCATCGCCGCCAGTCTTGGAGGCAACAGATACATGTTGATATTGGTTGATGACTACTCGAGGTATACTTGGGTATACTTCATGAATGAGAAGTCGAACGCGTTCCGTTTATTTGTGGATTTCAAGAAGCTTGTGGAGGGCCAGCTTGGTCTGTGGATCAAGAAATTGAGAACGGGCAACGGAGGTAAGTTCGGCTCAACCGTGTTCTCTAACCTTTGCAGAAAGCATGGAATCTGAAGGGAGCTCACTTGTTGATATACTCCAAAATAAAGTGGAGTAGCAGATCAGAAGATCCATCTTTTGACAGAGACCTGCAAGTGTTGGCTTCAGTGCAAAGGCATTCCTAAGGCCTTTTAGGCAGAAGGGATGGCTGCGCAGCTCATGTCATCAATCAGATGCCTCTGAGTCTTATCAACTCGAAGAATTTGTATGAGCTGATGTCTAGGATAAAGCCCAGCATGAAGCACCTTTTGGTGTTTGGATCTACCTGCTTTATACATACTCTGGATGCTCTCAAGAAGAAGCTAGTTTTTGTTGGGTATGTTGAGTAGAAGAGGAGATGGAGGTGTATGGATCCTTCGACGAAGAATTTCATCGTGTCGAGAGATGTTGTCTTCGATGACCTGACGTCGTATTGGGGTAGCTCAGATATGGAGCTAGAGGTGGGCAGGTCAAATGGTGGGCTGAAGGAGGCAGCTGCTAAGGTTTAGATAGAGTTTCCTGTATCACAAGGAGCTCCAGGTTCTAGCTCTGTGGTAGAGGCTTCTGGGTCGGGAAGTAGGGGGAATGATGCTCCTGGTGCTTCTAGCTCGAAGACGGTTGATTCTGGTTCAGGAAGCAGGGGAGCATTGCTCCAATTGCTTCTTATTCAGGTAGCAAGGGGAGCGATGTTCCGAGTAGTTCTTGTTCAAGAGGGGAGGCTTCTAGTTCAGGAAACATGGGGAGCGTTGCTCTAGGTGCTTCTGGTTCCCATGTGGTGGATTCTTGTTCAGGAAGTAAGGAGAGCATTATTCCGGGTTTTCCCGGGAATGTAGCAAGTTCAGAAGAAGCGTAGGTAGTTAGCCGTGATCAGGTTCTTTGGAGATCAAAGAGGATCATCAACCCACCAGCTTGATAAAGCGAAGGAAACCCAGTGAGTTCGGTCTCTTGTTTCTTCGCAGGCCCTCAGATCGAGCGAGTGTCTTCTAGCTGTGATGACACCACTGGAGTCAAGGAGGTGAATAACGCCAAGGCTGGGGAGGTGACTACCCTTAGAGGAAACGAGGCTTAGGGACTTGTGCCCAAGATCGTTGGTGATACTCCTGTGACGCACTAGCAAAGGTCGAAGCTGAAGAAGAAGACAGAGGGAAGCATGGCTCCCTTTGGGAGGTGCTGGAGGGATCCCTCATGGTCCAGGATATGCGGGGCGGGGACTATGTCTCAGACATCTTCTCGAAGGCACTATCGGAAGGACCAGGTGTAAGGTTATGTGAACTGCTGGGGTTGCTCACCACTTCTCACTTCAAGGGGGAGTGTTGAAAATGGTGAAGTGAAAGTGGGTGATTGGGCGACCTATCCATGCGGTCTATGCGGACAGGACTGGCGGTTAGCCAGGTCGGCAGAGCTGTTGCATACGGGTTGTTCTTTGGCGGCCTGGGCTATCTGTTTGTGCGGACTATGGTGACAGAGGTGGAAGCCAGCCAGGACGGCTTATGCTCAGCAGACAGTTGAATCCCAGAAGGTAACTGGGCGGATAGCTTCTATATCCGCAGAGTCCGGCAATATGTGTACTTGGCTAGAGCTCGGTAGACCGGTATGGAAGATGCCTTGGTATAGCTCTAGTGGTGTGGCTGGTGGAAGCCACAGGGTTTTCCAGTTAGAGCGTACAAGTGTTGGAGTTCGCCAGGATAGGCGGACTGGGGCCAGTGTATGCTAATAAGCACTGACGGCCCTTATGGCCGATAGTGTGGACTTAGTTGGTTCTGAACCAAGTCTAGGTTTGGTTCAGTCCGGCGAGATCGCACAGTTAAGCACGGACTGCTTCTCAGTCCACCAAGCTCTGCAGCAGTGTTGTGTTCCTTGGTTGCGAGCTTGGGGAATGCGGACTGGAGTTGAGTCCGCATGGCCTGCGGATTGATGCAGTATTTGCCAAGATGGGCAGCTTGGCTGTTGTGCCTTGGTTTCCAACTTGGGTGTGCGGACTGGTGTTGTGTCCGCAGGGCGTGTTGGCTAGAGCGGTGTCCGCGGATAGGCGGTCAAGGTGTTGCTGCAGAGTTCTGCGGGTGGCTATCTAAGTCTAGCTTGGCCTTTGGTAACAAGGCGGATAGGATTGCTATCCGGCCTTGGTGATGTTATTGGTGGGTTGGCTATCCTTCTCAGGTCGCGGCGGGCTGGCTGTGTATCCATGGCTTGCAAATACATTTGGTTCTTGCCGCAGGATGGGGCAGTTATCCTATCGGCTAGGGCGGTAACCACACTCCTTACTATGCCTATAAATAGGACCCCCTGTCACATCAAATAGAAGAGTGAATGAACAGTAAGTAAACTCACAGATAGTTGTTGCGGACTGGATTTTTGTATCCGTGCGGTTTGGAGATTGACCGGGTTGTGTTGTGCAGGTTGTGCGGATAGCGCTGGAAGGCTAGGACTTGGTTCTGACTACGGTCAGGGACAGTGCGAACTCTGCGGATAGCAACCAGCAGTTAACAGCAGACCACGGGTTGCAGCTAAGCAGTCTCTCTTCTACAACTAGTTTCTCGGTTCAATAAGCTGTCCGCTTCTGGCGGCTTGGTTCAGTTTAGCAGCAACTCACGCGGTCTGGCCGCTAGGCCACCTCACGGTTAGGCGGCTTGCAGATTGGCAGTTAGAGTTCAGCATTGGTATAACAGGCAGTCCGTGCGGCTTGGTTGCAGTCTGGCGACTAGGCGGGTTAAGCGGACTCCGTAGCAGATAGCAGTAGAGCCGGTGGTTACCTCATCAGTCCGCGCGGCTAATTTTGCCTTGTATTGTTTCTACTTTCCCTTTGGGTATTTTGGCAAATCATGTCTCGCCATGTATGTCTCACCTTATAAAGATTGTTTAGTACAAGATTCTTTCTCTTCTGGTTTGCATCTGGTTTATTTGGGCTCGGATAGGTTGCGTGTTCCTGCGCTTGGTTTCCCGTCTTCCGTTATATCAAATTTTAACAAGTATGAACCATGTGTTTACAAGAGGATTAGTGGGAGCATTGTTGTCTTCTTGATATTATATGTAGATGACATACTACTGATCGGGAATGACAAACCGACCCTACAAGTTATTAAGAACAACCTAGGGAGCTGCTTTTCTATGAAATACTTGGGCGAGGCGACTTATATACTTGGTATTAAGATCTATAAAGATAGATCAAAGAAGTTGTTGGGTTTGACCCAAAGTACATACATTGATAAGGTGTTGAAACAGTTCAACATGTTTGAGTCCAAGAAAGGATTCTTACCCATGTATCATGTTGTGAGTCTCTCTAAGGACCAGTTTCCTAAGTTTTGTGAAGATAAGGACCACATGAAGTTGATTTCATATGCTTTAGCAATTGGGTCAATCATGTATGCAATGATATGTAATCTGCTCGATGTCTCTTATGCCTTGAGCATGACTAACAGGTATCAGTCTGATCCTGGTGAAAGTCACTGGATTACTATTAAGAATATCCTGAAGTACTTGCAATGGACTAAGGATACGTTCTTGGTATTTGGTGGAGAGGAAGAGCTCGTTGTAAGAGGTTACATGGATGATAGCTTCCAAACTGATAGGGATGACTCAAAGTCTCAGTCAGGGTTCATATTTTGCCTAAATGGAGGTGATTTTAGCTGGAAGAGTTCCAAGCAGGAGACAGTTGTCGATTCTACAACTGAGATCGAGTATATCGCTGTAGAAAATGCAGTGAAGGAGGTTGTATGGATTAGGAAATTCATTGGCGAGTTAGATGTAGTTTCTAGCATTGTTCGTCCCATAGATCTCTACTGTGACAACAATAGTGCAATTGCACTTGCTTCTGAACCTAGATCTCATTAGCGTTCCAAGCACATACTTCGGCGGTTCCATCTTATTCGAGAGATTGTCGATCGAGGAGATGTAAGCATTTGTAGAGTGCCGACTAAAGAAAATATTACTGATCCACTGACAAAGCCTCTAGCACAGAGAAAGCATGATGGTCATGTTAAATCTATGGGTATATGATACCTTAATGATCAGCCCTAGTGGTAGTCTTGTGGATTGTATGTTTGTTGGGTGTAATAATTCATTGATGAATATAGTACTGTATATATTTCATTCATATATTTTGGCAAGTTCTTTTATTTGTGAATTTATTTCTATTGTGATAGAGTAATTTAACATAATAAATGCCCTTAGAATGTTTGCTTCCATAGGATTCAAGTGGTGACTTGAATGTGAGAGCCTATGTTTTAGAAGCTTCATTCTTAAATGGTCCCTGGTCGAGTGTCATCTTAAAAGCTAAGGGCAATGATGACACATTGAAACTAGCATGTGCGTTGACTGATGACAGGTTCTCACAGGTCATGATATTATGATATCAAGTCATCATATGGGTACTTGTTAGTGAACAAGTTGTACTGGACAGACCCACCATGAGAATACTTTGTGGATTATATGAACGTATCATAAGTATGGCTCAAGTGGCAATGGTGTTTGTGGTCCTTTGACCTGAAGTCATAGCATTCATCGAGTGAGGAAGAGCGTGCTTTGATGTTATCAAAAGTCCAGTCTTGAAAAGTTGGATGATAAAGGTGGTGATTGGGTATGTTACGAATCATTTGGGCATTTGCATGTGAGCAGAGATGGGATTTTTCCTCCTATATGACATAAGTTGCATCCATGGGCCTCTTGATGGAATGGGACTGAGAAATGCATGGTCATGCTTGGTTGAGTCAATATATGATATTGGGCTCACCAATTTCTAGAAGTCCATTCTATATCAGGAAACTGGGATTGAATAATTATAAAGATGACACGGTCTATACCTCTAGTTCTATCTGGATGTAAAGCACGAAGGGACATGACAACACTAATACATTGGTCATGACGGCTTTAGAGTTCTAAACTTTTATTGCTTGGGGAGCAATGATGCATTGCTAGATGTCGCACATTGTTTGTGAAGCTTTTATTTAATACTTTCAAGACTAAGTGGGAGACTGTTGGTATTACCATTGTGATCTAGAAGTGATCAAGTATGTAGCCTCATTGCCAACACAGTATGAGCCTATTAGGGTCGCACATAAGAATGTTTGGAGAAATTGGGAGATTGGCTTAGTATGATTTTCTCATATGATGAGTGGAAAAGACTTAACACCACTAGGCTTTGGAAGCATCGAGTGCGTTGAGACCACTCAACGCTTTTGTTAAGTCAAGTGTTGACTCGTCGAATGATGGCATTGAGTGTGTAGAGTTTACTCAATTATTCGTCAAGTCAAAGAGTTGATTCATTGAGTATATCACTAAAGCGTTGAGTGTATTGAGTATACTCGATGATTCGTTGAGTCAAAGAGTTGATTGGACGAGTCTGAGTCTCGGGCATTGAGTGCGTTGAGTTCACTCAACGCCTTCATCGAGTTAAAGGTTGACTCAACAAATCTGGCACTTAGGCATTGAGTGCGTTGAGTCCACTCAACGCCTTCGTCGAGTCAAGTGTTGATTTGACGGGTTTGGCGCTGAGAGCATTGAGGCGTTGAGTTCACTCAACACCATTCATCAAATATCATATGGATACTCGACGATTCATCAAGTATAGTTTGTATACTCAACGATTCATCGTCTTAGTCATTGATACTCGACGATTCGTCGAGACAATGGTTGTCTGGTCAAAAATGCTGGATTCTAATTCATGGGTCTGCAAATAGAGATGGGAGTTATTCTATTTATTCCTTGGGTATAAATAGAAAGGTTTTAGGGTTTCAAAGTAACTGTTCATTCTGTCTAAGCACACAATCCGCACTATGCGAAAGGCCCGAGACCTAAAAGCAGACGGAAGTCGTTCCGCCTATCGCCGCTGCTTTGCTTGATTTTGGCGAGTGTCGTCGCCGCCTCTTCTATAACGGACCTAGCAGTCCTTGAAGACGCAGAGCTTTCTCTCCTGAACTAGATCTTGTGCGATATGATTCCACGGGTTCTCCCATTCGTGTGGACTTCCTGTAGAGGTGCGGACAATATTCTACACTAGGGACTATAACCGCAAAGTGATTGGTTGATCTCTTGGAGCATCTAGGTTGAGTATAGACTCAATCCTACAAAGGTAATTAAATTTATTTTACTGTCTTTACTTCTTGATTAATGTTCATTGCTAGATCCGAACTCTTTTGGGTTTTCTTGTTTTTACTTCCTCTACGTGCACAAGTGTTATGCCATCCTAGCAAAACCCAACATCAAAATCTAACACACTTGGTTTTACAAATCAACAAGAGGTACAGTTACTGTTAAGGAGTAACAAAAATATCACAATGAAATCACATACGCTCCTGGTGGGGTTCCAAAGGGAAGCGCCCCTGGCAGTTTAGAACACTTTTAAATTATCCAGATCTACACGCAATGGATTTAACAACTTCTGAAACAATGATCATCGCATCAACCTCCCTCTGATACCATTGTTGGGTTTTGTTATACGTCACAACACTTGTGTGTAGCGGAAATGGAACAAGAAAACCCAAAATAGTTCAGATCTAGCGATGAACATTAATCAAGAAGTAAAGTGTGGTAAAAAAATTTACCTTTGAGGGATTGAGTCAATACTCAACCAATGTGCTCCAATTGATTCCAACAAACGGCAACGGCTTGAGTTCCGAGCATAGAATAATATCCATGCCTTTACAGGTGATCCACACTAACGGGAGAACCCTTAGACTCTTGTAGCACAAGATCTAGGTCGGAAGATAATATTCTGCTTCTTCACAGACTGCTAGGTCTGCTACATAAGAGGTGGTAGGGATGATTACTAATGCCCTAAGAAACACTTTTCGGCAAAGTACAAGAACGGCAGACAATCGGCGACGAGATCGGGGTAGTCGGCCTTGACGGAATAGTTCCTTCGGGAGGGGAGAAGAGCCGACTCGGTATTAGGTCTTTTTAAACTAACTTGATCAGTTTACTATATATATTGTTTATATACTAAGTACCGAGCCAACCCATACCAGCAGACCGCACCGAATCAGACTTAGAGAAAATAAACCAGACGAAATCGAATTCGTCGAGTATCATGCCGATATTCGATGAATCAACACTTGACTCGATGAATCGTTGAGTATACACATCGATATTAGACAAATCAACACTTGACTCAACGAATCGTTGAGTGCACTCAATGCACTCAATGCCTCAATGCCAGACTCGTCGAATCAACACTTGATTCAATGAATCGTTGAATGAACTCAGCGCACTCAACGCCATCATTCAACGAGTCAACATTTAACTCGACGAAGGGGTCGAATGATCTCTACGCTCTCAGCGCCTAATTCGACAAGTCAACATTTTACTCTACGAAGGCATCGAGTGGTCTCAATGCTCTCAACACCTAATGAACAAGTCAATATTTGACTCGACGAAAGCGTTGAGTGGTCTCGACGCACTCAATGCCTGACTGAGTAGACTTGATACACTCAATGCCATCATTCAACGAATCAACGATTGACTCGACGAATCGTCAAGTGGTCTCAACACTCTCAATGCTAACTCGATGAATCAACACTTGACTCGACGAAAGCTTTGAGCGGTCTCGACGCACTCAATGCATGGCTGAGTCCAGTCCTTTACTCATCTCATGTTAGTGCTTGGTCCTTCACTCATCATATGAGCAAGACCAACATAATCCAATCTTCCAAATTCTCCAAACATTCTTATATGCGGCCCGGATAGGCTCATGCTGCGTTGGCAGTGAGACTGCATGCTTACTAACTTCCAGATCACCATGGTAGCACCAACAAATAAGACTTTTATTCATTGCCTTCCTTACTCTTTCTTTGATTGAATGCTCTATCATCATTTGATAAAGTTGACCTTGAGTTTGGTATGAGGAGATAAAAGCAAGAATTTCCAGCTTTTGCAATTCTTTAAGTAATCTTTTTGTTCAATTAATTATACGGTCATAGCCGCAACACTCTTTCTGTTTAGGGCATTTACTACTATGTTAGCTTTACCCATATGGTATTTGATGTCTAGATCATAATCTTTATTAAATTCTAGCTTTTGTCTTTGTCTAAGGTTTATTTTTTTCTGGGAGAAGATATACTTTAAGCTCTTGTGATTCGTAAATATTTCACACTAAACTCCATAGAAGTAGTGTCACCAAATTTGAAAAGCAAACAAAGACGCTGCTAATTCTAGGTCATGAATAGGATAATTGCATTCATGATCATTTAATTATCTTGAAGCATAAGTTATTACCTTTCCATTTGCTTTAGGGCACATTTAAGAACTTTCAGAGATGCGTCACTACAAATTTGAAAACTTCAGTATCATACAAAATTACTAACACTAGTGTTGTTAATCTTTCCTTTAATTCATCAAAGGCACTTTGGCATTCCTCAGTCTAAGAAAATGTAACATACTTTCGAGTTAACTTAGTAAGCGGTAGAGTAATCTTTGAATTTTTTTGTACAAACTTCCTATAATAACCTGCTAGCCCAAGGAAACTTCACATGTTTATTACAGTAGCTAGTCTTGAACAATTTAGAATTGCTTCCACTTTTGTCGGATCCACAGGCAACCCATTTTCAATAATAACGTGGCCTAAGAATGAAACTTCATCTAACCAAAATTCATATTTTGAATATTTTGCATACAAAGCACGGTCTTTCAAGGTTTGCAGTACTATTGCTAAGTGTTTTGTATGTTCATATTTATCCCTCAAATTGATATGAGTATTATCGATAAATACAATAACAAACTTATCCAAGAAATTAGTAAACACCTGATTCATCAATTCTATAACAGCTACTGAGGCATTTGTTAGGCGAAATGGCATTACTACAAACCCAAAGTGTTCATGCCGTATACTAAAAGTTGTTTTGTAAATGTCTTCTTCTTTAATTTTCATCTGGTGATATCTCGACCTGAGATCAATTTTTAAAAGACATTTGCATTTACTAACTGATCAAACAAATCATCTATATGGGTTAGGGGATATTTATTTTTGATTGTTAGCTTATTTAGCTGGGGATAAATCACACATAATTGCAATGAATCATCCTTATTTTTAGCAAAAAACATAAGTGCTCCCCATGGCGATGTACTGGGTCGAATAAATTTTTATCTAAATGCTCTTGTAGTTGAATTTTCAACTCTGCCAATTCTTTAGAAGCCATTCGGTATAGTGTCTTTGCAATAAGTGCAGCTCCTTCAATAAGGTTAATAGTGAACTCAACTTTCTGTGTAGGCGACACACTTGGCAATTCTTCTGGAAATACGTCAAGAAAGTCACAAACTACTAGGGTTGTACTAAGTTCATTGGTTGTTGTATCACTCTCTTTCACCATAACTAACATTGCTTCGCAATCCTTTCTAATTTTCATCATTGCTTTCATAGAGGAAATCATCTTTTCATTACTTCATTAATCCCTTGAAATATGTATTGCGTTTGATAAATTAAGTTGAAAGTGATTTCCTTCTTCTTATAGTTAATAATAACTTCATATTTTGATAATCAATCCATCCCCAAAAATATATCAAATTCAAATAGGGGTAGAACTGCAAAATCTGCTTCTAATGATTTATCACTTATTATTAACCAAACCTTGTATCGAAGATGTGTATACATTCCAGCATTGTTAAGCATCATGACTTTTAATTCATTATGGGATTGATATGGTTCCACATTTAAATGTTTCACTACCATTGTAGCTATGAAGGTATAGCTAGCTCTGATGTTGAATAGTACTTTCATAATATGAATATGAACATAAATCATACCTATTATCACAATATAATTTGATTTTGCCTCCTGTTGGTTAAGGTTGAAAACACATGGATGAACCCATCTTTCCTCCCTGAGTTGCATTACTGATCCTGACACTATTGATTCAACACATTTTCTCTTATCATCTACAGTAGGAGTATCAAGATAATGTAGGGTTGATGTTTGACCTTGACCTCCTTTTGAATTCCTCCCAGCTGCTGCTTTCCATAGTGGGCATTCATGTTTAAGATGCCTAGGGCTGCGACATTTAAAGCAAACACCAGATTGTTTTAGAGATTCTCCTGGGTGAATTTTTCCACATTTAACACATATGGGATTACTAAAGCTAGCAGTACCACTTGTTGTGGGTGATGACATTGGAGGGCCCTTTTTATGCTTCTTCCATTTTGAGCCTCCACTTTTTCTTGAGAAGGCATTAATTTGCTGTTTCGGCAACCTCTTCTACTGAACTTCACTTCTCCTTTGTGAGCTATCTATATCTTTTATAATTAGTTTTGTTGTCTCCACCAACTCATTATAATTTTTGATTCTCTGAGAAATCAAATGTACCCGAACGTCTTCCCGTGGGCCTAACTGAAAATGGAAACAACATTCTCATCCATTTGGGACCATATCACTCACATAATGTTCCAACTGAATGAACTCAATTTCAAAATGTACCACTGATTGATTTCCCTGCATCAAATGAAGGAACTTCTCCAAAAGGAGTTATTTCTCGGATGGCAATGCAAACCAATTGATGAATTCTTTCAAAATGTCATCCCAAGGAATATCAATATTCTTACGTCCAGTAAATTTTCCTTGTGTCAAACTGTCCCATGACTTATCGACCTCTCCTTCTAGTAGAAAGGTAACTAAATCAATTCTTCGATCATCTGGACACCTCATCAGTTTAAAAATTAATTCAATCTTCTTGATCAAATCTTCTGTCTCCATCAGTGTTAAACTACAGCGAAAGATTGGAGGCTTTATGTTTAAGAATTGCTTTAGTTATATATCAACTGCTGCATGGGCTGGTAGTCGTGTGGTATTGCCCATTCTATCAGTGTTATTTTCCATCTTACATTTTCTTAAAGTACTCCTATCACCCCGAAGATTCAAATCTAGCTCTGATACCAATTAATTATAACGACCCCTTAACGACTACCACTGCAATTTAGCATATACATTTCATAATGTACATCAGAGAGCAATGTAAGAACATCCAGAGTAAAGTAGTATATGATAGAGTACAAAAAAATAAAGTGTAATGACAAAATAGAACAATTTCATTTCATCAATGTTCTGATAATATAATACAACAGTACAACAGGTAGCTTATACATTCAAAAAGGTGCTTCCCAAAAGTGCAACATACTGCTAGATTGACTCAAACTCTAACATCAATATGCACAAACATATATCATGTACTAGGACTACAAACTCTACTTAAAATAGAATTAAAACTCATCATAAGGGCACTCCGAGTCTGTGTAACTCTCCCGGTGCGCATCCAGGACTTCAAAAACTATGATAGAAACCTCCACCCAGAGGAGATATCTCTTCGTCTGTCGAGGGGAACTAACTATAATTGGGCGATCTCATTCTTGACCTATTTAGTGTTATTTTTAATTAGTCAAAAGACTTCGTGAATTCTTAATTTTTACCATGTCTTGTGTTTATCATCTTATGCTCATTTTCCTTTCTTAAAACTATATAATTCCTAATTCTCTTACATCATTATTGAGTGATACCTTGGACTTTCCTTAATCATGGGCAATATTAAGGGGAAATTAATAGTTCATATATATGCTACGTGCCCTTGACTTGCATGTTAATATGACAACATATATCCTTGACTCGCACGTTTATATTGCCAAATATCATTTCGTACCCTTGACTCACACGGATGATATTTCTTTATTTACATGTCGGAAGGCTATTCTCCCTACCTCCCAATTCAGGTTAACCCTTAATTGTGTCCATTGAAAAGATATGTTCTTTCTTTTATTCTTTATTTGTATTCAACATATTTAAAACTTCTCTCATTTTACATTCTTCTTTTTATGTTGGATTTCATCACATACATGAAATTGTTATCCAATATCATTATAAAAATATGAAAAGTAGATAAATGAAGAGACATGAAATAAGAACTCACTACAACTTTGCTTTTGCCTTTATCCTTGTTTTTTTCATCTCCCTTCATTTATCTTGAGAAGTCATGACCTAAATAATTTGTCATTATTAGACGAGCATTTCATAACCGCCACATGGAATAGTATAGCTATCCTTTCATGTACTATACGAGTCTTACCCTAGCCGTCTAATTTTCAAATAACCCTAATTTTGTAAGGGTTCAACATCTCTACTCCAATCATGTTTTAGATGAACTAAGTAACTAAAAATTGGACTAAAATCATTACCTACCCATCTAGGATTTTTGGATTCTTTACATAAAACGAGTAATAAATCTTCTTTGAAACTTAAGAGGAGTCAAAATATTGAAAATAAAGCTTTTAGGGTAAGTCTCCAATTCATACAAAACTTAAGAGGAGTTGAGAGGAATATATTATCTTGCTTTAGGAAGAAAAATCGTGGAAAATGGAAGAGTTTTGGGGCGTCTGGAGGGTGTGTCATTGATCGTCTCTTCCGCCTGGCTTTGGGCTTCCGGTTGCGTAACTGGGAAGGAATATCGTGTTTCATATTTCTCCTCTTAGCTTAGAGCACCGCCTTCCCTTTACGTGACGCGCACCGACATTGACTCAATTGGACCGATCTAGTCCTTATCCAACCCTCTCCCCCTGGTTTATCAATAATATAAACTTATTTCTTATTTAATTTTGTGAAACAGATTTTACACAGTTACAAAAATTTGTACAGCATAAATATGTCATTAATCATATCTGTAATATTGACGGTGTCACAAAAAGTGTGATATTAAATAGGCTGGATAACTGATAAGTGATAATAGGCTAATTTTAAAGTCACTTGATATTAAATAAGCTGTTAATAGGCATAAGTATTAAATAAACATAACCGCATAAGTGCACGTAGAGATTGTATTTTGATAGGCCTAACTTATTTTTGTTTTCACCAGCACGTGCCTATTTTGACAGACCTAACTTCAATTTTTTCTAACCGAATCGTAATAATGAGAATTCTTGGTTCGGTTCGATTATTTCGGTTTATTAAAATTGAAAACTTCACCAAAGCGAAGGGGGTGGTTATCCAAAATGAAAAACCACTCAAACACCGAATTGAGCGGCTCGGTTTGAATTTCAGTTCAAACGATTTTCAGTTTTTCGTGCACACCACTAATAATAATACAAATGAGAAATTATGTGATTATTGAAAATAATATCATCATATAAATGTTATGCAAGAGAAGCATCATCTGCTAGAAAAAGTTCTCATTCCACAAATAACTATGAGTTCATTGCACCCCTACGATATTTTGAGCATGATGCTCCACTTATTTTGAATAATTTCCAAAATTAATTCAAAATTTTAATTCACTTATACATAAATAAATGTTTATATAATATTAAATTTATTAACAACATTAATTTTAAAATTATTCTTGTTTTTCACTTGTCGCATGTCGGCAGCCATTGCAGGAGACGTCAGAGTCTATTGCATCAAGATCGTTGTTGGAAAAGTGGATAGTGTGGGCACTGGCGGATCCAGAAAATTAATAATGGGAATGCACAAATTGATAATTGGGGTGCACAAATTTTTTTTTGAATGCGTTACTGGGTTCTAAAAATTTTAGCATGGGGGTCAGTCATCAACTTTCTTAAAAAAAAAATTTATAACATTTCTATCTTATCGGAGTTGTTTATCCCTCATCTGACTACCATTTTTGTCGTATAGGTAGTCAAAATTCATTGTCTCGATGAGAGGAATCCAAATACACTAAACATTTTGAAAAATAATGGGAGGTCAGTGTCCCTCGGGTCTCCCTCTGGATCCTCCCCTGAGTGTGGGAGCCATTGAAGACGAGCAATGTCAAACGGTTTCGCAGTTGTTGAAACAACAAATAAAGTAGAAACCCCGCTTAAAAGTGGAATGTGAAATTTCGAGAAACGCAGAGGAAGACGATGGAATGATCTGGCGACTCCCAATGAGTTTTTTTTTATTTCTTTAAGTTGATTTGCACCTAATAAATTGACTTGCACTCATTTTTTTTATTTGCACATAATCAAACTTGATTTGCACGTATAAATACACTTTTTGACGGTCAGATCTTAAATAAAACAGCCACCTTTTTACACCTATGTGCACGTGAGTACCCAAAAATCTCTCGCAATGTTTTGAGCATGCTGCGGAATAATTTCCAGGAATAATTTCCAGGAGTCTCATTAGTCATAGCTGTCCGAGCCGGCAGGCAACGGCGTCATTAGCCTCACCGTTAACTCTCTTTCTGTCACAAAACCGGCCAAGCATAGTGTCGTTAATCAAAGGCTCTTCATAAACCCCTTCCCTCCAAATGTCTTCTCCTCCCGCAATCTAATTGACAGAGTGTTGAAAATTAAACTAATTAACTCCGATGGATGAAATTATAAGGGAACGAAGAGCCCAGAGTCCAAAGGACTGAATCCAAATCAAACTTCAAGCCTTTTAGCTGCTCTTTCTGCTCACAAGCCTGCCGCCGGCGATCAGAGACCACCGCAGGTCTCCATTGTCGGCCGCCTCTTCGTTCCACCATCGTCTTCTACACCCATTCCTCATTCCCTACAAGCAAAAGACTTTCTTTTGAAACAAAAACAGCAAAAAAATCCTTCTTTTAAGCTGCCAAAGGCCTCTCTGTTCTTCGAATTCGTTGGCTATGGAAATTTTACAAAGAAAAGGGGGTGGAGTACTGACTGCCCCCTCTCTAATTCCTCGTCCAAGTGAGACCTCTCAAATTGCCCGTCCAAGTGAGAAGCTTTCAAGAGATCTTCGAGTTTGCGATGGGAATGCGCAATTAAACACCAAAAATGAAAAGGAAAAGGGAGTAAACGTTCAAGTTATTCTAAGATGCAGGTAAATGAGAACAAAAACATGATTTTTTTTTTTCTAGCTGTGGCCGTGTTTCCTCTGTTTTGACAATTTCGTTTTGATAGACCTCTGAGCGAGGAAGAACAGAATTCGGGCATGCTGGCCGTTATAACCTGCAATGAGATGAGGCGAGAAGTAGTAGCAATTCAAAATATAGGAAGCAAGCAGTCTGATAGAACCTTTGTGTTCGACAAGGTTTTTTTATTACTTTTCATCATGATTTTGTATTGGAACATTTTATGTTTAGGGAGGTGAATGAATGTAATTGTTTTTGTTGATGATTTTAACAAGGTTTTTGGACAAGCATCCCAGCAAACTGATATATTCAATCAATCTATATCTCCTATTGTGGATGAGGTGCTTGAGGGCTTCAGCTGTACAGTTTTCGCGTATGGCCAGACTGGTACCGGAAAGACTTATACCATGGAAGGAGGAAAGAAAGCAAAGGTACAAACTTTCATTACTACTTAATGTTTTGACAAATAGATTTTCTTTTTTTTTGAATTTCAGTTTTACTTAGGCTCGGTTTGGGAGGACTTATTTTCACAGGTCAAGCGGTTCATAACTAAAAGGCTCCGGTTGGCGCGTGGTGGCGGTCGTAAATTCGATGGTTATGAACCGTCACCCGTGAACGCCCAACCTCACCTAAATAATTAAGGTCCGGTTCATGCGGTCGTAACTGCTTGACCGGTGAAAATAAGTCCCACAAATGGAGCCTTAGTTATGAAAGTGCTATTAACATAACAGTAATATACATCAAATATTGTGTATTTTGTTCAGTGATATCTAAGCATAGCTATGTTTAGAATAATCAACGTATAGTTTTCCAGATGGGACTAAGGCTTCGTTTGGTTGGGTTGGCGCGTGGCGGCGGTAGTAAACTCAATGGTCATGAACCGTCGTCTGTGAACACCCAACCTCATCTAAAAAAATCAAGCATTTTATACTCAAAACTAGTTTATTTTCTTGGTAGCGTGCATAACCTTTGTCTTGCAAAACATACATTCTATGATAATGACGTTTTTGACCAAACTCACCCAAGCAAATAAACCACGCCAAAAAAAGCTTAAATCTTATGCAACTTCTGTTAAAAATTTAATGTATAAAACATTATAATTAAATGTTTCTTTGGAGCCAAACGATGTTTGGTGTTTGAGTTTCTCATTTGATGGAAAACCTCCAAAGCCAAATTGTAGGGAATCCAAATTTATTTGGAGGGAAACTTTTCATGAAAAAGAATGAAACATTTTAGTCTCACATTGTTTATCACAACTCTTAGTAGTGAGTATATAAATGAAATCACTCTTTTTTATTTGTTCAAAAAAACTTAAGGAGAAATCATGAACCATACGCGCGAGCGCGCGCCGGACCGGATTCGGATTTCAGATTTGGGGAATATTTGAATTGAATTGTATTTTTTTTCAAAATAGTTCTGACTCTTTTTGAATCCAAAAAATTCAGAATTGTGTCGACATGCGTCAAATTGATCTCGACGCATGCGTCGACTTTGCCGTGTTGCGTCGAATCAAACTCGACGCACATTTCTTCCGTGTCGACATGCGTCGAATTGATCTCGACGCATGCGTCGACTTCGTCGTGCTGCGTTGAATTGAACTCGACGCACATCTCCCGCGTCGACATGCGTCGAATAGAAATCGACGCATGCGTCGACTTCTCATTTTCTTATATAAGTCAACATGATCTCGACGAGCATCGATAAGAAATCGCTGCAAGTTACATCGACTTGTCCGCTAATTTCTGTTACGCGTTTTCCTCGTCATTACTCCTGTACGTTGGAACTCTAACGTTCACCTACACGATTAAATTTTCTAATTATAATCATTGAGATTTATTACATGTTTATTTTCTTGTCGTTTTTAGACTCCTATTTAGGTGAATTTTCCGATTCGTTTACTTACACACATTGGAAAACATTCTGTCGATCTTCTGGTTTTCTCGCTCTCACGATAATCTTTAAGTGATTTCATTTTCTTCACATCTACTTCATCAAGTGGGAGTTCGGGTGTTATGTGCTTCTTCGGTGTCCGCGCACATCAGAGTTTTCGGGATCTAGCCGGGTGTTGTGCTTTGGAGGAGTGAGCATCGGTTGAAAATCCTGTCGGAGGATGATGCAACTTCTTCAGGGCAGTGCTCACACGCCTTAACCAGACTCGATTATATACCTATATCATTCTGATTTCTTTTATTTCTCACCCCTTCTGTTTATTTAAGTTTTTATAATCTTGTTACTCAAGATATGATATTATCATGCTATACAACAATTTTTAAAATCGAAAAATACTCATTATTTTGGAATATACATAAAAAATATTCCTACAACTTCAACAATGTACTCATAGACAAGGTCACAGGGCTATTGTTTATTATTTCATTTCGGCATCAGATGACCAGGTATCTAGTTGTTGTCTTACTTGAAGACATTCTGTAATAAAGTGTCATTTGTAAGAATATTATTTATAGGTGTCAATGAAACAACAAATGCATTCTGTAATAAAGTGCTCATTAATGCCATCAAAACATGATTAACTTGATCATAAATGCCATCCAATCACAAGTCATTGATCATTCTAAATGACTATAATATGGAAGTGAGACAATAGTGAATAAATGCACTAATTGTTTTTTGGTGAAATTGTTATAAAATCAGAGTGATATAGTGAAATCTTTATGACTATTATTCCATTTACTGACTTTCTGTTGTTCTCTTGTTCAACTAGAATGGGGAATTTCCCTGTGATGCAGGTGTAATTCCACAGTCTGTTAGGAAGATTTTTGAATCACTTGAAGCACAATGTGCGGATTACATGATGAAAGTGAGTTTTCTGGAGCTCTATAATGAGGAAATAACGGATCTTTTGGCTCCGGATGAGTCGAAATCATCGGATGAAAAGTCCAAAAAGCCCTTAACTCTCATGGAAGATGGGAAAGGAGGCGTCTTCGTGAGAGGATTGGAGGAGGAGATAGTCTGCTCGGCAAGTGAAATATATATGATATTAGATAAAGGTTCTGCCAAGAGGAGAACAGCTGAGACTTTACTGAACAAGCAAAGCAGTCGGTCTCACTCCATATTTTGCATAACAATTCACATCAAGGAGGTCACCTCAGAGGGAGAAGAACTGGTCAAAGTTGGGAAGCTTAATCTTGTAGATTTAGCCGGTTCCGAGAA
Organism: Platanthera zijinensis; assembly: GCA_039513925.1. Lineage (NCBI taxonomy): Eukaryota > Viridiplantae > Streptophyta > Magnoliopsida > Asparagales > Orchidaceae > Platanthera > Platanthera zijinensis. The sequence goes on along the minus strand of CM077078.1, from coordinate 254,227,540 downwards.
TATCTTGAGATCCGGTGCACGGGAGGTTGGCAAAACTTTTTTAATATTTTTTAGTTTGTTTCCAATTTTGGGATGATCATGAAGAAATTATGTAATTGTAGGGAAGAGCAAGGGAAGCAGGAGAGATTAATAAAAGCTTGCTTACACTGGGTCGCGTTATAAATGCGCTTGCTGAACACACTGGACATATTCCTTATAGGTAATCCTGAAGGACCTGAACAAATGCTTGCTATATTTTTGTTATGTTGGATCATTTACTAGGACCTCCCCTCTAACTTTGTATAGTTACATGGGTTCCCCCCTCCATCTTCCAAAATTTTTAAAAATTTCCCTCCAAGTTTATATTGTTAGCAAACATGTACAACAAAATCTATAGAGGTCTTTGAAGGTTTTTCTTTTGTACTTGTATGTTAACAAAGTAAACTTAAAGAATAGGTTCTAGTAATTTTGATAGATAAAGGAGACATTCATACAAGGAAAGTTAGAGGAGAGTTTTTCACAATTATTCCTAAATATAAATCAATGTATTTCCTGATGCTTTGCTCTATGTTTTTTGTTTCTGAAGAGAAAGCAAATTGACAAGATTATTGAGAGATTCATTGGGAGGAAAAAGCAAGACTTGTATCATTGCCACCATATCACCCTCTATCCAATGTTTGGAAGAGACAATGAGCACATTAGATTATGCGCATCGTGCCAAAAATATAAAGAACAAACCAGAGGTTGTATCTCATTAAGTTAGTCCATTGCAAGAGTTAGTGAATTTCCATCGAGTTCGTACGCATAACTTTAATCTCCTCTTGACCGTTATGCAGGTTAATCAAAAGATGAAGAAATCTGCAGTAATGAAGGATTTATGTGTGGAGATTGACCGCCTCAGACAAGGTCTCTGAATCTAGAATCTTAGAGAAATCTCTCTTTACAGATGTTAGGTGTTTGATCTCTAAGATTTTTTATTGTTATTTGGCATCTATAATGTTAGCATGTTATTTTTTATGATATTAGAAGTTTGATTTACTGGCACTTTAAGCAACATTTTATATTTAAGAGTGCCTTGAATCAAAGAAGACTAGTTGCCACAAACTCTTAATAACAACTACATTTACATAAGACAACATCTTTAAGCACAATAATTCAAACCAAACATGAAATTTACATGGTAATGCTAGTATTAGAACCCAAAAATGCTTTAGTTTTAATATCTATTACGCAAACATTGGATGAACTTTGCAACCCTAGAAGCCACAAACTAATTTCCCTACTCCCTAGGCATGTGGCTAAACTAGATATCACAGTCTAGCCATCCTACACCGAACGAATTACATTTCCACTTAATTGATACAAGAAAATAAATGGTTTAAGCACAATATTAATAGATGTTCAGAAGAAAACTCCGAGACGGTAATGGAATGAACATTTAGCTGGTTGAAGAGCCTTTGTATCTGCCATCCAACTAAAATTGGCACTGTACCATACAACCTCTTAATGATTCAATACATAACATTAATTGTTAGTACCAGACCTCTCCATCTTATGTCTCAAATTTCTCTATGGCATACATTTGACTTGTGCAGAAGTAAATGCTGCGAGGGAGAAAAATGGCATATACATCCCTCGGGATCACTTCAAGCAAGAAGAAGCTCAGAAGAAGGTTGGCATGTAATATAGTTTTTGACAAAATAGCATCAAGCAGATAATATCATTCATTCTTCAATAACCCCAAAAAAGAAACCCCTCATCCACTATCTCAGGCAAGAGTAGAGAAACTGGAGAGCATGGAGCTTGAATTGGAATCAAAAGATAAGGTATTTTCATATTTTGATCAATAGAGCTAGATTTTAGGACAGATTCTAACCTTGAATATGATATTGGGGCCAGCAATTACTTGGGCTTCAAGAGCTTTATGATTCTAAACAACATTTGAATGCTCAATTAAAAGAAAGGCTTGACAATGTGCAGGTATTTAAACTTTTTCTTATATATCCATGCCCAACCCCGTGACAGGAATTAAATTTCACTAGGTATCTTTCATGTGCACAGAAAAAAATGAAAGACAATGAGAACATGGTAGTTGATCTGGAAGAAAAATGTCAAAAGGCAAAATGCTCAATAAGGGAAAAGGAATATCTGATAATGAATCTCCTCCATTCAGGTTGGCTAACTGAGGTGTTATTCTTTTTTTTTTTTGAAGACTTTTGAGATCTCAATGTAGTTTTTTTTGTGTTCATGTAAAGGTTCTTTCTGTTGCACAAATTGTTTTATTAGTACCAGTATACAATCATTATCCGTCAACTTTGTTCATTCTTAAAAAGTGAGCTAAGAAAGAAAAAAATGAACGAAAAACATAGTACTAAATAGGCAGAAATTTAAGGAGGTTTGACAACTCGCCTACTTGTTGATGTAAACATAGGACAAACTCTTCCCCAGCACTATTGACATTCTCAAACCATTATATGCTCCGAAAATAGGTTTATGTATTTCAATGTCTATGCTACCACTTGACAGTTCTCTCAAATCTCTCTCATCTCACATAGCCCACAAAAGTTATATATAAATACACACACACACATGTATATATATATATATTGAAACACTAATTATGGAACTGTAATATTTACACTCAGCAGAGTCGAAGGCCAATATTACCACTCAATAAGTATGCAAAGCCTTACGATAAGTCAGGCACAGATCAGGCTCCTTTTCAATCATAATTGTTATTCCACAATATCCTCTTAACTACTTTTCTTGTTGCATTCCATGCATCTATTGAGATATAACGCAGAAACTATTCTTTAGGCGCAACCAAATAAATATAAGATAGACAAGAACACAAAAAATTAAATCTGAACAAAACACTGCATATATAAATAGTATAAATGCACTAATCGGTACATGATGACATGTACTGATATCCGTTACAGAATACATCGCGGAGAAGCCGGACTTGCTCAATCCGCGGGAAAGAGAATAATCTAGATTGAAATCCGCTAGCACAGAGGACGCACAAGGTTCACCGGGAACCTTCGTCGTCAGATGACCACCAAACCACCTGCCACCACTAGAGTGAAACACATTCAAGGCCACTGCACTCTCATATGCCTTTGCCATCACACCCACACCGCATCAACTCCAACGCCGACTAAGCCAAACAAAGCCAAGCCTAGATCTGGTCCTCTGAAGTCCGCAACCGGAGATCACGACCATGAAGCCGACCAACTCCCACCACCACACATCTTCCAAGATTGGCAAAGACCCTCTCCTCCAAAACCGGCGGCTATCATCTCCAAGGTCGGGGATACGTCGAGGGTTCTACGTGAGAGGAAGAAAAAAGGATGGGAACAACATTCAGCACCAACGACTGCAGTGCCGCCGCATGGGATGGCACCACCGACAACCACCGGCAGCGGCGCCAGCCTTACTTCAACACAAGCCCGGGGCGGCAATAACCCCTCACGATTTTCCCATGAACAGGAGGCATGATCTCTATCCCAAGCGGTTGTGTATTCATCTCCACGTGAACAGGAGAAATCATATATATACAAAAAAAACCAGGTGATGATTTTAATTTAAGAGAGAGCGAGCTCTCTCTCTAAAAGGAAAGCCAATCAAGGGTTGACAATTTTCTTTTTTTTTATATTCCTTTTTTCCATTAAACCTGCGGCTCCCATTCTCTCTCTATCAAGAGAGAGTATACTTCCTTGCATGGCATTTTCGAAGAGAAACGAATCTAGAACCGGTTTGGATTCAGATCCGAACCAAACTCAACAATCGCCACCTTGATTCGAGATCTGAAGCCACCACCTGCCCAAGGCACTCTCTGCACAAAGCAACAACTGCACTAAGCAATTCTGCATGTAGCACCACTTCAGTTTGAGGCATCAACCGACCTACTCCATTCGACTCATCTCTGCACCGGCTTAACCCATGAACGTTGTCGCAAACTGATCATAGAAACTGACTCGCAGAACCCGAGTCCCAAAAGGACGATCCTCTGCACCACAACGACAATTCACCATGCCGGCCTCAGAAATCATGGGTACACCACCACACAATGTGGTCCCCATCAGCTAATATAGACTACCGCGCTCCACAGCTCTCCTGAGCATGGTACACTCTCACTCCACCATGAGGAGTCTACCTCGGGCCACCCAATTGTAGCCATCTGAATCCAATTCGCTAAATGATATCAAACATCTAGCTCCAGAGTCGATCAAACTTCAGTGATGGTGAGGACATCATCACTCTGCACCCTAACCCAGCCGTCACCATGTCCGCACCCTGGCCTTGAGGCCCTTTTTGCACGTTGTGAACTCGCTCTCCTGTGTGATAACACTGTCTGCAATGGTAATATACCATACCCTCTTTCGACTTGGATTGAGGTCGTGTTATCTCAATCCCTTGTTAAACTACCTCACCTTACCCATCCGTTGCTGGCTGCTGCCAAGATGTGGCCGCCCTCAGGAGTAGGCCCACTGCCATCTATCTGGATAGCACTACAATCGTGACCTCCACTAGCTCCACCACATCCTTCTTCTACAGGAGCATCGTCACTAAGTCCTGACAAGAATATGTGAATGAGGTAAGTAGTGAAAGAAGGGTCTTCACGTCTTCCTCTGTCTCTGCACCAACTGCCTCTAACTGACATAGAAAAACATTTGAACATGCCTTGTGTTCCCACAGATAATCACCTCCCTGTAACATATCAACGGTTATCATGACTATCCCATGCAGTACCGCCTGTCATAGATCAAACTCACCATTGTCGCACTTCTTCAAAGAAACACTCTCCAGATTCACATTCTTCCCTATCATGGTTGTCTTACGACACGACTATGAGATCTGATTAATTCAACGATCAGATTTGAAAAGATGAGGATCGAACCTAGTCGTCACCCACCACAGTCAAACCATTCCTCGAATGTCCAATCAGTTGCCTACGGAACTTGCCTCTAATACTATTTGTTGGGATATAACACGGAAACTATCCCCTATGGGCAACCAAATAAATATAGGGTAGACAAGAACGCAAAAAACTTAATCTGAAAAAAACACTGTGTATATAAATAATATCACTACATTAATCAAAACATGAAGACATGTACCGATGTCCGTTACAGAATACACCGCGGAGAAGCCGGACTCGCTCGATTCGCGGGAAAGAGAATAATCTGGACTGCAATCCACTAGCACAACAGACGCACAAGGTTCACCGGGAACCTTTATCGTCGGATGACGACCAAACCACCTGCCACCACCGGAGTGAAACACCGTCAAGGCCACTGCACTCCCACATGTCTTCGCCACCACGCCCACACCGCATCAACTCCAACGCCGACTAAGCCAAACAAAGCCAATCCCGGATCCGTCCCTCTGATGTCCACAACCGGAGGTCATGACCATGAAGCCGATCAACTCTCACTAGCACACATCCTCCAAAACCGGCAAAGACCCTCTCCTCCAAAACTGGCGACTATCATCTCCAAGACTGGGGGATGCATTGAGGGTTCCACGTGAGAGGAAAAAAAAAGATGGAAACAACATTCGACACCAACGGCACTAGTGTCGCCGCACGGGTCGCACCACCAGCAACCACTAGCGGCAGCTGCAATCTTTCTTCAATGCGAGCCCGGAACGACAATGATTCCTCATGATTTTTCCCGTGAAGAAGAGGCGGGATTTCTATCTCAGGCGACCGTGTATTCACCTCCTCATAATTTTTGGATTCCTTTTTTTCCATAAAATTTGCGGCTCCAATTCTCTCTCTATCCAAAGAAAGAAAATTTCCTTGCATGGTGTTTCCAAAGAGAAAACAGATCTGGAACCTGTTTGGATTCGGGTCCGAACCAAACTCAACAGCACCAGCACAAAAATTAGAAATACTAAAGAGTACAGAAAGTTAGATAATATGAATATGAAATAGAAAAAAGGAAACAAAGAGAGAAGTTAATGAATATTAGGAAAAAAAACAGCCATTCAATCATTCTGATGCAAATTTTGAGCATTCAGACCCTTTAGTGACTCTGGATACAAAATATCTTCAGTTCTTTCCACAATTATGAAATGAACTTCCTATCCACCTATCCAATCTAATTCTATGTGAATACATCCTTTCTTATTTAAACTGTCACATGATGTTGTATTTTTTTTCATTTCCTCCAGAAAGAGCACTCGCTGAGCATGCCCGTGATCTTCGATCGGAGCTCGATAATGCTGCTGAGGATATTTCTGGATTGTGCGGCAAAATTGGTTAGTAGATGGGCATTTATGAGCATGCGATAGTTTACATGAGTTTTTTTTTGGTTAATCAAAATTTCCGATAAGCGAAAATCTGAAACAGTATCTTCAATGATGCCCATTTTCAGAACACAAAGATAGGATTGAAGAGAGGAACAGAATTACAGTCCAGAAGTTTCAATCACAGTTGACTCAGCAACTGCATAGTCTACACAAAATTGTCCTAACTTCTGCGATGCGACAGGAGAATCAACTTAAGAAAATGGAAGAAGAGATGCAATCTTTCTCCTCTGCAAAGGCCTTGGTAACACATTATGATATGCTAAACCACACTGTTTTTGTTCCCCGACCCCAAATTGTTGGGATATGGTTATTATGATGATGATGTTTTCATATGTACCAGGCTACCACAGAACTTATAGGATGGGTGGATAAACTAAAAGCTCTTTACGGCTACGGAATAACATCACTGGATGGTATGGGAGGAGAGCTAGATCAAAATTCTCGATTAACATTCGGGAAGTTGTACTCACAAGTTTTAACAAATTCTTCTTCTCTTGATGAAGTAAGTGTTACTACACACCAAGCAATTTCAGTTTGGCAACTCTTCATGGGCTTGAATTGTTTCCATTTCATCAGTGCTTTCAAAGTATTTCTTTTGAGGCTGAGAACTTGCTTACAGAACTTCAAAGTAAACTCTCTGACCAAGTGGTAAAGTTGAATGCTTTCGCACAGCTGCAGCGGGAGGTTGGTGATATTCTTAACATAGAACTTGTGATTTTAATTTAGGGTCATTTACCGGGACCTCCACTCTAACTTTTCTACTGACAGGACCCCTCTTATTTTCGAAATTACAAACACTTCGCCTAAAATTTTCATTTCATTACAAAAACCTCCCCTGAAGTTTTAATTTTATAACATCCATGCACAAAAACACCCCCCTCAATGAACAATGTCCAGAGGGGTATTTTTTCTTCATGGATGCAATGAAATGAAAAGACCAGGGGAGGTTTTGGTAATGAAATGAAAATTTAAGGGGAGTTTTTTGTAATTTTGAAAATAAGAGGGGTGCTCTCACTAATTATGCTAGTTTATAGGGGAGGTTTGGGTAATTATTTCTTTAATTTATTATTATTTCATATTTGAACTTCTGGTCATAACTAATTGGGTTTATCAGGGACATCTAAGAACTGTGGAGGTAGCACACTCCATTTCGAATACAACTACAACTTTCTTTCATACTTTAGATGTTCATGTATCAAAGCTCAATAAGATTTTGGAAGACACACAGACTTCACAATATCAACAACTAGATGAATTGGAAATGAAGTTTCAGGTGATCCTCCCTAATAATGATTTTCTAGTGGGTGTTAGTCCGAGGCTCAAGAATGTTTTCCTCTGCAATAATTGCTAAATGAAGTTTATTCGTGCAGGAATGTGCTGCTAATGAAGAAGAAGAATTACTACAGAAAGTGGCCGAAATGTTGGCGAGCTCGAATGCTCGGAAGAAAAAATTGGTACAAATAGTATTTCTCTAGTCCATTGTTCATAGAATATTCTCTAAAAGTTTTCCTCGTGGGGTGCATAAATTTTAGTGTTCTCAGGGGTGTTGCATCTAAAATGAACAATTGTTAAGGTGCATGAGAGTATTTAGTTTAGTCCCACATCATAGATTTGACAACTAATGTAGCAAGTTCAGTTTTTGACCTTATTCATACATACTCCCTAGCAACATAAATAACAGAGTTCGAGTTTGAAGGTTGCATATTTGTTCTGGCTTTGGAGTTGAGATTTATGATAGACTACTGTCTAAACCATGAACTTATATTTTTTTCTCTTGTAGGTTCAAACAGCAGTTGACACCATAAGAGCGAATGCTGCTGACAGAACAAATAATATACAAAAAGAAATGTCCAATGCTCGAAATTTCACCTCATTGGCTAAAGAACAATGGAGGCTTCATAAGGAAGAAACTGAAAAGTATCACCTTGAGAATACTGCTAAAATAGAAACTGGAAGATGCTGCTTGGAAGAAGGTCTCAAAGAATGGTATGTTTTTCGTGCCACTGTAAAATTTTCTAGGAAGTTGAGAAAGGTCGCAGGAACACTCAACCACAACCAAGTCAAGTAGAAATCAACAACAATAGAAACACAAGAGTCTCAAACTTAAAATTATCAACTTCTTTACAAGACGGGGTATACATTGCGAGACATGATTCACAATGTACCCAATGGAAACAAAAAATACAAGCAAGAGAAACCGCGCGGTTTGGGAACTGTAACCGCACAAGCCGCTGATCGCAGGCCCTGTCCGCCGAAACTGCCAAGTCGCCAAACTGCAACCAAGCTGCGCAGACTGACTGTTATTGAATGTTGATGAACTGAACAAAACCCGTCGATAGACTGGGTGAACTGCTCGAACTGACCGCAACCCTGAGGAAGTGACTTCAAGTCGCTGAGACTGCGACCTGTTGTATACCACTGACTGTAACCGCGAACTGTTCCACAGTGAGCCTTCCAATTAGTTGTCTAGTCGCCCAGTGCTAGCCGTGCAACCTGCACAGACAAGTCAACTTCACTTAGTCACGCCGGTTAGAAAACCATAACCTCAAGATCAAAACGCGAGCTGAGTTCTTACTATTCTTATTATATATGACGAGTCAGAGACTTCTATTTATAGGTGATAGGGGGAGTATGATCACCGCCCATAATGATAGGATAACCGCCTGTCATCAAGCAGCTAGCACCACGTATTCGCATAAGTGCGGATACTAACATCAGTCTGCGCGTAATAACCATCTATCCGCTTACACGGAAAGATCAACCAGTCCGCCAAGCCGAGTGGACAACAACACCAGTCCGTGTGGACTTAGCAATCCAGCCACGCGTCCTGATCCATCATCACATCTACGACGGACTGCCGGTCTCCCCAAATAGACCGCGTGTATAGCGGGCTTTGCGAACTACAGAGCTGACCGCACAACTATGCGGTCACTGCGAACTAGTCAACAACTGACTTGTCACAACACCGTGACCAAGTTCAAAACACCAGCAAGCTCTGGCTTCAGACCGCACTAGCAGAACACAGCAAACTGTGTGGTTAGCCTCCGCAATCCACGCTAACCACCTTGCGCACCAGGGAACCTGGCAGCTCCAACCGGACTGCGCGGTCTCACAATCCAGACCGTAACAGTCGCGATTAGACAAAGCTAACATCCCAGTTACCTCCCAGGGTGCTTGTTGAACCAGACTGTAAGAGAAGAACATCAGCCAAAAACCGACTATTCGCCAACAGCTAGCCGCCAGACCGGCGGCGATCTCTGCGGTCTGTGCGGTCTGCCCAATCATACCGCCCACTACACTTCACTTCCACTTCAACAATTTCAACAGCCAATTCATGGAGCAAACTTTATGTTGATGCTCAAGTTTCTGATGTATAAATTGTGATATGATATGCAGCTTGGAAGGCACAAAAATTGGTTCACTACTATGGAAAAATGCTGAGGAATCAATGCTGAGCTTATCAAAAGGAAATGTAGCATCAGTGGAGTCAATTATTAGGTAAGAAGATTTACAGCGGTTTTTGTCAAAGAGTGAACGATGCAATGACTTGTAGTTTTGATTCTAAACTAACCCTTAGACTTTTTTTTTTTGCTTTTTGTGCAGGAATGGAATTGAAGCCAATCAGTTATTAAGAGCTAACTTGGCATCTTCTTCAACAACTGCACTAGCGAACGCTGATTTAGGACACAAGAGTTTTCATACCTCTATTGACAGTATGCTTTCCTTTCCTCTGTTATGCACTAAGAGTTAAATGTGGATCACAGTTGGGCTTTATAAATCAATTAATTTTTTCACCATATTTTTGAAGGTTTATTTACTAATTCCTCCTCTTTAACTTCACATAATTACAGAGACATCTCATCTCTATCAACATTACCAAAATCTCATGTCTGCATTGTTAACATGCATGTACAAAAAAACCAGGAGGGGTCTTCCTGGAGGTTTTTTTGTACATGTATGTTAACAATATAAATTTAGAGGCATGGTTTTGATAATTTTGGAATATAGAGGTAAGGTCTCTATAATTATGCAAAGTTAGAGCGGAGTTTTTCATTATTATTCCTATTTTCACAGATCATGAATGAGATTAATCTCAATAATCTCATGTATATTGAGAAAATCTCCCTCACATTTGAGCACCAAACATTAACGAGTGACGCACCAACTCTTGAATCTTTCACAACATTGGTAGAAGAGCACAAAATACCAATGAGAGCCTCAAAACACACGAGCCACTTGATAATAATCTAGGCTTCAGCTCAAATACTATTTGTTAGGAAGCGCGAACCTAAAAAGGCCCAAGTATTTTCTTGTAATATAGCTTTCTTGGATTTTTCACATGTCTTCAAAATCAACAGGTACTTCAAAACTTGACCATGATGCACATGCAAAAATCCATTCTTTCATAGTCCCATCTCATAAGGACCTGTGGGAATCAGGGAATGAACACTATCAAAAGATAATTGAGATATTTAATAATGCAGGGAAATGCTTGGAACAAGAATATATGGTAAATATTAAATGTATGAAATTCTTTAACAAAACTCAGCAAGAAAATTTGATTCTTAAATCAACTGAAAATTTTGCAGGTGGATGAACCACCTTTCTCAACTCCAAGAAAGAGGGTGATCAATTCTCTAAGAATGACAGCCATCGAGGAGTTGACAACACCAGCCTTTGAAGAATTGCTTAAAGGATTCTGGGAGTCTAAACCAGCATGCAAGCCAATAGATGGGGATGTGAAGAATTTGACTACAGCATATGAGTCACATTCAAAGACCTTTAGAAATTCCAGAGTTGGCTTGACAACACAATATTAACGGTGAGCCCAAGACTATTTCCAATTGGGAAGAACTGTAGAGGCCACGGTGCGGGCAAAACAGCACTGTAGCCTGAAATTTGTTGTGTAGAGTATCTTTCAGATACCACCATTGAGGAATAAAAGAGTCATACCCTTTGCGTGACTAATTTCATAAAATACAAGTCTGTTTTGTTCTATTGCTAAAGCTTAATCCTTATACAACTAGTAAAATGTGTGAATAACATTCATGAACAAGAGGATGGAATAAAAACTTGAGGCAGAAGAAACAGATCTAAACCTCTAACCATTGATGCTTCCTACGAGTAGGGATCTGATACAAGTATGCGATCTTCTAAACCTTCGATCACTCCCTTTTGATGGTGTATGACCAAATCATTGCTCATCTTTCGGGACCGAATTCAACTCCACAAGTACTTATAGATGCACTCTCATAAATCGCATCCCCATACGATGGGTAATTAACATTCATAGTTAGATGGGTAGTTATCATTAAGTGGGTGGATAACCCCACAATAGGAAGTTATTGATCAAAAAATTCAAATAAGCTTTGGATTTATTAATATAATAAATAATAATATAGTTAGGTTGCTTTAACTATTATGTTAGCAATCTCCCACAAGGTCAATACTTCTACATAATTTAAACATAGGTCTTACACATCTATGAAATACAATGCACAAATCTTGTATCACTTGTGCCACACTCCTTGGATTTAATCTAAAAGCTGTAACATTACTTAATGAATAAACCTAATATTTATTTTAGATCATCCACAAAATAATTTTCGTCACAATAATTAGTTGTATGCCATAATTTGAGGAAAACACATAAATTAAACGTTTCATAACATTTTCATATAATAAAAAGCTGCATAATGAGACTCAAACTCATATTAATCACATGATCCTTAAATTTCAATGTTGGCATACCTTTACTTAAACGATCATCTATCATCAATTCAGTTCTTACATGCTTTATGACCACTTCCCCTTGACAACTTCTCTGATGGCTAAATAATTAATGTCGATGTTACATCAACTACCACTTTTATTTTTTTAGTAATAAATACAACAACTGAATTGTCACAATATATTTTTAATAACTTAGAAATAGAATTTATAATTCTAAGCCTTGAAATGAAATTCCTCAACCCACACATTGAGAAATACCCCAAAAAAAGAAACGAACTTTGTCTCTATAGTACAAGTAGTAATCAAGGTATGCTTCATCTTCTCCAAGACATGACTTTGTCAACATACATGAAAATATATAAAGATGTTGATTTGTGAGAATCAACAAAACCTATGAAGTCGAAACCAGAATGTTGGAACACAGGGTCCGCATCTATTAATTTGAGAATAACAAATCTTAATTTGTACTTGATCTACTTTGCTTGCATTTATAGCGTGCATGACCTACAGGTAAAATAAAGATAATTACGATTGTTGAAACCGAAAATCGGTTTCTGTGGAGTTCGAACCCTCGGGGAAGGGGTGATCTCGCACTTACTTCTCCCTCACAAGCTCAAGCAGCTAGAGACTTAGAACAAGAAACGGACCTAAGGCTCTAGCACGGAGGTCCCACCACACACTCGGAAGATCTTAGAGCGTTTCCCCTTCTTAGACAAGTGCCTAGCTAAGAATACCTCAGAAAGCGCAAGAAGACCAGGGCACAAGTAAGCATGCCTTCTGAGGTACCCCCTTGGGTCTATTTATAGTTTTTCTGAAAAACGGTCTGCCAACAACCAACCTCCGTTGTTCTAAAGGGCTATGGGTAGGCCAACGGGAATAGAATGGTAAAAAATACATCATACAACACTGGGTGAGTGGCCCATGAAAACCTCCACTCGCATGAGGTGGCGAGTACTCGATGGTGCTCGCACTCGCCGCCTCTTTATGGCCCTAGTGTGGGCTAGAAACTCCCCACTCGCCAACTGCCTGCCGAGAGCCATGGGCGAGTGCGAGCCTCCTGCTCCACTCGCCCCCGTTCCGCTCCACCCCACCTGGGCAAGCCGACGGATCTGCCGAGATGTCACTCCACGCTAAGAGGCGTCGAGTGAACAAGCCTCACTCGACGCCGGGGCGGATGCGTCAAGTGGACTCGACGCCAGCGGAAGGCGTCGAGTGGACTCGGCGCCAGGGTCCTGGCTCGCCTAGCTTGGCTAGTCTGGCTCCTGTCGATCCCCACTCGTCGGATATGGGGTTGTACGCAATCTCCGCTCTTTGCAAGATTTCCCCAAGCTTGGAAAGAAACATCCAACCCCGCAAAATACTATGAGTGTGGCAGGAGCCAGAGAGAATCTTTTGGTGGGATCCACCAACCGCTATATATATGTGCCCGTGTACCTGGGCGACCTTTACCACCCCTTACTCTGAACTTGCTGAGATGCCTCTTTCCAAAGAGCTCCAAGAGAGGCTGGACCGTGCTCGCGGGCTTATCGTCGCTCGCGCTGCCAGTCTGGTCGTTGTATCCCCCAGTGTTTTGCCGCGCGAGTCTCCAAATCCTCAGCCTGCCAAGAACGCCAAGTCAGCTCCGAAAGCTGCTGAGTCGGTCTATCGCGATCTGGCCTCCACCCCCGATCATGGACTCGCTTCATCCTCCGGGCCAGCTCCCAAAAAAAAAAGGAAAGGGGGTCATCGAGATTCCTGACGATCCGAGCAGTCATCAGACTGACGGCGAAGCCTTTATTCCTCGAGTCGACTCCCCCCGTAATGACTCGCGGCCTCAAACTCCTCTTGCTACTCGCCTGCGAGACCCATCACCCCCTTTTGGGACCACGGGGTTGGACTCGCTGAGGCCAAAGTCGCCAGCTCGTGCACCTTATCGGCAACCCACACCTGCTCTTGCACTCGCGGGCGGAGATGTCGGGTTCATCCCAATTCCGATCTTCAAGCTCATCTTCCCAGGATCTCATCTTCCAAGTCGTGGCAAGAACTTTACCTTGCCCCCCACATATATCTTTGGGGGCAGCCGAGCTCATCCCGTAAGTTCCACCTGCATAGGGCCAACTCGCATAGTTCTTTTGAAGCACTCGCTCATTATGTTCACAAGGATTAATTGTCCTTGCAGGTCTCCCCGACCAATCCGAGGCGGAAGAATCTTCTGAGACGGCTCGCCATTTGCCACCTCCTTCCCCCAGCACGATGGAAAACTTCCTGGACGCCTCGCTAGAACCTGCCGAGCTGAGGAGGCGAACAGTTGAAGTTCTGAAGAAGCAAGGACTCGCGCTGCGCAGGATCCAGGAGGAGAACGATCTCAGCGAGCAGAGGCTGCAGGCGCTGGAGTGGGACTATGTGTTGTTCGCGGACGAGGTGATGCGCAACTCGGCAAGAGGGATGACATCCCCCACCCCGTTCATGGACAGGATTAGCGTGAACATGCGGTTCATCCACCAGGATCTGGAGCTGGTCTGCGAGTTAAACAACCCGCGCCGACCTCCGGGGATGGAGACGCAAGGTCATGGTAGATGGAAATAGCTCCCTAGCTGAGCCTACCAGCACTCTCCCCCAGCCCTCAGCTCGCACGTGTTGAAATAACTATTCATCTGCTTGTTGTTGTACTTTCTTTTCCTGGATTGCGAGAACTACTGTCTGTAATAACTTGGACAATTTTTAGATTTTACTATCTATTGATTCTGCATAACATGCTGCTCTTTAGATTCATTTCGCCATAGGATAGGACAGGTCGCAGGGTCGGCGAGTCGGGGTCGGCGAGCCGGACTGACTGGTAGGCTCGTCCATTAAATTCATTTTCTACAAATAGACCCTCTCACCTACACCCAGACCATCACCTTTACTGCAGACATACACCCTCTCCTTATTGCCCTTCTCTCCATTTCCACTCGTGCCAGAATCTTTGAAACGATGGGCAAGACGCGACTCGATGCCGACGGAAGGTCCAAATGTGCTCGGCAATTCGCCGAGTACAACTTCTACGAGGGGAACACCACTGAGCAAGAATACTTTGACTTCGTTGCTGACTACATCCCCGCGGGCTTCTCTGCGCGTTGACCCGCGACAGGCGAGACCGTCAACTCATTCTTTGAGGATGAGGTCGCCTTCCCCATCTCGCACTTCAAGGTGGGGTTGCGCTTCCCTCTCTGTTTGGAGATTCGCCAAATCCTGAAGTACTACGGGGCGGTCCCGGCCCAACTAAATCCGAATGCCATCGCCATGATGGTGGCATTCGCCTGCTACCTCCATCGAGAGTGGTTTGAGTTCAACTTGATGGTCTTTAGGAAGCTATTAATCTACCAAGCGACCAATGACGGGGTCGCCTTCCTGGCCAGCTCGAAGTTCAAGGTCTGTGAGACGGCCAACAAGAACCATAATTGGTTCTCGAAGCTCGTCTTCATCAAGGGTGATCTCAGCAACATACCCTTCTCGTCTTGGCAGAGGAGCGAGGAGGTGTACCGACCCCCGACGATGACGGGCAATGATGCCGAGCAGCACAAGTTCTTCCTCGGTAAGGATTTTGAGGTCTACTTCCTTCGAAGGGGCCTCGACTCGCTCCCCCCGGTTCTGCCCGGCGAAGGTATAACTCTTTCCCTTCTTTTCCTTATTGGGCTTGCCAAAAATCAAAAAAAATTCTAACTCTTAAGTTATCCTGCAGGGGAGCAGCTGATCCCCGAGCACCCGCCATTTTCGGACTCAAGACTATACCCTGACCCACTCACGCGCGAGAGGGAAGCCGTCGAGGCTTGCCAGAGCGAATTGGGTCTCGCCAGGCCCTCATCCAGCAAGAAGCGACCTGAACCGGCGAGTTCCAACTCGCCTCGTCGTCCCCCGCCGCAAAAGAAGATGAAGAAGGCGATGGCGGTCTCCAAGGGGAGACAACAACAACAAATATACATGAGCTTGCTGGAGACCATGTCGGAGAAGTCGCCAGAGAAAGACCAGGGAGGAGACGACCCGCCTGCCTCCAATGCCGTCGAGGAGCTCGCGTCCCACGAGCTGAGCCTGCCGAAGGACCACCAGAACTTTGGTCTCGGCGGGAAGGCCAAGGACCGGCTCGGCGATCCTATGGTCCAATGGGACAAGCAGGCTCACCGAGTCTCCATCTCCTCTCTCATCCGCTCCTTCGGAGCTCCCTGCGGGCACGCCTATTCCCTAGGGTTCGGGCTGTACGGCCGCGAGGATGCCGCAGCCTATAACGATATGAGCCTCCAACGGCATGCCCATGAGGGCTCGCGAGCTCAGATGCGTGCGTTGGAGCTCGCACATATGTTGACTCGCCGCAGCTTCCACCTCAGCCACAACTTGGCGAAGGCGGAGCAGGAGCAGGACGTCGCGAAGGAAGACGCCACCGACCTGGCGAGGTAGTTTGGGATCGCCGAGAACATCATCAACAATAATGTCGGCGGGGTGGTAAGTATCGGCTAACCCCTTCTCCTTTTTACTTAGGTTTTCCACACTTTCTTACCTTTTCTTACCTGGTAGGATGCCGAGACCGCGGACCGCATGCACGCTCTCGCCGCCGAGCTGGAGGAGAAAAACAAGGCGTTGGAGGAGCAGAACAAGGGCCTCCAGGGCAAGATCGCTCGTCTAATGGACATCATCCTCCTCCCCTCTGGTGGCGAGTCGGGCGTCCCAGTCCAGAGGCCAAAGATCTTCAGCAAGGCGGAGGTCGCCAAGAAGCTGCGTGTCAACTCCATCAACACCACCGACTACACCCTGCAAGTCATGCGAGACATGCAGGTGTTGACGGAAGGTTCTGAGGAGATGACTGCGAGGGAGTTGGTGCCGGAGCTGTTCTCCCCTCCCGCTTCCCCTCTGGCGAGAAGGAAGACAGCTTTAGCTCGCTCTTCAAGAACGTCTCCGGCAATAAGGATGATAATTCTGGAGGGGAGGGAGAGAGCTAGCTCTCCTACCCCTTTTTTTGCTTTATTTCTGTAAATCTTTCTCCCTTCCTTTTTGTAACCTCGTCGAGGCGAGCTCCCTTTTGTAATGAAATGTACATTAATGAAAAACTACTTTGTCGAATCTTCCTTCTCTTTTGTGTGTTTACTTTCTGTACTGTACTCACGCGCGTGCCGCCCCTTCACTATGTGGCCTCGCTAGGATAACATTCGTCGTTAGAATGTATTTGAGTTAGGATACGTACCCGCGTAGAGACCTCGAGATCTCGCCACCCCTTGATACTAGGGCTAGGCTACTCGCCGAGATGGGCCTGCGACCATCCAGCTCGCTTCGAGAATCCTTCCCTTTAGAGACTTGTTATAAACCAAAATTTCCCAAGTAAAATCTCGATAGGATAGAGTGTAGTTATCGAGAACCGCCTCGGCTCGCCCTTCTTTAGTAGATGCGGATCTCTCGGATCATTATGTTCGACCCTGTCTTGCTTAGATAGTGTCATCCACTTGTAGTTTCCGAGATCCCGGCTCGCCACCTTCTGCTCGTCTGGGGATTGTTAGGTCTAACCCCTGGTTTTCCTCATGACCTTTCCCCCTGGCCTATTCCCCAAATTCAACTTTGGATGCCTTGTGCTGATTTGGAAGAGTAGCCTAGGACTTGGTTCTTGAGCAACAACTTCACCCACAAGGGACCCCTGCCCTGTCAGCTAGGTGAAAGCCTGACAGCGGGTGCAGCCCGTGACTTAGCTCCAGGGAGAGAACAACGTCCACCGAGGACCCCTGCCCTGCCAGTTAAGTGAAAGCCTGACAGTGGGATAAGCTCGAGACTTAGATCTAGAGCAAGAACAACGTCCACCAAGGACCCCTGCCCTGCCAGTTAGGTGAAAGCCTGATAGCGGGAGCAGCTTGGGAATTAGCTCCAGAGCGAGAACAACGTCCACCGAGGACCCCTGACCTGCCAGCTAGGTGAAAGCCTGACAGCGGGAGCATCTCGAGACTTAGCTCCAGAGCAAGAACAACGTCCACTAAGGACTCCTGCCCTGCCAGCTAGATGAAAGCCTGACAGCTGGAGTAGCTCGGGACTTAGCTCCAGAGCAAGAACAATGTCCACCGAGTACCCCTGCCATGCCAGCTATGTGAAAGCCTGACAGCGGGAGCAGCTCGGGACATAGCTCCAAAGCAACCACCGTGCGCTACCACCGACCCAATCAGCTAGGTGAGAGCCTAACGGCTGGTGTTGAGCATCAACTGGACCTTCCTCTAGACAACCATCGGGCGCTACCACCGGCCCAATCAGCTATGTGAGAGCCTAATGGCGGGTTTTGATCATCAACCAGACCTTCCTCTGGCCAACCACCAGGCGCTACCGCCGGCCCAATCAGCTAGGTGAGAGCCTGACGGCGGGTGTTGAGCATCAACTGGACTTTTCCTCCGGCCAACCACCGGGTGCTACCACAAGCCCAATCAGCTAGGTGAGAGCCTGACGGCGGGTGTTGAGCATCAACCGGACCTTCCTCTGGCCAATCACCGGCCCAATCAGCTAGGTGAGAGCCTGACAGCGGGTGTTGAACATCAACCGGACCTTTCCTATGGCCAACCACCGGGCGCTACCATCGGCCCAATCAGTTAGGCGAGAGCCTAACGGCGAGTGTTGAGCATCAACCAGACTTTTCCTCTAGCCAACCACCGAGCGTTACCACCGGCACAATCAGCTAGGTGAGAGCCTGACAGCGGGTGTTGAGCATTAATCGGACTTTTCCTTTCAACCAAGTCTCATGTTGTTCCTGCCGATCTAACAAATCATTAGCAAATAATAAGAACATGAAAAAATCCATCTCATTATTTTCATGGGTAGAATCGTTTTGGTCATCTCCTCTCCAGGCATGACTGAGGGGTTCCCCTTCTACATCTTGGAGGTGATATCCTCCTAACTTCAAGGCCTCTCGGATTACATAGGGATCTTCCCAGTTTGGATTCAGCTAGTCAACAGATGCCGACCTCCCGGCCGCATCGACCTTCTTCAGGACCAAGTCCCCTTTTATAAATTGTTTGATTCTGACATGTTTGTCAAAGTACTTGGTCATTCGCCGCTTAACCTCTTCTTGCCGGATAGCCGACAAGTCGCACAGCTCCTCCACCATATCAAGGGAGAGCTGAAGCTCGTCCTCATTCTTGGCCCTCCAATCTTCTCTGCCTTCCTTTGCTGCCACAACTAGTGGTGTCTGGACCTCGAATTCTATGGGGAGTACGGTCTCGCATCCATGGGAGAGTTTTAATGGAGTCTTCCCAGTGGCTGTGTTAGGAGTGGTCCTTAGTGCCCAGAGGACTGAAGAAAGTTGTTCTACCCAGCTCCCCTTCAAGTTCTCCACCTTCTTCTTTAGGAGGTTTACGATGATCTTGTTTGCCACCTCCACCTGCCCGTTGCTCCTGGGATGATGGACCGACGCGAACCTGAGATCAATCCCAAGTTGCCCGCAGAAACTGATGACCTCAGTGTTGGCAAACTGTGGCCCATTGTCCGTGACGATAGCCTAGGGCAATCCATGCCGGCATATGATCTCTCCCCATGCAAAGTTCCTGATTTCCTGGGAGGTCACCTTAGTGGTGCGTTGAACGGCAAGTGCACCGGTCGCACAAGTAATATAAAATGGGCGAATTTTCCCAAGTATCGATCTCGAGGG
Organism: Platanthera zijinensis; assembly: GCA_039513925.1. Taxonomy (NCBI): domain Eukaryota; kingdom Viridiplantae; phylum Streptophyta; class Magnoliopsida; order Asparagales; family Orchidaceae; genus Platanthera; species Platanthera zijinensis. The sequence continues at coordinate 254,207,889 of CM077078.1, read as the reverse complement.
AACACAGTAAGGTGGAGTTAATTTTTGAGGAGGACTTGAGATTGAAGTCCTTAGGTCGGAGTTTAACGAAGGGGGGTTTTGATTGTTGCGGAAAAAGAAAATAAAATACTAACAACTACTCTTATGCAATGCTTCTCCAGGCGGGATGGAAGACTAGTCAGGCCGCTATGCACCGAATCGCTAGGCGGATGGGCGAGTAGGCAAGCGTAAGAACCAATCGAACATAGGAATATGAGGGTCGTAAGCACCTCTTCGCTACGCACGCCACTAACAATCGCTAGTGCGGCAAGAACAACTATGGTGGAGGATGAAAGCACGGGCGCATCTCAAGCAAATAACGAACACATACAATCACATAGACATGATTATATACGAACGTTTAACGAGCGCAAGATTACTTCATCTAATACAAAGAGTTCAACTAAACTATCAACAACAAGAGAAGAAAAGTGTGCAAAATCACCTGATCGGAAGTCTTGCTGAGGATTCACGGAAGGAATCGCCGGGTTTTCAATCCGCATTCTAGCTCGGTCCTCAACTACGTCCGGGGTAGAGGAGGCTGTCACTCACTCCCATTGGACCCATCTTCTTCGTATCACGAGCCGGTGGAGGATGGCACAAACTCCCCCTAGCTTGATGGAGAAAACTAAGTCAAAACTCCTCTTGAGGCTCAAGGATGAAGGAGGAGGCCGAGAGGAAGCTCCAGCTTGGATTTGACGTTGAATGCTTGCCCGGATCTTTTCCCCTTAGCGGAACGGCAGAGTTTCGCCCAAAAATGCGGAAGGCAGTGGCTGGAAGCGAGCTGGAATCCCCAATGGGAGAAAACCAGCGCTTTAAATAGAAATAAGTCAGAAAAATAGGCGCGCACGGTCCCGCGCACGACCGTACGCTAACCGTGCGTTATTAACTTTCAGAACTGGATCGCGGATGAAGATGCGTTAACCCGTGTGTTTTACTCGCGCACGGGCGCTTCCGCCCGTGCATGAAGGAAATCGCACGGGTAAACACAGAGCACAGGAAAACAAGAGAAATAGAGGAACCGTGTGTTTTACTCGCGCACGGGCGCGTTTGCCCGTGCATGAAGGAAACGCACGATTTACCTAAAAATGCAGGAATCAAGAGAAAATAATACAGATCGTGCGATTTCTTCTCGCACGGTTTGGCCAAAACCGCGCGGGAACAAAACGCACGGGTAGAAACAGAAGTCCCCAGAATAGCTGTGTGAAACGCACGATTGCACAGAAACCGTGCGCAACAAATTCGCACGACCGTGCGTTTTACACAGAACTGGAAAATGAATCCGGGACGTCCTGACTACCTGCACAGCAATAAAACCAGGCCGGAGCACAAGCTCTCAGCAATAACACACAACATAAAATAAATAAAAAGAACCATGGGGAGCGCCATATTCTTACCCCCAATAAAAGAATGCGCAATTGCACACCCTTGGGCCAAAATAATGCACTTAGCATGATAAGCAGAATAAATGAAATATCAACGATAACATACTAAAAGTGAAGTGCAAGAGTGAGAAAACAAACCCAGATGAGTCCTTAAAACCCTATATAAATCGGATTCATCACACCCCCAGACTTACCTATTTGCACGTCCCGAGCAAACAAAATCTATGCAGATAGGGAAAATGATTTAGCTAACATAGAAATTGCGATACGAAGTACCATGCAAGGTCGCATGCTTGTACGCGTAAAAATATAATAGAGGACATTTTTAAGTATACAAAAATAGTTTATACTTTTCACAATGCGTATCAAAATTTTATTATTACTCAAAAATGGAAAAACGGTGAATCTATCGGTCACGCATAGGAAGAAAGTAGGCAGACCACTAAGGTAAGCTTTGCAAAAGATCGGGGCTCAGGATCACCTCCAAAGGAATCCATGAATGTCGGGGGCCATACGCTTGCACGTTCACACTCTCTCCACGGCACTAGTTCGACTCAAGCGTGAATCCGTAGGACTTTAGGATAATCGTGGGGCTTGGGTTACGGTGAGGTAAACAAAGATAAATAGGACGGCTATGCACGTAACCCAAATGAGCTATCATAAAAAGAATCCATCTGCTAATCCAAAATACATGTAGGTACACCACACCCCCAGACTTAACTTTTAACATATGGGTATGTGCACCGCCTACTCCAAATACAACCACATCTCCAATAGGATTTTCAATTAATCTTTTTCTTTTCACTTTTTTTTTCACATATTTTTTTTTAATTCATCTTTATTTGAACAATATCAGCAAATGTTGATGTTGAGACCGGGCGGTCTGTCGGTCTGGCTTGGTGGGTTATTGACCGGGCGGTCTGGCGGTTTGTTACTGGCGACTAGGAGACCGGGCGGTCTAACGGTCTCACTTGGCGGCTTGTCTCTCTCTCTGACAGTGGCCGAGCGGTTAGCCCTTCTGTCTAACCACGCGGCTTGTTCCGGTCTGTTGTTCTAGCCGCCCAGATTCTTTTGTATAGTTTTAGTCCCACATCTCTTATTTGTATTCTCTCTTCTCTCCTCCATTCTATATAAGGGAGGCCATACCTTTGTAATAGATACCTTTTTCTGATAATAAAATTTCAGTTATACCATTTCCGGCTTGTTTTAGTTCGCTTCTCACATGGTATCAGAGGAATCGATCCTTTCCTCCTGATTCTGTGCTTCTCTCTGTCCGCGCGGCTTGCTTCTCTGGCTTGCGCCCTGTCCGCGCGGTCTCCTTGTCGTTGCCCTCTGTGTGCGCGACCTGTTGCCTTGTTCACTGCGACCTGTCGCCTTGTTCGCCGCGACCTATCGTCGTGTGCCTTGCCTCCTCCTGTTTGCTCTTGCTCTGGTCATCGCGACCTGTTGCCTAGTTCGTCGCGACCTGTTGCCTAGTTCGCCGTGACCTATTGCCGTGTGCCTTGCCCTCTCTTGTGCTTCTGTTCGAGCGGACTGTCTGCTTGCCGCTCGACTTCTTCCCCTTTGCTTGTTACTGCGGCTTGGTCGTGGTCTCTCTGGCCGCTGGTGTCTGACATCCTGACCGCTGCAGTTCCTCTTCTGCCTATCCGCGCGGCTTGTTTTCTAACCGCGCGGCTTCCTGTTGTTTGCTCTTATGGCTCTTTCTGATACTTCTACTGCCACCACTCCTGCCGCCACCCCTGTAGCCAATCCGGCTCCTCCTCTACCTCCTACTCCTTCCGGGAACCTTGGCACCGTTTCCAAGCTTGTCGGCTCCAACTACCCGGATTGGAGCGTCTCTTTCACCTTTCTCCTTCGCTCGCAACGCAAACGCCACCATCTCGTTGATGACCCTCCTCCTACCACTTCCCCTCTCTTTGATGACTGGGATGCGAGTGACGCTCTTGTGCGTACTTGGCTCGCTAACAGTCTATCCGATGAATGCCTTCCCGTCATCCGTCATGATGAGACGGTGAAGGCCGCTTGGCTTGATCTTGCTGCTTTGTATTCCAAAGGGGCTCAGACGTCCCGCATCTATACGTTGTATGCGGACCTCTTTGCCCGGCCTACCTTGTCTCCTGCTGCTGCCTACCAACAAGTTCAAGCTCTTGGGGCTGAGATTCTTCAGAATCGCCCCTTTTCTGCGGATCTGGCTCAACAACACAAGCACTTCCAGGAGCTTCTGGTTGTGTGTTATCTGCTCCGTCTTCCTGACACTTATGACATGATCCGCCAACAAATTCTGGGTGAGGCGGAATCTCCTACCTTAGATGCCACCGCTGCTCGCATCGCCGCTGTCACCTCTCTCCTTTAGCGCCCGCTTCTACCCGCTCCTTCTCCTCCGGATAACTATGCTCATCAAACTCAGCGGAGTGGCTCTGGTAGCCGCAGTCATCAGTCTGGCGGACGTACTTCTTCCCGCTATCTCTGCTCTCACTGCGGCCGCACCGGACACACTCTTGACCACTGCTGGACAAAACATCCCCATCTTCGCCCCTCGGGTGACTCTTCCGCCTCCTCTTCCAAGCCGTCTGCTTCCGTGGTCACATCATCAGGTAGTGCCCATGTAGTCACTCAAGGTAAATGGCTTATCGACTCCGGTGCTACTAATCATATGACGGGCAATCCTCAGTGCTTCTCTCTCCTCGAACAGCATGATCGGTTGCCCCGGTCCTCATTGCAGACGGTTCTCCCTCCCCGGTTCATGGGTCGGGAGTGGTTCATGTTACTCCGTCCCTTCTGCTAGAGGACACTCTCTATGTGCCCAAGTTTCCGTGCAATCTGTTGTCGGTTACTTCTTTGTGCAAGCAGCTTCAATGTTCTGTAACGTTTACTCCATCTTCTTGCTCTTTTCAGGATCCGAGCTCCCAGCGGACTATTGCTACTGGGACTGAGAGCGGCGGCCTCTACTTCCTCGACAACGTTTCCGCTTTGTCCGCCTTCTCTTCTTCTTGTACGGATCTTCTCCAGTGGCATCTCCGTCTCGGTCATCCTCCACCACGGCTTCTGCATCAGCTTCTGCCCCACCTCCCTCCCTCCACTACTCCTCTCCACTGCGAAGCATGTCAACTTGGCAAGCATCATCGTTCCTCCTTCCCGCCGAAGCAAGGTCGGGGCTCTACCCATCCGTTTGATCTAGTCCACTCCGATATCTAGGGACCTGCTCCTACCCTTACTATTGGTCGGGGTAGTTCTTATTTTGTAACTTTTATTGATGATTTTTCTAGATGTACTTGGGTGTATCTCTTACGAGATCGCTCTGAACTTTTTAATGTATGGACCTCCTTTTATCATTTAATCAAAAATCAGTTTGGTGTTAGTGTTAAAACTTTTCGCTCTGATAATGCAAAAGAATACTTAAGTCATGCTTTTACCTCTTTCTGTGTACAACATGGCGTTATTCATCAGACAAGTTGTGTCTATACATCCCAACAAAATGGGGTGGCGGAACGCAAAAACCGTCACCTCCTCGATGTTGCTCGCACATTAATGACTCAAATGCATGTCCCTCGCTCATATTGGGGCTATGCTGTTCTTCTTGCTTGCTATCTCATCAATCGCATTCCCTCCTCCATTCTCCAGGGAAAAACCCCTTTTTCCATCCTTTATCCTGGCAAGGAGCCTTTTCCTCTCCCTCTCCGAATCTTTGGGTGCACTGCTTTTGTGCATGTCCCATCTGCCACCCGTGATAAGCTCTCCCCTCGCTCCACCAAATGTGTTTTTCTGGGGTACTCGGTCACTCAGAAAGGCTACTGCTGCTTTGATCCTGTTCTTCGTAAACAGTTTGTCTCCACTGACGTTACCTTCTTCGAGAATGCCTCCTACTTCTCGGATGACTCCTCCTCTCTTCCTCCCACCTCAGATTCTCCTGTTATTCCGTTCGTTCCCTCGTCTCCTACTGCGATATCCGCTCCTCCTCCGTCTCCGCCCACTCCTCTCCCTCCGCCTCTCTCTCCGCCTCCATCTCCCTCATCTCCGCTGCCGTCGCTCTCTCCTCCTGGGCCAGCTCTCTCTGCCACGGATGCTCTGGATGCCGAGGAGCCCGCCGACCTGGATCTTCCTGTAGCTCTTCGCAAAGGGGTGCGGACGTGTACCCTACACCCCCTTGCTACTGTTGTTTCATATGATCGTCTTACCCCTTCTCGCAGGGCCTTTGCACTGGCTATCTCTGCTACTACCACACCTCGTTCTTACCAGGAGGCCCTTGCCATTCCTCACTGGAAGCTGGCCATGGATGAGGAAATGGCGACCCTCACAGAGCGGGGTACCTGGACTCTTGTCCCTCCTCCCCTTGATACAGATGTTGTTGGCTGTCGATGGGTCTTTGTAGTCAAGTTTGGCCCATATGGCACTGTAAACCGTTACAAAGCTCGTCTGGTGGCTAAGGGCTTTACTCAAACCTATGGGGTTGATTACTTTGACACCTTCTCTCCCGTGGCTCGTCTCAGCACTATACGGGTCATTCTCTCTGTGGCAGTCAACAAAGACTGGCCCCTTTCCCAGCTGGATATCAAGAATGCCTTCCTTTATGGTGATCTTTAGGAGGCCGTCTACATGGAGCAACCTCCAGGGTATGTTGCTCAGGGGGAGACACGAGTCTGCCGGCTACAGAAGGCAATCTATGGCCTCAAGTAGAGCCCTCGAGCTTGGTTTGACAAATTCAGCGGCATCGTGGCGGCCGTTGGTTTTGCTCGCAGCGCTGCTGATCACTCTCTATTTATTCGCAAAACCTCTTCGGGACTGGTGGTTCTTGCAGTATATGTGGATGATATTCTTCTCACTGGTGATGACCAGGAAGGGGTAGCCTTGACAAAGCGGCATCTTCGCCAACATCTAGTCACGAAAGATATGGGTTCTCCGAAGTACTTTTTGGGGATCGAAATCTCTCGGAAGCCCAACTCTTTAGTCCTCTCTCAGCGTAAGTATGCTCTTGATATTTTAAAAGAAGCAGGATTGACTGGGGCCAAACCTGCCCGATGTCCCATGGCTGTTGGAGAAGACAAAACCTGGACAGATGGTTCGCCTCTTCTTTCAGATGCTTCGCGGTACAGGCGTCTAGTTGGTAAGCTCATATACCTCACCGTGACTAGGCCCGACATCTCCTATACTGTGGGCAAGGTGAGTCAATTCATGCAAGCTCCCAGGGAGTGCCATCTACAGTCCGCCTTGCGGATCTTGGAGTACGTCAAAGCAGCCCCTGGGAAAGGATTGCTCTTTCAGAAGAATGATCATCTGAGGGTTGAAGCTTACTCAGATGCGAGTTACGCTGATGACAAAGGGGACCGCAAGTCTACCTCCGGTTTCTGTACCTTTGTTGGGGGCAATCTGGTAAGTTGGAAGAGCAAGAAGCAATCTGTTGTCTCCAGGTCCAGTGCTGAAGCTGAGTATCGGAGTATGGCATCGACCACTTGCGAGCTAAAGTGGCTACGGGCTCTCATGTTGGATTTAGGAGAGGTCTACAACCATCCTCTACCTATGTTCTGTGACAACAAGGCTGCTATATATATCTCCAAAAATCCAGTCTTCCATGAGAGAACCAAACACATTGAGGTCGACTGTCATTTCATTCGTGAAGAGATTCTGAAGGAACAAATTTGCACTCCCTTCGTCACGTCTGAAAAAGAGCTGGCTGACATCTTCACCAAGCCAGTATCCGCCTCATTTCTTCATATATGTGACAAGCTGGGCATGATCGACATATATGCTCCAGCTTGAGGGGGAGTGTTGATGTTGAGATCGGGCGGTCTGTCGGTCTGGCTTGGCGGGTTATTGACCGGGCGGTCTGGCGGTTTGTTACTGGCGACTAGGAGACCGGGCGGTCTAACAGTCTCACTTGGCGGCTTGTCTCTCTCTCTAGCAGTGGCCGAGCGGTTAGCCCTTCTGTCTAACCGCGCGGCTTGTTCCGGTCTGTTGTTCTAGCCGCCCAGATTCTTTTGTATAGTTTTAGTCCCACATCTCTTATTTGTATTCTCTCTTCTCTCCTCCATTCTATATAAGGGAGGTCATACCTTTGTAATAGATACCTTTTTCTGATAATAAAATTTCAGTTATACCATTTCCGGCTTGTTTTAGTTCGCTTCTCACAGCAAATATAAATTTTGAGCACATCCACATATTCACATGAATACCACCACATCAACACCCCAACATGAAAATGTAAAACACTAAAGCTCGACTTGGGTGTGCGACTAAGATCGGCTACGAGGCTTTGGTGAAATAATGGTGGAGCTTAATCAAAAAAACGGGTAGGCACAACGGGGCTTAGCGAGGATAAGATGTTAGGAACGGTACAAAGCTCAACCGGACCAAAATGATGGCCTAAATCACGCTTACGCTAGGCTAACCATGCACCAATACTTCGAGAGTAGCTTGGGGCAAGTTCTTAGCCACCGAGAAAGATGATCCTTCCTTCCGACTTGAGCAAAACGAGTCTAGTGACGACTACACACATCCCTACACTACCGTTCGATTCAACCGGATTCACCAATTTTTGAGTAGAATAAAAAGTATTTACGCAAATAACAAAATATAAAACTATAAACATACAGAAAAATTTAATCTACTCCAATTTCTACACGAGACGAGAGCACTCGACTAGGAGCACTATAAGAGTCAACATTTTACTCAGTCTCACAATCCTATGCAAGCACAATAATTTTCCCAAATCATACAAAAGAAATGAGTTTAACTCGCAACACACTAACAGCTAAGCACGCTCTCATGTGGGTGCAGTGGTGTGCGATGCAATGAACTAATCAAAATAAAACTATAAAAGCTTCTAGTATGCACAAGAAATGTGCGCATGCAAAAGGTAACAAATAATGGCTCTCCCCCAGACTTAAACTAAATTACACAACATATGATATTGAAATTAAAATCAGATAGAGCTAAGGGAAGAGGTTACCCAATGCTCAGCCAGTGAGCATACCAGAAGATGCTTGAAAAACTGAGGCAGGCTCGCCATACGAAGAATCACAACCCCGCCAACGAAGTTTTCATGAGTACCTGCAGGGGTGAGCTCCGCAAAAGCGAAAGCAAAATATACAAAAAGAAATGCTAAAACTAAAATAGACATGAACATAAAAATGCAGAAAATATAAGATAACTACTAGGGTTATTGTCATCTCAGCACGACTTATTCGAGATTCGAAAAGTACTAGCTAATGGGCCTATGAAAATAAAAATGCACAGGTAACTGTTCCATTATCCGTTGCGGTAACGGGTACCTATACAGAGATAAAACAGTTTCCCCTCTGCCTAAATAATCATACCTGCTCCTCGCTCATCTCCCCACAAAATATATCCTTGCCCATCAAGGTATTGTCTACTATAGGGAGACGGCAGGAGGAAAAGGCAATCAATGGAGCTTCCTCAACAGAGGAGGAATCAACCTCCTCGCAAAAGAGGATGTTATCATCGATGACTGGAGCGGAAAGATCCAATTCCTCCTGAGGCACCTGCGAAGACTCAACCCGCACGGGCTCAGATAGAGAAAGGGGATCAAGAAATAAAGAAGATGAAGAACTAAAATAATCAACAATTGGGAGAGTGGCTCCGGTTTCACTCTCAGCGAGATCCAAGAAAAAATCATCGTCGGTGTCATATGAGTCGTATCGTGGAGAATCCGAGAACTCGAGGTCCGTGGGGGTAAGGGGAATGGCCTTGTCCAATAAAGAGGTGCAAACCTCTGCATCAGAAAGATAATATTCCCCATCCCACCTTGGTGCAACCTCAGGCACCGAATCATCCAAAAATACGGCATCATCAGCCGACTCACAAGAAAAAGGTGTAGCAAACTCACGCAAAAATTGCGGAGGGGCGAAACCGCTCTCAAAATCAAGCACTGAATGAGCAGGCCCCATCGCAAAAATCATTCACAGATGCCACCCCATCGACTACCGGAACAATCTCATCGTCCCATTCAGGAGCATCCATGAGTTCCAGATCCACTTTTTGCAGGCTAACACCAGAGTGATCGTCATCACTCAAGGGAAGCTCGTAAAAAAGAACTGAGGGACCCATGAAAGATCTGTATGCGGCGAGAGATTCTTCGGTAATCTCAACGGGCAAAGAAAGAGCAAGGTGCGTTATTTTAGTGTATGGGTCAGGCAACACCCTGGTAGGCCTGTCCACAACAGTCTTCTGCAAACAGGAGGTTGTTGCGCGCATGCCCACAGAGGGAGAAGGCTCGCACAAGCGAGGGCAATCCTTCACCATGTGGCCTACACCTTGACATAGCATACATCGAATACAATGCCCGACATTCAATTCATCCATTACATCGATGCCTTGGCGCAAATCATCAAGTAGACTGTACTCGGCAACAGAATACATCGCGAATAAAAATAATTACCCAAAAGTACTACACAGCTATAATAAAAATAGCACGGATCTGCTATCTAAACCAAAAAGCAGAAAAAGGCAAAAAGAAACAAGCAAAATAAATATTCTAACAACTCAAGCAATGAAGAAACATGAAATGCACAAATGGAAAAGGGCTTCAATCTATTATCTCCCTCTCCAAAAACTCACACGACTGTTTTCCCCGGAAACAGCGCCAAAAACTTGATGCGTTGAACGACAAGTGTATCGGTCACACAAGTAATATAAAATGGGCGAATTTTCCCAAGTATCGATCTCGAGGGAACACAGTAAGGTGGAGTTAATTTTTGAGGAGGACTTGAGATTGAAGTCCTTAGGTCGGAGTTTAACGAAGGGGGGTATTGATTGTTGCGGAAAAAGAAAATAAAACACTAACAACTACTCCTATGCAATGCCGCTATGCAATACTTTGCCAGGCGGGATGGAAGACTAGTCGGGCCGCTATGCACCGAATCGCTACGCGGATGGGCGAGTAGGCAAGCGTAAGAACCAATCGAACAGAGGAATATGAGGGTCGTAAGCACCTCTTCGCTATGCACTCCACTAATAATCGCTAGTGCGGCAAGAACAACTATGGTGGAGGACGAAAACACAGGCTCACCTCAAGCAAATAACGAACACATACAATCACATAGACATGATTACATACGAACGTTTAAAGAGCGCAAGATTACTTCATCTAATACAAAGAGTTAAACTAAACTATCAACAACAAGAGAATAAAAGTGTGTGAAATCGACCGGATCCAAAGTCTTTCTGAGGATTCACAGAAGGAATCGCCGGGTTATCAATCTGCGTCCTAGCTCGGTCCTCAACTACGTTCGGGGTAGAGGAGGCTATCACTCACTCCCATTGGACCCGTCTTCTTCGTGTCACGAGCCGGTGGAGGAGTGCACAAACTCCCCCTAGCTTGATGGAGAAAACTAAGTCAAAACTCCTCTTGAAGCTCAAGGATGAAGGAGGAGGCCGAGAGGAAGCTCCAACTTGGATTTGATGTTGAATGCTTGCCTGGATCTCCTCCCCTTGGTGGAACAGCGGAGTTTCACCCTAAAATGCGGAAGGTAGTGGCTGGAAGTGAGCTGGAATCCCCAATGGCAGAAAACCTGCGCTTTAAATAGAAACAGGTCAGAAAAATAGGCACACACGGTCCCACGCACGACTGTGCGCTAACTGTGTGTTATTAACTTTCAGAACTGGATCGCGAATGAAGATGCGTTGACCCGTGCATTTTACTCGCGCACGGGCGCTTCCACCCGTGCGTGAAGGAAATCACATGGGTAAACACAGAGCGCAGGAAAATAAGAGAAACAGGGGAACCGTGTGTTTTACTTGCACACGGGCGCGTTTGCCCTTGCGTGAAGGAAACGCACGATTTACCCCAGAATGTAGGAATCAAGAGAAAATAATACAGACCGTGTGATTTCTTCTCGCACGGTTTGGTCAAAACCGTGCGGGAACAAAACGCACGAGTAGAAACAGAAGTCCCCAGAATAGCTGTGTGAAACGCACGATTCCACAGAAACCGTGCGCAACAAATTCGCATGTCCGTGCGTTTTACACAGAACTGGAAAATGAATCTGGGACGTCCCGACTACCTGCACAGCAATAAAACCAAGTCGGAGCACAAGCACCCAGCAACAACACACATCATAAAATAAATAAAAAGAACCATGGGGAGCACCATGTGCTTACCCCCAACAAAAGAATGCGCAATTGCACACCCTTGGGCCAAAATAGTGCACTTAGCATGATAAGCAGAATAAATGAAATATCAACGATAACATACTAAAAGTGAAGTGCAAGAGTGAGAAAACAAGCCCAGATGAGTCCTAAAAACCCTATATAAATCGGACTCATCACTTAGCCAGCGCCTTCACCTCCAACCACTTCGAAAAATAATCGATCATGACCAGTAAGAACCTCCTCTGTCCACTAGCCTGAGGGAAGGGTCCTACCGAATCCATTCCACATATGGTGAAGGGCTAGGGTGCCATGATGCTTCTGAACTGCTGAGCCGACAGTAGCTGGAGAGGGGCAAACAACTGACACTTGTGGCACTTTTTTATGAATTCAGTGACATCCTGGCCTAGGGTCGGCCAGAAGTACCCTTGCTTGACTATCCTTCCTTCCAAGGTTTTTCTCCCTGAATGACTCCCGCACTCTCTAGAATGGACTTCTTCCAAGATCCTTCGGACTTCCCTCTCGGCCACGCAACGTGCCAACAACCCCGAGAGGGTCTTCCTATATAACGCCCGTCGAGCATGAGATAGTATGTCGACTTATGCTTGAATCGCTTCTTATCCAACCCTAGTTACTCCCCTGTGGATATGAAAGTTACAAAAGGATCCATCTACGAGTGGTGCTGGTCCACCTCCATCAGCTCCCCCTCCTCAATGGATGGGCGGAATAAGTCGGTGATGGTTCCCCCCACGTGGGGTCCATGCTTGGCCAATTGGTCGACCTGCCCGTTTTCCTCCCGTGGCACATGCCAGATGGAGAAGGTCTGGAACATGTCAATGAACCCCTTTACCTTTATCAAATATAGTTGGAGAGTAGGCTCTCTTGCCTCAAACTCCCCAATGATCTGAGAGGCCACCACCATGGAGTCCGTAAGGACCTCCACATCATGCACCCCTAGCTCCCTGGCCAGGCGCAACCCTGCTATTACTTTTTTGTACTCGGCCTGCTTGTTAGTGATGGGAAAGTGCACAACCACCGTCTACTCGATCCTCGTTCCCAGGGGACCTCTAAGATCACCCTACCCCCAAGGAATGCCTTCCCGAGGAGCTATCCGCCATCACCTTCCAAGGAACTGGGTGAGTGAGTTTCGCCTCCACCACCTCGACCACGTAGTCAACAAGAAAGTTATCCATCGCCTGGGCCTTGATCGAGAGGCGGGGAACAAAGGATATGTCGAACTCACTCAGTTCCACCGACCGCTTTGCCAACCTACCCGAATGCTCCATCCCCTCAAAGATGTTGCGAAGGGGATGGTCAGTCACCATCCGGATGGAGTGTGTCTGGAAATAGGGTCGGAGCCTCCGGGCTGAGATGACCAGAGTGAAGGCCATATTTTCTAAGATCAGGTATCGGAGTTCGGCTTTACTCACCCTATATAAATCGGACTCATCACTTAGCAAGCGCCTTCACCTCCAACCACTTCGAAAAATAATCGATCATGACCAGTAAGAACCTCCTCTGTCCACTAGCCTGAGGGAAGGGTCCTACTGAATCCATTCCCCATATGGTGAAGGGCTAGGGTGCCATGATGCTTCTGAACTGCTGAGCCGACAGTAGCTGTAGAGGGGCGAACAACTGACACTTGTGGCACTTCTTTATGAATTCAGTGACATCCTGGCCTAGGGTCGGCAAGAAGTACCCTTGCTTGACTATCCTTCCTTCCAAGGTTTTGCTCCCCGAGTGACTCCCACACTCTCCATAATGGACTTCTTCCAAGATCCTCCGGACTTCCCTCTCGGCCACGCAACGTGCTAACAACCCCGAGAGGGTCTTCCTATATAACGCTCGTCGAACATGAGATAGTATGTCGACTTATGCTTGAATCGCTTCTTATCCAACCCCGGTTACTCCCCTGTGGATATGAAAGTTGCAAAAGGATCCATCTACGAGTGGTGCTGGTCCACCTCCATCAGCTCCCCCTCCTCAATTGATGGGCGGAATAAGTCGGTGATGGTTCCCCCCACGTGGGGTCCATGCTTTGCCAATTAGTTGACCTGCTCGTTTTCCTCCCGTGGCACATGCCGGATGGAGAAGGTCTGGAAGGTGCCAAATAACCCCTTTACCTTTATCAAATATAGTTGGAGAGTAGGCTCCCTTGCCTCAAACTCCCCAATGATCTGAGAGGCCACCACCATGGATTCCGTAAGGACCTCCACATCATGCACCCCTAGCTCCCTAGCCAGGCGCAACCCTGCTATTACTGTTTCGTACTCGGCCTGCTTGTTAGTGATGGGAAAGTGCACAACCACCGTCTGCTCGATCCTCGTTCCCTGGGGACCTCTAAGATCACCCTACCCCCAAGGAATGCTTCCCGAGGCGCTATCCACCATCACCTTCCAAGGAACTGGGTGAGTGAGTTCCGCCTCCACCACCTCGACCACGTAGTCAACAAGAAAGTTATCCATCGCCCGGGCCTTGATCGAGAGGCGGGGAACAAAGGATATGTCGAACTCACTCAGTTCCACCGACCGCTTTGCCAACCTCCCCGAATGCTCCATCCCCTCAAAGATGTTGCGAAGGGGATGGTCAGTCACCATCTGGATGGAGTGTGCCTGGAAATAGGTTCGGAGCCTCCGGGCTGAGATGACCATAGTGAAGGCCATATTTTCTAAGATCAGGTATCGGAGTTCGGCTTTCCTCAAGACCCTGCTCACGTAGTAGATAGGCAATTGCTTCTTCCCCTCTTCCCGGACCAGGACGGAGCTTACCGCCTCGATCCCGACCCCAAGGTATAGGGACAGATCTTCCACTTCCTTAGGCCCTTGGAGGAGTGGAGCCTGGGTCAACTTTCTCTGCAAGGCTTGGAACGCCTCCTCGTATTCCCGGGACCACTCGAACTTCTGGCCCCCTCTCAGCGCCTTAAAGAAGGGAGAGCACTTCTCTCCTACCCGAGAGAGGAACCTGCTAAGTCCTGTCAACTTTCTCGTCAGCCGCTAAACCTCCTTGGCATTCCACGACAATCCCAACTCCATAATTGCCTTTACTTTATCAGGATTAGGCTCCACCCCCGCGAGAGTAAGAAGATGACCCAGGAACTTCTCCCTGCTCGCCCCGAAGACACACTTCAAGGGGTTCAACCTCATCTTATACTTCCGCAGAGTGTCGAAGATCTCCTCCAGATCCCGGAGATGAGAATCCACCTCCCGACTCTTGATCATAAGATCATCCATATACACCTCCAGATTCTTCCCTTTTTTCTCTCAGAAGATTCGATCCATCATTTTTTGATACGTCACCCCTGCATTCTTTAGCCTAAAGGGCATCATCTTGTAGCAGTAGCACTCATCCCCGGTGATGAAGGATACATCTTTGATGTCAGGTGGGTGCATCCTAATTTGATGATAACCTAAAAAATGCATCCAAAAAACTTATCACAGAGAAACTGACGGCTGAGTCAACCAGCGCGTCGATCCGAGGCAAGGGGTAACAATCCTTAGGACATGATTTATTTAACAAAAAAAATCAACAAACATTCTCCACCGACCGTCTCCTTTTATTACCACTACGACATTGGAGACCTATGCGGGGTATTGGATTTCGAATACAAACCCATCCTTTAGGAGCTTGGCAACCTCCTCTCTGATGGGCTCAGCTAGCTTGCCCGCGGTGGGCCTCTTCTTTTGCTAAATGGGGCGGGCCTCTGGATCCAGGTTGAGATGGTGGCAGGAAACATCTGCATCGATCCCTGGCATGTCGGCCACGCTCCATGCAAAGATGTCGACGTTCTTCTGGATTCACTCCAGCATCCTCCCTTGGTCTTCCGGGCTCAACTCTCCATTGATGCACACCTTCTCCACCCGGTCCTCCCGGGTGAGAACCTCCATCTCCACCACCTCTTCTGCAGCCTCCATCCGAGACTACTCCTCCCACTCGCCGGTAGCCCCCTCACATGGAACTGGAACCTCCTCCTCAGCTTCCTCCATGACCATCACATCGGTCGACTCCTTCGGAACTCCTTCTACCACCTCTACTAGGGTGCGGATCTCCTCCTCCACTTCCATCTCCTCTGCCTCTACTCCGGCCCTCTGCTTGGATAGCTCCTCCATCCTCCTCTCCATATCTTTGGCTCCACCCTGCCAAGAGATGGAGTTCACCGCAGTGAAGTAGCACTCCCTCGCCACCTTGGGGTCTCCGCAGACTCGGACTTGGATCCCTTCAGCATTGAACTTCAGGCACTGATGGAAGGAAGACGGTACACAGTGGAAGGCGTTGATGAGGGGTCGATCAAATATCGCGTTGTAATTTCTAGGAGCATCCACGATAACGAACATGCAGTTTCTGGACTATCCTCTATGAGTAATGTGGAGTCCCACTCCTCCTTCCACCTCCTTCCTCTCCCCGGAGAATCTAAAGAGAGGGTCATCCGAGGCCAACACCCTCCTAGCCTCCACCTTCATCTCATCGAATGCCTTCTTGAAGACAACTTTGACCGAGTTCCGGTAATCAATGAGGATCCGAGAGACGGTAAAATTTTCGACCGCGGCCTGGATCATCAGCGCATCGCAAAAAGGATCCTCATGATCCGGCATATCCTTCCTTGAGAAGGTAATCTTATCCTCCGGGGTGGAGTTAGAGACGTCAAAACAATGATCCGGCGATACATGGTATGAAGGCTCGCCTTCTGAGTGACCTCGACACCCACCTCCCCTCACCCCGTAGATCACCTTGATCCCTCCTCGGGATCCGACATCAACCCAGTCCTCGCACCTGTCCTCCTCTCCCCTGGGCAGGACCTTCTCAAGCTACACCTCCTGGTGGGGTTGCTGTTGCTGCTCCCTGTTCCTCCTCATCTCGAGGAACTCCAGGAACGTGGTCGTGGCATGGCCCTCTTCCTGGTGGAAGTCGCAATAGGGAAACTCCACCCTGACTTCCCACCTTCTCCTCTACTGACCTCTCCTCCTCCCCTGGGTTATCGTCATAGCCTGACGTTGATCGGGGAGAGGAGTCCTCTGGCCCTGCCTCCAGCCTGGAGGGTTGAACTGACCCTATCCCCCCTAGCGGTTGTCTCCTCCATGGAAACCTTTCTGCTGGCCTTGGTCCTACCACTCCTGCTGCCTCCATCCGAGCCGATTGTTCGGCTCCTGATGACCCCACATCGGCTACTACTGCTGCTGCTGCTCCCTCTGTCTGGGTTCAGCTCATCTCACCTCTTGACCTATACCACCTCCTGGCTCCTTCTCTTCCTCCGTGGCCCACTTGGCCAGCTTCTTCCAAACTCGGGATTCGACTCCTCCCTATCGACCTCCCTTATTGCCCTCTCCATTAGTTCCTCATAGGAGAGAGGAGGCACCCTCTTTAGCTCCATCCTGAAGAAGCCCTATTGCAGCCCTGACATCTCCTAGACCTGGAGGACCTCTTCCTGGAACCGGTCCATATAGCTCCCTAGGGTCTCATTCACCCCCTTGCTTGATGTGGAATAGGGACTCAGACTCCATCTTCCACTTCTTGTAAGTGGTGAACCTCGGCATGAACCCCCGACATAGGTCCTCGAAACAGTAGATGGAACTGGTCGGCACCTGGTGGAACCAATCTCTTGCCATCTTCTTGAGGGTGATGGCGAAGAGCCTGCACTTGAACGCATCTGACATCTGTAGGATCGAGACCACATCCTCAAACCACTAGATGTGCTAAACCGGATCATTCTTCATGATGTAGTAAGACATCTCCGACTCTCGAAACCCCTCTGGAACTGGGGCAGATGAAACCAACTTGCTGAAGGGGCTGCCTCCCCCTGTTGGGCGAGCCGGGAGATCTTGCACACCCACCTCGCCAATTCGGCCTCCACTTACTGAGCCGGGGAACAACACTCGCCCCTGCAGATCTCGCTCCCTCCCTTCCTCTGCTACCTCCATCCCAGGTCCCCTATCGAGGGCATTCTTGCCCAAGGTTGGTGCCGCGACAACTGGGGCTGCTGGCGTCGAGCACTCGGCGCCCGTGCCGAGTGCGAACTTGACGAGGCTAAGGAAATCCTCGAACATCCCGAGGGTGGCGAGAGGGGGAGGGGGTGGCGAGTTGGCCCTGCCCGAGCCTTGTCCTTCTCCTCCAGTCATTGAGCTCACTAAACATTTTCTGTATGAATTACTCTCCACGCTCACCGCACCAAAATTTTGAAACCGAAAATTGGCTTCTGTGGAGTTCGAACCCTCGGGGAAGGGGTGATCTCGCACTTACTTCTCCCTTACAAGCTCAAACAGCTAGAGACTTAGAATAAGAAACGGACTCAAGGCTTCAGCATGGAGATCCCACCACACACCCAGAAAATCTTAGAGTGATTCCCCTCCTTTGCCAAGTGCTGAGCTAAGGATACCTCAGAAAGCGCAAGAAGACCAGAGAACAAGTAAGCATTCTTTTTGAGGTACCCGATTGGGTCTATTTATAGTTTTCTGAAAACAGACTGTCAACAACCAACCTCCGCTGTTCTAAAGGGCTATGGGCTGGCCAACCGGAATAGAATGGTAAAAATACATCATACAACACTGGGCGAGTGGCACATGAAAACATTCACTCGCATGGGGTGGGGAGTGCTCGATGGTGCTAGAACTCGCCGCCTCCATATGGCCCTGGGCGAGTGTGGGCTAGAAACGCCCCACTCGCCAAGTGTCTGTCGAGAGCCATGGGCGAGTGCGAGCCTGCTGCTCCACTCCACCCCACCTGGGCGAGCCGACGGATCTACCGAGATGTCACTCAACGCTAAGAGACGTCGAGTGAACAAGCCTCACTCGACGCCGGGGCGGAAGGCGTTAAGTGGACTCGATGCCAGCAGAAGGCGTTCGAGTGGACTCGGCGCCAGGGGCCCGGCTCGCCTGGCTTGGCTAATATGGCTCCTGTCGATCCCCACTTGCCGGATATGGGGTTGTACAACGATTGGGACAATCAAATGGAGATATGTCAGAATTGCTAACTACCACGCAACAGTTTCTTACGGCCGACGATAACATTTGTTCCTAAATGACAACTGGCAATGAGAATTCAAAAGGGATTTGGAGGGAGCGAGAAACTTATCATGTAAAGCTTTGTCACGCCACGATAGCCCTATCACGCGGTCGTAACCTTAAGGCAATTCCGTCAATCACAAAATGATTTGGGAGCCAAATGAAGCATGAGTTCTCAGCTTAGCATGTACAAATATCGAACTATAATGCGGCGATAGGGACACCGCGGCGAGATAAAATACTACCTAAGTTATCAGCTCAACTTCCATACCAAGACGAGAGGATCAGGGAAAATTAAGCAATAAGCTACCACCGGCGTTATGTACTACCGCTGCGATAACTGAGTATTATAATGAAAAAGCATTCCGCTCCGTCTCTTACACACAAAATTAATTATTCTGAAAGAGGTTTCATCCTAGAGCTCCGGAGGAAATCCTAGACTCCCATACAACAACCGGAAGAGACTTCGATGGCAGAGAAGATCAAGGCAAGTCGAAGAACAAATGCATCTACGTCGACGACCTCAAGCGTTTTTTTCGTCCTCACCTTCAGAAGTTCTTAGATGAGTTTTTATTTAAGATTATATCACCTCTTTACTATGTATATTTTTTGTTTGTTTTTGGTGATGTTTTTGTTGTACGTTGTGGAATTCTCCCTTCTGTTATCCACTATGTCTTTGTAGAGCTTATGGGGAGAATTCACCATGTGTGTCAGAAGACTAAACTAGGGTAATGGTCTAGGGGGGCTTGAGGCCTATCCGGGGATAAATAGGCTATGACCAACTGGTTCGAGGTGCAAGTCAGTATAAAATAACAAAAATAAAAAATTTATTCACCACCTTGATCTCTAAGCTTATGGAGATCAAAATTTTGTAACCATCCTTATTATAATTTAATAATGTTTTTATCTTGATTCTCAAAAGTATTTCATTACTTATTTTAATATTCTCATAATTAAAGGTTTTAATAATTATAAAGATTTTTCCTAAAAATTAATAATCCCTTATTGACCCACCCCCTCTAAGATCGTTTCACAATCCATCAAATTGTATCAGAGATACGTTACTCTGATTAGGCTTAACAACCTAGAATATTAGATTGTGACCCTTAGAGATCCAATGAATATCAATGATAAGTCTAATAAACTCGTCTATTATTCACGGAAGTCACTATGATACAAGAAAATAATTAATGAAAAATAATGTTCTTATTTATATTGATATTGATGTGTGGAATATGACTATTAATAAATATATTGCACTATCTTTTTAAAAGAATAATAACTCCCAAACCTACCATTGATATTAATGAACTTAAGAAAAATAAATGCAATTTAAATGCTAAAGCTATGAATCATAAAGATATTGTGATATTGATAAAAATATATTTAAACTTGTTTATACTTTACAGTGCTTTCGACATTTGGAAATTTCTTGAAAATACTTATGATTTTTTTTCTACTTGTGCTAAAAGAAATCAAAAAATTTAAAAATCCATTAGATAAAAAAAGTGTGTACTCATGCTCCATCTCTCAAAAAGAATCTTATTCAGATGAATCTACAATAAGCATGACAAGTAGAATGGAAACTGATAGTGCATCAAATAATTCAAATGATAGTTCTTATGAGTTCATTATAAGTACAATGAAAACATCTGTTCTTGAATCCAGATCATTCTCTTCATCTTGTGCGCTTAATTTTTCTAAACGTAAAATTGAAAAGTTGAAAAATATAATTTTATATTGTGTTTAGAAAATAAAATTTTAAAACAAAACTTAATATAAAATCAAATATTAGTGTGCCTTTTATTGATTCTAATTCATGCTCTTTAGTTGATAAGTTTATACCTTGTATTGAGTGTAATGAACTTAAAGAAAAATTCAATTTTTTTAAAAAAGAGCTTTATATTGCAAAAGAGCATAATAAACTATTCATAAATGAAAATAATACTCCCCCGCAAATAAACTATATTCATTAAAATTATTTGGTTAAAATTTTCAAATGATAAAAATAATAATATCTTGTTTATATAGTGATTTTTGTAAGGTCTCTACTAGTATTACAAAACTCCCAAAACAACACGTACATCGTAGACCATTTCGTAATATAAACAAATCTTACATCAAGTGCTCTGTATGTTCCAAATTTGGGCATACATCATCTTATTATAAGGGTAAATCTAAACCTACCACATCTCAACAAATTTGGATTCCCAACTTCTCATTATCTGAAACATTTGGATCCATATAGGTTCCCAAATCTTGCATTTATGTACCTTAAGCATATTGATTAACTAGGGATATCTTTACAATGTTATGGTTTGACTGCATCAAAATGATTATTATTTTATTAAACCTACTTTACTCCCTAGTCAAATATAATAATAGAAATGGTTATTTCCCTTATTATATTTTGTGTATATTGTGTGTTTAATTTCCCCTTTATTAAACACTCTTGCCTATTCTTCTATGATCACATTTTCATGTGGTGACACATAGTATATGTATTTTAACTCACATATTTCTATTGTGTATTAGGGTGTTTATTGTTTCGTTTTTCACTAATACTGTCGACGATTGAACTTATCGTCTGATGATAGCCTTCTGAACAACTACACTACTTTTATGTGTCTTCTTATTATTATAGTTCCTAGTGTTGAGCAAATATGATTATCTTTATATTTGATGCATGTTGTTTTTTAGTCATATTCACCTTACACAATTTTGCATCATAACTAATTCAGTAAAGTGAATATGATTGATGATGCAGTCCATCACATATAACATCGTAGGTTATCAATCACATCTTATGAATGCTTGATATCTTATGTTTGCATGTCTTTTACCTTATCTCATGATTTTAGGATTATCATGTGTAACAACCTCCCCAACACAGTTCAAAAGGCCAATCATCGGTGACCCCAACACCCAGCTCGAAAGGGTCAACCTAAATAGATCTAGAGACCATACACCTCAACCCTTCTCCATGCCGACTGGCGGGTTATTGGTGGATGCAACCTCCCTTCGATGAGGGAAACGCAAGTTAAGTAGGCAATGCATGGACTTACCATGAGGTTACCCATCCGGATATTACTCTCGCCCAAGCATGCTTAACTATAGAGTTTATCCACTCCTCATCACCAATTGAGCTATATTAATTTGTAACGGCCTCCCCAGCATGCAACTCAAAAGGACGATCATCGGCACCCCTAGTATATAGCTTGAAAGGACCAGACTCAACAAGTATGTAGACCGTACACCCCAAACCCTCTCCATGCCCACTGGCGAGTTGTTGGAGGCCGCAACCTCCCTTCGATAAGGGAAACTTAAGTTAAGCACGCAGAGTCCATAAGAGGAGACTTAAATGGATACATAGGGAAGGAAAATGTCATGAATGATTTGGATATGGATAAAGAAATGAAAAATGATAAATCATTTTAGATTTTGTCATAGCACATGAGCTAATTGTAACAAATATGTTTTTCCTAAAGAGGGGACATTTAATTGCGTTTAAAAGAGGACCAATTAAGTCAAAATTGATTATTTAATGACTCGCAAAATGGATAAAAAAGATTTGTAAGGATTGCAAAGTCATAACAGGAGAAAATTTGACAACACAACATAGGTTAGTGATGCTGGACATACAAATTAAATATAATAAATTTAAGACAAGACAACAAAATTGTTGTCAAAAATTCGGTGGTGTAACTTAAAGATGGAAAAAAGGTTGTTTTCAAGACTGCGTTATGGAACAACTAGTTGATGACCCTTATATTGATCCTAATATCTCATGGGAAGTTATGTCTTAACAGTTTAGGATAAGTGGAAAGAACATATTTGGAGTATCAAAAGATAATGGACCCTCAAATAAAGAATCTTGGTGGTGGAAAGAGTAAGTGCAAGACAAAGTGAGGGCAAAGATGGTCAACTATAAATCATTTTACGCATGTAGGAATGATGAAAAATTTAGCCAGCTATAAAGTTGCAAAAATAAGCTAAGCATGCAGTAAGTAAAACAAAGTCAACCTTATGGAGAATTTTATATATGACAAGATGTCAAAGATGGAGAGTGCTGCATATATAAAATTGCTCGAGCTAGAGAAAGAAAGACAAGAGATTAAAGACAAGTAAAATGCATAATGGATGAAACAAATACAGTTTTGAAGGATGACGTTGATATTAAAGAGAAATAGAAAGGGAAAGAAAGGGTCTCAAAGAAACTGGAAGAAGCTGCTTGGAAGAAGGTCTCAAAGAATGGTATGCTTTTCATGCCACTGTAAAATTTTCTAGGAAGTTGAGAAAGGTCGCATGAACACTGAACCACAACCAAGTCAAGTTGAAATCAACAATAATAGAAGCACAAGAGTCTCAAACTTAAAATTATCAACAGCTTCTTTATAACATGGGGTATATATTGCGAGACATGATTCACAATGTATCCAATGTAAACAAAAAATACAAGCAAGAGAAACCGCGCGGTCTGCGAATTGTATCTGCACAAGCCGCTGACCGCAGGCCCTGTTCGCTGAAACTGCAAAGTCGCCAAACTGCAACCAAGCTGCGCGGACTGCCTGTTATTGAATGTTGATGAACTAAATTGAACCCGCAGATAGATTGGGTGAACTACTCGAACTGACCGTAACCCGGAGGAAGTGACTTCAAGTCGTTGAGACTGCGACCTGCTGCATACCACTAATTGTAACCACAAACTGTTCCACACTGAGCCTTCCAACTAGTTGCCTAGTCATCCAGTTCTAGCCGTGCAACCTGCACAAAT
Source organism: Platanthera zijinensis (assembly GCA_039513925.1). Lineage (NCBI taxonomy): Eukaryota > Viridiplantae > Streptophyta > Magnoliopsida > Asparagales > Orchidaceae > Platanthera > Platanthera zijinensis. The sequence goes on along the minus strand of CM077078.1, from coordinate 254,184,619 downwards.
AAGTCGACTTCACTTAGTCGCTCCAGTTAGAAAACTGTAACCGCAAGATCAAAATGCGAGCTGAGTTCTTACTGTTCTCATTATATATGACGAGCCACAAACTTCTATTTATAGGTGATAGGGGGAGTATGATCACCGCCCATAATCATAGGATAACCGTCTGTCATCGAGTAGATAGCACTCGTATTTGCACAAGTACGGATACCAACATCTGTTTGCGCGTAATATCCATCTATTCACTTACACAAAAAGATCAACCAGTCCGCCAAGCCGAGCGGACAACAACACCAGTCCGTGTGAACTTAGCAATCCAGCCACGCGTCCCGATCCATCATCACACCTACGACGGACTGTCGATCTCCACAAAAAGACCGCGTGTATAGCCGGCTTTGCGAACTCCAGAGCAGACTGCGCAACTATGCAGTCACTGTGAACTAGGCAACAACTGGCTTGTCACAACACTGTGACCAAGTCCAAAACACCAGCGAACTCTGGCTTCAGACCGCGCTAGCAGAACACAGTGAACTGTGTGGTTAGCCTCTGCAATCCATGCTACAACCTTTCGTGCCAGAGAACCTGCTAGCTCCAATCAGACAGTGCGGTCTCACAATCTAGATCGCACTAGTCGCGGTTAGACAAATCTAACCGCCCAATTACCTCCCAGGGTGCTTGCTAAACCAGACCGCAAGAGAAGAAAATCAACCGAAAAACTGCTTATTTGCCAAAAGCTAGCTGCCAAATAGGCGGCGGTCTCTACAGTCTGTGTGGTCTTCCCAATCAGACTGCTCACTCCACTTTACTTCCACTTCAAAAATTTCAACACTACCTCTTGAAGTGGGAAGTGGAAACCAGCCCGAGTAAACCTCGTAACTAAGTAAATGGTCCCTTCGACAGTGGCTTCGTGATGATATCTGCGAGGTGTCCTGACTCTGCACATACTCAACCATCAAGGACCCCTCCAACACTTTCTCCTGAACGAAGTGATGCTCGATCCCAATGTGTTTGTCCACGTATGGCAAACTGAATTATTGACCAGTTTGAGAGCACTCTCATTATAACCGCGCATTAGAGTAGGACCTCGCACCTCCTCATGGATATCCTACACTAATCTCCTAAGCAAGATGACTTCCTGAGCTACCAAGGTCGAAACATTGTACTCTGCTTTCATAGTGGAGATAAACACTGAATCCTGCTTCTTGCTACACCACGAGATAGTTGTCGTTCCATACATGGAGACATATCTTGACATCGACTTCTGATCATCAGAATCTCTCCCATAATCAGCATCTGTGTAACCATGTAGCTTGAAGCTCGTGTCTCTCTTATAAAAGAGACTCATGTCGTAGGTGGACTTCACGTACTTTAGAATGTTCTTAATTTCCACTAGATAAGACTTCCTCAGCTCTGTCATATACCGACTTACTCGGCCCACGACATAGGCAATATCTTGCTTTGTAATTGCCAGATATATGAAACTCCCCGCGAGATCCCGAAACACCAAGGAATCTGAAAGAACCCTTCTATCATCACGTCTAAGTTTTAGACCGATCTTCAGAGAAGTAGAGCTGCTCTTCCCTTCCCGCATGCCGAACTGCTTAACGATTCTCTCTGCATATCCCTTCTAGGAAATGAACACTCTGCTCTTCTTTCTCTCAACCTCGAGTCCAATGAAATGGTGGAGCTCCACAAGATCCTTCATCTCAAACCTGATAACAAGCTTAACTCTGAGCATTGACACCTCCTCCTCTGAGTTCCCGGTGACGATCATATCGTCAAAATACATTAGTATTAGGACCTGAAGCTTCCCCCTCTTCTTAACAAACATACTTGAATCTGAGTCTGAAGCAAACTATCCGCAGAACTGGAGGTATTCTACGATCTTCCCATACCACATCTGAGGCGCTTGCTTCAGACCATAAAGGGTCTTTTGCAGCTTACAGACATGTCATGGATGTTATTTAGAAACATAATCAGGTGGTTGCACCATGAAAATGTCCTTGACAATATTGTTGTAAAGGAAATCATTCTTTACGTCAAGTTGCCAAATCCTCTACCCTTGGCAAGCCACCAAAGAAATCACCACCCAAACTGAAGTCATCTTGGCTACCGAACTGAACGTCTCTTCATAATCTTCCCTGTACTACTGCGAGAACCCTTGAGCTACAAGGCAAGCCTTGTACCGCTCGATGCTATCACCAGCCTTCTTTTTCAGCTTGTAAACTCACTTGCATGTCACAGAAGTGATGTCTTCGACCTCGGGCACAAGGTCCCAAGTCTTGTTCTTCCTGAGAGCGGTCATCTCCTCATCCATAGTATCTTCCCACTCCTTAATTCCAGTGTCGTTTTCAAAGCATGACAGATCCTGCTCATCCAAGGAACCTGCAAAGAAACATAGGACAAAACTCACATGTTCCCATTCCTATATCAAGCCGGTGGAATAATGGTCATTTTAGACCTCCACAGGTCTTGACCCTGATCCATCACTTATGTTGTTTATTCTGAACTAGCTCTCCTCTTGGGAACACTAGGAGCATCGCTCCCCCTACTTCCAGATCCAGAAGCTTCCGCCCTAGAGCTAGATGAAACCGGAGCACCTAGTTACACAAACAATTCCACCAGAAAATCCTGAGTAGCTTGAACTTGCCCTCCGTCAGACCTACTCTCCTATAGCTTTATAGATAAGTTACCCTAGTATGACGTCAATTCATCAAATATCACATCTTGGGAGACAACGAACTTCTATGTCTCTAGATCCATGCATTTCCAGCCATTCTTTCTCTCATCATAGCCGATGAATACTAGCTTCCATGCTTTTGCATCCAGTTTCGTTCTGAGAGTGTCTGTAATATGCACATAGCAGGTTTACCCGAACACCTGAAGATGTTCCACACTCGGCATCTTCTTAAAAATTAGCTCATGTGGAGACTTAATGTTGTTTGGACTAAGGGGAATCCAGTTGGTGGCATATCCCGCACAGGCCATTCCTACCGCCTAGAAGGCCCTAGGAATGCCTTTGGCATGAAGCCATCACTTGCAGGTCTCCGTCAAATGACGAATCTTCCATTCTTCAACTCTGTTCTATTGTAGAGTATGCACACAAGTAAGCTCCCTCCAGATTTTGAGCATTCTACAGAAGTTAGAGAACTCATCTGAGTTGAACTCTCCTTCATTGTCAGTTCTCAACTTCTTAATCCGCAGACCGAGCCAGCCCTTCACGAGCTCCTTAAATTCCACGAACTTCCCAAAAGCTTCTTACTTCTACTTCATAAAGTATACACAAGCATACCTTAAAAAAATCATCAACCAGAACCAACATATACATGCTACTGCCGAGACTGGGGGTGATGGTGGGTCCCATCAGATCACCGTGGATGCATTCTAATGGTACTTTGTATCTGGTCTATGATTTGTAAAATGGAAGGCGATGAGCTTTTCCATATTGACATTTTGCACAGACATGATCGTCTCCAAAAGATGAAAGACTAGGCAGGCCATGCACCAGGCCTCTTGTCATCATAGCCTTCAGCTTATCACTCCCAACATACCACAGCCTCTCATGCCAAATTGCAGCGATGTCATTCACTCTAATCTTCTCAACATAGAAGCTTGTCACCAACAAAAACAAGTCCTTCACCCTTCTTCCAACATGAGTGATGTCAGCTTTCACAGCTGATATATTTCGGAGAAACTTTACTTCTGTTGGGCCAAACAGAATGTGATACCCAACGTCTATAATATTGGTCACCGATAAGAGGTTTTTCTCCATCCCAGACATGTGATAAACACCCCTTAACGTGAGTGGCCCCCGATCACTGCCTAAAGAATCCATCTCCTCCTTCTCTATAACATGCACAGTATTATCAGCCATAATAATATCATCATTACCTTTATACTTCTACAGTGAAGAGAAATTTGACTCATCCCTGATGAGGTGATGACCATACCCTGAGTCCACAATCCATTCCTACTGATAGTTGACGGAGGCAAGCATACAGACACAAGTGCCCGTCATGAATGCACTCCCTCATCCTCCTTCCTCAGCTCTGGATTCAGCCTCACCCTTTCCCGCAGCATGCCCCGGCTAAAGATTGACTCTGCAGTCCTTTCGAATATGACCAAGCTTATTGCACCTATAACATCGTAGTCCTCCTCTCTTCTTCCCGTCATCCTGCTTAGGAGCCTTGCTCCTCTCCTGTTGTGATAAAGAAGACGAACCATCGCTAACATGTGAATTCTTCTTCATGTCCCATCTCTTCTTCTTTCTAGAGAAGAGAATCTCGTCATCTCCCCCTAAGTTCGAAACTCCAGCCATCTGCCTCGCCAAGCTCTCCTGCGAAGCTAACAGGATTTTCAGCTCGAGCAAAGATGGTTGATTGGTCCAGCCCTGCACAGAATTTACAAAGGGAATATACTCTTGCGGACTACAGATGATATGCCTCTTCAGCTTTTCCTCTGAGATAGGCTCTTCCAGGTCCAATGTCGATATCTCATTGTAGAGGTTCTTCATCTTCAAGAAGAAGGATGGTATAGACAGATCAACCTGAGTGGCCTTCGCCAATTCATTTTCCAAGAACTGTAGCTGAGCTACATTTTTATTGTTAAATAGGTCATCTAGATTTTAGCAGCTGACCGACATCCGATGATATGGTCAAATAGCTCCAGTGAAATAGCCTGCTTAAGAGTAAACTTAGCCTTTGCATTCGTCCTCCTCCAAGCTTTCACCACCTCAGCATTCCCGATAACAGCTACCACCTCTTGCTTGTTGCCTCCACCGACGACCTCCCAAAGGTCCACACCCAAAAGATAGCTCTTCATACAATACCGCCACTTCTTGAAGTTTGTCTGCGTCAAGATCTCAATTCCAAGACCTTTTACATAACCGTCTTCCATTGATCAAATCTAATTTACTTGAATTTCCAAGGAATAACAAACATCTGAAGTTGATGAACTACTAACTCCTCAACACCCCTCTGATATCATGTAAAATTTTCTAGGAAGCTGAGAAAGGTCGCATGAACACTTAACTACAACCAAGTCAAGTAGAAATCAACAACAATAGAAGCACAAGAGTCTCAAACTTAGAATTATCAATAACTTCTTTACAAGGCGAGGTATACATTGCGAGACATTATTTACAATGTACCCGATGGAAATAGAAAATACAAGCAAGAGAAAACCCACAGTCAGCGAACTATAACCGCACAAGCCGCTGACCGCAGGCCCTGTCTGCCGAAACCGCCAAGTTGCCAAACTGCAACCAAGCCGTGCGGGCTACCTTTTATTTAATGTTGATGAACTGAACAAATCCCGCCGATAGATCGGGTGAATTGCTCGAACTGACCGCAACCCGGAGGAAGTGACTTCAAGCCGCTGAGATCGCAACCTGTTGTATACCACTAACTGTAACTGCGAACTGTTCCACACTGAGCCTTCCAACTAGTTGTCTTGTCGCTCAGTGCTAGCCGCATAGCCAGCACAGACATGTCAACTTCACTTAGTCGCGCCGATTAGAAAGCCATAACCGCAAGATCAAAACACGAGCCGAGTTCTCATTATATATGACTAGTCGGGGACTCCTATTTATAGGTGACATGGACATTATGATCACCACCCATAATGATAGGATAACTGTCTGTCATCAAGTGACTAGCACCACGTATCCGCACAAGTGCAGATACCAACATCAGTCCGCGCACAATAACCATCTATCTGCTTACACGGAAAGATCAACCAGTCCTCCAAGCCGAGCGGACAACAACACCATTCCGTATAAACTTAACAATCCAGCCACGCATACTGATCCATCATCATACCTACGACGGACTGCTGGTCTCCACAAATAGACTGCGCGTATAGCGGGATTTGCGAACTCCAGAGCAGACCGCGCAACTATGCGGTCACTGCGAACTAGACAACAACTGACTTGTCATAGCATCGTGACCATGTCCAAAACACCAATGAGCTCTGACTTAAGACTGCGCTAGCAGAACACAGGGAACTGTGCGGTTAGCTTTCATAATCTGCGCTAACCACCTTGCGCGCCAGGGAACCTGCCAGTTCCAAGTGGACTGTGCGGTCTCACAATCCAGACCGCAACAGTCGCGGTTAGACAAAGCTAACCATCCGGTTACCTCCCAGGGTGCTTGCCAAACCAGACCGCAAGAGAAAAACATCAGTCGAAAACTGGCTATTCGCCAACAGCTAGCCGTCAGACCGGCGACACTTTTTGTGGCCTGCCTAATCAGACCGCCCACTACACTTCACTTACACTTCAACAATTTCAACAACCAATTCATGGAGCAAACTTTATGCTGATACTCAAGTTTCTGATGTATTAATTGTTATATGATATGCAGCTTGGAAGACACAAAAATTGGTTCACTACTATAGAAAAATGCTGAGGAATCAATGCTGAGCTTATCAAAAGAAAATATAGCATCAGTTGAGTCAATTATTAGGTAAGAAGATTTACAGCGATTTTTGTCAAAGAGTGAACGATGCATAACATTTTCATATAATAAAAAGCTGCATAATGAGACTCAAACTCATAGTAATCACATGATCCTTAAATTTCAATGTTGGCATGCCTGTACTTAAACGATCATCTATCATCAATTCAGTTCTTACATGCTCTATGACCACTTCCCCTTGACAACTTCTCTGATTGATAAATAATTAATGTCGATGTTACATCAACTACCACCTTTTTTTGTTAGTAATAAATACAACAACTGAATTGTCATAATATATTCTTAATAACTTAGAAATAAAATTTATAATTCTAAGCTTTGAAATGTAATTCCTCAACCCACCCATTGAGAAATATCCCAAAAAAGAAACGAACTTTGTCTCTATTGTACAAGTAGTAATCAAGGTATGTTTCATCTTATCCAAGACATGACTTTGTCAGTATACATGAAAATATATAAAGATGATGATTTGTGAGAATCAACAAAACATACGAAGTCGAAACCAGAATGTTGGAACACAGGATCCGCATCTATTAATTTGAGAATAATAAATCTTAATTTGTATTTGATCTACTTTGCTTGCATTTAAAGTGTGCATGACCTACAGGTAAAATAAAGATAAGTATGATTGGGACAATCAAATGGAGATATGTCGGAATTGCTAACTACCATGCAACGATTTCTTACCGCCGACGATAACATTTGTTCCTAAATGACAGCTGGCAATGAGAATTCAAAAGGGACTTAGAGGGAGCGAGAAGCTTATTATGTTAAGCTTTGTCACGCCATGATAGCCCTATCGTGCGGCCGTAACCTTAAGGCAACACCATCAATCACAAAATGATTTGAATGCCAAATGAAGCATGAGATCTCAGCTTAGCTTGTACGAATATCGAACTATGATGTGGCGATAGGGACAGCGCGGCGAGATAAAATACTACCTAAGTTATCAATTCAACTTCCATACCAAGACGAGAGGATCAGGAAAAATTAAGCAATAAGCTACCACCAGGCGTTAAGTACTACCGCTGGCAATAACTGACGGTATTATAATGAAAAAGCATTTAGCTCCTCCTCATACACACAAAATGAATTATTCTGAAAGAGGTTTCATCCTAGTGCTCCAGAGGAAATCCTAGACTCCCATACCACAACCGGAAGAGATTTCGATGGCAGAGAAGATCAAGGCAAGACAAAGAACAAATGCATCTACGTCGACGACCTCAAGCGTCTTTTCGTCCTCACCTTCAGAAGTTCTTAGGGGAGTTTTTATTTCAGATTATATCATCTCTTTACTATGTATATTTTTTGTTTTTCTTTGGTGATGTTTTTGTTGTGCGTTATGTAATTCGCCCATCTATTAGCGACTATGTCTTTGTAGGGCTTATGGGTAGAATTCACCATGTGTGTCAGGAGACTAAACTGGGGTTATGATCTAGGGGGCTTGAGGCCTATCTGGGGATAGATTGGCTATGACCAACTGGTTCGAGGTGCATGTCGGTATAAAAGAACAAAAATAAAAAATTTATTCACCACCTTGATCTCTAGGCTTATGGAGATCAAAATTTTGTAACCATCCTTATTATAATTTAATAATGTATTTATCTAGATTCTCAAAAGTATTTCATTACTATTTTAATATTCTCATAATTAAAGGTTTTAATAATTATAAAGATTTTTCCTAAAAATTAATACTCCCTTATTTACCCTTGTTAAAGTTTTTGGCGGTTTGTATTTCTAGTCGGAAGGCTAGTTGTTCGGGAGGTCTGGCGGTTTGTCCAAGCAGTATGATTGCCTGATGGCTTATCTAAGCAGATGCGGTCTGACGGTTTGCCACAACTGTGGTTTGGTTGTTAGTCATGGCAGCAGTCTTATAAATAGCCACAACTGCGGCCTGGAGGCAACTCGCAGTTGCAGTCTGGCGGTTTGTCCCGGCGGTCTGATGGCTATATACAGCAGCAGTTTAGTGACTTGCCGCAACTGCGGTCTGATGGCTTACTGCAGCAACGGTCTGATTAGCCGCAACTACAGTCTTGTGGCAACCCGCACTTGCGGTCTGGCGGCCTGCACCAGCAGTCTGGCGGTCTTCCCTGGCGGTCTGGCAGCTTTCCTCTGTTGCTTCTGGGTGATCTCAATTGTTCTGTATAGTGTGTGGTTTGACCATGTCAAATTGCATTGGTCGCGCGACTTATATTTAGTCCCACATTATTTGTTGTATTCTCTCATCTCCCCAATTTTTTATAAATAAGTTGGCATACTTATGTAATAATTATCTTTTTGGAGTAATAAATCTTGCGGTTTATTTATCTCTTGGCTGTTTCCTCGCTCATTTTTCACAACCCTCCCCCTCTAAGATCGTTTCATAATCCAACAAATTGTATCAAAGATAGGTTACTTTGATTAGACTTAACAACCTAGAATATTAGATTGCGACCCTTAGAGATCCAATGAATAGCAATGATAAGTCTACTAAACTCCTCTATTATTCACGGAAGTCGCTATGATACATGAAAAGAAAAGAATTAATGAAAAATAATGTTCTTATTTATATTGATATTGATGTGTGGAATATGACTATTAATAAATATATTGCACTAACTTTTTAAAAGAATAATAATTCCCAAACCTACCATTGATATTAATGAACTTTAGAAAAATGAATGCAATTTAAATGCTAAAGCTATGAATAATAAAGATATTGCGATATTGATAAAAATATATTTAAACTTCTTTATACTTTACACTGCTTTCGACATTTGAAAATTTCTTGAAAATACTTATGATTTTTTTTTCTACATGTGCTAAAAGAAGTCAAAAATTAAAAAATCCATTAGATAAGAAAAGTGTGTACTCATGCTCCATCTCTCAAAAGGAATCTTATTCAGATGAATCTACGATAAGCATGACAAGTAGAATGGAAACTGAGAGTGCATCAAATAATTCAAATGATAGTTCTTATGAGTGCATTATAAGTACAATGAAAACATCCGTTCTTGAATCCAGATCATTCTCTTCATCTTGTGCACTTAATTTTTCTAAACGTAAAATTGAAAAGTTGAAAAATATAAATTTTATATTGCGTTTAGAAAATAAAAATTTAAAACAAAACTTAATATAAAATCAAATATTAGTGTGCCTTTTATTGATTCTAATTCATGATCTTTAGTTTATAAGTTTATACCTTGTATTGAGTGTAATGAACTTAAAGAAAAATTCAATTTTTTTTAAAAAAGAGCTTTATATTGCAAAAGAGCATTATAAACTATTCATAAATGAAAATAATACTCTCGCAAATAAACTATATTCATTAAAATTATTTGGTTAAAATTTTCAAATGATAAAAATAATAATATCTTGTTTATATAGTGATTTTTGTAAGGTCTCTACTAGTATTACAAAACTCCCAAAACAACACGCACATCGTAGACCATTTCGTAATATAAACAAATCTTACATCAAGTGCTCTGTATGTTCCAAATTTGGACATACATCATCTTATTATAAGGGTAAATCTAAACCTACCACATCTCAACAAATTTGGATTCCCAACTTCTCATTATTTGAAACATTTGGATCCATATAGGTTCCCAAATCTTGCATTTATGTACCTTAAGCATATTGATTAACTAGGGATATCTTTACCATGCTATGGTTTGACTGCATCAAAATGATTATTATTTTATTAAACCTACTTTACTCCCTAGTCAAATATAATAATAGAAATGGTTATTTCCCTAATTATATTTTGTGTATATTGTGTGTTTAATTTCCCCTTTATTAAACTTTCTTGCTTATTCTTCTATGATCACATTTTCATGTGGTGACACATAGTATATGTATTTTAACTCACATATTTCTACTGTGTATTAGGGTGTTCATTGTTTAGTTTTTCACTAATACTTTCGGCGATTGAACTTATCGTCTGATGATAGCCTTCTGAACAACTACACTACTTTTATGTGTCTCCTTATTATTGTTGTTCCTAGTGTTGAGCAAATATGATTATCTTCACATTTGATGCATGTTGTTTTTTGTCATATTCACCTTACACAATTTTGCATCATAACTAATTCAGTAAAGTGAATATGATTGATGATGCAGTCCATCACATATAACATCGTAGGTTATCAATCACATCTTATGAATGCTTGATATCTTATGTTTGCATGTCTTTTACCTTATCTCATGATTTTAGGACTATCATGTGTAACAACCTCCCCAACACAGTTCGAAAGGACAATCATCGGCAACCCCAACACCCAGCTCGAAAGGGTCATCCTAAATAGATCTAGAGACTATACACTCCAACCCCTCTCCATGCCCACTGCCGGGTTATTGATGGATGCAACCTCCCTTTGATGAGGGAAACTCAAGTTAAGTAGGCAATGCATGGACTTACCATGAGGTTACCCATCCGGATATTACTCTCGCCCAAGCATGCTTAACTATAGAGTTTATTCACTCCTCATCACCAATTGAGCTATATTAATTTGTAACGACCTCCCCAACATATAACTCAAAAGGACGATCGTCGGCACCCCTAGTATATAGCTTGAAAGGACCAGACTCAACAAGTCTGCAAACCGTACAGCCCAACCCCTCTCCATGCCCACTGACGAGTTGTTGGAGGCTGCAACCTCGCTAAGATAAGGGAAACTCAAGTTAAGCACGCATCATAGGGACTTACTAGGGAGTTCAATTGGCGATGAGGAGTGGAGAAACACTATAATTAAGTGTGCTTAGGCGAGAGTACAAGCTGAATGGGTGACCTTCTGGGATGTTTCTGTTTTGCACATGTTGGAACCCCTAGGTGATTTGGGCTAGGTTCTCTTATTAGGGTGTGACCCATGTTGTATAGAAGGGTCAAGTTTTATGTGTTTCTAGAGTCTAGGTAAAGTCCTTAGAGTTAACAGTACAAAGGACCAGCCTCCAACACTGCCAAAGACTCAAGACTTAGAGAATTCAAGTTTTAGAAAAGGAGATCTACGTTCATTGATCTCCGGTCGACGAAAGTCATGCTCAGCTCGACTAACTCAGAGATAAAATTCTCTGAGCTGAGCTCGACGAACTCTGTTCTCAGGTTGACTAACACTTCAACTCTCAAAGCAAAAGCTTACTCAGCGCCAAAGATCACTCAGCACCATAATTGACTCAGTGCCATAATTCACTCAAAGCCAAAGCTTACTCAGAGCCAAAGATCACTCAACACTCTCAACGCTATCAATGAATCAACACTCTCAAACGACTCAATGCCAGATGTGCTATTATTTCAACGCCGTCAGTTTGACCAAGTTCTAAGGTTGACTAATTTCACATTCTCAGGTCGAATAACTTAGAGCACAGTATCCATCAGTTTATGCAGTATAGTTGTTAGCTGATCTCAGGTCGACGAAAGTTGATCACAAGTCGATGAAAGTTGTTCTCTGGTTGACGAAAACTGTAAGACATATTGTTATTTATTCTTTCCTTTTCTGTCTCCTTATTTTATATCAATTATAGGTCATTAATTCCCTAGATAATCAATGCACTTATATCCTTTGAATCGAGCCGTTACTGGCAGCATTGATTGCAAATATCCTCCATGGAGTTAATTGCTTATATCTCGGGACAGACATAGAATAGAATATATGACAGCATGCTTGCCGTTTTCATTTCCCAGATTTCGGCTGAGCATTTATTGCAGGTTTTTGAATTCGACCTTGAGGCAGTTATCAATCTGATCATCTCTCTGCCAGAAAGAAGTTAATACAAAAACTCTTTGAGATCAATAAGAAGGGACACGAAAAAAAAAGCAGACGGACAAAAAAAAAGTCCAGTGCATACAGTTCTCAGGAAATCAACTGCTCTCAAAAGAAGAAGAAAGAACAACAATCACAATCAAGAGTCTTTCTTCTTCACCTTCTTTGTTTTCAGGGACCTCAAGTGACAAGAATATTCAAATCAGTCAAAGGATCTCTAGAGAGTTGATCATATAGCAAAAGTCCTACTCACCCTTAGCAAAGCTTCCACTCCTGAACCATTCAAGATTTTAGGGGAGCTTTGATAACACCATAGAATCCACATAGTCTTCTCATTTTGACTTCAGAAAAGAAGACTTCCATCAACCTCTCATCCCCACCTCTGTACAGGATTTTAATTCTCTTCAAAATTATTCTGGTTGCAAGTCTCCTTCCAAAAGACTTGGGTTGGTTTTTGAGCACCTGATCAAAAGCTCATTGGTGGCAGTTGTAAGATCGCTCCCCTTACCAAGGAGGCTCTCGATCTTATGCCCAGAACCGCCGCCTTACGGTGACACTAACTCACGAGTTATTCGACACCGCAAGACGTCGATCCTGCCGGCAAGTATGATCATAAACATGTTCGGCCAATATGAGAAACATAAGTATAACATAGAGTATAACAACATTCAGTCCACAGTCATAAGTACAAATCATATATATATAATGAAGGAACACAGTCCACAATGAGTACAGAAATGAAAAGAGTAATAAGGGATTATGCCCAGTACATCATAACAAATCTCTCTCTCAAATCAAATGTGGAAGCTAATAATCTAATCTCATCCCACCTGAACTCGTGCTCCAGCAGTAATAGTAGGTATCAGTATTTGCTCCTCAAGTCCTGCTTCCTCGAGCTCCTAAAATGATATCGTCACCGACCATTAGTCAAGAAGACTAAGTCGTTTCCTCCGCACCTCGCCCCGCAACTCCTAGGCACCGAGCGGGAGGACAAAGCGGAGGACAACAAGGGGTAGCAAAAGTGGAAGCAGGTGACAAGAGCTAACTAGCAGTTGTAATAGGTATTAATTTTCTACTCTAGCAGTTCTAAGTATATAGTACAGGTAAGTAAAGAGCAGTACTAGTAAAGGAAAGAACTGAAAGTAAGAGCAGAAAAGTAAAGTAAAGCTGACAGGTAAAGCTAGCTACAATCACAGAAAGTACCGTAACTTATATGAATGCCCATACAAACTTATAAGTTAGAGTTTCCAATTTAACTTATCATATAAAAGAGCCCATAATAATTTATATGATAAGGATCAATGAAGCGTATGACCTAATATGAATGAATGTTATGCTATGAGTTATGAAACATGCAAGTGCAACACAGGAACACGACTTTGAGATCCCAGACCTTTAGTTCCCACTTTTCGAGAGCTAGCATCACTCTCAGGTACAACCGTTGTGGCTAAGGCAGTAGCGGAGCGGGCGTCTCCGCTTTCTAGGCGGGTATACACACTACCAGGCCTAGAACTCTCTCATACGCCTCTATACACATCCTAGGTGCACTCTAGAGTCTCTGCGTACGTACTTTGCTGAACACCTGTCAGTCTTGTTAGGCTGGGTGCGCATTATCGGGGATTGTCCTCCAGACTGCAGCGTAAACAACCAACTGACCCCTTAAACCCTCACACCCGCCTGGTTCACCGTACTGCAATCGGTGTGACGATTGGCCCAGTACTGCATGACACGTCACTAATTTTATGCACATGCAAGTATTTCATATAGAGCCTTCAGCTCGCAGGGCTAATCTGCCCTAATATCCTCCAACCTATCACGGGTGAGAATGTAATATCAAGTCCAATTCCCTCCAACCCATCACGGGTGAGAATGTAATATCAAGTCCAATTCTCTCCAACCCATCACGGGTGAGAATGTAATATCAAGACCAATTCCCTCAAACCCATCACGGGTGAGAATGTAATATCAAGTCCAATTCCCTCCAACCCATCACGGGTGAGAATGTAATATCAAGTCCAATTCCCTCCAACCAATCACGGGTGAGAACGTAATATCAAGACCAATTCCCTCCAACCCATCACGGGTGAGAATGTAATATCAAGTCCAATTCCCTCCAACCCATCACGGGTGAGAATGTAATATCAAGACCAATTCCCTCCAACCCTACATGGGTGAGCATGAGTACCACTTCTCTTAGCCTAGTATACTACTCTTGTCTACCAATTATTATACTTAGTAGTTTAGGGTTAATCCCAGGACTGCCCAAGGTATGCCCAATGAAGGGGTCCGAAGGCACTAGGAACTAAGATGGGATGATAAGCCCAAAGTTCCCTTTCACAAGGATAATTATTCTTATTAGTGTCTACCCAGGATTATCACACAACTCTCATTATTACTTTAGAACGACCCTAATGACTTAATGTATTATTAGGAGCGCGACGGTTCTCCGTCGGTCCCTGTTATTGTTTGTTGTCACGGAACTTGCACTCTTCCACACATGATTAAAGAATCCTCTAGGAGACCATCCAGGGTTATTTCATCCACTAAGATTCTCACTTTGCTAGTTTATCATATTCCTCCCCTGGTGGCCCTACTGGTACGGACATCGGTGCTAGACCCTTACCCATGTCCCGATACCACCACCAAATGTGACCTTCTTATTCCTCTGGCCATATGCCTCAAATTATTTATCTTAGGATTGTATGGACCTATATGATGAACAAGATGAATTCCATAATTTTCTAAATTAATTACACTATTAAATTAATTTCTTTAAATGTAATCCCTAGTCGTTTTTAACATGAAGTATTGTCAATATTAAACCTATTGTCCTAGGGATTCTTACAGGTATATAATATGACAATTAATGGGGCCTACCAAAATTTCATGCTTTTTCAATTCAGATTTATAATTAATTCCTATTTAATACTATATCCACAAATCTAGCATTTTCCAAATGAAGTACATAAAATATTTTCTCAAAAATTCTAATTTAAATTACACAGCCTTGATAATAATGAAATAATTCTATGTCCATATTTCCATTTACATGTAGGTTGAAATGGCCTATCAAATGATCAATTTGAGTTATTTACCAAAATGCCATTATGGGGCCTAAGTATATTATTTGGCACCCCAAAATTCTGAAATACTTGCACAAGGTATAAAACATACAATTACAGCAATATGAATTTTCTCAGATTTTTTTCAAAGGGATATACCCATCATTTCTACACAAATTCCATAAGAGTAAAATGGTCATTTTGCTCCTTAAACTACTTAAACTTCATCCAACAGAGATATAATTCATTTCTAGGGTTTATTATGTCATTCCTTAGTTCTCAACAGAAATTGAACATTTTATGATAAGGGTAAACCTATTTTTAAATTTATTTCCTCAAAGGACCAAATTTTCAAAAAATCCAAATAATAAGATTTTTGTCCCCAAAAATCCCACTATTGCTATGAGGGGTGTATTACACCCTCATGTGTCTATACAATGAAAATCATGATTTTTGAATGTTCCAAGTTGGCTGAATACATATTATTTCATTTTAGGCTAAATGCACACCAAACCTATAACAAGCCAACACATGCAAGTGGGTTTACCCAACATGCAGTAGTCCAACTTGACTGAAATTTTAAACATACACCTATAATATCTCTAAAGACATGTCACCAAAATTTGGGGCTCATTGGAGTTGAAATACTCCAAAAATCACATTTATTTCATTTATCATATTTTGACTTAAACTATAGGAAAATATTCTCCAAAAATTCTCCTTTTGGGGGAAGGGCTAGATATGCCTAAATAAGTCACATGCCGAAAATTTCAGCCCATGTGGACTTTTGGTTTGGCCTAAGCATCCATTTTACTTTCTGCCCTAGCCTAGGACCAGTCCTAGCAAAACAGCCCTATAGGAAACTCTACTGCGCCAAAATATAGGTTTAGGGTGGCATATTAAAGGTAAGAGGGAGGGATACAAGTTTCATATTAATCATCAGTCCTTAAAATGGCCCTAAGGGCCCTAAATTTAACATGCAAGTCACTGTATAAACAGGGATAGAAAACTATACATCATAACAGCACTAATCTCAAGGCAGGATAAAGGGCATCTGTTCATCTTCTCCAAACAGCCAAGGGCCGAGATTTGACCGACCTGGATCTCCTTCCAAGGTCATTTCCCGGCCACTCAGCCATCTCCCTGGCCGGCCACCACCACCACCACCTCCGTTGAGGTGAGGGCTAACGTTTGGCGGCGACTTGGCCGCCGGAGGTGGCGGTTTCCGGCGAACTTGAACTCCATTAAAATCCGAAAATCCATGAAAATCTCACATTAGATCGGGCTCAATTGAGCCCGATGTCTCGCCTAATCGATCTAGAAAGCTAGTACGGGTAGAGGTGAGGCAAAACAAACCTCTAATGGAGTCCGACGGCGGCGGCGGTAGCGGTTGGCCATGGATGAGTTGCTTCGGCGATCTCCTTGCCGATCCATGGATTCTCCACCGAAAGCTTCACTCCAGCTATTGATTTCTACTGCTCTCGTCCCTCTGAAACTGATGGAGTGGTCGGTTTGAGCTGAGGTGGGCTATATATGGAGTTAACTCCAAGGTGAGCTCGGTTTTCACCTTGGATGCTTCACAACCTTTGCCAAGTGGCCCCCATGCACTCAATTATCTTCCTAATACTATCTAGAGGCCGGCCAGCTGCTTTGGGTAGAAGGAGATGAGCTTAAGTGGCCTCAACCCCCCATCATTCTTTCTCTCTCCTATTATCTTATTTTCCTCTCTCCTATGGTGTGATTTCTCCAATTTACCCTTGCATGCATTCTCTCTCTTTAATATGAGGGGTAAGGGTTGACTTTGACTCCTTGGGTTGGCATTGGGCTAGGTTGGGTGGACCTAACCCAAAGAAGTAGGCTTGGGTTCATTTTTGCCTATTTAGGTCAATTTGTTGACTTACTGACCATTTGAGTTGACTTGGTCAACCATGGTGAGTGGTTTGGCCTCACTTGAGGGCAATGGGTCCAATGTCACCACTCAACTTGGTTTGGGTCAAGGTGGTCCCCACTTGGGTCTATTTGGGCTTATAGATGTGGGTTTGACCCAATTAGGGATTAGGGTTGACTTGGGTCAACATGGGTCAATTAGGTGACCCAACGACCTACCCTAGGGTCCACTTAGATTGTTTTTAGGGTTAGTGCAATGTGGTGGGGTCACGGTGTGGCTAGGGTTCCTATTTAGGCTAGTTTGACCTAGTTTGACTTGGTCCTATATTGGGCCCCACATGGCTACAACCCACTACCTAGGGTCAAACCTAGCTAATTACCCTAACACCCACCCCATGCCTAACCCAATCTAAGTTAAGGGGCCTAGATTTAACATGGGATGTTACAAATCCTATAAACAAAAAAATATAATTTCGTCCCCGAAATTGAGTTCGGGTCTACGGGGTTCCACTTGCAAGAATTATAAGAAACTTAAAACATAAATTAAAGTATACCTGAGTAAATAACTCTGGGTGTTGTTCCAACATCAGATCCCTGGGCTCCCAGGTGTGCTCCTCCCGTCCATGGTGGGACCACAACACCTTTATAAGGGGAACTTTCTTCTTCCGCAACACTCGATCCTCTGTATCGTCAATTCGGATCGGCTCCAATCGAACTGACCGGTCAGGTGCTACCAGGCCTACTGTAGCGGTAATGTGATGCTCTGGCCGAAGGAGAGCTCTTCGTAATGAAGAGACATGAAAGACGTCGTGCAAGGTCCCCAACTCAGGTGGCAGCTACAGTCTATAAGCCAAGGGACCGATCCGCTCCAGGATCAAGTCTGGCCCTATATATCGTGGACTGAGTTTCTTATATCTCCATACCCAAGAAACACCATGCACCGGACGTATCTACAAATATACCTTGTCCCCTACCTGGAACTCCACCTTCCGATGCCGCGCATCGTAATACTTGGCCTGTCTACTCTGAGCCTCCAGCATTCGGTCCCTGATCAGTCAAATCTGAGCCTCTGTCTCCTCTATGTACTCTGATTCAAGTGCCCCGGGGGTCCACATCCTGAACCCAAGAAAGAGGTGTCCGGCACTTCCTCCTGTAATAAGCCTCATGGCTATTATTATGAGAAACCTATTAGAGGTAACAATCCTCTTCCAAATGTACTTTCATTATATTTTAGACTACTCTTATTTCAAATTGTGAGGACTCATTTCCAAGTCATCCGACATTTTACAATCAAAATATTCCTCAATCACACATTAGATTGTAGTCCCTTACGACCAACGATCATTCAAAATATGTATAATTCAACGATCTCGTAAGTAGAAGTCTCTTCTATTCACGTGCCCTTAGATTATTACTTATCCACCAACGTGAACTTATAATCGCTAAAAGGGAATTCAGGCACACTAGACCAACACTATTATGTATAGTAGCTAACCAATCTTCCGAGATCATGGTGTGATGAAAAATTTATCATTTTGCTTTTCCCCAAATTCAAGACTCAGCCTGCCTTTATCTTAATCAACCATAATCGTTCTATACCTGAAACATTTATTATAAATGTGAACATTGATGAGGAGTTTTGACTCTCAGTCATTTTTCACGTGCAGTCTAATCCATAGATTATAAGCTCATATTTTCAAAATTGAAGCACCTTGATTTCTTCATCTATCGAATCTTAATAAATATTCATTTATTCTCGAGTAAATTTCACCGTACCCGCGATAGCAATCAAAAATTGATCTCTTCACCGTCCTGAATTTTCCTACAGTGATCATGATGTTATCAACATTCGTGTCATGGTTCTTGATGTAGTCACAACCAAGAGATCATACCTATGTGTATGCTTCAGCTAATCCTTATCACGCTTTAATTTGCTGAGTCATTACATTTTTAGATGTCATGCCTTGACAATTTAACCTTTTATGTGCTTGAAGTTTCTATATGGTGTGCTCATAGAAACTCTCCTATACATGTTTATATGGCTATCTTAATAGACTGGCATGGGTGAATACCCATCTAGCGTTATCATACTTATAAGGTTAGCTCAAGTATGTGTGGAATATGTATAAATAACCTATTCGTAATCATGAGTTGATATCGAAGCCCCGAACCCTTTGAGGGCGATTATTATTTCATCAAACACTTTCATTTTGGTTCCTGAGATCATCTGAGTCACACCCATAAGGCCATTCTTAGAGTATACATCTTCCAATTTAGTATGATTCTTCACTTAATTCTATGTTTGCTGGGGCTACTATACTCTCATTATTATAGACGTAATCGTTTAGATATTCTAGCATTTTCACTTCATGGACTCTCATCCTATAATAGTTAAGACTTGCGATCACTCCTTCATATTAACATGAAGTTAATCTGTCCTAATACGTATGTTCCCGACCTAATGACTTGGGTATGT
Source organism: Platanthera zijinensis (assembly GCA_039513925.1). Taxonomy (NCBI): domain Eukaryota; kingdom Viridiplantae; phylum Streptophyta; class Magnoliopsida; order Asparagales; family Orchidaceae; genus Platanthera; species Platanthera zijinensis. The sequence goes on along the minus strand of CM077078.1, from coordinate 254,164,986 downwards.
CAAGTAAGCACGGGTAGCAGCGATCGACAATTGTGTTTACTTCTTCCAACATGTGACTGTCAGAGTCACTTTGTTAAAGGCCCTAACTATGTAAAACCCCTTTCAGTTAATCTTCTGACTTGAAACGAATCCTCCATTCACATTAATTCTCCCTCGTGATACATCTGAGTTCCTTAATTATGTGTTATATTGATCGGTTCGAGGTGTTATAGCATCTTGGAACATGCTTATGGGGGCGATAATCAAACAACCCTTAATTGTGTGTAAATCCGTCTACAACTTATACTGATCCAAATTTGATCTTTTGAACACAATTTCTTCGGTTTCACGTGTATATGTAAATGACTTATACCATGTCGGTATTAAGGAAATCACGAGTGCTCATTAGACTGTGGACTAAGTAGTTACTTACTTCCTTAAAACTCGAAATTGGGAAACTTCTTGAAGTCTTAACAGTCTTCCCTAGTTTCAAGGTTATATATACACATCACTAAGCCACTCTTTATATATCTTTCAAGAAATTAAACTTATTGTTCTCCTTGTTCACTTACTCATATGGTCTTGGAGTAATTATGAGAGTAAAAAGTCATTCTCGAAACATTCTACTTTCTTATTTCACTCATGAATTTATTGTGTTCACAACTTGTCGTTAGTAGTCTATGCTGCTTAAAATAAATAAATAGTGTGAAATTCTTCGAGAGTCCTAACCTCTAGGAAGGATTGATCATCATACCGGTCATGTATATACAAACCCTCATTTTTACTTAAGCGAGCTTGAATAAGCCAAGTTTTTAGATCACTATGCTTGCGACACATGCTTTATGAGAAAGGCTTAGAGAAATTCGAGTCGCTATCAATTTAGCCCTATAAACAAAGGTTAAGCCCCCATATATTTTGGTTAATTTCCTTTAACATTCACAATGTAGTAATCCTGTACATGCCTTAATCCTTAGTGTTAACAATCTTTGGCATGGATTTCCACTTCAATTGATATGTTATCTACCTTAGGCCTTCAAGGTTACCATACGACAATCTGTTCAAGGTCAACATGTGACCAAACAAGTAAGTGTCTATTCTAGAATTTGAATTCTTATTCGATCTTTGGTATTTTTCACCGTGATTGTCTTGACGTAATCAAGTCATCGGTACTAGGATTAAGCTTATAAGTACCCTACTGTTCCACTAATAAACTTATGCACCAACTTCTCCTCGAGGCGGTCCTATCAATTTGAGTAAGAATTGGTAATATCACTCGATATGCGGAGTAGGGAAATCGACGTTTAAGCCTTAAGTAGGGACTCTGGCATTAAGATCTTTCTTTAATCGATTTGGTTATCCACATACCTTAACTAATCTACATCTGAAGTCGATCTTTGGCCAAAGGTACGACACAAAATCCTCTTGGTAAGTCAAACTAGGGTCGTGTCCTAGTTGGATTGGCCTAACTCAATGCTTAAAATGTACTGTTTTATGTGACTTTTTACACATGGGAACACCATTGCTTCCACTGCATAGTTTGTCCGCAAACTAATGCTTGAGCGGGGTGTTCCAGTATTGTGGACTTCTTTCTCATATGATCGTTTGTTCAAGTGATACTAGTTTGTAAGATCGCTCCCCTTACCAAAGAGGCTCCCGATCTTATGCCCAGAACCGTCGTCTTACGGTGACACTAACTCACGGGTTAGTCGACACCGCAAGATGCTGATCCTGTCAGCAAGTACGATCATAACCATGTTCGGCCAATATGAGAAATAGAAGTATAACATAGAGTATAACAACATTCAGTCCACAGTGACAAGTACAAATCATATATATATATAAATGAAGGAACACAGTACACAATGAGTACAGAAACGAAAAGAGTAATAAGGGCTTATGCCCGATACATCATAACAAATCTCTCTCTCAAATCAAATGCGGAATCTAATCATCTAATCTCGTCCCACCTGAACTCGTGCTCCAGCAATTGTAGTATGTATCAGTATCTGCTCCTCAAGACCTGCTTCCTTGAGCTCCTAAAATGATATGGTCACCGACCATTAGTCAAAAATATTAAGTCATTTCCTCCGCACCTCGCCTCGCAACTCCTAGGCACCGAGCGGGAGGACGAAGAGAAGGACAACAAGGGGTAGCAAAAGTGAAAGTAGGTGACAAGAGCTAACTAGCAGTTGTAATAGGTATTAATATTTTACTCTAGCAGTTCTAAGTATATAGTACAGGTAAGTAAAGAGCAGTACTAGTAAAGGAAAGAACTGAAAGTAAGAGCAGAAAAGTAAAGTAAAGCTGAAAAGTAAAGCTAGCTACCATCACAGAAAGTACCCTAACTTATATGAATGCCCATACAAACTTATAAGTTAGAGTTTCCAATTTAACTTATCATATAAAAGATCCCATACTAATTTATATGATAAGGATCCATGAAGCGTATGACCTAATGTGAATGAATTTTATGCTATGAGTTATGAAACATGCAAGTGCAACACACGCACACGACTCTGAGATCCCAAACCTTTAGTTCCCACTTTTCGAGAGCTAACATCACTCTCAGGTACCACCGTTGTGGCTACGGCAGTAGCGGAGCGGGCGTCTCCACTTTCTAGGCGGGTATACACACTACAAGGCCTAGACCTCTCTCATACGCCTTTGTACACATCCTAGGTGCACTCTAGAGTCTCTGTGTACGTACTTTGCTGACTACCTATCAGTCTTGTTGGGATGGGTGCGCGTTATCGGGGATTGTCCTCCAGACCGCAGCGTAAACAACCAACTGGCCCCTCAAACCCTCACACCCGCCTGGTTCACTGTACTGCAATCGGTATGACGATTGGCCCAGTACCACATGACCCGCCACTAATTTTATGCACATGCAAGTATTTTATCTCGAGCCTTCAGCTCACAGGGCTAACCTGCCCTGATATCCTCCAACCCATTATGAGTGAGAATGTAATATCAAGTCCAATTCCCTCCAACCCATCACGGGTGAGAATGTAATATCAAGTTCAATTCTCTCCAACCCATCACGGGTGAGAATGTAATATCAAGACCAATTCCCTCCAACCCATCAAGGGTGAGAATGTAATATCAAGTCCAATTCCCTCCAACCCATCACGGGTGAGAATGTAATATCAAGTCCAATTCCCTCCAACCCATCACGGGTGAGAATGTAATATCAAGACCAATTCCCTCCAACCCATCACGGGTGAGAATGTAATATCAAGTCCAATTCCCTCCAACCCATCACGGGTGAGAATGTAATATCAAGACCAATTCCCTCCAACCCTACATGGGTGAGCATGAGTACCACTTCTCTTAGCCTAGTATACTACTCTTGTCTACCAATTATTAGACTTAGTAGTTTAGGGTTAATCCCAGGACTGCCCAAGGTTTGCCCAATGAAGGGGTCCGAAGGCACTAGGAACCAAGATGGGATGACAAGCCAAAAGTTCCCTTTAGCAAGGATAATTATTCTTATTAGTGTCTACCCAGGATTATCACCCAACTCTCATTGTTACTTTAGAACGACCCTAATGACTTAAGGTATTATTAGGAGCGCGGCGGTTCTCCGCCGATCCCCATTATTGTTGTTATCACGGAACTTACACTCTTCCACACATGATTAAAGAATCCTCTAGGAGACCATCCAGGGTTATTTCCTCCACTAAGATTCTCACTTTGCTAGTTTATCATATTCCTCCCCTGGTGGCCCTACTTGTACGAACATCGGTGCTAGACCCTTACCCATGTCCCGATACCACCCATAAATGTGACGTTCTAATTCCTCTGGCCATATGCCTCAAATTATTTATTCTAGGATGGTATGGACCTATATGATGAACATGATGAATTCCATAATTTTCCAAATTAATTACACCATTAAATTAATTTCTTTAAATGTAATCCCTAGTCATTTTTAACATGAAGTATTGTCAATATTAAACCTATTGTCCTAGGGATTCTTCCAAATATATAATATGACAATTAATGGGGCCTACCAAAATTTCATGCTTTTTCAATTCAGATTTATAATTAATTCCTATTTAATATTATATCCACAAATCTAGCATTTTCCAAATGAAGTACATAAAATATTATCTCAAAAATTCTAATTTAAATTACACATCCTTGATAATAATGAAATAATGCTATGTCCAGATTTCCATTTACATGTAGGTTGAAATGGCCTATCAAATGCTCAATTTGAGTTATTTACCAAAATGCCATTATGGGGCCTAAGTACATTATTTGGCACCCCAAAATTCTGAAATACTTGCACAAGGTATAAAACATACAATTACAACAATATGAATTTTCTCAGATTTTTTTCAAAGGGATATACCCATCATTTCTACACAAATTCCATAAGGGTAAAATGGTCATTTTTCTCCTTAAACTACTTAAACTTCATCCAACAGAGCTATAATTCATTTATAGGGTTTATTATGTAATTCCTTAGTTCTCAACAGAAATTGAACATTTTATGATAAGGGTAAACCTATTTTTAAATTTATTTCCTCAAACGACCAAATTTACAAAAATTCCAAATAATGGAATTTTTGTCCCAAAAATCCCACTATTGCTATGAGGTGTGTATAACACCCTTATGTGTCTCTACAATGAAAATCATGATTTTTTAATGTTTCAAGTTGGCTGAATACACATTATTTCATTTTAGGCTAAATGCACACCAAGCCTATAACAAGCCAACACATGTAAGTGGGTTTACCCAACATGCAGTGGTCCAACTTGACTGAAATTTTAAATATACACCTATAATATTCCTAAGGACATGTCACCAAAATTTGGGTCTCATTGGAGTTGAAATACTCCAAAAATCATATTTATTTCATTTATCATATTTTGACTAAAACTATAAGAAAATATTCCCCAAAAAATTTTTTTTTTGGGGAGGGGCTAGACATGCCAAAATAAGTCACATTAACAAAATTTCAGCCCATGTGGACTTCTGGTTTGGCCTGGGCATCCATTTTACTTTCTGCCCTAGCCTAGGACCAGTCCTAGCAAAACAGCCCTATAGGAAAATCTACGTGGCAAAAATACAAGTTTAGGGTGGAATATTAAATTTAAGAGGGATGGATACAAGTTTCATATTAATCAGCAGTCCTTAAAATGGCCCTAAGAGCCCTAAATTTAACATGCAAGTGACTGTATAAATAGGGATAGAAAACTATACATCATAACATCACTAATCTCAAAGCAGGATAAAGGGCATCTGTTCATCTTCTCCAAACAGCCAAGGGCCGAGATTTGCCCGACCTGGAGCTCCTTCCAAGGTCATTTCCCGGCCACTCGGCCATCTCCCTGGCCATCCACCACCACCACCACCTCCGTTGAGGTGAGGTCTAACGTTTGGCGGCAACTTGGCCGCCGGAGGTGGCGGTTTCCGGCGAACTTGAACTCCATTAAAATCCGAAAATCCATGAAAATCTCACATTAGATCGGGCTCAATTGAGCCTGATGTCTCGCCTAATCGATCTAGAAAGCTAGTACGGGTAGAGGTGAGGCGAAACAGACCTCTAATGGAGTCCGACGGCGGCGGCGGCGGCAGTTGGCCATGGATTAGTTGCTCCGGCGATCTCCTTGCCGATCCATGGATTCTCCACCGAAAGATTCACTCCAGCTATTGATTTCTACTGCTCTCGTCCCTCTGAAACTGATGGAGTGGTTGGTTTGAGCTGAGGTGGGCTATATATGGAGTTAACTCCAATGTGAGCTCGGTTTTCACCTTGGATGCTTCACAACCTTTGCCAAGTGGCCCCCATGCACTCAATTCTCTTCCTAATACTATCTAAAGGCCGGCCAGCTGCTTTGGGTAGAAGGAGATGAGATCAAGTGGCCTCAACCCCCCCCCCCATTATTCTTTCTCTCTCCTATTATCTTATTTTCCTCTCTCCTATGGTGTGATTTCTCCAATTTACCCTTGCATGCATTCTCTCTCTTCAATATGAGGGGTAAGGGTTGACTTTGACTCCTTGGGTTGGCATTGGGCTAGGTTGGGTGGACCTAACCCAAAGAAGTAGGCTTGGGTTTATTTTTGCCTATTTAGGTCAATTTGTTGACTTGTTGACCATTTGAGTTGACTTGGTCAACCATGGTGAGTGGTTTGGCCTCACTTGAGGGCAATGGGTCCAATTTCACCACTCAACTTAGTTTGGGTCAAGGTGGGCCCCACTTGGGTCTATTTGGGCTTATAGATGTGGGTTTGACCCAATTAGGGATTAGGGTTGACTTGGGTCAACATGGGTCAATTAGGTGACCCAACGACCTACCCTAGGGTCCACTTAGATTGTTTTTAGGGTTAGGGCAATGTGGTGGGGTCACGGTGTGGCTAGGGTTCCCATTTAGGCTAGTTTGTCCTAGTTTGACTTGGTCCTATAGTGGGCCCCACATGGATACAACCCACTACCTAGGGTAAAACCTAGCTAATTACCCTAACACTAACCCCATGCCTAACCCAATCTAAGTTAAGGGGCCTAGATGTAACATGGGATGTTACAGCAGTCACCTGATCAATACCTGTAGTGGATTCCTACCTAGGGTGGTAGAAGAGTGGATGTACCCAAGTTTGGGGAACCACTATAAAAATTCTTGTGTCGTCTACGTGGCTGTGATCTTCCAGTGTGCTTGTGCTGTGATATGTTTTGTTGTGTAGCTTAGTTATCTTTTCTCTAGTTCATCTGCTGCACTTGTACACTCATACACCTATATCATAGTAACATATTTTATTAAAAACTTCTTATTTCAACAAAAATCAAAAAGATTTTAAAAACTCTATTCACCCCCCCCCCCCCTCTAGAGTTTTTTAGAGCTTACCCTATCTTTCAATTGGTATCAGAGGAAGGTTAATCACATCATACAGGCTTACACCTAGATTAATCAAGATCCTCAGGATAAACTCTGAATAAGTCTTATTAGTTTCTCTGATTAGATTTTATTTTCTGATATCATGGCACAAAATAAGAATTATGCCAGCACCAGACCTCAAGTCTGCAACTTGCAAAAGTTTGGGATCTGGAAGGCAAGAATCAAGCTTTATATGAACTCTATTGATGATGACATCTTTAATTCCATCTTGATAGGATCACCAGCTCAAGTGCCCTCTACTTCAACTCCAGTAAATCTCAGTGCAGTGCCTCCTCCAGATCAAGCTAATGCACATAAGAAAGCAAAGATTGTTGATGCCAGAGCTATGAACATACTGGCCCAAACTATGTCAAATGATATATTTCAGAAAGTTGCTGAATGTACATTTGCCAAAGCCATTTGGGATTCCCTCAACCAAATGATAGCAGGCTCTGCTGATGAGAGGAAGGATAGAAGATCCAACCTCATATCCTAATATGAGAATTTCAGGAAAGATGAAGTAGAATCTGTGGAAGCAATGTACAACAGGCTGAGCTCCATCATCAGTGAGCTCAGAACATTGGACAAGGAAATTACTCTGACTGAGGTCAATGACAAGATCCTCATGTGCTTCACTAGCACTTGGGACTCCAGAATCTGGCCCATCAGAGAAGCCAGAAGCATGGCTGATATTTCAACAGAATCTCTGCTTGGAAAGCTCAAATCCTATAAGCAATTGATCAAGTCAAGAGAAGCTGCAGTTGAACCAAAGGCTTCAACACCTACCAGGAAGAAACAGAACTAAGCATTCAAAGCTGCAGAAGAATCTCCCAGCTTGCCAGCCAATGAAGATCTTATGGGTCTCTTTGCTAAGAGATTCTATAAAATGGTAAGGAAGGACTTCAGGAGGAAGCCCTCAAGAAATGAAGATAAACCTAGGTATGACAAGACCCCTTCTAAAGAGGTTGTCTGTTTTGGGTGCAGGAAACCTGGACACTTTATCTCAGAATGTCCTGAAGTCCAAAAGAAAGACAGAAGGCAAGAAAAGGATTCAAGAAGACATTAGCACAGCAAGGCCTCCTCCAATAAGTACAAAAAGAAGGAGAAGGGTTTTGTAGCTGAAACCTGGAGTGATACTGAAGATGAAACATCCTCCTCCAGTTCCAGTGAGGATGATGTAGAAGAAAAGAAGGCAAGGGAAATTCGCCTTATGGCAATAGATGCTGGAAGCAGCAGATCAGATTCAGAAGAATCAGATGATGAAGAATTCCTCTCTGAAGAGGATCAGGTAATTACTTCCTATGACTTTCAATCTAAAGAATTTCAATCTGAATTTAAACTCTTGTGTTTAGACCTAATAGGATCTGAGAAGGAAATCAAACTTCTCAGGGAAAAACTTTTAGAACAAGACAAAATTACTACTGAAAATGAAAAGTTAACTGAAGAATTAAGCTTAGCCAATAAAAAAATAGTTTTTCTGAAATCTGAATTAAGTAAGGCTAAGGAACTAGAAGAATTCTTAAATAGTAGAAGATTACAACTATTAGATATAACTATCACAGTTAATACAAGATCTAACAATAACAAACTAGGATTAGGAGCCTCATCTAGTGAACCAATCCTAATTCAGAAAAATTAATTATCAAAACTTATTAACTTTATCTCTGAAAATGGTAAGAAAAATACTGAACAGGTAGAGAAGGTTAATGAAGTTCTTAAACAGGTAGAGCTTAAGAAAACCAATCAGAAAAAGAAAAATAAACAACATAACTATGTTCAACATATTTCATCGAACTCAGAATGACTAAATGAGTATGGTTCGTCGACCTCAGAATGACAAACCCTGAATGCAAATAATAACATAAACTATTCTTCAAACTGGGATCGATGAAACCAGTATGGTTCATCGACCAGAGATCAACGTTTCTGGGGCTTTGAGAATGGATACCTCCATTCTTCGAGCAGAGATCAAAGAACTCAACCCATATCGTCGAGCTCAGATCGACGAACATACTCAAATTTGTCAAACTCAGTTCATAACCAGAGTAACCTAAAAACTGATAAATCTTTTAATCCCTTTAGTCAGTGGGTCATACCTCCTAGAAGGTATCATCCTTTAGGTTATAAGGATCAACCTTAATGTTCATTTATTTCAAGTTTCAGTTATGTTAAATAACAAGGACCCAAGGTAATCTGGGTCAAAAACTGCTAATACTCTTTGCAGGTAGAAGAGAACCCTATCACTCAAAATAAGTGGTACTTGTACAGTGGGTTCTCTAAACATATGACAGGTTACAAGAAATGCCTAATCAATTATAAAGCCAAGACTGGACCTAAAGTAATCTTTGGGGACTCAGGATTTGGACTGAGAGAAGGCTATGGAGATTTCAATTGTGGAGCTGTCACATTCAAGAAGGTGACCTATGTAAATGGTCTTAAGCATAATCTGATATCAGTAAGCCAACTATATGATACAGGTTATCAAGTAAGCTTCACTAACTCTTTATGTCTTATTTCTTTAAACAACACAACTATTTTAACAGGAATTAGAAAAGGCAACATCTACTTAGTAAATTTTGAATCAGCTAAATCTGAAATTTGCTTATTCAATTCTGTCAGCATTCAAACTAGCTTATGGCACAAAAGACTAGGACATGTAAACCATAAAAATATAGCTAGGTTATCTAAGGACAATCTTGTTAGAGGTTTACCTTCTGGTCCCTAGAAGAAGGAAGGCCTTTGCAGGGCTTGTCAACTAGGCAAGCAAACTAAATCTAGTTTTAAATCCATTAATAAGAGTGATTCACCTAGAATTTTATACTTGCTCCATATGGACCTTTTTGGCCCTATTGCAGTACAAAGTCTAGGAGGAAAGTCTTATACATTAGTTATTGTAGATGATTTCTCAAAATTCACATGTGTTTTATTTTTGAGAACTAAGTCAGATACTTTTAAGGTTCTCACAGATTTTCTCAAGAACATACAGATTGAGTACTCTACTCAAGTTGCATTGATCAGAAGTGATCATGGCACTGAGTTTGAATCTCTTCTTATGCAAGATTTTTGTGAGAAGGAAGGTATCAGACATTATTTCTCAACTCCAAGAACTCCTCAACAAAATGGGGTAGTTGAAAGGAAGAATAGGACACTCATTGAAGCTGCAGGTACATTGCTTGCAGATGCTTACATGTCTCTTTCCTATTGGGCAGAGGCAGTAAGAACAAAAAATTATGTCCTGAATAGAAGCCTAATACATAAACTAAAGCTTAAGACTCCCTATGAACTACTCAAAGGGAAGAATCCTATAATAACCAATTTTAAAGTATTTGGATGTATATGCTATATTCACAATAATGACAAGAAACATCTTAGAAAGTTTGAAGCTAAGGCTGCAATGGGAATTTTCCTAGAATATTCCCAAGTCAGCAAGGCATATAGGGTGCTTAATAAATCAACATTAAAAATTGAGGAATCTATGCATGTGATATTTGATGAATCTAATATGTTTTACAAGGAAAGAGACATCTCTACCAACAATACTCTGCAGGTACAAAATTTGCGTGAGAGCTTGGATGATCTAAACCTTACCTCAAGGGTTAAATCACATCCCTCTCCACAAGCTATATCAGAAGCTGAAAGTGAAGAAGAGACTGTGGAAGCAGTTCAATTTTCTCCAATAGTTGATACAATTCCACAAGAGGAATTAAATCAAATAACTGTCACTGAACTAACTCCACCTAATGATCTTGTCATACTTAGGGATCACCCTAGATCTCAAGTAATTGGAGACATATCAGTAGGAGTGCAGACAAGGCATCAACTCAACCCTGATGTGATGCTTGTCTGTTTTCTCTCTCAAATTGAGCCTCAATCCATATTTGATGTAGAGCAAGATCCAAACTGGATCACTGCAATGCAAGAGGAACTCAACTAGTTTGAGAGGTGTAAAGTTTGGGACTTAGTTCCAAGGCCTAGGGGCTATCCAGTAATTGGGACTAAGTGGGTATTTAGAAACAAACTTGATACCCAAGGTGTGATAGTGAGGAACAAGGCAAGGCTTGTTTCTCAAGGATACAAGCAAGAGGAAGGGATTGATTATGATCAAACATTTGCTCCAGTTGCCAGACTTGAAGCTATAAGAATTTTCTTAGCTTATGCAACATTTAAAAAGTTTAAAGTCAACCAGATGGATGTGAAAAGTGCATTCCTAAATGGAGAACTCAAAGAAGAGGTGTATGTTGAACAACCTCTAGATTTTATCTCTCCATCTCATCCCTCTTATGTTTTTAAATTGCATAAGGCTCTCTATGGTTTAAAGAAAGCTCCAAGAGCTTGGTATGAGACCTTAGCCAGCTTTCTTTTAGAGCATGGTTTTTCAAGAGGCATGGTAGATAGAACCCTTTTTACAAAGTTGCATCATGATAAAATTCTCTTAGTACAAATATATGTGGATGACATAATTTTTGGTTATACTGATCCCAATCTGTGCAAAAGATTTTCTGATTTAATGCACTCAAGGTTTGAGATGAGTAGAATGGATGAGTTATCATATTTCCTTGGTCTCCAAGTGAAACAAACCCCTGAAGGGATCTTCATCTCTCAGTCTAAATATGCTAAAGAGCTTATTAAGAAGTTTGGGATGAAAGATGCCTCTGCCATGAAAACTCCTATGGTTGTCAATGCTGTTGTAGATGCTGATGAATCTGGAAAACCAATAGATCAGACCAGGTATAGGGCCTTTGTTGGATCCCTACTGTATTTGACAGCAAGCAGACCAAATATTATGTTTGTCACATGTCTTTGTGCTAGGTTCCAGGTGAACCCTAAAGAATCTCACCTTATTTTCTTAAAAAGGATTTTAAGATATATAAAAGATTGTCCAGATCTAGGCCTCTGGTATTCAACAGAATCAACATTTGTGTTAACTGGATTTTCTGATGCTGATTATGCTGGATGCAGAGTAGACAGGAAAAGCACCCTTGGAACTTGTTAGTTCCTTAGTGACAGACTTGTATCTTGGTTCTGTAGAAAGCAAACATTTGTTTCAATATCCACTATTGAAGCTGAATATATGGTTGCAGGAAGTTGTTGTTCACATATCTTATGGATACAAAACCAACTACTGGATTATGGTGTCAACTTAAATAATTCAACTATTCTATGTGATAATACAAGTGCTATTTCAATTGCACAAAATCCAGTATTGCATTCTAGAACCAAGCATATAGACATTAGACATCACTTCATTAGAGATTGTGTTGACAAACAAAAGATTAAACTTGAATTTATCTCTACTTATTTGCAAAGAGCAGATATATTCACTAAGCCATTGGACTCATCTAAGCATCTGTTCTTTGTCAATCAGCTTGGTATGATAAATGGTCAGGATTTAATCTAATGCTCTGTCTATGGTCAAAGAATTGTCTCTGTTCGTCGACCTGAAATCGACGAACTGATAACTGTTCTTGAGATTTTTCGTCGACCTGAGATCGACGAAATCTCCTGGTGAAGTAATTTTCGTCGAACTGAAATCGACGAACTTACTTCAGAAACCTTTCATCGACCAGAGATCGACGAAATGCCTTCAAACCTTCAGATTGAGTTCGACGAACTGTTAAACTCTAAATTATTTCGTCGACCTCAGAACGAATATTTTTTATTTTTTCGTGGACCGGAGTTTGTCGCTTCATATTTCGGAAAACCTTATATCTAGGTTTTCTTCGACCTCCGTCCCGCGCTTTAAGTTCCCTTTGCACTTGATCTTCATTTTCTCTCTTGCAGGTGCACTCATAGCAATTCCAGCAGGCACTCTTGCGGCAATGAGGTTTGATACCGGATTCGACTTGGATTTCGACTCCTTCCAGCACTCCGATACAATCTTCCTCCACATTCTGCAACTACTGGAAGATCAGAAACAGAAAAATCTGATGACCATCAGAATCAAATTACCCAGTATGGAAATAAGAGAATGGGTCTTTACTGCGTCTACAACCGAGGACAACATAATGACCGGATCAATAGCGGGTACTGCCATCTTCCTCCACATTCTCTCACTCTCGCTGTATTAACTGAAATCTTTGGATTAGGTAATGGAGAAGAAGAATTAGAAATTGATAATGAGGAATATGATATGATGTTGAGTCTGATGAGTTACTTTGGAGACAACCCAAATAAACTACTAAAGAAACACCTATCTGCTGAGTTCAAGTTTCTCGCAGATATTGTTGGGAAAGTCTTGCTGGGCAAGCACACCGCACACGATTATATAACCAGACATCAATTTCTGGTTATGTGTGCAGTGGTAAACAAGAGGAAGGTGAACTGGGCACATATCATCTTTAATCTTATCAAGAAAAGGAACAGTAAAAAGGAAGTAAACTTTGGAAGGATCCTAGGGATCTTCTTGACAGAAAAGGATGCTAAATCACTGGTCTCCCATAGCACATTCATCAATGCTAGCAAAAGGCTAACATGTGCCTTGTTTGGCAGGTGGGAGAGGACAATCTCAAAGCCCTCTAAGGCTTCATCCTCTGCCACCCAAGCTACTGAAAGTATAAGGGCTATTCCAGCCACTTCCCATCCTTCTAAAGAGATCCCATCCAACATTATTCCATCCAACATTACTCCATCATCTCCAATTCATCAATCTCCAACCCATATTTCCTCCTCTACACCTTCCCCCCAACAAGATACATCCATACCTACACCTCCCCAATCCCCTCTTCCATCTCATCTTCCTGATCTCCCCTCCTTCAATTTAATATCATCTCCACTGAACACTCCCTCTCCTCAACATGACTTCCCTCTAGACACTTCTATGCCAGATGCTCCACCTCTCACTCCACCAGCTACTACTATCTCTACCACTATCCCTATTCAGCCACACTCTGCCACAACCTCTACCTCTACAATCTTAGATCCCTCCATCCTATAATCCCTTCTTCAACTTCTCAAACCACTCCTCCAGACCATCTTAGCAGAGGCAATTTCCCCTCTTGCTGCATCCATTTCCACTCTGTCTGCCCAAGTTTCTGCTCTCAACACTGCTCTCTCTTCAGAAAGGGGCCTGGCTTTAGTTATTACTAAACCCAGGCAGGGGGAGATACTTGATGAGGAAGAAGCAGCAGTAGTTGAAGCAGAAGCAGCAGTAACAACAGCAGTAGCAACAGCAGCAACAATAGAAGTGCCAGCAGTAGGAACAGAAGCTGCTATGGAAATAAATGTCTTAAATTTTCTTGAATCGGACATGGAGATAGATGTTTATTGTGCAGATATTATAGTGTCAAATACTCAAGAGGTTATTCTGCCAGAAATTTTGCCTGGAAGGGTCTATATTATCAATCCCAAAGAAAATCTAGCAGCTTTGCTAAAAATATTTGGATCCTATATTTATTTTACCTTTCACATTCTATCATCAAGAGCAATAGTGTGTTACACTTCTCCTGTCAGCTAAGAGGTGTTAGACATTGTAAAGAAAAGTTTGACAACTCCTCTAGAAATATTATCTGATCAGAGATCTAGCTCTCCTGGGCCATCCTATATCATGGATGATAGCCCTCTCCCAAATTTGGATGACAATATGGCTCAAGACATTGCCATGGAAACTGAAGCAGCTCAGACTGAAATTATCCCCACTCCAGTCAGTAAAGAAATCCCCAAGGATGTAATAAGCCAGATTGATGATATGTATGACAATCCCCAATCTTCTGATGATGATGATGATGATGACTCTGATGAGGATCCAAAGAGGAAAAAAATCTCCAAGAAAAGAAAAGCTCCTCCTCCTCCTATTCCAAAACTCAACCCAACAAATGACACTCCTTACTATATTCTACACAATATAACTCCATATAAGGGTATGCCAGCATGGATGTGGCTATCCAAAAATGAATAGAAGGCAAGGAAGAAAAGAAGCAGATATTCTCCTCCTCCACAAAAATTTAAAAGGGATCCTCCTCCTCCTCCTCCAGCTGCAGGTGCTTCAGGAACCATCTCTCAAAGCTCAAATGCACTTCCCAAGCCTACATTCACCAAAACCTATCAGAGACAAGGAAGACCTTCTCAATCTTCTAGAGACAGTCAGCACCAACACAGACATCAGCTCTCCTCTAGAAGTTCATCCAGTGCTCAACAATTTTCCCCCAAGCCAACATTCTCTCCTCCTTCATCTCCTGGCAAAGCAAACAGCCCTAAAACACCTCCAATTCCAGCCTATGATCCTGAGACTAGCCCAACTACCAGAATGGCTAGATTCCAAGAATCTGTGGCTCTCTCTAAGATAAGGCAAGCCAGAGAAAAGGGTCAGGATCCTTCTCAATTTTCAACAATGTCAATTTACAGGAAAAAGGAATTTGAAAGATATCAAGTTGGAAAGTTGTTTAATGCTGAAGAATACATGCATCTACATCCTGAAGCTATTGTTCCTAGAACTACTTCTCAAAAGACACTTAGGGATGCAGATATGACTATGACACTGAAGCAAGCACAAGATTCTAACAGAGTAATTAAATTTGCTAAATCTTCTGATTCTCCCAAGGACATTTAGGTTATTTATTTTTAGTCTCTATTTTTATTGTGAACAATTTGGGTGCATAGCCTTATAAAGGTACTGATAGATTATTTACTCTATCAGCTATCTCAGTTTTATGCTATGTTTACTTCATTTTTTCCTGTGTTTTTTTTTTGTGTTTCTGTTTGAAGTAACCTCACCTAAATAGGGGGAGATTGTTGGAACCCCTAGGTGATTTGGGCTAGGTTCTCTTCTTAGGGTGTGACCCATGTTATATAGAAGGGTCAAGTTTTATGTGTTTCCAGAGTCTAGGTCAAGTTATTAGAGCCAACAGTACAAAGGACCAGCCTCCAACACTGCCAAAGACTCAAGACTTAGAGAATTCAAGTTTTAGAAAAAGGAGATCTACGTTTGTCGATCTCCGGTCGACGAAAGTCGTGCTCTGCTCGACTAACTCAGAGATAAAATTCTCTGAGCTGAGCTCGACGAACTCTGTTCTCAGGTTGACTAATACTTCAACTCTCAAAGCCAAAGCTTACTCAGCGCCAAAGATCACTCAGCGTAATAATTGACTCAGCGCCATAATTCACTCAAATCTAAAGCTTACTCAGAGCCAAAGATCACTCAACGCTCTCAACGCTATCAATGACTCAACACTCTCAAACGACTCAACGCTAGATGTGATATTATCTCAACGCCGTCAATTTGACCAAGTTCTAAGGTCGACTAATTTCACATTCTCAGGTCGACGAACTTAGAGCACAGTATCCGTCAGTTTATGTAGTGCAGTTGTTAGTTGATCTCAGGTTGACGAAAGATGATCACAGGTCGACGAAAGCTGTTCTCTGGTCGACGAAAACTGTAAGACATATTGTCATTTATTCTTTCCTTTTCTATCTCCTTATTTTATATCTATTATAGGCCGTTAATTCCCTGGATAATCAATGCACTTATATCCTTTGAATCGAGTCGTTACTGGCAGCATTGATTGCAAATATCCTCCATGGAGTTAATTACTTATATCTCGGGACAGACATAGAATATAATATATGACAGCATGCTTGACGTTTTCATTTCCCAGATTTCAGCTGAGCATTTATTGCAGGTTTTTGAATTCGACCTTGAGGCAGTTATCAATCTGATCATCTCTCTGCCAGAAAGAAGTTAATACAAAAACTCTTTGAGATCAACAAGAAGGGACACGAAAAAAAAGTAGATAGACAAAAAAAAATAAGTGCAGTGCATACAGTTCTCAGAAAATCAATTGCTCTCAAAATAAGAAGAAAGAACAACAATCACAATCAAGAGTCTTTCTTCTTCACCTTCTTCGTTTTCAGGGACCTCAAGTGACAAGAATATTCAAATCAGTCAAAGGATCTCTGGAGAGTTGATCATATAGCAAAAGGTCTACTCACCCTTAACAAAGCTTCCACTCCTGAACCATTCAAGATTTCAGGGGGAGCTTTGACAACACCACAGAATCCACATAGTCTTCTCATTTTGACTTGAGAAAAGAAGACTTCCATCAACCTCTCTTCACCACCTCTGTACAGGGTTTTAATTCCCTTCAAAATTATTCTGGTTGCAAGTCTCCTTCCAAAAGACTTGGTTTGGTTATTGAGCACCTGATCAAAAGCTCATTGGTGGTAGTCACCTGATCAAAACCTGTAGTGGATTCCTACCTAGGGTGGTAGAAGAGTGGATGTACCCAAGTTTGGGGAACCACTATAAAAATTCTTGTGTTGTTTGTGTGTCTGTGATCTTCCTGTGTGCTTGTGCTGTGATATGTTTTGTTGTGTAGCTTAGTTATCTTTTCTCTAGTTCATCTGCTGCACTTGTACACTCATACACCTATATCATAGTAACATATTTTATTAAAGACTTCTTATTTCAGCAAAAATCAAAAATATTTTAAAAACTCTATTCCCCCCCCCCCCTCTAGAGTTTTTCAGAGCTTACCCTATCTTTCAGCACACCATATCCTCCCTTCGATGAGGGAAACTCAAGTTAAGTGGGCAACAAAGGGACTTCTTAAATGGTCACCAATCCTGCTATTAATCTCACCCAAGCACTCTTAACTATAAAGTTTCTCCACTCCTGAAAATTTAATATACTGCTCACTTAACTTGAGTTTCCCTCATTGAAGGGAGGCTGCAGTCTCCAATAACTCGCTAGTAGGCATGGAGAGGGTTTTGGGAGTATGATATGCAGACCATTTGTGGTTAACCATTTCGAGCTGTAAGTTGGCGGTGCCGGCAATCATCCTTTCAACATGCATATTGGGGAGTCCGTTACAAAAAAGCAACTCAATTAGTGATGAGGACTGGAGAAAACTCTATAATTAAGCATGCTTGAGCGTGAATAGTAGTGGGATGGGTGACCTCCTTTGAATTCCTTACGCTATCCACTTAACTATAGAGTTTCTGACATTAACAGTAGTGTTGAAACCGAAAATTTGGTCTCGATGGAGTTCACCCTTGGGGAATGGGTGATCGCGCACCTACTTCTCTCCTGCAAGAAAAACAACAAGGAAAAAAAACAAGGGCCTGACCAAGGGCCCTGCGCGGAGGACCCACCATACACCCAGAAGATTAATGAGCGCTTCCCCTCCTTAGCCAAATGTCAGGCTAAGGTACCTCAGAAAGCGCTAGAAGACTGGGAGACAGGTAAGCATGCCTTCTGAGGCCCCTTGGGTCCTATTTATAGATTTCTGAAAACGGCCTGCAAATAGCCAACCTCCGCTGTTCTGAACAGCTATGTACAGCCCAACTGGGTCTTCCAACAGCGCAACTCCGCTGTTCTAAGTGGCTATGGGCTGACCAGCGGGCGAAAAATGGTAAAAACACCTCACAGATCACTGGGCGAGTAACCCTCAACAAACCCTACTTGGCAAGGGTAGCGAGTACTCGATGGAGCAGGCACTCGCCGCCTATCTTCGATCTTGGGCGAGTACGGGCCCGACCTGCCCTACTCGCACGTCGCGGGCTTGTTGAACAGTTCGAATTCGGCGAGCGACTTAGAGCTCGACGAATAGCTCAGAGCTCAGCGAACAGCCCAGAGCTTGACGAACAGCCCAGAGCTCGATGAACATCCCAGAGCTCGATGAACTTGGTTTGGTGAGTACGATCTCATCTACCCAAGGTATCTCACCCCGCCTAAGCGAGCCGGAGACTGCCGAGCTCTCCCTCCTGCCGAGCTCGGCCAGGGACTCAAACTGCCCGATTTGGCCATTCTGGCTCCTGCTGACCCACTCGCCAGATACGGGGTTGTACACAATCTCCGCTCTTTGCAAGGTTGGCACAAGCTCGGAAAGAAACATCCAATCCCATGGGATTCGGCGAGTGTGGCAGGATCCAGGGAATCTTTCAGCGGGGTCCACCAGTGGCTATAAATATGCGCCTGCATACCTGGGTGACCTTTGTCACTCCCCTTCGCTCTAAATTTGTCGAGATACCTTTCCCCAAGGAGCTCTAAGAGAGGCTTGCGAAGGCTCGCGAGGTCTCCTTTGCCCGTGTCGCCAGCCTAACCTCCATTCCCCTTAACATCCTGTTGAGCATCCCGGCCGAGTCCAATTCTGCCAAGAGGGCGAAGCTAGATGCAGAAGCGTCCGAGCGCGTCTTCCAAGACCTGAAAATGACCCTGGAGCCTGAGACTGGCTCCTCTAACCTTCCTTCCCCTGGGAAGGAGGGGAGTTTCATTGACCTCTGCGCCGACCTAGATTTCCGGGGTGGGGACGGCGAGGTCACCTCTCCGCGAGCCGATATTCTTCCTGCCGACCTGCAGTTTAAGGCTCTGGAGGCTCGTCAACGCAAACTGTCCCCGCCCTTTGGGACTCTGGGGTTGAGCTCGCAAAGGACGGACTCGCCATCCCGTGTTCCTTTTTCCCAGCTCGCTGAGACCTTGAGGGAGGGTGCTGGAACTATCCCAGTGCCATGCTTCAACCTTCTTCCACCCCAAATACATCCTCCGGGACGTGGTAAAAATCTGAAGATGCCCCCACCTCGCCTCTCCTTCAAGGCACTGAGCTCTTCAGGCAAGTCATCTTTTATTGGTTATCATCCGTAGTTCCCCTAGTGTGCTCGCCCTTCATATTATTGTTCAACAATTCTTGCATCCTTCTTCAGTTAGTCCGAGGCTGACGAATCCCTGGAGCGAGCTTGCTACTCGCCCCTTCCTTCCCCGAAGACCTTGGAGTCCTTCCTAGATACCGAGCTGGGGGCCCCAAGCTGATGAAGCGAGGAATCGAGGTCCTCAAAAAGATGGTACGCGAGCTCTACCGGTTGCGGGAGGACACCGACGTGTTGCAGCGGGAGTGCGCGTGGCTAGTAGGTGAGGTGAGGGAGAACCCGGCGGGCGAGACGACGTCCCTTTCACCGTTGCGGGAGGAGCTGGATGAGAACCTTCTGGCGGCCCGGGGATGCTTAAGACAGATCCGCGAGCTCCGCGATTTGCGCCGACCTGCGGGGAAGGAGACGCGAGACCGGGGGAGGTAAAGAACGGCCCCCCGGTCAGGCCTACCGAAACTCGCCTCCTGTCCCCTCAGCTCGCACATGTGCCGAAATTGCTGCTTTGTTTGCATTTGATTTCTCTGAACAATATCCCTCTTGGGCCTGTAATAACTTAGAATATTTTTAGATTTTATTGCTTGTTATTTGAATATAATATTCTTGTTTGGCACGTGATGGGACAGGTTTTGGAAGTCAGCGAGCTTGGTTAGGCGAGCTGGACCGACCAGTTGGCTCGACCCTTGATCCCTTTTCCTATAAATAGGCCCCCTCACCTACCCCGACTTACTGCTTTTATTGCTTCTGTACTTTCCTCCCCTGCTCGCCTCCTTCCTACTTGTACTCGCTCCCTACACCTTCCACGAGCATGGGGAATACTAATCCTGATTCTGATGGTCGCTCCAAGTGAGCTCAGCACTTCACCGACTATTGTTTCTTTGAGGGGAACACGATGGAGGAGGAGTTTGCCGTGTTCAATGCCGACTTCAAGCCCCCCGACTTCGAGGCGCGCCGACCCAGGGAAGGCGAGGCCATCAACACTTTCTACACCGAGGAGCTCACCTTCCCCATCTCGTATTTCGAGGTGGGGTTGCGCCTTCCGCTCTAGCCGAAGATCCTTCAGATCCTCAAGTACTTCGGCTCGGTGCCCGCGCAGCTGAACCCGAACTCCATCGCCATGATGGTGGCATTTGGGAGCTTCCTCCGTCGGGAGCGAACCGAGTTCAACTTGACCGTGTTCAGGAAACTTTTCACCTATAAGGCGACTCCCGACGACGTCGCCTTCTTTGGGGGCTCCTTTATCAAGGTTCGTGAGATCGCGAACAAACACCACATATAGATGACCAAGATCATCTTCCTCATGGGCGATCTCGGCAACGTCCCCTACTCTCCTCAGCAAAAAGGCGAGGAGGTGTACCGACCCCCCACCGTCTCCGGCAACGAGGTCGAGCTCCATAAGTTTTTCCTCCACAAGGACTTCGAGGTCGCCTTCCTCCGAAGGGGCCTCGTCGCTCCTCCCCATCTTTCCCGGTGAAGGTATATCTTTCAACTTTCCTCTTTGACAAATCTCGCCAAATCCATCGGAATTTTCACTAAGTTATTTATGCAGGGGAGCGACTGATTCCCGAGAACCCGCCTTTTGCGGATTCGGGACTACTCCTCGACCCTCTCTCCAGCGAAAAGGTTGTTGTGTCTGCCTGCTGAGATGAGATGTCATCATCAAAGCCCTCTGGCAAGAAGCGGGCCGATCCCGCGGGGTCCAGATCGCCTCCCCGCCATCCACCGTAGAATAAGCTGAAAGAGGTGGTGATTTCTCGAGCAAAGCAACAACAACATCCCAAGTACATGAGCTCGCCCGAGACCACCCCGGAAGGATCTTCGGGGAGCTGTTGAAGGAGACAATGGGCAAAGAGCAGGAGGGAGGTGAGCCCCCTGCTCCTGCAGTCAAGAAGACCTTGACCCACGAGTTGGGTCTGTCGAAGAGTCACCCCCTCTTCGGCCTTGGGGGGAGGTGGAAGGACTCGGCCGGCGAGCTCGTGGTTTAGTGGGACAAGTCCGCCCACCGGATCTCCGTCTCCACCCTCCAATCCTCCTGGGCCGACCGCGATCCCTCCTCAAGTCAATCCTATGCGCTCGGCTTCGACCTCTACGGGCGCGAGGACGTCGCGGCCTACAAGCGCATGACCCTGTGCTAACTCGGCCATGAGGGCATGCAGGCCCACATGCGGGCACTAGAGCTCCACCACATGGTGGTTCTTCGCGGCTTCAACCTCAGCCACCTCCTGCAGAACGTTGAGCAGAAGCGCGACCTGGCCCAGGACTAGGTCATTGACCTGGAGAGGAGGCTCGGCATTGCCGAGGACTTACTCGCCAAGGGCGCCTGCGGACTGGTGGGCACTGGTTATCCCTTTCACTTTTTACTTAGGACTTTTAGCATCAGATTTACTTACCTGTTCTTGCCTCAGGATGCCGAGGCCGCTTGGGAGCTGCGGACTCACGTCATCGGGCTGGAGGAAGAGAATAATCAGCTCTGTGCTCGCTCCATCGAGCAGGAAACTCGTGCCACCGAGCTGGAAGCTCGTGCCGCCAAGCTGGAGGCTCGCACCGTTGTGCTGGAAGGGAGGAATGCGAAGCTGAGGGAGGAAAACAAGGGGCTTCATGGCAAAATCGCCCGCCCGGCGGAAGCCTTCCTCCCTCAAGGTGGCAGCGAGCCTCCCTTCCCATACAAGAGCCCAAGTATCTTTGACGAGGCTGAGGTCATCGAAAGGTTGAGGGTCAACTCAATCGAATCCACTGAATGCACCCTGTAAATTATGAAGGATATGCAGGTGCTGGTGGAGGTCTGCGAGGAGGTCACGGTCCGAGACATCATGCCGAGTCTGTTCCAGCCCACGCCACCCAGTGAGAAGGAAGACAGCCTCCACATGTTCTTTGGGAAGGACTTTGTTGAAGTTGGAGACCGGGCGGTCTGTCGGTCTAGCTTTGCGGGTTATTGACCGGGTGGTCTGATAGTTTGCCTTCAGCGGTTTGGTTGCTGTGTTGCGGTCTGAGGTCCAAGCGGTCTAGCGGTTTGTCACTAGCGACTTGGAGACCGGGCGGTCTAACGGTCTAACATGGTGGCTTGTCTCTCTCTCTGGCAATGGCCGGGCGGTTAGCCCTTCTGTCTAACCGCGCGGCTTGTGCGGTTTGTGTTTGTACAGTCCGCGTGTTTTTAGTCCCACATCTCTTATTTGTATTCTCTCTTCTATCCTCCATTCTATATAAGGGAGGTCATACCTTTGTAATAGACATTTTTTTCTGATAATAAAATTTCAGTTATACCATTTCCAGCTTGTTTTAGTTCGCTTCTAACATGGTATCAGAGGCATCGATCCTCTCCTCCTAATTCTATGAGCCCTCTCTGTCCGCGCGACTTGCTTCTCCGGCTTGCGCCCTGTCCGCGCGGTCTCCTTCTCTCCTTATCGTTGCCCTCTGTGTGCGCGACCTGTTGCCTTGTTCGCTGTAATCTGTCGCCTTGTTCGCCGCGACCTATCGCCGTGTGCCTTGCCTTCTCTTGTGCTTCTGTTCGAGCAGACTGTCTGCTTGCCGCTCGACTTCTACCCCTCTGCTTGATACTGCGGCTTGGTCGTGGTCTTCCTGACCGCTGCAGTTTTTCTGCCTATCCGCGCGGCTTGTTTCCTAACCGCGCAGCTTCCTGTTGTTTTCTCTTATGGCTCTTTCTGATGCTTCCACTGCCACCACTCCTGCCGCCACCCCTGTTGCCAATCCGGTTCCGCCTCTTCCTCCTACTCCTTCCGGGAACCTTGGCACCGTTTCCAAGCTTGTCGGCTCCAACTACCCGGATTGGAGCATCTCTTTCACCTTTCTCCTTCGCTCGCAACGCAAACGCCACCATCTCATTGATGACCCTCCTCCTACCACTTCACCTCTCTTTGATGACTGGGATGCGAGTGACGCGCTTGTGCGTACTTGGCTCGCTAACAGTCTATCTGATGAGTGCCTTCCTGTCATCCGTCATGATGAGACGGTGAAGGACGCTTGGCTTCATCTTGCTGCTCTATACTCCAAAGGAGCTCAGACGTCCTGCATTTATACGTTGTATGCGGACCTCTTTGCCTGGCCTACCTTGTCTCCTGCTGCTGCCTACCAACAAGTTCAAGCTCTTGGGGCTGAGATTCTTCAGAATCGCCCCTTTTCTGCGGATCTGGCTCAACAACACAAGCACTTCTAGGAGCTTCTAGTTGTGTGTTATCTGCTACGTCTTCCTGACACGTATGACATGATCCGCCAACAAATTCTGGGTGAGGCGGAATCTCCTACTTTAGATGCCACCGCTGGTCACATCGCCGCTGTCACCTCTCTCCTTTAGCACCCGCTTCTGCCCGCTCCTTCTCCACTGGATAACTATGCTCATCAAACTCAGCGGAGTGGCTCTGGTAGCCGCAGTCATCAGTCTGGCAGACGCCCTTCTTCCCGCTACCTCTGCTCTCACTGCGGCCGCACCGGACATACTTCTAACCGCTGCTGGACGAAGCATCCCCATCTTCGCCCCTCGGGTGACTCTTCCGCCTCCTCTTCCAAGCCGTCTGCTTTCGTGGTCACATCATCAGGTAGTGCCCATATGGTCACTCAAGGTAAATGGATTATCGACTCCGGAGCAACTAATCATATGACGAGCAATCCTCAATGCTTCTCTCTCCTCAAACAGCATGATCGGTTGCCCCCGGTCCTCATTACAGACGGTTCTCCCTCCCCAGTTCATGGGTCGGGAGTATTTCATGTTACTCTATCCCTTCGGCTAGAGGACACTCTCTATGTGCCCAAGTTTCCGTGCAATCTATTGTCGGTTACTTCTTTGTGCAAGCAGCTTCAATGTTCTATAATGTTTACTCCATCTTCTTATTCTTTTCAAGATCCGAGCTCCCAGCGGACGATTGCTACTGGGACTGAGAGCGGCAGCCTCTACTTCCTCGACAACGTTTCCGCTTTGTCCGTCTTCTCTTCTTCTTGTACGGATCTTCTCTAGTGGCATCTCCGTCTCGGTCATCCTCCACCACGGCTTCTACATCAGCTTCTACCCCACCTCCCTCCCTCCAATACTCCTCTCAACTGCGAAGCATGTCAACTTGGCAAGCATCATCGTTCCTCCTTCCCGCCGAAGCAAGGTCGGGGCTCTACTCGTCCGTTTGATCTTGTCCACTCCGATATCTGGGGGCCTGCTCCTACCCTTACTGTTGGTCGGGGTAGTTCTTATTTTGTAACCTTTATCGATGACTTTTCTAGATGTACTTGGGTGTATCTCTTATGAGATCGCTCTGAACTTTTTAATGTATGGACCTCCTTTTATCATTTAATCAAAAATCAGTTTGGTGTTGGTATTAAAACTTTTCGCTCTGATAATGCAAAAGAGTACTTAAGTCATGCTTCTACCTCCTTCTGTGTGCAACATGGCGTTATTCATCAGACAAGCTGTGTCTATACATCCCAACAAAATGGGGTGGCGGAACGCAAAAACTTTCACCTCCTCGATGTCGCTCGCACATTGATGACTCAAATGTATGTCCCTCGCTCATATTGGGGCTATGCTGCTCTTCTTGCCTGCTATCTCATCAATCGCATTCCCTCCTCCGTTCTCAACGGAAAACCCCCTTTTTCCATCCTTTATCCAAGCAAGGAGTCTTTTCCTCTCCCTCTCCGAATCTTTGGGTGCACTGCTTTTGTGCATGCCCCATCTGCCACCCATAATAAGCTCTCCCCTTGCTCCACCAAATGTGTCTTTCTGGGGTACTCCACCACTCAGAAAGCCTACTGCTGCTTTGACCCTATTCTTCGTAAGAAGTTCGTCTTCACTGACGTTACCTTCTTCGAGAATACCTCCTACTTCTCGGATGACTCCTCGTCTCTTCCCCCCACCTCTGATTCTCCTATTATTCTGTTCGTTCCCTCGTTTCCTACTGAGATATCCGCCCCTCCTCCGTCTCCGCCCACTCCTCTCCCTCCGCCTCTCTCTCCGCCTCCATCTCCCTCATCTCCGCTGCCGTCGCTCTTTCCTCCCGGGCCAGCTCTCTCTTCCACGGATGCTCTGGATACCGAAGAGCCCGCTGACCTGGATCTTCCTGTCGCTCTTCGCAAAGGGGTGCGGACGTGTACCCTACACCCCCTTGCTGCTGTTGTTTCATACGATCATCTTACCTCTTCTCGCAGGGCCTTTGCGCTGGCTATCTCTGCCACTACCATACCTCATTCCTACCAGGAGGCCCTTGCTATTCCTCATTGGAAGATGGCCATGGATGAGGAAATGGAGACCCTAACAGAGCGGGGTACCTGGACTCTTGTCCCTCCTCCCTTTGATACAGATGTTGTTGGCTTTCGCTAGGTATTTGTGGTCAAATTTGGCCCAGATGGCACTGTGGATCGTTATAAAGCTCGCCTGGTGGCTAAGGGCTTTACTCAGACCTATGGGGTTGATTACTTTGACACCTTCTCTCCCGTGGCTCGTCTCAGCACTATATGGGTCCTTCTCTCTGTGGCGGTCAACAAAGACTGGCCACTTTCCCAGCTGGATATCAAGAATGCCTTTCTTTATGGTGATCTTCAGGAGGCCGTCTACATGGAGCAACCTCCTGGGTATGTTGCTCAGGGGGAGACACGAGTATGCCCACTACAGAAGGCAATCTATGACCTCAAGCAAAGCCCTCGATCTTGGTTTGACAAGTTCAGCGGCATCGTGGCGGCCGTTGGTTTTACTCGCAGCTCTGCTGATCACTCTCTATTTATTCGCAAAACCTCTTCGGGACTGGTGGTTCTTGCAGTATATGTTGATGATATTCTTCTCACTGGCGATGACCAGGAAGGGGTAGCCTTGACAAAGCGGCATCTTCGCCAACATCTGGTCACGAAAGATATGGGTTCTCCGAAGTACTTTTTGGGGATCGAAATCTCTCGGAAGCCCAACTCTTTAATCCTCTCTCAGCATAAGTATGCCCTTGATATTTTAAAAGAAGCAGGATTGACTGGGGCCAAACCTGCCCGATGTCCCATGGCTGTTGGAGAAGACAAAACCTGGACAGATGATTCGCCTCTTCTTTCAGATGCTTCGCGGTACAGGCGTCTGGTTGGTAAGCTCATATACCTCACCGTGACTAGGCCCGACATTTCCTATGCTGTGGGCAAGGTGAGTCAATTCATGCAAGCTCCCAGGGAGTGTCATCTACAGTCTGCCTTGCGGATCTTGGAGTACGTCAAAGCAGCCCCAGGGAAAGGATTGCTCTTTCAGAAGAATGATCATCTGAGGGTTGAAGCATACTCAGATGCGAGTTACACTGATGATAAAGGGGACCGCAAGTCTACCTCCGGTTTCTGTACTTTTGTTGGGGGCAATCTGGTAAGCTGGAAGAGCAAGAAGCAGTCTGTTGTCTCCAGGTCCAGTGCTGAAGCAGAGTATCGGAGTATGGCATCGACCACTTGTGAGCTAAAATGGCTACGGGCTCTCATGTTGGATTTAGGAGAGGTCTACAACCATCCTCTACCTATGTTCTGTGACAACAAGGCTACTATATACATCTCCAAAAATCCAGTCTTCCATGAGAGAACCAAGCACATTGAGGTCGACTGTCATTTCATTCGTGAAGAGATTCTGAAGGAACAAATTTGCACCCCCTTCGTCACGTCTGAAAAAGAGCTGGCTGACATCTTCACCAAGCCAGTATCCGCCTCATTTCTTCATATATATGACAAGCTGGGCATGATCGACATATATGCTCCAGCTTGAGGGGGAGTGTTGAAGTTGGAGACCGGGCGGTCTATCGGTCTGGCTTTGCGGGTTATTGACCGGGCGGTCTGATAGTTTGCCTTCAGCGGTTTGGTTGCTGTGTTGCGGTCTGAGGTCCAAGCGGTCTAGCAGTTTATCACTGGCGACTTGGAGACCGGGCGGTCTAACGGTATAACATGGCGGCTTGTCTCTCTCTCTGGCAGTGGCCGGGTGGTTAGCCCTTCTGTCTAACCGCTCGGCTTGTGCGGTTTGTGTTTATACAGTCCGCGTGTTTTTAGTCCCACATCTCTTATTTGTATTCTCTCTTCTCTCCTCCATTCTATATAAGGGAGGTCATACCTTTGTAATAGACACCTTTTTCTGATAATAAAATTTCAGTTATACCATTTCCGGCTTGTTTTAGTTCGCTTCTAACAGACTT
Source organism: Platanthera zijinensis (assembly GCA_039513925.1). Classification (NCBI taxonomy): domain Eukaryota; kingdom Viridiplantae; phylum Streptophyta; class Magnoliopsida; order Asparagales; family Orchidaceae; genus Platanthera; species Platanthera zijinensis. The sequence continues at coordinate 254,137,420 of CM077078.1, read as the reverse complement.
CAAGGACAATCCTTCTGGCGTGGCGGGCGAAGATCGCCAATCCGGGGGAGGTGGCGAGAGCTGACCCCCCCCCCCCCCCCCTTTTTCTTTCTTGTAACTCTCTCCCCTCTTTTTGTAACCTCGAGTAGGCGAGCTCCCCCTTTGTAATCATTTTATACTGAATGAAAAGTAAATTTTTCTATCTTCTTTTTCTTTGAACTTTCCTTCTATGATGCACTCGCCCGCGAGCCTTCCTCTTCGCTGGATTTCGCTAGGACAGAATTTGCCGCTAGAGTGCATGTTTAGGACTCATACCCACGAGCGGATTCCGAGAGCTCCACCCTCCTTAGGTTAACCAGGAATGGACCTCCTGCCGAGCTGGGTTCATAACAACCCATCTCTCGCGCGAGTTGTCCCTTCTCTTGTTGATGTCGAGTCAAAATTGTCAAAATATTTCACAAGTAAAACTAAAGGGGGTGGAGTGCCTTGTTGGAGCTTTCCTTCCTCAATAGAAGGTCAGGGTAGGGATCGTATTCTCTTTTCCGAGCTGGGCCTGCGAGTCAAAACTCGCCTATAAGGACCTTCTCCCCCCTACACCCTTAGGAAAGCAATCTTCCTAAATAATTCCAGGAGAGGGTGGGACTCCCTCGAGTGATATCCAGCCATGCCAGTGAGGTGAGAGCCTGACAGCGAGATCTGCTCGGGGTCTGGGGCAGACTCCCTCAAGTGACATCCGGCCCTGCCAGCTAGGTGAGAGCCTGACAACAGGATCTACTCAGGGTCTGGGGCAGACTCCCTCGAATGACATTCAGCCCCGCCAGCTAGGTGAGAGCCTGACAGGGGGATCTGCTCGGGGTTTGGGGCAGACTCTCTCGAGTGACATCCAACCCTGCCAGCATGGTGAGAGCCTGATAGCAGGATTTGCTCGGGGTCTGGGGCAGACTCCCTCGAGTGACATCTATCCCTGCCAGCTAGGTGAGAGCCTGACAGCGGGATTTTCTCGGGGTCTGGGGCAGATTGCCTCGAGTGACATCTAGCCCTGCCAGCTAGGTGAGAGCCTGATAGCGGGATCTGGTCGGGGTGTGGAGCAGACTCCCTTGAGTGACATCCAGCCCTGCCAGCTAGGTGAGATCCTGACAGCGGGATCTGCTCGGGGTCTGGGCAAACTCCCTCGAGTGACATCTAGCCCTGTCAGCTAGGTGAGAGCCTGATAGCGGGATCTTCTCGAGTTCTAGGGAATACTCCCTCGAGTGACATCCAACCCTGTCAGCTAGGTTAGAGCCTGACAGCGGGATCTACTCGGGGTCTGGGGCAAACTCCCTCGAGTGACATCCAGCCCTTCCAGCTAGGTGAGAGACTGACAACGGGATCTGCTCGGGGTCTGGGGCAGACTCCCTCGAGTGACATCCAGCCCTGCCAGCTAGGTGAGAGTCTTATTACAGGATCTGCTCGGGGTCTGGGGAAGACTCTCTCGAGTGACATCCAGCCCTGCCAGCTAGGTGAGAGCCTGACCGCGGGATCTGCTCGGGGTCTGGGGCAGACTCCCTCGAGTGACATCCAGCCCTGCCAGCTAGGTGAGAGCCTGACAACGGGATCTGCTCGGGGTCTGGGGCAGACTCCCTCAAGTGACATCCAGCCCTACCAGCTAGGTGAGAGCCTGACGACGGGATCTTCTCGGGGGTCTATCAAACGAACACCAACCGTTCTCATAGATTGCAACGAGAGTACTGACACTTCAAATTTCATTAGAAAAAGGAACGCTACTTACATGTTTTAAGGGAAAAAATGTTTCAAGTCATCACTGCTCCAAATGAGACTTAGGGTCTCGCCCTCCATATTCTGGAGATGATATTCTTCTGACCTCAATGTTTCTTTTACAATGTACGGACCCTCCCAATTGGGGTTGAGCTTTCCCACAGTGGTTGACCGTCCCGCGGCATCTACCTTCTTCAGGACGAAGTCCCCTTCTGAGAATTGTTTGACCTTGACGTGCTTATCGAAATACTTAGCCATTCTTCTTTTTACTTCCTCCTGTAGGATGGTAGAGAGGTCGTGTACCTCCTCTACCATGTCGAGGGAGAGCCGCAGCTCCTCCTCATTCTCGGATCTCCACTCCTTCCTATCTTCCGCTGCCTCGACCACCCGAGGCCTCCGGACTTCGAACTCTACTGGGAGTATCGCCTCGCACCCATGGGAGAGTTTGAAGGGAGTCTATCTTGTGGCGGTGTTGGGTGTGGTCCTAAGAGACCAGAGGACCGAAGGGAGTTGCTCCACCCAGCTGTCCCTCAAGTTCTCCACCTTCTTCTTGAGGAGGTTGACGATGATCTTGTTCGCCGCCACCACCTATCTGTTGCTCCTGGGGTGATGAACCGAAGCAAATCTGAGATCTATCCCGAGTTGCCCACAAAAGCTGATGAATTCAACGCTAGCAAATTGGGGCCTGTTGGCCGTGAAAATGGCCCGGGGCAACCCATGCCGGCAGATTATTTTCCCCCACACAAAGTTCCTGATGACCTGGGAGGTCACCTTGGCCAACTCCTTGACTTCTAGCCACTTGGAAAAATAGTCATTCATGACCAACAAGAATCTCCTCTTCCCGCTCGCCTAGGGGAAAGGCCCTACCAGATCTATTCCCCAGATTGCAAAGGGCTAGGGCGTTGTGATGCTCCTGAGGCGTTGAGCTGGCTGCAGTTGGAGGGGGACGAACAACTGGCACTTGATATACTTCCTTACGAACTCTGCGGCGTCATGGATCAAGGTCGGCTAGAAGTACCCTTGTCTGACGATTCTTCCTTCCAGGGTCCGACTCCCAGAATGGCTCCCACACTATCCGGAGTGGACTTCCTCCAAGATCCTCGAGACCTCCCTCTCAGCCACGCAATGCGCCAACATCCCTAAGAGGGTCTTCCGGTATAGCTGCCCTTCTCGTACAAGGTAATATGTCGACTTGTACTTGAATTTCTTCTTGTCCATCCCCTCCGGATACTCAACTGTGGAAAGGAAGGACATGAATGGGTCCATCCACGAGGGGTGTTGCTCCACTTCTATCAGCTCTCCCTCCTCGATGGAAGGGCGGAATAGGTTAGTGATGGTACCCCCCACTCGGGGACCATGCTTTGCCAGTTGATCTACCTGCTCGTTCTCCTCCATAGGCATATGCTGGATGGAGAAAGTCTGGAACATGACGATGACCTCCTTCACCTTCGCCAAGTATAGTTATAGAGTAGGCTCCCTTACCTCAAATTCTCCATTGATCTGGGAGGCCACCACCATGGAGTCAGTGAAGACCTCCACATCATGCACTCCCAGCTCCCTGGCCAGGCGGAGCCCTACAATCACTGCCTCGTACTCGGCTTGGTTGTTGGTGATGGGAAAATACACCACCACTGTTTGCTTGATTCTCGTTCCTTGGGGAATTTCTAAGATCACCCCTACTCCCAGGGAATGCTTTCCTGAAGCGCCATCTGCCATCACCCTCCAAGGAACCGGGTGAGTGAGTTCTTCCTTCGCTACCTCGACCACATAATCAGCCATAAAGTCGGTCATTGGTTGGGCCTTGATCGAGAGACGGGGGATGAAGGTGATGTCGAACTCGCTCAGCTCCACCGACCACTTAGCCAATCTGCCTGAATGCTCCACCGCCTCAAAGATGTTGTGGAGGGGGTGGTCAGTCACCACCCGGATCGAGTGTGCCTGGAAGTAAAGCTGGATCCTCCAGGCCGAGATGACCAGAGCGAAGGCCAGCTTTTCCAAGATGGGATAACGGAGCTAGGCCTTCCTCAATACCCGACTTGCATAGTATATGGGGAGTTACTTCTTCCCCTCTTCCCGAACCAGGAAGGAGCTCAAGGCCTCCACTCCGACCCTGAGATACAAGTATAGATCTCCCCCTTCGGCCCTTGGAGCAGCGGAGCCTGAGTCAACTGCTTCTTCAGGGCTTGGAATACCTCCTCGCACTCCTTGGTCCACTCGAACTTCTGGCCTCCCCTCAAAGTTTTGAAAAAGGGGGAGCACTTCTCCCTAGCTCGGGAGAGGAACCTGCTCAATCCTGCCAGCTTCCCTATCAGCTGTTGTACTTCTTTAACGTTTCGATTTGACCCCAACTCCATGATTGCTCGGACCTTATCAGGGTTGGGCTCTACACCTACTGGGGTGAGAAGGTGGCCTAGGAACTTGCCCCTACTTGCCCAGAAGACACACTTCAGGGGGTTCAGCCTGATTTTATACTCGCGCAGGGTGGCGAAGGTTTCCTCCAAGTCCCGTAGGTGAGAGTCGACATCCCGGCTCTTGATCATGAGGTCATCCACATACACTTCCAAGTTCCTCCCCCTTTGCTCTCGGAAGACCCTGTCCATCATCTTCTGGTAGGTTGCTCCTGCATTCTTCAGCCCAAAGGGCATCATTTTGTAGCAGTAGCACCCATCCCCCGTGATGAAAGAGACATCTTTGACTTCGGGGGTGGGGGTGCATCCTGATCTGGTGATAACCTGAAAATGCATCTAGAAAACTCATTATAGGGAAACCGACGGCTGAATCAACCAGCGCGTCGATCTGAGGCAAGGGGTAACAATCCTTGGGACATGATTTATTAAGTAAAGAAAATTCAACACACATATGCCACCGGCCGTCTCCTTTTTTAACCATTACTACATTGGAGACCTAGCCAGGGTATTGGATTTCGGATACAAAGCCAGCCTTGATAAGCTTGGCTACCTCCTCCCTGATCGGCTCGGCCAACCTATCTGTCGTGGATCTCTTCTTTTTCTAGACGGGGAAAGCTTCAGGGTCCAAGTTGAGGCGATGGAAGGCCACGCCGGCATCGATCCCTGGCATCTCCACGGCGCTCCAGGCGAAGATGTCCACGTTCTTCTGGATGCACTCCAGCATCCTGCCCTGGGCCTCCGGGGTCAGCCCCCCGTTGACGTGAACCTTCTCCACCCTGCATCCCAGGGTAAGAACCTCCATCTCCACCACCTCCTCTGCTGCTTCCAGGCGGGACTGCTGCTTCCAGGTGGAACTGTTCCCCCCATTCTTCAATATCCCCCCCTCCTGGGGCAAGGACTTCCTCTCCAGCCTCCTCCACGGCCATTGCCTCGGCCGACCCCTGAACTTCTTTTGCCACATCCACCTGGGTGCGGCTCTCCTCTACCTCCATCTCCTCTCCGTCAGCCTCCTGCTCTACCTCCTCCATCCTCCGCTCTATCTCCTCAGCCCCCTCCTGCCAAGAGATGGAGTTCACCGCTGTGACGTAGCATTCCCTTGCTACCTTGGGATCTCCCCAGACCCGGATATGGACCCCCTCGACATTGAACTTTAGGCACTGGTGGAAGGATGAGGGGACGCAGTGGAAGGCACTGATGAGGGGCTTCCCAAAGACGGCATTGTAGCTGCTGGGTGAATCCACGATGACGAACCTGCAGGTGTGGGAATTCCCCCCCCCCCCTAGAGAGACATGGAGTCCCACTCCTCCTTCGACCTCCTTCCTCTCCCCCGAGAAGCCAAACAGAGGTTCTTCCGAGGCCAGCACCCTCTTTGACTCCACCTTCATCACATCAAATGCCTTCTTGAAGATGACGTTGACCGAGCTCCCATTGTCAATGAGAATCCGGGCGACGGTGAATTTTTCGATTGTTGTCTGAATGACCAGCGCATCGCAAAAGGGATCCTCATGACTCGACATATCCTTGATTCAGAAGGTGATCTTCTCTTCTGGGGGTTGGGTATGGGATGTGGAGCAGACGCTCCTGCGGTACATGGTGTAGAGACTTTCCTTACGGAAAGCCTCGACCCCCACCCCCCACCCCGTGGATCACTCTGATCCCTCCCAGGGTCCCAACATTTGTCTGGTCTTCACAACTGTCCTCCTCCGCCCGAGGCAGGACCTTCTCGATCCGCACTCCTTGGCGGTCTCGCTGCTGTTGTTGCTCCCTAATTTCTCTCATCTCGAGGAACTCCGGGCACGTGGTTGTGGCATGCCCTTCCTCCTGATGGAATTCACAGTAAGGCAGCTCCACTCTAACCTCCCTTCTTCTCCTCCGCGCTGCTCTCCTCCTCTCACCCATGGCTATTGCCATAGCCTTCTCCTGGTCGAGGAGAGGTGGCCTCTGGCCTTGCCTCCCGCCTGGAGTATAGAATTGGCCCTGGCCTCCCGCGCGGTTATCCTCACCATGATGACCTCTCCTCGGCCCTTGATCTCGCCACTCCGTCCTCTAACCTAGACGATGGTTCTGCTCCTGACGCCCCCACCTGGGCTGCTATTGCTCCCTCTATCAGGGTTCAGCTCTCCTCTCCTCCTGACCCCTGCCCCCTATGGGATTTTCCTCCTCCGTAGCCCACCTGGATAACTTCCGGGAAAACTCCGAGTTCGACGCCTCCCCGTCGACTTCTCTTGACGCCCTCTCCATCAACTCCTCAGAGGAGAGAAGTGGCACCCTCTTCAGCTCTATTCGAAAGAAACCCTGCTGCAGCCCCAGGGTGAAGGCCATAATCAGGGTGTGCCCCGATATCTCTTGGACTTGGGTGACCTCCTCCTAGAAGCGATCGATGTAGCTCCCTAGGGTCTCGTTCACCCCTTACTTGATGTGGAACAGGGACTCCGACTCCTTCTTCCTCCTCTTGGAGGTGGTGAATCTCAGCATGAACCTCCAGCATAGGTCCTCGAATTAGTAGATTGAATTGGCCGGCAACTAGTGGAACCACTCTCTCGCCTTCTCCTTGAGGGTGATGGCGAAGAGCTTGCACTTGAATCCATCTGACATCTGTCGGATCGAGACCACATTTTCAAACCACTTGACGTGCTGGACCAAGTCTCCCTTCCCGGTGTAATAAGACATCTCGGGCTCCATGAACCCCTCTGGAACCGGAGCAGAAGAAACCAGCTCGCTGAAGGGGCTGCCTCCCCATACCAGGCGAGCTGGGGGGTCTTGCACCCCCATCTCGCCGAACCTGTCGCCGCTTGCCGATCCGGGGAAGAGAACCTACCCGGGGAGCTCGCCGCCTCTCCCTTCCTCGGCGACCTCCTTCCCAGCTCGACTGCCGGGAGCGTCCTCGCCAAGGGCTGGAGCTGCGAGAACAAAGACCACTAGAGTCAATCACTCGGAACGCGCACCGAGTGTGAATCTGACCAAGCCGAGCACTTCCTGCATGAATTCCTCGAACATCCCCATCGTTGCGAGAGGGGGAGGGGTGGCGAGTCGCCCCTGTCCGATCCTTGCCCTTCTCCTGTCATTGAGCTCGCTGAAGATTTTCTGTGCTGAACACGCTCCACGCTCACCACACAAAAATGTTTAAATGAAAAATTCGGTCTCGATGGAGTTCACCCTTAGGGAAGGGGTGATCGCGCACCTACTTCTCTCCTACAAGAAAAACAACAAGAAAAAAGAACAAGGGACTAGACCAAGGGCCCAGTGCGGAGGACCAACCACACACCCAGAAGATCACTGAGCATTTCCCCTCCTTAGCCAAATGTCGGGCTAAGGTACCTCAGAAAGCGCTAGAAGATTGGGAGACAGGCCATAAGCATGCCTTCTGAGGTACCCCTTGGGTCCTATTTATAGATTTCTGAAAATAGCCTGCAAATAGCCAACCTCTGCTATTCTGAATAGCTATGTGCAACCCAACTTTGTCTGCCAACAGCACAACTCCGCTGTTCTAACTGGCTATGGGCAGGCCAGTGGGGGCAAAATGGTTAAAACACCTCATAGATCACTGGGCGAGTAGCCCTCAACAAACCCTACTCGGCAAGGGCGACGAGTACTCGATGGAGTAGGCACTCGCTGCCTATCTTCGATCTTGGGAGAGTACGAGCTTGACCTGCCCTACTCGCACGATGCAGGCTCCCTGAACGGTTCGAATTCGGCGAGCGACTCAGAGCTTGACGAACAGCTCAGAGCTCAGAGAACAGCCCAGAGCTCGACGAACAGCCTAGAGCTCGACAAATAGCCCAGAGCTCGACGAATTGGGCTTGGCGAGTACGAGATTGCCTCCCCAAGGTATCTCACCCCGCCTGGGCAAGCCAGAGACTGCCGAGCTCTCCCTCCTACCGAGCTCGCCCAGGGACTCAGACTGTCCGATTTGGCCATTCTGGCTTCTGCTGACCCACTCGCCGGATACAGGGTTGTACAGGTAGGTTGTGATCTCAAATAACCCACTAGTGGGCATGGAGAGGGGTTGGGGTGAATGGTCTGCAGACCATTTGAAGCGACACCCCTAGTACCCAGCTCAAAAGGGTCAGCCTCAACTTGTTTGTAGATTGTACACTCGAACCCCTCTTCATGCCCATTAGTAGGTTATTGATGAGTAGAGAAACTTATTAGTTAAGCATGTTTAGGCGAGAGTAGTAGCAGGATGGGTGACATGGGAAGTCCTTGCACTACCCACTAAATTTGACTTTCCCTTATTGACAGGAGGTTGCGGCCTCCAACAACTTGTCAGTGGGCAGGAAGAGCTATTGGGGTATACGGTCTGCAGACCTCTTGTGACTAACCCTTTTGAGCTGTGTGTTGATGGTGTCGGCAGTCTTCCTTAAAAGCTGCATGTTATAATTTCTGTTACAAATAATTACACTTTTTTTATAATGGCCTCCCAAACACGCAACTCAAAATGATGACCACCAACATCCCCATCATACATATCGTAAGGGTCATCATAAACATGTCTATAGAATGTATACCATAACCCCTCTTCATGGGCTTCCTCACGCGGTGCATATCCTCATTGGTGGGTTGTTGGAGGTCACAACCTCACTTCAATGAAGGAAAATTCATAGTTAAGTGGGCAGTGGAGGGACTCCCCCAAAGGTCGCCCATCCCGCTACTGCTATCGCTCAAGCACGTTGCAGCTCAATTGATGATGAGAAGTGGAGAAACTTTATAGTTAAGCGTGCTTGGGCAAGAGTAGTAGCAGGATGTATGACCTCCCGAGAAGTCCTTGTGCTACCCACTTAACTTGAGTTTCCCTCATCGAAGGTAGGCTGCGACCTATAATAACCTGCTGGTGTGAAGATTCGCCGTATGAGGCAGTTTATGGAGAGGGGTTGGGGTATAGAGTTTACAGACATTTTGAGGCTAACCCTTTCGAGCTAGGTGTTCAGAGTGTCGACGATCATCCTTTCAATCTGTGTGTTGGGGATACCGTTACAGAAACTCTATAGTTAAGCATGCTTGGGTGAGAGTAGAAGAGGGATGGGTGACCTCCTAGAAATTCTCTGTATTGCCCACTTAACTTGAGTTTCCCTCATCAAAGGAAGATTACGGCCTCAAATAACCCATCAGTGGGCAAATGCACCAAGCGAGTCAGTCCATGAAGAGGGGTTGGGGTGTATGGTCTATATACTTGTTGAGACTGACCCTTTCGAGATGCATGTCAGGGAGGCCGTTTAAAAAGTGCACTTTTTATAACAGCCTCCCCAGTACACAGCTCAAAAGGATGACCACCAACATCCCCAACATATAGCTAGATGGGGTCAGACTCTACTGATCTACAAACCATGCACTCCAACCCCTCTCCATGCCCACTAGCAGATTGTTGGAGGCCACAAACTCCCTTCAATGAGAGAAATTCAAGTTAAGTGGGCAGCACTAGGACTTCCCAGGAGGACACCTATCCAGCTACTACAATTGCCCAAGCACGCTTAACTATAGAGTTTCTCCACTCCTGAAAAGTTAATGTGCTACCCACTTAACTTGAGTTTCCCTCATCAATGGGAGGCTGCAATCTCCAACAACCTTCTAGTAAGAATGGCATGGAGAGGGGTTGGGGTGTACATTCTGTAGACTAGTTGAAGTAGCACCCCTAGCACCTGACTCAAAAGGGTTAGCCTCAATAGGTTTGTAGACCGTAAACCTGAACCCCTCTCCATGCCCACTGATGGGTTATTGAGTAGTAGAGAAACTCTATAGTTAAGTGTGATTAGGAGAGAGTAGTAGCGGGATGGGTGATGTTCTAGGAAGTCCTTGCGCTGCCCATTAAATTTGAGTTTCCCTTATTGACGAGTGGTTGCGGCCTCCAACAACCACTAGTGGGCATGAAGAGGGCTTAAGATGTACTGTCTGCAGACCTCTTGAGACTGGCCCTTTTGAGTTGTGTGTTGATGGTGTCGGCAGTCATCCTTATGAGCTGTGTGTTAGGGAGGTTGTTACAAAAAATTCACTTTTTTGTAATGGCCTACCAAACACGTAGTTCGAAATGATGACCGCCAACACCCCCAACATACATCTCAAAAGGGTCAGCCTAAATAAGTATGTAGATTGTACTCCCTAACTCCTCTCCATGGACTGCCTCATGAGGTGAATCTACCAACTAGTAGGGTGTTGGAGGTCGCAACCTCCCTTCGATGAGGGAAAATCTATAGTTAAGTGGGCAAGGCAGGGACTTCCCCATAGGTCGCCTATCCTGGCACTACTCTCGCCTAAGCACGTTGCAGCTCAATTGATGAAGTGGAGTGGAAAAAATTTATAGTTAAGCGTGCTTGGATGAGAGTACTAGTAGGATGTATGACCTCCCAGGAAGTCCTTGCACTACCCACTTAACTTGAATTTCCCTCATTGAAGGGTGACTGCGACCTCAAATTGCCCGCCAGTGGGAAGATTCACTATGGGAGGTAGTTCATGGAGAGGGGTTGGGGTGTACAGTCTACAGACCTATTGAGGCTGACACTTTTGAGTTGGGGGTGTCAACGGTCTTCCTTTCGTGTTGTGTGTTGGGGTGGCCGTTACAGAAACTCTATAGTTAAGCATGCTTGGGCGAGAGTAGTAGAGGGATGGGTGACCTCCTAGGAAGTCCCTATACTGCCCACTTAATTAACTTGAGTTTCCCTCATTGAAGGAAGGTTGCAGCCTCCAACAACTCGTCAGAGGGCATGAAGTGGGGTTGGGGTGTACGGTATGGACCTATTAAGGCTGACCCTTTGGAGTTGGGTGATGTGGGTGTATATGATAATCCTTTTGAGATACGTCATTGGGTGGTCATTACATCTTTTAGGTATCTTAGTAGACTATTGAAATTAATTATTTTTATCACTCCTAGTGTTATGAAACTTATATTGAAACTCTATATTCATTACATGCAATATGAACTCTACTTACTAACATGTATTGAAACTGAATTTGATCATAAATGTCTTATCATTGCTAGTTGTCATCTCATCTCATTGTTCTAGCATTACCATGTAGTATCTACGCATTTCATTGCATATGCTAGTTTTTCATTCATGATATAATGTTATGTTATTTCATTATTTGAGTGTTATCAAGTTTTAAAATAACATATTAATGTTTTGTAATTATGTATGAGTAATATTTTAAATGGATGTAAAATTACTCTCTATTATGATACTATTCATAAATCTATTATGCATTATGTCATAGTGTTAGTATCATTATCTTAAGTGATGATTTGTATGACTGTGATCATTTCCACATGATATGTGTCATAATGTCATAGGGTTGTGTCCATTTGAGATGTTCACATGTAAGTTATATTTTGTCCTTTGACCAAGGAGGGTTCTATTAGGCCTTGCAAGGCACTGGGGGAGTGTTATTTTTGAGTTCTCTTTTATGTATGCATATGAGACTCACATCCCAACCTACGACATGTGTGCAACACTCCATTCATCTGTCACTTAGTGCGAGCTTGTTGTGATGATGTATATTTGTGGTATTTTGATCCAGATCATTTGTAGTTCATATTTGTTGTATGCATGCTTTTTATGCTTCATGATTATCTTTTTTTATTTCTCACGTAATTTATTTGGTTTTTAGTCATGTATATTGATAGGTTTAAGAGATTAGCATATTTACATGTGCATTTGTTGGAATGGTATCCTTCAATTATATATTTGATACAATATCATATTTTTTCTAATTCAAGTGCTTTAACTCATTATCTTTGGAGTCAGGAAGATTTTATTTGTTGGTTATCCTTTTTTTGGTTTGATTATTTTCATTTTAAGTTTTCATGTCCATGAAAAACACATGAAAATTTGGTTGGCTTGTTTGTTTTTCACAATATAATAACAACCAAATGTAGGCAATTTCTAGCTTTAATAACCAAATGTAGCCATCTTTTATTTGTAGCATTAATTTTATGTTGTACCTTCATTTGCTAAAGTAGAATTCGTGTTGCTTTGGGTCTAACTTCATCTCTATAGTAGTACATGCTTAATTACTCGTATGTCCATATGATTTTTATTTCATTCCTAATCATATTTTTCTTATGAGTATTCGATTATCTTAGTATGCCTTCATGCTTATCATTTAGTTCATGATTTCACATGATTATCTGTCTACGTACACTTCACCCTATGCATGATATTTGGTTTATAACACTAATTTTTTAGGGGTTATAATGATAATCTTGTATGATTTATAATGCTAATATTTTATGCTCTATAATTTATAATGTTAATCTTTTTTATCTATGATTTATAACAATTAACATTTTTTGTAGTTGTGCTCTTATACTTTAATGATTATCTTATGTGTAATTCCCTCATTGTGCATTAATGCATGATTTTCTTCTATTGCATACACTCTTTGCTTGATCATGATTATATTTTTGTACAAATGGTCCACTATTTTATGAAATATTTCATCTCCACCCTCTTTTGATAATACCAAAATGGGGAGAATATATTGAGAAATCTAGGGGAGAAAACTCTAAAACCATTGAACTTAGGTAAATTACATATTTAGCCGAAGCACTCACTTATAAAAAATTTAGTACTAATGTACTTGCATATACCAATCAAAAACTCTTTTTATGATTATCATTCACCTCACAATCTAATAAACAAAATACTTATATAACTGATTGATTTCTCTTTCATTGGATTTGCTATTATCAAAATGAAGAGTTTGTTGGAATACGGGTTCTGCATCTCTTGGTTTGATAATAACAAATCCTAATTTTTATTTGATTTATTTGCTTGTGTTGTAGTGTATAGGTCCTACATGTAAAATAAAAAGAAGTACCATTCGGACAATTAAATAGAGACATGTCAAAATTGTTAACTATCGTGTTGTGGTAGGTCTTACCACCGTCGATAATATTAATTCTAGAATAACAACTAGCAAGGAAAAACTTAAAAGGGACGTGGCATGAGAGGGGAGCTTATTATGTAAATCCTCACCACGCTGCAATAGACCTACCATGCGGGGATAACCTTAAGGCAAACCCGACAATCACAAAGCAATTAGGGAGTCAAATAAAGCAGGAGATCTTAGTTTTGAACTCACAAATAACAAACTACCATGCTGCAATAGGGTTACTATGCCACAGTAAAATATTTCCTAAGTTATCAGCTTAGCTTTCATATAAAAATGAGAGGAGCCGGAAAATTTATGTTATAAGCTACCGTCAAGTGATAGGTACTACCGCAGGTGATAATCGACAATGCTCTATTTAAAAACCATTTTGCTCCATCTCTCACTCATGAAATGAATTATTCTGAGGGTGTCTTCATCCCAGAGCTCCAGAGGAAATCCTAGACTCTCATACAATAATCGAAAGAGACTTAAAAGGCGGAGAAGATCAATGCCTATTCAGGAGAAGAACGAACGCATCAACAAAGACGATCTCAAGTGTTCCTACATCCTCACCTTAAGTTATCTAGGGAGTTTTCATTCAGGTTACAGCATCTCTCTACTATGTATTTTCTCTCTATTTAGGTGGCATTTTTGTTGTGCATTGTGAAATTTTCCCGTATATTGGCGATTAGGTCTTTGTAGGGCTTTGAGGGAGAATTCACCGCCTTTGTTAGACGATTAGACTATGGTTTAGATAGAGGTGGGGGTGGTGGCTAGAGGCCTATCTGTGGATAGATAGTCTAATGCTAAATGGATCAAGGTGCATGTGATCTTGTATAGAAAAAAAAAATTATTCATCATCTTGATCTCTAGCATTATGGAGATCAAAATTTTGTAATCATACTTATTATAATTTAATCATGTTTTTCTCTTGATTCCCAAAAGTATTTCATTACTTACTTTAATGTTCTCATAATCAAGGATTTTTATAATTATAAATATTTTCATAACAATTAATAATCTCCTATTCACCCCCTCTATGGGTGCTTCACGATCGACACAGAGTACCATACTACCTCCAACAAATTAGTACATGTGTATATAAGCATGTATTTCTTATTACCTCAATGATGCATCATCCCCTTCTTTACTTCTTTCAAATGGTTCATACCTAGATTATTTGATATCTTCCTAACATTTTTATAACATAAGCAATGTAATTAATATCTAGTACAGACCAAAAAATACATCAAGTTTCTGAAAACAGAGGCATAATGATTGTTATTCATATGCTTCCTTTCAAAATCATTCTAAGTAAACTTTTTTAAATTTAATATATCACACTTTACTATTGATGTTTTACTCGATGAATATCCTTTCATCCAAAATTTCACCAAGTCTATTAATATAGGTTTCCTTAGCTAGATCAAAATTCATGTGAAGTATATATATATATATATATATTTATTTATTTATTTATTTATTTATTAATGTAACACTCCACCCATTCACATAATATAATATAGTTCTGATTGGGCCCCCCACAACAATCTACATACACAAGCAAATACTATAAAAAGGAACAAAAAAGAATTTTACAAATATATAAGTAACATTAGAGGAAACATCAAATACTATGAATGTCCAATACAATATTAGGAATGTAAAATAGTTTGACCTTGTGGTCTTACAACACATCATGCATGAATACAAAATACAATAAGCAATTTAAGTATTTGCTTCATCGACAATAGATGGGATAATGCACAACCGCATATTATTCATCTTTCCTTTTTATATTAGCTTTGGCCTTATCCCACTAAATTCCTCCATGAGTTACACTACCTACACAAAACACAAGTCAGAGGAAAAGGATAGTCAGCTATGAGCTAACCACAAACTGTGTATCAACAATAGCTGGTCATCCTAGCAGAATCTAGGGCGGATCACTACATATATGCAAATATGCATGAGTTGTACAAAAGAGATACTAAACACATGCTACAACATGAGCAACATGCAATATGTATCCAAAGTAGTAAAAACAACTATATTATACTATATATAGTGATGGCTCAGTCACAATTAATTTTCCAGGTCTACACAAGTAAATGAGTGGATTTATGGATGCATGATGATCGGGTTCACACATGAGCCTACCACAACCTCCTATTACATAACTATATGTACTAGTGCAGAGTAAACATAACAATCACATATGAGTTAGGGAACTCATGACTGGCCACTCCACAAACAAAATTCATCAAACAATGAGGGAGGTACTGGGTCATCTCAACCTCATGGTGGGAGGTCCAACATCATCTCAATCACCTCATATTATGATAGGAGGTCTAGGGTCATCTTGACTGTCATCCATAATAAAGAGGTATTTGGTGATCTCGCATGTTGGCGGGAGGTTAAAGTGCATCTTAACACTGAATATCAAGAAAGGAAATATATCCATCTCCATCATCACAAAGCTTCATACAAAGAGTACACGATCCATATGCATTCAATGTTATCATCACTAGCTATTCGCTAGGTTTCTCATGGCTAACGAACAATAATATGTTCCATACACATCGTGGCATCCTTAAATTCACTTGCTAACATTTGCCATCATTGGACTTTCTTAGGAATATCCAAGATCCCAAAAAATACACTTATCTTTATATCCATAGATAAAGGCTAGATGGATCGAGGTGCACGTGATCCTGTATAGAAATTGTTTTTTATTCATCGTCTTTATCTCTAGCATTATGGAGATCAAAATTTTGTAATCATACTTATTATAATTTAATCATGTTTTTCTCTTGATCCCCAAAAGTGTTTCATTGTTGACTTTAATGTTCTCATAATCAAAGATTTTTATAATTATAAATTTTTTCATAACAATTAATAATCTCTTATTCACCCCCTCTATGGGCGCTTCACGATCGACACAGAGTACCATACTACCTCCAACAAATTAGTACATGTGTATATAAGCATGTATTTCTTGGTACCTCAATGATTCATCATCCCCTTCTTTACTTCTTTCCAATGGTTCATATCTAGATTATTTGATATCTTCCTAACATTTTCATAACATAAGCAATGTAATTAATATCTAGTACAGACCAAAACATACATCAAGTTTCTGAAAACAGAGGCATAATGATTGTTATTCATATTCTCCCTTTCAAAATCATTTTAAGTAAACTTTTTAAATTTGAATATATCACACTTTACTATTTATGTTTTACTCAGTGAATATCCTTTCATCCAAAATTTCACTAAGGCTCCGTTTGGGGGGACTTATTTTCACAGGTCAAGCGATTATGACCGCATGAATCGGGACTTAATTAAGGTCTGGTTCATGCGGTCATAACCGCTTGACCGGTGAAAGTAAGTCCCCCCAAACTGGACCTAAGTCAATTGATATTGGTTTCTTCAGGTAGATCAAAATTCATGTGAAATTTATCCATATATATATATATATATATTTATGTAATACTCCGCCCATTCACATAATATAATATAGTTCTGATCGGGCCCCCACAACAAATACTATGTAAGTAACATTAGAGAAAGTAACATCAAATACTATGAATGTCCAATACTACATTAGGATGGTAAAATAGTTTGACCTTGTGGTCTTACATCACATCATGCATGAATACAAAATACAATAAGCAATTTAAATATTTGCTTCATCAGCAACGACTAGGATCATGCACAACCGCATCTGATTCATCTTTCCTTTTTATACCATCTTTAGCCTTAGCCCGCTAAATTTCTCCACAGGCTACACTACCCGCACCAAACACAAGTCAGAGGAAAATGATAACCAACTATGAGCTGACCACAAATTGTGTATCAACTCTAGCTGGTCATCCTAACAGACTCTAGGGCGGATCACCGCACATATGCAAGTATGCATGAGCTATACCAAGAGATATGGAACGCATGCTCCAACATTATCAACATGTAATATGCATATAAAGTAGGAAAAACAACTATGTTATACTATATATGGTGCAGGCTCAATCACAATTAATTTTCCAGGTCTGTACAAGTAAATGAGTGGATCAATGGATGCATGATGATTGTGTTCACACATGAGCCTACCACAACTTCCTATCACATCACTATATGTACTAGTATGAAGTAAACGTAATAATCACATATTAGTCAGGGCACTTATGACTGGAAACTCTACAAACAAAATTCATCAAACAATGAGGGAGGTATTGGGTCATCTGAACCTCATGGTGGGAGGTACAACATCATCTCAATCACCTCACATTATGAAAGGAGGTCTAAGGTCATCTCAACTACCACCTATAATAAAGAGTTATTTGGTGATCTCGTATGTTGGAGGGAGGTTTAAGTGCATCTCAACACTGAATATCAAGAAATGAAATATATCCATCTCCATCATTACAAACAATCATACAAAGAGTACACAATCAATATGCATTCAATGTTATCAACACTAGCCATTCGCTAGGTTCCTCAGGGCTAATGAACAATAATATGTGTTATACACATCGTGGAATCCTTGAATTCTCTTGCTAACATTTACCATCATGGGACATTCTTAGGAATACCCAAGATCCCCAAAAATACATGCATTTTATATCTACACATCACTCATTTTAGATTATTCTCCTGTATTCCATCTATAGAAGTCTATATGCATCATCATATCATCATCACTGATCTAGGTATATACTCACAGGTAGGCATCACACATCATGCCTAATCCAAACTCGCACATTGGATTTTATAATGCATTTTTATCGAGGTTACAATCCCATTCCTTAGGGTTACCTTGAAGCAAAAGAAGTCATGTCCTCCACTAATTAGTAAAGGAGGCTCTATTATGCAAGAAATCAAAAAAGAACATAATCAATCGTTGGTACTAAGACCAAAGAGAAGATTTGTTACCCCTAGTATTTTATTAGATGACATAACGGGTATAGGAGATCAAGAAAAGGATCACTCCACAGATATGGAACTAGACCGTCATTTAAATGTCCCACTCGACTCCAGTAGAAAGATCGCTCAAACTAGGTTTATCACTCCTGCCTATCCTTCTCTCTCTAAATTTCCACAAGGATTGAAAAGTGTTATATTTCCATGCATTCCGACTTAAGAGGGTATCAGGAAGAGCCCCCAACCGTCGGATTAAATTTCCCCTGAATGCACGACCTCAATCAAGTGAAAACACTTAATTTTATTTTTTGTTAACTACCACATTTTAGCTTTTGAACGTTCAATGACCTTTCCTAAGTCACTCAACGATCGTTGATCGGCTCTCTTGGTTGATGATTGTTGATCGACTTCTCTTGACTGATGTTTATGGACCGGCCTCTCGGTTGGCGATCGCTGATTGGATCTAGTCATCGATGATCTCTGATTATCGATCGGTCCATACAATCAACGATCAGTCTGAATGATCAAAGATTCCCCTTCCTCTTCTAGAGGCTAATCTCCCTAGCCTCTTCCAGTTTGTTGTACATGATTCATATACACAAGTGTGTGCCAGGCTGTGTGGATTGTGAAGGTCTCATGTTCAGTCTCTACAACCTATTTTGTATACTGCTTAATGTTATAGGTCCAACCCAAGCTTCAACACTGGAAAATGAAGTGTAGCAATCTTCCTACCCTTACATGAAATTTTATCCAAAAATTTTTAAATAGAAACACTATTACAACTTAAGGTACCTGAGATAATAACTTATAGTATTCCACTTACATGGTCTACCCCAGCTTCCATGAGAGTTCCACACAACCACAACATTCCCAATAGACTTTCTCCATCTTTATATCCTTGTTTAGATTTTTATTAAAGTTTCTGTTAGAGTTATAGTTTTTGTAATAATGATCTGGGATCGACGAACTCTTGTAAGTTCGTCGACCTGAGCTCGGCGAATTGGGATAAGATCTTCGATCTTTGCTCGAAGAATGAAGGTATTCATTCTCAGGGCACCAATATCGTTGATCTCTGGTCGATGAACCATACTGGTTTCGTCGATCGTAGGTCAAAGAATAATTGTTATTATGGTTTGCGTTCAGAGTTCGTCATTCTGAGGTCGATGAACTGTTCACATTTCATCGATCTGAGTTCGACGAAAACTGTTGAACATTGTTGCAGTTGCTTTTCTTCTTATTCTTGGATTTTTGTTTTAGTTCCATTTGCTTTAATACTTCATTTACTTTATCTACTTGTTCAGTATTCTTCTTACCCTTATCTGAAATAAAATTTACTGGTTTAGATAACTGATTCTTTTAGATTATATGTGGTTCACTAGATGATGCACCTAGTCCTAGTTTACTGTTATTAGTCTTAACATTTATAGTACTAGTTATGTCTAACAGTTATAAGCTTCTACCATTGAGAGATTCTTCTAATTTCTTGGACTTACTTAGTTCAGATTTTAGGAAAACATTTTGTTCATTTGCTGAGTTAAGTTCAATTGTTAGTTTAGTATTTTCAGCAATGTGCTTGTCTTGATCAGTTAATCTTTCTCTAAGAAGTTTGATTTCCTTCTCAGAGCCTATTAGATCTAAGCATAGATTTTTAAACTCAGTTTTAAATTCTTCTGAATTAAAATCATAAGATGCAATTACTTGGTCTTCTGTAGACAGTGATTCTTCATCTTCTGTGACTTCAGCATCTGACTGACTGCTAGAAGTATCAATTGTCATTAGGCAAACCTCTTTTGCCTTCTCTTCTTCTTCATCATCACTAGAGCTGGAAGAGGATGACTCTTCATCTGTATCACTCCAGGTTTCTACAACAAAGCCATTCTCCTTATTTTTGTGCTTGCTGGAGGAAGGCCTGTTGTAGTGCTTGCTCCTAGAGTCTCTTTCTCTTCTCCTCTCCTTCTTCTGATTCTCAGGGCATTCAGAAATGAAGTATCCAGGTTTCCTGCATCCAAAACACACTATTTCTTTAGTAGGAGTTTTATCATACCTGGGCTTGTCATCATTCCTATATGACTTTCTCCTGAAGTCCTTTCTTGTCATTTTGTAGAATCTCTTAGCAAAGAGACTCATCAATTCTACATTGATTGTTGAAGCTTCAGTCTCTTCAGTAGCTTTGAATGCTATATTTTGGCTCCTTTCTTGCTGGTGGAGGAGTCCTTTGTTCTACAGCTTCCTTAGATTTGATCAACTGCTCATAAGATTTGAGCTTTCCTAGGAGAGATTCTATGGAAATCTCATTGCAAGCTTCTGGACTCTTTGATTGGCCAGATCCTGGAGTCCCATGAGCTTGGGAAGCACATTAGGATCTTGTTATTCACCTCTGTGAGAGAGATGTCTTTATCCAAGGTCTTCAACTCACTGATGATGGAGCTCAATCTGTTGTACATGTCACTAACAGATTCAGCTTCATCTTTCTTGAAATTCTCATACTGTGAGATGAGAGTTGATCTTCTATCCTTTCTGATCTCTCATCTACTGAGCCAGCAACCATCTGGTTGAGAGAATCTCAGATTGCTTTTGCAGAGGTGCATTCAGCCACCTTTTGGAAGATGTCATCTGACATGGTTTGAGCCAATATGTTTATGGCCCTTGCATCAGCAATTTTTGCCTTTTTCTGTGCATCCGTATAATCTGGAGGAGGAACAACATTCAAGTTTGTTGATGTTGTTGAAGTAGTTGCCACTGGAGCTGGTGGACCTGTCAAAATAGAGTTGAAAATATCCTCATCAATAGAATTCATATATAGCTTGATTCTTGATTCTTATCTTCCAGATTGCAAATTTATTTAAATTGCAAACTGGAGGTCTGGTGCTTGCATAATCCTTATTCTGTGTCATGCTGTGAAAATAGTCCTAAGAGAAATAAAAGATCAGATCTAATACAGGAGCTTTTGGTTTAAGGGTTAGCTTGTATAACCAAAGAAAACTTCCACTGATACCAATTGAAAGAAAGAGTTAGACCTGATTTACTCTAGAGGGGGGTGAATAGAGTAGTTAAAAACTTTTGTTATTTAAAAATAGTTATAGTAGAAAGACTAGTGAATACCAAGATTATCAGTAAGCAAGAAAACAACCTAAGTAAAACTAATCTAACACAGAACATAGATCTAAGCTATCACAGCCACAGCAAGAAAAAAGAAAAAAGGGCAACCAGATAACACAAGAACTTTTATAGTGATTCCCCAACCTGGGTACATCCACTCTTCTACCACCCTGGTAGGAATCCACAAACAGGTTTTGATCAGGCGACTGCCACCTTTAAGCTTTTGATCAGGTGCTCAAAAACTAATCTCAAGTCTTTTGATCAGGAGAATTGCAACCAAAATAAACTTTTGAAGGGAGTAAATGAACCCTTTTTACAGTGGGGGAGAGAGATTGATGATGTCTTCTCTTTCTCTTTTCAATAGAGAAGACTAGTGGATATGCTGTTGTCAAGAACTCCTTTCAGTAATACTTGGAGTCTTGCACAGGGTGTAGGTCTTCAGTCTTAAGCCTTGACTTGAGAGAAATATCCAGGAACTTCTGACTAATAGAAGTTTGTTGTTGTTGAAGAATCCTGGAGTGAAGGTTGAAGAAGACTCTTGATTTGAAATGATTGTTCTTCTTCTTCAGCAATTTCAAGGAGAAAACAGTTTTCTTTTCAGTACAGAGAAGGTTCAGAGTATTGTTGATATTTTTCTCTTCTCTGTGTACACTCTATTCACTATCTGTGTCTCTCTATGTATGCTGTATTTTTTCTTTTATATCTTCATTCAAATCTTGCTTTTTGAATTTCGAATTATATTCTGTTAATTGTTGGTGGCCTGGAGAACGGAAAACGGCTTGGAGAGAATATTAGCATTAATGGATTTCCCCAACTGTCCCATTAAAGACGACAAGTAATATTCCTGATGAAGACCATAATCAATGTTGTTTCTAACGACTATATTCAGAGAATATAAGCATTGATTATTCAGGAATTACTGCAAGAGAATAAGGACAAGATGAGGGAAAATTCCAAGTCTGGGACTGCACAGAATTCATTGAGCAGGGAGCAGATTTCGTTGACCCGAGTCCAAAGTTCGTCGACTAGAGAAACTGTGTTCATCGACCTTAGAACCGAGTTCGTCGACCTGAGTTTATAGAAAGGATTCTGGACTGTTGAAGATGAACTTCCAGAATTCGTCAACCTGAGCTTTAATATCGTCGAGCTCAACTCAGAGGATTCTCTGAGTTCGTCGAGCGGAGCATGACTTTCATCGAGCTGAGTTCAACGAACGTCGAACTCACTTTCCTGAACTTGATTTCCTTCTAAGTCTTGAATCTTCTTCTATCTTTTGTTGGCTGGTCCATGTGTAGTTGTTTCTAAGGACTTAGCCTAAACTCTAGGACACAGACGTGACCCTGACTATACATGTTGGGTCAATTATCCTAGTAAGTGAACCTAGCCCAAATCAAACTAGGGATCCAACAGTATTGTCCAAAGAAGACCCTGCACCTAAGCAGAAGCCCAAACAAGTAAGAAAATCTAAGAAAAATACAGTGGAAGCTAAGGAGTCCTCCAGTGACTCATAAGAAAGGGTTGAATTCAGCTCTGATGAAGACACCACTAAACTACCCAGGAAGTCTCCCACTCACACACATGGAACTTAAGCTCATATCCAGGGGGAGACTGCCCATCTGCCAGATAATCAGGAGATATCAAACCAAGGGGGAGATATTACTGCAGCTGAGCTAGATAGTGAGACTGCAAACCTCACTGTGATGGAAGTGGTTTAAGACATCAACTCAGCTGTAGAAACTTCTAAAAAAGAGGCACAAGATGTGCATATTCCAGATCTGCCAGAGAAACCTCAGACTCCTGAGAATGATGTAATCCATGGATTAGAGACTGACTTCCAAGGGGAAGAAGAAGAGGTACACAAGGAAGATATTTCTACTGATCAACACACTGCTGTAAGGGTTGAGGGGGAGGTGTCAGACCTAGCCCCAAGACTAGATATAGATGTTCAAGGCACAACAATGGAACTAGAAATATCATCTGATTCTGAAAGTGAGGAAGAAGCCTCAGTACTTAAGAAAAGGAAGATAATGGAGCTAAGGAAGAAGAGTTCAGGCTACAAGAAGGCATTACAGGCTGGGAAGACATCTCTTGCTCCAGAAGTAGACTTCAGTTCACTACTGGTGAAACTGCAAGAAAGACTTGATGACCAAAGGCGTGCACTTGAAAAATATATGGATGAAAGCCACAAGTAACTCCAACTTAATCTGGCATAAGACATCAAATCTATAAGATTTGAAGTAAATTTGCTAAAGAAGGAGATGGCAGACTACTTCCATAAGGGAGGTAATGTTGTGGTATTCATTGCCAAGCAGTCGGAGGGAATAAAAACTCAGGTAACTGAACTGGCTGTTCAGCAAGGATGTGTGCTAGAAAATCAGAAAAGACTGAATGAAAAGTTGCTTGACACATATTCCATCAATTTGACCAAATTGACTGAACAAACCACAGCCATAGAAACTCATATGGACACCAAAGTATTTGATATAGAAGCACAGATGAAACTGGATTTGGAAGCAGTTGATACTACAATTAAAACTTCTGAGTCTGCTATTTCAGCTCAAATAAAGAAATTTAAAGCCTACTATACAACTGGAAACTATCATGTAGTCGATCAAGTCAGATTTCAGAAAAATGACCTCAGGGATCATATTGCCCGAGAAGTCATAAAGGGGGAGAGAGTGCTTATCAAAGCTAGCTCTGATCATGCCAAATGGGTATCCAATACTATCAGAGCTATCTTGGGATATCCACCATTATGTGATGACAATAACACTGCTGAATTTGGATGCCAACCTGCAATCTTGGAGGTGATACAACCTGAAGTGGCTCAAGTCATATATCCCCCTCCCGAGTTTGAAGAAATTCATCAAGCAGTCCAGGATATGTACAGCCCTCCACTGGATAAAGTCCCTTTAATTTCTGAAGAAATAGAAATACCTGATCCAGTTTTGATTAAAGAACAAGAGGCCCAAATATCCAAGAAAAGATTCAGAGAACAGGCTGAGGCTAGGCCTGGCTTTAAGAAATGGAGTCCAACCTCCAGAAGCATCATCCTCACTGCATGGAATGCAGTGGCTGAAAATCAGTATAATAGAGGAAAGTGGTACTCCAAACAAGAATGTGATAAGTATCTTACACAACAAGAAAAAATCTACAAATTCAGAAAGGACTTTAAGGCTAGTAGAATTCCTGCAAACTCCATAGAACCTTGCAAATATTTCCCCAAACCATTCCATTACTTTGAAAGGCAAAAGCTGAAAGCAGCTCAACTTAAGGCCAAAGACATCAAGGGAAAGAAGCATGTTGATGATGTTGAAGCTGAAGTCAAAGCTACTGTTTAGCCAGGAAGAGGGATTGTAATTAGGGAACCAGATCAACCCTAATTTTAGACTGACTTGGTTCTAAGAGAACTATGTAGATCTTTTGTTGTTTTGTTGTAACACATAAATATTGTAATCCTAATTTTCTTATATGATGAAGAAATTATTGATTGCCAACAGTTTATATACCTATGTCTCTGAGTTGCATAGTTTCTTATGATATTTTATGTTGAATATTTGTGTATGATATGATAGAACTGCTATTGAATTAATTTGAAATTGTTAATTACATCATGCTTAATTTTTCTTTATATATTGGTGTACATCATTGACTATGGGTTATGACTTCTCCAAATAGGGGGAGATTATTGGGTATATTGGAGATTGTGTACCTGATTTGGAGAAGTCTCACCTGACTCAATAATATACATTAGGCTATATTTGATGGTCTATTGAGTTTGTTTGAGCAGGCAGAAGAATGAAGAAAATATTCTAAGTACAAAAGTGTCGAGACATTTATATTGTGTCGACATCTTTGAAGGAGCAGCATCGAGATCAAAATCAAAGTTGTGTCGACACACAGGACTTGTGTCGACACATGAAATTTGAGTCAACATTAGTTGTGTCAACACTCAGGACTAGTGTCTACACACTTAGATTTGAAGTGCTGACATGAGTAGAAGGGCTTTGTCGACACACAGGACTTGTGTCGACATAAAGAGGTTAAGTCTACAACAGCTATGTCGACACACAGGACTTGTGTCGACATATAGAAGCTAGGTCTACATCAGTTGGGTCGATAGTTTCTGAAGTGTGTGGAAAATGTAAAGGGAGTTGTGTCGACACATTCTACAAAGGCAGTGTAGAGATTGGATGATGAGTTGTGTCAACAGTTTCTGAAGAGTGTCGACAATATCAAAGGAGTTGTGTCGACACATTCTACAAATACTGTGTTGACAGTTTCTGAAGTTTGTCAACAACACTAAAGAAAGTGTGTCGACACTCGGGTAATTGTGTCGACACATACTATCCTTGTGTCTCGACACATTCAGCTGAGTTAAATAACTCTAAGTGCCAGATCTCTAGACAGAAGACTTGACAGTTGCAAGGATTGTCAAGGCCTGTTAGACATGTCAGAACTGTCGGATGTCAGTCATCCACCGGATCAGCCGGTTGCCTCTTATGTGATCTATAAATAGAGCCAAGCAATCAGAGAAAAAAAAGACACACAGTGAGAAAAATAGAAAATTTAGAGGGAAGCCAAAAAGAAGGAATAATACTCCAAGAAGAATTCACAGAATTTTTACAGCAAGAAGGTTTTGATTCTAAATCAGAGAAGGAGACAGCATCTCTTTGGATTTTTCAATGTTTGTTGAATCAAGTCAGCAATAAGGAAGAAGCTGAGTCTACATCAACTTCTCAAGAAGATTCAACCTAAGTTCTCTCTTTCAAGAAGCTTTGAATAAGCTAAGTAAGGTTGAATCTGATTTATTGCAGCAATGATCTGAAGAAAGCAGATTAATCAAGATCTTATCAAGATTCCCTCACCCCTCTTTCTCTCTATCTGGGTGAAGGAAGAAAGTAATTATTTATACAATTTTCTATAAGATCTATTTTTAGATCTGAGTGTAAGAGATTTAAATCTTTGAGTTATAAGCATGTAATTATAAAGGCTGAGGTAGGGTTATTTTCCTGAGGTAGGAGATTAAGTTCTCTGAGTTGTAGGCCTGGTGATAAGGGCTGAGGTAGGGCTTGATAGCCTGAGTGGTAGGAGTGTGGATTCACTCTGAGGTAGGGTTCTTGGGAAGAGCCTGAGTTATAGGACTTGTTGAAGTCTGAGTTGTAGGAACCAGTTTGGGTTCTGAGTTGTAAGATCTGAGAATCTGAGAAGGTGGAAGGAAGTTTGGTCGAATCTAGTATATTGCTAGATAGGTGACGGGGGAAAGTGGATGTACTCATCTCTTGGGGAACCACTATAAACCTGTGTGTCTGCTATGATTGATGTGTTGTATTCTATGATTGCTTTAGAATTTAGTTATATTGTTAATAATCTATTATCTGCCTAAGTAAAAAAGAATTGAACCTATTCCCCCTAGGTGTTTAGACATTCTTGAAACCAATTCTTTCAAGTGGTATCAGAGGGAGGTTGCTCAAAATAGACTTAACAGTGTTAGTATATCTCCAAGGTAGTAATAAGATAGCCAAGATGGGTTCAGGTGAAAATCACAAAGAACTTAGATCCATGAAGCTTCCTATATGTAGAAAGGTAACTTTTGGCATATGGAAAGAGAGAGACAGATTATTCATGGAGGCATCTGATCCAAGAATTTACATCATAGTTCTGGAAGGTCCATTCATCCCAATGAAGACATCAGTTCTTGATGTAAATTTACAAACTCCAAAGAATTATTCTGAGATGACAAAAGATGAGATCATCTTAGCAACTTTGGACAAAAGGGCACAGAACATAATTGTTAGTGTCATAGATGATTCTACATTTTAGAATTTAGTTCACTGCAAAACTTCAAAGGAAATATGGGACACTTTAATTGTCTACATGGAGGGGACAATAGAAGTAAGAGAGGATAGGAAGTTCATGCTCAATCAAGAGTATGAAAGCTTCAAACAAGCCAAGACAGATATCATAGATATGTGTTATTAAAAGTTCTTCAGAATTGTCAATAGCTGATGACTTATGGAAGGGTCTTCAGCACTTATGAACTGAATGACAAATTTCTCAGGTCATTAAACAAGGACTAGGATACCAAGGTTTGTGGCATTAGAGAAGTGGCCAGACTTGCAGATACTCATCCACCAATCTTGTTTGGAAAATTATTGTCCTATGAAATGCAGTTGATTGTCAGAAAGGAGGAGGAAAAGAGCAGCAGGTCTTATAGCAAAGATAAGTGTGTGGCTTTCAAAGTTGAAGCTACAAAGAAGGGCAGGAGAAAGACTCCTTCTCCTCCCAAAAAAGTTACTGATACTGATTCAGAAAGTTCAGACTCAAGTACATAAGATTGTCATAACTTTTATGAGGATTTTTGCTACCTTTTCTAGGCAATTCTAGAGGTTCCTGGAGAAAAAGAATTGGAGGAGCAGGCCATCCTCTTCTTCTTACTCCAAGGATGATTACTACAAGGGAAAAAAGAAAACCTCTAAAGAGGAAAGGTATGGTGTTAAACCTGGTAAACACACTTATACTATAATTGTTTGTTATTGTTACAGCAAGCCAGGACATGTTATAGCAAACTGTCCTGTCAAAAGAAAGGAGTCTGGTGAGAAAACGAAACACCAGCATAAAGGCAAGAAAGAGAAATCCTTTATGGCCAAGAAGCAGAAAAGCTGTACTGACTTTTCTTCATCAAAGTCAGAAAATGAAGAGGATGTTGAGGCCTACATTGGGTTGTTCTCAACTGAGGAAGATTCTGTAGAAATAGAATTCTTGCAGTTGCTGAATGGTATCAATAAAGAAAAAGACAGCCAATGCATAGGGCTGATGGCCATAGCTGAGGATGGACATAACCAGGAGTAGCCTGGTCCTAGTAAGGTACAGTCATCACCTTCAGTGTCAGATTATGTTACTAGCCGAGAGTCAGAAACAGTTTCATCAAGAGATGAAGGTGGATCTGAATCTGAAGGAGACATCAATAAACTGATTGATGATTATGGATAGCTCCTGCAAGCCTTTAAGTAAAGCAGGCTCCTAGCCAAAAAAATGGCAAAGGAAAATGTCACTCTGAAGTTGGCTGTCTCAGACTCAGCAAAAGTGATGGATCTGAAGTTAAAAGAGATTAGTAAATTGAAGAATATAACTTTTATTTAGATGGATACCATTACTTTCAAGAATAACCACATTAGGAATCTTTAAAGTAGACTACATAAGGAGAGGGAGCTGGTGGCTAAGTTCTCAAAACCGAATTCAGTGTTACCTTTGATAGATTCCTTCTCTTCCCAAAAGGGTAAAAAGAGTTTAGGTTTCAAAGGAAGAACAAGAGCTGCCAATTCCAATAGGAAAGGCAAAACTCCAGCTCAGTCACTTGCTTCCAAGCCTCCAATTTCTTTTAAAAAGGTGGATCAACATTCTAACAGATATGACCATGATAGTATTTATGGTCACTGTGAGCAAGGTAGTAGAAATGGTAAGGTTGTTAGTGCCTATTGGGAAGTCCATGAGAAAACCCAAATGGCCCATAATAGACCATTTATGTTTGGTGTACTAGCCCCAACACTCAAGGATAAGGTATCAGCTGACTCAAAAAGTTTGCCAGTTTATCATCAAGCTAAGAGAAAATCTGTTAGCAAAGCAGACTTAGGAATATCTGAAGCTATCAGAAGTATGCATTCTGAAAAGAAGGCAGCTGTTGATAGGGTTCAAGATATCTCAAGTACTTCTACTACTAGACAAGTCCCTAAGCATGCCCTGGCTGAAAGACTTAAGAAAGAAGTTGATGTACCAGCTGATTTAAGAGCTACAAACAACATTGTTGTTAAGCCAGTTCTTAAAAGAAGGTACAATGTGCATGAGTACTGGTGCTGTGGTAAAGTAGGCCACTATGTCATTGATTGATGGCACAATAAGAGTGTCTAGAGAATTAACTGTAGCCTATCTGTCAGAAGAATTGAAGGTAGACATGTTCAGTTTAGATCTAACTTGCACCTAGGACCCAATAAAATTTGGGGTCCTATGGTTAGATAATATATTTGTTGCAGGTTAGTCCAAGTGGTCATACCCCTACATGGTACATGGACAGTGGATGTTCCAGACACATGACTGGAACAATAAGCATGCTAAAGGAATTCACTCCTATTGAGAATGGTCCCAAAGTTATCTTTGTGGGCTCAAAAAAAGGGTAACTAAAGGTTTGGGTAAGATAACAAATGGCATAGTAACTATCTCACAAGTAGCTTGTGTGAAAGGTTTGAAACATAACCTCATAAGCATAAGTCAACTTTGTGATCTGGGCTATGACATTTCTTTCCTCAAGGATGAGTGTCAAATTAGAAGGTCAATTGACCAAGAGGTTATCTTGATAGGCACTAGGAGAGGAAATATTTATTGTCAAGACTTTGAGTGTGAGAGTGAGGACACTCCTATATGCCTAGTTACAGATGAGAAAGTTTCTCATTGTGTCAAATGGCATAAGAGGCTATCTCACCTAAACTACAAGACCATAGGTAGACTCTTTAGTGAAGAGTTGGTAAGGAATGGTCTTGAAGTTAAGTGCATTAAGGAGATAATTTGCTCAGCTTGTCAAAAGGGCAAACAGACCAGGTCTTCCTTCCATAGTCTTGATACCAAAGACTCAGTGAGATGTTTATACCTCCTACATATGGATCTATTTGGTCCTATGTAAGTTCATAGTCTAGGTAGGAAAGTCTATACTCTTGTGGTTGTTGATGATTTTTCCAGGTTTGCTTGAGTATTCTTCCTAAGGAGAAAATCTGAAACCCCAAATATCTTCCAGACTTTTGTCAAGCAAATTCAGAATGAACTTAATAGTTCTGTGGTCAAAATCAGAAGTGACCATGGAAGTGAGTTTCAGTCTGAATGCATGATAAAGTTCTGTGAAGGGCTTGAGATTCATCAAGAATTCTCCTCACCTAGAACTCCACAGCAAAATGAAATTGCTGAAAGGAAGAATAGAACTCTAATTAAGACAGGTAGGACATTGTTAAATGAAACTTCCCTCCCAGAATATTTCTGGGCAGAGGCAGTAAATACTGCTTGTCATGTTCTCAATAGAGCTTCCATTACCAAAAGACACAAAAAGACTACCTATGAGATTTTGAAAGGCAGAAAACCAAATATATCTTATTTTAGGATTTTTGGTAGCAAGTGTTATGTACTAAACAATGGTAAGTCTCATTTGACAAAGTTTGTTGTCAAGTCCCAAGAAGGGATATTTGTTTGGTACAGCAACAATAGTATAGCATATAGAATCTATAACTTGACTACTCAAGTTGTAGAAGAATCAGTCCATGTTATCTTTGATGAGTCTAAGTTGATTAACTGTGAGCTGCCAAGTACTTCTTCAAGTTCTGCAGGTTTAAAAGACAAGATGAAAAATCTGACCATCAGAGAAGATAAACCAGCAGGCCAAGAGATTTAAGATGATGGATGTTGTCCAGGGAGAGCTCAAGACTTACAAATTGAGAATGAAGAACAACCAGCTGAAGACATTGAGGATCAGCAAGCTGAAGGAAATGAGGAACACCAAGCTGAACAAAGATTGCCACTAGCTATGAGACATTTAAGAGATCATCCACCTCACCAAATCATTGGTGAAGCAAGTCATGGTGTGATGACCAGAAGCAAGAGCTTGAATTCAACACTATGCTCAAGCTTCTTGTCTCAAATGGAACCAAAGAAGTTTGAAGAGGTTATCCAAGACTCACACTGGATTGGTGTTATACAGGAAGAGCTGAACCAATTCAAGAGATGCAAAGTCTAGAAACTGGTTCCTCATACCTAAGGGACATAATGTCTAGGGACTAAATGGATCGACATGAATAAGTTAGATGAAAATGACATTATTAACAAGAACAAAGCCAGATTGGTGGCAAAAGGCTACAGGTAGGAAGAAGGAATAGACTTTGATCAGACCTTTGCCCCAATAGCAAGGCTGGAAGCAATAAGACTATTCCTTGCCTATATAGCCCATAAAGGATTCAAGGTCTTCCAGATGGATGTCAAGTCAGCATTCCTGAATGGAGATCTAAAAGAGGAAGTATATGTGGATCAACCATCAGGTTTTGTAGATCCACACTTTCCTGATCATATTTACAGTCTTAAGAAAGCTCTATATGGGTTGAAACAAGCCCCTAAAGCATGGTATGAGACATTGTCTACTTTCCTCATTGAGAACAAATTCTCAAGGGGGAAAATAGACAAGACCCTATTCCTAAGTGAATCAAAGGGCAAGATCATCCTAGTTCAGATATATGTTGATGACATAATCTTTTGATCTACTGAAAACAACCTTTGTAGGAAGTTTGTCAAACTTATGTAAGGGAAGTTTGAGATGAGCAGCATGGGTGAGCTAAAATTCTTCTTGGGACTCCAAGTAAGACAGACTGATGATGGACTATCCATATCTTAGTCTAAGTTTACCAGGGAGTTGATTAAAAAATATAGCATAGAGATTGCCTCCACCATGAAAACTCCAATAGGACCAAGTATGCCTTATAGGCAAAGATGAGGCAGGAAAACCTGTTGATGAGTCTTTGTATAGAGGGATAATAGCTCCTTACTATATTTGACTGCAAGTAGGCCTAACATCATGTATGTTACATGTGTTTGTGCTAGATACCTATGCATGCCCTAAAGAGTCTCACTATTCTGCTGCAAAGAAAATTTTAAGATATCTTAAGGGAACACCAGATCTTGGTCTATGGTACCCTAGGAATGGAGATTTTATGTTAACAGGTTTTTCAGATGCAGACTTTGCAGGCTGCAAGGAAGATAGGAAAAGTACCACAGGTACATGCCAATTTCTAGGTGGAAGATTGGTGTCATGGAGCAGCAAAAAGCAGACAAGTGTTGTTATATCCACAGTAGAGTCAGAATACATAGCAGCTGGAAGTTGTTGTGCTCAGTTACTTTGGATACAACATCAACTTGAATATTATGACATCAAGATAAGTAAAACACCTTTGTATTGTGATTCAACTAGTATTATATCAATTGCTAGAAATCCTGTCTCACATAGCAGAACAAAGCACATTCAAATTAGATACTATTTTATTAGAGAACATGTTGAGAAAGAGGACATAAGTATAGAATTTGTTTCTACTAATAAACAAGTAGCAGACATATTCACTAAACCTCTAGATGAAAGTAAATTCAATTATTTAAAAATTGAATTAGGCATGTTGAACCTGGAATAGGATGGTAGATTAAGAAAAAAAATTCTTTCAAGTGGTTTTGTGTCGACACAAGTTATGTGTCGACAACAGTTGGTCGTCACACGGTAGTTGGTGTCGACACATAAAGTAGTATGTGTTGACACTCAGTAGTGGGTGTCGACACATAGAGTTGTTTACACTCAGACGTTGGTGTCGACACATACAGTCGTCGGTGTCGACACACAGAAATTAGTATTGACACATAGGGTGGTCGAGACTCTAAACTCCCTGTCGAGATTTTAGCAGTCTGTGTCGACACAATCAAAATTGTGTCGACATACGAAACTCTAATTTCAGCCCGCCTTTTGACCTTCCCTATTTAAAAAAGTATAAATAGTAGGAAACGAGACCTTGTCGACTACGCTCTCAGAAATCTCGAGACTAAATCATTAGTGTTGACAAGAAATTCTTCTTCTCTCTCTTCAACATCTACTTCACTCATCTCTAATGGCACCCAAGATGGACAACAACATAAACGGGGGTTATGAGCTTGTTCGGGGAGCATTTGATGATGCAGTACAAGAAATCAAATCGGCGATCGACCTAATCTAGGAAGCAGGCCTGGATTATTTAGTTTCAGAACCAACAAGGATATGGAAGAAAGAAGTTTTAGAATTCTATTCCAACGCTACAATGAATTCGAAGGGGAACAAGATAAAATCAACTGTTCATGGAGAAACAATAAAAATAACTTCCAAAAATCTGAGCAAATCCCTTCAACTACCAAGGGTTAAAGAAGAAATAGAGATTGATTCTACACTGACTGCAGAAGCACTCAAATGGTGTGGGCTGACCTCAACCACAAACATTGGATCATCCATGACCAGGAAAGGGATGAACTCCAAGGGGAAGTTTCTGTCTAAAGTAGTTGGGAAAGTTGTCCTTTGCAAAACTGGGGGGCATGATAGGATTTCCTCCTACATGTTCAGCCTAATGACCAGAATCATCTTCAAGATAAAGACTGACTGGAGTACTGTTATCTTCAATAAGGTTAAGGAAAGCATTAAAAAGCCTAACCTAGGCAGAATACTGAGTTTGTATCTGGCTGCCAACATACCTGAGGTACTGAACCAAACTGCTTGTTCAAAGATTAATCACATGAGGAGAATGGATATAAGAATCCTAACTAGATGGGACAGAGTATTGTCCAAAGAAGACCCTGCACCTAAGCAGAAGCCCAAACAGGTAAGAAAATCTAAGAAAGATACAGTGGAAGCTGAGGAGTCCTCCAGTGACTCAGAAGAAAGGGTTGAATTCAGCTCTAATGAAGACACCACTGAACTACCCAGGAAGTCTCCCACTCACACACCTGGAACTGAAGCTCATATCCAGATGGAGATTGCCCATCTGCTAGATAATTACGAGATATCAAACCAAGGGGGATATATTACTTCAGCTAAGCTAGATAGTGAGACTACAAACCTCACTGTGATGGAAGTGGTTCAGGACATTAACACAGCTGTAGAAACTTCTAAAAAAGAGGCACAAGATGTGCATATTCCAGATCTGCCAGAGAAACCTCAGACTCTTGAGAATGATGTAATCCATAAATTAGAGACTGACTTCCAGGGGGAAGAAGAAGAGGTACACAAGGAAGATATTTTTGCTAATCAACACACTGCTGCAAGGTTTGAGGGAGAGGTGTTAGACCTATCCCCAAGACTAGATATAGATGTTCAAGGCACAACAATGGAACTAGAAATATCATCTGATTCTGAAAGTGAGGAAGAAGCCTCAATACTTAAGAAAAGGAAGATAATGGAGCTAAGGAAGAAGAGTTCAGGCTACAAGAAGGCATTACAGGCTGGGAAGACATCTCTTGCTCCAGAAGTAGACTTCAGTTCACTACTGGTGAAGCTGCAAGAAAGACTTGATGACCATAGACGTGCACTTGAAAAATATGTGGATGAAAGCCACAAGGAACTCCAACTTAATCTGGCACAAGAAATCAAATCTATAAGATTTGAAGTAAATTTGCTAAAGAAGGAGATGGCAGACTACTTCCATAAGGGAGGTAATGTTGTGGTATTCATTGCCAAGCAGCAGTAGGGAATTAAAACTCAGGTAACTGAACTAGCTGTTCAGCAAGGATGTGTGCTAGAAAATCAGAAAAGACTGAATGAAAAGTTGCTTGACACACATTCCATCAATTTGACCAAATTGACTGAACAGACCATGGCCATAGAAACTCATATGGACACCAAAGTATCTGTTATAGAAGCACAGATGAAACTGGATTTGGAAGCAGTTGATACTGTAATTAAAACTTCTGAGTCAGCTATTTCAGCTCAAATAAAGAAATTTAAAGCTTACTATACAACTGGAAACTATCATGTAGTCGATCAAGTCAGATTTCAGAAAAATGACCTCAGGGATCATATTGCCCGAGAAGTCATAAAGGGGGAGAGAGTGCTTATCAAAGCTAGCTCTGATCATGCCAAATGGGTATCCAATACTATCAGATCTACCTTGGGATATCCACCATTATGTGATGACAATAACACTGCTGAATCTGGATGCCAACCTGCAATCTTGGAGGGGATGCAACCTGAAGTGGCTCAAGTCATATATCCACCTCCTGAGTATGAAGAAATTCATCAGGCAGTCCAAGATATGTACAACCCTCCACTGGATAAAGTGCCTTTAATTTCTGAAGAAATAGAAATTCCTGATCCAATTTTGATTAAAGAACAAGAGGCCCAAATATCTAAGAAAAGATTCAGAGAACAGGCTGAGGCTAGGCCTGACTTTGAGAAATGGAGTCCAACCTCCAGAAGCATCATCATCACTGCATGGAATGCAGTGGCTGAAAATCAGTATAGCAGGGGCAAGTGGTACTCCAAACAAGAATGGGATAAGTATCTTACACAACAAGAAAAAATCTACAAATTCAGGAAGGACTTGAAGGCTGGTAGAATTCCTGCAAACTCCATAGAGCCTTGCAAGTGTTTCTCCAAACCATTCCATTACTTTGAAAGGCAAAAGCTGAAAGCAGCTCAACTTTAGGCCAAAGACATCAAGGGAAAGAAGCTTGTTGATGATGCTGAAGCTGAAGTCAAAGCTACTGTTTAGCCAGGAAAAGGGATTGTAATTAGGGAACCATATCAACCCTAATTTTAGACTAACTTGGTTCTAGGAGAACTATGTAGATCTTTTGTTGTTTTGTTGTAACACATAAACATTGTAATCCTAATTTGCTTATATGATGAAGAAATTATTGATTGCCAATAGTTTATGTATCTATGTCTCTGAGTTGCATAGTTTCTTATGATATTTTATGTTGAATAATTGTGTATGATATGATAGAACTGCTATTGAATTAATTTGAAATTGCTAATTACATCATGCTTAATTTTTCTTTATATATTGGTGTATATCATTGGCTATGTGTTATGACTTCTCCAAATAGGTGGAGATTGTTGGGTATATTACAGATTATGTACATGATTTGAAGAAGCCTCGCCTGACTCAATAATATACATCATGGTGTATTTGATGGTGTATTGAGTTTATTTGTGCAGGCAGAAAAATGAAGAAAATATTCTAAGTACAAAAGTGTCGAGACATTTGTAATATGTCGACATCTTTGAAGGAGCAGCGTCAAGATCAGAAGCAAAGTTGTGTCGACATACAGGACTTGTGTCGACACACAGGACTTGTGTCGACACATGAAATTTGAGTCGACATCAGTTGTGTCGACACTCAAGACTAGTGTTGACACACTTAGATTTGAAGTGCTGACATGAGTAGAAGGGCTTTGTCGACACACAGGACTTGTGTTGACATAAAGAGGTTATGTCTACAATAGTTAAGTCGACACACAGGACTTGTGTCGACATATAGAAGTTTGTCTACATCAGTTGTGTCGACAGTTTCTAAAGTGTGTGGACAATGTCAAAGGAGTTGTGTCGACACATTCTACAAAGGCAGTGTATAGATAAAATGATGAGTTGTGTCGATAGTTTCTGAAGAGTGTCGATAATGTCAAAGGAGTTGTGTCGACACATTCTACAAATACTGTGTCAACAGTTTCTGAAGTTTGTCGACAATACCAAAGGAAGTGTGTCGACACCCGGGTAATTGTGTCGACATATACTCCATCTGTGTCGACACATACTATCCTTGTGTCTCGACACATTCAGCTGAGTTAAATAACTCTAAGTGCCAGATCTCCAGACAGAAGACTTGACAACTACTAGGATTGTCAAGGCCTATTAGACATATCAGAACTATCAGATGTCAGTCATCCACCGGATCAGTCGGTTGCCTCTGATGTGATCTATAAATAGAGCCAAGCAATCAGAGAAAAAAAGACACACAGTGAGAAAAAGAGAAAATTTAGAGGGAAGCCAAAAAGAGGAGGAATACTCCAAGAAGAATTCACAGAATTTTATAAAGCAAGAAGGTTTTGATTCTAAATCAGAGAAGGAGACAACATCTCTTTGGATCTGTCAATGTTTGCTGAATCAAGTCAGCAAGAAGGAAGAAGTTGAGTCTACATCAACTTCTCAAGAAGATTCAACCTAAGTTCTCTCTTTCAAGAAGCTTTGAAGCTAAGTAAGGTTGAATCTGATTCATTGCAGCAATGATCTGAAGAAAGCAGATTAATCAAGATCTGATCAAGATTCTCTCACCCCTCTTTCTCTCTATCTGGGTGAAGCAAGAAAGTAATTCTTTATACAATTTTTTGTAAGATCTATTTTTAGATCTGAGTGTAAGAGATTTAAACCTCTGAGTTGTAAGCCTGTAATTATAAAAGCTGAGGTAGGGCTGTTTGCCTGAGGTAGGAGATTAAGTTCTCTGAGCTGTAGGCCTGGTGATAAGGGCTGAGGTAGGGCTTGATAGCCTGAGTGGTAGGAGTGTGGATTCACTCTGAGGTAGGGTTCTTGGGAAGAGCCTGAGTTGTAGGACTTGTTGAAGTCTGAGTTGTAGGAACCTGTTTGGGTTCTGAGTTATAAGATCTGAGGATCTGAGAAGGTGGAAGGAAGTTTGGCTGAATCTAGTATATTGCTAGATAGGTGAAGGGGGAAAGTGGAAGTACCCATCTCTTGGGGAACCACTATAAACCTGTGTGTCTGCTGTGATTGATGTGTTGTATGCTGTGATTGCTTTAGAATTTTGTTATAGTGTGAATAATCTATTATCTACCTAAGTAAAAAGAATTGAACCTATTCACCCCCCCCCCTCTAGGTGTTTAGACATTCTTGAAACCAATTCTTTCAAGGGGTGTGGTCGTTATAATTTAGTCAGCTTTAGCTAACCGTTGCCTTGTTTTGCCACCGTCCGGTGGATTGTTAATATGCAGGAACAGGTGAGCCAAGGGGCAAGTAGCGGGTTGAAGCACTTGTTGCAGTGCTGGCCCTTGAAGGCCAAAGCGAAGTGTTTTATTTTACCATTCTCATGTGTGGTCGGCCTGCGTGCCGAAGTCTGTAAACACTTATTGTTTAAGTAAACAGTTGTAAGGTCATAAGGCCAAGACTCTTTGCGTATTTTTACTTGTATTCTTGTCTTGGACTATAGTGGACATTCATGTTTATTGATGGGTTCATTCAACTTATTTAAAAGCTTCCGCTAGAATGCTCTGTGATAGGATTCGAAATCTCAATATAGTATTTTGGTATAATATGTAACTTCATTGACTGTCCGTGGAATATGGCGTGGGGCCCGGTTGGACCTTCTGTTATATCCCATGTGACGGATGGGGGTGTTACAACACCTCCTGAGGTCAGAGAGCCTGTTGTTTGATGTTGTTAGCGGGTAGTTGTGAGGTAGTCGTTCTTGGCCTTGGAGGTTCATCTGAGGGCGAGCATTCTGATGTTGGCCTCGAGGAGTAGCTCCTTTGTACTCCATATTCCAATACTTGGTAAAGGCTTCAGATATTGTTGCGGCACTTTGGATGCTTCTGTGTATTATACCTTTATTGGTTGATTTTCCTGGCATTGAACCATGTTTTGATGTTGATCGAGTTTGTGTAGTGCTAGCACTGTTGCTTTGTACGTTGCTTTGGCAATGGTGGGTGGAGATCTATCCAATCCTTCGTTGTAAGAGGACATCGGCCGCCCAAAAGGGTTAAGTGCTGGGTGATTCCAAGTGAAAATCCTGCGACCTTATCTATTGTCTGGCGAACGTCAATCACTGAGGGGATTAGCCTCAGGCAATGATAGGCGTTGGTCTTACGACCTTACTTATTT
This sequence comes from Platanthera zijinensis, assembly GCA_039513925.1. NCBI lineage: Eukaryota > Viridiplantae > Streptophyta > Magnoliopsida > Asparagales > Orchidaceae > Platanthera > Platanthera zijinensis. The sequence continues at coordinate 254,098,981 of CM077078.1, read as the reverse complement.
GGCAGGCGTCGATCGTGAAGGGGGGTTGCCCATGTAGATGACATGGGTAGGTCTTGAGACCTTACCTATTTATCAGGCGTCGATCGTGAAAGGGGGTTGCCCCAGGCGATGACAGGAGTAGGTCTTGTTACCTTACCTATTTGGCAGACGTCGATTGCGAAGGGGGGTTTCCCCCGGAGATGACAGGCGTAGGTATTGTGACCTTACTTATTTGGCAGGCATCGATCGCGAAGGGGGTTTTCCCCCGGCGATGACAAGTGCAGGTCTTGCGATCTTACCTTTTTGGCAGGCGTCGATTGCGAATGGGAGTTGCCACCGGCAATGACAGGTGTAGGTCTTGCGACCTTACCTATTTGGCATGCGTCGATCTCGAAGGGGGGTTGCCCCCGACAATGATAGGCGTAGATCTTGCGACCTTAACTATTTGGCAGACATCGATCGCGAAGGGGGGTTTCCCCCTACAATGACAGCCATAGGTCTTGCAACTTCACCTATTTTAATTTGTCGTTGGGAGCATATGAAACAAACGAAATTAGATTGTCAACTTGAAAAAATAGTATATTGAAGCTTACACGCAACTTAGTGTAAATAAAATCAATTGGGCGAAAGAATAGGTGTTGGCATGATTCCGTGAATGCGGGAGAGCTTCTCTCCGAGGATGAATATTTTAGGGGCTGCCCTAGCCTTGCTTTAGCAGTCGAGTGGTTGACCCTTCATTGGCCTAGGTGGCACTGGTTAATTGTGTTTTGCTCTGCAAGAATCTTTTTAGAAGCCCTCTGTGGAGAAGATGATTGATTTCCTTTCTTAGCTATGTACAATCTTCGTTGTTGTGTCCATGTCCGCGGTGGAACTCACAATACTGCGACTGATCTCCTTTGTTCGGAGCGATCGGCTTGGGTTGACGAAGTGCCACCTTATCTTGGATTGCATAGAGTATGTTTGCTCTAGAGGTGTTGAGAAGAACGCGGTTCTGATGCTGTTGGGTTCGAAGCTCACTGTGGCGATCATTGTTCCTCTTCTGAGGCGACGATCGCCCCTGCACTTTTTGCTTCGAACTGTCCTGAAATTGCTGTCGATGTGCTCTGACTGCTTCGCCGGCTGCAATCTGAGCTTTAATTCGACGTATAAAGGCATGATCACGAGCTTGTGACGCTCCTCCGCTTCCTAGGAGCGTAAGGATCTCTATCTGATGCTCTTAAATCTAACGCATGCGTCCTTCCAATGTTGCATCAGGGGTATTGGCCTCTACTGCGAGAGGCGTGTTGACGAGCGAGCGGGAGAGAACTGGGTTGATGTGCCCCCCAGGGGTTGACCTTTCGGTCATGTGGGAGGCTTTTCCTGCCATGCTTTCTAGTCACGAGTACCGCTGTGCTGAGGGTACTGTCTTCTAGTTCTTATAGAGATGATGGGAACCATATTCCCACAGATGACGTCAAACTATTGTGGATCACTCGAGGCACCGGTAGACCGGACTAAATTTAATCGTCTTAGCCCGGGAACGATCGAGCGCTCAAACAGTCACAGAGAAAGGGAGAGCTGATAAGAGAATTTTTTAACGTAGAAAACTCTTCAACTGGGTGAAAAATCACATGGCCGGATTTGTGCCAGCCAAACTTCCACTAGTTGTTACTTGTTGTACAGAGCTGCTTTGAAGAATTCGAGGGCAACATGCCGCCTCTCGTTACAAGTTGGGGGAGAGAGAGAGCTGGGCTTGGAGGGTGACAGACCACCTCTTATGGAGCTATGAACTTTTTCTTATGTTGCGAGGGATTAACTCATTTGTCTTTAAAGTCTTCCATTAAAGCTCAAAAACAGAAGCGACCTGCTTTGCTCATCCCGACACTGGTGTCTTGGAAGCTTGTGCGGCGCGGTTTGGGCGCCTTATCCTCTGCAGTTTTTTTGTGCTTGCCTTTTGGAAAAGTCTGGTGTGGTTGTCTTGTCGGTGATTGGAGCGCTTGTTCTTGAGCACATGGGGTGTTTGCTGGCAGAGAGAGCGTGGAGCACTTGCTGAAGAAGAGCGTGTAGTGCGCTTGCTAAAGGAGAGCGCGCAGTGCGCTTGCTGAAGGAGAGTGTGAAGTGAGCACGTGGAAGTTTGGTGTGAGAAGGCGCGTAAGTAGGCGGAGCGTGCGGGAGCGCGCGAGGAGGCGCAAGGAAGAGTCGTGCGCGGGAGCGCACTAGGAAGAAGCGCGCGCTAGGAAGAGGAGCGCGCGGGAGCGCGCAAGAGGAGCGCGCTAGGTAGAGCTGTCACGGTTCCGGTTCAGTTCCGTTTCTACTAAAACCATGAACCGAACCACTAAGGTAACGGTTCTTCAAATTAGAACTAAAACCAAACCAGCCACTAACGGTTCCGGTTCTAGCTTGATTTTTGGAACCGTCGTGTCAACGATTCCGGTTACGGTTCAATAAGAACCAAAATCAAACCAGCCACTAACGGTTTGGTCCGGTTCCATGCGGTTTGGTCCGGCTCTATGCGGTTCCAACTAAAACCAAAATCAAACTTGGCGAAATGGAATAAAAGCGGGTTGCAAAGAGTAAAACTCAAAATAACATCGAAATAGAAATAATTATGTTACGCACTTCTCGACGGTCTTTTCAACAATTGGTGGGATAGTATCAATCGACTTCCTACGCGTGTAGACATGCCACGACTTCTAATTAGCTTGTGCACTTCTCGTCGACATGCTCGACCGTAACAACTGGCTATAATTAGTTGTCTTTCAATATTACTAATAAATAGTAGTTGTATATCTTCTATATTTTTTAAATAAAATATTTCAAAAAAATGTAAGTAAAATTGAAAATATATTATATAACAGTATAAAAACCAAAAGTGCACTGCAAAAATTGACTCCAAACTGCATCAATGTCAAACCATACCACACGGTTTTTAATGCGGTGAAGTTTTGCTCGGTCCAAAATCGACTCACTTTAGTGCGATTGTGATTTGGATACAAACTGCATCAGCTTCACTCGTGATAGTAAGTATAAATATTATAGATAAATTATAAAATAATAACAATACAATAATAATAATAAACGGGTTACGGTTCGGTTCAACTTCGGTCTGATTCGAATCGGGTCTAAAAATCTTGAAACCATGTGAGACTTGTATGTTGCGGTTCCGGTTCCGGTTCCGGATAATAAAATGTAAGAACCACACCCGGACCAATGTTGATGACGGTTCCAAAATTCAAACCGGAACCCAAATAATTTGCAAACAGTTCGGTCTGGTTTTTTGCGGTTCCGGTTCGATTTGCGGTATACGGTTTTAAGTGACAGCTCTAGCGCTAGGAAGAGTCGCATGCGCGAGCGCGCAAGGAAGAGGCGCGCTAGGAAGAGTCGCGCGCGGGAGCGCGCAAAAAAGAGACGCCCGCTAAAGCGCACTAGGAAGAGGCGCGTGTTGGAGCGCGCCAGGAAGAGTCGCGCGCGGGAGAGCATAAGAAAGAGGCGCGCGTTGGAGCGCGCCAGGAAAAGTCGCGCGCGGGAGTGCGCAAGGAAGATGCGCACGCTGGAGTGCGCTAGGAAGAGGCGCGCGCACAAGAAGAATCGTGTGCACGAATGGACGTGCACACGAGAAAGGGAGGTCGCACACAAAGGGAGCGCGCTCAAGGAGAATCGTGTGCACGAATGGACAGGCGGACGAGTAAGGAGAGATCTGCGCCGAGGGAACACACACAAGGAGGAGAGGAGAGAGAAAATCTGTAGGAGGATTTTCCGACCGAGGAAGAGATGAAAATGAATAGGAAGATGGTCTATTTATAGATCTCAAGAGGGGCAAGCCGGTAATTCACCCCCCCCCCCCCCCCCTCATAACCACCGGCCGGACGAATATGATCACTCCGTTTAGAGCACACGGATCGCCATATTTATGCAAAAGACAAGACCACCCACGACCGGAAAAATAACCACCCTTGGCGGAAAATAGCCGCTCCCGCAAAAGAGGAGTGGTCGGAGAGGGACGGGGCCAAAGTCGGGTTGCCAATTTGGCCGCCCGGCCTAGGCGAAGAGGACACCCCTCAATGGGGGCGGCGGCGGGAAACGGGCAGCCTAATGTCTGCCCGTTTTCGGCGGAAGGGAGGCCGCCCCTTAACGGGGGCGGCGGAGGGAAACGGGCTGCCGGATGGCCGCCCGTTTTCGGCGGAAGGAAGGCCTCCCCTTAGCAAGGGCAGCGGCGGGAAACGGGCGGCCGCATGCCCACCCTTTCGCGGCGACGGGAGGCGCGGCCGGAGAGGAGCCGCGACGGCGATGGCGGGGAGGACGACGGCGGTCGCCGCGGCGATGGCGGTTATGGCGAGGAAGACGACGGCGGTCGCCGCGGTGAGGGCGGTTATGGCAAGGAAGACAAAGGCGGTCGACGCGACGGCGGCGATTGCCGCGGCAGTTTCGGCGGTAGTGTTTCATTAAAGGAGGTGGGCGGTTTGACTAGTCGCAAACCGGATCATATCAAGGGATCAAATCAATAATAAGATATCATTTATCTGCAATCAATTATGCAACTATTACAATTTATCGCAATTGTGAGTTTTATTCCCTAAAAGTATTTTTCTAATGACACACTGTTTGGGGTGGAGGACTCAAAAATCAATTTTGACCAGAAATAACAAAAAAAAAACAGCAAGCCTACAAAGAGATGTACACAGCAAACAGTAGAACAAACATCCAAAATAAAACAAGCCTAAGAAGAAAATCCAGAAGAGAGGTCGCTGTATTGCTTCTGATATGCCGGATTCACGCATCGAAAAATAGACGGCTTCTTCTTCGATTTGACCCCAAAGAGAAAATTACGAAGCGGAATGTGGGTTTTTGATGGAAAAATTCTGAATGGGTTGTTGTGGTGCCGGCTTCCCTGAGAACTGGGAAGTTCAAGTTTCTCATCAAACTCTGATAAGATCTTGTCAACTTGAGCTCGAAGTCCCCTCACATGATCCACCCCAGCCTGTAGCTCATCAGCAACTTTGTTATTCTCATGCTGCATATTCGAAATCTCTCCCTGAAAATTGGCCGCCTGAAATGGTGACAACTGAACACTAGCAGATTCCAAACCCGAAGCAAGAGCTTCGGATATCTCCTCCTGTATGTTACACAGAGAGATGAATCTGGTCTTGGATTCTCCTTTTAGAGAGTCATTCTGCTCCAACCATACCTGTAGCTCGCTCTTTAATTCTCTCAGCTGCTTGTCAACAGGCATGGAATCTGATGAAACACTGTCACTGCTCTCCTCAGTATTCCTATCACTCAACCTCTTGAATGCGGCTTGCAGATGGTCGAAATCCAACTGGAATTTCTGTATTTGTTGGAAAGATGTGCTGAACCTTAACCAGAATCCCAAGTTCTCATCAAGAAGCACGTCAATGTCCCTTCGGAATTTCTCCACCACATGAGAAGTAGATTCGCCATTTGCTACGGTTGCGCTTTTTTCGTCAAGTGGGACTTCGGGTTCATTTTCACTCGGGTTTCTTCTCTGCTGTTTGCTGAGGATTTGCTGCATTGATCTAAGTTCCTCGTCCTTCGCTTCATTGGCCTTCTTCAACTCAAGTAATTGCCCTGATGTCTCGAAAACGTACTCTTCATTGTTTTCTCAGACTGGAAAAGCCTCTCCTTTATTTTCTTATAGTTTCGAAGGATAGATGTGTACTCTGTCAACAATATCTTTTCTTTATCTTCTACCCCATTTAACAAAGACTGCAGCAAGTTTAGAGATTCATCTTGCTGAAAAGATCGTGTTTCATCTGCAACAGTAGGCATTTCTATTGTTTCGTTACCAGTAGATATTGAAGGTTCCATGTCGAGAAGTGTGGTCTGTTTCTCCGGAAAGGGAAATGCAACGTTTGCCTCATCATCCTTAAGAAACTGCATTTTCTCTAAATTATATGTGGCGTCAAGAAGTGCATCATCCGAACTTGTAGAAATATCAACTTCTGCGCCATAGGAATGCTCCCTGACATCCTGGATTTTCTGCGACTCCACTTCTGCTTGCTTTGATATGTTACTCGAACTACCTGAGCCCTCAATTAAAGTCAACTTCTCTTCTTCTAAGCCCACAACTTGCTTGTGAAGCTCATCAGTTTCCATCCTTAGGCTCTCTATTTGCGCCTTCTGTGAAGAAGTTGTAAGTTCTAAAGTAATGACTTTGTTGACAAGTTCATTAATCTTCTCTGCAAGTTCAACCAGAGACATGTCAGGACCAATCTGAACAGGTACCTGATTCGGTTCGTGATTGTCTTTCTCACAAACACCATCCAAATTTACATCTTCCTTTGCTTGAAAGTTCTTTTTGGTCTCTCCTTCGCCTTCCCTGAAAGATTTTAGCTTCTCTTTAGCCATCATTATTCTCCTTGACCCTATCCTCGTGAATTCTGCGGACCTTCTCTGTGTTTCCTCCAAGCTAAGCAAGGTATCCTCACAGGACCTAAGAGCGGCTGTCGCCATCAGAGTGCGGGCTTCATCATCTTCAATTACAACACTTTCACCGAAGTCATCAAGTTCATCTTGCAGTGATTCTATCTGATCTTCAATCTCCTGGTATCTCGCAATTGCATTTTCATAAGAACTTCTAATAAATTCCTTTTCGGTCTGAAGAACCAAGATTTCCTTCTGAATTCGATCTACCTCTTCAGATACTCCGCCTCTATCAACCTTGGACGGAGGCGGCTTATGGAAGAATGATTTTCCTTTTTTGTTGCTAATTAAGCTGTTCTGAGAAATATCTACGGCCAGCCTATTTAATTTGCTGAAGTCTATTGAAGTAATTGCTTTAGGCAAATGAGTATCATCATCATCTTGGAAGTCAAACTCCACCTGGTCTGGAAAAGCAGTGGCTATGGTGTGGTTAGCCTTGTGCAATTCTCCTGAAATGTGATCATATCTTTCAGCTAATGCTCGATAGGCCCGGTAAGCCTCTTCAACAAAAGTTATCAGCTCAGGTCTCTTCCTGAAGTAGATCTCTGCCTTCTTGGAAAAGGAATCGCCATCCACTTCGATGATCTTGAGCATGGACTTAACTCGATCATCCATATCTGCAATCAATAAGGAGAAAATGCCGCTTTTATTAGGGAAAATTGATGTTTAAAAACAATTAGAAAACTTTTTGGAACATTGTACAAAAGGAATATAAACATAAATTTGTTTAAAAACAATCAATATTTGTACCTTGGCTTGTCACAATAAATTTGTTAAGAAACAAAATAATTAACTGATAGATGTAAATAGAACAGGAATTAATTTATCAAACATGTTTAATATAATTGCACATAGCAAACTATGCTTGGTCAAGAAATTCAGCTTCTAACATGCATGTTAAAAGTGAGGAATATAAAACTCAAGAAATACAACAAGACAAGAAGTCTATGAGACAAATGCAAGGCAGGATCACCTTCTTTCCCCAACAAAAGGAAAAAAAAATTGGACAAGAAATGACCTCTGAAGGATGAAGATCTCGTTTCTTCCTGGCGAACAAGCTAGAATCTGAATTAGATGCAGATCTCTACAAAATTGCAAGTATTTAGAAATTTTACCATACCATGCCCGCAGTGTTTGCTTTAAGCTTCGAGTCCTCTACATCTATCCTGGGGTTAATTTCTCAAAATTGCTTAGTTTCTTGAAGGATTTTAGCCCAAGGATTTCTTCTCCCTCTTCCCTCCTTGCAAGCTTCGAGTTCAATATGAACAAAATTTTTGCACGGAAGAAAAAGGGAGAGTCCTCAAAGCGGAGGCGAGCCAAGGAAGATTCGCAGTCTCACCATGACGAGGAAGCTAGGATGGCTAGGCTCACTTTTGAGGACCCGCAAATTCCCAAACGTTTCAATCGCCTCCGTGAGCGAGAGTTCATAAGCCACCACTCTATCGATTGGGAAGCTTTCCGAGCTCTCCCCTTACAGCCGCAGGTTGAAGCCATGATGATACATTGCGGGTGGAGCAAAATACTGAGCATGTCGACCTAGGTTACTACGAGCCAACGCTCAAATTTCTTTCCTAACTCACTCTTGCTCCGGCGATAGCGGAATAACCCCATGCTGGCACCATTTTTTCCATATAATGGGTGTTCAATATAATCTGAGCGTAGCTGCATTCAGCATCCACCTAGGGCTATTTCCCCTAGAGTTTGTAAACTCATTAGGATTTTTGGATCCTCCTTCTGGATATCCCCCGGGTGTCTCCCATCAAGACTATTGGATAAAGATCACCGGAGACGTGTGGCGTATGAGACTCGTCGGGCCAAGGCTAACTATTTGGTGTGGCACGAACTTAGTTACGTGCACCGCATCCTTAGCCACAGTATAGCTGCGCAGGGCCTAAGCACCCATATTGTCAACCGGCAGAAGTTGTTGTATCTCTACAGCATGAATCGTCAGGTTCCGATCAACTTGGAGGTGATGGTAGCGCAATTCCTATCCCCACCAGGCGACGAATATGCGCGTAAAGAAGATCTCGAGGTCGCAATTTAAAACTTGGCTAGTTCGCTCCATAGGAATTTGGGATACGCTTCCCAATATGCGGGTGTCCTGCTCTCCCTCTATTGTGAGTCTCCACACCTTAGTCGGCACGAGGTTGATTCAAAAGGTTTCCTGTGGCGAAAATTTCATTTATGTCTTCGTGGATACCCAAGGTGAGGATATTTCGGAGCAGGCAGTGAGCATGATGAGAACTTGGATGTGGAAGAGCACCTCCAGCACACCCCAGAACAGCACGTTGCATCCACAGCTGAGGAGACCCAGAAGACAAGAGCCACAGATGCAGAGTATTTTTATGGTCACCGGTCTTTTCGAGAGATTTCACTGATGCTGCGCAGTAACTCGATCATTTGTCTATTGGGTTTTTGAGGATGGCACAACACTTTTGCACGCAGAGGAAATAAGAACAAGAAAAACTCAAACGAGTTTGGATCTAGCAATATTCATGAATCAAGAAGTAAAGCATGTTGTAATAAAATTATCTTTGAGGGATTGAGTCAATACTCAACCTAGATGTTTCAAAAAAATTCCAACCGGTCACTAGCGGCCGGGTCAGCGATGTAAAGAAAACTAGGAAACAGTATTAAAACCAGAACAGCAGGTAATAAAAATCTATACTAAGCAATTTAAGACTTACAGCGGAAGTTTGAATAAAGTAAACTAAGGGTAACACATACCTGATGTTCTGGTTCACAGAGCCACTAAACAGGAAGTAAAAACTGAATTAACTGAAAATCTGATTTAACCATAATAGTCTGAAATAAATTAGATAAACATTAATCTGTATACATTTTCTCATCTACAGGTACATGCTGAAATACGAGTAAACTGAAAAGATAAATAAGTACAAACTGACGCCACCAACAAGCTCACCTAGACGTAACTTCCCACCTGGGTCACCTGAAAAACAGTGCCCACGAAGGGTCAGAGTAAGGAAAATAACCCTCCTAGTGACACTAAAACCAGTTTAAACATATGAATGCATGTATGTCTTTGAAAATAATTTTATGCATTTAAAACTTTTATGCTATGTGTTATGCATGCCTTCGCACTATTCTCTGGTCACACATCTACTCGTACTAAGCACGTGACTTTCATTTTACTAACTCAAGTCCTGGCGTTCACTAACTAGCGTATTGTCTCATGTCAGGTCTATACTTGAGTTTAGGTGGCTTCTAACCTGCTCATCTACTAGGAAGGCTCTAGGCAGAGTAGCTCCTAACGCGCAACTGAAACTGACGACCCGAGACCATCTTACGAACCAATTGTTCTAGTGTCACGCGGACACGGTCTCGAATCCACTAGCTGGCTCAAGGGAAGACACTTCCCAAGTCTGTACTACTCATAAGGTTCCATGTGCCTTATGAGAAAGGTAGTGCGCCTCTACCTAGCACGGAAGAAACTCTGTTTGCTGGCTGACCTTTTGTGGTCTGACGCTACTCTGCAAGGATATCTTTTCTGGTGTACTACTAAGCGACCCTTGACTTTCTTGTGGTCGACTTGAAGGGACATTCACGCCCTTGGTTGGACAAATTCCAAACCTACGACACGGTTACCGCCTTCGTACCCTACGTTTCTGTTCATGACTTGACTATTGGGTCATAGGGAAATCGTGTCACCTACACGTTTTCGTAACCATTTCCTATCACCACACCTTTCTATGCATGGACATGCTATTGAAATAAACCTATTTGTGTATAAAAATACAATCTTTATATATCTCTCTAAAAGGAATTTAAAATTCCTTACAGCGGTGGTGCGGCGCTCGTACCTCGGCGCGGCGACATCTTCTATTCCGAAAGTAAACCTACTGCTGGGACCTTCAGAAAGCTGCCCTCGACCTACCAAGTCCTGCAATTCAAGGCAAACCTAATTCATCATTTTCCCTTAAGGGTTTCCAATGGAAAAATTCCAAAACAACTAGGGCTACAAAATTAGAAACTAAACTTCGTATTACCTTAACGGAGAGTAATTTAGGCTCACAAAATCCCTACACTAACTCCGCGGTGGGAATTAAAACTCCAAAACTAAAATAGGACAAAGGAACAAAATTGTTTAGTCTAATCCCTAAAACGAGGATCTTCAAGGGAAACGAGATTAAGGAGGATACGACTCACCGAACCAAAGGAACTACTCTTCTGGTTAGGGTTTGATCCAACCCCTCCCACGGCCAAGAATGAAAAGGAATACTTACAGGCGCCTTCAGAGGAGGGAGGAGGAGTCGAATCTGCGTTCCGGAGGAGGATCGGGCGGCGGCGAGTCCGGGCGGAGTCCGCGGTTGGACGTCGTCGCGCTTGCGGAAGACGGAGTTGCGGGATGCGGTTGCGGTTTGCGCCCTTTCTCTCCGTGAGAAGGGGAGTGCGGTTTTTATAGATATGAAATGGGGATTTTCTAATTAACCGCAATTAAAGAGAGGGGAGGAAACTCTATTGGCACACCCAAGGCATTCATGACGTGCTATTCGCAAACCACGCCCACAACTCCTTATTACACGGCTATCGCACCCCAACTCTCTAATAAACGTCGCGATTTATAAAACATAGAACAACGTACCTCGACGACGCGCTGTCTCGGTCAGAATCCGTCGCGACGACTCGCCCCTACAAATTTTAAATAAATTTTTTGCGTCACAACTTCGGATGTTACAAATCTCCCCTCCTAACAAAATTTTCGTCCTCGAAAATTAAAACCATACCTGAATCGAAGAGAAAAGAATAGTCTGCATTGCTCTTTACTCAACCCTCTCGCTCCCCAAGTATACTCTGGACGGCCACAGTTCATCCAAAGGACTTTGACCATGCGAATCTCTCTATTTCTGAGCTTCTGAATCCTTTGAGTCCACTATCTTGACTGGTCTAACTCCAATACTAAGATCTGTCTCGATTGGTGTTTCCTTCGGTACTGATGATCTGACTGGGATCTCTGACTGCTCTCCTAAGATAGGAGACGTGGAATACATCATGTACACCACTCATTTCTTCAGGTAAGGCCAACCTATATGCAACCTCACCAACTCTTTCCAGTACCTCAAAAGGACCAACGAATCTGGGACTCAGCTTCTTCATTCGCTTTATTCTAGAGACTCCTCTACTGGTCTGACCTTCAGATAAACGTAGTCTCCAACACTGAACTCTCAACTGACCTGTGCTTCTGATCATGATACTTGGCCTGGCGATCCTGAGCTGTCTTCATACGCTCCTGAATAAGCTTATCCTGTCTGTGGTCTTATCAATCCATGACTCTCTGATAGAAGATCTTTCCTCACTCTCTGCCCAACATAACGGTGTCCGACAACGTCTACCTAGAGGGCCTCGAACGGTGCCATCCCAATACTTGCCTGGAAACCGTTGTTGTAGGAGAACCCACAAGAGTAACATACTTCTCCCACTTTCCTCCAAAATCTAGAATGCACATCCGTAGCAGATCCTCCAAAGTCCTATTTGTGCGCTCAGTCTGTCCATCGGTCTGAGGATGGAAAGCGGTGCTGAAATGTAACCTGGTACCCCAACCGCTCCTGAACGTATCGCCACTCCTCCCTGGAGGTAAATCTGTGCCATCTCGGTCTGAAACTATAGTCTTGGAACACCGTGAAGTCGAACTATCTCATCTAAATATAACTGGGCTAGCTTCGGACCTGATCTGTCTTCCTAAGAGGAATGAAAATGGCGACCTTAGAAAGTCGATCTACTATAACCCACAAGGAATCATTCCCACTCTGCGATCTCGGCAAACCATGAATGAAGTCCATAGATATATCCTCAAAAGTCCACTCGGGAATGGGAAGTGGCTGCAATTTGCCTCCAGGCCTCTGACACTCGGCCTTAACCAATCTTGCATGTCTCACACTTCCCTACATAATCTGCAACATCACTCTTCAAACCTGGCCACCAGACTGTCTTCTTAAGATCTGCATACATCTTCGTGCTACCAGGATGTATCGAATATCTAGAATTGTGTGCCTCGAAAAGATGTCCTCACGAAGGTGACTGACATCTGGGATGCACACTCTGCCATCATGCAATAATAACTCATCCTGAATAGAGAACCTCTCTTTCTGACCTGACTGCACTGAGATCCAAATCTCTGCCATCTTTGGATCCAACGGTTAATGCTGTCCTGATCCTATCTCTAATATCGCACGAAATCTCCATCCAACTCAACAAGCTGAACCAAAACTGCAACGGGGCACAACGACGATGTCCAGTCTCTCCAGCTCTCGTACTAACTCCTCCTGCTGAGTGAGAAGATAGAAACACGAGCCTCTCCTGCTAAGAGCATCAGCTACCACGTTCGCCTTTCCTGGGTGGTACTGAATGTCTACATCGTAGTCTGCTAAAACTCCAACCATCTGCGTTGTCTCAAATTGAGCTCTCGCTGATCAAAGATATACTTAAGGCTCTTATGAATCATTAAAGATCTCACAACGCACTCCATAGAGGTAGTGTCTCCATATCTTCAGAGCATGAATGACTGCTGCAAGCTCCAAGTCATGTACGGGATAGTTCCTCTCATGAACCTTTAAACTGTCTCGAGGCATAGGCTACGACCTTTCCATGCTGCATGAGAACACAACCCCAACCCTGACCTGAAGCATCACTATAGATCTGAAATCCGTCTGGCCCTGAAGGCAAACTCAAAACTGGTGCGGTCATCAATCTGTTCTTCAAGTTTTCAAAGGCCAACTCACACACTCAACTGTCCAATCCAAGCCCTTTCCCTCCTAGTGAGGGAAGTCAGTGGTAAGGCTATCTTCGAGAAATCCCTGATGAATCTCCTGTAGTATTCCAGCAAGACCCAAAAAGCTGCGAACCTCTGAAACTGTCGTCGGCCTTGGCCAACTCTAATGGCCTCTATCTTCTGGATCAACACTAACCCTTTCTGACTGATGATATGGCCTAAGAATGCAATCTCTGAAAGCCAAAACTCACACTTTGAAAATTTTGCATACAACTGGTTCTTCCTGAGTGTGCTCAAAACAATCCTGAGGTGAGCTGCATGATCTTCTGCACTCTTAGAGAACACCAAATATCATCTATGAAGACGATGACAAAACGATCTAAATACTCCGAAATACCCTGTTCATCAGGTCCATAAAATACTGAAGGGCATTGGTCAGCCCGAAACGGCATGACCACGAACTCGAAGTGTCCATATCTGGTACTGAAAGCAGTCTTCTGTATATCCGCGTCACGAATCCTCAGCTGATGATAGCCCGACCTCAGATCTAACTTGAGAAGTGCTCGCGCTCCCACCAACTGGTCGAAACAAATCATCAATCCTGGAATCGGGTACTTGTTCTTAACGGTCAGCTTATTCAATTCGCGGTAGTCTATGCACAATTCTCAGACTACCATCCTTCTCCTTCACGAAAAGCACTGGAGCACTCCAAGGCGAAGTACTAGGGCGTATAAAACCCAAATCAAGCAGCTCCTGCAACTGGCTCTTCAATTCTGCTAGTTCCCTTGGAGCCATCCGATAGGGAGATTTGGCTACCGTGTAGCCCCAGGATGCAAGTCTATATCGGGAACTCAATCTCTCTATCTGGAGGGGCACCAGGGAGCTCTTCCGGGAAAACATCTGGAAACTCCTTGCACCACTGGTACCTCCAACAAATCAGCCTTAGACTCCGCGCTCATCATACTACGAAGGTTTCACAAACCCTGACAAAATGCACTTTCTCGCTTGGACTGCAGATATGATCATCTTCACTACTCCCTTCAATCCCTGAAAAGAGAAAGATGTCTGGTTTGGGGCCATCGAACTGAATCTGCTTCGCCCTACAGTCAATCCTGGCGTTGACTGCTGAAAGCCAGTCCATTCCAAAAATCAAGTCAAACCCTGCTATAGGTAGCAGCAAAGCTTCCACGATAATCTCAGTGTCACCAAACTGCACTGGCACCCTGCACTTGTCTCTGGTCTGCAGAAGGGATCCATTCGGCATCATGACTTCCAGCGGTTACTGACTCGGGGAAGACTTCTAAATCCAACTTACGCACTAAAGATTCCGCGATAAACGAGTGCGAGGCACCCGTATCAAACAGAATCTTAGAGGGTAAGTTACGAATCATAAGGATGCTACATGAATGATTTATGAAGGATGAAAAATTTAATGTGTCACTACGGAGGATTTTAAACACCAACATGCAGCAAACAACACTTACCTGTCACAACATCCTCCTGATCCTTCGCCTCCTGCTGACCCAGCCCATAAGCTCTGGGCTGCACTAAGTCTCGACCCTTGTTGTGGTCTCCCATCAGTAATCATCAATGCCTTTGCCCTTATCTACCCTGCTAGGGCCACCAACCTCGAACTTCGACTGCAAGAAGTAAATTTCATTAAAACCTATCGTAATTACATAAATGTAATCAATACAAAGGACCTAGATTACCTGATTTGCCCAGCTTCCTGACAGAAGCGAGCTATGTGCCCAGGTTGACGGCACTTGTAAGCATACGCCTGCACTGGCCAAACACTCTCCTGATGGCGACGCTGACACTTGGGACACGTGGATAGTCCTTGCTTCGGTCACCAGATTGACCATTCTTCTTAGCATCAGGCTTCGGCTTCTTGTTCCAGTTCTTACCTTGGTCATTCTTGTTCTGCTGCGGCTGATGCGAATCCTGAGATCGCTTCGCACGAAAATACTTCGCTTCTGAACCTTCTGCTGGTCAGCCTCCATCTGCGAGCTGTATCCACTAAGCTCCTGTAATCAGCGTTGACCATAGTCATCAGCGGCTGCCTCAACGAGTCACGCAAGCCATCCACGAAAACGACTGCACTTCTCAGTCTGATCTCCCTGCATCACGCCCGCATATCTAGCCAGATGAGTCAGCTCTCGCTCGTACTCAGTAACTGTCCTGTCCCTTGAAAAGCCTCAGATACTTCTCTTGAGACCTCGCGTGCGGAAGGAGGCACGAACCAACTAGCAAGAGCTCTAGAGACTCGCCCCAAGTGAACATGTCTGGGGTACGGCCTGGCCAAAAAAAAAACGATCATACCATATTAAAATTAACACATTACTTCCTAAAATAAAGAAATGATCATAACACTTTACCTGCAGGATCATCTGTCCGGTAATTTGTCCCACCAGACTTTTGCCTCTCCTCGGAGGAGGAAAGCTGCCAGAGGAACTTTCTTATTCTCCGGGCACTTCTAAAACATTGAGCAGGTCTCTGGTGTTAGCTATCCAATCATCTGTATCCATCGGGGTCTCATCCCCACTGTAGTTCGAAGGCTGAAGTTCTCTAAAATTTCTCAAATAGCGCTCCAGGGGTCACATCCCCAGGTGCTGCTGAAGCAGAGCTGGTGCAGGGACTGGTACTTGTACTGGAGCTGGAAACCCTGTCAGCCAGTCCTCTCTGAAACTCCATCAAGGCAACAGTAACCGCCCTGCAATCTGAGACGCTATGTCAGTGCCCTCTGGAGCTGCTGGAACTGGCGTACCTGTGGCATGGCAGCGTCTCCCATGGTTGCATTAGGGTCGGGTTCTGGCGTGAAGATTCACCTGTTCACTAACTCGTGGTGCCTGATAGAATATATAAAGGAAATCTGATTATTTATCAAGCATCTAAGAAATCTGATCTAGCAACTTATTTTGTACTCTAGCGAACACTAAGGCTTAATCGCAACTTAAAGTACTTTACTGACAAAGTTTACTCTTAAACGCTCCTATGGCTCTGTGAATTCTTTCTAGGGTCCAGGGATCCTAAACCTGGCTCTGATACCAATTTGTAAACACCCTTCCCAGTATTCAGAAATCAGCCGTCCGGCCGGGTCAGCGATGTAAAGAAAAACTAGGAAACAGTATTAAAACTAGTAGCAGCAGGTAATAAAATCTATACTAAGCAATTTAAGACTACAGCGGAAGTTTGAATAAAGTAAACTAAGGGTAACCACATACCTGATATCTGGATTCACAGAGCCCACTAAACAGGAAGTAAAACTGAATTAACTGAAAATCTGATTAACCATAAATAGTCTGAAATAAATAAGATAAAACATTAATCTGTTACAAATGTTCTCATCTACAGGTACATGCTGAAATAGAGTAAACTGAAATAAGATAAATAGTACAAACTGACGCCACCACATGCTCATCCTAACGTAACTTCCCACCGGGTCACCTGAAAAAACAGTGCCCACGAAGGGTCAGAGTAAGGAAAAATAACCCCTCCTAGTGACACTAAGCCAGTTTAACATATGAATGCATGTAGTCTTTGAAAATAATTTTATGCATTTAAAACTTTTATGCTATGTGTTATGCATATTGCTTCGCACTATTCTCTGGTCACACATCTACTCGTACTAAGCACCTGTGACTTTCATTTTACTAACTCAAGTCCTGGCGTTCACTAACTAGCGTATTGTCTCATGTCAGGTCTATACAAGTGTTTAGGTGGCTTCTAACCTGCCTCATCTACTAGGAAGGCTCTAGGCAGAGTAGCTCCTAACGCGCAACTGAAACTGACGACCCAGACCATCTTACGAACCCAATTGTTCTAGTGTCACGCGGACACGGTCTCGAATCCACTAGCTGGCTCAAGGGAAGACACTTCCCAAGTCTGTACTACTCATAAGGTTCCATGTGCCTTATGAGAAAGGTAGTGCGCCTCTACCTAGCACGGAAGAAACTCTGTGTGCTGGCTGACCTTTGTGGTCTGACGCTACTCTGCAAAGGATATCTTTTCTGGGTACTACTAAGCGACCTTGACTTTCTTGTGGTCGACTTGAAGGGACATTCACGCCCTTGGTTGGACAAATTCCAACCTACGACACGGTTAAAGCCTTCGTACCTACGTTTATGTCATAACCTGACTACTGGGTCTTAGGGAAATCGTGTCATCCTACACGTTTTTCGTAACCGTTTTCCTACCGCCACACCTTTCTATGCATGGTTATGCTACTTGAAATAAATCTATTTGTGTATAAAAAAACAATACTTTATATATCTAGCTAAAAGGAATTTAAAATTTCCTTACAGCGGTGGTGCGGCGCTCGTAGACTCGGCGCGGCGACATCTTCTATTTCAAAGTAACCTACTGCTGGGGACCTTCAGAAAGCTGCCTCGAACTACCAAAGTCCTGCAATTCAAGGCAAACCTATTTCATCATTTTCCCTTAAGGGTTTCCAATGGAAAAAAATCCAAAACAACTAGGGCTACAAAATTAAAACTAAACTTCGGATATTACCTTAACGGAGAGTAATTTAGGCTCACGAAATGCCTACACTACTCCGCGGTGGAATTAAAACTCCAAACCTAAAAGGACAAAGGAACAAAATATTGTTTAGTCTAATCCTCTAAAACGAGGATCTTCAAGGGGAAACGAGATTAAGGAGGATACGACTCACCGGAACCAAACGGAACTTAACTCTTCCGGTTAGGGTTGATCCAACCCCTCACGGCCAAAGAATGAAAAGGAATACTTACTGGCGCCTTCAGAGGAGGGAGGAGAGTCGAATCTCGTTCCGGAGGAGGATGGGCGGCGGCGAGTCCGGCGGAATCGCGCGGTTGGACGTCGTCGGCTTGCGGAAACAGGAGTTGCGGGATGCGGCTTGCGGTTTGCGCCCTTCTCCCGTAGAAAGTGGAGTGCGGGTTTTTAATGGATTGAAAGGGGGATTTTCTAATTAACCGCAATAAGAGAGGGGGAAACTTCTATTGGCACCCCAAGGCATTCATGACGTTGCTATTCGCAAACCACGCCACACAAACTCCTTATTACACGGCTATCGGCACACCCAACTCTCTAATAAACGGTCGGAGTTATAAACATAGAACAACGTAACCTCGACGACGCGCTGTCTCGGTCAATCCGTCGCGACTCGCCCCTACAATTTAATAAATTTTTGCGTACAACTTCGGATGTTACAGGGATTGAGTCAATACTCAACCTAGATGTTTCAAAAAAATTCCAACCGGTCACTAGCGGCTTGAGTCTTGAGCACAGAAAGTATATCCGCACCTCTACAGAAGTCCACACGATCGGGAGAACCCGTAGCAACTTGTCGCACAAGTTCTAGGTCGGGAGAGGAGATTCAGCGTCTCCACAGACTGCTAGATCTGTTGAAGGAGAGGCGGCGGCGACACTCGCCGGGATCGGGGTCGGTGACGGGATCGTATAGTACGGCTCGTGTGCTTAGACAGAAAGAGAAAATCGTAAACAGTATACCCTAAAACATCCTATTTATACTCCAGGAGATAAGTAGAACAACTTCCCGTCGCTATTCGCAAGCCCAAGACTAGACAAAATAGACCTTCGGCCAGACAACAGTTTGTCTGGACAAATCATCGAATATCTACAGGATATACGACGAATCGTCGAGTATCAATTTATACTCGACGAATCTTTGAGTATCTTATAGCATATACGACGAACTCAAAGCTCTCAACGCTTTCCGCGCCAAAGGCCAGATTCGTCGAACGGTATTCGTCGAATTGCATTCATCGAACGACATTCGTCGAACGGCATTCGTCGAACTGCATTCGTCGAACTGCATTCGTCGGACTCATTCGTCGAACGGCGCACGACTTCTGCGCCAAAAGCCAGATTCGTCGAATGGCGTTGAGTGAATACAATACACTCAACACCTAAGTGCCAGATTCACCGAGTAAACCCTTTACTCGACGAAGGCGTTGAGTGCACTCAACGCACTCAACGCCTAAGACCCAGACTCGTCAAGTAAACTCCTTTATTCGACAAATCGCTGAGTGGACTCAACGCACTCAACGCTTAAGTGCGACAGTCGACGAATCAACACTTGATACTCGACGAATCGGTGAGTCAACTCAACACACTCAACGCCATCATTCGACGAGTTAACACTTAACCTGACGAAAGCGTTGACTGGTCTCAACGTACTCAACGCTTTTGCCTTAGAATATTTCAGTCTCATTTGCTCATCATATGAGCTATACCATACAGATCCAAACTTGCAATTTCTCCACAATCTTATGTGCGACCCTGATAGGCTCATACTGAGTTGGCAGTGAGGCTACATGCTTGATCACTTCCAGATCACTATGGTAGCACCAACATTGTCTACGCAGATGGATTCTCTGTCATTGTACATGCATCAATTGGGTTCTTTTCTTGGGATGCCTCCTGATTATACCCCTGGCGGTGCTGGCCCTCACAAGGATTCTTCGGGTGGCCCGCAGTACGGCATGTTCTGATCATTTCAACGAGTTGGTCTCTTTCTTTTTGTATTTCTTTATATGTTGAGCACTCTATATTTTTGATGTCTCTCCAGTGTGCTGAAAATATATATTTTTTCTCTCAGCTGCTAATTTATTTTATGTGTTTAAAACTCTATTTAATTATATATCTACAGCTTTAATTTTTTAGTTACCTGTTTTAGATATTGTTGTTTCTATTTCACTTCCTGTGTTGTACCTGTTCTACAAATCTATTATATAGCCACTCTATTTGTTATCACCTTTGTTTGTATGGTTTCATCAGTATTGTAGGTTGCTGCAAAATGTTTACACCCATTCTGATGAACCCTACCAAATTGGGTAACCTCGTTCCACTTCACACCCTCTTGTTATTCACCAGTCTGCTTGTCTTTATTTATTTCATATGTTTTGCGACGCATTGAAATTTGTGAGTGGGGGGGGGGGGGAGTGAGATGTAGTCGTTATTTTTTTGTGATATTATCGAAAAAAATTGTAATTAATTCTTTTTTCTCTTTTGTTGCCCACATTATTTTATCGATATCTTTGTTTGTTTTCCTTAAGGGTGACTAAACTGTTAGGCGTTGTGAGAGTCTAGTCACTAGCCATGTTAAACGAGGGAGGGGTAGATCAATAAAGACTTGGAATGAAACTATAAGGAAAGACATGAGGTACTTAGGCATTAGTGAGATTATGACAAAAGATAGGGCACAATGGCGACAAAGGATCCATATAGCCGACCCCACTATAGTGGGATAAAGGCTTGAGTGTAGTGTTGTGTCTTTGTTTTCCTAGTTCTCTGTTGTATTTCATTAGTGAATAATTTGTTAAACGTTCAATTTGATCATGTCATGATAGTCCTAGTTCTCTATTGTATTTCATTAGTGAATAATTTGTTAAAAGTTCAATTTGATCATGTCATGATAGTAAATTGCAGATTCATGCTGCGCTCTAGTGTTGTGTATATGTTCTAGGGTAGAATGTTGTTTTAGACTAGTTCTCTTGGCATAGCTCGTTTTTACCTCTTTTCACATTATATTTATGCGTAATCATCACTTCTAATTAGAGTATGGTTGCATTCATCGAGTAGTGTAGGATGTGTGTAACGAGTTGCTAGAGCGGTTTTAGTCGATCGTGATGAAAAGGTATCTTTTCTCGGTATCTAGAACTTGCCCCTAGCGATCCTCGAAGTATGTGCATAGGTTGTCTGAATGATTTAAGCCTTTCTTTGAATAGCTTGAGCCCTTGCATCCTAGCCTAATTTCTCTATCATTGCATACCCCAAATTGAGCCTTACACCATCCCTTTGTAGCACCCAACTTTCATTTCACCAAAGCCAAATTTCCATCTTATTATAATGCTTAAATATGAGCTTTGAATTGAAAAAAATCAAAATTATTTAGGTTGGTATAGGTGATGTCATATTGTGAATGAAGGTGGAATTGAAACATTGTTTTGGGGATAGGAGGATAAAATTCGCTATCCCCATTTCTTGGGTGCAATTTTTGTGATGGAGAATTTTGAAAATATGAAAAAAAATAAAAGCAAAAGAAAAGGATAAAATGATGATTTGATTTTTGTTGGTGTTTGGCTAGTGAGGATGACCCCATTTTATCTTGTTCGAGTCGGGGGTGTCTTGTTATGGATCAATTCCGGATCCTCCGTCATTTATCATATTATATTACTATTATGATGTCTCAAGTCTTTATTAGGGGTCAAGTATTTAATATAGTAAGTCGCATGAGTCAAGTCGTAGCCATCGCATATTTTATTAATGTCCCTTGTATTTACAATTATGCCTCGGGGTCCTATATATACCCCTTGTCATGTATGAAGAGGAATCAAGTAATGAAAGTGTTCTAATCCCCTCTTGAATGTGAGATCTTGATGGCTCTCTTCTCTAACGAGCAACTTCGCCTAGACAGTCGCGGTTAGGGCTCCATTGCATCCTCCACCACCATCATCATCGTCTAATACCAAAGTTGTTATGTGCCCACTAGGATGATTGTCGGAGGAGCGGCCGGAGGCGGTGATGAGGTGGAGGATATAACGGAGCCCTAACCGTGGCTGCCTAAGCGGAGTTGTTCGTTAGAGGAGAGATCCACCAAGATCTCACATTCAAGAGGGGATTGAACTCTTTCATTACTTATTTCCTCTTCATACATGACAAGGGATATATATAGGACCCCGGGGCATAATTGTAAATACAACAAGAGACATTGATAAAATACGCGACGACTATGACTTGACTCATATGACTTACTATATTAAAGACTTGACCCTAATAAAGACTTGAGACAGCATAATAGTAAAATAATATGATAAATCACGGAGGATCTGAAATCGATCCATAACATGTCACCTCTCCAATTTTTATCCGGGTTAGATTTTTTGATTTAAAGCTCATTGTTCTTGTTTAGGCATGTTTTTTGAGCCGTCTTGTTTATCTTGTTGATGATCCTCACCCTAAACCCAAGCTATGATGTCTTATCCTAATCCAAGTCCTAGTGATTCTTGATTTTGTTTCATTGTCAATGTAGTGGACAGAATGTGACAGGGCAAAGCCTATGGCCGCCGTCATTGATGAATTTTTTTGGAGGACGCCTCATAGTCATGTGATCCTAACACCTGGCTCCGCTTCTTTCTCCTCGCTATTTCTAGGACGCGCTATTTTATTCTAATATGAAGTGATTAGTACGCATTTGCTGTTTTATTAAAAAGAAGTGAAACTTATGCTTTGCCTAGATAGATAGTTTAGACTCATTGTACCGCCATATACACATCATTTCTCTGTTTACATTTTATTTTCATGATTGGATTGTATCATTTACCTCCTTATTCCTTGATGGGTCGTGTAGTTTACTCGGGGTGAGCAAACGTTCAAGTGTGGGGGTATTTGATATGTGCATTTCATACATCATTCTCACTGAGTAATTCAATGCATAATTGTCCTATTTTGTGCTAGAATTGTATGAAAAATGTTCATTTTATATTATATGCATTTCTGGACTGTATGAATGTGTCTTTCTACAGGTGCGGGTTTTTTTGCGCTTTCATGGACTATATGAAAAAATTTGCTCCCGCATGCCCATGCTCTTTGCGGTGCACGGGTGTGCGTCTCCTGTTCCCTTGCCTGCTACCTTAAGTTTTGATTTGAATTCACGCGAGCGTTATTTCCGCACATGCGTGTGTGCACGTGCATTTGTGTGTGCGCGGTCATTTCTTGGGTTTGTGGATTTTGCGGTGCACGCACGCGCGCTTCTGTTTTTCTGAACTTCTATAAAAGGTGATTTTAGGTTTTTTGACGACAAGATTCATTCTCCGACGCGATTTTCTTCTCCATGCAGGTTGTCGGACCCATTATAGGGTGAATATCAACTCTCCCTTCCATCCTATGCTCATTGGAGAGAGACCTAAGGAAGACGGAGGCTGCTAGAAGATTTGGTTCTTGAGTCGTGCCATTTTGGAGCGGTATGAAGAGAAGAGGGTAATTAGGAGGTTGGTGACAGCACCTCCCCTATCCTGGACACGCCTGAGGCGTACTTGTTGAGGATGGAGGACCAATCTACACCTCTCTAGAGAAACCAAGGAGAAGGCTCTTCGTTCCTGTTGTAGCTCTGGTACTATCTTCGCCAAACCCCTCTTTCTCCTTCTAATTCTCTAATTATTATGATGGATTTGCTCATGCTTAAAGTTTGTCTTGATAATCTTGTCTTTTTATGTGTAATCTAGCATATAATAGATTTAATTTCAAGTTTATACTTATTTTATGTGGATGTGATTAGCCCTAGAATTGGTGACATTCTTGGTGATTTGTTCAAGGTTTGTTGATGCACTCTTGAGTAATGATAGTTTGTGATTGCTTGTGGTAGATGTCTTGCAGGTTAATTGTTAGAAAATAGGAAAACCATTTTTATAATTAATTGCTCAGCTAGCCAAAGGTTTAGGGGATCCTTGTATCTTCACCCGCGTTCCACGTGATTCGATACTTCGTGGGGAACTCATTGTTTTATATTACTTCAACCGGTGCAATGCGGACATTATTTCTCCAGGATAATGACCGTTGTAGCCATTGGTAGCAACCACAGTTCCAGCTCCATAGTATCCTCCTCCACCATCATCCCTGACCCTCTTCCGACAACCCAACTAACGTCCTACAGCGAGGTCGTAACAACTTTTAAAGATTATGGTACCGCCCTCCTCCCAAACACGCCCAACCTAGACAAACATGGTTCCGGCTCCACATTATCTTTCACTACCATCATCCCCCTCCGGCCATCCTCCAACAACCCTACCGATGTTCTACAGCGAGGCCGTAATTGCTGCCCTCTAACTTTCCCACAAGGATCTACATGTAGATAAATCTTGTGAATATTAAATTTTAAATCTAGATGTGAGGAACTTGACTACCTCATGGTAAGAGTGAGTTAACCAGGCTAAGATACCAAGCTGATAACGCCAAAATCTAACATTCAATTTTGGTGCTCTTGTCACCAACTCGTAAATTAATTGTGCAAGAAAACTCAATGAGATAGATAACTTTAATGGTAAACTAAAATTTGAGCAAAAATCCTAAACGAGTCTATTAGGACACTCCCAACAATGACTATAACAATTCCACGGGAAAACTTACATTACACAACTTATGAAAGAAATGATGATAATAATAATTAGATTGATTATTTAATAAAACCTTAGTTGTAATAATCACTAAATTGTATGCATAAGAATAAGCATCTGAATAAAGCAATAAGAATTTGGGCATATGTGAGAAATTACATGAGTTCCTGTTTTGCCACAAGCAAACCCGATCTGACATAGATTCAGGTAAGACCGATGAGAGCTAGGGCACCATAGATTGTTTAGAAGAAGTGGAGTTTGCAATGGAGGTGTTGTGGTTTTCGTTGGCCAGGAAAAGGAGAGGAAATACCAATGCAGGATGGCTTGACTGGCGATGAAGCTGGGTGTGAGAGAATAAAAGTTTGGTGGAGGAGGATGAAGAAAAGGAGGTTGTTATGTATGAAAATGTTCGGGAGGGAGGCCGTGTTAGTGGATGGCCTCAGCCAGGCAGGAATAGAATCTGTCCAAAGAGAGTGGTAGCGGCTAAGATGGTGACTGAGTAGGGGATGTGGAGGATGACATCGAGCGCAAACGGAGAGGGCGTGTCGATAACTGAAAATGGTCTGGGGAAATGAGGTAGCGTCAAGATCTTGACTGGGAGAACGACATGAGCAATGCCTCTAATTGTTCTATTTCAGACCTCTTTCTACTAATGCTAAAGGTTGGGCTTTACTTGTGTTGTCTTTATTCAAAAAGGTAATGATAGACGTTTCAGTTTTTCAACCTAATTAATACATATCATAATTTTCTTTGATTTAATATTGTTGAATAAACCTGTACAAAATGCATTATAAGGCCAAGTATGAGCCTGTCTCCCTCCCTAGACTCACATCTTAGATTGAGATTGTGGCTTACCTTTCTCTTACTACATAAATGTACAAAGTGTATCTTGGATGAATGTATGAGAAATAAATAAAATATTTTTTTTGTTTCTCATAATTTGGTGGTCTTCTACACGGTATCAAAGTAGCAAAACTGATCCTAATTTTTCTTTTGAAATTACGCTCTTTCCCCCATCCATACGCTCCTCTCCCTGCCTACTTCGGTGAACCAGCAATCTCCTAGCTCAGACAGCACCTCGATGACTCAACCTCCCGCTGATTTCGATTCCCCCCCCCCATCCTCATGCTTTTATAGCTTCACCTCACTACAAAATCGGGACCCACCTGCTTATCGTCTCCAGCGGCCTCTCATCTCTGACCGCTCTGGTCTTCATCTCTTCTCTGCTAGCGTTGTCTCAATGCTCCTACTGCACGCGTCGAGCTACTCATGTTTGCATCTCCTGTTCGCAGGACCTCCCTCCTACTCGCAAACCGCAACTCCCTTTTTGTTTGCCAAGTTCTTAGCCAAAGTGGCTCAACTCATCTTCTGTCGGCTCCCTCAGCTTTGTTTTGTCCGCAAACGCTCAAAGCTCGTTGAGATCCTTGTGATCGCCCCACGTGTAGTTCCTAACCGTCAGGATCACTATCTATTGAGGTCGACAGTGGCCGCTTTTGGCTCTCCTTCTCCAGCCTGCTCGCGACAGTGTCTGATCGTGTATTCGCCTACCATTGTCGGCTCGCCGGCTCGCATGGTTGCGGCCTTGCACAAATTGACCACAACATTTGTTTTGCTCTTGCCTAGCCGCGTGCCCGCGCCAAGCAGCCCCTCCTATCTTCTGCGGCCTTTGCTTGTGCTCGCTTCACGGTTTCTCCTTTCTTCTGTCCCGTTCAGTGAACTTGAATGATGCCTCGTCTCTTCTGGCCTGTGTTGTGACTCCTCTATCTAAAGTTCGAGATGATCTTTGGATCACCACTATTTCTCTCAATGGGAATAACTTTGTTGAGTGGGTACACTATGTATGTTGTGTTCTTCAAACCGAAGGCCTCCATCATCTTACTAAGGTTACACCTACTGAGCCCACCGAGGAATGGCTTCGGGATGATTGTTGTGTCCAATCATGGATCCTCAACTCTATAGAGAGTGAACCATATCGTATGGCCATGTAAAATGGGCCAAGGCTATGTAGTATGAACTTCACTCCCTCTATTTCGGCAAGGGCAGCCTACAACACCTGTTTAACATCTCCACGGACCTTCAATCTCTCAAACAAGGGTGGATGGAGACTTAACCTCCTTTGTTGTGCGATCTAAATCTCTAATCGAGTCATGGATCTAACATAAGCCTCCAATAGTGGATCTTGCTGCCCAACGGGCCTAAAAAGAAGTTGTTGACATCACTGTGATGATGACCCGTGTTCCGCCTCATCTCCACAGTATTCGGGCTCCGATCATCTCTCCCACCACCATTCCCTCTCTCTCGGATGTGTGCTCCATGCTCTAAAGGTCACCCCACCCCACCTCCCCCCCCCCACCTCAATGCTCCTGGGACTCTCTCCGGCTCTCCTCCAACACTCTTATACAACTCACCAAGCTCCTCTACCAGCTTCGTGAAGGTCGCACAGGCTCCCGGGATAGGGGTCGCAATGGCAGGACTCATCCCAGGTGTACTCATTGTGGTCAGGATGGTTATCTTGAGACAACATGTTATCGTAAGCATGGGATGCATCCACCACAAAATGCCTCCATTGCGGTCGATGCGTCTTCCACCACCCGAACCGACATTGATGTCTTGCGCAACCAACTTCAGCATCTCCAAGGGTTGATCAGTTCTTCTGCCTTTGTTGCTTCTACCTCTAATGAAAGTATCTTCTGTCTCTCCCATAGTGAAACTTGGATTATGAACTTTGGTATCACACATCACATTACGCTACAGAAACCATCTCAGTACTTGAACTCTACACATCCCAAGTATATCACAATGGCAAATGGTGACACCACCCCTATTTGTGGTTCTACATGTGTGCCCCTCACTTCATCTATCTTTCTTCGCTCGGTTCTTCATGTTTCGGGCTCTACTTTTAATCTTCTTTCTATTAGTTGTCTTAGTAAAGACCTTGATTGTTCTGTAACCTTCTTTTCCTCTTTTTTATTTTGCAGTATCGACAGACATAGAATATCATTGATAAATAGCGACTGTCTAACGGGCTCTACACTCTGGATGTTTCTCTCACAATTCACTCATCTATTACCTCTGTTGAATGGCACCGGCTCTTGGGCATGCTCCTCTCCCAATTCTCAAGAAAGCTCTTCTCAATCTATCCCTCATTGACTTTACCTGCGAGTCGTGTATCTTCGGCAAGCAGCATCGTTCTTCTTTTCTCCCTCATTGTACTCAGGGCAATGTTCCTTTTGATTTAATTCACTTTGATGTCTGAGGACCTTACAAAATGACTAGTGTTTCTGGTTATCGTTATTTTCTTACTTTTATTGATGATTACTCTCGCATGACATGATTGTACTTACTTCAAGATCGATTTGATCTAACTTATGTGTTTTGTCCATTTATTATTGAGACTCGTACACAGTTTTCCAAGTCTATTAAAACTCTTCGAACTGACATTGCACGTAAATACACAGTCATGTGTTTAGTAATCTTTGTACTAAGTTCGGGATCATCCATCAAACCTCTTGTGCTTACACCCCAACAAAATTGTATCACTGAGCGTAAAAATCATCACCTTCTTAAAATCGCTTGCTCATGTTTCAAATATAGGTTCCTAAGCTTTATTGACATTTTGCGGTTTCTATGGCTAGTTATCTCATCAATCGCATACCCTCCCCAATTCTCAACTATGTGACACCCTTTAGTTTTCTATTTCCCTCCACACCTCCCTTTCTAGTCTACCTCACATCTTCAGATGCACCTGTTATGTTCACTACCTTAGTCCCTCCACAGACAAGTTTGCTCCTTATGCTACCAAATATATGTTCGTTGGTTACTCTCGTACTCAGAAAGGATAAGTCTGTTATTCTCCTGACAATCGCAAGGTGGTTACATCTGCGGACATGACCTTCCTCGAATACCAGTCATTTCATTCTTTCCCTTTGACTCATGCAGCACCTCCTACACATTTGCATCAATTGGACGTCAAAAATACTTTTCTCAATGACGATCTAGTTGATACTGTATGCATGCAACAACCTCCCAGTTTTGAGACCACAGGGGAGTCTCTTGTATCTCACCTCAAAAATCTCTTTATGGTCTCAAACAACCTCCTCGGGCATGGTTTGACAAGTTTAGTCGATTTTTTCATGATGTTGGGTTCATTCGAAGCTCGACCGACTTCTCTCTTTTCACTCATCATCGTCTGACAAGCACAATAATTCTCCTTGTTTGTGTTGACGATATTTTAATTATAAGTGATGATATCAAAGGAATACACATGATCAAATAACACTTGATATCCGCCTTTCTAACTAAAGATCTAGGAATTTGTGTTACTTTCTTGGTCTTGAGGTAGCCTAACGTCCCGATGGTCTTGTCCTGTCTCAACGGAAGCACTGTCTTGATTTTCTTCATGATGTTGGATAGATGCAACCCTACTGACACACCTATGGATGTTAACCACAAGCTCTGCGCTCATGTCTCCAACTCTGATTTGCTCCTTCCAAACCTAGAGTATTATCGTCGTCTTGTATAAAAGCTGATTTATCTTATAGTTACAAGACCTGATATATCCTTTGTTGTTGGAGTTATTACTTGATTCATGCATACCCCACGAATCTCTCACCTCTAAGCAGTTGAGCGCATCCTCTGATATCTAAAAACTGCTCCTGGAAAAGGCATTGTATACAAGCTCTCTACTTCCTTATCTCTTATTACGTACTTTGATGCTGACTACGCTGGCTCTTTGGATGATCGTCATTCCACAAGTGGATATTATACATACTTTGTTTGACACTTTATCACCTGGCGCAACAAGAAGTAGTCAGTGATTGCTCGCTCAACTGCTGAAGCTAAGTATCGCTCAATGACCTTCTGTGGTGTCTGAGCTTACTTGGTTGGAAAGCCTCCTGAGTGACCTCGGTGTCAAATTCTCCTCTCTAGCCACTCTCTTTTACGACAGTCAAGTTATTATCCATATTAGCAAGAATCTCGCATTTCATGACGTACCAAACACATCGAAGTAGATTACTATTTCATTCGGGAGAAAGTTCAACTGAAGAAATTGGAGTTAACACATGTTTCTGTTACTGGGCAAATTGCTGACATTCTTACTAAAGCCTTACCACGACCACTCTTTTATTCATTCTTATACAAGTTCGGTACCTACGATCTGTATGCTCCAGCTTGCGAGGAAATGTTGAATAAACATGTACAAAATCCCATAATAAGGCCCAACATGAGCCCATCTCCCTCCTTGGGATTTAGTCTCACATCTTAGATTGAGATTGTGGTTTACCTCTCTCTTCCTATATAAATGTACAAATACCTGTATCTTGGATGAATGTATGAGGGATAAATAAAATACTCATTTTTGTTTCTCATAATTTGGTTGTCTTGGACAAATACAAATATTTCAGGCATGCCTTAATGGATTAGATCAAATATTGATTACAATACCTATTATTTATGGATATCAGTCGATCAAGTCAATAAGCAATGGCAAAATACAGCAATGCACACACTTAATTTCTTCAAAATCAGAGCGCACATAAAAAATGCAACAACAAAATAATACGATGATAAAAATAAATATACATATATATTAGAGAAATTCTCATTCTGATGCCAACTTGAGTTGCATCAAAATCCCATAAAATAACTTTTTTTTTTCTAAAATGAGATGAAAGGACTGGTGGATAAGCATTTTCAAGTCTTGTTGGAAGAATTGATACACAAGGCTACGGAAGGACAAACAACACTTGGAGATTAAACAAAGAAGCAAGAGAGGATGCTTGTACATATATTGTACGGTGGGCATATAAGGCAGGAACTATATTTAATCTCATGTCTCTTCTTTCGATCATATGTTTCGAGTTGTAGGGACGTGTGGATCATAAATAAAAAGTGTCAGCATGTATGAATTGAGGGACAAATATTGTGGGAAGGAATCCAAAGTAAGAAGCCCTCAGTGAGCACGGGAACGATTAACTGCAAGATGAATTGTTGTAACATTTTATAGATGCTTACATTGAATAAAAGAGGATAAGCATAGTGGCGTCCTACGACACGGGAGTTGCAATTTGGATGTTCAAGATTGTTTCATCTGATGCGCATAATGAAAAGTTAGTTTTGATTTTGTAGATGAGTCAATCGGATCCGACTTTGGCCCGAGAGAGGAAAATCTGGTACAAGTTGTCGTAGACAATGTATCAAATCATATGTCAGCAATGAAGATGCCAACGAAGAAGAGACCTTCAATATTTTGCACTTTTTTGCGCACAACGCGCAATTATTTTGCTGCCTGGATATATTGCGAGATAGAAAAAATCAAGAATTTCACCAACCCTAGGTTACACATTGGTTGTATTTATTTATGGAAACACCACTTTCCTTGACCTTTTGAGACCACTTACCAAAAGATCTGGAGTCTAATTATATCATTTGATCATGAATGACTAGATCTAATATTGCTTTTCTATCATTTCGGAGCATTCGGAGAAAAATATTATGGCACACCAACCACCCCCTCTTCTATTGCATATATATTACACCATTAATAAAAGGTAAAAATCGCCTTAAAGGTTTATTGCTATATATTTGTATGATTCTCATACAGCAATGTCCACATCGTTGTTGAAAAGAGAAAATATTGCAAGAGCTTCAGCTACAACAATTCACAAGCAAGGTCAGCTCGTTTCTATTCCTCTCTATCATCACTTCTCTAAAAAGGTCAGAGAATGATCATAAGTTAAATACATATCTAGGCTCCATTTAACACGGTGGTGCTGACGGTCATGAATATGGAAGGGTTAAATTGTCATTCCTTAACGCCCACCTAAGAAACTTCATTTACTTTTATGTTCAAACGGATGATGTTTGTTAGATGATCCTTAACGAATGACAGTTTAACCCAAGCGTTTACGACCACCATAACCGTGCCAAACGGAGCCCTAATCTACGACATCATATTTTTTTTAAAAAAAGTGTTTGATTCAGGCATGAATCCACTAAGGAACCCCAGTATTGGGTACCCAATTCTATTAAACAAGATGCCACAATAAGGCGCTTTTTCAGAAGATCAAACCCCTTCCTAATTAACTTTGTATTCCCCAATCAAAATCTTCAAATGCACTTTTTTGCAAAAAAAAAAAACCAATGAGCGCATATAACATTAAAGGAAAAGATATGCTAAACTAGAATTCAGAAAGAAAAAAAACCTAGATTTCAATCAATGAATCATGCGAATTCCTTTCGATAAAATAACAGCAATTGAAGCCAAACCATGGCTCCCAATCTCTCAATGGTCGATTCAATCGTGAACACACGATCGGATCTATCGTCGAGAGAAATCCATCGAAAGTGAAACGGAAACTCACCATGGAGGTTGTTTTCGAGCCATTTGGACTGATTGGTGCGGATATGACTCGCCCACCACCACGAGTACGCATTGCTAGCCGCTCTCTGCAACATCTAGCAGATCCACCCCACGCCCCTGAATCGAGTGCAGAAATTGGAAGAAATCCCTACCAAATTAGCATGGGAGAAAGGAAAACAAAAAAGAAAGGAAATCTCGATAAAGGGAAGCCA
Organism: Platanthera zijinensis; assembly: GCA_039513925.1. NCBI lineage: Eukaryota > Viridiplantae > Streptophyta > Magnoliopsida > Asparagales > Orchidaceae > Platanthera > Platanthera zijinensis. The sequence continues at coordinate 254,067,166 of CM077078.1, read as the reverse complement.
ATCGACACCTCAATGGAATTCCAACTGCGAATAGTTAAAATGGGAGGAGAAGCGGAGACGGCGAGCAAGGTGGCTTTGCAGAGAGGAGGAGGTGGAGGAAGAGAATGAAAAGGAATGAAGGAGACATTACTGAGGCTGACTGCCTTTTCTCAGCTGCTTTTCTTCCCGCTGGACATTTGATTCGCTGTAATTGGCCCGGAAATTTCGAAAAAGAAGGTCAAAAAAGCTGGGGTCCAAAGACGAGCGCGCTGATGGAGGGTGCGTGGAATGCACGTCACGGTGTTATTACAAACGGCGTTGATTGGAGTTCTGTGCTTCTAGATTTGTGCGAACTGTCGAAGGGCGATTGGCCGGAGGTGGTTTGCCAGGGCGCCAGAATGAACGGGAGAGGGGAACGAAGAAGAATTAAGGTAAAAAATTTTATTAAAGGGTAATTATATGAGCAGATCAATTTAGACTATTTGCAAACCAACTAATCTAAAAATCACTTTTTTTTCTCCCCCTCATACAGACTAGTGGCAGCCCGTCTTTCTCCCGATGGAAAGACCTAGTCCTCGCCTTCCTGCCATTGGCCTCCGTAAATCCTCGTTGCCGCACATTCCTTCCTCCCCGTCAGCGTTTCATACCACCAAGCCAAGCCCTTCGACGAAATCTCCTGCGCCCAGCCCTCCATCGATGATGCTTCTTCTGATGAAGATGCCTCCGTCGTTCCTCCCCTTTCTGACTTTCCTGCTATTCATCGCGACCGTGATAGCCGTTGAAGGAGTCGAAGACTACTCCTTCCCCTCTCGGAGTAGGCCCTCACCTTCGCCTACCAAACATCTGAAGCCCTCAACTTCGCCTGCCTAATTTGGGAGATCTTCATCAACATCTCGCATGCTGGTCTTAACCTGACCTTCACCCCCTCGAAAAACCATACCAACTCTTAATTGCTTTAAATCTGCAAATAATAATTTGGTTTGACAATAAAAGTTTCGATCAAACATTAATATTTCTGGGTTGTCATTATCCTTGAGCTGTCATTAGCCAAATTTGGTTTGCCCATAACACTACCACTTATTAAATAACTTTCGTAATTTAAGGGTTTGGTGTGACAAAAGCCCGGGCAATACTGGGCATCAGAATAGACTCGGGTTGAGCCTGGCAAGGCTCGGGTAAGCCCTATTAATGGATCTTTGAGTGGTTGATATCAACGACTCAAACAGCCCTTGATATGCCAACAACCATACATCAAAGGGTCGTTGGCCATTGGCCAACGACCCCTTGATTTGTTGCTTGGCAGAGAGCAATGTCATCTGTCAGGCAACAAACTGGCCGCCCTAGGTAATTTATTATTTTTTTAATAATAAAAAAACTAAACTTAAAAATAAAAGGATAAAACTCACATAATTTAATTAATTAATTATTAAATATGATATAATTAAATTATATTAATTTAATTATTTTAAATTATTTAAATATTGGTATATAGAGGATGAGGTCTTTATGTCGTGGGTTAATCCACGAATCCATGATCGAAACAGACTCTCTAGTCGAAAGATCGAGAGGAATAAACGAGCGGAAGCATATCTGAATCCATTAGGATGAATTCTTGCGATCACGGATCTTCCAAGTCTATAAGGCTCTGTTGGAACACCATATTACTAATTTGGGTCAGGATCACTATGTCTATAGGATTATTGCATTGACCTTGTTGTATAGAGTAAAGGTCAACTAATTAAGGTCTAAGACTTAGGACTTAGGTTTGAAGCTTTCCCCAAGACCTCCTAGTTCAGATGAGAAGCCCAGCTTTAGAGTTCAACTTGTCGTCGAGCTCAGATCGACAAAGCGTCGAACCCAGTTCGACTATCTCTGAGCTCATGTCGACGAGACGTCGAACTCGGTTCGACGATCGCTGAGCTCAGATCGACGCTTTCTGTCTAAGACTAGTTCCTATATCTCTGAGCTCAGTTCGACGATAATTGAGCTCAGATCGACGATTATCTTTTGAGATCGACGATTTCTGGAATTCTGTCAGTTTGTTAAGGTTTTCAAATATCTTCAAGTCAGAGCATTTATTGAAGAAGATTTCTAGTCGTTATATTAAATCTGGAGCAAGTTTCAAGGAAACAAAGAAGGAATGTTATTTAGGTTATTCCTCCAGAGACAGTTGACATTTTAAGGAAAGCATTTATGAATTTTGCCAACGGCTATTTAGAAGATTTGAAGACTGGATTTCATATTATTACTCAGGGAAGAAGAAACACAGATATACAGAAGAAAAAGAGAAGAAGATCAATAACACTAAACAGAGAACAAGCTTCTATTTTTTTCTGATTCCTTCTGATTCAAAGTTTTCTCAAGTCTTCATCATTCATACTCCAGACAACACACATTTCAGTTCTTGCTAGAATCATCTTTTGTTGGAGCATTCTTTTCATTGAAGACATATCACCCTTGCAAAGCCTCTCTTCCTGAACTTTTGCTAATCTCAGGGGGAGCTTTGACAACATCAACATCCACTTGTGCTTCTCTCTGATTGTTGACAAAGAAGACAACCTAACCTTTTTCTTTTTCTTTCCTGTAAAAGGGTTCTTTAAACTCCCTTCAAAAGTTTTGTTTTGGTTTTTGAGACCTGATCAAAACTCAGTGGTGGCAAGACACCTGATCAAAAAATCTGCTTTGATTTTTGAGCACTTGATCAAAAGCTCATTGGTGCCCAAGACACCTGATTAACTCATCCTGCAGTGGATTCCTAACAAGGATGGTAGAAGAGTGGATGTACCCAGGGTTTGGGGAACCACTATAGTTCTTTGTGTATTCTGGTTGCTTGTTATTTTGTTTGCTGTGTGCTGAGGATTTGCATCTTGTGTTTGTTTTATTCTGATTTCTGTTAAGCTCTCTACACTAAGTAAATTAAGTCTTCCACTGCTAAAGTAATTTTTATATTTGCAAAATTATTTTAAAACACTCTATTCACCCCCTCTAGAGTGAAGGGTTGATCTTACACTCACTTTCAATTGGTATCAGAGGGAGGTTGGTTATTCATACAAGCTAACACCTGAACCAAAAGATCTCTCTTAAGATCCATCCTTAATAGAGGGTTATTTTTATTATATTTACTTTAATCTAAATCCATGGCATAGAACAAAGAGTATGCTAGCACCAGACCTCCAGTGTACAATCTCTCTAAGTTTGCACTTTGGAAGGCAAGGATCAGATTATACATGAATTCAATTGATGAAGATATTTTTAATTCTGTTTTGACAGATTGCCCCAAGCCTCCTACAAACACAAGCACAAATTTTGTTCCATCTCCTTCAGGAACAGATGCTGACATAAAGAAATGGAAGGTTGCTGATGCTAAAGCTATGAACATACTAGCTTAGACAATGTCTGATGACATCTTCCAGAAGATAGCTGAATGCAACTCAGCCAAAGAGATTTGGGACAAGCTATCTGAGCTTGTGTCAGGATCAGCTGATGAGAGAAAAGATAGGAGATCTCATCTCATCACTCAGTATGAGAATTTCAAGAAAGCAGAAAATGAATTAGTAGCTGACATGTACAACAGACTAAGTCTGATTGTCAGTGAACTCAAGACATTGGACAAGGAGATCTCTCTCACAGAGATAAATGACAAAATCCTAATGTGCTTCCCTAGCACTTGGGATTCAACGATCTGGCCCATCAAGGATGCCAGAAGTCTAAATGAAATCACTACAGAAGCTCTTTTGGGCAAGCTCAAATCTTATGAGCAGCTCATAAAAAATAGAGAAGAAGAACAGAAGACAACTTCTCCAGCAGTCAGGAATGAGAAGTCAATTGCTTTCAAGGCAACAGAAGAATAGCCTGAAGACAAAGTCACAGGCAATGAAGAACTGATGAGCCTCCTAGCCAAGAGGTTCTACAAAATGGCCAGGAAGGACTTCAGAAAAAGGTCATCCAGAGGCCAAGAAAAGCCAAGGTATGATAAATCAAATAATAAAGAGATTATTTGTTATGGTTGCAGAAAACCAGGACACATACTGCCTGATTGTCCATTTAGGATATTTGCAAACCAACTAATCTAAAAATCACTTTTTTTCTCCCCCTCATACCGACTAGTGGCAGCCCGTCTTTCTCCCGATGGAAAGACCTAGTCCTCGCCTTCCTGCCATTGGCCTCCGTAAATCCTTGTTGCCGCACATTCCTTCCTCCCCGTCGGCGTTTCATACCACCAAGCCAAGCCCTTCGACGAAATCTCCTGCGCCCAGCCCTCCATCGATAATGCTTCTTCTGATGAAGATGCCTCCGTCGTTCCTCCGCTTTCTGACTTTCCTGCTATTCATCGCGACCGTGATAGCCGCTAAAGGAGTCGAAGACTACTCCTTCCCCTCTCGGAGTAGGCCCTCACCTTCGCCTACCAAACATCTGAAGCCCTCAACTTCGCCTGCCTAATTTGGGAGATCTTCATCAACATCTCGCATGCTGGTCTTAACCTGACCTTCACCCCCTCGAAAAACCATACCAACTCTTAATTGCTTTAAATCTGCAAATAATAATTTGGTTTGACAATAAAAGTTTCGATCAAACATTAACATTTCTAGGTTGTCATTATCCTTGAGCTGTCATTAGCCAAATTTGGTTTGCCCATAACACTACCACTTATTAAATAACTTTCGTAATTTAAGGGGTGGCCAAACAATAGGGTTTGGTGTGACAAAAGCCCGGGCAATACTGGGCATCAGAATAGACTCGGGTTGAGCCTGACAAGGCTCGGGTAAGCCCTATTAATGGATCTTTGAGTGGTTGATATCAACGACTCAAACAGCCCTTGATATGCCAACAACCATACATCAAAGGGTCGTTGGCCATTGGCCAACGACCCCTTGATTTGTTGCTTGGCAGAGAGCAATGTCATCTGTCAGGCAACAAACTGGCCGCCCTAGGTAATTTATTATTTTTTTAATAATAAAAAAACTAAACTTAAAAATAAAAGGATAAAACTCACATAATTTAATTAATTAATTATTAAATATGATATAATTAAATTATATTAATTTAATTATTTTAAATTATTTAAATATTGGTATATAGAGGATGAGGTCTTTATGTCGTGGGTTAATCCATGAATCCATGATCGAAACAGACTCTCTAGTCGAAAGATCGAGAGGAATAAACGAGCGGAAGCATATCTGAATCCATTAGGATGAATTCTTGCGATCAAGTCGATCTTTCAAGTCTATAAGGCTCTGTTGGAACACCATATTACTAATTTGGGTCAGGATCACTATGTCTATAGGATTATTGCATTGACCTTGTTGTATAGAGTAAAGGTCAACTAATTAAGGTCTAAGACTTAGGACTTAGGTTTGAAGCTTTCCCCAAGACCTCCTAGTTCAGATGAGAAGCCCAGCTTTAGAGTTCAACTTGTCGTCGAGCTCAGATCGACAAAGCATCGAACCCAGTTCGACTATCTCTGAGCTCATGTCGACGAGACGTCGAACTCGGTTCGACGATCGCTGAGCTCAGATCGACGCTTTCTGTCTAAGACTAGTTCCTATATCTCTGAGCTTAGTTCGACGATAGTTGAGCTCAGATCGACGATTATCTTTTGAGATCGACGATTTCTGGAATTCTGTCAGTTTGTTAAGGTTTTCAAATATCTTCAAGTCAGAGCATTTATTGAAGAAGATTTCTAATCGTTATATTAAATCTGGAGCAAGTTTCAAGGAAACAAAGAAGGAATGTTATTTAGGTTATTCCTCTAGAGACAGTTGACATTTTAAGGAAAGCATTTATGAATTTTGCCAACGGCTATTTAGAAGATTTGAAGACTGGATTTCATATTATTACTCAGGGAAGAAGAAACACAGATATACAGAAGAAAAAGAGAAGAAGATCAATAACACTAAATAGAGAACAAGCTTCTATTTTTTTCTGATTCCTTCTGATTCAAAGTTTTCTCAAGTCTTCATCATTCATACTCCAGACAACACACATTTCAGTTCTTGCTAGAATCATCTTTTGTTGGAGCATTCTTTTCATTGAAGACCTATCACCCTTGCAAAGCCTCTCTTCCTGAACTTTTGCTAATCTCAGGGGGAGCTTTGACAACATCAACATCCACTTGTGCTTCTCTCTGATTGTTGACAGAGAAGACAACCTAACCTTTTTCTTTTTCTTTCCTGTAAAAGGGTTCTTTAAACTCCCTTCAAAAGTTTTATTTTGGTTTCTGAGACCTGATCAAAACTCAGTGGTGGCAAGACACCTGATCAAAAAATTTGCTTTGATTTTTGAGCACTTGATCAAAAGCTCATTGGTGCCCAGGACACCTGATTAACTCATCCTGTAGTGGATTCCTAACAAGGATGGTAGAAGAGTGGATGTACCCAGGTTTTGGGGAACCACTATAGTTCTTTGTGTATTTTGGTTGCTTGTTATTTTGTTTGCTGTGTGCTGAGGATTTGCATCTTGTGTTTGTTTTATTCTGATTTCTGTTAAGCTCTCTACACTAAGTAAATTAAGTCTTCCACTGCTAAAGTAATTTTTATATTTGCAAAATTATTTTAAAACACTCTATTCACCCCCTCTAGAGTGAAGGGTTGATCTTACACTCACTTTCAATTGTATCAGAGGGAGGTTGGTTGTTCATACAGGCTAACACCTGAACCTAAAGATCTCTCTTAAGATCCATCCTTAATAGAGGGTTATTTTATTATATTTACTTTAATCTAAATCCATGACATAGAACAAAGAGTATGCTAGCACCAGACCTCTAGTGTACAATCTCTCTAAGTTTGCATTTTGGAAGGAAAGGATCAGATTATACATGAATTCCATTGATGAAGATATTTTTAATTCTGTTTTGACAGATTGCCCCAAGCCTCCTGCAAACACAAGCACAAATTTTGTTCCATCTCCTTCAGGAACAGATGCTGACATAAAGAAATGAAAGGTTGTTGATGCTAAAGCTATGAACATACTAGCTTAGACAATGTCTGATGACATCTTCCAGAAAGTAGCTGAATGCAACTCAGCCAAAGAGATTTGGGACAAGCTATCTGAGCTTGTGTCAGGATCAGCTGATGAGAGAAAAGATAGAGATCTCATCTCATCACTCAGTATGAGAATTTCAAGAAAGCAGAAAATGAATTAGTAGCTGACATGTACAACAGACTAAGTCTGATTGTCAGTGAACTCAAGACATTGGACAAGGAGATCTCTCTCACAGAGATAAATGACAAAATCCTAATGTGCTTCCCCAGCACTTGGGATTCAACGATCTGGCCCATCAAGGATGCTAGAAGTCTAAATGAAATCACTACAGAAGCTCTTTTGGGCAAGCTCAAATCTTATGAGCAGCTCATAAAAAATAGAGAAGAAGAGCAGAAGACAACTTCTCCAGCAGTCAGGAAGGAGAAGTCAATTGCTTTCAAGGCAACAGAAGAACAGCCTGAAGACAAAGTCACAGGCAATGAAGAACTGATGAGCCTCCTAGCCAAGAGGTTCTACAAAATGGCCAGGAAGGACTTCAGAAAAAGGCCATCTAGAGGCCAAGAAAAGCCAAGGTATGATAAATCAAATAATTAAGAGATTATTTATTATGGTTGCAGGAAACCAGGACACATACTGCCTGATTGTCCATTTAGTATATTTGCAAACCAACTAATCTAAAAATCACTTTTTTTCTCCCCCTCATACCGACTAGTGGCAGCCCGTCTTTCTCCCGATGGAAAGACCTAGTCCTCGCCTTCCTGCCATTGGCCTCCGTAAATCCTCGTTGACGCACATTCCTTCCTCCCCGTCGGCGTTTCATACCACCAAGCCAAACCCTTCGATGAAATCTCCTGCGCCCAGCCCTCCATCGATGATGCTTCTTCTGATGAAGATGCCTCCGTCGTTCCTCCCCTTTCTAACTTTCCTGCTATTCATCGCGACCGTGATAGCCGCTGAAGGAGTCGAAGACTACTCCTTCCCCTCTCGGAGTAGGCCCTCACCTTCGCCTACCAAACATCTGAAGCCCTCAACTTCGCCTGCCTAATTTGGGAGATCTTCATCAACATCTCGCATGCTAGTCTTAACCTGACCTTCACCCCCTCGAAAAACCATACCAACTCTTAATTGCTTTAAATCTGCAAATAATAATTTGGTTTGACAAAAAAAGTTTCGATCAAACATTAACATTTCTGGGTTGTCATTATCCTTGAGCTGTCATTAGCCAAATTTGGTTTGCCCATAACACTACCACTTATTAAATAACTTTCGTAATTTAAGGGGTGGCCAAACAATAGGGTTTGGTGTGACAAAAGCCCGGGCAATACTGGGCATCAGAATAGACTCGGGCTGAGCCTGGCAAGGCTCGGGTAAGCCCTATTAATGGATCTTTGAGTGGTTGATATCAACGACTCAAACAGCCCTTGATATGCCAACAACCATACATCAAAGGGTCGTTGGCCATTTGCCAACGACCCCTTGATTTGTTGCTTGGCAGAGAGCAATGTCATCTGTCAGGCAACAAACTGGCCGCCCTAGGTAATTTATTATTTTTTTAATAATAAAAAAACTAAACTTAAAAATAAAAGGATAAAACTCACATAATTTAATTAATTAATTATTAAATATGATATAATTAAATTATATTAATTTAATTATTTTAAATTATTTAAATATTGGTATATAGAGGATGAGGTCTTTATGTCGTGGGTTAATCCATGAATCCATGATCGAAACAGACTCTCTAGTCGAAAGATCGAGAGGAATAAACGAGCAGAAGCATATCTGAATCCATTAGGATGAATTCTTGCGATCACGGATCTTCCAAGTCTATAAGGCTCTGTTGGAACACCATATTACTAATTTGGGTCAGGATCACTATGTCTATAGGATTATTGCATTGACCTTGTTGTATAGAGTAAAGGTCAACTAATTAAGGTCTAAGACTTAGGACTTAGGTTTGAAGCTTTCCCCAAGACCTCCTAGTTCAGATGAGAAGCCCAGCTTTAGAGTTCAACTTGTCGTCGAGCTCAGATTGACAAAGCGTCGAACCCAGTTCGACTATCTCTGAGCTCATGTCGACGAGACGTCGAACTCGGTTCGTCGATCGCTGAGCTCAGATCGACGCTTTCTGTCTAAGACTAGTTCCTATATCTCTGAGCTCAGTTCGACGATAGTTGAGCTCAGATCGACGATTATCTTTTGAGATCGACGATTTCTGGAATTCTGTCAGTTTGTTAAGGTTTTCAATTATCTTCAAGTCAGAGCATTTATTGAAGAAGATTTCTAGTCGTTATATTAAATCTGGAGCAAGTTTCAAGGAAACAAAGAAGGAATGTTATTTAGGTTATTCCTCCAGAGACAGTTGACATTTTAAGGAAAACATTTATGAATTTTCCAACGGCTATTTAGAAGATTTGAAGACTGGATTTCATATTATTACTCAGGGAAGAAGAAACGCAGATATACAGAAGAAAAAGAGAAGAAGATCAATAACACTAAACAGAGAACAAGCTTCTATTTTTTTTTCTGATTCCTTCTGATTCAAAGTTTTCTCAAGTCTTCATCATTCATACTCCAGATAACACACATTTCAGTTCTTGCTAGAATCATCTTTTGTTGGAGCATTCTTTTCATTGAAGACATATCACCCTTGCAAAGCCTCTCTTCCTGAACTTTTGCTAATCTCAGGGGAGCTTTGACAACATCAACATCCACTTGTGCTTCTCTCTGATTGTTGACAGAGAAGACAACCTAATCTTTTTTTTTCTTTTCTGTAAAAGGGTTCTTTAAACTCCCTTCAAAAGTTTTGTTTTGATTTCTGAGACCTGATCAAAACTCAGTGATGGCAAGACACCTGATCAAAAAATCTGCTTTGATTTTTGAGCACTTGATCAAAAGCTCATTGGTGCCCAGGACACCTGATTAACTCATCCTGCAGTGGATTCCTAACAAGGATGGTAGACGAGTGGATGTACCCAGGTTTTGGGGAACCACTATAGTTCCTTGTGTATTCTGGTTGCTTGCTATTTTGTTTGCTGTGTGCTGAGGATTTGCATCTTGTGTTTGTTTTATTCTGATTTCTGTTAAGCTCTCTACACTAAGTAAATTAAGTCTTCCACTGCTAAAGTAATTTTTATATTTGCAAAATTATTTTAAAACACTCTATTCACCCCCCTCTAGAGTGAAGGGTTGATCTTACACTCACTTTCAATTGGTATCAGAGGGAGGTTGGTTGTTCATACAGGCTAACACCTGAATCAAAAGATCTCTCTTAAGATTCATCCTTAATAGAGGGTTATTTTTATTATATTTACTTTAATCTAAATCCATAACATAGAACAAAGAGTATGCTAGCACCAGACCTCCAGTGTACAATCTCTCTAAGTTTTCACTTTGGAAGGCAAGGATCAGATTATATATGAATTTCATTGATGAAGATATTTTTAATTCTGTTTTGACAGATTGCCCCAAGCCTCCTGCAAACACAAGCACAAATTTTGTTCCATCTCCTTCAGGAACAGATGCTGACATAAAGAAATGGAAGGTTGCTGATGCTAAAGCTATGAACATACTAGCTTAGACAATGTCTGATGAAATCTTCCAGAAGGTAGCTGAATGCAACTCAGCCAAAGAGATTTGGGACAAGCTATCTGAGCTTGTGTCAGGATCAGCTGATGAGAGAAAAGATAGGAGATCTCATCTCATCACTTAGTATGAGAATTTCAAGAAAGCAAAAAATGAATCAATAGCTGACATGTACAACAGATTAAGTCTGATTGTTAGTGAACTCAAGACATTGGATAAGGAGATCTCTCTCACAGAGATAAATGACAAAATCCTAATGTGCTTCCCCAGCACTTGGGATTCAACGATCTGGCCCATCAAGGATGCCAGAAGTCTAAATGAAATCACTACAGAAGCTCTTTTGGGCAAGCTCAAATCTTATGAGCAGCTCATAAAAAATAGAGAAGAAGAGCAGAAGACAACTTCTCCAGCAGTCAGGAAGGAGAAGTCAATTGCTTTCAAGGCAACAGAAGAACAGCCTGAAGACAAAGTCACAGGCAATGAAGAACTGATGAGCCTCCTAGCCAAGAGGTTCTACAAAATGGCCAGGAAGGACTTCAGAAAAAGGTCATCTAGAGGCCAAGAAAAGCCAAGGTATGATAAATCAAATAATATAGAGATTATTTGTTATGGTTGCAGGAAACCAGGACACATACTGCCTGATTGTCCAGAAAGTCAAAACAAGGAAAAGAAGGACAAGAGAGAAAAGAGAAAAGATAAAGACTCCAGAAGAAATCACTATGATAAATCCTCTTCCAGCAAGAACAAGCACACAAGGAAGGGATTTTTTGCTGAAACATGGAGTGAAACAGAAGAAGAATCTGATGCATCATCAAGTTCAAGTGATGATGAGGATGATGCACAAGAAAAAGAATTTTGCATGATGGCAATCAATGCATCTCAGAACAACACTAATTCAGAACATGAATCTGAATCTGAATATGAACCAGAGCTAGAAGAAGATCAGGTAATTGATTCATTTGATTTTAATTCTGAGGACTTCAAGTCTGAATTTAAAGCACTGTGTTTAGATCTACTCAATTCTGAGAAAGAAATTATCTCTCTCAGAAATCAGTTACTGAATACAGTACCTTAAGTTCAGATAACCTCAAACTCTCAGATGAGTTAGAATGTTGTAGGGAGCAGATAGCTTCACTGAAAAGTGAACTATCTGAGGCCAAGAAGTTTGAAGAATCCCTCAATGGGAGAAGTATCAAACTGATGGACATCACAAGCACAGTGAACTCAAGACTCAATAGTACACTGGGCTTGGGTGTTTCATCCAGCCAAGCTATTGTGTTAGCAACTCCCATTAAATTTATCTCTGATAGAGGAAAAGGAGTTGTGGAGGTAGCTAGAAAAAAATCTGATCTACCCAAAGGGAACAAAGTTCAACAGAAATCGTCGAACGGAGCTCGACGATCTTCGAACAGAGCTCGGCGATTTCATGCTGAATCGTCGAACTCAGGTCGACGATCTCTGATCTCTGAACACAGACAAGATCGATCGCTGAACGGAGCTCGATGATCCTACCAAAGATCGTCGAACTCAGGTCCACGATCATCGAACGGAGCTCAGAGATATGACCAGTTCTCAAGGGGTACATCAAAAATTTATTCTAGATATCCTACATCTCAAGTGTACAACCCCATATTCGCGGGGGAGGACCAGGAAGACTAAGACTTCAGTGGTCAGGGTTGGACTAGTCCCGGGTTAGCCCTAGGGCGGACCGGCAGAGTTCTCGCCCTTAAGGTGCTCCCGCCTACTGATAGGCGAGATCGTTCGCGCCAGGACTCGGGTCTGCAGGTCATCTTTAGGCTTCAGGACGGGAGAGCTCCCGCCTAGAAGGAACTCTCCCTGGAGGTGGGCGAGAAGGCATTGAGTAAGCACCATTCGCTCAACGCCGTGATTAGCAGTGAAGGCGTAGAGTGAGCTTCACCCACTCAGCGCCGCGTCCAACGGTAATGACGTCAAGACCACCGAGAGCGAGAACCCTCTGGGCGGGAGATCTTGCCAAGGTGAGCCCAGCTAAGGCTCAGCGAGAGCCTTCTCGCCCAGGGTTCTCGCTAAGCAGGTCCATGTGGTGGGGCCTGGCGCCCAGGGAAAAGGATTATTTTATTATTATTTCATTATCCTCGGGTTCAATTACCTATATGCCCCTAGGATGGCAGCGGGATTTAGCTATTAGCAGATCCATCAGGGGTATTTCAGTATTTTCAGGTCAGGAGAAGACTATAAAAAGACTCATAGGGGCTCTTTGGAAAGCAGGTTTTTCATTATTCTCCAACTCCAAGGCTTTCTAAAGAGCTCCCAGTCCAGCTATTAGTTTCGGAGGGGAAGATCTCAGAGATCTTCCGGGTGTGAGGTGGGACCTCCCAACTGAGGCTTTGGGTCAGTCTTAGGACCTTAGCAGCTAGTCAGGGGTCGAGATTTGAGAGAAGTAGGCGTCGGCTGCACTTTGGTTTGTGAACATTCGTTGGGGTCAATTTTGGCTTCAACAGTTCTGGTGCGGTGAGCGTGGAAGCAGTCAGTGCAAGAAAATCTTAAGTTGAGTCCCATGGCAGGAGGTGAAGGTGAAGGATCTGGCGCAGGAGGATCCCCCACCCGGGGAGAAGAGGCGACAAGGAAGATGTTAGAGGATTTCAGGCGAGAGGTCATGCAGACGATCAGCTTGGCCTTCTCGGCAAGGAATGAGTGGGAGACGTCGCAGGTTCCTGTGGAGGGGGTTCCGCTATTAGGCGAGAACGCTCCAGGGTAGCGCCCCGGGAAGGAAATCCCGGTGGATGCAGGCGAGAGGGATGTGGCTGCACGGGAGCTTTTCCCAGGCCAGCATCCCGGAAAGGAGGTTCCGGTGGATTTGGGCGAGAGGGAGGCGACAGTGCGGGAGCTCTTCCCCGGGCACGGTCTCGCGGATCGGTCCAGCCAGCCAAGGTCGCGGGACGCGCCCTCTCGCCTGGCAGGGGGCGAGACCCCTTTTAGTGAGCTCATCGTCTCGGCTCCAGTACCGGAGGGGTTCCGGGAGCCGGATATGACCTACTACACCGGGAAGGATGACCCGGTTCAGCACGTGCAATGGTTTGAGGATGTGGTGTCGATAAGGCAAATGTCGGATGCCTTCAAGTGTAGGCTTTTTGCCATCACTCTGAAAGAGAAGGCCAGAGACTGGTTCCACCAGTTGCCGGCGAGCTCGATTTACAGTTTTGAGGATCTGCGCAGGGGTTTTCTGTTGAGGTTCTCGACTTCGAAGAAGCGGAAGAAGGAGGCTGAGTGCCTGTTTGCAGTGAGGAAGAAGCCGGAGGAGACGTTGGGTCATTATGTTGACCGGTTCCAAGAGGAGATTCTCCTAGTCCAGGAGGTCCCGGGGTATGCACTGATGCTTGCCTTCACCCTAGGGCTGAGGCCGGGATTTTTTAGCATGGAGTTGAAGAGAGTTCCCCTCTCTCCTTTGAAGAGCTCATGGAGAGGGCGGCAAAGGAGATAGACTTCGAGAGGGCAAACCCTGCGTTTGCGAGGAAGCTGGCCAGGTTGGCGGAGGATGATGTGAAGGAGCTGGTAGCAGGAAGGCAGAGGGAAGCGAGAGAGCAGAGGGAACCAAGGGAAGATAGGAGGAGAGAAGAGCCCCGAGGGCAGGGACAGCAGCAGGGGGCCAGGGAGCTGAACAACCGATTGGGTTGGAGGCCTCAGGAAGGTCGCCCCCAGGGCTAAGGGGGTCTTCAAGGAAGAGACAACTTCCGGGAGCCGAGAAGACTCAAGCAGGGAGGATGGAGGCAGGGACCGAGGGGTCACTTCCCACCACCGCAGGAGGCCATGGAGGTGGGAAGAGGAAGAGGAAGAAGAATTCGAGGAGCAGGGAGAAGGGGAGGAGGAGAAGGAAGAGGCGGTAGGGTGGCGTTGCCCTATTGTGACTTCCACTAGGAGGAAGGTCACGCAACGGCCACCTGCCCAGAGTTTCTGGAGATGAGGGAGGCCAGAGGAGCCGGAAGGCAAGATCCGCCTGCAAGGATCGTCGAGGTGCAGCACGGAGAGGCTGAGGATAGATGTGAAGATAGGGTCGATGTGGGGACCCGAGGGGGGATCAGAGTGATCCATGGGGGAGTAGGGATCGAGGCAACCCGCAAGGGGAGCCTTCAAACCATGTTCCGCAGAGGGGTCGCCTCGACCTCCCTAGCTCCCCCCCCCCCAAAAGAAAAAATTGCCTTCTCATCCGCGGATATGACAGACTACGAAGACCCGTTCTGCGACGCACTAGTAATCCAGACAGCGGTGGAGAACTTCACAGTCTCCCGGATACTGGTGGATAACGGGAGCTCCATGAACGTGATCTTCAAGAAGGCCTTCGATGAGATGAGGGTGGAAGGAAAAAGGGTCCTGGCTTCTGATGGACCGCTTTTTGGTTTTTTTGGAAAGAGGAAGGAGGTAGAAGGGGGAGTGGGCCTGCATGTGAAGCTTGGGGGCGTCTCACAGAACTGTAGGTTCGTGATTGTAGACGCCCCAAGTAGCTACAACGCCATATTTGGGCATCCTCTCATCAGCGCCTTTCGCTGTGTCCCCTCCTCATTTCATCAATGTCTCAAGTTGAACAACGGAGGGGTGCAGGTTAGGATCAGGGGGGATCCGAAGGTGGCAATGCAGTGCTATGTGACGGCGATAAACACCGTATCGTGGTGCTATGTGACGGCGATAAACACCGTGTCGTGGATGGCTGAGGCGGAGGAGCTGGAGAAAGAGATGGCAGGGCAGGAAGGAAGTATAGAAGTGGAGGAGGCGAGCCCGCAGGAGTGGAGGACTTGATGATGGAGGAGGTAGTAGAGATAGAAGAGATGAGCCAGGGAGAGGCAAGGGAAGGAGAGCAGAGGCAAGGAGAAGGCCTGGTGGAAGCGATGGGGGTTGATGAGGTCGAGGAGAAGAAGTTGAGCAGGAGGAAGCAAGGGCAGGATGGGAGCAGTCGAGGCTGGAGCCGGCCGAGGAAGTGGTGGAAATGGAGGTACTCACCAGAGCGAGGCAAGTACAGAAGGTGCGGGTCAGTGGAGGCTTAAGCCTCGAGGACCAGGGGCGGATGCTAGCCTGCATCCAGAGCAACATCGACATCTTCGCTTGGAGCGCGGCAGACATATCGGGCATCGATGCGGACGTAGCTTGTCATTGCCTGAACCTGGACCCGAGGACTCGCCCCATGCACCAGAAGATGAGGGCCATCGCCACCAAGCTGGAGGAGCCCATCCGAGATGAGGTTAGGAAGCTTCTGGAGGCATACTTCATCTCGGAGATCCAGTATCCAGGCTGGATCTCCAATGTGGTAATGGTAAAGAAAGGGGGAGGAAAGTGGCGTATGTGTATCGATTTTTCCCTGTTAAATAAATCATGTCCTAAGGATTGCTACCCCCTGCCTCGAATCAACGCGCTGGTTGATTCAGCCGTTGGTTTTTCTATTATGAGTTTGTTGGATGCTTTTTCAGGTTACCACCAGATCCGGATGCACCCTCCCGATGTCAAGGATGTCTCCTTCATCACGAGAGAGGGATGCTTCAGCTATAAGATGATGACTTTTGGGTTGAAAAACGCAGGGGCAACATACCAATGCATGATGGATCGAGTCTTTTGAGACCAAAGGGGGAAGAATCTAGAGGTCTACGTCGATGACCTGCTGGTCAAAAGCAAATGCGTGGATTCCCATTTGCGGGACTTGGAAGAGACGTTTTCCACCCTGCGGAGGTTCAAGATGAGGTTGAACCCCTTGAAGTGTGTCTTCAAAGCCAGTCGCGGGAAGTTTCTCGGACACCTCTTGACTCCGGCAGGGGTAGAGCCTAATCCGGACAAGGTGAAGGTTATATTGGACTTGGAGTCACCTCACAACGCCAAGGAGGTCCAGCGCTTGACGGGAAAGTTGGCCGGGCTAAGCAGGTTCCTCTCTCGGTCCGGGGATAGGTGCTCTTCTTTCTTCAAAGTGCTCCGCGGTAATCAGGTGTTCGAATGGACGGTCGAATGCGAAGAGGCCTTCTAGGGGCTGAAGAAGCAACTCTCCCAGGCCCCGCTGCTCCAAAGCCCCAAGGAAGGGGAAGACCTGGCCTTATATCTCGGGGTGGGGGTGGAAGCTGTGAGCTCCGTCTTGGTTAGGGAAGAAGGGAAGAAGCAGCTACCCGTCTATTATGTAAGCCGAATCCTGAAAAAGAAAGAGCTCCGCTACCCCATCCTAGAGAAGCTGGCTTATGCCTTGGTTGTTTCGGCAAGGAAGCTTTGTCCATACTTTCAAGCGCACTCGATTGGGGTGGTCACCGACCATCCTCTTCGCAAGATCTTCGAGGGGGTAGAGCATTCGGGAAGGCTGGCAAAGTGGTCTATCGAACTAAGCGAGTTCGACATCTCGTTCGTCCCGAGACTCTCCATCAAAGCTCAGGTCGTGGCGGACTTCCTGGCAGACTATGTCACTGAAGCTGAGAAAGAGGAGCCGAAGCCCCATGAATCATGGAAGATGATGGTCGATGGGGCCTCGGGAAGACACTCCCTGGGAGGGGGTGTAGTGTTGGTAAGTCTTCAAGGGGTTACCATAGAACAGGCGGTAGCTTTCCACTTCCCTGTTACCAATAATCAGGCGGAGTATGAGGCTGTGATAGCCTTCGATTAGCAAGGGAGTTGGAGATCCAGGAAGTGGAGACCTTCATTGACTCGATGGTGGTAGCGTCGCAGATCAGAGGGGAGTTTGAGGCTCGGGAGCCTACCCTCGTGAAGTATCTATCCAAGGTAAGGGCAATCATCGGAGGGTTCCGTTCCTTCTCTATTCAACACGTTCCCGGGGAGGAAAGCACAGCAGCTTATCGGTTGGCGAAGTTTGGGCCTCGGGGAGGAGGAACCTTAACTGAACTTTTCCGACCAGCGATTGAAGAGGGGGAGTTGATGGAGGTGGGTCGGCGATCCTCATGGGTGGACCCATTGGTGACCTTCCTTACCATAGGCGAGCTGTCAGAGGGGGTTAAGGATGCGAAAAGCTTTAGGCGAAAGGCATCCCACTACCTGATGTTTGAAGGGGGCTTGCACCGGAAGATGTTATCAGGGCTCCTCGCGAGATGTGTGACCGAGGAGGAGGTCCCGAGAATCCTGGAAGAGGTGCATTCGGGAGAGTGCGGCAGTCACTCGGGAGGAAGAACGTTGGAGGCAAGGGTGATAAGACAAGGATACTTCTGGCAGACCTTGAGGAAGGATACAGTCGAGTTTGCAAAGAGATGTCTGAAATGTCAAGTACACGCCCCCCTCCAGCTCTTACCCGCACAAAGGCTTCGAAGTATCATGGCCCCATGGCCCTTCGCCATTTGGGGAATGGATCTAGTTGGACCCTTTCCTCCAGCCAGCGGGCAGAGGAGGTTCCTCCTAGTCATGATCGACTACTTCTCAAAGTGGCTGGAGATCAAAGCTCTAGCCAAGGTTACCTCCCAGGTCATCAGGAACTTCGTTTGGGGGGAAATCATATGCAGGCATGGGCTACCCCAAGCGATAGTGACGGATAACGGTCCTCAGTTTGCCAGTGAAGAGTTCATCAGCTTCTGCGCCCAACTGGGGATTGACCTCAGGTTTGCCTCTGTCCATCACCCCCGGAGCAACGGCCAGGTGGAAGCGGCGAACAAGATCATCGTGAACTTGCTCAAGAAGAAGGTGGAGAACCTGAAGGGCAACTGGGTGGAGCAACTCCCCTCCGTCCTATGGGCCTTGCGAACAACTCCGAACACGGCCACAGGGGAGACCCCCTTCAAGCTCTCTCATGGGTGTGAGGCATTCCTCCCAGTGGAATTCGAGGTTCGGTCTCCACGGGTCGCAACCGCGGGTGAAGGAAGCGAAGCTTGGAGGTTGGAGAACGAGGAGGGATTGCGCCTCTCGTTGGATATGGTGGAAGAGCTATGGGATGTTGCTGCCATCAGACAAGAAGAGATAAAAAGGTGAATGGCCAGGTACTTCGATAAACACATTAGGGTTAAGCAATTTGCCGAGGGGGACTTAGTGCTAAAAAAGGTCGACGCAGCAGGAAGGTCGGCCCCTGTGGGCAAGCTCAACCCCAGCTGGGAAGGGCCTTACATAGTAGAGAAGGATCTGGCTAATGGGGGTTACTACCTCCAGGATGTGGAGGGAAGGACCTTGAGCCACACCTGGAACGGTGATGACTTAAAACGTTTCTACCCTTAAAGGGAGAGAAGGATTGTAATATGACGAATAAATATTATCATTTCGAAGTAGTCTTTTCAGAATGTTGACTCTCTAAAAAATGCTATCATAAGAATAGGTCTTTTCTACCCTAAAATGCTTTTGCTTTAACCGACTGTCTCCTCATCTTGATGATAGAATAGGCCTAGTTGAAGGAATCTTCATCAACACCCCAAGCTCGGCTCGGCCCTAGGTAGACCAGCTACGCAGGCTCTCATCTAGCTGGCAGGTCCGAAGGCTCGCCTGTGGGGGAGAGGTTTGGCTTGATCTTCATCAACACCCCGAGCTCGGCTCGGCCCCAGGTAGACCCGCTGCGCAGGCTCTCATCTAGCTGGTAGGTCCGAAGGCTCGCCTGTGGGGGAGAGGTTTGGCCTAATCTTCATCAACACCCCGAGCTCGGCTCGGCCCCAGGTAGACCCGCTGCGCAGGCTCTCATCTAGCTGGCAGGTCCGAAGGCTCGTATGTGGGGGAGAGGTTTGGCTTGATCTTCATCAACAACCCGAGCTCGGCTCGGCCCCAGGTAGACCCGCTGCGCAGGCTCTCATCTAGCTGGCAGGTCCGAAGGCTCGCCTGTGGGGGAGAGGTTTGGCTTGATCTTCATCAACACCCCGAGCTCGGCTCGGCCCCAAGTAGACCCGCTGCGCAGGCTCTCATCTAGCTGGCAGGTCCGAAGGCTCGCCTGTGGGGGAGAGGTTTGGCTTGATCTTCATAACACCCCGAGCTCGGCTCGGCCCCAAGTAGACCCGCTGCGCAGGATCTCATCTAGCTGGCAGGTCCGAAGGCTCGCCTGTGGGGGAGAGGTTTGGCCTAATCTTCATCAACACCCCGAGCTCGGCTCGGCCCCAGGTAGACCCGCTGCGCAGGCTCTCATCTAGCTGGCAGGTCCGAAGGCTCGCCTGTGGGGGAGAGGTTTGGCTTGATCTTCATCAACACCCCGAGCTCAGCTCGGCCCCAAGTAGACCCGCTGCGCAGGCTCTCATCTAGCTGGCAGGTCCGAAGGCTCGCCTGTGGGGGAGAGGTTTGGCTTGATCTTCATCAACACCCCGAGCTCGGCTCGGCCCCAGGTAGACCCGCTGCGCAGGCTCTCATCTAGCTGGCAGGTCCGAAGGCTCGCTTCTGTGGGGGAGAGGTTTGGCCTAATCTTCATCAACACCCCGAGCTCGGCTCGGCCCCAGGTAGACCCGCTACGCAGGCTCTCTCATCTAGCTGGCAGGTCCGAAGGCTCGCCTGTGGGGGAGAGGTTTTGGCTTGATCTTCATCAACACCCCGAGCTCGGCTCGGCCCCAGGTAGACCCGCTGCGCAGGCTCTCATCTAGCTGGCAGGTCCGAAGGCTCGCCTGTGGGGGAGAGGTTTGGCTTGATCTTCATCAACACCCCGAGCTCGGCTCGGCCCCAGGTAGACCCGCTGCGTAGGCTCTCATCTAGCTGGCAGGTCCGAAGGCTCGCCTGTGGGGGAGAGGTTTAGACTAATCTTCATCAACACCCCGAGCTCAGCTCGGCCCCAGGTAGACCCGCTGCGCAGGCTCTCATCTAGCTGGCATGTCCGAAGGCTCGCCTGTGGGGGAGAGGTTTGGCTTGATCTTCATCAATATCCCGAGCTCGGCTCAGCCCCAGGTAGACCCGCTGCGCAAGCTCTCATCTAGCTGCCAGGTCCGAAGGCTCGCCTGTGGGGGAGAGGTTGAGTCTTTCACTTGTGGTCCTTGGTTCTTTATTTATGGTTACTCAGTATTACAACAAGCCCGGCTCAGCCCCCGGTAGACCCGCTGCGTAGGCTCCCATCAAGCTAGTAGGCCCGAAGGCTCGCCGGTGGAGCATAGATCCAGTTTGTGGGATGTTATCTTGTCATGACCCTGGCCTAGATCAGAGACAAAGCTCTAAAGGTCTCGGCCAGTTAGGGTCTCGGCCAATAGGGGTCTCGGCCAAAAGGTCTCGGCTGGGGGATCTTGTTGAAGAAGGCCCCCGGCAGACCTGGGCAGGACGACCTAATCAATGGCGCAAGGCTCCCGCCTAATCAATCTCTAAGGAAGGTGACCCTAAGGAGACTAAGGGTCTTGGCGGAAGCTCGCGCGGAAGCCACTTGGCTGACTAACCTATTCGTTCAAGCAAACACCGGCAGTGAAAAATGAAACATTGCATTATATTTAATAATTACAGGGGTTTGGAGCTTCTCGCTCATTACAAAAGAGTATCAAAAAAAAGAAGGTACTTCAAGGGGACGCGCTGTAATCCCGCTGGTGCTCTCGCCCGAATCCTCGCCAGAGTCCTCGCCCGAGCTCGCCCCAGACGTCTCGCCAGCAGTGGTAGAAGACTTCGGGGTATCCGAAGGAGGAGAGTCGGGCGTGCCTGGAGGCTTCGAGACTGGATCGAATTGCTAGGGGAGGAGTTGGCGAGCGTCGATGGTTACGACATCCTCCCGAAGCAGCTTCGCATCTCGCAGCGTCTCGACCGTCAGCCTGACGGTAGCCTGAGCGTTCGCCTGCAGCAGCTTGTCGATATCGTACACCGAGAAGTGACGACTCTTTAGTCTTTCATCAAGCGTCGAAGGCGGGCCTTTCGCCGCTTCCGCACGCCGGAGTTGGTCCCTCAGCAGGACGTTCTCGCAGCGTACGTCAGCCAACTCTGCACGGAGCGCAATGGCTTGGGCAGAATCCTATGGAGAAGAGATCAGCTCAGCAAATACTGCGCAAACGTGACTTCGAGTAGCGAGAGCAAGGGTCCAGGAAGATCCCGCTTACCTCAGCTGCGGGGCGTAGGGACAGCGCTTGTTGAGCATTCGCCAACTCCTGCCGAGCACTCGCGAGCTCTGTCTCCGAAGAGCGTGCTTTGGCCACCGCCTCTTCCCTCACCTTGTACATGTCGGCGAAGTTCTTGTCGATGTTGATGCTTCGACGCGCGCACATGTGCGCAAGCTCGAACCCGCGCAGTAAGGGCCCGGGTAGAGTCGAAAGCCAGGAGCCGGGTGGGCATCTGGTCGAAGACACTGGCGCCCTCTCAGCTATAGAGGCCATAGCCTAGCGAGAAGGCCTCGCCAGTCACCTCATCTCGCTCCGTCCAGCTGGGGAGGAGCGTTGAAACCGCAATCCTGTTGGATTCGGGATCCCATTGGAGCAGAGGCTTCCCTCTGCGTCGACGTGCTTCACACCGAAGCCATAATTTCTGTGCCCTTTCGGCACTTCCTTGGGTGGGGTCCGGGCAGAGGTCTCGACAACGACTCCCTCTCCTCTAGCCACGTCTGCAGCCGGAGGGTTCTCGGCAGTAACCTCGGTACGTCTCCTGGCGGCAGCACCCGTCTCGCTGGCCATCTGGAGCAGCCCTTCGAAGGACTTGCCCGAGGCGGGATGTCAGGCGGGCGAGACGGCCAAGCCCTTGCCCTTATCCGCAGCGGATGGCTTTGGCCTCTTCAACGGTCGCGGGGCGTGAGCGGTGCCTTTTCGCTTCTTAGCTTCGGGCGGCAAAGGCTGAGCGGGCTCTTCCCGGCAGGCGCGAGCGCTGGCCTCCGCGAGAGCGAGTGAGCCTCTCGCAACCCGATCCTCGACACCCGGGGCCGCAGCGAAAGGTTAGCGTAGAGGGACCTCCCGCTCTCCTGCAAAGTTAGCGCTTTTCAGCACAGGAAGATCTTAACAAGAGATCAAATCTAGGGCGAGACCGTACCTTCACCCGGGTGGACGGGAGGAAGGGAGTCGATGTCTCGTCGAAGGAAGAGAACATCAAACTCCTTTGTTCCGAAGAACTCCAGGAGTGCGCACTCGCGCGACACCAGAGTGGGCGGTTTGTAAGCAGCATTCTCGTATTGAATAGGTCGGAGTGGGACGTTGCCGAAGTCCCCGGTAACGTAGACGAACTTCTCGCCCCAATGGTGATGTTTGTTGGCGAGACCGGTGGTCTTGAGCAGCTGCCCGGAGAAGAAGACCACCCCTCCTTTAGCGCGGAAGTTGAACAGCTTGCGGAAGATCAGCAGACTAAACTCGATCATCTCGGATCGCATGTAGCATATGAATGCCACAAGGATGGCGACGGAGTTCGGGTTCAGCTGGGCGGGAACTACCCCGTAGTAGCGGAGAGCTTGCCGAATCTCCGGCCATAGGGGAAGGTGGAAGCCCACCTCGAAATGTTCGAGGGGGATGGCGAGCTCTCCCCCCTCCAGGGTATTCACCTTGTCGTGATTACCCGGGTTCCGCGCCGAGAAGCCAGCGGGAATGAAGCGGTCGACGATCAGGTTGTACTCGTCCAAGGTGAGCGTGCAGGAGGGGAAGAGATGCTTGCGGAACGCTTCCGCGCAATGAGCGCGACCCTCGTTCTCGCCCGGCATTTTGGGTTTAGGGGTAATAGCGAGAACTATAGAGAAGTAAAAGCGGAAGCAAGAGGGTGAGAGCAATGAAAGGGAGTTGAGGTTCCGAATCAGAGAAGTAAATGCGGTTGGTAGATCTCTCTATTTATAGGGAGCCGTAATCGTTACGATAGAGAGAGAAAATGACGGCGGAGTACAACTGTCACGATCTGGGCCGGCGACGCCTCGGTTTTCCCCCTCGGGATGACAGCAGTCAACGATCGTCTCTAGTTTCGGCGCAAGCCTCTTGGTTTTAGCGCAAGTATCCTAATGCCAACACATTCTTAAAATTCGCAGCACAATGAAAGAAGAGACGGATAGTAACTTGCTCTCGCTGCCGAGAGCTGAATAAAATTAACAATAACAGTTATTACAGAGGCATAAAGGTACATGGCGGAATGGAAGGCTAAAAAGGGAGAAGGGGCGAGACCTAGATGAACTAATATGGTTCCCAGCACCATCGCCCTCGTTCCCGCCGCCTAGTTCTCGGAGGCACCAGCGGGTTGAAGTAAGATGACAGGGTGGTACACCCTAGGTTGATCCGCCTAGCATGATCCCAGATCTGCGCGATGCATCTCCCTGGCGAAGACTCGACAGTAGGCCCTCCCGGTCGATCAGTCTCACCCAAGAAGAAATCCCGCTCCAGGGCCTCCAGCCTTTGTTCCACGGATTCGCGGAATGCTTTCACTGCGGCAGCATGGGCGCGGTATCGCCGGATGAGCTTGGCCAAAATGGCTGAGATCTTCCTCCTCCGCTCCTTCGCATTCCCGGCGCCGTTCAAGGTTTCTTCTATCTCGCCAGGCGAAGGAGTAAGGGAATCGTCGTCTTCTTCTTCTTCTTCTTCTCCCTCCTCGTTGGCTCCCGACCGAGAGCTGGGATCCCCTGCGAAAAGTGCGCCCAAGGTTTTGATTAAAGCATAACGATCAGCCGACAAGAATGTCTTGCATACCTGCAGTCTGGCGAGAGCCATTGACTGGCGTCGGGTGAGAAGGCCCGACCCCTCCGTCAGTTCCATAAAGGAGGTGGAGAGGCTTGCCTCGCCCTGGGCGGAAGGGTTTGCGCACAATGGTCCCGGCCTGGCCGGAAGCATGGAGAGAGTTGTCCTCTCTCAAGGGATGATCGGCATCCTTAGTGGTGGAAGGTTCAAAGGCCACCCCTCCCGCCTGCAGGGTGGGATTTGCCGCAGAAGGAAGCAGCTCGCCAGTTCTCGTTTCATCTTCCCGGGTGACGAGACCCGGGATGGCAGAAGCTGGCTCTGCGAGAAGACAGTTCAGAAAAGGGAAGGCACGGTTGAAGTATTAAGAGGTGGCGGAAAGCATACCTATCACCCGGGTCTCGGCTGAAGGAATTGTCACCGAGACCCTCGTTCGATCCTCGGGAGGGGGAGCTGACAAATCTGGGGAAATCGGGGAAGACCCGGCGACGTCATTTGGAACGGATTCCTGCAAGAGGTCGCGTTAACTATCGGGCCTGTAACGTAATCATCTCGGTAAGCATGGTCGGAAGGCATACCTTTTGCGGGGAGGGGTCCCCCGCAGGATTGGGAGTAGGAGAAGGTGAATTCCTGTTCTCGCGAGCAAGGTCTCGCCGGACCACCTTCGTTTTCCTCTTTCCCTTTTTCTTCTTCGGCTCAGAAGGGCCGGTGTCTGAAGATTTCCTCGATAGCCAGGGCGCTACCGCAACGCTATTTGCTAAGGCTCGCGCTTGAGCCGCGATTAACCGATCTTGAAGGTCCTGCGGAAGTGGCTTGCCAGCACGCTTAGCATACATCTTGGTATCGCGCATAAAATCTCGGGCGAGAGCTCAGTGAAGAAACAGTAGTTCGGAGGCAAGACTTATGGTCACCCGTCGGCGTGTATTTATAGCCGCAGTAGGGCCCGCCAAAAGATTCTCTTGGCTGACAGGCACGTATCCAGCGAATATTTTGGGGTTGGACTTGTCTTGTCGAGCGCAGCGCTAGCTCGAAAAGAGCGGGAATTGTGTACAACCCCATATTCACGGGGGAGGACCAGGAAGACTAAGACTTCAGTGGTCAGGGTTGGACTAGTCCCGGGTTAGCCCTATGGCGGACCGGCAGAGTTCTCGCCCTTAAGGTGCTCCCGCCTACTGATAGGCGAGATCGTTCGCGCCAGGACTCGGGTCTGCAGGTCAGCTTTAGGCTTCGGGACGGGAGAGCTCCTGCCCAAATGGAACTCTCCCTGGAGGCGGGCGAGAAGGCGTTGAGTGAGCACCATTCGCTCAACGCCGTGATTAGCAGTGAAGGCGTAGAGTGAGCTTCACCCACTCAGCGCCGCGTCCAATGACAATGACGTCAAGACCACCGAGAGCGAGAACCCTCTAGGCGGGAGATCTCGCCAAGGTGAGCCCAGTTAAGGCTCAGCGAGAGCCTTCTCGCCCAGGGTTCTCGCCAAGCAGTTCCATGTGGTGGGGCCTGGCGCCCAGGGAAAAAGATTATTTTATTATTATTTCATTATCCTCGGGTTCAATTACCTATATGCCCCTGGGATGGAAGCGGGATTTGGCTATTGGCAGACCCATCAGGGGTATTTCAGTATTTTCAGGTCAGGAGAAGACTATAAAAAGACCCATAGGGGCTCTTTGGAAAGCAGGTTTTTCATTATTCTCCAACTCCAAGGCTTTCTGAAGAGCTCCCAGTCCAGCTATTGGTTTCGGAGAGGAAGCTCTCAGAGATCTTCCGGGTGTGAGGTGGGACCTCCCAGCTAAGGCTTTGGGTCAGTCTTAGGACCTTAGCAGCTAGTCAGGGGTCGAGATTTGAGAGAAGTAGGCGTCGGCTGCACTTTGGTTTGTGAACATTCGTTGGGGTCAATTTTGGCTTCAACATCAAGGGTTCAACCCTTATATTGAATGGATAATACCCCCTAGGAGATATCATCCTGAAGGATATAAGAGTCAACCAGAGATGTCTTTTATTTCTGATTTCAAAGGTTATCAAGCTAGACCCAAGGTAAACTGGGTCAAAAACAAATGAACTGTTATTTGTGCAGGTGAAGACCTATCCAACCATGGAAAACCACTGGTATCTGGATAGTGGGTGCTCCAAGCACATGACTGGAAGCATGGGTAACCTAGTATCCTTCAAGGCTAAGCATGAACCCAAAGTGATGTTTGGAGATTCAAACTATGGACAGACCAAAGGATATGGTGTAGTCCAAATAGGGTCAGTAACATTCAAAAAGGTAGCATATGTGGAAGGACTAAAGCACAACCTTATTAGTATCAGTCAGTTATGTGATGAAGGTTACAAAGTCACATTCAACAAATCTTCATGCCTCATCAAATCAGAAGACAACACAACTGTGTTGACAGGTAACAGAAGAGGTAACATCTATCTAGTAAATTTTCATTCAACCAAGGTAGATATCTGTTTATTCAATTCTCTTAGCAAACCTAATGAATTATGGCATAAGAGATTAGGACATGTTAACCTTAGAACCATTGCTAGGCTATCCAAGGACAACCTTGTTAGAGGACTACATTCTGGCCCTTACAAGAAGGAAGGACTCTGCAGGGCTTGTCAATTAGGCAAGCAAACTAAAAACAGCTTTAAGTCACTTAATAAGAGTGATTCACCTAGGATTTTGTACTTGTTACATATGGATCTGTTTGGACCCATTTCTGTACAAAGCCTAGGAGGGAAATCTTATACTTTAGTAGTTGTAGATGACTTCTCTAGATTCACATGGGTGTTCTTTCTGAGGAAGAAGTCTGATAACTTCAAATGTTTGACAGAGTTTCTCGAATGTATACAGATTGAGTTCAATACTCACATAGCCCTAATCAGAAGTGATCATGGGACAAAGTTTGATTCTCTTCTTATGCAAGAGTTCTGTCAGAAGGAAGGGATCAGGCACACTTTCTCAGCTCCTAGAACTCCTAAACAGAATGGGGTAGCTGAAAGGAAGAATAGAACCCTTATTGAATCTGCCACAACATTATTGACAGATGCTCACCTTCCTCTATCCTTTTGGGCAGAGGCTGTGAACACTTTAAATTATGTTCTGAATAGGAGTTTGATACATAAGTTAAAGGGCAAGACTCCCTATGAATTACTCAAAAGGAAGAAACCTAAAGTTGATTATCTTAGAATTTTTGGTTGTATTTGCTACATTCATAACAATGACAAAAAATACTTAGCAAAATTTGAAGCCAAAGCTGATGAAGGAGTGTTTCTGGGATACTCCATGATCAGTCAGGCCTATAGGGTTTATAATAAATCATCTCACAAAATTGAAGAAACAGTGCATGTCTCTTTTGATGAAACTAATATGCCTTATAAGGAGAAGAGCACTTCTACCATAGACCCTTTGCAGGTACATTCTCTATCAGAGAATTTAGATAGGCTGAATATCATTGAAAAAAATCCATCACCTTCATTCACTCAACAAGAAGCTGAAAGTAGTGAAAATGAAGATGATAGTCAGATTTTAGCAAGTCATGGTGACAATCAAAATGAAGAGTCAGTTGTTGTTCCACAAGAGGAAACAACAACACAGGTTGGTTAACAATCAACACTCATTGTTGATTTAGTAACAACAAGAGATCATTCAATCTCTCAAGTGATTGGAGACATCTCAACAGGTGTGCAAACCAGAAATCAGATCAATCAACATCTGATACACACTTTCTTTCTTTCTCAAATTGAGCCTCAATCCATACAAGATGCAGAACAAGATCCAAACTGGAGCATTGCAATGCAAGAGGAATTAAATAAATTTGAAAGAAACAAAGTTTGGGAGCTAGTGCCAAAGCCAAAGAATCATCCCATTGTTGGAACAAAATGGGTATTCAGAAACAAGTTAGATAATCAAGGAGTTATTGTAAGAAATAATGCAAGGCTGGTTGCTCAAGGATATTCTCAAGAAGAAGGCATAGACTATGACCAAACCTTTGCACCAGTTGCAAGGTTAGAGGCCATAAGAATCTTCCTAGCATATGTAGCTCACAATAAGGTCAAAGTATATCAAATGGATGTCAAAAGTGCATTCCTCAATGGTGATATCAAGGAAGAAGTTTATGTAAAACAACCTCCAGGTTTTTTCTCTCTAACTCACCCTGATTTTGTCTATAAATTGCATAAAGCATTATATGGTCTCAAACAAGCTCCTAGAGCATGGTATGAGACCCTAGCTTGCTTTCTCTTGGAAAATAATTTTAAAAGGGGTAGAGTAGACCTAACTCTTTTTATTAGAACCCATAAGTCCAATATCCTACTAGTACAAATCTATGTAGATGATATTATTTTTTGTTCTACTGATTCAAATTTGTGCAAAAAAGTTCTCCAACCTAATGCATTCCAAGTTTGAAATGAGTAGCATGGGTGAGCTATCCTTCTTTCTAGGATTACAAGTCAAACAACATGCTGATGGCATCTTTATTTCTCAAACTAAGTATGCAAAAGAATTGATTAAGAAATTTGGTGTGTCTGATGCATCATCTATGAAAACACTCATGCCTACTAATGCTGTATTAGATGCTGATGAACATGGGAAACCAGTTGATCAGACCACATATAGAGCAATGATTGGCTCCTTACTGTATCTTACAGCTAGTAGACTTGATATAATGTTTGCTACATGCATATGTGCTAGATTCCAAGTCAGCCCTAGAGAGTCACACCTCACATTAGTTAAGAGGATTCTAAGGTATGCGAAAAGTTGTCCAAATCTAGGTCTCTGGTATCCAGCTGATTCAGGATTTAATTTAACTGGATTTTCTGATGCTGATTATGCTGGATGTAGAGTAGACAGGAAAAGCAACAGTGAAACTTGTCAGTTTCTTGGTGACAGACTTGTCTCCTGGTTTTGCAAGAAACAAACATTTGTGTCCACATCAACTGCTGAAGCTGAATATATGGCAGCAGGTAGTTGTTGCTCACAGATACTGTGGATTCAAAATCAGCTCCTGGACTATTGCTACAACTTAGAGAAGTCCAAAATATTTTGTGATAATACTGCTATTTCCATAGCTCAAAATCTAGTCCTCCATAGTAGGACCAGACACATAGAGATTAGGCATCACTTCTTAAGGGATAATGTAGAGAAAAGTAAAATTGAACTAGAATACATCCCAACTGATTTACAAAGGGGAGATTTTTTCACCAAACCCTTGGATGAAAAGAAACACACCTTCCTTAATCAGTTAGGAATGTTAGATGGAGGCAGCCTTAATTAAGGTCTAAGATCTTAAAAACCTAAAAATTGACAAAGACTAGGTTAAAAAAATTGAGTTCCCTAGTGTCTATAGTTTTTCTCTGAACTCTGAACTGTGCTCGACGTTTTTCATGAAGATCGTCGAACGGAGCTCGGCGTTTTCTTCTCGGTCAGCGATCTCAAATATCTTCGAACGGAGATCGACGATGTTGAGACCCTTCAGTTTCCCCTAGAGCCATCAATCGTCGAACTGAGTTCAACGATCTTTCCTTTTCTGCGTCGAACCCTAATATAAAATCATTTTTCAAGTATCGTTCTCTTTTGCGCTTTCATACCTTCTGCAAGAATTTTCTTTCCCTCCAAACTCTTCTACACTTGATCTTGTTTGTTTTTGCAGGAAATATGTCAGTCTCAGTCGCCGTTCTAGCCATAATGAAGTTCGATACCAGCTTTGACATTGACATGGAATCTTTCGAGGGGACTGATTAGATGTTTAAGAACATTCTGGAACTCTTCAAGGAACAACAACTGGTACATATTATGTCTACCAGAATCAAGTTAGCAGCAGATGAGATAAAAGAATGGGTCTATACTGCCCATAATCTGGATCAAAACACAGTTGTTGGAACCATCTCAGGGACACGGGTATCCCTAACCCCAGGTATTCTTACAGAGGTTTTTGGATTAAGTACTGGTAATGATAGCATAGAACTATCAGGAGTAGAATTCTCTGCAATGTTAGATAGAATGGGTCATATTTCTGAGAACTCTAATAAACTGCTGAAGAAGAATCTATCCATGGAATATAGATTTCTAGCAGATGTTGTAGGAAAGGTCATTTTGGCCAAGCATTCAGCCCATGATACAATTTCCAGGTATCAATTCTGTTTAATGGCTGCAATAGTGGATAAGAAGCACCTAGATTGGGGAGCAGTTTTCTTTGATTTGTTTAAGAAAAAGATAAATAAGAACTTTGTAAACTTTGGAAGGATTTTGGGCCTATTCCTGCAAAATAGGTGCCCACAGTTGTTGGTGTCCAATGGGATGCATATCAATGCATCAAAGAGCCTTTCTTCTGCCCTATTTGGCAAGTGGGAGAGACATATTGTCAAACCCAGCAGGGCTCCTGCAGCTAAAGCTTCTTCAGGCATAAGGACTGAAACAATCACTCCTCCTCAGTCCACTGCCCCATTAGAAGTTTTGTCATCCCCTTCCATATCCTCTCCTCCTTCTCCACATCCAGTTACAGCATCCATACTTTCATCTCAAATAGCTTCTCCACCTCCTCCAGCCACCCATCAAGAAGTTTTCCATCCACTACATTACTTCCCATCCATTGATTTAGAATTATCCCCCCCATCTTTCATCATTCAACCTTCTAGATGATTCCTTCATGGATGTTTCTCCATCTTCACCTCAAGCCATTCCATCCACCTCAACATCCTTTCAACAAATCTTACATGATATCATATCTCAACCATCCTTTCCCCCTTCCATCTCCTTATCCTTACCATCAGTCACTATCCCAGTTCCATCCATTTCAACCATTCCAATATCTCAACCATCCATACCACTTCAATCTGCATCAACTCCATCTCTCTCTGCAGCTCCTCCCTCTTCCTCTACTCAGGTTAATCTTGAGCAAGTAGATCTCTTTCCTCTAGTAGATAAGCTATATGAGTTATTGGCACCCAAGCTAACTCTCTTATTGGATACCTCCTTGGCTCCCTTAGTCAAGACTTTACATGAGTTATCTGCTAGGATCTCTTCCTCCTTCTCCCTTCAGGCCATCCCTTCTTCTAGGGGCCTAAATTACGTTCTCACTGACTCTAGGCAAGGGGAGATACCATATGAAGAAGTGTTGCCCTCAGAGATTTCATAAATGCAAGCATTAGAAGTTCCAGCTTCAGAGGAAGTTCCAGTTCTAGCTCCAGTTCCAACTCCAACCATCAGTCCTGCAGTAGACATCCATTCATTATTATCAGAATTTGATTCACTTTATAGTAGTTATCTTTCAACACCTCTTCCTGCTGAAGATTTAACCAAGCTATAGTTCCCTTCTCCTATTGTGATCCCAATATGCTACAGATGTATATCAATTCTGTTAAGACTGTGGAAAGTGTTCTTTTGGTTCATGCTGTTGCTGTTGTTCTCTCAAAGGCTGTGATAGAGCCAGTTTGTTCAGTTTCTGAGCTTACTGCTTCAGTTGCTGCTCCTGATGTTGTTCTTTCAGAGGCTGTGATAGAGCCAGTTTGTTTAGTTTCTGAGCCTACTGCTTCAGTTAGTGCTCTTGCTATTTCAGTTGCTGCTCCTGTTATTTCTACTTCTGCACCTCTTGCTTTAGAGAAAGTTCTTGTCTCCATTTCTAAAGAAGAAGTGTTAAGGCAAATAGATGCTTTATTTGATAAGCCTCAGAGCTCTGATGATGATGAATTCAGAACAAACTCTGATGATTCTTCTACAACTATTGCAAAGAAGAGGAAAGCTAGAAGTAAAGCTATGAAAAGAGTCCCAATTGAAAAGACTACTTCTGATCATGATATTCCATATTATATTCTGCACAGCTGCCCTATAACTGAGCACTGGATGCAATTTTCTAAAAATCAGTTGAAGGCTATGAGGAAGAAAAGGAAATATGATAAAGGAACCTCTCACTATAATCCTCCTCCTTCTCCTTCTCCAGGTGCAGGATCTGGTGGAGACTCAGCTCATCAATACTCCAATATCTCTTCTCAAAGATCCTTTTAATCCCAGTATCAAGGAAGATCTCAATCTAGAGAATATCAGCAAAGAGGTAATCAGTCAAGAGGCAGTCAGTATAGAGGCACTCAAAGAGGTCATCAGGTTTATTCCAGAGGACAGTCCAGACATCAACCTTATCAAAGGAAAGGACAAAGCCCAAGTGATTTCACTTCTGGTCCTTTTCCTTATAAGCTCAAAGAAGGTTTTCATCAAAAAGCTCCTCCCACTAACACCATCAATAAGTATGAGCCATCAGTTCTATTTGAAGATTCAGAGAATAACCTAGTCTTCTGGACAGCTAGACTAAAAGAGATGGCTGCATTAGATCAAATCAAGAAAGTCAGAGAAAAAGGCCAAGATACTTCCAACATCTCTACTCTGTCAGATCAAATAAGACAAGAACTTAAAAGGTAAAGCTCTAAGAAATTTTTCAATACTGAGAAGTATATGCAGCTACATCCTGAAGCTGTGGTCCCTAGAGGATGAAGCCAGAAGTATCTTGGTGCTGCTGATGATATGAGATCAAAGAAAGACTCTGAAAATCCTAACAGGGAAATTCTGTTTCAGAAAGGTGTTGACAAGGAAAGTTAATGTAAGCTGAACAATCTCTCTCTGCTGAACTATTTGTTGTGATATATCTATATATCTGTGGTTCTGCAATGTTTTATGTATTTCTATTTTTGTTGTTTTTATTTTCTATAATTCATGTAAATAGTAATCCTAACCCAAATAAGGGGAGATTGTTGGAATACCCTATTACTAATTTGGATCAGGATCACTATGTCTATAGTATTATTGCATTGACCTTGTTGTATAGAGTAAAGGTCAACTAGTTAAGGTCTAAAACTTAGGACTTAGGTTTGAAGCTTTCCCCAAGACCTCCTAGATCAGATGAGAAGCCCAGCTTTAGAGTTTAACTTGTCGTCGAGCTCAGATCAACGAAGCGTCGAACCTAGTTCGACTATCTCTGAGCTCATGTCGACAAGGCATCGAACTCGGTTCGACGATCGCTGAGCTCAGATCGACGCTTTCTGTCTAAGACTAGTTCCTATATCTCTGAGCTAAGTTCGACGATAGTTGAGCTCAGATCGACGATTATCTTTTGAGATCGATGATTTCTGGAATCCTATCAGTTTGTTAAGGTTTTCAAATATCTTCAAGTCAGAGCATTTATTGAAGAAGATTTCTAGCCGTTATATTAAATCTGGAGCAAGTTTCAAGGAAATAAAGAAGGAATGTTATTTAGGTTATTCCTCCAGAGACAATTGACATTTTAAGGAAAGAATTTATGAATTTTGCCAATGGCTATCTAGAAGATTTGAAGACTGGATTTCATATTATTACTCAGAGAAGAAGAAACACAAACATACAGAAGAAAAAGAGAAGAAGATCAATAACACTGAACAGAGAACAAGCTTCTATTTTTTTCTGATTCCTTCTAATTCAATGTTTTCTCAAGTCTTCATCATTCATACTCCAGACAACACACATTTCAGTTCTTGCTGGAATCATCTTTTGCTGGAGCATTCTTTTCATTGAAGACCTATCACCCTTTCAAAGCCTCTCTTCCTGAACTTTTGCTAATCTCACGGGGAGCTTTGACAACATCAACATCCACTTGTGCTTCTCTCTGATTGTTGATAGAGAAGACAACCTAACCTTTTTCTTTTTCTTTCCTGTAAAAAGGTTCTTTAAACTCCCTTCAAAAGTTTTGTTTTGGTTTCTGAGACCTGATCAAAACTCAGTGGTGGCAAGACACCTGATCAAAAAATCTGCTTTGGTTTTTGAGCACCTGATCAAAAGCTCATTGGTGCCCAGGACACCTGATCAACTCATCCTGCAGTGGATTCCTACCAAGGGTGGTAGAAGAGTGGATGTACCCAGGTTTTGGGGAACCACTATAGTTCCTTGTGTCTTCTGGTTGCTTGTTATTTTGTTTGTTGTGTGCTGAGGATTTGCATCTTGTGTTTGTTTTATTCTGATTTCTATTAAGCTCTCTACGCTAAGTAAATTATGTCTTCCACTGCTAAAGTAATTTTTATATTTGCAAAATTATTTTAAAACACTCTATTCACCCCCCTCTAAAGTGAAGGGTTGATCTTACACTCACTTTCAGGCTCTCCTTAGACTCTCTCTAGCGATGGGATGCTAGAACTGAATGAGAGTGAATGTGACAATACCAGCTTGTGAATCGGGAACCATAACCTATTTATTGAAAAACCCAAATGTCATCGTTTTACATTTAAGTTCATCATATAAATGTAAATGACTTCTTATATCCACACATAATTTGAACCGTCTCTACAATATGCAACATATTAAACTCGATAAATTAGATCACATAAATTGGGGTGATGTTAATAATAGCCCAATAACACGCATAATTAACATATTTGGACCACATGAATATTATGTCTAATAATCTTTCACTTGGGCAAACATATGTTAAATTTTTAACTACGCATTACATGATAATCTTATGAGCTCAAAAATGAATGTCATTATCAAAAGCGTTTTCATCAAATCTGATTCATGTTTATACAAACATAAAATCAAAAAGATTTTCACTGCAATAATCATAGATAGACTCATCAATGGTCACATATGTATGCATAACTAATGATATAGATAAAGTATGGATGAGTGGCATAAAAATTTCATGTAATGTGATTTTGACATATCTATTTCCAACTTGTGTAGCTTTAACTTTAGTGAGATCAGAACAATTAAATTCATAGTTTAATAATGAATATTTTATTCTGTAGAATAATAATCATAAAAATGTCTAAAACAAATAAGCATAAAAAATACAAACTCTCACTAATACAACATATTCTCTAATGATATGACACTCATATGAGCAGTATGTTTGTGAAAGATCTTTGGTGTCAAACCCTAAGTAAGTGGATGTGCTAACATGGAGTTTGTCCCAATATGCATTATAGATATCTAACCACTATGAACTTTTTCTTTAACAACTAGGAACTTAATCATTATGTGATTAAATTTTGAGGTACTCATATTGTTATTATATTATATCAATGCATACTTATTGTCGCAAAATAATTTGAGCGTCATTTCAACACCATCCAAAAATACGCAGTATAGTGACAAAATTTTACAGACATATCCCATGATTGGATGCCTCGTAACACGCTATAAAATCTTTCATCTTGATCGAAAAAACTATGAGTTGTGATTGACACTTTTACATGATATAGCTCCTCCAACCCAAATGTATATATAGCCTGATGTGGATCTTCTACTATCTTAATATCCTAGCAAAGTCTGAATCAGAATACCCAATGTTCTCTAGTTAATCTGACCCTCTATAAGTGAGCATGAAAGCATTTATCTTTTTAAAGTATCGTATGACCTGTTTGGTTGTATTCCAAAGATATTTGCCCAACATTCCAACTATCGATATTATTTTCCTACGATGATCCAAGCATACTCTAATTGCGATCTTGATGTATCTGTGTGCCAAATACCAAAGATACATCACTAGGATCTTTCATTTTAAATTTCTTTGAAAGAAATTTCTTGGTCTCATGTGGTATATCTATATCAATGGTAACAAGCAAGATGTCGTCTACATATAAGACCAGAAAGATATATTTATTTTCATTGAATCTATGATATAAATAATCATCAACAACATTCATTTCAAAACCAAAGGAGACGACTACTTGATGAAATTTAATATTTCATTATCGAGACGCTTGTTTGGGCTTATAAATGGATTTATTTTGTTGAAGCCAAAACTTGGCATCAATGAGAGTTCGGACCTAAGGGTGTAGCTTGCACTTACTTCTCCCAAACTTGGGCTCCTGACCAGTCGCTAGGAATTAAAAAACTGACCCTGAGCTGTAGCGTGGAGGTCCCACCACACACCCGGAAGATCTCTAAAGTGTTTCCCCTACTAAGCCAAAAAGCTGAGTTGTTCACCTTGGAGAGCTTACATAGCTGAACCAAAATAATATAAGGAGGAAGAAACCAAAAATGAATTATTTGCCCTCCAATGGTGCCCACATGGTCTATTTATAGATTCCTGA
Organism: Platanthera zijinensis; assembly: GCA_039513925.1. NCBI lineage: Eukaryota > Viridiplantae > Streptophyta > Magnoliopsida > Asparagales > Orchidaceae > Platanthera > Platanthera zijinensis. Next base: position 254,031,161 of record CM077078.1, on the reverse strand, counting down.
ACTTGGTCTGCCAACAACGTAATTATGCTGTCCCATTTTGATATATGCAGCCCAATTGGGTCTGCCAACAGCGTAACTCTGCTGTTCTGAAAGGCTATTTGCAGACCCTTAAGGGCATCCAGGTAACTTTGCCTCTGGACCCCACTAGGCGAGTGGTCCATGAAGGAACAACTCGCTTAAAGAAGTGAATGTTGGGGTGAGCTGAGCATTCGCCCCCCCCAGCTCCTCAAAGGCAAGTGTGGGATTCACATGTCATTCGCCTAATTCGACGGGAACCTTTCTGCACTTTGGCAAAAGCCCTTCTGCCTGACTTGGCGAAAGGCCCTTATTCTCTTTGAGCGAGTGCGGGTCTGCCTACCCTACTCGCCAACTTTGACCAACTTGAACATGAGGGTCCTTGACTTCATCGGGGGGACTCACTCAGCGAATTTGAGGTTGTACACAATCCCCGCTCTTTTTGATCTAGCTTTTCGCTCGGAAAGAAGAGTCCAACCTCCGGTATTCGGTGAGTGCTTGCTGACCTGGAAGAGAATCTTTTGTGGGTCCCTCCATGGCTCTATATATATCCCAGGACCTTGCCTTAACATGATATCGTTTACTCATTCACTGCTCATCCCCTGAGCTCACGCCACTCCGATGATGTTTAACAAGCTGACCTCCAAGATGCTCTCGCAAGAGATATTGGACCGTCTTGTCGTTGTGCAAGAGAAGACCGGATCCAAAACGTCACGCTACGCTCCATGGCTCGCGTCCAAGAGACCCGCGAATTCGCCATATCGGCCGAAAAGGGTCAAACGATTTGACGGAACCTCACGATGGATGAGTCCGCTTCTCCGACCCCAACCCCTTGTCGTGAGAACCTCGACATCCTGTCGGAGGTATTTTACTCACCTTCACCATGTCTATAACCCCAAAAGTTCTGTGGTATATTGATCAATTGGTCCTTTCATAGGAACCACAGACAAAAAGGGATGTTGAGGTCCCCCTGACGAATGCTGAGGCGTCCCGACACTCCGATGGGAATGAACAGCTGGTATGGGAGACCGTCCCTCAAGTTTCCCAGGCCGATCCCCCACTCGCTCTCGGTAACCGACTTGTTACCTTCTCGCATTTCCTAGTTTATATTCTTCCACTCACTTTATTCCTTGCAGCACCTCCCTTTGGGACTACGAGCATGGTCAGTCTAACGCCCAGGACCTCGGCCGTCGAGAACCCTCATGATCTCGCGTCAGGTTCTCGACCTTCGACCGGAAAGGCAACCGACACCTCACAACTAGCCGAGATCCCACTCACTGGACAAACGTCGCTCTGCCTAGGGCTAGGGAAGTCGCACCAGATCTTTTCTGAGAGGCCCTTCAAGGGGAGGGCCGGTCTTTCTCGCCAGTGACCAGGCGAAGGCACCGTCCCTGTGTCAGGTAAAGAAAAATGCATTTCCCACTTTTCGCTCGACATCGATCCTATTAGAGGCTGAATTTCCTTATCAGGTTATCGGGGGTACCGGCGGCCGATTTCGACCCTGATGATGAGTTCTCGCCTCCCCTCTTTCCCAGCGAGCTTGTGGATTCCCTTGGTGGGAAAATGAAGGATCGGATCGTGGAGGTACTAGCAAAGCTTATCTGGACGCAACGGGAATCCGCCAGCCTGGAGGATGAGCTTCCGACACCCACTGAGCGGCGACTGAATGTTCTTGAGCGGGACTACTCGCACCTCATCTGGGAGATGGAGCATCAAGGAGGCATCTGTGAGGAGACCTCTCCAGGAAGGCACATTGTGCGAGCAAGGGACCAGATGTGATTGGTCCACCAGGAGCTGATTGTCGTGAGCGCATACTATTACCTGTGAGTGCCCCTGAGGTCGGGGAGGCAAGGCCGAGGTCGTTGGCAGTGGATCCAGTACTGAGTTTGGCGATACTCGCCTCCTCTCACCCTAATCTTCTATTCGATTGTCTGCTTCAAAATATACCTCTATTCTTTTTTCTTTGTAATAAATAAACACTTAAGTTTGCTTTCACCTGGCGAGTGGCCTTTTCGTATTTTAAGCAAAGCTTTTGCTTTGCATAATGTTTGATGTCATGCCGAATGTTGAACTCCCGCGTTGTATCTCCTTTTCTTTATGCCTGTCACGCTATACTTTTTACTTACACAGGGTGTTTCCTAGAGGCATTCTCCATTCGCAGGTGAGAGGGGAGGCGGCGGGGCCGGACGGATTACGAGGCGCCAAAATGTTGAAATTTTCATCCGCACCCCCGACACCTGGGGAACCTCATAATTGCCTAATTTTTATATAAATAGGCTCCTTACCTATCGCATTTACTATCGTTTTGATTCTAAGTCTTCGTCTTGCTTCCTTGCGCACTCCTGATTTCTAGGTCACGCGATTGCGTAACCCTAACTCCCCCCACACATTTGCGAGATGTCGGGAGAGACTGACAGCCGGAATCGGTGTGCGTAAGACTTCATTGATCATGACTTCCCCTGCAAGCTGACTGAGGAGGAGTATCTCTCCACCGTCACCAACTACGTGTCGTCGGGGTTCGTCGTGCGCCATCCCGATAGTTCTGACAAAATTAACTTCCCGCCGGAGGGGGATCTCGTCATTCCCCTGGAACATTTCGAGGTGGGATTCCGCCTCCCCCTATTGCCGGAGGTGCGCTAGACCCTACGGTATTTCGGAGTGGTTCCCGCCCAACTCAATCCGAATTTTATCACCATCCTGGTAGCATTCGCCTGCTACATACACGAGGAGAGGATCGAGTTTAACCTCTCGGTTTTTCGGAAGCTGTTTAACTTCCGGGCCAAGAGCGGGATCGTCTTCTTCTCAGGCCAGACAATCAAGACCAGCGGTCTCGCCAACAAGAACCACTACTGGCCCCAGAAGTTCATCTTCGTGTCAGGGAACTTCGGCAATGTTCCTCTCTTGCCTCTTTAGTACGACAAGGCGACTTACAAGCCTCCCACACTTGGGGGCCACGAGACCGCCTTACACGCATTCTTCGACACAAAGAACTTTGACGTCAAGTTCTTGTGGCAGAATCTTGACTCCCTCCTGCCCGTTCTCGCCGGAGAAGGTAACATTCTGCCACCTATACTTTTAAATTCCCACCTTGGATTGGTAAAGCTTACTCTTATTGCCCGCACAGGTGAGCGAGAGGTCCCCCTCCACCAACCTCATGAGGAAGCTGAGGTTCTCGCTTACGGATTGTCTCTCGCACAATCTACGGCCGTCGCCTGCAGGGAGGAGTCGGGTACCTCGTCCCAGCCGAGTGCCCCGAAGCGGAAATCGGACGCTCCTCCCCCAACATCTTCCAAGAAAGCAAAAAATGCCAGCACTAGCCAAGGGAAAGACCGTCGTCGAAGCCCCCGCCAAGACCCCGGTCGTGACGGATACAATGAGCATTGCCGCCAAGATCGCCACTGCGATAAAGAAGGCTCCCGCGGGACCGGTGCTGAGAGGGCACCAGAATTTTGGCCTCGTCAAGAAGTTCATGGACGAGGCAGGCCATCCCCTACTTCAATGGGACCACAAGGCCAACCGGGCCTCCATCTCAGCGCTCCTCCCCTCGTGGATAGAGCAAGATTCCACCTGCGGTGACGCCTTTGCATTCGCCTTCGGACTGTACATCCGGGACGACGGCAGCATCTTCGACAAGGAGTCGACCTGGACCCTAGCGCATGAGACAACGCGGGCCCAGTTACACGCCCTCGAGCTCGCGCACATGTCGTCGCGCTACAGCCTCCATCTTGAGCGGAACATGAGCGACGTTCAGAAATCATAGGATCTCGCCTTGGCTGAGGTTACCTCTCTGAAGCAGCTAGAGGCCTCCAAGGCACTTCTCGTCAGTCGCATGGAGCAAGGGGTGAGTGAGACTTCATCAGCATTTCGCACTCCCGCTTCATTTTACATTAGCTCTTCTAATACCCTTTCTACATGACTCTATGAACGTCGAACTGCTGCGCGCGGGGGTGGATATCCTTGAGCGTGAGGTCACGGGGTTGAAGGCTGAGAACAAGCACCTGCAAGAATTCCTCATCCCGCCACCTCCCGGCGAGAAGGGTATATTACATTAGTACACCAACCAAGAGATAAAGGTGATGATGTAGGAGAACGCCCATGGGGCTGCCAAGCACGCAATCGAGGTACTGCGAGAGGCCGGACTTCTGAATGAAGGCAGCGAGAGACTCACGGCGCGCAGCATCCTCCCCTGGTTGTTCATTCCCATCGATGCGTACAGGGACGAGGACAATCTCTAGCGTGAGAACGACGCTGACTCACCCCTCCGCGGGAGCGAAGGATCCTCCAACGAGAAGCCCGACAACTCCTCCTGAAGACCTTTCGCTTTTTTTTTTACTTTGTATTTTGTTTTTCTTGGTCATTCATGTCAGGGGCGAAACCTCCAATTGTAAGAATACTTTTGAGATACGAATATTTTTGTTTCTGCCGAAATGACTGTTATTATTAATTTTGTGTTTCTCATTTCTTACCATTCGAAAATGTTCCGGCACATTTGCTCGTCGTCGACCCTTAGTTCCTAGGCTGCGACCGAATCGCTCTCGCCCAAAGGGTGTCTTAGAAAAGACTTGACCTCAACTGCGCAAATTCGTACCTGCCTTAGGCTCTGAGGTGGTGACCACAACGGCCTTGCGCTCGTGGACAGACTGGTGAGAGGTTTCCTCGATTCCTTATTGAGGCTAGTCTGTCAACCGGGCCTGCCGAGTAGGTATTGTCGAATTAGTCTTGTCGAATGAGTCTTCTCGAATGAGTCTTGTTGAATGGGTCTTTACGCCATACAGACCCCGCTCACGCATTTGGGTCCCGCCTGCCATACTCTAAATAAGTGTCATTCTCTTTGTACCATCCCTTCCAAAGTGCTCCACCACGTCCACCACGGGCCTTCCAAACCTACCAGCTAGGTGAGAGCCTGATAGCGGGATCACTTCACGACTTTGTTCCAAAATACTTCATAACGCCGACCGAGGGCCTGCCAGACCCGCCAGCTAGGTGAGAGCCTGGCAATGGGATCACCTCGAGACCATAATTTCAATCCAGCCCCGAGTGATTTCCATCCTTGTCAGCTAGTGGGAGCCTGGTCAACAGGATCTTCTCGGGCGAACTTCCCATTTTACCATCGAGTGCCCTAGCCCTGTAAGCTAATAGAAGTTTGATCAGTGGGATCTTCTTGGGTTCATCATTTCAATCTAGCTCCGAGTGACTTTCAGCCCTGCCATCTAGTGAGAGCCTGGTCAGCGGGATCTTCTTAGGCCAACTTCCCATTTTACTACTGAGTGCCTCTTCCAGCCCTGCCAGTTAATGGGAGTCTGGTCAGCGGGATCTTCTCGGGATCATCATTTCAATCTAGCTCTAAGTGACTTCCGAACCCTACTAGCTAATGAGAGCCTGGTCAGCGGGATCTTCTCGGGCTAACTTACTATTTTACCATTGAGTGCCTATTCCAGCCCTGCCAGCTAATGGGAGACTGGTCAGTGGGATCTTCTCGGGGTCATCATTCTGTTTTACCACTGAGTGCCTCTTGCAGCCTTGCCAGCTAATGATAGCCTGGTCAGCGGGATCTTCTCAGGGTCAACATTCCGTTTTACCACCGAGTCCCTCTTCCAGCCCTGCTAGCTAATGGGAGCCTGGTCAGCGGGATCTTCTCAGGGCCATCATTCCGTTTTACCACCGAGTGCCTCTTTTAGCCTTGCCAGCTAATGGGAGTCTGGTCAGCGAGATCTTCTTGGGGTCATCATTTTAATCTATCTCTGAGTGACTCCTAATCCTACCAGCTAGTGAGAGTCTTGTCAATGGGATCTTCTCGGGCCAACACTACTAGAAAAGTGAGTATTTGCTACAATTTTTTTGGCTAGGGACTAAAAATCGTGGATAATACACAGATATTAGCCACGATTGAAAAAAACCATGGTTGATAGTTATTTTATAGCCATGGTTATAAATAGTGTGGCTAATACAGATGTATTAGCCATGAAAAATAATATTCATGACCAAAAAGAAAATATTGACCTAAATTTTTATCACACTTTTTCATTTCTCGCTCGATCCCGCGCTTACTCTCTCGCGCCTCTTTGGGTTTCTTGGGCATGTTGGATTAACTTGGAAGAGGGGTTACTGCTTGTTGGATTTCTTTCTCCCCCCCCCCCGTCCGACAGGCACGGACCTCCGACCCTCGTGCCCCGTGCGACAGTAACCAGTCGCGCACTTTGTCCGACGGCGGCAGGCTTCGGCTGCCCCCGGCGGGCTTCGCGCCTATGTAATATAATATAATATAATATAATATATTTTAAATATATCTTATATATATGTATATATCCCGATCCCAGCAACCCCCCCCCCATTTTTTTTACCCAGCCCGCCCTCCCCCCTCTTTCCACTGTCGGCGGCGGCAGAGCCGCCAGCGGCCTGATCGGCGCCCACCGGTGGGTTTGCCGGACTCCGACGAACCCTCCGGGGGTTGTCCGGCGACCGGCGGGCAAGGCCACTGTCGGCGATGGCCCTGCCCAAGAGACCCAAATCCCTCCCCCTTCATTCCACAGCCACCAGCCATCCTGACCGACGCCCACCGGCGAGTTCGCCGGACTCTGGCGAACCCTCCTGGGGTGTCCGGCGACCGGCAGGCAGGGCCACCGCAATGATAGGGCAACTGAGAACAACTGTGCTTTTGAACACCAAGTACAATTTTCTAACATGGTATGACCTTAACAAAATTATGACAAGAGTATATAATCAAAATAACTATAATTATTTAATTTCACAATTTTTCAAAAAGGTTTTAACCCTCAAACTAATTATCGACTAAATAACCACAATGATAGGGCAAAACAGGAAATAATATAATTATTCATCCAAAAATTATATAAAAATTACAAGATGTCAAGAGTAACTAGAAAAGTCTATTGACCAAAAATCATAATTTTCTAAGCATGTTCAGTTACCCAAATAAATCATTTAAAATATTTTACTAAAAGGCACTTTGTGAAGCATCCTATATAAAAAGGCTTCCAATACTTTTATAAAAATTGACAGATCATTATGAAGCCTTAAGATACCCTCAAACCAAATTTCATGACTTTTCAGTGAGTAATTAGTTCATAATAAATTCCTTAATAAATAAGATAGATACTAGGTTTGTGAATGAAACACCAAAAATAATGCTCAAAAATTCATAACAAAATTCTCAGAGATTAGTGACAACAATTTAAGGTCACTGCATAAATTTCATGGGCATCCAAGATCATATAACTAGTAATAAAATCATGAGTAAAAGTACTCTAATTGATCATAAACTATTTAGGGGGGATGTAAGTTCCTTAATGTCCTAAAATCACTTACTAGGGCTTAATTCCACCCTAGGAACTCTCCTACCAAGTTTCAAAACATTACAAGGACTATGGTCTCATGTCCTTCATTGAGCTCAAAACTCAACCCTAGGGTTCACACTAGGGTTCTAGGGCATACCAACCCTAAACCACCCAAAAAATCTCTTATGAGTGTATTTTATATGACATTAAGCCAGTGCCCAAGGATTCATCCCTTTTTTGGTGAGGATTGGTCACACAACCCATCAAATACCACTTGCCCTAGTTTGCCCCTTAGGGACCAAACTTTGGTCACACCAATACCTACTCAAATCAAACCCAAATAGGCTGAGATTCTTTCCAGTGACCTATCATGACCCTAAGGGTCATCCACTGAAATTTTGGTAATTGTGATGTCATTAGACCCTCTAATTAACCCATACATGGATTATTAAATATTTACAAAAACTATGGAAAAAAGTTTTCCAAAAATTTCCATTTTTGGATATGTCAGAGGTATAGGTAAGCGTGATCCCCAGTCCAAATCTCAAGTCATTTGGATGACTGGATTGATGTGGGCACTCAATTTAGTCTTTGGCTAACCCTATGTATAGACTGCACCATTTTGAGTGATGTGGTCAGATCACTGACCCAAATTGGTTGAAACAAATTTTAAATTAAATTAGACCTCAAGGGATACAATTTTCATGTTGGCCACTTTTACTATAAATGGCTCTAAGTATTTTTAATATTTAAAACCAAATACTGCATAAAATGTGACAGAATCATTAAATAAGATATTATTTAATCTATAGTATAAAATCTGATTCAACACAGATTTTAAAGCCAAACAGATGGAATCCGTGTGTCTTCTTCCTCTGGCCGACGGTCACGATTCCTCCAGCCTAGAGCTACTTCCATGACCATTTCCCGGCCACCAGGCCACCTCCCTGGTCTGCCATCGCCGCCACCACCTTCGTTGAGGTGGTGGCTATTGCTGGGCGGCGCATGGCCGCCGGAGGGATTGTTTTCGGCAAACCCTCAACTTCAAACTTATGGAATTTCTTTAAATCACCTCACTAGATCGGGCTCAATTGATCCCGATTTCTCCCCTAGTCGAACTAAGATACTAGCACAGAGGTAGAGGGGGAGAGTAGACCTATAGCCGTTTTTGGTGGCGAGTACAGTGGTGGTGAGCCATGGCCGACAACTTCTCCGGTGAGTTAGCTTGTTTCCTGGTTTGTCCGCTATCTACTTTCTCCAACTGTTGGTTTTCACTCGCCTTGGCTCACTGAAGACGATAACGGCCTTGGTAAGGAGTAGGAGTGACGGCTAGTGTTTCTTGTCTCTTCCTTTTTATAAGAAAAACTAGGGCTTAAGTTATTTGCCACTTGTCATCCTAATGTTGGACTGTCAATTAGTTTGAGTTGCTTTGCCACGTGTCACCTTAGTATTGGACCGCCAATCATTGTTTTAAATAGGTCTTCTTGAAATGATCAATGTATTAAATAGGTTTGCTGTAGAGATTAGGTTCAAACGTGTCATCATTGTTTTATCCCGAAAACCCGGTTCAGGCCGGATATATATAAGCCAGTAATTACAGCTTAGACAAAAAATATTCTAAGTTCAAAAGCGTTGAGTGGTGTCGAGACATCTTAACGTCGTGTTGAGTGGCGTCGAGACCACTTAACGCCGTGTTGAGTGGCATTGAGTGGTGTTGAGACCACTCAACGCCGTGTTGAGTGGCGTTGAGTGGTGTTGAGACCACTCAACGCCATGTTGAGTGGCATTGAGTGTGTTGAGACCAATCAACATCGTCTTGAGTGGCGTTGAGTGGCGTTGAGACCACTCAACACCGTGTTGAGTGGCATTGAGACCACTCAACACCGCGTTGAGTGGCGTTGAGACCACTCAACACCGCGTTGAGTGGCATTGAGACCACTCAATGCCAATAGATTCCAGAATGTTTTAAGTAAAAACGTTGAGTGGCATTGAGATCACTCAACGCCGCATTGAGTCCACTCAACACCTCAGCATTCAGAATGTTTCCAAGTAAAAAGCGTTGAGTAGCGTTGAGACCACTCAATGCCACGTTGAATGGCGTTGTGTTCACTCAACACCTGTTGAATCCACCCCATCTCCTTGGGTCAAACCTAGCATAACCTCATTCATCCACCACATGTCCCACCCTAATCTTAGTTAAGGGGTCTATTTGTTTGAGAGATGTTACATTTTGGTTGCTCCTAGCTTATTCATGAAATGTTGTACTAACCATCTCATACTTTGGCTATCTACTTTTGTTGGGTGCATGAGCTCGTCCCCAGGATATGGATCTGAGGAGGAGATTTGTTTCCACTTAGCTCTGTGACTAACGGTTATTTTAATAACCATTCACAGGTGATGGAGCGTCGTAGTGACCAGCTGCTGCAGGATGATATGTCAGCTGATAGGACTACCGAGCAGAGGCACCCCTGTCGTCTCCAGAGTTTCGAGACGTGAGTACTAGCGAGCAGAGTTGAGAGAGAGAGGAGTTTCTAGTTATAGTACTATTATATCTTATGGGCTTCATGTATAAACAGTGGCTACGACCTTTTGCATTTTCTATTAAATATATATTTATATATATTTGTTTTTTCTTCCGATTAATGCTTTCGCTAAACTCTGTGAGGTGATATGAATGTTGTGATTCAAGCCGATCAAGGTATCCAAGTAGTGCTTAATAGTGTGGGTTGACACTCTTAAGGAGCACTGAGTGGACGCCTTGGGCGGTAAGATCCCCTCCATCCCGAACCGGGCAAAAGTTGGGGGGGGGGGGGTCTTATAGCCGTCGCATGTCATTCCTCCTGATGGAAATTACAAAAGGGCAATGCCACCCTACCTCCTTCTCTCCTTCCTCTTCTGGATCCTCTTCTCATCCCCCTTCCTCGGGCGATCGTCATCGCTTAATACTGTTGTGGGAGGGGAGACATCTGTCCCTGCCTCTGCACCGGTGGGTTAAATCGCCCCTGACCCCCCCGCAAAAATTCTCCCCACCCTAAAATCTTATCCCCTACCCCTGGGCAGGTCCCTCCTGGGGACTCCAGCCTAACTGGTTGTTCGGCTCCTGATGCCCCTAACCTTACTGCTGCCCCTGGATCCCCTAGCCGCGGGGCTCTTCTTTCCTCCTCTCTTCTCACTGCCTTCCTATTCCCGGCTCCTTCACCTCCTCCTCGGCCAACTTGTCTAGCTTCTTAGCAAATGCTGGGTTGGCCATCTCACTTTCTATCTCCTTTGTCGCCCTCTCTATCAACTCCTCGAAGGAATGGGCACCATTTTCAGCTCTATGTTAAAGAACCCCTGCCTCAATCCAAGGGTAATGGCGAGCATTAGGGTATACTTCGGAACCTCCTGAACAAGAAGGATCTCTTCCTAGAATCGATCGACATAGTTCCCCAACATCTCCTTTGGCTTCTACTTGATTGCGAACAGACACTCAGCTCTTTTCCTCCTCTTCTTCGACATTTAGAGCCTCAACGAGAACTTGCATCACAAGTCCTCAAAGCAGTAGATGGAAATTGTACGGGAAGATGATGAAACAAGTCCCTGGCCTTCTCCTTTAGAGTGATGGCAAAAAGTCAGCATTTGAAGGAGTCCGACATCTGCCAGATGGAAATGGCATCCTCGAACCATTGAACATGTTGCACTAGGTCATCCATGACCGTATAGTAGGACATCTCTGGCTCTCTAAACCCGTTTGGAACCGGGGCCAAGACGATCAACTCGCTGAAATGGAGAGTGCAGACAGGGTCAGCGAGCCTAGGGTGCAAGATGGGCCTACTCGCCAGGTGGGTGGAGGGAGCCCACTTGCCTCTTGTGGTGAATGCCAGGTGGATGGTTTGTAGAACCTCCCTCTTAAAGTCTTCTAGCATCCTGATCGTGACACCATTCGCCGGGGGTGGCGATCCGCCCGAGCCAGCTCCTTCGTCCTCGCCTCTAGCCATGAAGCATAGCTCAAGATTTTCTTGTGTGAGCTACGGTCCATGCTCACCACACAAAAAATGTTGAAGTCAAAACTTGGCATCAACGAAAGTTCGGACCTAAGGGTGTAGCTTGCACTTACTTCTCCCAAACTTGGGCTCTTGACCAGTAGCTAGGAATTTAAAAACTGACTCTGGGCTGCAGCGTGGAGGTCCCACCACAAACCTGGAAGATCTTTAGAGTGCTTCCCCTCTAAAGCCAAAAAACTGAGTTGGGCACCTTGGAGAGCTTACACAGCTGAACCAAAATAACTCAAGGAGGAAGAAGCTAAAAATGAACTGTCTACCCTCCAAAAGTGACCACAAGGTCTATTTATAGATTCTTTTACTTGGTCTGCAACAGCGTAATTCCGCTGTCCCATTTTGCTATATATAGCCCAATTGGGTCTGCCAACAACGTAACTCCGCTATTCTGAAAGGCTATTTGTAGACCCTCAAGGGCATCCAGGTAACTTTTCCTCTGGACCCCACTAGGCAAGTGGTCCATACAGGAACCACTCTCTTAAAGAAGCGAAAGTTGGGGTGAGTCAAGCATTTGCCCCTCACAGCTCCTCAAAGGCGAGTGTGGGATTCACATGACATTCGCCATATTTGGCCGGAACCTTTACGCATTTTGGCGAAAGCCCTTCCGCCTGACTTGGCGAAAGGCCTTTATTCTCTCTAGACGAGTGCGGGTCTGCCTGCCCCACTCACCTACTTTGACCAGCTTGAACCTGAGGGTCCTTGACTTCATCGGGAGGTCCCACTCAGCAAATACGGGGTTGTACATATTTAATTTGCAAAATATTTGCTACGGGTATCCAGACTCAAAAGCAATTTGGTTGCACCGTATAAACATCTCATCAATGTCGTCATTGAAAAACACAGGCTTAACATCCATCTGATGTAGTTCAGGTCAAAATGCATTATTAAGGTCATAAGTCTTAAAATAGTCTTTTTGATGGAACTGGGAAGAAAGAATCTTAATAATCAATGTCTTTCTTTTATATAAATCATTTAGCGATGAGATTTGTCTGGCATCTTTTAATATTATCCATTGTATTCTTTTTTGTTTTATATATCCACTTACAACCAATAGGTTTCACACCTCCGGGTAATGTGACAAGATCTCAAACGTCATTCCTTCATGAACTTCATCTCTCTTTTATAACATTGTTGAAAATTAGAACTTTGAATAGCCTTATTGAGATTAATCGGATCGTATATAACATCCCTTGGCCATCCTCATATCTTGAAGAAAGATGATATAATCATCTGGTATCGTCATTCTCATTTCTCTGATAGATCTTCTTAGTGGCATAAGTTCTTGAGGTTGGTGACTGTTTATTTTGGATTGTATGAGGAAGCTTTCGACAATCTTTTGATTCAGATTTGTTACTAGAGCAATATCTGAAAAGAAATCCCGAATATTTCATTAATAATGTATGAAGTGGAATAAATTTCTCATCAAAGACAAAATATCCAACTAAATCTTCGTCCAAACTCAACATCTTCAAAAAATCGAGTATTACAAGGCTCGAAGAAAATGTTAGCAGTAGGATCATGAAATTTATATCTCATATAATTTTCAAAGGTCTGGTCTCGGTTAATAAACCCAAACTTGAAGATTTTTTAGGTTGTGAGAGAACTAAGTCGTCAACCTAAATCACCTAGGAGGGAGGGTGAATAGGTGAAATGCGGTCAAATGCGGAATAAAAAAAATTAAACACAGCACAGATAAGTAATCAAGCAATCACACAGACTGACAAGAGGATT